>OV743329.1:5311276-6639095 GCA_928268935.1 Lasiommata megera | reverse complement strand
AATCATAATGCCTTTTTGTCTCCCTCCGCGGTCATAATTAACGTGTGTAAATACAATAGTTGTTTAGGTCCACTAATTATCTGTAATTATTCGTGTAAAATGAGAGAGTTTTCCGGTTTCGCATTATATTTAAAAAAAAAAAAAACATTTAAATTATCATCGTGTTTAAATACGGAATAATACAGTTTAACAAAATTTTACAACATAGACGTTATTAGCAGAAACTTAAAAAAAAATCAGTACACGTATACTCGTATGTTTCAGAGTTTTTGTACAAAGTGGTTTGACGACCTCCGTGGCGCAGTGCGCGCGCTGTCGCATTATAAAGTTGGAGGTCCTGGGTTCGATTCCCGGCTCGAGTCTGGTCTGGTGGGAGGTTGCGGTCGAGGCTAGTTTACCACCCTACCGACAAAGACGTGTCGCCAAGCGATTAAGCGTTCCGGCACGATGTCGCGTAGAAACCAATTAGGAGTGTGGGCTTACCATACCCCTAACAGGTGAGATAGGTGAGATAGCCGTCAAGGGCTAACTTGTGGCTATATAAAAAAAAAGTGGTTTCTCAACTTAAATTTCGACGCGATCCGTGAGGGAACCTGAACTGAACATTTTGCGTTAGATTTCAACTGTACGTGTTATGAAAAGATATAATAAGATGGTATTTTGTTATTAATTTCCCATAGTATCTTTCATATGATTCGGTGACGTCACTAATATAATTTTGCGCGTAATTACGATATTGATATCATTTAGTAATACGGTCCGGGTCATTAAGGAAAACGAAATTCTCAAACTTCTTTTGATCTAATATAGATCATCGTCTAAGAACAAGGGATCCGACCCTCAAATAATGGGATTAACCCTTTAAGGCTGAGACAAAGAAGGAAAGGTAAATGTTATGCCCTCTATTCATACCTACCGTCCGCTCTAATTAATGTGAATTTTAATCCATTTCATCCTGACCATATTTTGCAATAACATAATATAAAGAAATATTTATATTGATATAAACAAATACATGAGCATACTAATCATAATAATAACCAAATTAATATATATTTTAATATAATTGTAAATATAATATATATAAACAAAATATAATAGAATAAATATTACACCTTAAAGTTTGCCTCTCTAATTTTCCAAATTTTCCGAGAAATACTCTCCGAATAAACTCTGAGAAACACTCTCCGAGAAAACTCCGACATGTCACTGTTGTTAAGGTTAAAACTACCTCGCATCAAAGCACTGTGGCACCCTCAACCACATAGTTAGGTTTGCACTATAAGTTGCAACCTGCAGACGTGTCTATGCTGCTGTCTGTACATAAGATTTACTATAGTATTATAATATATATATATATAGTCTTGATCAGTCATCAACGTCCGTTTGTGGAAAACAATATCAAGGGGAGATGTGGTCATGGTATCAAATTATACCAGTCAACAAAAGCCACATAAAAAGATTTAGCGTTCTTTGTTAAAACGCTAAAATAGGTGGGTAATGAACTGATAATATAATGTCCTCTGTCTTAGACTGCTTTGTTACTTCACTGTTAATAAAAATTTAAGTAAAGCATTAACTTCTATTCCTATAAATAAAATGTTTTGGAAGGTTCAACTGCATAATATAATTTAACAGAGTCTTTATAATGAACGTGACAAAAACATTTCAAACGTGGCAAAACACTGCATAACTATTATTTATAAGGTTTTAAAGTTTGATAAAAGCGGTTGAGTATATAAAAATAAATTAACCTACCTACATAATATAAATAAACTGTCTATACCTCAAAGTTTTGTCTTCTGTCGTAGAGCAAAGGGTATGCAACTTAACTTTTGTTGCTTTTAGATTATTATTACTGTTGAAAGTGCCATTTAATATATCTATTTGCGAGTATCTTCGAAACCTTGCCTAAAGGGTATTTATTTTTTAAGACTTTTAGCTTTATGTTAATCTAAGGTTTATTTTACGTTATATATCTATTTCATGATATAATAAAAATTACAATTATTTTTTTAACAACAAGTCAGACCAGGTCTGGGGTCTCAGCTGATGATGCCATCTACGATGCTAACGAGTTATAAGTTTTGAAATTGAACCCTACTCCTTTCCGCTCGGTGGCAAGTTTTTCACGTTTACTTCTCATGGCTGAAACCCGCAACCAGACCAGAACAGAGAAAATTTAAGAATTAAGTTATAAATAAAAACCTTCCACTTCTAAACCGGTTCCACTTCTAAAAGCGCTTAAAACTGCGCCAGAGAGACCTTTAAAGTAGGAATATATAAGTATAGAGGGACGTAGGTGTGACTTAGTTAAGGTTACACGCTGCTTCCACGGGTATAATGTCATTAAACCGTACATAGAACCAATGGTTGCCGACGGCGCTCGGTATACCGACACACACCTCTAACGAGTTTAAACTAGCCGAAACAACGTACTATGTTATTTAATACATACCTAATACATTAACATTATAAAAATCGTAAAACACCAAAAATCACGTTTCTTTTATGGTAATCTTTAATTTTCAACTTAGTCTCAATTTCTTTATATATCGTAACTAGGTGTTACCCGCGACTTCGTCTGCGTAAAATTGCTGATTGCCCGTGAGATTGAGGTTTCCCGTGCGAAAAATGCCCTGCTTTTTTTTTTAGATATTTATAAGATCTACAATTAATTAGAACATTTTAAGGTTCTATCTTTTATAGTTTAGGCAGCGTACGCAAAATAAGTAACTTTTCTGGTTGATTTTTTACACCTTGTGTCCGAAAAAACCCATATATCTTACGGAACCCTATTTTTTCCAAAATAAAATTATGCTATGTTACTCGTGGATAATGTAGCTTCCGAATGGTGAAAGAATTTTTAAAAGCGCTCCCGTTATTTTTGGCGTCTATTCATTACAACCAAACAAACAAAGTTTTCCTCTTTATATTATATTAGTGTAGATTACGTATTCAAGTCCATTTATGAAATATAGTGTACTAAAAGATCAACGAACAGAAGCAGGGTGAAGTAGGTTGCTATTAAACGAAATTTTTAATTTACGCTCAGCGACGGCCGGTATTTAAAGGTGTCTATTGTTATTTTAACGTCCCATACAAACGTATCCTAGATACTTTAAGTATCTCATAGAAACACTAGTCTTGTGGTCAAGATCATCATGATCAACCCATTACCGGCTCACTACAGAGCACGGGTCTCCTCTCAATATGAGAAGGATTTGGCCATAGTCTACCACGCTGGCCATGTGCGGATTGGCAGACTTCACACGCCTTTTGAGAACATTATGGAGAACTCTCAGGCGTGCAGGTTTCCTCACGATGTTTTTTGAATATGTTTCCTCACGATGTTTTTTGAATATCACTTGCTTCAACGGTGAACCGTTGAAGCAAGTGATATTTTAATTTTTTTAAAACACACATAACTCCGAAAAGTTAGAGGTACGGGCCAGGATTCGAACTGCCGACCTCTGATCAGGAGGCTGACGCCCTAACCACTAGGCTATCACCGCTTCAACTAGGCTATCACCACTTCAATCACCGTGGTCAAGATCATGTTTTATTAATTAGAAATTGTGCGTGTTTATTTTGTTAACTACGAGTATGTTCGATTAAATAACTGAAGACCGAATTTGCCTCTATATAGCTTACAAATATGATAAATCTTATCTCGAAAATTCTCACGGGTCCTTTGTAGCTGGATTTAAATAATAACTTTGCTACCTATGCAAGATTTAACAGCTAGTCATGACTTGAGCTTTTATAAAAATCTTGGCGAAACTACGAAAAATATAGCTTAATATTTAGTTTCGCCTAACTTTTCAGTCTCGCTAGAGACAAGGCGAAATATTCCGTACTGACGGCTAACCTTCACTAGTTGGGGAAGAAGTTATTCTAGAGAAAGACAGTACTGTCAACAATATGTCATTGTCATTCAGATAATAAACTTGCAAAAAGTATCTATACGATAAATTTGACACTTGGCGTTCAGCCAGTCTTATTTCATTCTTGTATTGTAGGAAAACAACTTCAGTAAAATATGACTCTCACAAATGTAATATTTTTCATAAGGATGCTTGATTATATTTTAAAGTGTTTTTATCTACATGTAGAGAAAATATCAAATACTTGTTTTTCTCGCGAAAACAATTTGAAACCGTATAAAATTGTCAGTGATCTCTATTCAAAATAAAATCAAGATGTAGTCAATCCGTACGCGTAACAAAGTTTCCTTTTTTAATCGCGCAGGAACAGTTCCCGTGCTCTTCTTCCCTGGGATAAAAGTAATTCTATATCCTATTCTGAAATGCGAATCTCTCTGTGCCAAGTTTTATTAAAATCGGTGCAGTAGAAGAACCAACCACTTATGCCACTTATGATTTAAACGGATGAAACCACGTTTTCATTTATATTATCTATGGATATGGTACACTATGGTAATGGGTTGTTTTATCACACATGTGCTAGCTGTACCCAGGAGGCATTGCAATGCTACGTAAAAAAAAAGTAAGGATTGATTCTTTGGTCAGGATACCATACCAAAGTTTCACCACAAATAAATCAATGGTTTCGAAGTCTATAACGGGCTTAGGCGGATACATTCTTGGTGTTTAATATATTGTTACATAATACATTTCCGTAGTAGAGTTTGTAAGGGTCCTTAAAAGAGTATGAATAGTATACCTACCTTACAATTTTATATTTTCAAGTGTTATAGTATAAGTTTAATATTGAAAAAGAGCATCTACTGAGACACTTCTTAGTAGAAGCTGCCTAACGAACGGTGTTCGAGGCACTACAGACAAACAGACTATGTTTTTAAAATGCTTATTAAGTCTCCTTTTTTTTATTTATTTAAGAAATAACATTTACATAATTTTTATAATAATTAGGTGGAATAATAAACTCCTAACATGAGTTTTTCCGTACACCAGAGCCTTCGAAAATAAGTACTTACACTTAACGCGCTAATTTATGTAATACTTACTTAAAAGCTCAATAACTACTACTTGAAATTAATAATTTATGTAATTTGAATTTTGAATATAATTTCTCCTAAAATCTCTCGAATCTCTTGGTCAGACTATGTTTTACTATATTTAACATAACTTACAATAGTTTGTATGTTACGAACTTATCGTCTGTCTGATTGAAAAAGTCGATCAGATTCGGACGGCCTCGTTTCATAGACTAACATTGGTAACGGATTTTTAAAAAGTCATACAGAGGATCATTCAAGAAGGTGTAATGATGGTTTAACGATTGTATGAGTTACCCATATTTTTCTCAACAAATTCGCGGGCAACTTAATTTTATTTATGTTAAACAAATCGGCCGGTGGGCGTAAAATTGTTGTCGGAAAAGTTACAAAAAACTTTACTATAAAAGAAAATACCTTTTGTTTTGATATAACCCTCCGAAAATACCTGCCATTCCTACCTACAGTTTTAGTCGGTATAAAATACGATAACACAAAAAACACCTTAAAAACTTTTAGCTTTCTTCAAAAACCCCTTCATCTACTGCCTACGCGATCTCAGACTGTTTTTGTAACACAGATAAATATTGTTAAAAATTATTATTTAATGGAAACTATAAAAAAATTGTTGATTATCAATTACCTTACAGACACAAGTTCCTCTGAAGTATACAATTTCTGGTTAGGATTCTTGTAATATAAAAACTTATTTTGCTTTAAATTATTACCATTATCTATTCAAAATTGTTTTAGGAAAATGTGTTTATTATTTCTTACCTTAAAGACACAAGTTTCTCTCAAGTATGCAATTTCTGGTTAGGATTCTTGTACCGAATACAAAAACTTATTTTGCTTTAAATTATTACCATTAACAATTCAAAATTATTTTAGGAAATGTGTTTATTATTTCTTACCTTAAAGACGCAAGTTTCTCTAAAGTATTCAATTCAGGTTGGAATTCTTGTACCAAATACAAAAACTTATTTTGCTTTAAATTATCACTATTAACTGTTCAAATTATTTTAGGAAAATGTGTTTATTATTTATTACCAGACACAAGTTTCTTTTAGGTATGTCATTTCTGGTTGGATTCTTGTATTATATAAACTTAAATCGTTTTAAATTATTATTATTTACTATTTAAAATAACAATGTGATTTTGCGAAAATAATTATGAAAGTGTCATATTAGATGTTAATATTATATTTAATGCTGTCTGAATTTATAAAAACATGTTTATTCAAATATGTTCGCTATATTATTTTAATTGTTGAGTGGATAATTCCATTTGTTAACTTAGTGACTGAAGCCACAAAGGCTCAAACGCGTACCGTGCATATTAAAATCTCACTAGCATCTAGGTACTCATAATTTGAAACAATTTTTTATTCAATTCCGTGTTTATTTAGTCACTACACTGAAACAAGTTGATTAATATTTATATAAAAAAAATCGAAAACGTGAATCTTTTAACTCGAAAGAAAATTTTGTTATTATTATAGAAACATCTAAATATTCTTGAATCACAGTAGCTATAAAAATAAGATTATAATTTCCCAACTCCATCATAGATTACTGTTAAATAAGTTTTTTACTTTCATTCTTTTAAATTCAATTGTCTATGTTATTGTATAACGAAACACACTTCCCAGGAATACATTAAAAAGCTATTCAAATTTCCGAATTATGTACAATATTCTAAGGTCGATACTTTATTTATTTTTATGTACACATAATTAAACAATTTATTTTAATTAAATTTGAACTCCATTGTACTTTTGACTAATATTTAACAATTTCAGTTTAATTATTCGAACGTTATATTTGCTAACCAAGATAAATTATGATCAATAAGTATATTTACATAATATTTGTATATGTATCATATATTATTGTTTAAAAATTTATTTAAAAGTTAATAAAATTATTTTTTCCGTTTTCCGAATACAAAACAATGGGGTAAGGGTAAATTTATGCACAGTATAATATAAAGTAAAGTTTTCTTCGTACATACCCGTATAACACAAGCGCAGTCCTTAACGATCAAAGCACACCACGTTTTTGAAGGCTCCAGCGGGGAACCGCCGCTTTTATGTGGTCGCTATGGTGTGACGTCATCACGGCGTAGGACGGTGTTCTCTTACACTGTGATCCGTACGATTTATGGTGAAAAATGGATGTATAGTGATAGTTTTGTGTAGCAAACTGTAATTTGCGTTGAAATTGTAGTCGCAGATTTATTTGATTCGCCCAATACGCGATATAATAACTATTCATTATGATATGACTAAGGGTATTATTATAACTTAAGGGATGTTTACCAACGACTTGTCTCGTTTCATATAGCAGGGCAATATCAGTTGCAATTAGAGCTTCGACCCGCTGTACTGCTCAAAAGCGGGTTGGCGAGCTTTGACGATTTGGTATGTATTCCAAGTAATGTCTTTACAGATACCTATGATATTTCCTATATAGAAACTGAGGATTTCATTTCTTTGAAATAAAGTGCAGTTTTTGTACAAAAATAGTTTTAATTTTTGCTTGCTAGCACACATAAAACACACACACACACACACACACACACACACACACACACACACACACACACAAGCACACACACACACACAACTATTAATGTGTAATCTTTAAGCATTTTTAATTTTAAGCTCCAAGGAAATCCCCGGAGGTGGGCGTTAATGTCTGTGACACAGTTTTTCAACTAATACAGATGTTATCGTTCATTAAATTTAAGATTCCTCTGTAAATTTGATACACAATAAAGAATTTTTCATTTTTTTTTTTCACCTTTTGGGGGATTTTTTATTAATTCCAATCGGTGGCCCCAACTTCGTCTGCGGTTTTCAAACATATTTATTAGTTTATTTTACTGGATTAAAAATACTTTACATATGTCTCTATTGGTTGTCGATTAATTTTGCTTCCAAATATTGGCTATAAAGTTTTTATTTCGTTCTCGCGGGAATAATTCCCCGTTGTTTTTCTGGAATAAAAGAGTATCCTATGTTAGTCTCTAGGATGTAAGCTATATCTGTACTAAATTTCCTCAATATCGGCGCAGTTTTTCTTTGTGATATTTTCGTCGATGCAAAAGCAAATTTTTCTATCTGGTCTAAATTAGTAAGCTCATTATTACCGGTTATAAAAACATAATTTAGCCGTAGTTTTGTAACAGTACGTTAATCAATTAATTTTGTTAATATTTCACTATATTATAAATTAATATTTGTTTTTTAATACAATTTTATTAATTAGTAACACTCTTTCTGCTCAGTTAAATTATTATAACTAAGAGTGGGACGTCTTATAACAAATTATACAAGGCTTTCATCCATAATTTGCTTGAACTTTATCCGGGCAATTAAATAGCGAAATTTCGCGTGCTATATTTTCATTAGTTTATAAGGCGAGTTGTATCTAATTGCGATCTTGCAATTAGAATAGCTTCGATTATGATAATTGATGCTAGAGTTTAATGCCTTTTCTTCCACTAAGTGAGAGAGAATGTAGTGGAGAAAAACTACACCTGTGCTACACCTGTATTGCGAAAAACAGAAGCCGAAAATCGCATTGGATCTTTGCATTTCTTACTAAAAACGAAAGTGCAGTTTCGACTATCGATCTAGTCATACGAGACCAAGGTCTATGCATATATGACGTTTCCACATGACCAACCCATTACCGGCTCACTACAGAGCACGGATCTCCTCTCAATATGAGAAGGGTTTGGTCCACCACGCTGGCCATATGCGGATTGACAGACTTCGCACGCCTTTGAGAACATTATGGAGAACTCTTAGGCGTGCAAGTTTTCTCACGATGTTTTCTTTCACCGTTGAAGCATGTGATATTTTATTTTTTTTAAAACGCACATAACTCCGAAAATTTAGAGGTGCGTGCTGGGGTTCGAACCGCCGACCTCTGATTAGGAGGCTGACGCCCTAATCACTAGGCTATCACCGTTTCAGTGTTTCCACGTGATGAAATAATGCAAGTGTGTTCCAGAGTTTTCAAACACTTAAATTTTTAATGACGTAATGCTCCAAATTTTATTTATTACATTTCATAACATTTTGTTTACGTGCGCGCTTCTACGTGGGGGCTACGCGCGTAGCTTCGTAGCGCCGTAGAAATGTTTTTTAATTTGTCACAATACACTTCGTAATATTATGACTGTGATTTCCTAACATGTAACAAAATAAAAACATATAAACACCAGCACCAGAACGAAATTCAGTAGGTATTAAAGCCGGAAACAAACTATAACATCTTGGACGATCTCCCTGACACAGACTTTTTTATAAATGGGAGGTGCGGTGTTTGATTCCCGGCAGGGACAATTTAGAAAATTACCTTTTCGAAATTTTCACTATTTCATGCAGTAGTCTATTGGGAGGCTACAACATCGGTTAGTTACCACCCTACCTATAAAGAGGTATCGTGCAGCGATTTAGCGTTCCAGCACGTCATTGAAAGTAGATGATAGCAGTCTAATGTATAAGCTTAATGTATACTAAACTAGTCGATGCTCGTGACTTCGTCCGCGTAGATTACGGGGTTTTCAAAAACTCCTATGGAATAAGCTATTAATTCGAGGAAAATTTCTGTGGTAAGCTGAAACTGTAGTTTTTCATAAATCCCGCGGAAAATTTAACGGGATAAAAAGTATCCTTTGTACATCTCCTTGTTCTAAGCTACCTCCCCGCCGATTTTCAGCCAAATTGGTTCAGCCGTTCTTGAGTTATAAATAGTGTAACTTTTCTTTAAATAGCTGTAATATTCATTAACAATTATAGCAGAATTCATTAATTCATTAACAATTTTAGCAAAATCAGTCATTTTTTTTGTTACATTTTAAAAATATTTAAATATTTTCTTGGTTGATTATATTCTTAAGAACCGATCTCAAAAACCGTTTCGTAATAAATTTATTATTAAACTGAAAAGGTTGAAAATGTACAAAAATATTTAGAGTGCCTTCATATGGTATGCACAAAGCTGTATTCATGAACACCCGTGGAAGTGTGAAAACGCAAACCTATCTAATATTTTTATATATTGAATTTCGACACGATGTATTTTTACCTGTAACTAGTTAAGTAAGCTTACCTAGCACTATTTATTTACATGCGGTGTGTTTTTTGTTTTTTATTCACCACAAGTTAGCCCTTGACTGCATCTCACCTGATGGCAAGTGATGATGCAGTTTAAGATGGTAGCGGCCTAACCTGTTAGGGGTATGGTAAACTCATACTCCTAATTGGTTTCTACACGACATCGTGCCGGAACGCTAAATCGCTTGGCGACACGTCTTTGTCGGTAGGGTAGTAACTAGCCACGGCCGATGCCTCCTACCAGACCAGACCGGAGCCGGGAATCGAACCCAGGACCTCCAACTTTAAAATGCAACAGCGCACGCGCTGCGCCACGGAGGTCGTCTGTAAGTGGCATTGTATTTTTGTGTTCCTCAGAGGAAGGTTATGAATCGATGGTATAAAATGTTTTGGCTGATGGTGAACCAAATAAAAAAAAACCCAACCTTGATAATGACCCACTGTAGTAGGGAGCACACATGTCTGTTATTGGGCACTGGGCAACAATTTGCGCACTCAATAGAAAAAATTGGTCCAAAAGGCTCCAAAAAAAGGTTGCACGCTTCAAAAATTTTAATCACCTATCTATAGTTTTATTGGTGATGACCGCGGCATAAATTATTTCCTATATTTCTCTTCACATATGGACGAGATTCTGGGAAGGAAAAATTATAAATGTATCCAAATGTTTTTGTGCTTATCAGAATATTTAACGATTCATTTTAATTTACATAAAAATGTAATTTTAACGGATATAAAGGGTAAGATATGTAGGTATATTTGTTAACTGTGAGACATCACCAGAACTAAAAAACATGAATTAAGATTCAATTAAAAATAGCTTACAGTTGTCATATATAGTATTTTTTTCATTATTTCTTAATACAACCTGTATTAACCTAAAAGCTGTGATAGCCTAGTGGTTAGGACGTCATCCTCCTAATTAGAGGTCAGGGGTTCGATCCTGGGCACGCAACTACAACTTTTCAGAGTTATGTACGTTTTTAAGTAATTAAAACACCACTTGCTTTAACGGTGAAGGAAAACATCGTGAGGAAACCTGCACGCCTGAGAGTTCTCCGTAATGTTCTCAAAGGCGTGTGAAGTCTGCCAATCCGCGCATGGCCAGCGTGATGGACTATGGCTAAACCCTTCTCATATCGAGAGGTGATCCGCGTTCTATAGTGAGCCGAGAATGGGTTGATCATGATGATGACTGGTGGTTTAATAGCTCAAAAATATTACTCCTATTTATAAAACTACCCTAGGTAACACAACAAAACGGTACGAATAAAATAAAATATTTTCTCACCTGCGGTAACGTACCTGACTATTCTATTTCTATTTTCTACCTTATATCTATAGAGAAATCAATTTCCGTGAACACAAAAAAATGGATTGACCAGTTTAAATTTGTTTGTTTTTTTTTCATGTTCACGATCGTGATTTAGAAATAAAAAACAGATGTGGGACGGTCAAAGGCGCAGTCAAAAATAAAATAAGCGGCGTTCTTAATTCGAATTGAATGGGAAATTGATTTTTTTTTTTTGGTTTTTCGGCTGCTGCGAAATTCTCCGGGTCTATATATCAAATGAAATAATTCCAATTAAACTCAAATAGCAAAAATAAAACACCATTTCGCTTAAATATTGCGTCTATTGGCACATATAATAGACGACATTACTTGTCATTGATACCTACAACCACAGATACTAAAACTATTCTTTATTAGTTCCGTGATATTCAACAGATATTTAGCAGGGTTTTTTTTGCTAATTATAATTAGCTATGGAGTAAGAGCAATCCACACCCAAGCCTTTTTATCGTTTATATAATCGTTAATATCGTAATATGAACTTTAAACTATATTGATAGACATCTCCAAGATAATCAATAGGTAATTTATTATAAAATAAAATACAATTTCCTTTGAATGAGTTACTAATTTTGGGCAGCCTACTAAACGGTACTACAAATGTACTTTTAAATCCAATTCAGTGCGTTACAGTCCATTTTTTTCTTGAAGGCAACAGCATTGTTTCATCATCATCATCATGATCAACCCATTGCCGGCTTACTACAGAGCACGGGTCTCCTCCCAATATGAAAGGGTTTGGTCCCACGCTGGCCATATGCGGATTGGTAGACTTCACACGCCTTTGTGAATATTATAAAATCTCAGGCTTGCAGGAATCAAGTGATATTTTTAATGTTTTTGAAGTGAAAACTTCTTTAGCGGCGTTGAGCACTTTTTCTGTAATGGGTATAAAATCTTAAACTCGCGTCAGGACACGTGACCTGATCGAAAAAGCGTAAGACGGATGGAGAGTAGACAGCTATCCCCTCTCTACGGCGCGGCGAAAATGTATGCCTGGGCCTACTGTTTCGTTTAGGCAGCGCAGGGCGCTTGCGCGAATGTTCGTGTATGTTACAGCGTGCCACGCGCATCCATGGATAGTTCTGGTAATGATGATGGTGAAAAAGTCGTTGAAATTATGGATGAAAGTTGATTTTTCGGAGAGATAAACTTTTTAATGTAAAATAATTGTAATAGTTTTAAAGTGTTAAATTTTTAATGTAATATAAATCGTCATGTTTGTGTACGATAGCGCAATAAATGAATATTGTATTCTACCACATAAATGATAGTACTTTTATACTGATAAAGCAATTGGTGCAAAATTATTCCCTAACCATTCCAAAATATCAAACATGCTCAACGTTAATAATCAAGTTTTCACTTCTGCCGGCACTCCCGGAGTGCAACCCGTCTTTTTTTTTTTTAAACGCACATAACTCTGAAAAGTTAAGAGGTGCGTACCCGGATTCGATCAGCTGACCTCTGATTAGGAGGCTGACGGCCCAACCACTAGGCTATCACCGCTTTTACCGCGAATTGCATATAATAGATGACATTACGCCAGTTCTCCTTTGTCATTGCATATTCATTTAGATTTGCATACGTAATAGATACCTGTGCATTTACTCTATTAAGGAAATTACTACGGCTAGTAGACGTTTTCATAATAAACATTTACACGGTATACCGAAGCGTGATCGGTCATATAACCCGCGTTCTTATAAGCGAATGCTCACCCGTGCCCACCTGTGGGTAATAAAGTGGGTTGATGAAGATAATCATGTCATATAAATTTCCTTATAAGACGGCTCTTATGACACCAATGTCAATACGTACTTAGCAGTATAAAAACCTGATGTAATTTATAGCTTTATTGCGTGTTATTTTTTCCGGTTCGATCAAATCGGATGAAATTTTATTCAATATTTTTCAAGGCAGTTTTGATGCGTCAGTGCCTTACGTCGTAGTGAGTTGGTGTTAACTACATACGTAAACTTAAAACTAAAGCTGCGTGGATTTCAAACACGACCTGGTCTAGGAGGAATCCTGAAATTTGTTTCAACGCCATCACCAGCCCAACTATACAAATGTGGAATTTCATAATGTTTAATTGGGAAGCGTATTAAATAAACTCGCTTGCAAATTTATAATATTAGATGTGATTGATTTAATATTAATAAATTTCTTTATTTAGAACACTAGGTCACATTTTTGTTAGTAGTACAGCTTAAAAACTATGTTAGTAAACACTTCAAACAATGGAATCATTTTTAGACGACCTCCGTGGCGCAGTGCGTGCTCTATCGCATTATAAAGTTGGAGGTCCTGGGTTCGATTCCCGGCTCGAGTCTGGTCTGGCGGGAGGCTTCGGCCGTGGCTAGTTACCACCATCTAACTTATATCTGACTATTTCTTACTGAAACTATAAGAGGGTTATTTAATTAGGTGTCCAAACACAACTGCGTAATCGCAATAAAGGAAAATAAAAATATGCACGAGCAGGAACATTAATGATATTGATTTTGAAAAACAACCTAGCGCATACTTAAATATCAGATTACTTGATTTGATTTGTTTTTTTATACACTACAAGTTAGCCCGTTAGGTGGTAACTACCAGATCAGACTCGAGCCGGGAATCGAACCCAGGACCTCCAACTTTATAATGCGACAGCGCACGCACTGAACCACGGAGGTCGTCAATAAATCTATTTGAAATGAACTAATGCTGATACGCGCACTTACTAAAAATGCCTTATCAAAAATATCTATTTGGATTATTTCTTTGAAAGATAATTTCTTAATAAGCAGATTTACATAAACACGCTAAAAGATCGACGAAATCCTGAAGCATGTTTTTATCTCAGATTATGACAAGAGGGTTACTGATAAGAATCAGAGAGATAAGATAGGAATGACTTATTTTGTTCTCTTCTATACCTATGCAAGGTATATAAATTTTTTATTTACACTTACATATAGTAAGGTTCACTCACTTAACTCTTCTAACAGTGAAATGTCTTTTCAGTTTGGTTGTTCTCGACTTTACCTTTAGGTAAGCTTTTGTAATATTTTTTTTAATTCATCATCCGTGACACGTTATAGAATGGGACAAACAAAAACTGACAGATATTTAATAAAGGACAGTTATGCCCCAACAATTTATTCCGAGGTACAAATCAAATTAAATCAAATCAAAAATAGCTTAACCCTTGAAAACCTATAACAGACATCTATGAATCGTTCATATACAATATATTTTTCATTATTTATTTTATGGGGCCATTGTGATAACTACACTCGCCAACTTAAAACTAAAGCTAAGAAAGAAGAAGCCCACAACAAATTTAGCCGGGTTTTATTTTTGTTATCACCATCTCACATAGTCAGTAATAAAATATTATAATTATCTATGACGTCAGAGCAATTCTATTATCCAATAGCGTAATAAATGATTTGTCTGTTGTTGTGTTTTCGGGTTATGAAAACTTTGAACTTTGAAAGAGTGGTCTGTAATAGTTAAGTAAATTTGGCATGTAATCAGTGGCCACCTAGCCACTGAATATCAGCGTTGAGGCACCTAGAACCTCAGTCATCTTATCAGCCTGAGAGACCCTAAGTCTCAACAGAAGCTGAGCTGTCTACCTGTTAAACTACCGTACAAACTAACATAGATATCTTAAGTACTGTACGTATATGATAATTTCAGCTGTTTTTTTTTTTCGGACTGAGTATTGGTTGCGACAGCGTAACCGGGCTGTTTGGCGAGCTTCGGAAATAAGCTCTGCCAGAAGAAATTTTGAGCCCTAGGGCTCGAAGAAACTAAGGGAACGTCTGCCTAAGGGCGCCTCCTGTGAGGCCGAACCTCGGCTTAGGCGACGTTTGGGATAACGGGGGGGT
Organism: Lasiommata megera; assembly: GCA_928268935.1. NCBI lineage: Eukaryota > Metazoa > Arthropoda > Insecta > Lepidoptera > Nymphalidae > Lasiommata > Lasiommata megera. Next base: position 6,623,744 of record OV743329.1, on the reverse strand, counting down.
CGGACGGTGATCGATAATTTGAGCTTTTTGTGCCATGATGCCGCAAATACAAAATAAAGAATTTTGCTTCCTTTTTATAATTTCCACAGATTGTTTATTTCTTTTGGCCACAATTGAAAATATGAGTGGACAATCTCAATACAAAAATATGCCTTTTTTGATTTTATTTTCACTCAAACTTAATTATTGCACTAATATATTGCAGTATTTTATATGTCACCATGGTGCGTAGTGAATCCCTTGTGAGCGAGTCCAGATAAAATAATAGTATAAGTAAAAACCATAATTATACTATCACTAGTCAATGCCCGCGACTTCGTCCGCGTAGATTAGGGGTTTTAAAAACTTCTATGGAATAAGTAAATAATAGTTAATCGTCGCGAAATTCAGTTTTTCATAAATCCCGCGGGAAATGTAACGGGATAAAAAGTATCCTATGTCCATCTCCTGGTTCTAAGATACCTCTTCAGTGATTTTCAGTCCAATCGGTTCAGCCGTTCTTTAGTTATTAAAAGTGTAACTAGCACGGCTTTCTTTTATATATAGAGATTTAAAACTAAAGTTTGCGGGCAATACAACTTAGCTTAAGACTTACTTTTAAGATAAATGCAGCGGGAACAATAACTGCATTAGGCTAAGTGGATTCTTTTAAAATATTAGTACCGTAGTGGAAATTTAAACAGGTCAAGACAAAGAAACTAAAGAATACTGTAATGTGGACCCAAGATAAGTGAAATGTTGGCAAGAAAACATCTGAGGACCAATTTTTTTTTTACTTAATTGACCAAGAATTGAAATGAAATGAAATGAAGTGAAAACTTCATTGTCATCATCATGATCAACCCATTACCGGCTCACTACAGAGCACGGATCTCCTCTCAATATGAGAAGGGTTCGGCCATAGTCCACCACGCTGCCGTGTGCGGATTGGCAGACTTCACCCGCCTTTTGAGAACATTATGGAGCACTCTCAGACGTGCAGGTTTCCTCACGATGTTTTCCTTCACCGTTGAATGAAGTGATTAAGTATTAAGGGCCCGTACATGACACTTTGTAATCAGTTCACGAAATCATCAAATGTTTAAATTAAAAGCATTTCGATATAAGTAGTTAGGTAATAAAATATACTTCTTAAAATACAATCCATATTTAGTCTAAGTATATATTTATCTATGTGGGTGTACGCTTACTTTAAATGTCTTAGCACATTCTATAAAGTGACGGAATATGTGCACTTCTTTTGATTGGACCGCCATAGATCTATGTGCAAACGAGGGGGTTTCCAGACAAACATTATGAATTGTCGCATTACTTCTACTGCAAAAGAAATCTAATACTTTTTCTATAAATTTAATTGATGATTTAATTTGGTGTAATTCTGGATATTGATTGTATGTTAAAATTGTAATTATTTTTACTAGAAACATCTTTCTTTTCTTGCACTTTCATGTTCAGTACCCCTTGTTGTTTAACTTTGAGTTTGGCTTGTATTTTAGGTAGTCGTCAAGGCTCTCATTATTTTTTTATTTATAACTAGCTGATGCCCACGACTTCGTCCGCGTTTATTTATGTATTTGAAAGTAATCAACAGCGTTACATCTCATATATACAATTAAGAAAGTTATAAAATAAGGCCAAAGAGATTGCACAATATAAACAAAATATTCTCATACTTACTCGTATATAGGTAAAAAATTTAAAATGTAACTAAATGAAATTGACACGGTAAACAACAACGTTGAGTTAGTGTGTGTGAAAATGTGTTTGTTTGTCTTCCAATAACGAAGCAATGGATTACTAAACCGACGACCTTGAAATAATTACAGGAAAAACATTAAAGAATCTCTTTTCTAACAAAAGAAAAAGAGTGGAAATGTAACGGAGTACGCGTTAATGAATTACAACTAAATACACATTCTGACTTTCATTCCTTCTCCCAAAGGAACCGTGCTGAATTCCGGGACAAAAACTCCTATATGTTGAACCGGATTATCGGCTACTCCTATACCAAATTTAATTCAAATCCACCCAGTAGTTTTGCGTGATGCGCGGCCAAGATACAGACATACAGTCAGACAAAAAATAAAAAAAAAATAGTTTTGGGCTCAGTATCGATAGTAAAGCATCCTACAGTTAAAATTTTCTAAATATATTTAATGTACAGAATTCGTCCTGTTACAGTTTTATTATATTATACATATGCATCTATAAAACAATAAGCAATATTTCTAATTCAAGATAATGCTTAATTATAACCCCAACATATGAATCTGATAACCAGGAAGTGTAAACGAAAGCTACAGCTGTAGATATGAAAATCAATTTTTCTAAAACTCCGCTTTAACCATATTTCCGATACAAAGTAGTTTATGAGCGATGTAGGGTATACTATCTTTTATATAACTATCTCATCACAAATCTACTTACATTACTTTATAAATGCGTAATATGACGACATCCTTGGTGCAGCGCGTGCGCTGGCACATTACAAAGTTGGAGGTCCTGGGTTCAACTCCCAGCACGAATCTGGTCTGGTGGGAGGCTTAGCTGTGGCTTGTGACTATCCTACCGACAAAGACGGCAAGCGATTTAGCGTTCCAGCACGATCTCGCGTAGAAACTAATTAGGCTATTATTTAAACAACAGCTTAGCCCGCTACTGTCTTAGGCATCATTGCTTACAATCAGTTGAGATAACCGTCAAGGGCTAACTTGTAGTGTATAAGAAAAAAAAAACTGAATTGGAGCAACGTGGCAAGATTCAAAAAGCCTCTCGTGTGACGTGAGAGAAGAAAATGTCCAGTGATTGGACATCAATAGATTAGGTTGATTGATGTGACAAAAAATAAAACTTTACTTTGGAGGTAGTTTAGTTTGACGACCTCCGTGGCGCAGTGCGTGCGCTGTCGCATTTTTAAAAAGTTGTAGGTCCTGGTTTCGATTCCCGGCTCGAGTCTGGTCTGGTGGGAGGCTTCGGCCGTGGCTAGTTACCACCCTACCGACAAAGACGTGTCGCCAAGCGATTTAGCGTTCCGGCACGATGTCGCGTAGAAACCAACTAGGAGCGTGGGTTTACCATACTTCTAACAGGTTAGCCCGCTACCATCTTAGACAGCATCATCACTTACCACCAGGTGAGATAGCCGTCAAGGGCTGACTTGTAGTGTATAAAAAAAAAAAAGTTTTTTTTAATTTTGAACACGCTAAAATTAATTATTTAGCTATTATTATTTGAATGTGTACCGTCGGTTATCTAAACAATTCCAATTCTAATATAATTTATTATTAAAGTTTCGAGGTTGGATGAGGTGCTTGGTTGATGCTTTGATGAACTTTTAACACAGCTACCACTGAAAAGTTAATTTTACTATAGTTTTGCAGTCAAAGCTTTATAAACTGATTTTTATTTCTTTATTTTTACAATTTTATTGCATACAAAAGAAAGGAAAAAAAGAACAACAAGAAATACATAATATAAAAGCAAAAGGCGAACTTATCACTTAAAGCGATTCATTGATTTTTGTTAAGTATATAAAAATTAAAAAAACTTGAGAGGTGTCAAGGGACACCCGCATGAAACGAAGTTCCTTTCGATTAATTACTGAATGAATTGTAATAAAATTTTATTTTATTTAAGTTATAATAATATTTTTTTTATTATTAACAAATATAATGTTATATAAACTTAATCAGTAGGCTCAATTTTGTACTTCATCAGTAATATCCGGAACTTGTGCAGAAACACTGTCAGGATTCATATTATTATTATTATTTTTTATTATTTACAAAAAACCTGTATACACTCAACAAAAATAATCGTCGCGACACCACACTGTTCAATGCAAAATAGAATTGAAAATATCTGGCTTGCTTTCTATAAGAGAGAGAAACACAGACAGAGAAACATGCGACGCCGTACAGCTTACAATAACAAAAAGTGTCGTGACAACTTTTCGTAAGAATTTTTTCCGTCTAGCCCCTTTCACAACGCGCGATAGTTGTGACGCAACGCAAACGCAACGAAGTTCCTTCGTTCCAAAAAAAAACTTATGACTAAATGAGATACTCGTATGTTATTTCAAAAACCATGCGTTTTCCTTTGGGCGTATATTTGAATATTTTCGATTTATCATCACCATTTCATCCCCTATATCTAGTGAATAGTTGCACCAATTTGAATCAAATATGTTAAAAAACCATCGAATTTGTCCCTATTGCTAGATTTGTTGATCGCCCGGAGAACCAATTGGTAGGATATTTAGAATACTCCCGGAAATATGCGTTAGTAATTATGCGTTAATACCATCCCTTGGGTTCAAGACAAACAACTTTTTTCTTCTTTAGGTGCCTCTCCAACTAGTGAAGGTTGGCAGTCAGAATGGCAAACAAACTGACAGACTAGGGATATATAGTGCAGTGGTTTCCCGTTGCCTTCTGCACCAGTCCTTTAGGATTTATTTAAATCCAAGGTTACTGAGACCTCCTCTGACCGGTACGCCGGTCAGGTATATATGGTTATACCGCCATTTATCGGTCGCCAGAGCCTCGTCCGTTGTGTAGCAGGGGGACCACGTGCAGGTGAGGTTGACATTTGGGGCTGACTAAATCTAGTCAATAGAATCCTATTGCCGTTCTCCCCCGTCCCGCCCAATGTTTAGTTTACGAATATTTAGTTCTCCAAACGACTGAACTATGATAATTTTGATTAGTTTTTTACATATTATTTTATAAAAATTTGAACAACACAAAAGTTGCGTTCTCGCCAGTTAATCTGAAAGGTTTTAACGCTGAGCGCGTGGGAGTTTCATTCACGTCAAACCACGCTCTGGACAGAGTCCAAATTTCAGGAGTTATAAGTATATCAATATTGAACGTTATTTATACTGTATTTTACGACACCGAAGAAAGATAATGTTGGATAAACAAAAACTGTGATAAAAAGAAAGCTGTGATGGCCCAGTGGTTAGGGCGTCCGCCTCCTAATCAGAGGTCGAGGGTTTGATCCCCGTACACTCACCTCTAACTTTTCGGAGTTATGAGTGTTTTTAAGCAATTGAAATATCATTTGCTTCAACGGTGAAGGAAAACATCGTGAGGCAACCTGCATGCCTGAGAGTTCTCTGCAATGTTCTCAAAGGCGTGTGGAGTCTGCCAATGCCAATATTTCTCTTTTGTTAATTTAATTTAATTTATTGTCTAGGTTAATTTTAAGTCATTATTATTTTATTATTTGTAACGGTTTGTACCCATCTTGTGCATGCTATGTTCGCATCGAGAAGTCAATATTGTACAATTAAGATATTTTTGTATTCTAATGAACTATGACTATGCAATTGTTGACAGTTTTGCGAACTAATAAAAAAAACCGCACATGGCCAGCGTGGTGGACTATGGGCAAACCCTCATATTGAGGTGAGACCCTTGCTCTGTAGTGAGCCGGCAATGGGTTGATCATTGATGATGATACAAAAACTTCTAGGAAGGCATGACGAACCATTGGCAGTGTCACTGGATTTTTTTCTACTTCTACTTATCTACCACAAGTTACTACTGATATAAAAAAAAATAGCATGTGCTTACTTTGTGAAAGATAATGCTTATTAAATCAGCCAATCTTGTAGAATAATATTTTCTGCTAAGAACTTATGTTTTAATTTTTGTATAAGATTCTACGAATGAATAAATTTAAAGTTCGTTGGTAAGATGCCAGGCGCCTAACGTAGGACTAATCTATATATATAAAAGAAAGTTAAACTATTTAATCTCAAGAACGGCTGGACCGATTTGACTGATCGGTGAGGAGGTAGCTTAGAACCAGGAGACGGACATAGGATACCTTTTATCCCGTGACATGTCCCGTGGTATTTATGAAATTCTAAATTTCACGTCAATGTACTATAACTATAGTTTCAGCTCGCCACAGAAATTTTCCTCGAATTGGTAGCTTATTTCATAGGAGTTTTGTAAAAACCCCTAATCTACGCGGACGAAGTCGCGGGCATCGACTAGTAAAACATAAAAAAGGGAAATGGAAAGAACAGTGTAACTACGAGTATAACCACTTGCATACTATAGTATGCAAGTGGTTATTTACATATGGATTTATAGGTAAGGTATGACGATTGAACCTTAGGTCTCAACGATGGTACCTCAAGTTCGTAGCGCTATGGCGCTACGTCTTAAACTGAGCTCCTAAATCGAGTTCTAAACTAGAAGGTCACCACTATACTGTTATTTTGGCAGTGTCTCAAGTTCTGCCCTTTATGGAGCATTATAATCACAAGACACATCTAATGTGGGTAGAACTTGCTTACGTCATTTGTGAGGATCTTTTGGGGAATTTATACAAAATACACATATAGACCAAAGTTACCGACATAGCTCAGCGAGTTACGAAGTTGAAGTGGCAATGGGCGGGGCACATAGCTCAGAGAACCGATGGATGTTGGGGTCCCAAGGTGCTGGAATGACGACCCCGCACCGGTAAACGTAGCGTTGGTCGACCCCCAACAAGGTGGACAGACGATATCAAATGAGTCGCAGGGAGCCGCTGGATACAAGTGACCCAAGACCGTGGCCATTGGAACTCCCTACAAAAGACCTATGTCCAGCAGTGGACGTCAATCGGTTGAAACGATGATGATGATGATACACATATCGACTGACCATTTCTTACCAATCGTCGGAGAGTTGGTTCATCACACTCTCATAAATTTTATCTGCCTACATACATTTATGAGCCTGTGATGTGATAAATGCGAAAGTTTGTATTTATATAGATTGAATGGTTGTAACTCAATCACACGAGAACGGCAAAACAGTACATAGGAAACTTTTTGTCCCGGAAAAGGTTTACGGTTCTCTGATAGCTTGATCGATCAGCAGTTGACAGTTCTGAGACACAAAGAAATCGAAGTTTCGCACTAAAATACAGGTAATAACTAATTTCATGAACTGTCAACCAGAAACTTTGACGACCTCCGTGGCGCAGTGCGGGCGCTGTCGCATTATAAAGTTGGAGGTCCAGGGTTATATTGAGTCTGGTCTGGAGGGAGGATTCCGCCATGTCCAGTTACCACACTACCGACAAAAACGTGTCGCCAATCGATTTAGCGTTCTGCCACGTTGTCGCGTAGAAATCAATTAGGAGTGTAGGTTTACCATACCACTAACAGGATAGCCCGCTACCATCTTAGACCGCATCATCACTAGGTGAGATAACCAAGGGCTAATGTGTGGTGTATAAAAAAAGGAATAGGTTTGTTTCTAAGCCCTTGTTTACAAGATACTTATGGCGGCTCATACAATATTCCAACATAAATGGATATAAATATAATATTTATATTTAGAAAAATATTCGATAGAATATAATAGATCGAATATATTTCTATAATTATAATTTAAAAAATATCTTTGTTGAGCTGTGCAAGTCCATCGATTGGGTTGGCTAAGCAAAGTTGTTCCAAGGTGTGTCAACAAAAATAGTTCGAACTCAGTCTTTAGGGCTTGGTATGTCAATCTGATAGACAGTCTGTTAAATGTGTTAAAACCACAAATAAACAGCCATTTAGTAGTTGGCGTGTCTGTCTAGATAGAACTGCATGATTACTGATACTTGTGATCATCGTATTTGGTAATTTCATTCATGAATTGATGCCTGTGATTTCACCTGTACTAAATAGGTGAAAACATTTTTCAATGTTAGACTCGCGTGTTTTTTTTTCCTTCTTACTATACTTTTTTTTTCTTTATTTTACTTTAGACCATTTCGGAAATCTAAACCAGGGTCTCATAATCCGAACCACTACATTAATAAGGTGGAATTTACTCTCTTTCCAAATTTTACGTGTTTTATAATTGAGCAAGCAATTTTAAATGAATTGAAATTATCTAAAGTCATTAAACGATAATTACCGCATCCATTCCGGTGATAAATCCCTTTCACAAACAAGGACAACATACAATTACGTGTATGGAGGGGTAATTGTCTTAAGAAATTATAGTTGCGGTTAGCGTCTGACCGGCGTCGCTGCTACTAAGTGGTACTACAACTGAAGAGTCCAGGGAACGTATGATCAAGTCAGCTCAAGTCATGTTTCGAGTTTACCTGGTTTAAATACGAAAAACGCAAATAACGCAAAAAGTCCAGAAATATGTGCCTTTAAATTTGATCAGACTTACCAATTTCCGAACGAACATTTTTGATATGTCACATTGACGGCAAACTTTGGTTTGCTCTAGTGTAGCAAATACTACTTCCTTTATTTACTTCACATTCTTATCAATATTTGCTATAAGTATTTTTTTAATATAACTCTACTACTTGCTAATTTCAGAACGTAGATCATACCATCATGCTATAAACAAACAGAACTACGTGACTTGCATAGCTCAATGTTTGCCTCACGTAACAATGCGGGATCACGTAACAATACCATCTCTCAGACCACTGTTTGGATCATGTCAGCATTCATAAGATATGTCACTGCTGTGAACATGTTGTGAATAGTCGAGATTCGTTGCTCAGTATAATTTATAGTACTATTGCTAGTAAATATTATTAGCAATTGTGAATACGATAAACACAGAAATGCATACCAAGGAGTAAAGTTGTCTGATATTTACCAATGTTCCATTTCTCGGAGAGCACGTAAGCAGTAATACAATGTCAATGCCTTTTACTATCATGATTTCATACCTGCTTTAATCTTCTAGGACAGAATAGACAGCTGTGAAATGTAAGTATTCCTTGTGTCATGCATAGGAGTATTTGTACCATAAGCATACAATTGAAAGATTGTGCGATTTGAAAGAGAGAAATTAGATCAACGGGGAAAAAAGTCGAGTAAAGGCTAATTAGTAGTCGGTTTGGTTATTCATGTTATGATGACTATAATGATGATAGACTCTGTTAGCTTTGCAACCAAAAAGATGCCTTGAATAATGAATAATAAAATTGTATCAGATAGGATACCACCATCACAACTGAGTACAGTGCTGGAAAGTATTGTAAAATACGGCACTGTTCTTAATTTATAATTGGACTAGAACTGCGACTCTCAGCGTGGTTACCCTTATCTTGTGAAACAAAATGGTACACAGTTATGTGGGCGACCCATATATGTCTATTGAACACTAATATTGACTACCCAACGTTTAAGTATCCTCTGTAGAATTTCAGTCTTAGTGATAGTCTTTGTCATTTTCTGTCTGTGGTTGTGTCAACTATTTTGCTAAAAAGGCTCAAAAATGTTAGAACTCACATCTACGTGTGTTATTAAATATCTGTGAAATTAACTGTCTTTAATTGTCAAGCTGACGCTCTGAATTGATGAACTGAAGAGTCATCCAGCGACTTAATATTTCATATTTTTGCGGTACATATTTGGGCTTATTGTTTATTGAAAATACGTGGTAATTTTTCAAAACATAAGTGTAAAGGCACTGACATAAAACATGGTAAGTCGATTTGTTAATGTACAGGTTAAACTAGGTATTCTTTCGAACTTTTGTAACAAAATTATGCGTTGTCACTGAATATCACCGAAGTCAGTTTTTTTTCGAGTAGAACAATATAATATTCTGCTTTATTTGTTATGCGTTGTCAAATTAGATGGTTTTATACTTGAACATTGTATTGTTACTTGGTAGACATTGTTTATCCCTAACCTATAAATTGTTATAAGCATTTATAGTAATTTCAAATGTTTCTGAATCTCTTAGGATGATTTTAATGTAGTTTTATGGATTAGGTATTTAGCCCTTCCAGACAGGTCCATAAAATAAGTTTAACTTATTAATAAGGGGTCTGCAAATATTATTTCAGTGGAGTGTTAAATCATAAAACTTTATTACATTAAATTAAAATAGCATAATTTCGGCACGTTATTCAAATGCAACCGTTAAATATTATAAATACTATATTATCTTGTATCTACTACTATATTGTCTTATATTTTATTTGCTGACTGATTTTGTTGGCCTCATAGTTACCTTCTAAATTCATTTATTTCAAGGAGAGATTCACCATATTCACTTCTGAAATATCAAGGCTATCTATTTTTTCTGACACTACAGTTGGTTCAAAAGTGCAATGAGAAAAAGCTGGCAAGAACCTCAACTTTGCTCTTTTCTGACATTAAATGATGTTCGAAAAGAGTAGAATGATTTTAAAATTTATTTTTCGCCCAAAACTACATACCACCAGATTTATAGTATCTAATTTGTTATTATGAATGTTTCAGTTCCGTAACCAGTATGACAGTGATGTGACAGTATGGAGTCCCCAAGGTCGACTCCACCAAGTGGAATATGCTATGGAAGCTGTGAAACTTGGTTCAGCGACTGTAGCATTAAAAAGCAAGGAATTTGCAGTGCTAATAGCTTTGAAGCGAGCTGTTAGTGAGCTATCAGCATATCAGAAAAAGATCATACCAATTGATGAGCACATTAGCATTTCTATATCTGGCTTAACAGCCGATGCTCGAATGTTGAGGTATGCCTTTTTCTTTGTTGATTTATAATCTAGAAAGGTATTTTGTACATACTATTAATATAATGTTGTTCTTTAGTTGGAGAGTAATTAGTAAAGTTGAATCAATAAAACTCAACCAAATTCTATATTACAAACTGGTTAAAGACATACTTGACCATTGCTGTGATTAGAAATTAATTGTTTGACTAGACAAAAAATAAAATAAAAAAGCGGTGATAGCCTAGTGGTTAGGGCGTCAGCCTTTTATTCAGAGGTCGGCGGTTCGAATCCGGGCACGCACCTCTAACTTTTTGGAGTTATGTGCGTTTTTCAAAAAATTTAAATATCACTCGGTTCAACGGTGAAGGAAAACATCGTGAGGAAACCTGCATGCCTGAGTTCTCCATAATGTTCTCAAAGGCGTGTGAAGTCTGCCAATCTGCACATGGCCAGCGTGGTGGACTATGGCCAAACCCTTCTCATATTGAGAGGAGACCCGTGCTCTGTAGTGAGCCGATAATGGGTTGTTCATGATGATGATGATGATGACAACTATCCACAAAATACATCTGTACGTAATCAATGGCATTGTCACAAATCTCATTAATGAAGTCATATGTCTTTATAAAAGATAAATAGCATTTTTTTTTTGTATATTTTCAGCCGCTTCATGCGCACTGAATGTCTAAACTATCGGTATGCCCATGATGCGCCAATGCCTGTTGGCAGACTTATTGGAATGGTCGGCAACAAGATGCAGATTTGTACACAGAGATATGATAAACGACCATTGGGTGTTGGGCTGTTGGTAGCTGGCTATGATGTAAGTTATATTTTTTAATGATAACTGGTTTTCCCTGCCGGATCACTTAGGTGATGACATTTTTCAAATCATCATCATTGTGCTCAACCTATTGCTGGCACATTAGAAAGCACAGGTCTCCTCTCAAAATAAGGGGGGTTTGGGCATAGTTACCCACCCTGGCCATGTGCGGATTGAATTCACACACCTTTGAGAACATTTTTGAAAACTCTCGGCCTTGAAGGTTTCTAAACAATGTTTTTCCTTCACTGTTGAAGCAAGTGATATTTTAATTGCTTAAAAACACACATAACTCCGAAAAGTTACAGGTGTGCCCGGGATCAAACCCCTGAACTCTGATTAGGAGGTGGACATCCTAACCACTAGGCTATCACAGCTATCACATATTTTCCAAATAATACTATGTAAATGGTCTTACAAAATGTGTAACTTCATCTATTGGTGAGCAAATTTATCAAGTGAGTGATGCTAGTGAGTGATGCTTATTTGATTGGATAATGGATTTTGAAAATTTGTTTTGTTAACATTGGGTTAATTGCAATACTGTTTTGTTACTACCTACCTTACCTATTTCTGTAAATAATCATGAAAATAATGCTAATTATTCTAATATTGGTAATTTTGATTTCACAAAGTTGCCATACAGATGACGTTACAAGTTTTGTTGAGAATGAAGCACATTTAAAATAAGTTTTGTTAGTTATTTCAATGTATATAATAATAATATTACCAAAATATTAATTAGATAATCATTTCATGGTATGAACAAGTACTACACATAGATAAAATATTAGATTTTTTTTAAAACCGTTGCATTATTATAGTTTTGAATTATTTAATCATATGCTGAACATAAGTACATAAGATAAAAGGTTCCCTCATTGCCATCATCATGATCAACCCATTACCGGCTCACTACAGACCATGGGTCTCCTCTCAATATGAGAAGGGTTTGTCCATAGTCCACCACGCTGGCCATGTGCGGATTGGTAGACTTCACACGCCTTTCAGAACATTATGGAGAACTCTCAGGTGTGCAGGTTTCCTCACGATGTTTTCCTTCACAGTTGAAGCAAGTGATATTTTAATTATTTTAAAAATGCACATAACTTAGTGTTCCCAGATTCGTACCGTCGACCTCTGATTAGGAGGCTGACGCCCTAACCACTAGGCTATCACAGCTTTTTGAAAGTCCCCTCAAATTGTGTCAATATTTCAGGACCAAGGACCACACATCTACCAAACATGCCCCTCTGCCAACTATTTCGATTGCCGCGCTATGGCAATTGGCGCACGATCGCAATCGGCTCGCACCTATTTAGAGAAGCACTTGAACACATTTGCGGATTGCGACTTGAATGAACTTGTTGCCCATGGTCTTAGAGCTTTGAGGGACACATTGCCCAATGAAGTGGATCTGAACACTAAGGTGATAACCATCGTTTCGCATTACTACTTTGACGACCTCCTTGGCGCAGCGCACGCGCTGTCACATTATTAAGTTAGAGGTCCCGGGTTCGATTCCCGGCTCGAGTCTGGTCTGGTGGGAGGCTTCGGCCGTGGCTAGTTACCATACTAGTTAGTTACCACCCTTCCGAGAAAACCGTGTCGCAAAGCGATTTAGCGTTCCGGCACGATGTCGCGTAGAAACCAATTAAGAGTGTGGTTTTACCGTACCCCTAACAAGTTAGCCCGCTACCATCCTCGACTGCATCATAAGTTACCACCAGGTGTGATAGCCGTCAAGGGCTAACTTGTAGTGTATAAAAAATAAAAATAAACTATCTACTCTGAGATATCCTTATAGTAGCTTTAGGTCTAGTGATTAGCCAGCTCGACTCGACTCATCTACTCATCAAGGTCATGCAATAGATTTGAGGCTGGCCCAACAGGTTTTCTGGTAAGAAGTTTGCAGCAACAGTTAGGGAATCATTGCTGTTCAAATTCGTGCCTAGGAGAAATTCGTAAGCCATTACCTCTGATTATCTAAAGTGTCAAATTCAAGTAGATCTAATACAAGAAAGAACACCACAGTATGGAACTAAGTATTGGGCACTAGACTTAGGCTAAGTTCATATGGCCGCGCGGTACCGCGCGGAACTACGAACCGCGCGGCACAAGATCAATATAAACGATAATTATCGTCTACATTACCGCGCGGTACCGCACGCCAACGCGCGGCGCGCTCTGACCCGCGCGCAAGATCTAGAACCGCGCGCTGCCGCGCGGCACAAGTATTTCAAACCTGTATCGACCTGTTCAGTTGATCCGCGCGCCTTGAGACGGAAAGACACATAGATCGATGCAATGAGTACCGAAGATGACATTGTGCCTATCGATTTGCTTATCGACGAAATCGAAAAAAGAGATGCGATTTGGAATCTTAACTCTAAGGATTATTCAAATAAAATATTAAAAAGAAGGTCTTGGGAAGAACTAGTTTTAATTTTTTGCAAAAATGATGATTCCGAAGAAAAAAAGAAAAATTTGGGTAAGTTTTTTTTTAATTAGTTTTATTTATTTAAAATAAGTTTTATAAAATCATAGGTAGGTACCTATTACACCATTTTATCTTGCCAATCTAATTTACCTTCAGTAACAAAATAATTTGTGAATTTAGTTCGAATATTATCTACTTCATGGATTGCTCGTCCACTGTTAGTTGGATTCACATTAGGTAATGGCGCTGGATTGATCATATCATCCTGATTTATACCATCTCTCATCCTTACCAAGTTATGTAAAACACAAATAGCTTTGACGATATCAACAGCAAAATCTATCTTCACGTCTATTGGCCGGTGTAAGATACGCCACTTGTTACACATTATGCCAAATGTACATTCGACATACCTTCGTGCTAAAGAAAGGCGGTAGTTAAATATATTTTTTTCTTTTGACAACATTTTACCACCATAGGGTCTCATCAAATTTTTAGTCATAGCGAAAGCCTCGTCAGCTACAATTACGTATGGTAGTTTAAATGCATCGCTCTCATTATTTGTGATAGATCTAGGCTCTGGTAAGTTCAACGAATTTTCTGAGAGTTTTTTGAATAATGACGTTTCCTTGAAAACACCCGAATCACTGTCTTTTCCGTAAGCTCCAACGTCTATCCATATGAAGCAATAGTTAGCATCACATAAAGCCATTAAAACTAATGAGAAAAAGTGTTTGTAATTGTAATACATTGATCCTGATTCTGGTGGCTGTATTAAACGAACGTGTTTGCCGTCCAACGCTCCAACACAATTTGGAAAATATGCTTTATTTTCAAATTGTATAGATATTTGTGTCCAGATTTCTTTTGTTGGTGGACTCATGACCAAAGTTTTTAAATTTCTCCATAAAACTTGGCACACTTGCTTAATTATACCCGATATCGTAGACTTGACAGACTTGTATATTTTAGCTACTTTCACAGCATTATGTCATATGGTATTTTATTATGGGGTAATGCTGCTGATATTGACACTATATTCGTTTTGCAGAAGAGGGCTGTTCGTGCGATATATAAATTAGGTCCCAGAGAGTCATTAAGAGATAAATTTAAAGATTATAAAATAATGACAGTGCATAGCCAATATATATATGAAAATTTAATGTATGTTCATAAAAATATTGATAAATTCAAGAAAAAAATGGACTGTAACGCACTGAACATCAGAAGTAAAAGTAAACTTGTAGTACCATTTAGTAGGCTGCACAAAATTAGTAACTCATTCAAAGGAAATTGTATTTTATTTTATAATAAATTACCTATTGATATCTTGGAGATGTCTATCAATAAGTTCAAAGTTTTTATAAAACGAAAGCTTGTAGAAAAATCATATTACGATATTAAGGATTATATAAACGATAAAAAAGCTTGGGTGTGAATTGCTCTATCTCCATAGGTACTATAGTTTGTTATGCATTATGTGAGATGGTGATAACGAAAAAAAGAAAAACCCCGGCTAAGTTTGTTGTGGGCTTCTTCTTAGACCGGGGCGCGTTTGGAACCCTCATAGCTTTAGTTTTAAGTTTACGAATATAGTTATCACCATGAAATAACTACTATGTAAATTATTGACGCGTCAAAAGTGCCTTTTTAAGGACTATTTGAATAAAGATTATTTTGAATTTGAATTTTGAATTTAGACTTGCCAATTTTATAACCATATTGTAACTCTGCAAATGAAGAACCAGTTGCTAGGTACCTGTAACATAATAGTTATTTAAGATACACGTGCATAAAGTAGATCTTTACCGAATAAGTGCTACAGTGAAAACACAAGCATAGCGAGTGTTTACAGTGTGGCACGCGAGCATAAAGTGCATATGCTCACGTGCCACGATAAATATTCCATTTCTATTCCTACTCCTATTCCTCGTCAAATTCCTATTCCCATACCTATTCCTACCCCTACTTACTCCTATGCCTACTCCTATTCCTATTCCTAATTCTATGTCTATGTCTATTTCTTTTAAGTAAATCTTTACTGAATAAGTGCTACAAAGAAAACACATTCATAGCGAGTGTTTACAGTGTGGCACGTGAGCATAAAGTGCACAAAGTACAATTTGCATAAAGTAGGTCATAAGGACTCTTTATGCACCCGTATCGTACAACATTTTTCAATAGTTTTGCAATGAAAACTAATAATTAATTATTTACTTTCTAGGATCGATTTTGCAAAAAAAATGGAAAAATTTACGAGATGCCTATGTAAAAGAACTTAAGAAAACAAAACATTTGAAGTCCGGTTCCTCAGCATCAACACCATCTTCATTTGCGTATTTCCAAAGATTGTCATTTCTTAAACAAGTTGTCCAGAAACGAAAAACTGACAACAGCCTTGATGTTGCGGAAGTTACAGAGAATCCTGATTTGGATAGTGCAGTTAACAGCAGCGGCGTTCAAGCTTCAACAGAAAATGTGCTCCGGAAAAAATTCAAACTTCACCCTGCCGATGAACATTTTGCAAATCTTTTACAACAAAGCATAAATACTCGAAATAATAATGCAGCAGAAAAGAAAGATGACGATGAAGATAAATTATTTTGTCTTTCATTGGTTAGGGAAATAAAAAAAGTTCCTGAAAACCGGCGTTTAAAACTGAAAATTGAAATTTATAATTTATTAGAACGATACCAAGCTACACGAGCACAGCCACTTGAAGATTTTAACTACCCGTCTACTTCATATAGCTCACAACGACCACCCAGAAACTATCATGCTTCATTTCAAAGTTCTCAATATAGCAACCCAATGCAGTACTCTGATAGAGAATCAACACAATATGGCTATACAACTAGTTCATACACTTCACCTCCCACAAGTTCATCGCAAGTAACATCACCCCCGGGTGATGTTACTTGTGACCCGTCATACGAAGATTCTCAAGAATTAGATCTGTTCAATTAAACTAAAAGTTAATTTGCCAAGAAGCCTCGCTCATAATTTCTTATTTTTTATAATTTTTACTGTGATTATGATTAATAAACAGTTAACTTACCGCAATGTTACAATGAGTTTTTCTTTTGGTGATATGCAATATCTTACAGCATTTTCACTGGATTTTAAATCATTTTCAATGAAATCGTATAAAAAATCAAAGGTTGCAACTGACATACGGAAATAATTAAAAAATTTTTCTTCATGTAACCTCAACTCAGGGTATAAGGTGACAAACAGGCTTGAAGAAAGTCTGTCACTTAATATTGGATGCACCCAGTATCGCCTTTGTCGTCTTCTGCGACGTCTCAGTCTTCTATATAAAATCCACAAGCAAATTGCCTCCTCCACGTCCATTGTATATCAATGTTAATGCCAGACTGGCGCTCGTATATACCCTGTCATGTGAACTCTAACATCGCGCGGCGGCGCGCGGTGCCGCGCGGCCATATGAACTTAGCCTTATAAGTGTGAGATTCAAGGCCATTTAGATAGAAGGTACCAAATTCATTTAGCGTTTAGGCAGGTTGCAGAGTTGGAGAAGCCTGTTGTTGGTTTTATAAACCCTATAACCCCCATATGGGTCAGCCTGTGAGATTCAAGGCCATTTAGATAGAAGGTACCAAATTCATTTAGCGTTCAGGCAGGTTGCAGAGTTGGAGAAGCCTGTTGTTGGTTTTATAAACTCCATATGGGACAGCCTGTTTCCTTTTATAATCATTAAATACCATCAGATGATCACAAAAAAATATGCGCCGTGTACTTATATACGCTCGTGAAATAAGTTTCACGTATTCTTTGTAAAATTAGTTTTTTATTACACGCAAATAATTAGTTATAATAAAAAGTATACAAGCACAACATTTTTCACTAATAATTACGTATAGTAAATAATATTAACCAAATTATTCAATTTAAATCACTACTGAATATAATTGAATTAGCATAGATATAATTCTCACTTGTATGAAACCGAAACACGTGCTTTGAATATAGAAATTATTATACTATTAGTGATAAGTTCGCCAGTTGCTGATTGTTTTTGTCTTTTTCATGTATATAATGTACTATAGATTGCAATAAAGTAATATAAATAACTAAATGAATAGAAAATGGAAACATGTGGATAAATAATGTTATAAATATGAAAACAGTGTTGCGTTTAGTGTTTATTTGTATGAAACATGCGCGACTAATAGAGGTTCTATTTCTATTTTGTTGGTAGCTTTTTACGAGACTGCGGTTTAGCGGGCAGCTTCAATCTGTGACTTCTATGTTACAGTGATGCGCACGCATCTTAAAATTTCACTCTCATATTTTTTATCATAACGCGCCTAAGGAAGTATAACTTAAAAAATAAAATCCTTTTACAGAATGTCTCAATCTCAGTAGTTGGTCCAAAGACACCGCTTCGTATATGTGAAGAGGCAGAGTTGACCCGTTACCTCGCCTTGGTTGAGGGCGAAGAGAGACGCGGGGGTGGTGCCAGTGCCACGGGGGATGCGGGTCCGGCCCCTGACGCGGGGGACGAAAGAGACCCCCAGCCACAGGTAAGCACAACAACCAGAGTTTACTTGTTATTTTGCTTAGGTCGCGGATGTAGCTACACGCGTTGGTTTGGACCGGTGCCAAGGGAGACGCTAGTCCGGCCCCTGAAGAAGAGACAGAAACCCCAGCCTATAAGCATAATCTGATGCATGACTAAACAGTAAACACTGCGAGACAGAGTTTGTCATTAAAGGGTCCTTCTTGTAAGAAAGGGTCTTATAAATCAACCATCCGCTCGACGACAACAAGGGTCTCCTTATTATAGACTCAAATATACGCCTATGGATTAAGTCCACCAGCGTTATTTGAAGCTGCTCTAAAATCATCTCTAAGAGAGTAGGCCAGTGCAGTGAGACAGTGGGCCGTTAATAGGTGATTGTGATTTCCAGTGACCATCCACATTAGCAAATTTACTACAGTTAGATCGCGTTATCCTGTACAATTACCAAAGATCACAGATTCTATTCTATTTGTTGCCTAAATTAAAAAATTCGTTATGTATGACATCAAAGAAATATTTAATCAGACATTTCACAAACTGGTTTTAACAAAATGAAAATTCTCAAATACATTTACGATTGTGGCGTTGTAGGCTGAGAATATACAATGGACGGAGTAAATTCTTCATAATCGTTTTCTATATCGCTTCTTATAATCGATAAAGGTAAATCGTCCAAACCTGACACGTAGGCCCACTTCTCATATAGCAGCATAGCCAGCCTATTTGTATCATCGCTGGGAAGTGTTTTGATTTTCATAGTCTGAAACTTTTCTTCTACGTATGACCTCACCGCGCGCTGGGCATTCTTTTCTTCGAAAGTCTCGTTCCTGTTTTTCGCGTCCAAAGCCAGACTCAAAAACGTAGACCATCTTGGTATATAATAGTAATGAAACATTTCTGCCCATTGTTTGCATGCATAATCTGTAATTTCGCCGTTTGGTCCCCAAAGCGTTATTTGGTTGCGAGCATTCATTTCGTACAGATACGATTCTGTCGGCCCTGAAGTAATTTCGTTGATGCCCTGAAGCCAGTTATTCATCGTGAAATCACTATTTGTTCCCAGTATGTTTTCCATGTCTCTCATAGCATCAAGAAAACGATTTATGGTAAAATTAAATATGAAACTGTTTGATGTACGGTCGCTCAATAAATTCATATAGAGTTGCTCGGCCCTGTATTGTAACGCTTGCCTTGTCACGTCCACAAGATCATGCTGGAAACCGGGGGAATTACACACGTTGTCTTCAACAAAAACTAGAGTTCTCAAAGCTTTAAAGAGATCGGTGCTGTTGTACCAAGCCCAAGGTCGTATTTTGAAACTCGGCCGACGTGTCACGACGTATTTGCCCCTTATTCTGTTAAGACCATCAAAACTGTACACACTTTTCAATAAATACCTCCAAGCGCGACCCGTAACGTTACACCCATACCGTCTTTCCGCATAATCGCTCACCCATTCATTCAAATTAACAACGGGTCCTGGACGCCACGCGGATTCTAGCATTAGATCATAAACAACATAGTTTTGATTTATGCCCTCAGGTGTTAAACCTGTACCGATCATTGTACTGTTCACCTTTGTTCTCGCTTCATAAACGTCTTTGTTTATAGTTTGCATACTTCCAAACATGCCTAATGTGCCGCCGAAATTGTGCAGCATGCACCAAATAAAGGGTTGACCATAGTACATTTCGTATAAATTGTACTGCGGCCATTGTTCGGACTGTAAATCCAATATCAACATCCGCCCGTTGGGTACGGACGTGAGAAATGTTTTTACTCTATTGAGTGGCCACAACAGAGGATTATGTACAAACATCCAGTTTTGAACGAGCCACACGGCGTTTGGGTCGACTTGAGTCAAAGCGGAATATATAGATTTCGCAGTCTCTTGCACTAACCATGTTGACCACGCCTGGACTTTTATCTCATTGAATGGATCGGCTGTATAGATATGACTAGTGCCGGTTTCACCTGTGATTTCTGTCAAAAACATTCTTCCGATCGTATTAAAAAGAGGCTCTTTAGGGTCTACGAATAAGTTGCAACAGTAGTCGCTGTTAAATTTATTCCACGTTTCTACTTGGTGGAAGGTTGTGTTTCGGAATATTCTCTCGAATGCTTTAGGCACGTGTCCGTTGAACGCGGGGAAGACAGGTACCATACCGAGCCGGAACATGTAGTCGACGACAAGATCCTGATTCTTTTTTTGCTGTCCATGCCACGCTTTAGACAGCGGACCACCCCAGCCATGCACGTTGCCCATTCGTAACCAAGCCAAGAATGCGGGCCCTGTGAAGTAGTCGTTGATCTCGTCCCTCGTCATGCCCAATCGGGTGTAAATTTTCTCCCACGCAGCTTCCTGCGCGACCGGGGCAAGGGCCAGATTAATCCCATTCAACGCCATCCACTGTACGTGTTCCTCCCATTTCTGTTCGTTCCACCAAACGAAACTGTAAGATGCCGTGCAGACGTTTTGATTGTACCGAAATCTGTCGTTGGCTATCACAGTTTCATCTACTTCTGGCAATGGGTCGGGTATTGAAACCCTTTGAACTTGCCATGCGATTTGACTCTTGCAATATTTTTTTAAATAGTAGTTGAAGCCCCATACTGCTGCTACTCCCGTACTCGCTCGTATTTGCAGCGTGCCGTCGATAGTGCGGAGAGAGAAAACATCTTTGTGGCCGTGAAACATTATCGGATTAATAACGACTTTCACTTGTCCAAAGTACTTACTAATGATGGAATAAGCGGCATCTTCTTGCACTTTAGGGGAGGTCTTCGTTTGTAGTTTAACTGGGTCTAAGTACTCGAGGTCAAGAAATAACGCGCTCTCAAATACATTGTATAGCAATAAAGCGGTAATAAATATCTTCATCGTGTCGTACGTTGCTTCCGTTCGCTTAGTTGGCGTACGAATGAGACTTCGCTTTGATCGCCAGCAATAAAGTTGACCGTTGACCTCTCGATAAAAGATTATTAGTTAGGGTTGCCCCTTGATATTTATATTTTAATAAAATGTCAGCGACAATCCACCCTCGCATCTCTTAGTCATTATACGGGCTGCCAACCCTCATTAGAGCAGCGTCTTTGGTTAATGATTTTATCTCTGTTTTGAGTGAGAAGACCTGGGGCATTATTAGGCTGAGGATGTCAAATGAAAATGATAAATGATGCCGCGCGCAAACTTTCGTGCTGTATTTTTAGGAATTTACATTCATATCTTGTTCTAATGATGACGATTGCAATTTGCCCCTCTTTTATAATAATTTTAGCGACATAAAATGCGTTGTTATATTTCTCATACAAAAGTGATGGGCAACTTCCGTGAACTCTTATTTAGATCAAAGAATCAGTATTTCAACAGTACATATCATTGATTTTCTTAGTACCACTTGCGCACTTGACTGTTTGGTAGTGTTTATTTACCTTTACTTATGTGAATGTGCTTATAATATCGGCCTTTATAATGTAAGTACAGAAGTATGGAGTAGCAAGTGACAACCCTATTATAACGTTGTATAAGATATTATGCTGTCATATGTAGAGCATTGTTGTACTTGGTAAGCATTACGTCATCGATGTTTGTGCTCATCAAGTTAGCAACTTGACGAGCATTTAAGACGCAAAACGCATAAAGTATTTCAATTTTTAATACAAATTTGTATGACCCAGATTCGCACGGCTTATATTATTATAACAAACACAAGTAACAATTATTTGTATCATATCATATTATAATCAGCAGTTTCTTTTGGTATTATATTTCATAGCATTTTTATGTTGCTTTGTTTTGGCGGGCGTTAACGATTCTATTATCAATATCGAAGTAGTGATAATTATCTATTGTTGCCTACTAATACAGCGTATTGGGTGATGGGTCAATGAACCTCCCTTCTATGGACTTATAAATTGTAATATAGATTATTTTTTGTTTATTTAATATTTGGACTATAAAAATTAATTACTGGATAATACGTAAAACTTCTTGGAAAGAGATATAACACGAAGTGATATAAAAAGAAATGTTTAAAAAATAAACACAGTTATTATTGACCCCGACGTGATTTGAACACGCAACCTTCTGATCTGGAGTCAGACGCGCTACCGTTGCGCCACGGAGTCGTTGTACGGTGTGGTGAAATTGTGAAGCACTTTATAAATCCTATCTCTTAATTTCGAAACAAGATTTCAACTGAATATTATAAAACTCCAACTAAATAAGAGGCAAAATAGGATGTGGAAATGTCTAGGTTTTTCGGGAATCGAACTATACGTGACCAGAGCGGCTGTCTATTGATTTATATTTCATTAGATATATCCTTATACTGGTCTTTAGTTATGAAAGTCTGTTTTTTTATATCATACCTATGGTATGTGTCATCCTAGAGGCGTATATAGGCGGATATAGATAATAGAGATATACCTACATTTTAGTAATTGGTATTAGGTAAAAAGTATTAATTTTTTGTGATCCAAGATATATATATTGTTCTAAGTCATATTTCTTGTTCCAGGTTGCGATGGACACCGAGTAGACACGGATCGCTTGATGGAAAACTTACGAACACTAACTAAAGACACGGGAGATCGACCGAAGACACGGGCGACACACATCTGTGCGTGTTTTGACAGTGTGTTTGTACTTTTCATGTATTACATTCTAACCTCCTTTCTTCATGTCTTTGTAAAAGGTTTGCCTTGGCCAGTGTTTAGATTTAGCTACGTTGCTACGTAAATTATTCTTCCGATTTACTTACTTTCTAATATTAGATCGGCGTGTAACTTTAAGTCAAAATTAAAGACCTCGTTAACCCAAGTTTATAAGACAAAATGTACGTAGATTATTTAAATTGTTTAAATTAATTATTGAACTCTTTTGACTGTACCGTAATCGTTGATAAACGTGTTACAACCTAGGGTGATCGTATACATACGTATATCATATATAGCACACACACATTCAAACTACAAAAAATAATTTAACTCCAAAGATCCACTTTAATTCTAGTTCAAAAAGTATTTTAATATTATCAAATATTAATTTTATTGTAGTAATGTTAAAATCTAAGCACTGGCCAAGGCTGAATAAAAATTATTAAAGGTATTAAGATAAAATAATTTCATTTTTTTTGTTGTTACAATCTTTATATATTCTTCTCAAATAAAACACATGTATTCAAAATCGTTGTATATTTATTGCTTATTTACATCTAGTATAATATAATAATGAAAAATGTTACATTCAACAGGTTTATACTTATTTTTTTGTAATTATAAAGAGATTAAAATATAATTAATCTCAAATTGCCTCAATACCCTAAGACGCATAACACAGGATGCGTCGATATAAAATAATCCATTAATCCATTTTTTTTAAGTTATACTTAATTAACGCGGGAAAACCGAAAATGTTTTTCTTGAACAATGCAATCTCTTGCTTTACTTTAGGTAGTAATTTGTTGAGTCAATAAAGAAATATTTGTCTATGGTATTTTTTTTTGCTTTTTTTAAAAGTAAAAAGAAATATTTAGGCTGCGAGGGGATGGGTTACAGCTCTATTAAAGAGTATAAAGTTTTTTATTAAAATTTAATCGCGTTAAAATTTTTAATTTACATATTATTGTCATGGTATAAATTCTAATATAGATCATCAATTTGACTAGTTCTAATTTATATACATGTTGTGATTGGTGGTTTTTGTTGTACATTTTTTGGTATCTGAATTGATATATAAATATCTTCTTTTTTTTTATAAACTAAATCTATCTACAAAATACGAACAGTATTATTATAACTAATTATTAATTAATTTCATATTATTACACAACTTAGCACCATTCGATATTGGTATCGATTCGAAAATTTCGTTACTAAAATATAAGCAGAGTGCAAGATTTCTATTTATTCGATCACGTCAGAGTTGACTCCAATTTGGATGGAATCTCCAATCCAATGTCTTTCGATCCCATTTTAACTTACTCGCGATCGATTTAGTAGAAATCTCGAACTAGATAGACACTCTGATCTGTAAAGTTAAGTTTACTTTCAAATCGATACCTGTCTAACTTAAGAAATAAACTACAGTAAATTTTGGGACCGTTATTTTGGAAAGACTACACTCTATCGTATATTTATTGGAAGCTAGCTATGGTAATTTCAAAGCGATCTTTGGGACAAATTCAGGGTCGAAATAATTACACTAACGTCATACAAGGGTGTCTAGAACGTAGCCGTTACCGCTGTAGGTAAAGACTGGTTGGTTATTCGTTTGGTCTAGAACAGGTATGTAACTTTCTTGTAAGATAATTGGTTTTCTACTCGACGCTTCGTTCAATTGTGTTTCTAGGATCGTGTTCTGCAACTCCTCTTTTTCTATTTCTAACGTTAATTCGTCCAACAACTTCATCCTAAACTCTATTTCCCTATCAGCTGTTTCTAGTTCCGTTGCATTGTCTTGCATCTCCTTAGCAGTGTTACCTAACTCTTCTTCTATTTTGTCGATGAGCATTGATACTTGGGAGACGTTCTCGCAGCTGTTCGCTTTATTTTCGTCCGTATATCTTTTCACTTTGGCAGTCAATCGCACAACTAGTTCTTCCTCTCTATGTAATCTTTTGTTTATGATCGCCAATTTCTCTAGTAATTCTATTTCTTCTCTTATCCGGGCAAGTTCGTCAGCTGACGCGTCGGAATCTGTGTCGTTGGACGTTTGCATCAATCTTTCGGAGTTAACTTGGCATATATCTGTGAGCTCTTTAGTAAAGTAATGCTCTCGCATAAGATGCCTCTCTCTTCTGGACTTGTGTTTCGTGTGCCGTCTCGGGGGTGTTCCACTGCCAACCCCTACACCACTGTCACTGTTTCCTGCTTGACTGTCATTGAGCTCGCTACATCTTCCCAAGTCCCTGAGGTATGATTCAAGGAGATAATTGGTTCCGTGCTTTTCCATCCTGCTTTTGTGAGTCTGGTCTTCTAGTTGGTCGATTAGTTTTTCCTGATCCCTGAAATTACAATTTTGTGATCAATAAGCGTGCTTGAGAAGTTTCTTACACAACTGTTCGAGGTTTCGGTACATACGTACTACTATGATGTTTAGGTTACAAACGTCCGCCTTCAAATCGGAAGTCGACGGTTCGATCCCTTTCACGCACCTCTTTTCGGAGTTGTGTGCATTTTTAAGCAAGCAAGTCTTGCATTGTCGCAAGCACTTGTTTCAACGGTGAAGGAAAACATCGCGAGGAAACCTGCACGCCTGAGAGATCTCCACAATGTTCTTTGGGTTTTTGAGGAAAGGATTGATCATGATGATGATTCCTAAATAGGTATTCATATTGCAATTTTAATACAGGGCTATACATAGATGACAGGTTTATAGATTCTTTATCCTTCGCAGATTTAATTTTAAGATTACAAATGAAGTCATCTCAAACGTTTTCTATACATGCCAATTACAACGTATTAGGTATAAACGGTCAACAAATACTCTTGAGAATTCCCATTAGGCAGCACCATTAACATCATTATCATGTTCGTTTGAGTAACGCTAAAGACCATATTCTGACTTCTACAAATATTACTAAAGTTCATTAACGTTGAGAAAATATTGAGTAATCGATATCAACAAGCCTATCTATGCATGCAAGATTAAAATATTTCATAATATTTAATTTCAATTTGTGATAATATATAATTAATAGTGAGGTTTTTGGAAGCTGTTATAGCCTAGTGGTGAAGCTGTGATAGCCTAGAGCTTCACCACTAGGCTATAACACGTCCTAACCACTAGGTTAGGACGTCCGCCTCCTAATCAGAGGTCGGGAGTTCGAACCTGGGCATGCACCTCCAACTTTTCGGAGTTATGGTGCGTTTTTAAGAAATTAAAATATCACTTGCTTCGACGGTGAAGGAAAAGATCGTTAGGAAACCTGCACGCCTGAGATTTCTCCATAATGTTCTCAAAGGCGTGTGAAGTCTGCCAATCCGCACATGGCCAGCGTGGTGGACTATGGCCAAACCCTTCTCATATTGAGAGGAGACCCGTGTTCTATAGTGAGCCGGCAATGGGTTGATCATGATGATGATAATGATGGTTTTGGTGACTTAAGTACCTATTTCTTAACGTATTTGGAAACAGGATGCTAAGTTTAGAGAGTTACCTAAGTTTATCAAGCTGTTGGTGTATCGTTCGCGTCTGATGCTGTATAACGGAGACTAGTCTGGCTGCCGGGTCTTCACTTTTGGACCTTGGCGGCGGGGTGACGGCTCGGATCCCTTTTCTCCTTCGTCTAGATCGTGCTCGGCTGCCGCCGTCGCTGTCACGTCCGGAATCGTCTTCTCCACCGCTGGACAGTCGCCGAAGTGATAGACGGACCTAAACAAACGGAAATGTTGGTGTATTCACGTATTTTTTTTTTCAAATTCAAATTCAAAATAATCTTTATTCAAATAGTCCTTTAAAAGGCACTTTTGACGCGTCAATAATTTACATAGTAGTGATTTGATGGTGATAACTACATTCGTTAACTTAAAAC
This sequence comes from Lasiommata megera, assembly GCA_928268935.1. Lineage (NCBI taxonomy): Eukaryota > Metazoa > Arthropoda > Insecta > Lepidoptera > Nymphalidae > Lasiommata > Lasiommata megera. The sequence goes on along the minus strand of OV743329.1, from coordinate 6,596,925 downwards.
TAAAGCTATGAGGGTTCCAAACGCGCCCTGGTCTAAGAAGAAGCCCACAACAAACTTAGCCGGGGTTTTTTTTTTTGTTATCTATAATAAATTATAGTACCTATGGAGATAGAGCAATTCACACCCAAGCTTTTTTATCGTTTATATAATCCTTGAAATCGTAATAGGATTTTTCTATATGCTTTCGTTTTTATAAAACGAAAGCACTTATTGATAGACATCTCCAAGATTTTTTTTCAATTTATTTGGTTCGCCAACAGCCAAAACATTTATTGAAGTGAAACTTCTTTATCGGCGTTGGAAAAAAATTTACCGTCACATTTTTCGGTTACGCGTCACATTTTTCCGTTACGCGCCATCTTTTTTTCTTGCAACAAGCGGAATTTAAACGATTGTCTCTGAATAAAGTAGAAACTATAAATGAACATTTGATTAAGTTCATGAACAAAAGAAGAGGTTTGTCACTTTTTATTTTCAGTTGTCAAAGTCTTAGAGCTCATGTAGATGACCTGGATGATTCAATTGTGAAAAATTCAAATGTTTTAGTTCTATCTGAAACATGGCTGAACAATGACAGTCAAGTAAACATCACTAATTTCAAATGCATTGCAAAATTTAAACGGCTGAGCACGAGAGCAGGAGGTGTAGGAATATATCATAATTCTAATGATGTTGTTAATGTTGTGACTCCATCGATAGATTTTTCTGTTTTTTCTCCTGACTTTCATGGGTCACTAGCATCAGCAGTTGGTGATTTATGTATGGCTCAATGCCAAATGGAAAATGGGATGAAAATTTTGATTGTTGCACTGTATATATCTCCTAATCAGAAGTTGGACGATATTATTCACCATTCATTGTTGCCGTACACAAGTGAAGGTGCCTCTTTACTCGGTAACAATAATTATAAAATACCGATGATTTTAAGTGGAGATTTTAATGTCAATTTTGCATCGGAAAAATCTTTGAAGCTAGTAGAATTTCTGAAAGATAAATTGAATTTATCCATGAAAAACAGTCCTCAAACGTCAGATCTGGCACTACAATTGATGGAGTTTTTACTCTGTCACTAAATTTCGTGGAATGTAAACTATATACCTATTTCATATTTCAGTTACCATAAGCCATTAATTACAAAAATATATAATGACGATGACAATGATAGTAATAATTCTATTACAATTAATGAAATGCTGTAATAATCTTAGTAGCAAAAAGGTAAAGTGAAATAATTATTATTATTTGTATTATTTGTATTCATGTCTATGATAATAAAATCCTTTTGTTTAAACTTTATCTAATTTAACTTTATTTAACCAATTTCTAGAAAGTTGCATGTAGATCATTTTTCGAAAAATAAGGCCATAAAGAAGTTTCACTTCTTACGTGTGTACACTAGTACACGCACACATTTTTTATTATCACAAGATTCTGTACCTTGCACTGAGACACGCACAACAATGCTTAGCCACTTACAGGCAAACACCGCTTGCAAATGTGAAGTAGTGCAAATTTAACTTATCCTAGTTATAAATACCAACAATAACAGAAAATAAACTAAACGCACTTAAACTATTAACTAAAACTATCATGCACTTAATGCTAAATCACTTGCCCTCCGGTATTAAAGAAAATGTCCGTGCCTTTTCTATAAATCTTCTTACGTACTTAGTATAAGATGTTCTAGCTCACTATCGTAGTTGTTTTCGAATTTCGGACGATCTACGCGGAGCAATCTCATTGTAAGGTTGGAAGTCATGGGTTCGATTCCCGGATCCAGCCATGTCTGTGGCTAGTTACTACCCTAGACAAGGACGTGTCGCCACACGATTTAGCGTTGCGGCACGATATTGCATAGAACATTACAAGTTTACCATACCCTTTTTTTTTGTCATGATGGAAAAGTTTTAAGGCCATATAATCACGTGGGATTCCCACCCCCGTATGGGGTTATACCGGAACTAAAAACCACCACTGCATGTCTTTCGCTGGTTTTGCTGGACGCCCGGGGAACCCGTTGCATAATTCACAGACAAGTTTACCACCAAACCCTAACGGCTTAGTCCGCTAACATTTACTGGCAGCAATTTTTAATTTGAATATGAGATGAAGGCAATACAGGCGTTTACCAACCAACTTGTTAATTAAAGCTATAGATAGGTTTACCTCTGTGTACGTACCTCATGCCTAGCGTCTCCCCAAGCAGCCAATACGTGCAAGACAGGCACGTCAGGTGGCAAGGGACGTTCCACACCTCGCCATCTTTCCGCGAGCACCCACTCTCCATTATCACTCGCGCTGCCACCTGTTAGAATAATATCATCGTTTTAAAGCTCTAAATGTCCTAAAACATGAAAACTGGTAATATCGACACGGCTACAGAATTGGACAAGTTAGAAGGTACTCTAAGAACCTCCCGGGGGCAGTTTTATTTTACTCCAAGTTAGCCCTTGAAAGCTTAGTTGAAATCCAGCCATCCATCGTTTTTACAAAGCTGTGTAAAGCCTTCTCTCTAATTACATACACTAATATATAGAATAGTTAATGTTTATAATGTTTTTAATAAGCCACAGTGAAGCTGTGATAAGCCAGTGGTTAGGGCGTCCGCAACCTAATCAGAGGTCGGGGATCGATCCCGGGCACGCACCTCTAACTTTTCGGAGTTACGTTAACAATTAAAATATCACTTGCTTCAACGGTGAAGGAAAACATCGTGAGGAAACCTGCATGTCGTGAGCGTTCTCCGTAATATTCTCAAAGACGTGTGAAATCTATCAATCCGCACATGATAATTTATTTAGCTATAAGAAAAAATTGTACTTGGTTGCTTGATTAATTTATGTAAATATTTTTTAATTTTTAATTTGTTTAATTTTTGATTTGTTTAATAATTTTTTTTTATTTTAATTTAATTTACCCAATTTTAATTTTATTCATTTTGTAACCTTTTTTCGCCTGTCATTTTAAATACTTAATAATTATCCAATGTCATAATTAAATTGTAAATTTTTATAAAATATTAATTAAATTTTATTCGGAGATTGTTGGCAATGCTGAGTGTGCCTGTAATGGACAAGTTGTAACAGCACCAGCACTAGCTTATTTAGACTGATTTAAAATGTAACATACAACTTGTCGCTGGCATGCCTTATGAATAAATAAATAAATAAATAAATAAAATGGCCAGCGTGGTGGACTATTGCAAAACCCATACTGGGAGGAGACCCGTGCTCTGTAGTGAGCAGGCAATTATCATGATAATGATGATGATGATAAATTAGCCGCTATAGCATAGCTAGGTTTACAATTTAGCTTATAAACCTAACTTGGTAATTTGAAGATATCGTAGTGTTGAGCGCTTTGGTCTTATAAGCGGTACGTCGCAGGTTCGATACCGGGGAAGACAATTATTAATTTCCGAATTTTCTTTGGTTAGATTTGCTTTTGGGAGGCTTCGGCCGTGGTTAGTTACAACTTTATTTACAAAAAACGTGTCGCAAAATCAAAATCGCGTTTATAGAAACCATTTAGGAGTATGGGTTCACTATATCCTTAACAAAGAAGCCCACTGATATTTTACGTTGCATCATCACTTACTACCAAGTGAGAATGTAGTCAAGGGCTAACTGGAATTTGAAAAAAGTGTTGGTTGGCGTTTATAGTTAGCTTCAGCATACCTTCAGGAGTGTCTTGCAAAGCCCGTACGATGTCAGCGCAGGTGGTGTGGGCTTTGACCCCGCGGACCCACAGCTTCTGACCTCTGGCTATCACGCCCACCTCCTCATCGCTGTAGTCTGATGACGAAGCTTCCATGACCCCTGAAACGCAATAAAACCACGGTTAAGCTTTAACAACCACAGTAGTATTACTAACTTTTATTAGAATCGTTATCACCATCAACAAACCTATACCTCAACTCAACATATCAGCCAAATTGGGTCAGAAGTTTCGGCGTGAAGGAGTAACAAACATTTTTTTTTCAGAAGACTAATTCTACCCATGTTTAAATTCATCATTATGATCAACCCATTACCGGTTCACTACAGAGCACGGGTCTCCTCTCATATGAGAAGGGTTCGGCCATAGTCCACCACGCTGGCTATGTGCGGATTGGCAGACTTCACACGCCTTTGAGAACATTATGGAGAACTCTCAGGCGTGCAGGTTTCCTCACGCTGTTTTCCTTCACCGTTGAAGCAAGTGATATTTTAATTGCTTAAAAACGCACGTAACTCCGAATAGTTAATAACTTGGTAACACGTTTTAGTCGGTAGGGTGGTAACTAGCCGCGGCCGAAGCCTCCCACTAGACCAAAAACTCGATCACTTGACGAAAAAACTCAACCCATCGCTGATGAGAAATAATGAAAAAGGTGATATGTATAGATGCCTGTAATAGGTTTATGTGAATAAAGCTATTTTTGATTTGATTTGATTTGACCTGACCCGCCATCAAAACCAACACCTTGTAATTCGTAGATACACTATCGCAACAGTTGATCCATGGCTAAGTTACCACCCTATTTCAATAATTTCTTTAAGTACAATTCCATTTAATCAGACACTCCCCATCGAAGTATATTACCGCCGATGTGTTTCCAAACTATAGCTTCATTGTTTAGAAAGTTCCCGGCGTTATCGTATGTTAATCGCCACCCCGTGCCAGGCTCTCCATGCCCCGGCTTATGCAACTCGTGTTGTTACCCGGTTGTCATGGTAATATTGCGGGTAGTTGTTACTAGTTAGCTACACACTATATAAAACTAGCAGTAAAGGGGCTATGCTGATTAGGCTGTACTCGTGATAACGAAAAACTTTTTCATTATACCTATTCAAAATGGTATATCGGCTTTAGAGGATAGCGAGAACAGAATTAATTTTCTTGCTTGATCTTTCTCTCTTATTATTGGTCCGTTTTTGCGCTTTAGTATGGTTTATCAACCCATTCTTTGGCTCACTACAGAGCACTGATCTCCTCTCAATATGAGAAGGGTTTGGCCATAGTCCACCACGCTGGCCATGTGCGGATTAGCAGACTTTACACGCCTTTGATAATCTTAGGGAGAACTCTCAGGCATGCAGGTTTCCTCACGATGTTTTCCTTCTCCGTTGAAGCAAGTGATATTTTAATTGCTTAAAAACGCGCATAGCTCCGAAAAGTTATAGGTGCGTGCTCGGATTCGAACCCCCAACCTCTGATTAGGAGGCTGACGTCCTAACCACTAGGCTATCACAGCTTCGTATAATATTGTGTAATAAGTAAAAATCATAAATAAGTTTTTAGTTACGTTGAAACTGAACAGTTTATTCCTTTGGAGATACGTTTTCAAACCTAACTTAAGGTTCACGCTATAAAATTAGTGACAGTATGGTTTATATAAAATATAGAACGCATAAAGTACGTAAAAGCTACTGGTCGGATACGTTTGATTATAAAAGCTTAATTTATTTCATTATTGTCCGTTTTGTAATTAAACTGTTATTATAATGTCTTTACATGCGAGTTTATTTATTTATTTGTGGGACAACTAACTGTCATGCACTTAAATTAACTTATGAATGTGTACTAAAAATATATGAATTGTTGCAAGACCCCACACCGCCGTCCACAGATAAGCAAAAGTTTTTTAATTGATCAGTAAGTAGAAGTATTAATTTTTAATAAGGTTGCTAATGACCAAACTCTTGAAACAACCTACACGAGATGCAAATATTTTTTTCGTTGCAAAAGCGTTTAGATAGTTACTTACTTGCTTTTTCTCATATTTTTTTGGTCATTATTATCATTCTTTGTTGGTACACCAAAACATTAAGGAAAGTAATAAGAACAACAGAATCAAGAATAAGTAGGATACAAAGGCGGCCTTACCGCTTAGTAGCGATCTCTACCAGGCTACCTTAAGATTAGGAAATACAAGAAACAGGAGTAGGTGGCGCAATAGTAACATAAACCTGCATACAAATACATAAACCAGATTACATACATAATACAATATTATAATAAATATTAAACAAATATACCAATATAACATAAATTAAAAGGAGTAAACTAAATATCATATATACAATATGCAAATAGTAAAAGTAATTTAAAAGTGTTATTAGATAGCGTTGAAATATTTACTAGTGACATAGGAATGAGGTTTGGGTTAAATAAATGTAATACAGTCAATATAAATGCAGGATATAGAAGCAGCATAATAGGAGAAGGACATATTTTATTAAGTGGGGAAACATTTAAGCCACTAGCCATGGGAGATACATATAAATATTTAGGAATACTTGAATCGGGGAAAATAGATCACAATAATATCAGAGACCAAATAACTAAAGAATATTTCAAAAGAGTGAAAAAACTACTAAACTCACATCTTAACTCACGATGTCTATTAAAAGGTATAAATACATATGCTATTCCCGTATTACTTTATTCTTTTGGTATAATAAATTATAAGAACAGTGACCTCAAGAAAATAGATGTAAAAACAAGGAAATTGCTTGCAATAAAAAAGGTCCATCAACAAAAAGCAGACGTTCAACGGTTATATTTACCGAGAGCAGAAGGAGGGAGAGGTCTTATTAATGTAGAATACATGTATAAATCACACATTGTCAAATGCAAACAGTATCTAAATTTGAAAAGCGACCATCTCATTGAAGCAATAGTACAACATGACACAGGTAGACATAAATATTCAATAATGAAAGAATCAGAAGATGTAGAAATAGAATTAAATTTGAATCGGACAGATATACATACCAAAAAGAAGATTAAAGAAGCCATAATAGAAATACAGAACAAAGAATGGAGAAGTAAGCAGTTACATGGCCAATTCCCTAAAAAGGTATTAGATCAGGCTAATGTAGATCGGGAGCTTTCATTTAAATGGATGACAAAACAACAGATATCACCAAGCATAGAGTCATCAATATTTGCAATACAAGACCAAGCCATCGTAACCAGGCAACATCAACGCGACATATTTAAAGAGTCAGTGGACGGAAAATGCCGCCTATGTGCAAGCAAAGATGAGACCACGCAGCACATAATTTCTGGATGCGAAAAATTGGCGGGGACTTATTATGTCAAGCGACATAATAATCTTGTGCAATACGTCTACTGGTGTCTGGCCAAAAAACACAAAATGGATGTTTCCGACCTCTGGTGGAAAGAAATGCTCACTCAACCACAAGTTAAAGAAAATGAATCCGCTAAAATTTTATGGGAAATGCCAGTCCAAACAGATGTCACCGTAGCGCATAACAGACCTGACATAATCTACATTGATAAAAATAATAATAAAACATTTTTAATAGATATAACTGTACCTTCAGACTATAACATTGGACCAAAAGAGATTGAAAAATTAAGCAAATACCATTTACTGAAAACTGAAATCACCCGCCTGTGGAATACAAAAACGACAGTTATTCCAATTGTAATTGGTGCGACAGGTGTAGTAGCCAAAAGTATTACAAGATACATAGGTCAATTGGACACCAACATTGACATCACCATCCTCCAAAAACAAGCAGCCATACACACCTCGATCATACTCAGTAAAGTACTAGGAGACACTGTATTCGTACAGCGCACACAACCAGGCTTACAAAACTAACAGCAAACTCAAAACATGCCAATCAATCATTGATTGATTTATATATCGCATACAAAATACATTAAAAAAATAAAAATAAAAAATAAAAAAAAATAAAAATAAAAAGAAAAAAATACAAAAAAAATATATATATAATAATAATAATAATAGGGGGATATATAAATAACCTTTTTCCTGCGGGTTGCGGGACGGGATATTTATAAAAACCGACAAAGTAGTCGAGAGAGTGAAAATGAACTCACTAATATACTAAATATAATTAGTAATGAAGAATATTTTGTTCTCGAGCGGCCTATACCGTATTCCTCGCTACTTCCTGGATTCTACATTGGAATCTCTTGATTCGCTCTGATATCAAAATTACGATTTCCAGGTATAAAGTATCCTTTTGGCTCTTCATAGCACAAATAACTAAATATCACATTTCTTCAGAATGTACCATACTGGTTAAACGAGTGAAAACGAAGTCAAAAGTATTTATAAATGCTAAGCTCATTTCTGTCACATTATATGTATACGGTGAAAGAACAATACGAAACTCCATATTTTTGTATGGTTATTTTAAGTTAATCTCTAATCAGATTCTTTCACTTCTTTATGGTAAACAGGGTAAAACAGTCTAAACCTAGAATGAGTAGCACACCTGCTCCATTATCGGGAAAATCTGTCTATGATGGATATATGAAACAAATATAGCTCTTAATATAATTTTAAGTGGCATGTGAGACAACAAAAAGAAAATTTACCTGGCTAAGTTGTGGGCTTCTTCTTAGATTGGGGCGCGTTTGAAACTCTTATAGCTTTAATGTAAAGTTGACGAATGTAGTTATCAAATCACTACTATGTAAATTATTGACGCGTCAAAAGTGCCTTTTAAAGGACTATTTGAATAAAGATTATTTTAATTTGAATTTATAGCGGATACAAGACACAGCCCCTTGCCCCTTCCAACCAATCAAAGCCTAAACTAATGAAGCAATTCAAACAAAAGCATGTAAAAAGTCATCGTCCAAAGTCAATGTATAGTTTATACTATAGACGTATACACCATAGACGTATACCCCATAGTCTTAATGTTATGTTTACCAAGAAACCCCACCCTTTTATCACAGTAGAACGATAAGGCGGGGAAAATAAAGCGTTTGTTATAAATCCACCTACAGCCATTAACATAGGCGCCTAAGTAATTTGAGTGCTGGATTCGTGACTCGGCGCCATTAGGCATTTCCGTCACCCGCTGCACCCCCCGGGGGAACCTGAACACCCTATTTCACCCTTCTGACATTTGAGGCACGCGGCACTCCCCGACTTTGGTAGTTACTGTGCAATTTTAGTTTAGCCTGGCTTTTTAGATTGCAGGATTATATTGGAGTTGGTATCAAAAGTTTTCTAAGTAATTTGTTATAGAATGAAAAAAAAGTGCCATTTTGTTTAGGAAGGTAGAATTGAAATAAAAAGTTTCCTAAGTAATTTGTTATAGAATGAAAAAAAATTCAATGCCATTTTGTGTACTTAAATAAAGAAATTAGTTTGGAACCACTTCATGGAGTAAATTAAACATTAAAAGCGAAATAAAGTAGAATAGAGGAACAGATTAGTGGGTCATGTCCTAAAACTCTACTATTAAGAGGTTTCATGCGCCCAAACCAAGGATGCTTACAGCCTTTTTTTAAATTCTACTACAAGTTAGCCCTTGACGGTAATCTCACCTGATGGTAAGCGATGTTGAAGTTTAAGATGCGGGCTAAACTGTTATGGTTCTAATTGGTTTCTTCGCGACGTAGTTACATCTAAACCGTTTGGTGAGACGTCTCTGTCGGTAGGCTAGCTAATAACTAGCCATAGCCGAAGCCTCTCACCCGACCCAACTCCAGCCGGAAATCGAACTTAATAAACGATCATCATCATCATGATCAACCCATTACCGGCTCACTACATAGCACGGGTCTCCTCTAAATATGAGAAGTGTTTGTCTTCTCAATTGAGAAGGTTTTTCTCAAGGGAGACGCCTTTGAGAACATTATGGAGAACTCTCAGGCGTGCAGGTTTCCTCACGATGTTTCCCTTCACCGTTGAAGCAACGATGATAAACGATATTGAATGTTTATTAAATAAAGATTCCACGAACTAAAACCTACGGTAGCAAATTGCTCCTCATGTGAAATCTGGAAATGGATAGGAAATGCAAAATCTATGAGTAAATTATATATTTAAATGAAATGCAGGTTGTAGAGACGTGATATTTTCTAATTTGCCTCGTTTACCGCTTAAATGGTCTCGCTAAACGGTATGCGGTGGGTAAACGCGTAACTAAGTAATAAGTAAGTAGGTATTTATGGCGTCGTATGACAGATGATCAGAAACACAGATAAATTAGGTTGCAAATTAAGTTAAATTTTTTAACTGAACGCTTCCTCGCTTGGCGGCATGACTTCTTCGGTAGTGTAGTACCACGGCCAAAGCAGCCGGGGATTGATCCCAGGACCTTCCACTTGTAAGACCACTGTGCCGGACTTTTATTTTATTCTACTACAAGTCAGCTATTGTCGGCAATCACGCCTGTTCGTTAATACAGATGGTAGCGTTCTTATTATGTATGGGAGTCTTAAACCCATATCCAAATTTTTTTTCCTCTACAAGTTAGCCCCTGACGACAATCTCACGTGATGGTAAGTGATGATGCAGTCTAAGATGGTCAAACTAACCTGTTAGGGGTATGGTAAACCCACACTCCTAACTGGTTTTTACGCGACATCGTGCCTTAGCACTAAATCCCTTAACGACACGTATCTGTCGGTAGGGTGGTAACTAGCCATGGCCGAACCCGCCAACCATGCGAAATGCTCACGCGCTGCACAACGCAGTTCATCAAATGCTAGCAGGATGACGTTAACATTTTTACTTAACTTTAACGGATATCCGTTAAAATGATGGTAACTATATAGTTACCATAATCTAACTACAATACTGAAATATTGTGAGTATGCTAAGCATTAAAATTACATTTTAATGGCCGAATTGAATAAAAAATATATCGAATCTAAGTTACAGAGAGTTCCTTGTTACCTACTACAGATCCCTAAAAACACCTGCAACACAGTTCGTCCAGGTGTAGCACTCTGCAGTTAGGATACAAATTGGTCGGCCGTCCGGTTGCTCCTATTATGAAGTGTTCATGCAACGTACTGATTACTGCACGGTAGCTACTCAATAGCGTTAGAAGGGCTGTAAATGGCAACGTTATCGATATTTGCTTTAAGAATAATAAAAATAGTTAGGTTAGGTTAGGTATGGGTTAGTCGACATCAGAGGAGACCGAAGAGCTGCCAGCTACCTCGGACAACGAATTAGTCTTGCTATTCAAAGGGGGAACGCTGCCAGTATCTTCGGAACCTTGCCTAAAGAGACTAATAGACTAATCCTTTTAATAATATATTATAATATTTTTTTAAGATTTTTAGTTTTAGGTTCAATAACAGGTTTATTTTAATTTTCAGTTGTTATAAATAAAAAATCTTGTAGAGAAAAAAAAAATTGTATTTGTGTCATATTGTATAGGTGGGTATTTCGATGGCAATCGGTAAATGTAAGGGTATGGGTATGGGTAATGGTATGGGTAACCCCTCGTGGGTTACGTAGTCAACTTGTAAATAATTTTATATGAATATGATCTGAACCATAGAATATTAATGTTACTTGCTCCTTTTATAATTATAATATTGAATTGAATGACAAACAGCAACTAGTTTAGTATCGTGGATCCGTTTTCCCGGGATTGCATAAAATCTTCTTCTTATAGAAAAAAACAGCCATAAATAGATGAAATGATTGTTGCAATCGTTCAAATGTTAACGTCACAAAATATAGACACTAGGGTCTCCTTTAAGCAGATTTTGGAGCCTCCCACTGTTTTATGCTGATGGTGGTGAAGGGGGTTTTAGTGGGTAAAAATCCCACGGAACCCGAGCTTTTCCCCAGCAATAGTCGGGTATCTCAGTAGGAGATTTCCCCCCCGTAAAAAAAAGAGTCTCCTTTAAGAAATGTTAAATATAGAAACGAAAAAAAATACGTAAGGAATATTATAAATTTAGGTTAATAGAGATGCTTGCTAGGGTTGTGCGTTAACCGGATTATCGATACATGCCGTCACGTCACTGGTATCCTAATAGGTGAATTATCGGTAGCCCTTGCTCGGGGTCTAATTATAGGCAACGAGCCGACTCGCCGACTAGCTGCACGCAAGGACGTGCGAAATTACCCGTGACTCACTGCTTTGGAAAATGGAGAACACAGTATTTTAACCTTAAAACGTGGAGGCTCACAATTATATACGTATGTAGCATACGATTTATTAGCAGAATCAGGGTAGGTGACGAAGTGGAATTTTATATGATATGAAAAGAATCGTCTGGTGGGAGGCTTCAGCCGTGGCTAGTTACCACCCTACCGACAAAGACGTGTCGCCAAGCGATGTAACGTTCCAGCACGATGTCGCGTAGAAACCATTTGGGAGAGTGGGTTTACCATACCCCTAACAGGTTAGCCCGCTACCATTTTAGACCGCATCATCACTTACCACCAGGTGAGATAGCCGTCAAGGGCTAACTTGTAGTGTATTAAAAAAAAAGAATCCTGGAAAAGTTACCTACATTTGTTGATGTTCAGGGTAATCTCCGGTACTGTTGATTCGATTTGAAAATTCTTCCAGCAATGGAAAAATAATAATGCTACATTTTATCCCCTCACTCTGACTGGAATGGGAACTGCGCGAGTAAAACCGCGATTTACAGTAGTTTATATAAAATACAGAGTAGTTGAGTTGTTATTGTAAGTAATCGCCTCTCACTATTTCACTATTCGACCCTTGGCAACCATTTTCGACTAAATTCAATCGTTACATCTTTACATTTTTAATAGTGGCTTAAAGTTAAAGAAAAGAAACTTTCATCTTTATAATCTATACAAATAAATGTGTCTGTTTGTAATATTGAAATAACCGTTTTTTACCACATGCATATGAATATGTATACGGTACATACACCAAAATAACATTTTTAACAATTTTTGTCTGTCTGTCTGTCTGTTTGTTCCGGCTAATCTCTGAAATGGCTGGACCGATTTTTACGGGTCTTTTATTGACAGGTAGCTGATGTAATAAGGAGTAACTTAGGCTACTTTTATTTCAGAAAAAGTCTTTTATTTTAGAAAAATAAAGTAATGTTGGTATGTCCAAGTACTGTCCCGTATCGCGGCAGCGCATGCCACCGCCTGTGCCATCACGTCTCGGGCGCCTCCCACAACTTCTCCCACCAACGAATCAATATCCGATTTCACTCATTCTTGTTTTTTTTTTTTAGAAAGGAGATAATTTAATGTTTATCCTATATATTATATTTAATGATAATGATAATTTAATTTGTAATTATTTCAAGTAATTCGGGTTATTAATCTATTGCTTCGTGATTGAAAGACAAACAAACACTAACTACACACAGACGAAGTCGCGGGCGTCAGCTCTATAAATTTCGAATAGCTCACCTATGAAGGACTCTGTGTGTATTCGTGCATATAAAATAATTTGTAAACAAAGGTAGCATACCATTTAATCACATTTATAGTTTTTTAATCATCTTACTGTTCCCAGCTTGCATCCGGCTATTGGGGGGAAAAAATATACATCAAAAGACATACCGCGTAGCATAAATAACCAACATAAACCTCTACAATACTCCTTAAGCTTGTATTATTTCTTATCTCTACCAATTCCAGCGAAACTTCCTCTTGTCGTGTGATTTAGTTAACTTAGGTTTTATGCTATTTTCGAATATGCATCACGAGATCCTTTTGCAAATTCAAATCACGGATCTCCTCTCAATATGAGAAGGGTTTGGCCATAGTCCACCACGCTGGCCATTTGCGGATTGACAGACTTCACACGCCTTTGAGAACATTATGGAGAACTCTCAGGTGTGCAGGTTTCCTCACGAAGTTTTCCTTCACCGTTGAAGCAAGTGATATTTTAATTGCTAAAAAACGCACATAAGTCCGAAAAGTTAGAGGTGCGTGCCCGGGATCGAACTCCCGACCTCTGATTAGGAGGCTGACGTCCTAACTACTAGGCTATCATAACTTTAAAGTTGTTTTGTTTGTATTATCAAACAAGTTATCATCCTGGAATTAGGAAGGTGGGCTGGTATTGTTTCCAGCGTCTCCCTGCGACGTAATATTACTAAAATGTAATACAAAGAGTATACATATAGTCTAGAAATATATAGTTCTCCAAATATATAGTCTAGACTTGAGATAGATTCAAGCTTCAATCCATATCTTAATTAATATCATCAGAATAAGATATAGAGTTTGTCATCAAAAAAATTTGTGTTAATCATAGTGTAAATTTTACCTGATTATTTTACCAGATTAAAGCATTTCTATTCAAAAATACAATTAGCTCATAAAAAGTTTTATATTTAGTATGTCGTCATAAGATAATACAGTTTATAACTGAACTTTTCCTGGTAGCCCACTGACTTAAGAAATAATTTATGTGTTTAAATGGGAACTGTAGACTTCTAAGAAACAAATTGGTGTTGAATGAATAACTTAAATTAATTTTTGTGCGGCCATATTGTTATGGCACGGGCCAAATTGCCCGCTTAATTGTTTTCTGGGAACGATCGATTCCATCTCGAAATTATCGTTTGTATGAAGCAATCAATTTTGGCGTGCTATCGATATTTTTTCATCGATATTCGACCTTCACTTTATCCGAAAAACGAATGAATAGATTTTTAATACCGAAAATGCCCTACTAAGTTTAAGAAATAGATTTTTTTTTTTTTATTGACAACAAGTTAGTCTTTGACGGCTATCTCACCTGGTGGTAAGTGATGATGCTGTCTAGGATGGTAGCGGGCTAATCTGTTAGGTGTATGTATGGTAAACCCACACTCCTAATTGGTTTCTACGCGACATCGTGCCAGAACGCTTAATCGATAGCTTGGCGACACGTCTTTGTTGGTAGAGTGGTGACTAGCCACGGCCGAAGCCTCCTACCAGACTCGAGCCGGGAATCGAACCCAGGACCTCCAACTTTATAATGTGACACCGCACGCACTGCGCCACGGAGGTCGTCAAAATACCTAAATTTAAGTAAATAATACAATGTGAGTAAGTAGGTACAAACCAGTCTGGAAATTCGATATAACTACCTCTTATTGTGCCCATAGTTAATATGATTCATCACCATCATCATGAAAAACCCATTACCGGCTCACTACAGAGCATGGGTCTCCTCTCAATATAAGAAGGGTTTGGCCATAGTCCACCACGCTGGCCATGTGCGGATTGGCAGACTTCACACGCCTTTGAGAACATTATGGAGAACTCTCAGGCGTGCAGGTTTCCTCACGATGTTTTCCTTCACCGTTGAAACAAGTGATATTTTAATTGTTTAAAAAATTTAAGTAAATAATACAATGTAAGTAAGTAGGTACAAACCGGTCGGGAATTCAATATTACTGCCTCTTATTGTGCCGATAGTTAATATTTTTATATTCTGAAATTTAAACTTAGCCCTGAAGTACCTACCTATAGAGTTTTCTAGTTAGTACTTCATAGATAGTATATCTACCGAAACTGTTGGGTATATATATTATTATTTGCATCAAAAGTCCATTATGCTGATCGCAACGAACGCAATGTTTAATGACGTTGAAATACAAATCAATTTTTAATTGCATACAACACAAAGATAACGTAATAATAATCGTTTAGATAATTAATGTTTTTTTGTTGTGATTCGAGAGTTCTGTACACACACTCACTGTTGTGTGAGCGAAACGTGCGTTCAGCCGACATTCTGGAAGATCTGTATGGTGTGGCGTATCTATTAAGTTTTTTTATACGCTACAAGGTAGCATATATAAAAAACCCTTGACGTCTATCTCACCTGGTAGTAAGGTAAGGTGTTAGGAGTATTGTAAATCCACGCTCCTAATTAGTTTCGTGCCGGAATGCTACATCGTTTGGCGACACGTCTTTGTCGGTAGG
The DNA here is from genome assembly GCA_928268935.1 of Lasiommata megera. Lineage (NCBI taxonomy): Eukaryota > Metazoa > Arthropoda > Insecta > Lepidoptera > Nymphalidae > Lasiommata > Lasiommata megera. The sequence goes on along the minus strand of OV743329.1, from coordinate 6,581,255 downwards.
GTGGTAACCCTTATGAGGAGTATGGCGATGTATGGGGCCCCCATTTGGTTTGAGGCACTCCGTCCGCCAACAAGGGCCCTTCTCCGGAGGCCACAGAGGGTGGTGGCAAATCGCATCTGCCTGGCATACACCACAGTTGCCTTCGCGGTCTCCTGCGTCCTAGCGAGCACTCCTCCTTGGGAGCTGGAAGCGGTGGTGCTTGTTTCCACGTACCGCGTCAGGTCACAGTGCAGGGCAAGAGGTCAAAAACCGGAGCCTGAAGTGGTCGGTCGAGTACAACGGATGGCGGCTCGGAGGATGCGGGATAGATGGAAGGCGAGATTGGCGGATGCCATCTATTGTAAACGAACTATAGAGGCCATTCGGTCCTGGATCAGTGGTCCCGTCGCAGGCATAGGACACTTTCCTTCTGCCTAGTGCTGGTCTTGGCCGCGCATGGTTGCTTCGGCCATTATCTGCACCTCTTTCAGGCGTGCAAGTTTCCTCACGATGTTTTCCTTCACCGTTGAAGCAAGTGATATTTTAACCGCACATAACTCCGAAAAGTTAGAGGTGCGTGCCCGGGATCGAACCGCCGACCTCTGATTAGGAGGCGGACTTTCTAACCACTAGGCTATCATAGCTAAATAACAAAACACTAATAAATAGCTATTGCAATCATGGCGGTGTCACAGTGAGATCGCGTACACAACTGTTGCGAAACAAAAACGATTAAAACAATTACGCATGCGTGACATTCAAACAAAAAACACAATGTCACTAACCTTTGTGTACATCTTTTTGTCATCAAGAGACACTGGGAGTGTTAAACAATGGATGGCACTGCAAAAACTGTACTTTACACTTGATGATAAGTGACGCATGTTTCAAAATCATGCATTATAGGCTTTTACAGTGAGTGCATGCGAAAGTTTGTTGGTTTATTCTTTCTTCTTGTGTTTTTTACACAGGCTACTTCTAAAAACTTAACTTATTTGTTAAGGTTGCATCTAACTTTAAATTGGAGTAGGTTTATAATCTAATCAAGGTAATTTCAGTTTCATTGGAACTTTTCTAAACATTGCATTCTAAACTGTTGGTAAGTCATGATGCTGTTTAAGATGATATCGGGCTTAATAATAAGGGGTTTAGTCAACCCATTTATTTATTTGTATTTTCTCTGTGACACGATGCTTCGATACCGCAAATCTCACAACTCAAGATTGGTACTGAGGTTAAAAAGAAAAACCCAGCCTAACTAACTGATACAAAAACTAACCTAATGTTTTTTCTTGACTACTTAAAGTATAAAGATGTAATGTATTATATTATGTGGACTTTTATCACTTTTTTAATCTGTGTAACATGTCAGACAAAAGTAATAAATTTAAAAAATATATCTCAAAACTATACAGTAACAGGGAAATATGTGAAATAATATCTGCGTAGTAATATCTGCGTAATTATTTATGCTATCTAGCGCTCCCGTAATTTTCCATTATTTTTTCGATGTTTTACCTATTTATAGGTTATGTTAGTTTTTTTTTTGTTTTCTCGAAAAAAGTGCATTACCTTTTAATGCGAGTGCTTTTGTTACAATCGGGGACCAATCCTCTACCAAATAAAACATCTTTCTCCCCCAAACTCCTGCCGCACGATTCTAAATCGAACCCTTGCATAGTCTTGGCCAGGTTGACGAGTGGGCAAGTGTTCCCGTGACCCAGCCAGCAGGCGACGGGAAGGAGCCGCAGCAGTTATCCCCATCCCTTCACGAATAGAAATTATGAAATGAATGATTCATTGATGCCTGTAATAGGTTTATGTGAATAAAGCTATTTTTGATTGATTGATTGAGCAACGCTGGGTTTTGGTAAATATTCTGGTCGCCAGGGTGTCCCACGTACGTCGGAAGCGGCACAGTCATGCCTGCGTCGCTTCCGGATGGGATGCGTAATTCATTTCCCAGCGTTAAACAAAAAAAAAGATTCATAACCTACGATAATTTTCTTATTAAGCTGCATTACGCAAAGAAAAGCACAATGAAGGCCTTATAAGATGAAGACGCTTCGGAACGGTAACGTAATGTAATCGCCCATCACAAATGGATTACAGAGGTCGATTGTTCGCCTCGAACCAGCCTACACCATCGCAGACGCCTCGGATAACTGTCATGTTAATGCTCTCAGGCCTCAAGCTACAAGCGGTAATGATACTCTTGATTGTGAAGAAAAGCTGGTATAGCCTCGTGGTTAGGATGTCCGCCTCCTATTCAGAGGGCAAGGTTTCGACACCACCTCTAACTCTTCGGAGTTATGTGCGTTTTTAAGCAATCAAATATAAATTCAACGGTAAAGGAAAATATCGTGAGGAAAAAACTGCATGCCTGATTGTTCTCTATAATGTTCTCAAAGATGTGTGAAGTCTGCCAATCTGTATATGGCCAGCGTGGTGGACTATGGCTAAACCTTGCTCATATTGAGAGAGACCCGTGCTCTGTAGTGAGCCGGCAATGTGTTGATCATGGTTATGAAAATAAAAACTGTATTTCACACAAATATAATATATTTATTATAATATATTATAGAAACAGAAATAGAGTTATACACTGGATATAGAAATGATAAGTTAAATCTCTTTGAGGTCTTGAACCGGACTGATTGGAAGTTCTGCATTCGCCCAGAAGGTCACGTGAGAGTGGGTCTATAGTTCGTGGTATAACAGAACAAAATGTTTTGTGATCCATTTACCAGCATATCCATTCAACAGATACATTCTGTATACATGTAAAGTATTCCTTATATAATATGACCAGGATTTTTTTAGTTCTATTGGTTAATAAAAGGCAATACACAAGAAAACTCAACATATAATTCATTTATGAATATATACAAAGGTGACCCTACCAATTATTATTTAATATTTTTTGTTGAAGTGTTAATGTATGTGTAAGATTTTTACATAAAAAGGCATGAAGTACCCAACATCCTAATTTTTAATCTCGAATTTATATCATCTTTATCTATATTACTAATTATTTAACCGCTCGAAGCTCTTAACTAAGACCGCACCCCTTGGGAATAATCTTCTGACAGCGTTTAAGAGAAAACTAAGAGACTGTAAGCTTTTGTATGTAACTTACGAGCTTACTCGAATGATACAATTGCCTTGGAATTCTTTATAATTACAGAAAAACTCATTTTCTAAGCGATGCCACCAACGTTTTATTTATAATAAATTAACATAAATACGTGTAACGGGAATTAAATACCCAAACATTATTGAAAGTAAAGTGGCATTTAAAATGTAATAAATTAAGAGACGGTCATAAACTAACTGAAATACCCAACTAACTTTGTTCTGCCCCTTGGAACCCTCGAAGTTAGTTTTAAGTAAACTAATGTAGAATATCATTTCACTGTGATGAAAATAGAAGATTGTAGGCACGTTTTAAAGCAATATAAATTTGTATATCTAAGACCGGCTCTCCATATCCGGCGCTTTCTTCTTTGTTCTTCTTGCTTCGCTTTCTTTCTTCTCCTCCGTCGATAGGGGGACACAGTGGGTTAAGGCATCAGGAAACTCACGGGTAATTCAATAACTCCTGTGAATTCTCCCAGTGCCAAGACCCATCATGGCCCTTCTTCTCTTCTTATTTCTTCTGTTCTTCTTGTACATCGGTACATAAATATAATAAAATGCTGGCAACGACTTTTTTTTTTAAATATATAGAAAAATTTATAGAAGTAGTACAATTCTCATAAAATATATATTATAAATAAGTTTAAGGATCACATAATAACAAAACTGAATCCTTTCCTTTATCATTTATCATGATCAACCCATTGCCGGTTCACTAAAGAGCACGGGTCTCCACTCAATATGAGAAGGATCTGGCCATAGTCCACCACGATGGCCAACATTAATATCTAAGTATACCTGGATTAAAAGATTTAAAGAATATAAAAGTCACAAGATAGAATTTATTTTAAAATTTATGTCCATGTATTTCAGTTAAAGTGGTATATAACTAAATTGGACATACCTACGTATTTTTTAGATAGAAAGTAACATACCTACGTCACTCTCCGACTAAAAACTATGCAAAGCCAATCAATCGGTGCATTTTCGCTGCTTGTAATTACGGACAAAATAACCTTTCGCACATATACTATTTACATGGTGGTACATACTTACGTGTAGACGGGTCACTTGATATTAAGTGATTACCATCGCCCATGAATATCTGCAGAACCAGAGGAGCTACAGATGCGTTGCCGGCTGAACCCATCCTAATCAATTTTTACGCGGAATCCCACGGAACGCTAAATCTTCGCCAATAGGGTGTCAAATTGTCGCTTCCGAAGTGTGATTCTAGACCAGACTCTAGCCGGTAATTGAACCCGGGACCTTTCATTTTATAATACAGCAGCCCATTGCGCCACGGAGGTCGTCAAAATATCATCAAATTGAGATGTTTCTCTACCTTCAAAAGTAAGGTAGGTAGGTAGATAAGGTAAGAATATTAGGTTACCTTAACAACATATACCTACTTGAACTATTTAAATTTTGTCCGGATAAAAAAAGTAAGAACTGCTCTAATTTTAACGCTAAAAATACTGTAAGAAACCGCTATGCATAATGTCCGTTAAAGCTCATTCTTTGACATTGACGCGAAAATCCGGCGTCTATAATTTTGCGTTTATATTTTTTACCGCCATTATTACACGAGATGGTCGACCGCAAAGTTCCGTATCATTTCCTTAACCGTTTTAACATCTTAATCCTCTGAATACAGAAAAGAGGTAAGACGGTATATAAGTTTTTTTTTGAGAAGGCGATTAATATATATATATTATTATAAAATAGAAGCGGTGATAGCCTAGTGGTTAGGGCGTCAGCCTCCTAATCAGAGGTCGGCGGTTCGAATCGGGGCACGCACCTCTAACTTTTTTAGTAATGTGCGTTTTTAAAAATTAAAGCATCATTTGCTTCAACGGTGAAGAAAAATATCGTGAGGAACCCTGCACGCCTGAGAGTTCTCCATAATGTTCTCAAAGGCGTGTGAAGTGTGGCAATCCGCACATGGCCAGCGTGGTGGACTATGGCCAAACCCTTCTCATATTGAGGGGAGACCCGTGCTCTGTATTGAGCTGAGAATGGGTTGATCATGATGATGATGATGATGATGACGATGATGATGATGATGTTTTCGACATGTCATTTCTAAACTATTTAGTTTAATTGATTGTGTAGTTATGTGAAGGAGTAACAAACCCACACATTCACACATATAAACTTTTACTTTAATAATATTAGTGTGATTATCACGATAGTTCAATAGCTGAGACCGATTACGCCGATGTCAATATTCTATCTTATCCGAAAACTTAAGATAGCAGATTGAATTCAGCAGCGTCATTTTTTTCACCAAGCAAGAGTAAGTAAAGGACAGCACTATTAAATACAATCTGCTACCTGAAGACTATGGATTAGATTGATTATTACGAGTAAAATCGCTGTAACGTAGCCATATCCGAGAACTTGTCAACACCTAAAATCTCTTCCCTAATTCAGCTATCCTTCCTTTCCCTTAGTCCGTTGGGTCCTAGCGCTATAGGGCTCTTTAGGGAAATAGCAAAAAGGTTAGTCGACATCACAGGAGACCGAAGACCGAAGTAGCTGCCAGCTACCTCGGACAACGAATTAGTCTTGCTATTCAAAGGGGGAACGCTGCCATTATCTTCGGAACCTTGCCTTAAAGGAGTCCCCTTTTAATAATAATATATTTTAGTAATCATATTATATTTATTAGCATTTTTAGTTTTAGCTTCAATTTAAGGTTTATTTTAAGTTTACTCAGCTTCCCTAGTCATATAAAATTTCTAATTCAAAATTAGTTTTATCAAAATTGACTTGTAATGGACGCTTTGTATTTGTATTTGTATATATTTGATGACAATGACTGCATTCATTAACTTAAAACTAAAGCTATGTGTCATCGATGAGTGTCTATGGATACATAGTCTAACTCACAGAAATGTCATTATAAATACATAATGATCGACATGTTTTTCTAATGGAGTCACATTTTCCGTGCACTTAAATAGTGCCTTAAATTTTTATGGCCATGGCGAGGTTGAACCACATGAAACAAAACCTTACATCTATGGCCATAAAGTATAATTTCCACTGATGGCGGTGTTTGATAATTGTGTTGGTACCCCCGTTGCTATGGTGACGTATTTTTTCCAGCTACGCCGGTAATGTATGCGGATGTCAAACGTGTTTGTACAGTTCAGCTTTTGATAGGTTTTTTCAGGGAATTAGTTTATTTTAGTCCGTAATTTGTCAGCTTCGGCTGTAAAGGTAATAATGTAGAATTCATTTTCATCAACAATACCTACGTCAATTGGAGTACCTACTTTAATTTGTTATCGCATTACTTGATTAAAATACGTAGGTATATGTATATCGTAGGTACATGTAAACGTAGCGTTGGTCGACCCCTAACAAGGTGGACAGACGACCATCAAACGAGTCGCAGGGAGCCGCTGGATACAAGCGGCCCAGGACCGTGGCCATTGGAACACCCTACAAAAGACCTATGTCCAGCCGTGGACGTCTATAGGTTGAAATTATGATGATATGTATATATCAACATGGAATTATTGACTGGCTGTCTAAACGGTAAGCGTGTTCGAATACGGAGCGTGAGGTCCTGGGTTCGATTTACTAATTATCGCCATTGCGAGCCTCTAAGTGTGAGGTTTTTGAGAGTAACAAACTTGTTGAAAAAAAAAAACAGTTTTTTGGCAATCACGTCATGCTTGCATATTGAAAAAGGACTTTGAGTTTTATAAAATTCCAGCTGATGTCACGCGCTTTTTTTTTTAATTTCCGCGTGTTCTTAATTTCTGTGTAATCTGAATTAACAACGTCTTGAATTAAATATTATTATTATATTGGTTCATATAGCTTAAATATTAAAGGATTGTTAGGATACTAAATTCATTTAGGTGAATAAGGGAAACAATTTCAATGTCTAGAGAAGAGAAATGGTGCTAGTACATTGCTGGTTCGATTTATTTTATCGATCTTTATTGTTTTTGTACAACTGTAATATATATACTGTATAAAGGAAAACTTATAGCTATAATAACTCTTCTATTCACCCTTAATTGTGAGTTAGATATACCCATAGTAAAAGCTATATTAAAAAATATATATTTTAAATATACATCTATCTCAGCTATATACAACCGCTTGATTGATATACGGGGTAGTGAGAGATATTTGAAGTTGTTTTCTATTCACTACAAGTTAACCCTTGAAGGCAATCTCACCCGATGGTAAGTGATAATGCAGTCTAGCTAACTTGTTAGGTGTATGGTAAACCTTTACTCCTAATTGGTTTTTATGCCACATCGTGCTGGAACGCTAAATCGCTTGACACGTCTTTGTCGGTAGGGTAGTAACTAGCCACGGCCATAGCCCCCACCAGACCAGACTCGAGCCGGGAATCGAATCCAGGACCTCCAACTTTATAATGCGACAGCGCACGCACTGCGCCACGGAGGTCGTCAAGTTTTTTAGTTTAAAGAATGAAGGATGGGGACAGTACAAAAGATCCTGAAGGGTCGAAGTGCTTCCGTCAAAGCGGGCTTAACCCCAAGATATGTATATAGATCATAGTTCGCCAAAAATAGAATGACCCAAATGATTTCCGGTGTTGTGAAACAGCAGAATAAACGGGTCACGGGGGATCAAATGACCTAGTTTAGGGGACACCCGACACGCCTAGGGGGAAAGGGGTGTTAACCTATACGATAAGGGTAGGTGGACACTTATGTCGCATTTCGTGATTTTGAACACGCCATCCGTGGTTTAGTGGATTTTAATGTGTAAAAAAGTTTCTGATTGCTTTTTTGTTTGTTAAAATAACATACCTTAATACGCTTGGCCAACTAAGTAGAACAAATAGATTAGCCGGAAGATCTTACGAACGTTAAGACTTAAAGAAGTTTGTAAACCGAAAGAAAACTCGTCTGAAGAACGCTCAGTAAAAATAATGAAAAGGCGCAGGGAAACAATTTCAATGTCTAGAGAAGAGAAATGGTGCTAGTACATTGCTGGTTCGATTTATTTTATCGATCTTTATTGTTTTTGTACAACTGTAATATATATACTGTATAAAGGAAAACTTATAGCTATAATAACTCTTCTATTCACCCTTAATTGTGAGTTAGATATACCCATAGTAAAAGCTATATTAAAAAATATATATTTTAAATATACATCTATCTCAGCTATATACAACCGCTTGATTGATATACGGGGTAGTGAGAGATATTTGAAGTTGTTTTCTATTCACTACAAGTTAACCCTTGAAGGCAATCTCACCCTGTTAACCTATACGATAAGGGTAGGTGGACACTTATGTCGCATTTCGTGATTTTGAACACGCCATCCGTGGTTTAGTGGATTTTAATGTGTAAAAAAGTTTCTGATTGCTTTTTTGTTTGTTAAAATAACATACCTTAATACGCTTGGCCAACTAAGTAGAACAAATAGATTAGCCGGAAGATCTTACGAACGTTAAGACTTAAAGAAGTTTGTAAACCGAAAGAAAACTCGTCTGAAGAACGCTCAGTAAAAATAATGAAAAGGCGCAGGCGGGCGATGTGACGCGGTGGGCTAGGATCATATTGTCAGTGGCAAATGAGAGTGGAAAAAAAACGGCTATATTACAGATATTTAGGGTAAACAGTGCTTTTAATCATGTATGAAATTTACTCTAAAGTTTTTCATTAAAACTAAGCTGACACAGATTTCTCATAAATGTTTCTACGTTTCCAGAGCCTATAGGTATGCATTGCTTTTGTGCATGTATAAAGTGCACGCCACCGCATTTTATACAGAATAGTACGGCAAAAGCTTATATGCTGGAAGTGTTGTCATACTCATACCCAAGCTCAGGTAGACCCTAAATAAGTAGAATGTTCATCATCATCATCATGATCAACCCATTACCGGCTCACTATAGAGCACGGGTCTCCTCTCAATATGTGAAGGGTTTGGCCATAGTTCACCACGCTGGCCATGTGCGGATTGGCAGACTTCACACGCCTTTGAGAACATTATAAGAGAACTCTCAGGCGTGCAGGTTTCCTCACGATGTTTTCCTTCACCGTTGAAGCAAGTGATATTTTAATTATTTAAAAACGCACATAACTTCGAAAACCTAACCTATCCTAACCTAACCACTATGCTATCACCGCTTCAGTAGAATGTTATACATTACAAATTCAGCAGCTTTTTAGCAAGGTTTCGTGTTTACCCAACATTAACGTACCGTTGTCTGGAATTATCGTATCGTGTACTTGTTTGATGTTTTTTTCTGATACCGTATACGGCATTGCAGGTCGCGTGTGTCGGCAATCGATTCGCCTTCCACGAAAGTTTCAGCTGAAACCGTCTGCGTATTACCATATTGGAGGGTGAGTTATGGTTCGTGAAATAAACGAGACAGGGCGGCACGGATTTGGTTAAATCACCTCGTAGTTTTGCAAATTGTATACAATTTTATAACAAATTACCAAATAATGAATAGAAGCAGGCGTTACTTTGCGGAAGTCCATGATAAATAATAAACAGCAAGTATAATTTGCTATATTCCGGGTACAACCTTTTATATTATACAAATCTCCCGGTTGTCGGCGGAATATAGCAAACTTGCTGTTTATTGTTTAAATTACCAAATGAAATTTCTGGGATGGCTCTCAGTTCAAAGTTTATATAAAACGTAAGTTTGTAGAAAAATCCTACTATAGTGTAAAGGATTATGTAAATGATAAACAAGCATGGGTATGAAATATTGCTGTAATAAGATAGCTCTTATTATTTTAAGTGGCATGTGAGATGGTTAAAGAAAAGAAAATTTACCTGGCTAAGTTTGTTGTGGGCTTCTTCTTAGACCGGGGCGCGTTTGGAACCCTCATAGCTTTAGTTTTAAGTTTACGAATGTAGTTATCACCATTAAATCACTACTATGTAAATTATTGACGCGTCAAAAGTGCCTTTTAAATGACTATTTGAATAAAGATTATTTGAATTTGAATTTTGAATCGCTTGGCGACACGTCTTAGTTGGTAGGGTGGTATATGCCACGGCCGAAGCCTCTCAACAGACCAGATTCAAGTCGGGAATCGAACCCAGGACCTTCAACTTTATAATGCGACAGCGCACGCTCTGCACCACGGAGGTGTCAAAATCGAGGTCGTAGAGGTATACGGGTTTCCTCACGATGTTTTCTATCAACTTAAAAGCAAGTGATATTTACTTTAAAATAGTTTTAATTAGTGCTAGCGATCAATATTACTTTACTATTAATCCTTAGGGTTTAATTAATCTATTATCTAAGATAAGAAATAGATTTACAGGATAACGGTATTGATCGGGTATTGATTGCGATTTTGTTTATGACATTCCGAATCAGTATACAATTTATTTTAGCCTAAATAATTATTTAAATCTTTATTACTATTTAATTTCATTTTATTAATTGGTTTCATAATTTTAAATTGACATTATTGTTTTGTTCGTAGTAAGATTTTTGTTGCACGCCTTTTAGGCAGAATGTGTTAGGCTACCCTTTAATCTTAAGATTTTATATGAATGTACCACTTTCATACAATAATTTTCAAACTTTAAACGTCTTTGATTTCACGTTTGATTGGCCTAAATTATGAATGAGACTCCTGAGTGGCTTTCCCATGTTCTATCTACTTGGATGGTGGGTAGCGGACGTATCGTGTCTCTAAACCACTGGTTATAAATGGCTTGGACATTTACGTGCCTTCAGAACAGCAAATGTTCTAGATACTCCCAGTAACGGTAAGGCAACGTGTAATGTAGCGTTTACGATTGAAAGGTCAAGGAGATACTTATCCAAGTACAGGGTGGAGTTGCAGGTAATTGGGGAACAATCTATTCATAATTACTTCACGTTCAATGGAGGTTTCGCATTCTATGGATTGTGGTTTGACTTGGACCTCCTCGAGTACATTGGTAGTTTAAAAGTGTCGAATGGATAAAAAAACTAACTAGCATAAAGAAATATTATCACAGTTTTGTTGAAGGTTACTCTTAATTATAATAATTATAGAACACCTTCAATAGAGTCTATAGTCCAGATATCACACACCAAATAGACGATAAAAAGCCTTATTCAAATAGGCCTAGTAAGTTAGAAACTCCTGTACTTATTTTGCAGCTATTACTACTAGGTATTTGTATTTATTTTTTAATACTTTATATCATCGATCAATCCATTCACGGCTTACTACATAGCACGGGTCTCCTCTCAATATGAGAAAGGTTTGGCCATAGTCCACCACGCTGGCCATGTGCGGATTGGCAGACTTCACACGTCTTTGAGAACATTTTGTAGCAGGCGTGTAGGTTTCCTCACGATGTTTCATTCACCGTTGAAACAAGTGATATTTTAATTGCTTAAAAACGCACATAACTCTGAAAAGTTATAGGTGCGTGCCCGGTTTCGAACCACTAGGCTATCACAGCTTCCATAGTTTATATGTTTGTTAATAAATACCGATATCTTAACGAAGCAGTGTTTCTTGGTATATCGTCCAATCTTTATGATACCACCATTACGCCTGGAACGCAAATCCTTTCTAGGATGTTGCAATGTACCACAGCACATATCGGTTTTCTATTCCAATATGTATTTTACAAGCACGCAAATAAGATTTAAAATAGCTTGACTCAAGCTGAAGAATTTTTCGTAGTAATTGATGTTTGTTTTATAGATTGTAGGTTAAGGTATCGAGAATGCGGGTTTTTGTACGGATTCATGCCTAGGTTCTTTTGCATCACTAGGTCGGTAATTAGAATTGAATTAGGTCTATGTATGTTAAAGGTAATACAACAGCTTTATCGGTCTAGTATTAGCATGTTTTGTCTAGGTATCTTCATGATCAACCCATTCTGGGCTCACTGCAGAGCACGGGTCTCCTTTCAATATGAGAAGGGTTTGGCCATAGTCCACCACGCTGGCCATGTGAGAACTCTCAGGCGTGCAGGTTTCCTCGCGATATTTTCCTTCACCGTTGAAGCATGTGATATTTAATTGCGTAAAAACGCACATAACTCCGAAAAGTTATAGGTGCGCGTATACTATAGATCTCTAGAAATATCTAGACATCTATAGATCTAAATATAGAATCCCGGGTCGGAGTAACAATTATCCCGGCTCAGTTTATTGTGGGCTTCTTTTTAAACCAGGGCGCTTTTGAAACCTTCGTAGGTTTAGTTTTACGAGTGTAATTTTCATCATCTCATTTTAATGTTTAAGTTTTATGCACCATAAGCGCTATTTAAGGGCAATTTGAACAAAGATAATTTTGAATTCGAATTTTTAGGTATTGAACGTTAAAAATTAGCACCAACCCCAAGTTGCATATTTAGTGTATAACTCCGTGTCTCTCTAACTCTATAGTTAACTCTACTTCTACCATCTTTCTCGGTTCTAGTCCTGGATCAAGGTAAAGAAATGTTAGGTTAGTTAGTTTAGTATCGGGCTAAAAATGTCCATTGAAATATCCCTGTGTCTCATAAAAGACGGTAAGCATTTGCCTAGTATCGCTAATGAAGGGCGTTGAAGGTTAACTTGGATCCTCGATTTCCCAAAAAGTTGGAAATTGGCTTCAAGTTAGCATAGCTATTTGTAATATACAGTGTGTAACTAGGAACTATCCCAATACTAATGGGGAAATGTGAAACCATGATACACTGGAAACTGTCTTAGGAATTTAGTCTTCGTTTTATCAGAGTAATATTTTCTGTCAAGTATGAGTGGATGCTGAATATAAATGAAATTAATAATGTTTAATTTGATGCCACTTTTATGCGCTGAGCATTTATTTTCTTTTTGGTTGCACATTTTTATTTTATTGTTTTTTCTTAGCACTAGTTTTGGCCAAGCTTTATTAAGTTTTAGATAAAATTACACCCAGGAGTGTCGGTATTAAAGCTGAAGCACAGGTTACACCTAGTTTGGCTTCAGAAGCTAACTGTTTACTTTATAATATATAATAAAACTCATTTAAATTCATTCATAAGAATACCATACTGGTTATTTTGCATTGTTTTCTTTGTTTCTTATTACAATGAAAATGTAAAATGTGTAAATGTGTTAAATAAATAAACTTTATTATAATTATTATATTATTATATCATAAGAAAATTAATGAATTGTTTTTGAAAAGTTTGACTATGCCAAAATCATCGTGTTCAATAAAAGTATCAAATTGTTCCTAAGACAGTTTCATTGCATATTCTATAGTTCTGCCCCAGTTCATTGAAAAAATATAGCATAAAGATTGCGATTGTCTGGTGGGAGGCTTCGACCGTGGCTAGTTACCACCCTACCGACAAAAACGTGTCGCTAAGCGATTTAGCTGTGCTAATCAGAGGTCGGCGGTTCGTATCCGGGCACGCACCTCTAACTTTTCGGAGTTATGTGCGTTTTTAAAAAACAATAAAAATATCACTTGCTTCAACGGTGAAGGAAAACATCGCGAGGAAACCGTCATGCCTGAGTTCTCCATAATGTTCTCAAAGGCGTGTGAAGTTTGCCAATCCGCACATGGCCAGCGTGGTGGACTATGGCCAAACCCTTCTCATATTGAGAGGAGACCCATGCTCTGTAGTGAGCCGGTAATGGGTTGATCATGATGAAGCGATTTAGCGTTCCGGCACGATGTCGCGTAGAAACCAATTAGAAGTGTGAGCTTACCATACCCCTAACAGGTTAGCCCGCTATCATCACTTACCACCAGGTGAGATAGCCGTCAAGGGCCAACTTGTGTATAAAAAAAACGTTTACTTAAAGATTAATTTTAAAATAAAACGGTAAAAGGTGTTATTCTGCAAAATTTTAAATTGTGTGTATATAGTTTTAACGTTGACAAGTTGATTACTGTTCATTATTTATGATATAATGAACATGTAGGAGCTGATATCTGTCACATACAATGTAAGGAATACCTTTTCTTACCAAGAATACACTTTAATAAAGCCTTTAAGGACGTGTTATGGTCACATTTATATTGGTGCTCAAGTGGTCTACATTGAATGATGAAAAAAAAGAAATTACCATTGTCTCCAGTCGGAGTCAAAATTAACAAAAAAACTGTCTGCTTTTAAAAAAATATTTTAGAAGGCCAAATATATTTTAAACCGGGATTTACAGACGTTGAGTTCTTTTTTTTTAATCATTTTTTTTTTCAAATTCATCCAATGTATAAATACTCTTATCGCACTCAAATTAGTTAAAAATAACTCATTATAGAAAACTTGGTTCATATCGGGAAATAATTGACATTATAGAATGTATTTTAAGTAAGTATGTGAAGCAAAACTTAGTACCACAGAAATTGCGCCCGGGAGTTTGCGTTAAAATAAAAAGGAGCAAAAAAAAACACGTACTGTAAAACCTCTCGTGGTTGCCTCAAAGCGCCAGTACCGCTTGCAATTTGTAAGATACCACCGCAAAATTATGCAATTAATGGATAATTGTACGGACTTAATTGGCATTCTCCATTCATCCTCTCTCGTCCACATGTATCATGCCATCCGCAGGACTTGATGCACGCGCTTTTGGAGTTCCATTCGTCCAATTAATACGTTAAACACGGCGGTAGGGCCTAGCTGGGTTTGGGTAGTCATCAATTGCGCGGGTCATCGAGTTGGCCGACCATGGGCGACAGAATAGTTGGTCTTTATAGCTGTTCAAAACTCTGGACGCAGAGGTAAATGGATAGAGGCGGACGTGATTCCTGCAACCCGTGACACCACACGAGTCTATCCGCCTTGTTTACCAATGCGGCGTTTACCGATATCATTTGTTCCGTTCAGCCCATTCGAAGTTGATTTACGACTACTAAAAGCTGTGATTTTAGGACTTCGACCTCTTAATTAGAGGTCGGGGTTCGATCCCAGGCATGTATCTCTAGCTTTTGAAAGTTTTTAAGCAATTAAAATATCACTTGCCTCAACGGTGAAGGAAAACATCGTGAAAAAACCTGTACGCCTGAGAGTTCACCATAATGTTCTAAAAGCGTGTGAAGTCTGCCAATCTGCACATAACCTGCTTGGTGGACTATGACCAAACCCTTCTCATATTGAGAGGAGACCCGTGGTCTGTAATGAGCCGGCAATGGGTTGATCCTGATTTTGATGATGATGATACCACTACTTGTCATTTGTTAATTAGTTTAACGCCTGGGTTTAAGCGAGGGTGAGGTTGGCATTTGGGAGGCTGACAGACCTTCATCAAGGTAGCCAGGGGGAAGGGCAAAGGGCATCAAGTGTAATATACAAACTTAGCTTATCGTATATTATAAGGTTTTATATGGACTATGAAAGGGCATTCAACTTAATAGTTAAACTTTTAAGCATTTAGTCTGTTTATTACATTTGTAACTTTTAAAGTTTGCCTGTTTGGCAAACTTTAATGTTCTGTCACTGCCATGAGTAAGTATTTCTGTGTTTTGTTAGTTTCAACTGTAATTTTGTTAAAATTTCTAGAAAATTTGGCATAAAACTAGTGGAGGTTTATGTTGCTGTTACATATTGGGCCTTAAAGTGGCTATATATTATCGTATATAATAAAATCGTATTCAATATCAGGTATAAATAATTATATAATTTAAAAGTGGCGAGACTTTCCAAACACACCAGTATTATAAAGGGGAATGATTTGTTTGCCTACGAAGGTGCCAAATTTCGCACCAAAATTCCTATCCCAATATAAAAAGGTAAACTCATTCAGTGGATGCAAAATCAATATAGCTGAATCTATGATAAGCAATACCTATAAATTTAAATTAGACGAATGCATTTAATGAGCACTCATTAGTAATTAATCTAATGACGTGTGTTAAAATATAAATAACATAGTTCTCAGGTATGTGTCTTAAGTCTTTTTATGGGAATAAATGTTTTCTATACACTCTTAAAGAAAAGAAAACATTTTGTGGTTAGCATGAACCTAACATTCTATCTATACAATCTTAAATACATGAATCGATCGATGTTTTGCATGGCATGACAGAAAATAAATCCAATAGCTAACCTAATGTTTAGAGCGGTTAAATCCCGGTTTTGTTTTATACCGTACAAGTTAGCCCTAGACAATAATCTCAGCTGATGGTAAGTGATGATTTTATTTTATTTTTAGTTTTGTTTTTCAGTTGAAGATGGTAGCGGACTAACCTGTCGGTTGTGAGGTAAGCCCATACTCCTAATTGGCTTCTACGCGACGTCGCATGGCGACACGTCTTTGTCGGCAAGGTGGTAACTAGCCACGGCCGAAGCCTCCCACCTGAATAGACTCGTTACAGACAGAACTTTACAATGCGCCACGGTGGTCGTCAAATCTTCACTCATATCTTAATAGTTACGGTCTGGTATCTAATTATTTATTATCCGTTATTCTAAAATGCTAATAGCGAGATTAATTAGACAGTAATATTATTCAGTTAATATTGGATCACTCACCTTTTTATGTTAACCAGGCTCCGTCAAGTGAACATTTCCAGTTTAAACTCTTCGAACAGAGAACTGTGAACAAAGAAAAATAATTGGATTGTTAATCAACTTTTATATTATTATTATAATCTTTATTTATCAAAAGCATAATTTACATTTCATAAGTATGAAACCCTGTCTCCTGCGATAGTTTTAACTGTGTTACAGGAGACAGTGTCTTCCCTATATATATGGCACCACATTATGCGTTTGACAAAAATAACAATTTACACAACCAAAATTTAACAAAGAAAAAAGACGGGTTGCACTCCGGGAGTGCCGGCAGAAGTGAAAACTTGATTATTAACGTTGAGCATGTTTGATATTTTGGAATGGTTAGGGAATAATTTTGCACCAATTGCTTTATCAGTATAAAAGTACTATCATTTATGTGGTAGAATACAATATTCATTTATTGCGCTATCGTACACAAACATGACAATTTATATTACATAAAAAATTTAACACAATGCGCGTGGCACGCTGTAACATACACGAACATTCGCGCAAGCGCCCTGCGCTGCCTAAACGAAACAGTAGGCCCAGGCATACATTTTCGCCGCGCCGTAGAGAGGGGATAGCTGTCTACTCTCCATCCGTCTTACGCTTTTTCGATCAGGTCACGTGTCCTGACGCGAGTTTAAGATTTTATACCCATTACAGAAAAAGTGCTCAACGCCGCTAAAGAAGTTTTCACTTCAAAAATAAAGTTAAATTAAACAATTATGAGTGTGTATGTATGATTTTAGGGTACGTTCTATTTTATTTCTTTATATATTTATATTACTTTAGTTAGATATTTTTTTTATTTAAAAGGAGGAAGTTTATAAGGCGTGTTTGTTTTTGACTTATGTTACTCCATACATATCAACATCAGCCTAAGAACGACCCAATGCTAAATACAGGCCTCCTCTCACCCAGTATGCTGCTCCAATGCAGATTGGTGGGCTTTAACAAGTTATCCACATTTAGTGAATATAGCTAGGCCTGATTTCTGAAATACTGGGCTGGAAAATTAAATTCAAATTCAAATAATCTCTATTCAAATAGTTTTTTAAAAGGCACTTTTGACGCGTCAATAATTTACATAGTAATGATTTAATGATGATAACTACATTCGTAAACTTAAAACTAAAGCTATGAGGGTTCCAAACGCGCCCTGCTCTAAGAAGAAGCCCACAACAAACTAAGCCGGTTTTTTTTGTTATCACCATCTCACATAATGAATAATAAATTATAGTACCTATGGAGATAAAGCAGTTCACAACCAAGCTTTTTATCGTTTATATATTATAATCCTCAATATCGTAATATGATTTTTCTATGACATCTCCAAGATATCAATAGGTAATTTATTATAAAATAAAATACAATTAGAATCATATCCTTAAAATCTAGCCCGAATCGGAAATTAACGCCAATGACGAAAGAGACATTTGCTTACTCCATTTCTCCGTTAAATCTTTATGTTTTCCAGTGTTTACCTTGTAGTCACCAGTATAGACCAGGGCGCGATTTGAACTCTCTTAGCTTTAGTTTTAAGTTGGCGAATGTAGTTATCACCATAACTTCACGAATAGAAATAATGAAAAATGTTATATATATGAACGATTCATAATAATATGTTTCCTGTAATATTTATATGATTAAATTATTATTATTATGGTTTATATGATTAAAGCTATTTTGGATTTGATTTGATTTGAGTTCATCTCGTTTATATTTTATCCCATCTCTCGCAATTTCTGAGTCAGTCAGACCTGAACCAAGTTATAAAATTAACCAAGAATTGCTCAAGAACTGCTAAGCCATGATGACGAACTTAAATCATCAGCGTAAACAACTGAGCTCGGATACCGTCTTCTCCCACGGTTAAATAATACTGGGCTGGGAAATCATATCTCCAACATCTAGCCCGAAACGGAAATTAACGCCAATGACGAAAGGGACATTTGCTTACTTCATATCTCCGTTTAATCTGAACTCATCATCATCATCATGATCAACCCAATACCGGCTCACTACAGAGCACGGGTCTCCTCACAATATGAGAAGGGTTTTGGCCATAGTCCACCACGCTGGCCATGTGCGGATTGGCAGACTTCACACGCCTTTGAGAACATTATGGAGAACTCTCAGGCGTGCAGGTTTCCTCACGATGTTTTCCTTCACCGTTGAAGCAAGTGATATTTTTTTTTTTTTAATCTGAACTCATTTCGATATTATGTATGTTTCCAGTATTTACCTTGTAAAGTGTAGACCTGGGCGCGATTTGAACCCTCTTAGCTTTAAGTTTCACCAGGCGTTTACCTATCTACTATAAAATGGTTATTACTATAATTATTGACTCTGTGAGATAGTGATAACAAAAATACCCGGCTAAATTTGTTGTGGGTTTCTATTTAAACCTGGGCGCGTTTGGAACCCTTTTATCTTAAGTTTTAAGTTGGCGAGTTTAGTTATCACCATCACTTCACAAATAGAAATAATGAAAAATGTTATATACATATATGAACGATTCATAGATACCTGTAATAGGTTTATATGAATAAAGCTATTTTTGATTTGATTTGAGTTCATCTCGCTTTTATTTTATCCCATCTCTCGCAATTTCTGAGTCCAAACCTGAAGTTATAACATGACCAAGAATTGCTCAAGAACTGCTAAGCTATGATGATGGATTTAAATCATCAGCGTAAACAACTGGGCTCGGGATACCGTCTTCTCCCACGGGAAAAATAGCGTACTGTATTAACGCAGTACTGTTTGTTGGGGAATAAATTTATTCATTCCAGTCTCATTAAATACACATACGAATATAAATGCATGGCGATATATTACAATCTTTGACATAAGGAATAATTGGCAGTCGCAATAGATATTTCTTCTTCGGCGACAGGTGAACGAATCTGAGGCAACTCATGACATTTTCCTGCTTAATAGCATATTAATATTGATTTGCAATGTGAATTTCATTATTCAATTACTCCGACTAAGGTAAAATACCATAATAAGTGGTTATATAGTACGCAACATAAATATAATGTAATATAAGGAAATCCGTCATTGTATGATTTCGCTCAAAAAGGGCAGAAATAAAAAAAAATTGTTTAAAATCAATTAACTAGCAATATATAAGTGAAGCTGTGATAGCCTAGTGGTTAGGGCTTCAGCCTCTTAATCAGAAGTTGGCGGTTCGAATCCGGGCACGCACCTCTAACTTTTCGGAGTTATGTGCGTTTTTAAACGATTAAAATATCACTTGCTTCAACGGTGAAGGAAAACATCGGGAGGAAACCTGCACGCCTGAGAGTTCTCCATAATGTTTTCAAAGGCGTGTGAAGTCTGCCAATCCGCACATGGCAACCGTGGTGGACTATGGCCAAAACCCTTCTCATATTGGGAGGAGACCCGTGCTCTGTAGTGAGCCAGTAATAGGTTGATCATGATGATATAAGTGATCCAAACAAAGATGGGCTTACGATCCCTTATCGGTTCTTCGTATCAGAATTGTCTCGCTTATGTCTAACCTAGGTCACGGAGGGTATACTAACCCTATTATCGTGAATTTATACAACAACAACTTTAATACAATGTAATATGATAGAGTTATATATTCAATTACAGGCGTTACTTGTAAGACCAACAGAAATGTACACTAGCTTAAATTTGTAACAGATAATCTATTAACATATTTTATAATAAATGTAAAATTATTACATTAAAAAAAAATAACTTAAAAAACTTTACGTAATATAAAGGGCGGAACTATAAATAATCAACAAATATAAAAGTGTATCATCAAGTGATATATTAATTGCTTAAAAGCGAACATATCTCCGAAATTTGAGAGGCGCGTTGTGCTCGGTATTGAACCCCCGACCTCTGATTAGGAAGCGGACGTCCTAACCACTAGGCTATCGAAGCTCATAAAAGTTTGTTTTCAAGTTAATAAAAGCAGCTTAAAATACTGTCTTACTTTAATATTACTTAATGTACTTTTATTATTATCAGGTAATATTAAAGTAACAAAGTATTAAATTTTCTGCTCTTAAAGCGCTAAATGGTTATCTCAAATAGATAACTTGATATATACTGGGGGTATATAAATTTGAATGAATGCTGTCCGTTATGGTATCGGAGGTGCTCGTTTAGGATATAACCTAAATACAAGATCGAAATTACGGTAGGGTTTGCAAAAAAATATATCTTAAAATGTAAACTGTAATCACAGACAGTTTAATATGTGGTAATTTTACAGGTTTACCGGATTTTATAATTGATGACGCCGATTATTTAAAATCGAAAGTATCCACTGTCCACATCATTATAATATCGTCTGGCCAAATCAGTGGACATTTTATAGTATTCTTTTTTAAAGAATATTTATCATTATTAGCTATTGCTAGGATAATAGGATGATAACTGTTTCGGTGTAGTGTAGTTTCAAGATGCAATAAAAGGTTTTAGAATTCTCATTTCATTTAAATTTGATTATTTTGTTCAAAACTATTTAATACTAGTATAATTATCTCGTGGTTTATGCTTATAAGTCTGTTATCTCATTGGAGAGGTCCAAATATGCGTAACGAGTGCAGTTTGAAATAATGGATATATTTAATAGTAATAGGCTTGTCAAAACTACTACTCAGATTTTCAAGTCTTCATTAGTCTTTAGCTTCACTTATTTTAACTTAGATATTCGACTACTTAAAACTCCTTACGTTGCCCGCATAGTTATTACTTTAGAAATATCCTTTCTTAGCGAACACCTACGTTTTGATAACTATCTGTATGGCTTAAATAAGCACGATTTAATCAGTAATTACGCTGATAAATCCGTCAATCTGTCGACTAACCTGTTATATATATATCGATCCTTATATCAACGCAATTATGAATCAATCTGTCCAGATAAGGTATTTGTGACTTATAAATCACCGTCTACATGCATATAACGTACAAGCAACTGACTTTGCTATGAAATTTGTCCAACGCTGCAATTTCCACCGGAAGCTATCTCATTAGCTAAGCAATTTCGTGCTCACTCACTCGCTCGTTTCAGTTTTTGCGAGTTAGAACCTTCTACCCGAGCACGCTTTATTTTGTTTTATTATAGAATTATGAGCGTTTTAAATATATTTGAAGCAATTTGAAATTAAATATATCTTTCTTTAACGGAAAAAAACATCGCGAAGTAATTACACGTGCCAGATAAATATCCGTTATGTTCTCAAAAGCGTGTAAAGTCTACCAATCAGAACTTGGCAAACGTTGTAGACTACGATCACCACCCTTCTCTTGCTGAGACCCACGTCCTGTAGCGTGCCGGTAATGGATTGATGATTATGATATATTTTCGCTCTCTCTCTCTCTCTCCAGTCGTTCCTTAATTACTGAAGATCGTGGTCCTGGTGTCCCCGCAACCTCGTGCGGATTAATTGTTTCCACCGGTTTCTATCAGAGGCTAGTCTTACAATTGTGTGAAATTTGCACTTATTTTAGTCTCAACTGGTCTGCCCATCTGGTTGGTGAGCGGCCTCGATGATATATAAATTATCTACTTATTTATTCGGCTTCACTTATGTTATCTTCGATTTTCCACTACGTAAAACTCCCTATGTTGTCCCCGTAGTTATTACTTTATATTATATTTAAAAATTGCGCCGTTACCCTCATCTTTTATTTAATTCTTTCCCCAATGCTTGTCTGGAAGAGATTGCTTAAGCAATAAGACCGCCTTTGCATACTCATGTGTTAAGTGTTCCGTGTTGTTGTTTCTTTAAAATTTGTGTGCAATAAAAAGTATCTATCTATCTATCTATCTTTTTTATTTTTTTTTATCCACTATAAGTTAGCCCTTGGCGCAATATCACTTGATGGTTAGTGATGATGCAGTCTAAGATGGTAGCGGGCCAACCTGTTAGGAGTATGGTCATTACGCTCCTAATTGGTTTTTGCGCGACATCGTGCCGAACGCTAAATCCCTTGGCGACACGTATTTGTCGGTAAGCCTCCCACCAGGCCAGAATCGAACCCAGGACTCCACGCGCTGCGCCACGGAGGTCGTCTACTTTACAAAATTCCTTTCTTAGCGAACACCTACGTTATGATAACTGTCTGTGTGGCTTAAATGGTTTTCTTCGTAACGCTCCGGGCTTTTCTGCTGACGGTACTATTTATATCGGTATTAGATACGTACTAAACGTCGCCTCTAGCGTTTAGTCAGCTATGCCGCTGCGCTACGCAATTTTTTGTCGTATTAAAGCTAATTAGCGTTGATTACAACAAACAAAATGGCGGTTCGCCGGTCGAAACGATGTGTTGCAAATTAAGGACAGATTGCACAAACTTATAGGTGGTAAAACATTTTTAACCCATAGTTAAAAATGTGTTAATTAATCTATGGAGCGGTCTTAAATTTTTTTTTTCACTATTTATATTTTTGCTTACTACATTCGTTGTATTGAAACTATGAGAGTTCCAAACGCACCCTGGTCTAAGCCCGAGATCTATGACGCACGCTTAGAACACCTACTTATGGGTGCGTTTTAAGTCTGTTACGTTTTAATTCTAACTTTGGGTAAGCATAGGGAAGTCGGCTCTAATACACAGCTTTAGAAGCCCAGAACTAACTTAGTAGATTTTTTTGGATTCTGTTTGTAGTTACTTACTAGTGTCCAAAACCTAATATTATGTTTATATATGTTTATCTTTTTTATTTTATTTTATTGTAGTGGCAGGGTCAAAATAGAATGTAAAATTTTGAATTTTCTCTGTTCCGGTCCGGTGGGAGGCTTCGGCCATGGCTAGTTACCCTACCGACAAAATCATGCCACCAGTCTCCTTAGATTGAAATCTTACTGAGAAACCAATTAGGAATATGGGTTTAAACCTCAAGTTAGACCGCTTACAACTCATCATTACTGACCTAAGATTGTCGTCAAAGGCTAACTTGTAGTAGAATATTAAAAAAAAATGCAAACGATCGTGTTTTTTTTTGGAACGAAGTTCCTTATCGCGCGTTGTGAAAGGGGGCTAGACGGAAAAAATTCTTACGAAAAGTTGTCACGACACCTTTTGTTATTGTAAGCTGTGCGGCATCGCATGTTTCTCTCTCTCTCTCTCTTATAGAAAGCAAGCCAGATATTTTAATTTCTATTTCGCATTGAACAGTGTGGTGTCGCAACGATTATTTTTGTTGAGTGTATACAGGTTTTTTGTAAATAATAAGTAATAAAAAATAATAATAATAATGAATCCTGACAGTGTTTCTGCACAAGTTCCGGATATTGCTGATGGAGTACAAAATTGAGCCTACTGATTAAGTTTATATAACATTATATTTGTTAATAATAAAAAAAAAATATTATTATAACTTAAATAAAATAAAATTTTATTACAATTCCTTCACTAATTAATCGAAAAGAAATTCGTTCCATCCGGGTGTCCCTTGACACCTCTCAATTTTTTATTTTTTTAATAATAAATATCCTATGTTACGTCTAATACATACCAAGAATACGTGTACAAAGTTTCACGTTGATCGGTCAAGAAGTTTTCGCGTGAAACAAACTAACTTACATTCACATTTATAATGATAATATTATTAATTTTATTTATTTATTCCGACATCAATTGATGTTGCATTATATCGCTTATTAAGGACAAAGAGAAAGAAAATGGCATACAAAATATTTTGTATTTTTACTATATATTTTTTTATACTTATAATATAATAATACATAAATAGCCTTGTTCTTTCTCTCTTTATTGGTCCTTTTTGCGCTTTAGTATAGTTTATCGTGATCAACCCATTCCCGGCTCACTATAGAGCACGGGTCACCTCTTAATATGAGAAGGGTTTGGCAATAGTCCGCCACCGTCTGATCCCCCCGTTATCCCAAACGTCGCCTAAGCCGAGGTTCGGCCTCAAAGGAGGCGCCCTTAGGCAGTCGTTCCCTCAGTTTCTTCGAGCCCTAGGGCTCAAAATTTCTTCTGGCAGAGCTTCTTACCATAGCTCGCCAAACAGCCCGGTTACGCTGTGGCAACCAATAAGGTTAGTACAGCTAATAGACAATCCGAAAAAAAAAAATAGTCCACCACGCTGGACATGTGCGGACAGGTAGACTTCACACGTAACTGATAAGTTAGAGTTGCGTACCCGGGTTCGAACTCCCAACCTCTGATTAGGAGGCTGACGTCCTAACCACTAGGCTATCACAGCGATCAGTGTTTATTCTTAATTATCTCTTTGCGTCATGCATGTGGGTCACGGTTGCAAAGCAGTTTATGTGATGTTATAATTTGTTAACCGTTATCGGTGCAATCGGAGCGATTTATAGTTGTCGCCGATTACAACTAATTATAACGAGTTAATTTTAAAGTGTTATTACTAAAGACATGCGTAGGTTGGTTGTAAACTTATATTTTAATTACGTACCGTTTAATTTGAACATAATTCATAAAAGCGTTTCATAGAACTTTAGGCAACATTCTACGTCCATTTTTTATTAATTTCATTCAATATCAAATTTAAATTTCAAAAATTCTAATTAAATTCAAATTTAAAAATAGCTTTATTACTTTATTATTATTACACGTAAGCCTATTAGGTACAGGTATCTATGAAGCGTTGATAAATGAGTAATATTTTTTTCATTATTTTAATTTGTGATAACTTGATGATGTTTTGTGATGGTGATAACTACACTCACCAACTTAAAACTAAATGTAAAAGGGTTTCAAACGCGCCCAGGTTTAAAAAGAAACCCGCAACAAATTTAGCTGGGTATTTTTGTTATCACTATCTCACATAGCCAAACATGATAATAATAACCATATATATGGATGTATTAAAAACCGTCTTATACACTATAAGACTGGTCTGGTCGTTATATTATCTATAGCGGCGCGTAGTGCTTTGTAATTCATTCGTATTATACGGCTCGAGTGTTAGAATCGGTGATTTCGTCTAGCCTTGTCCACTGGGGAAAGGAGTGCACGCGTCGCTATTTGTGCACTACTTTTCCGTCCCATTTATTGAGCGTTAATGATCAATCTACGGCTAGTGGTAAATCAATGCAGTTGAAGCTCAAAGTTATGTAAATTGTTAGGTAATTAATTGTTCACGAACAGTGAAGTTATTGACACCGTTTTTGTCACATAAGGCATAGTTAAAATAAGAGCCAGTGGCCGTTTTTGTTAGTGAACAAGTCGTGTAAAGCTATAATCAGGTAAAAAAGTAGAAGTATTGAAGCTGTGATAGCCTCGTGAAGC
This sequence comes from Lasiommata megera, assembly GCA_928268935.1. Lineage (NCBI taxonomy): Eukaryota > Metazoa > Arthropoda > Insecta > Lepidoptera > Nymphalidae > Lasiommata > Lasiommata megera. The sequence continues at coordinate 6,555,386 of OV743329.1, read as the reverse complement.
TGTGATAGCACAGTGGTTAGCACACCGTGTTCGCCGGCAAAGACGAGGTCCCCGCTATCTTACGTCATTCCATCCACTGCCTCGGAGACGTACGGCTACTCACCGTCCGACTCCCCAGTTACTCTCCAAACGTCGCCTAAGTCGAGATTCGGCCTCAAAGGAGGCGCCCTTAGGCAGACGTTCTCTTAGTTTCTTCGAGCCTTAGGGCTCAAAATTACTTCTGGCAGCCCGCTGTGGCAACCAATAGGGCTAGCACAGCTAATAGACAGTCCGAAAAAGAAAACAGTGGTGAGGACGTCAGCCTCCTAATCAGAGGTGCGGGTTGCAACCCGGGCACGCACCTATAACTTTTCTTAGTAATGTGCGTTTTTAATCAATTAAAATATCACTTGCTTCAACGGTGAAGGAAAAAATCGCGAGGAAACCTGCATGCCTGAGTTCTCTATAATGTTCTCAAAGGCGTGCGAAGTCTGCCAATCCGCACATGGCCAGCGTGGTGGACTATGGCGAAACCCTTCTCATATTGGGAGGAGACCCGTAGTCTGTAGTGAGCCGGCAATGGTTTTATCATGATGATGATGTGAGGTGCGTACCCGGGATTCGAACCTTCGACCTCTAATCAGGAGGCGAACGTCTTGCCCACTAGGCTATTACAGCTTCTATTGATTTGAAACATCATGTCACAGAAATTAACGTTTTGAAGATGTACCTACTAGCTCTTTGGCTATTAGATCAGGAGTTCGATAACAACGCGTAACAAAGTGGCTGTCAATGTATAGCAACTGTCACACTCGGTGGACAGTGATTTATTATGTTTCGCGCACGTGGACTCGCGTAAAAGGCGATAATTTGCATATATTACACATATGCAAATTCTTGAATTCATTATGCAAAAATTCGGAGGCTGGTATACTTATTCCAGTTGATAAGTATAGAGGATTTTTGACGAAGTCTTTCTGTGTCTGCGGGGGTTATGGGATCGACCCTCGGCTGGGGCAATAGGGGAATTTTCACAGTTCCTTAGGTATAAAGATGTGCTTAAGAGGTGCATGACGAGATCAATTCCTTTCGTTGGGAAAGTCTCGCTGAAAACCGAGTGGAGTGGAGGCACTTGGCTCAGCAGGCTATTACGGATTTTGAAGATAAAAGGAGGGTGGATCTGGATTGGTACAGAGATCAACTGAAAAATAGACCTCCCTCCAATATAATCTATAATTACGTTGATGGTGCCCTGTCATGTCCTCACTGCGCGCCGGTATTCCGTGCAAAAATAGGGTACATCAGCCACATCAGGGCACACGAACGACGCCCTTATTAAACAAAATTAACAGAGACCCAGTCGCTGTGGCCGTAACGGCATGATATGGGAATTTTCGACAATCTCTGTGGCGCAGTGCGTGAGCTGTCGCATTATACAGTTAGAGGTCCTGGATTCGATTCCCGGCTCGAGTCTGATCTGCTAGTTACCACCCTACCGACAAAGACGTGTCGCAAAGCGATTTAGCGTTCCGGCGCGATGTCGCGTAGAAACCAATTAGGAGCGTGGGTTTATCATACCCCTGACAGGTTAGCCCGCTAGCATCCTAGACAGCATCATCACTTACCACCTGGTGAGATAGCCGTCAAGGGCTATCTTGTAGTGTTTAAAAAGGATAAAAGGCAAAATTAAAGGTAAATTATGCTCGAGAGGGAAGTTATAGATAAACTTAAAGGTATGGTGAAATAACAATAAGTTACGATCCTTGCTTATGCTTATCGCAGGTGAAACCGCGAGTAACAGCTAGTAAGTTATATAGAAACAATATATCTATATTAATATTTCCATGGCTGCAGGAAAAAGGGGAAGGGGAAGACCCCCAACTACATGGCTGACGAATGTCCAAAAGGACATGAAATGCCTCGGCCTCAATGATGAGGATACTAAACTAAGATCAGCGTGGCGCCAAATGATAAAAAAAGCCGACCCCGCGTAACGGGATAAGGCGAGGCCAAAGAAGAGGAAGAAGAATATATCTATATAAAATCCGTTGGTCAGGATGCGCGGCCTATAAACAGATGATTTCCTATTGCGATGCTGACGTCTCTAATCGGACCTAAATGTAAATCTATTTCCTTCATTAAATATCTCAATAGTTGCACCGCCATAAAACACAGATAACTGAGGCTGTAGACGGAAATCATAAATCTTAAAAACTCCCACGGGCAGCTCAAAATTGTTTATAATAAGGTACTCTCGCCAATCAAGCCCGGCTCACACTTGACCGGATTTTTTGTATGGATAATCTATGTAATAATTATACACATTTATTCTCACTGACTGACTCATTTATCACAGCACAGCTCAAATAAGTAAAAAGTAACAAAAAGTTAAGTAGGGTTGAATTAAATATGAAATTTAAAATGAACGTGAGCGAAACCACGGGGAAAAGCTAGTAATAATCATAAGAGAAGATAAGGATTTAACGTGTTCAATCGATTAATCATAAACTTTATTTAAAAGGCACTTTTTATGTGTGATTTACTTAGTAGTGAGTTGATGGTGATAACTACGTTCGTAAACTTAAAACTTAAGCTATGAGGGTTCCTAAAAGGGTTTTGTGTGGTTGGAGGCTCCGGTCGTGGCTAGTTACCACCCTACCGACAAATACGTGTCGCCAAGCGATTTAGCGTACCCCTAGTCCGTTACCATCTAACAGGTTAGTCCGCTACCATCTTAGACTGCATCATCACTTACCATCAGGTGTGATTGCCCTCAAGAGCTAACTTGTAGTGGATAAAAAAAACGCGCCCTGGTCTAATAAAAAGCCTACAACAAACTAGGCTAAACTGGTCTTAAAACTTAATATATATGCAAATAAAAATATTCTATTCCCCTTTCTAATTTAACATAAAATTTGGATGTCTGGTGATTACCCAATGAAATCAAGAAGCCAATGACTTATCCAAAGACAAATAAAGCCTACTTTTTCAACTGTAGGTATTATTTGGGAGCTGTGCTATCAAACTTCCGAAATATAAGGAAATCACGTTACTGGTATCAAATATCACTTTACAACGAATTAAGAGGGATACGTTTATACATAAAGGTACGGTTTAGATGACCTGTGTAGGATAGATTATGTTTTGTTTAGTTTATTAATTATTTATTTGTACGGCTACTTTGCCATTCAAGATGAAAGCCATTGCAAACATAATAAATTATTTTAGTGCATGCAAAACAAATGTTATAGATTATAAAATTAAATAATACCAAAACATTTAAAATATAAAATGAAAATATTTGATTAAATTCAAATTTAATTTATCAACCGACTAAAAGTATGTAAACGTATTAAATTATATTTGGGTTTTTAGATTATTTAGTTTAAATGAAAACATGTAATTTGAAAAGGTAAAGGTTTTTTAAGTAATTAAAATAGCACTTGCTTCAACTGTGAAGGAAACCATCGTGAGGAAACCTGCACCCCTGAGAGTTCTCCATAATGTTCTCAAAGGCGTGTGAGGTCTGCCAATCCGCACATAGCCAGCGTGGTGGACTATGGCCAAACCCTTCTCATAACAGGAAGAGACCCATGCCCTTTAGTGAGCCGGCAGTGAGTTGATCATGATTATGATGATGAATTGGAAAAGGATATAATCTAAAAGTAAAATGTGTAGTAACTTGTCGTGATATCGCAGCCTATTTATCTAAAAATTCATATATTGTTAATACCACTTTTGCATTGTTTATCATCAGAGTCATCTACTAGATCAGTATCCAAAAATAAGAGCGGCTTTTAGTAATAATCATCGATTAGTGATATAACAGCGAGATCGAAACTGTATAATTCTGTATTATATGTATAATAACTGTATAACTGTATAACTCAGTGGCTTAATTGCTCTCCGAGGTACGGATTTGCGACAACAGTATCCTAAGAATTTATTACGCCCTTGTGATTTCACTATTTTAAACATGGCGTCTATGTTAAACAATGAATGAAATCACGAATATCTTTAAATTCCGATTTTAAAAAGTGATAAAAAATATTATTTGCTTAGCTTCGAGATGCAATGGCACGATGATTAGTTGAGTAGGTTAAAGTGTGAAAATATAACAAACAAACGGAAATTTTCGTTTTATATATTATATTTAGTGAGTGTAGTTCAGGCAAATTTTTATAAAGTTATATAAACATATCTATATAGTTTCGTAATAAATGTTTTACTGCATAATCCTGCATTATGACACTGTTTATGACATATTAAGTACATGGCTTTAGTTTTTTTATATACACCACAAGTTAGCCCTTGACGGCATCTCACCTGATGGTAAGTGCTGATGCGGCCTAAGATGGTAACGGGCTAACCTGTTAGGCGTATGGTAAACCCATAGTCCTAATTGGTTTCTACACGTGCCGAAACGCTAAATCGCTTGGCGACATGTCTTTGATGGTAGGATGCTAACTAGCCATGACCGAAGCCTCCTGCCAGACCAGAGTCGAGTCGAGCCGGAAGTCGAACCCAGGACCTCCAACTTTTAAAATGCAAAATGCACAAAATGTACAAAGGGTAAGTTCGTTATATTTACGTTTTTATTCTTTATTTTGGTGCCTCGTGTCGAAAATACCTTTTTAATTAATTCACTTTGACACGTTATGATCCCATTGGGTGAAGTAAAGCAACAACAAAGGTAGGGCGAAAGTTAATTAAATTGCGCGAGTTGGCGCCCCTCACTCGCTCCACACTAGTTGCGTAACATAAAAAAAAAAAGTTATATTTGATTCAATAATGAGCAAGATTATAAGAAATAAAGTAGTAATAGTAAATTTGTGTTAGTTTTGCTAATAATATTTTTCTTATATGTCCAACGTCAGAAGTGGGATTGATTCAGTAGAGTTAGTTAGTTTGACGATCTCGCAATATTATAAAATATTAGGTCCAGAGTTCTATAGCATTCAGCTCTTTGCTATTTATAAGAAGTAGCAGTTTCTTAGATATAAGAAATTTATTCGAAGAAGAAGTTTCCTAGTTATAAGAAATTTATTCGTTATATAAGCAGTCATGTGGTGCGTAAAATTGTGCATAAGCCGTCCTGGAAAATATCACTCTTTTTCGCTTTTCTCACTAAAATTATTGTTTGTTACACAGTTAATGGCTTAAAAGCTAAACAGACCTACAAAAGTTCTGCATAACTATCACGTGGCCCGCAGTTTTCTGTGCGCGGACTGGGAGTGCAAGACTGTCGCGCTAATGGGATTTCACCCTAACATAATATGGATGGGTGAGGCATTAAACAAATAGTGGGTGTTTGCGAAGCGTGTTTATTCAATACTTTGTGTACATAGAAATGTTAGTACACGTCCACGGTATACTTTTACACTTTTCTATGTATTTACTTTAATTATTTACAGCATTGTATGTAACATAAATAAGCGTTTGTGCTCAAAATCTTGAAACGTGTCTTACCAGTCCCAATTCTCTTTGGTCGTGTCTCTGAAAAATAACAGAATAATGAGTAAACGAAATTTAAAATTTTCGTGTAACATTTTACTACTATTATATATTATTCACTTTGACTTCGCTCAGTCGACGTTACTTGTTAAAATGAGTCAGTTTAGTATATTTTTTATTAAAGACAGAGGTCAGACTAAGCGCGCATTACAACTCTAACCACCGTCCGATCCTCCGTCACCGTCCGACCCCCCCGTTATCCCAAACGTCGCCTAAGCCGAGGTTCGGCCTCAAGGGAGACGCCCTTAGGCAGACGTTCCCTTAATTTCTTCGAGCTCTTGGGCTAAAAATTTCTTCTGGCAGAGCTTCTTTCAAACAGCCCGGTTACGCTGTGGCAACCAATAGGGTTAGTACAACTAATAGACTGTCCCAAAAAAAAATTATAACTCTAAATTTCATCGCAGCATGTATAGTGACGAAAAACATAAGTAATGCTTCTTTTAAAGGCCCAACTAATTTTGTTGCTAACTTAGAATGATGTTATATAATACATATAGAATTTTATGATTTTTCTTTAAATTAAACAGTCATGCTTTCCTCTAAAACAGGATTTATCATATGGTGGTTAATTAAGAAGTTATTAATTGTGGTTGTTTGCTCTGATCCTGACCAGCCCGCTATTGAACTGTACTGTTCAAACTCTAAATATATTCGACGTTATATTGTCATAAAAGAAAGTAGGTATGTTGCAGTTTTATATCGCAAAAAACGTATAAAAAACCACCAAAGAGCTTAAGAAATCGTTCTACATATAGTTTTATGAGTAAACCACATTCTACGTTCACGTAAAGCGGGTCTTAATTATAGCATTACTGGAATACCGAACACAAAATCTACAGCATTTTTGACACTTACTGCTTAATGCTTCTTATTAGCTGGCGAACATAGCCGTATTTACTGCCAATTCTTTTGACAGATACGTTTTTGGTTTAAATAGCAGAATGTTATTTTATAATTTAATATTATTGAGTGATTTTAGAAAATATTTCAATTACCAAACCTTATTCTTTCTTTAAATAACTCTTATAATTGTCGCTTTTTTTTTTGTTTTTATAGTTATGTAATATTTAGTCTATGCGCTGTTTAAGACAGTGTCGAAAAGGAACCGCATTTTAAAGGCCAATGTGAATACAGCTTATTTTGAATTTGAATTTATATTTACTATTGATTTAGTGAATTGTTTGTGAAACCTAACCTTTTTAACTATATTATATAGTTTGCGAAAGAGGTTTTTTAAACTTTCGAAAGTATTAAGTAACTATCGTAATTTATAAATTAAAAAGTTTTTAATTATGATTGTTTGAGAAGAATAAAATTTATTGGTTTTCACGATAAAATAAAAATACCCACGCAATCTTTAGTGACGATAAGATATTACGAATTAATTCAAATTATGCATTTTTTTTTGGTTTTATTTAAATCATAATTTGGAATTTTTATTGTTAAAGGTACTTTGGTTTTGGTATCGTAAACTTCCATCTTGTATTAATGCCGGCTTTATCTATTTATTTATTTATTTTTCTTCAACGCTAGCTTCATTAGTACCTACTATGCTTTGTTGCATCAAAAACGCAGACTAAAATTTATACGCGGACCAAAACGAAATAATAAAGTTTTCTATTTGTGACTATTTGTTGATGAGTTTCAAAGCTTATACCTGGACCTCCTATTTAATATATTCATTAATAAGTTTATATATTTGGAAAAGTTATACAATATCTCCTAATGTATAATTATGTAATAAAATAATTTGGGAAAGAAGCCTGTATTTGAACCGTTATTTAGTTTATTTATTTGAATTAACTCGCGTAAACGTTTCGAATATTAATATTAAACCGTAGTAAGAAAGTAATTTTAACAGAGACTATTTAAGTTTTATTGGAAGGATGTTTTAAAATAGTTTATATTCGTAGTTATTATTTACTTTGGATACTGAAAATTTAATAAGGCAACTCTAAAAGTAACACTTACTTAAAACTCCATGGTGCGGCTGGCATCTTCAGGGCGAGATCGTCCATGGTGTTGCTGCTTCGAGCCATTGCGCCGGAATGGTGTGTGGTATTTCGAAATGGGGTTCACCATCCCACGGCGTAATACCACCACCACCAGGTGGGCTACCACCACGCATGCGTTACTAGGTGGGGTAGCGGAATATTGATTATTTCGTACCCCTATTTCCATGATAGACTGATAAGGGCGCCTATTCGTGGTTACAAATTGCCGTAGGGTGGTGATTCTAAAGGCAAAGTATTAATTATGCACCACACAGAATGATTGATTGAATTTAGTTCTGATTATATTCTAGAACAATCCTAATCCATATTTTATTAGTTCCCTCCACAACATTAGTTCGTCACAAACTACATAGAATTTTACCGATAAATATTTATATTTTATCACACTTAAAAAGCTTTTAAGCTCAGTACCTAGGTATACGTTCCTTAAACTTTTACTGAAAAGGGATTTTAACACAGACTAACTAAGGGACTTTAAGGACAAATGTGATTCTGTAAGGGTTCCATTTATTTATATTTCTATAAATATATACATATAGGGATATTTAATTTCTATAAATATACAGAATAAGAAAGAAATGATGACATGACTTTATTCAAATCAAGAATGAATAGACAGCTTATATAAAAACATTATAAAGCAATTGCAGTTGTGATAGCCTAGTGGTTAGGACGTCCGACTCCTAAACAGAGGTCGGGAGTTCGATCCCGGGCACGCACCTGTTACTTTTCGGAGTTATGTGTGTTTTTAGGTAATTAAAATATCGCTTGCTTCAACGGTGAAGGAAAAACATCGTGAGGAAACCTGCACGCCTGAGAGTTCTCCATAATGTTCTCAAAGGCGTGTGAAGCCTGCCAATCCGCACATGGCCAGCGTGGTGGACTATGGCCAAACCCTTCTCATATTGAGAGAAGACCCGTGTAGTGAGCCGCCAATAGGTTGATCATGATGAGGATGATGAAAAGCAATCTCGCTTCACCCTTTCAGCTGAGACTGAGCTGACCAGGTGAGATTAATTAGAAGTATTAATTTAAAAAAGGAAACATTTAAATGAACGATAAGTTTAACGAAATGCGAAGTAAATAGCATATACTATATATACAACATATACTTAATATATATATCTTCTTCAATCGTCCGCGAACTAACAGTTTCTGATATTTCGTGTTAAACACACGAAACGCTCCATTTACACAAATACACACAGACCTATAAACCTACATAGTTAATATTATAGTAAAATACTTGCTTGGAATTGTCGCATTGCGCTTTGTACCGTTCAAATTGCATCGACAAAGTTGCATATCATGGCATTTATTCTCTATTTCATACTTACTACGAAACCATTTTGTCCATTAAACAGATTATTCCGACATTATTTATTGTGGTGTCTAGGTAGTTGGATAATATTTTTTGCAGACTAACTTATTTTATCATCTTCAGCCTATTTCTTTTAGCTTTAGAAGCGAGATAGTTATAATAATACTGTAACTGGACGTTATTTTTTAAATAACGTCAAGCAATAGTTATATATAAGTGTTGTAAATTGTATATTTACTTATGTTATTATGTGTTAGTTCATCTTGGTACTAGTATTTAATATACAATTGTTTACTGTCCCAAATAAATAAAAATAAAAAATATATATATATAGTTTTTCCGTGAAAGCGTAACAAACATCCCTACATTCACATTTTTAATATTAAATAATTTAATATTAAAAATTTCCAACAACACTATCCACGACTTAATGAAAATGACAATAACAAGGGCGTGACAAAATATTTAAGAAAAAGATTAACAATAAATCATAGAAAAAATAAAATAAAAATTAAAACAAGTGAAAGAAAAAAAAATTAAAAACGATTGTAACAAAATAAGTTCAATAACACACAAAATAACAGCTTGTCATTACTAAAATTCGGGTCTTAATTTTAAAATGTCAGTAATGTCTTTTTGATATCTGCCTTCAGGCAGAGCAAATATGTCGACTTCGTCACATATAACCAATAGTCATGAAACTTGGTACATTCTTGGAGGTATTACAAGTAACATAGGATACTTTTTATGTATAAAAAATAATTACGAAAGATAAAAAAATTTATGTGTTAAAATATAGTTATCATATTGATTCATTTCTATTGTAACGTGTAAGTATATTAACAATAATTATAATTATCGACATCAAACGAGTCGCAGGGAGCCGCTGGATACAAGCGGCCCAAGACCGTGGCCATTGGAACTCCCTACAAAAGACCTATGTCCAGCAGTGGACGTCTATCGGTTGAAGTGATGATGATGATGATGATGATAATATATCCCGGTGCAAATATGTATTTATGTAATGTGTATGTAGGTTTATTTATTTTTATCTATTTAAGTTTATTATATCTCTTTTGGCTGTTTATATGTATTTATTTTGCACACGGGCGTGAGAGCTAGTATATAACGATTATAATATATTTTTTTATGTATTGATTGCTTGCATCTATAATAAACTACTATAGAAAACAAAGCAGATTTTTCAGACGACAGCTATAGCGTGGCAGCCTTAAGCGCCACATTACAGACCACTGCCCAGCTTTATGTCAAAACTTTTTCGTATACATAAAATACATATAATATTATCTACAATATTAATAACAATGGAACAGAGTAAGAGTTAATGATCCTTCAGTATCATTAGAATCATAAATCATGGGTACACACGCTGCAATTATTGTGTCTCTGCTATAATAAACTAAAATAACTAACACCATGAAACTCATGAGTAATAATGTGCTATTAATAATGATATAATTAATAAATACATTAATAATAAAGTCTCTTTTTTCGGACTGTCTATTAGCTGTACTAACCCTATTGGTTGCCACAGCGTAACCGGGCTGTTTGGCGAGCTTCGCAAAGACGCTCTGCCAGAAGAAATTTTGAGCCCTAGGGCTCGAAGAAACTAAGGTCTGCCTAAGGGCGCCTCCTTTGAGGCCGAACCTCGGCTTAGGCGACGTTTGGGATAACGGGGGGGTCGGACGGTGAGTGGTCCGTACGTCTCCGAGGCCGTGGATGGAGCCCACGGCCTGATGACGTATGATAGCGGGGACCTCGTCTTTGCCGGCGAAGACGGCGTGTAGCGTATGATTGTGTGGTAGGTGGTACGAGTATGTTGTCAGTAGTCATCTGATCGTCAGGGTCATGAAGGATATGTTTAGGTCTCCTCTTTCGGAGAGGAGCGCTTAGGTCGGGGGAGTTAAAAGAAGCCGCAACTACGAGAGGGTTGGGGTGTCGAATTGACATATAGTCTTCCTATATTAACCGTTCATATATAATTTAACTTGGATTTTGTCACTGATAAACGAAAAAGGAAAAATTCATTTCAGTTACTTGGATACTAAAACTAAGCCTATGAGAGCCCTAGAAGAAAGCTCATACCTTTTCTTTTTTTCCACTACAAGTAAGCTCTTGACGGCAATCTCATCTAGTGGTAAGTGATCATGTAGGATTTTCAAAACCAAATTTGGTTTCGCGAGCCATATTCGCTCTCATAATCGGCTCTAGCCAGGACCGCCGTTGACGGACACGTCAAGGAGGATCATATATACATATACCGTGGTCGAACGCGTGTTCAAGATGGCGTCCAAACATAAGTAATTAAATCAAATAATTTTAACCTAGGCATGTATGAAGCGTTCATATATATTTTTTTTTTCATTATTTTAATTTATGAGGTTATAGAGATAACTACACTCGCCAACTTAAAACTTATTATTATCACGTAGTCAATAGTTAATTATAATTATCTATGAAGTTAGAACAATTCACACCCAAAGTTTTCAATCGTTTATATAATCCTTAATATTGAGAAAGGATTTTTCCATAAGCTTACGTTTTATGAAACTTATTGATAGACATCTTCGAGATTTCAATAGGTAATTTCTTATAAAACAAAATACAATTTCCATTGAATGAGTTACTAATTTTGTGCAGCCTACTAAACCATACATTTTATATTTGATTTATTTTGAAAGGGTCTTGTGATTGGTGTTACCACCAAGGACGCAAATTTAAACGCCGATCAATACTCAGGTCTGACGCCACGGCGTAGACTTCTCCTTACCGACATGTGTACTGAAGATATATGCAGTGAACAGTAAGTATATAATGATACATTTAAAACTCGTATCACGTACCGACGAGAAATCGGCAAAGTAACTAGCTTCATTCACCGATTAAAAATCGCCACATTACTGAAACGATTTTTACCCGGCATTCGCATTCAAGTAAAAACCCCTTTATCCAGCGTACAAAATGTATGTATTAAAACACTAAACTGTCGATTAATACAAATTGTTAATTCATGCGCCGGCGCACCTTTGATTGCGACTTACGAAACTGAATAAAAAAAAAATAATGAATTTCATTATCTCTTATTAAAACAAGACTCTTAAATACAGTTAAACAAATAATCAACATTTTAACTCAGGTGCCACCCACATGAGCAAATGCTCATCATCATGATCGGCCCATTCTCGGCTCACTACAGAGCATGGGTCTCCTCTAAATATGAGAAGGGTTTGGGCATATTTTTTTTTTCGGACTGTCTATTAGCTGCACTAACGGTTTTGGTTTTTTTGTTATTGGTTGCCACAGCGTAACCGGGCTGTTTGGCGAGCTTCGGAAAGAAGCTCTGACAGAAAAAATTTTGAGCCCTAGGGCTCGAAAAAACTAAGGGAACGACTGCTTAATGGCGCCTCCTTTGAGGCCGAACCTCGGCTTAGGCGACGTTTGGGATAACGGGGGGGTCAGACGGTGGTTTGGCCATCGTTCACCACGCTGGCCATGTGCGGATTGGCAGACTTCACACGCCTTTAAGAACATTATGGAAAACTCTCAGGCATGCAGGTTTCCTCACGATGTTTTCCTTCACCGTTGAAGCAAGTGATATTTTAATTGCTTAAAAACGTACATTACTCCGAAAAGCTATAAGTGCGTGCCCGGGTTCGAACTTCCGACCTATGATTTGGAGGCTGACGTCCTAACCACTAGGCTATCACTTACCATACAATGAATACATATCTATGTATATGATATTACTGATATCTGGTAAACGTCAAATGCAAACGTGTATTGGACACTGTTGCTTAGTCTATTACAGATACAAAATACTCTAAACTAGATTAGAATAACACTTCTCGATGAAGAGCTTTCCGTTTCTGAATGCAACATTGTAAAAAGGAAAATACTATCTTTAAACCTGTTATTCTTTGTTATTTTTCTTGGCCCGGTACAAGGTGCTTTTTTTTTTGTTATAACGGTAAAAGACAATGAAGACTCCATTCATGTTTTATCTATTAAACTATTACAGTCAATTTGATACAGCCCACAGAGAGATATAATAGCAGATTACGTTTTTTTTTCTATTTTGTAAAATTTTAACAATAAAATCGATGCATTAATTAATACAAAAAAAAAACAGAGTTATAAGAATGAATAAATGACAAATGGCTTCACAATATTAGAATTGGTCTCATCGAATCATAGAATCGGTCAATGGAACATTACTAGTCGGACAGACGAAGAGCACACTGCCAAATATCTCCATAGCCAATTAAAGACTGTAAACAGATACTTAGACCTTAATTACCCACTTTATTCCTCCTAAAGACATTTAATTTCCTAATTTACATTACTTAGCACTAAAAATTAGTACCTGATATGCTAATTGCGAGATAAATCTATAATTATTATGCAAATAAATTGCGGCTTGTTTCAGTAATCCTAACAGAAATGCGAAATAGTGACGACGAAGTCTCCGTGCTATAACATAATTAGTATTGGAATGAATAAAACAGTTGGATTTGACACTTCATTTATTTCTATATTTGCATAAATCGCATATTATTTTCGCAAATAATATGCGATTTATGCAAATATAGAAATAAATGATCGCATATTTTTTTTTATCGTGGGTAAATCCTCATGGATACCTCTGCTCCACGGGGAGGCACAGAGGTTATGTCAGACTCCTACTGACTAAAACCCCCGCGTGTTCCTACTCACCGCTGTATGGTGGAGCCACGGGAAAGTACTAACTATAGGAACAGTAATATAATGACAAAACTTAAATTCATATTAATATACGTATATAGTCTTTGATATAATAAAGAATAAACGAATAAGTAAGGAAATACAAAATGTTTTTTTTTTTTTTTTAAATTAAAATATTACTTGCTTCAACGGTGAAGGAAAACATCGTGAGGAAACCTGCACGTCTGAGAGTTCTCCATAATGTTCTCAAAGGCGTGTGAAGTCTGCCAATCCGCACATGGCCAGTGTGGTGGACTATGGGCCAAACCCTTCTCATATTGAGAGGAGACCCGTGCTCTGTAGTGAGCCGGTAATGGGTTGATCATGATGATGATGATCAAGGAAAAACAAAATGTTTTTTTTTTAAATAAGGAATATGTTTATTTTAAATTTCAGATTGTCATTAGGTAGTTGGTTTACTTTGACTTCATGGTTCTTAGTAAGGCTAACCGAAAATGTTAAAATATAGTTTATAACTAAGTAAAAATATGTATGTGTTTTAATTTGATGCAATGCTCTGGTGCAATGGTGCCAAGTGTGCTGGCATTTTCACAAACAGCCAGGCTGCTTCTTTCCGCGAAAAAAAACAACCAAACCTTCTAGATAATTTATTTATTTGAATAAGGTTTGCTAGCGATTTATACAAATGACTCAAATTATCTACAGTTAAATTACATGTACGATGTATGTTAAATCATTTTAAAGCAAACACTACATGCATAACATAAGTCAAGTAAACAGAAAAAAGTCAAAAACAACTTACTAAAATAAAATAAAAGAAAATAAAAGAGAAATTAAGTTCTAGTTAAATATTAAGTGAAATCAGCAAGATTGTTTTATGATTAATAAAATTAAAAACAATGTTAAATTTCAAATTTCAAATTCAAAATAATCTTTATTCAAATAGTCCTTAAAAAGGCACTTTTGACGCGTCAATTATTTACATAGTAGTTATTTCATGGTGATAACTATATTCGTAAACTTAAAACTAAAGCTATGAGGGTTCCAAACGCGCCCTTACTTACTAATTACTAGATAAGGCTATCAATCGTAGAAAACTTAGACACTAGACTACATGGCTATGATATACCTTATATATTTATATAACCTTATCAGCTATATGTATATCGATACACTTAAAAACAAAGATACGAACAACATAAAGTTGATACGTTTTAAATGGTTGTTGTAGTGATTTCTACCCTCCTAGGTGAATACCCGTGACTCACTTAATGTCCTCTGTCAATCTAGGGGGGGTTTACTATCGCAGCGTTTACCTGTGCAGGTGGCGGTCGTGCTCAGGTAAACGCTGCGCAACACCTTGAGGCCCAACTTCCAAGCTACATGCAAAGCTGAAATAAGTAAAATTGATCATCAGACATCGAATAGATAAACAAATAAGCACTTATCCCGCATCTTAATTATAATTCTCATTACTGTTATTATTTTTATTGAATCTGTTAATATTAGAATATTATAATGTATATCAACAATTGTAGAGTTTATAATGACCTGACCGGGTTTCATGTTTGAAAAATATCAAAGCAAAAAAATATATATATATTTATTCCATCGTTTGCAAAAAAAAGGAAAGATGTTATTAATAAGCGAGAAGCCATTTTTTTTTAATTAAATTGACGTTAAGACAGGCAGTTGAGAGAGAGAGAAGAGATTTAGCGTTCCAGTACGATGCCGCGTAGAGACAGTTTAGTGGCATAGGTTTGATATAACTGAACCCTAAACAGATTACCTGCATCACAACTAAAACCAAGTAAGATTGTAGTCAAGGGCTAACTTTTGGTAGATAAAATAAAAATTAAATCTGAATTAAACTAAATTGATAGGTTTAAAAGCTGTGATAGCCTTGTGGTTAGGGCGTCAGCCTCCTAATCAGGGGTCGGCGGTTCGAATCCGGGCACGCACCTCTGACTTTTCGGAGTTATGTGCCTTTTTAATTGCTCTAATTTCATAGCTAATTATAATTTATTATTGAATATGTAAGATGGTGATAACAAAAAAGTTTGATGTGGGGATAGACCTGGGCGTGATTGGAACCGTCTTAGCTTTTATTTTAAGATGACGAATTAAAGTTATGAAAAATAAATTATATTATAATTATATAAAGGCTGCCTGTAATAATAGGTTTACGAGTGTAGTTAATCACCTCACGAATTCAAATATTGTAAAATCTATATGAATGCTTCATATATGCCTGTAATATGTTTACACGAACAAAACTATTTTGATATAGTTTTTTTTTTTTTTTGTTTGCTGACCGCAAGAATGTCAAAATTGACAGATTAAGCATTTAAATGGACGTCCCATAAAAAGCGATGTCCTTTTAAAGTAGTAGTTTACTAGGTATAAGCATAAGGCAGACACTATCTCAGATCTAGTTTACAATGTTTATGCCTAACCGCATTGGCTGGTGCTACAAATGAGGTAATATTAATGAGGTCTTATGAATTTTAATGCTTTAAATTCACTGAACAAGGTCGGTCACTTTGCATTGATAGTGTTGAGTTCTATGTTTTTTTTGGTTTTGTGTATTCAGTACACAATATTTGGGTACTCCCATGTTAATTACTTGTTAAGATGTTCGGCTAAGCATCACATTATGGCTTCGACTAGGCGAATAATTGTGTTCTATTAAGAATTAACTGCCAGTCTGGACTTAGTATATTATATATACCCTCTTGGGAATGCACATTAATTTG
This sequence comes from Lasiommata megera, assembly GCA_928268935.1. Classification (NCBI taxonomy): domain Eukaryota; kingdom Metazoa; phylum Arthropoda; class Insecta; order Lepidoptera; family Nymphalidae; genus Lasiommata; species Lasiommata megera. The sequence continues at coordinate 6,539,079 of OV743329.1, read as the reverse complement.
TCAGTAATTTTTTTTTATATACTACAAATTAGCCCTTGTTGTAAACTGTGTAAATATTTAATAAATTGTTTTATTTATTATTTACAACAGCTAGAGCTCTTGACGGCTATCTCACCTGGTAAAGTGATAATGATATTTAGGATGGTAGCGGGCTAACCTGTTAGTAGTATGTGAAACACACGCTCCTAATTGGTTTCTACGCGACATCGTGCTGGAACGCTAAATCGCTTGGCGACACGTCTTTGTCCGTAGGGCGGTAACTATCCACGGCCTCCCACCAGACCAGACTCGAGCCGGGAATCAAATCCAGAATCTCTGCTTGACGTCTAGGTGACGTTTTGCCTTGCTCGTCGTGCTGTAGTGCTTCACTTAGGCTTTTCTCTTGCCAAGTAGGCAAGGCCCCCAGTGACGCAGTAATATCTTATAGGGCTACATGCTTTCAACAATTCGAAATAACAACACAATTCGCTTTGGGTGTGTATTGTGACCAGTCGTAGTACAGAGGGAGAGGAAGAAGTAAATCTTCTAAACTTTAAACTTCTAAGAACTAACTAACTTTAAGTTTCCTTCTTCTAAACTTCGCGTATTCACTCCGCAGCCTTCTTCTGCGAAATAACTTCTTCACAGAAGTGGGCTAGGGCATTCCAAGAGCTCTCGCTGCTTAATATGGCAAGTATAACGGATAAAGAATAGTAGCAATTCTACGAAATTAATCTTTCCGGTAGCAACTCTGCTTGCAAAAGTCTATCCGGCTTGATTATTGTTAAAGTATCTCATTTGTTTGTGAAGATATTTTTAATACAGCTTTGCGTGTTGGTTATTCAATTAATCGTGGAATTTCGTACATTATCTAAGTGAAAACTGTCGTGATCTATTTACGTTTTCGTGTAAAAATGCGTAAATTTCTTTATAAATTCTATTAACCAAAAATATTTATGTTGGCACGTTTAAATTGCAAACTATTTGTAAATTCAAATTCAAATAATCTTTATTCAAATAGTCCTTTAAAAGGCACTTTTGACGTGTCAATAATTTACATAGTAGTGATTTAATGGTGATAACTACATTCGTAAACTTAAAATTAAAGCTATGAGGGTTCCAAACGCGCCCCTGTCTAAGAAGAAGAATATGTATTTCAACATGTCCGTATAATAATATAAGAAGAGCTTAAGACAAATACAAATACGACAAAAAAGGCTCATCGATATTGGTCAGGTTTTCTTATTCCAAATCTTCGACCACTTTTTCTTGGTCGCACACTTCATTGCTGAAGGTCGTGTCCACATGAAAGTGCCTTCGTCACGTTGGTAACTAATGCCTTCCACTCTGTACGGTCCTCGGCTTTTCTAATTGCGGTTATAATCGGAAGGCCAGTCAGTGATTTCACCTAATCAGTCCACTCTGTTTCCCCTCTACCTTGCCCACAACTTTAAGCTTTTCCAAATTACTTGGCAGTCATCGGGCAATATGGCCAAAATAATTGAGAATCTTTTGGTAACATATGGTGGAACGTCTGACGTCAACTCGGAGCTGCTGCAGGATTGATAGGTTGGAACGCATCGCGGTCCATGGTATTCGACCACTATTATATAACAATAACTTTACGGAGCTATGTGCGTTTAAAAAAAAAATATCACTTGCTTCAACGGTAAGGAAAACATCATGAGGAAACCTGCATGCCTGAGAGTTCTCCATAATGTTCTCAAACGCGTGTGAAGTCTGCCAATCCGCTCATAGCCAGCGTGGTGGACTATGGCCGAACCCTTCTCATATTGAGAGGAGACCCGTGCTCTGTAGTGAGCCGGTAATGGGTTGATCATGATGATTTAACAAAAAAACAAATAATGAATAGAAGCAGGCGTTACTTTGCGGAAGTCCATGACAAACAATAAACAAAAAGTATAATTTGCTATATTCCGCCCCGACACCGGATCTCCTGAGGATGATCCGGTGTCGGGTCGCAACGTGCGTAGAGGTTCTAGTGGAGGATTTTGTGTGGTGTTATACTATACTAATCTTCCGGTTGTGGGCGGAATATAGCAAATTATACTTTTTGTTTATTGTTTTAAAAAAACAAATTGTTAAGATAACTAACTATATCTAATCTATTTGTTACACTATTAATAAAGTCTTGTACCCAACGTTCTGTAATAATATAACTAAACACTAATGAGCGTTTAATACAAATGTAAGCTGTCGAAATTAATTTGCAACACTCTATTACAAACGAGGTGATAAAAGGCAGGTTTTCGTTTTCAATAAACCTATATCCTTTTCCTTTGGAATTATGAAAAACATTGACACTGGGTGTCTGTTTATTTGTACAATTTAGGTCCCATTTCGAATTTTTTCGACCTTTTGCGTGACCTATGGCCTTTTATTGACCTTTTAACTTACTATGTTATATAAGGGCATTGTTGTTATTGCTATAAAATAATCAAATTATGCATGTAATTGATATCTATGGTTCTTTTTTTTTAATTTGACGCGTTGACTTCAATGGTTACTTATCATGTTACCAACATTGCAGCGTCTATTTCAATTTGCCAACTGCTTTGGATGGTAGGTTGAGTCTTAAGGTCATAAAGCCCTTAGGTCATTGGTTCGACTCCCGGCTCGAGTCTGTCTAGTTACTACCCTACCGACAAAGACGTGTCGCCAAGCGATTTAACGTTCCAGCACGATGACGCGTAGAAACCAATTAGGAGTATGGGTTTACCATACCCCTAACAGGTTAGCCTGCTAGCCTCTTAGAGTGCATTATCACTTACCATCAGGCGAGGTTGCCGTCAAGGGCTAACCTGTAGCGGCTAAAAAAGCTACACACTCATATTATAAAACTAAATATCGGCATTTATGCCAGTGCTAAGTAAAATTAATCAGGTGAAGATCGAAATGGTAGCAGACAAACCTGGGAGTGTTAGCTAGTGAACCCACAAATACAGTTTGCATAATTTTCTGCCTCGTTTGTTGAAGTCTTTATACGTTTGATCTGGTTAGTAAATATGCTTTCAATTGCCTTATCTGTAACGTTGTAATAAGGTATTACGTATTGAGGCGCATTCAAATTAGCGCATATCTCTCGAGCAGTGCTGCTTGGGTCAAATCTTACAAATTTTATACTCATACTAGGTGATTTGGATTTTGAGGTCAACACATGTTAAAAAAAAACATTACAAAAATCGATACTAAAAATCACTTAAAAATCAAAAACCAGAACTAACCTAAAAATAAAAAAAGTGGTGTCGTGGGACACCAGGTAGGAACGAAGTTCCTTCGGCTAATGAAGAATCGACACAATTTGCAAAAAAAAATCTTGCTCAATTTTATGTAGGTTTTCTTGATTTTTCTCTTAAATTTTGCTGATTAGTTTTTATTTAAGTACAGGAAATTATTTAGGAAATTCAGTATTTTAGGAAATAATAAATTACGTAAATTAAAAAAGTGAGTGGGTGTGAACGTGTGTGTATGATTGTTTAAGTACTATATATATAGATTGTGACCGCGTAGGTTTTTATGCATTCTTTGTACATTTACTTAAAGTAAGTAAGTGAGTGTATGAGACCATCAAAAATAAGGATATTGGTGAAAGTTTTTCGGGTTTTCAAGTATTATTGTAAATAATTAAGCTTTTTAAGGATTAGTGGTTTAGGAAATTACGTGTAGGTATGTCTCAGATATCATTATACACGTCACGTACGTGAATTATATTTTTATAAAACTTACACACTGTAAAAGGTTCTTATTATGCGTTGGTCATTTTTCACATTGTAGTGAGTAGATGATGAAAACAAAATTCGATAAGTAAGAAAAACTTGAGAGGTGTCAAGGGACACCCGGATGGAATGAAGTTCCTTTCGATTAATTAGTGAAGGAATTGTAATAAAATTTTATTTTATTTAAGTTATAATAATATTTTTTTTATTAACAAATATAATGTTATATAAACTTAATCAGTAGGCTCAATTTTGTATTCCATCAGCAATATCCGGAACTTGTGCAGAAACACTGTCAGGATTCATTCATTATTTCATCATTTATTATTTATTATTTACAAAAAACCTGCCAATTTCTAGTGTATAAAAAAAAGACCGCAATTTAGAGGCTGCAACTTCTTCGATTTCTTTCGATGATTATACATATAAATCAGTCACTTGTAAAGTGATCAGTTAGTAACTAGCTTAACGGTTCTAATTTTGGTTTATTCTGGACACTTTAATTTAACCTTCGTTAGTTTGCAAATAATTTAACAGTTTGTAACATAATATAGAACTTGTGTAAACGCGTAGACATCGATATCTCAAGTATTTTAATAAATAAATTATCTGCATCGATTAATGCAAATGTCTATTATTATTTGAGGTATTATCTTACAATCGTGACTTAAGGCCGGTTGACTGATGAGTGCAGAGCTTTTTATAGCGATATCACTCTGCGATAACAAAGATTTTAAAATTGGTTACTAGTCATCATCGTCATCATCATGATCAACCCATTCTCGGGTCACTACAGAGCATGGGTCTCCTCTCAATATGAGAAGGGTTTGATCATGATGATGATGATAACATTATAATAACACAGGCTTATACCTAATAAATTAGATTTTCCATGAATCGTTTAGGAAGTGTCTAAAATGGCATATCTAAATTTGTTGTTTTATCCCTGGCCAAGCCAGGCCAAAATAAAGGTTTATCGTAGATAACTTGTTTAAAAATATTGAATAACTAAACGAAATAGTGAAATTCAAGGTTGGAAATAATTGGCATATCAAAATCTATATTTATACATGCTAAACACATGATACTGAACAGTAAATGGATTTATTATAAACTTGAAAGAGTATTGAAGCCTGTGTACTTTATTTTCGTATCGTCAAAGACAGATATCGACATATTACAAGTCAATATGAAAAACAGTGACTCAGGTTATCTCACTGACACTAAGTTATATTTATTTCACAAAATTCATTTATTCTATCGTATATTTTATAAAAAATACACTATGAATAATAACAATTTCAAAACCCCAAAACTTTTCTAATAGGTGTTGATGGTTGAGGTGGCTTCAAACATCTCTGAAACATCAAATTTATTTACTATCAAAAGATTTTCATGAGGAAAGTTGTTAAGCATCCAACAATTATAATCGGTTCGATTCCCGGCTCGTATGTGGTCTGATGGGAGGCTTCGGCCGTGGCTAGTTACCACCCTACCGACAAAGACGTGAAAGCGATTTAGCGCATCATCACTTTTTTGACGACCTCCGTGGCGCAGTGCGTGCGCTGTCGCATTATACAGTTGGAGGTCCTGGGTTCGATTCCCGTCTCGAGTCTGGTCTGGAGGGAGGCTTCGGCCGTGGCTAGTTACCCCACTACCGACAAAGACGTGTCGCCAAGCGATTTTAGCATTCCGGCACGATGTCGCGTAGAAACCAATTAGGAGCGTGGTATTACCATACTCCTAACAGGTTAGCACGCTACCATCTTAGACTGCATCATCACTTACCACCATGTGAGATAGCCGTCAAGGGCTAACTTGAAGTGTATAAAAAAAATAAAAACTTAACATTTGGTGTGATGCCGTCAAAGGCTAACTTGTGGTGTATAAAAAAAATGATCGTATGCTCGCTAAGGAATCGCTTTACGTGAGATGGCGCATTGCCCTTATAGATGTTTCAGTTTTTGCCCGCAAGTAATTTATAGTGAACTTTATAGATATAAATCTTCGGGTACCAAGTTTTGCAACGACTACGTTAACTTGCGATGGATTTTAATCAAACTATGTTTATATAAGACGCCAATTAAAATTGTACCGAGCCAATAAAACATATTAATACTTGACGTACCGATATATTTAAATTTAATCTCACTATCAATTATAACAAATTAAACCAATAACGATTTGGTATGAAATCGTAATTCCTTTATTATTAAGTGATTGAAATCATAACAACTCTGTAAGGCTGGTTTTGATCTTACAAATTGGCGTCTTGCTTGCGACCAATAACAGGACGCGCTCGATTTTAAGACTTTTGATTGGTCGATCGCCAGACTCAAGAACTGCTTCAGGCGTGGCTCATATTAAGAAGCGCAACTTAAAGCTTCATCATCATATCAGCCGATCGACCAGGCCTAGGTCCTTACACTACACGACCTCCGTGGCACAGTGCGTGCGCTTTCGCATTATAAAGTCAGAGGTCCTGAGTGCCCTGAGTTGGTGGGAGGCTTCGGCCGTAGCTAGTTACTACCCTACCGAAAAAGACGTGTCGCTAAGCAATTTACCGTTTCGGCACGATGTCACGTAGAAACCAATTAGGAGTGTGGGTTTACCATACCCCGTACAGGTTAGCCCGCTACTATCCTAGACTGCATCATCACTTACCAAGTGAGACAGGAGGCAAGGGCAAACTTGTAGTGTATAAAAAAAAATGTCAGCCTGCTATCATTCGAAACAGCCATGCATCATCGCTTACCAGATTGCAGTCAAGAGCTATTAGCCTGCAATCATCCCAAAGCATCATCGCTTACCAGGTGAGATTGCAAGAGCTAACTTGAATGGAATAAAAAAAATCATGTTAGTTCCAAACACAAGTGTTGTAGAAAGGCATTATCACGCCAAGGTGTCTTACACCATTCCAACACCGTGCCGCCATTGTGTAACCGAACACCGCACAATGCACGCTATCGTTACGTCACGTCACACGCGCCGCTGGGCCCGTCTCGGATGCATCTTGCGCATCTCCGCCGCGTGCGACACACGGACCCAGTGCTAAACACACGCAAACCTGGGTGTGAAATCGCTTGTTGGTATCGTGCGTCCCACTAGATTAGACCCGAGCCATGTTTATTCTATTATTTCACACGCACACACGCACACATACAACACACACAACACACAGCCACAATTACAACACACACACACACACACACACACACACACACACACACACACACACACACACAGCCAGACACACGCACACACACACACACACACACACACATGCAAACGCACGCACGATAGCACATCCACACTATATTGTTAGGTATTGTTAGTAAGTAACCCCGAGTTACCACCCTACCTACAAAGACGTGTCGCGAAGCGATTTAGCGTTCCGTCACGATGTCGTGTAGAAACCAATAAAGAGTATGGGTTTACCATACTCCTTACAGGTTAGCCCGCTACCATCTTAGACCGCATCATCAGATACCATCAGGTGTGATGCCGTCAAGGGCTAACTTGTGGTGTATAAAAAATAAAGTTCAACTCAGCGGACGCCTGAGCCGTGTGTCTCTGGTAGTTTCGCAAAGCTGTCACGCAGAATCGTTAAGTGGAGCGAGGCGCGTTTCCGCCGATTGTGACGCGCGAAGAAAGTAAAATTGCACTCGCGAGCAACGTAAGTTACCAACGTCTGTGTACTTATGCGAAAACTTACTTGTAACCTACTAGCTGAGAGGTAAGAGGCTATTGAAATACAAAACGAAATTTGAAAGAAAGAAGCTTTTTATTTCGCGCGATATACATAAAACTCAACTGTTGTCTCAACAACCTGTATAATATTTACTACAATTTATTTATAACAATTGAAACTAGAAATAAACCTTAGGTTGAACCTAAAACTAAAAGGATGTCCCAATAACGGATAAATGTTGTGTTAAACTTTTACCAACAAATCTTTTCTTAATTTTTCATTTTTTTATAACAATTTGTACATAACATCATTTGATCGTAATATTGCATTGACATTCATCTCTGATAGGTGTGCAAACTTTCAAATTAATACGACGTTTTAAAGGGGGTGAAAATATAATCAAATCAAATCAAAAATAGCTTTATTCACATAAACCTATGACAATTTCATTATTAATATTTCAATGATTCCATTACGTACCAACAAACGCGCTTTTGCATTTATAAAATTACTAGCTTCTGCCCGTGACTTCATCTGCGTGGTCTTCAGTATCGGGTCTAAAGCTTCGCTCGTTAACAATTTTTAATCTTCTCATGGGAACTATTTGAGAGATTGGTATAGAAAATACATGTCCTTTTCTATTTTCCAAGACCAACTTAGGAAAATTCTCCCCAATTAATAGGATAGTTAGTGTATACAATAACTTGACGAACCATGACATCGATATCTTTCACGACACCCTAACTAGTTTTAAGAAAAAAATATTTCTACATGTATAGTTCTCATTTTTATCCTAGTATTTATTTTAAGTCTGTATATTTCATTATTAATTAATTAATTTCATAGTTTTTTGTTTTATATTGTTTAACACTAATGTACTAATAATGTAATAAATCTGTAATGTACTGTAATGCAAATTTTAACCGGAGAAACTGTAATGCTGTATATACCTGCAACGATAACTGTACTCGGCTTATACGTTATATCGTAATATTTTTAATGCTAATACAGTGTATCGATGGTGTATCAAGTGAAATAAATAAATAAATAAAATAAATAAATAGCTTAGGTGACATGCATACCAAATTTCAAACCTGTCTGTGAACAATTTTCAATTGTCCCTCAGGAACTACTTAAGGAACCGGAATAAAAAGTAGCCTATGTTCTTTTCTATGTCAAAAGGCTTCATGCATGCCGAATTTCATCCGAATCCGTTCAGCCGTTTTTGCGAGACTGAGAAACAAACATCCAAACATCCACACTTTCACATTTATAATATAATATAGGATTAAGGATAAAGTGGCAATCAGTAAATCGTTCAAAACTTAATCCAGAAGTAATCTACGGCTACAATCGGTTACAATCCGTGCCCATGTAATTCGATCCTGAAATAATACGGACTAGAACGTGACTTTAAGTGTAGGTACCTAACGGCAATCTGGCGCATTAGTTAAAATGCTCTACTAACTCAAAGGAAGTCTGAACTTCGAAATAGATAATTTAAAAATATTGACCAAGTAATGAAGCGGTGATAGCCTAGTGGTTAGGGCGTCAGTCTCCTAAGCAGAGGTCGGCGGTTCGAATGCGGGCACGCACCTTTGCCTTTTCGGAGTTATGGGCGTTTTTAAAAAATTAAGATATCACTTGCTTCAACGGTGAAGGAAACCATCGTGAGGAAACCTGCACGTTTGAGAGTTCTCCATAATGTTCTCAAAGGCGTGTGAAGTCTGCCAATCCGCACATGGCCAGCGTGGTGGACTATAGCAAAACCCTTGTCATTTTGAGCCGGTAATGGGTTGATCATGATGATGATGAATGAACGACAAATCTGTATTAAAAGATTAAACACTAATTTTTATGAATCATTGTTTATTTATTTGGCTGTGCGCCTCATTAAAAAACTGATTAAGACGAGACGTGCATAGTTCAAAGCATGTTATAATAAAATACTAGTTTTTGTCAGTTCGACAGTTCGACTAACAATATTTTTTAATTCGTTCGGCTATTGGATGCGGTCAACTAACAAGTTACAGCTTAGAAAGGTTGAAGTCTTTTTATGACAACCCAGAATCATTATAACCGTAAAATAGAAAAAAAGATGCCCAACTACACTTAACCTCAAACACTTATTGTAGAAGCAAAATGGAGTTAATTTTTGTTATTACATCAATTTTTTTAAATATTTTAAGGGTGGTGAATGATAGGGGATGATAGATAGCTTTTGCTGAATTATTTTATTATTAAGTCAAGCTTGAAATTTTGAAAATACGTTTCTTTAGGGCGTAAGTATCAGGCTAGAATTTTGTTTCATCCAAATATACCCTAAAGGGCATAAACAGGGGTTTGAAGTTTGTATGAAAGTCCTATGTTTTTTAATTTAGAGACACGAAAATCGGCAATTTGTCATAATATGCCAGTAGCTTACTTTCTGAAGCAAGGCATTGGCCGCACGGGAATCTCAATCTCACGAGAAATTCACAATTCTACGCAGACGAAGTCGCGGGCAACAAATAGTATTTTATACTATGATATGTGGACAAATACATTTTCATTTCATTTCATTTAAAAGTAGATAAAATATTAGACTATAACGAAAAACTAATTAAAATTCGCAGTTTTGCTATAACCGTACGAGTAAAACAAAGTGATTTGGAATTTCAAGGAAAATGAACAATGTATTTTATTACTGCCTGAAATGTATTAGGAAACGTATTTACCATACATTGCATCATAAAGGTTGAAAACATGACAGGCTGAGGGTGCTGTCACAATAATTTGCAATGAAACGCTACAATTATTCTTTATCAACCAACTGCTTTGACTTTTGGCTTCTTCAATGAGAGTATTATTCCAATATTCTGCTTATGCTTACTTTACGCCTTAGTATAACTTATACAGAGTCGCATATTAAAATTTTTTGGACACGTTTCCAGGCGTGAGAGTGACTCCGTCGAGTGTCTTGTCATACAGGAGTGTCAGTGGAGGGCACCAGAAAGCGAGGAAGATCACCCATGCGATGGACCGATCACATTAAGTCTGCTGCGGGCGGTCTTTGGCGCGAGTGCACCAGGCTTTCGGCCATAAGTGGGGAACGCTCGTGAGGCGTATATCTGCCCTCAAAGACTTTGCTTCGTGATGACCACGACCGCTCTGCCAAGAGTGTTACGATGAAGGAGAAGATCCTCTTTATGGAGGGATCCAATATGCAAAGCTATTATTGAGAATCAGCATTGAGGATCGATACTCTAAATTTTAATAGTATGGTATCTATCCAGGTGTGGGACAATAAAGGACTCTATATAACCCTGAAATCGTTCTTGAGAATTTTTATCACAATGAATGCGTTTACCGTTTAATTTATTTCAATTACAATTTATGAGAATCTTTGAGACATAATCGATGAAATAATTGCAATAGATATCTAGGTACAATTTAAGTATTGAAAGAAAATTTGTTCCAAGATTATATATAAAGTAAGCTTGTAGAAAAGTCCTGTTATAGTGTAAAGGATTATGTAAATGATAAACAAGTTTAGGTACGAAATATCGCTCTAATGGGATAGCTCTTAATTAATTTTAAGTGCCATGTGAGATGGTGATAACAAAAATAATAGTTACCAGGCTAAGTTTTTGTGGCATCCTTTTTAGTCCAGGGTCCGTTTTTAACCGTCATAGCATTAGCCATAAGTTTAAGAACCTAGTTATCAACATCAATTCACTAATATGGAATATTGACGCATCAAAAGTGTCGTTTAAAGTTATTTGAATAACGTTTATGATTAAAATAATAAAAAAACTACAATAAACTAATTTTGTGAAGTCATAGCAATGACGTACAAGTTTAGATAGACCCAAAAGATTTATGAATACTTCGTTAAATGAACATATTTGTTTGAAATTTTCTATTTGGCTTGGAAAACTTAAGTGCTGGTTTATCACTAGTTATCTCATGACAATATATATTACTGTCGTAAAGTACTTGTAGTAGAGCACAATGTGTTAAAAAACGCTCTTAAAGTAATGGATCGGTACAGTTTTTTAACTTTCTTTTTTTATTCTACTTATGTCTGTCGCCAGGCGGTAAGTGATGCATCATAACATGGATACCTTAACCCTAAGCCGTCTTTAGGAAAAATTGTACCGAACCGTTAATATGGAACATTTTTATAGGTAGATTCCTAATTAGCCACGCCGACGCCTCCCACCAGACTAGACCGAGCCGGGAATCGAAGCCAGGACCTCAAACTTTATAATGCGACAGCCCACTGCGCCACGGAGTTCGTTCATTAAAGCTTAGTCACACAGGTAGGTATATTCCGTGTTCTAATATAAACCGTTGTTTGTAAAGGTTGCCGCGTCGAATATCGATCCCGTGACCCTTGTCATTTAGCGCCGTTCCCCATCTATTTTAAATGGAGACATTTATAAAACTTTCAATGATGACACAATAATGAACGATAGCTCTAAGTTATAAGGTAATTGGGGCGATAAGCGGGGATTTGAAACGATTTAGTGGAACAGAAATAACTTTATTGATGTTTATTCTGAGCGGTCGAATTTATAGCGAATAAATTAAACTGTCTCACAATTTAACTGGTAGGGGGTAATCGCTTGGTGGAGGGCCTGCTTCGGGCCGCTGCTGGCTGGGTTGATGACGAGTGCGCGTTTCCCTTGACCCAGTCCCAGTCATTAGGCGACGCGAAGGAGCAATGATGAGCCCGGATTCGAACCGCCGACCTCTGATTAGGAGACTAGAGACGTGTTGTGGTGTATGTTGTTTGACGACCTCCTTGGCGCAGTGAGCGCGTTGTCGTAATATAAAGTTGGGGGTCCTGGGTTCGATTCCCGGCTCGAGTCTGGTCTGGTGGGAAGCTTTGGCTGTGGCTAGTTTCCACCCTACCGACAAAGACGTGATCGCGAAGCGATTTAGCGTTCCGGCAAGATGTCGCGTAGAAACCAATTAGGAGTGTGGTCTTACTATACCACTAACAGGTTAGCCCGCTACCAGCTTAGACTGCATCATCACTTACCATCAGGTGAGATTGCCGCCAAGGGCTAACAACTCAATTTTGATAATTTTGTTAATTGCATCTTTTTGCACAAATAATCTAATCAGAGTCCAATTATTTTACCTACAACGGCGGCGTTAATTGCAGGTAAATGTTTCTGTTTAATTTTATACGCCTTTGAAATAATCGATTCAAGATCTGGGTCATGGCGTTATCTTTTATTGTTTTATTTATTAACTACGGTTGCCAGATCAGTAGAGGGATTGAAAAAGTGAAAATGTTTTTGTTTCTATTCAAAACTAGATTTGTCTGATCAAATCATAACAAAATCAAATCAAAAATAGCTTTATTCACATAAACCAATTACAGGCATCTATGAATCGTTCATTTCATTATTTATATTCGTGAAGTGATGGTGATAACTACAATCGACAACATAAAACTAAAGGATGCAATATAAGATGGAAACTTTACCCCTAAGCCGTCTTTAGGAAACATAGTACCGAACCGTTAAGACGGAATTTTTTTATAGGTAGATTCGTAACTAGCTACGGCCGAAGCCTCCCACCAGACCAGACTCGAGCCGGAAATCGAACCCAGGACCTCCAACTTTATAATGCGACAGCGCACGCACTGCGCCACGGAGGTCCACAAAGGAGGCGGTAATAAATAGAAGTAGGCGTTACTTTGCGGAAGTCCATGATAAACAATAAACAGCAAGTATAATTTGATATATTCCGCCGACAACCGGGAGATTTGTATAATATAACACCACACAAAATCTTCCACTAGAACCTCTACGCACGTTTCGACCCGACACCGGATCATCCTCAGGAGATGTTGACTTCACAAGCGCGAAAAGTAAACTTTACTTTATTGTTTAAAGGAGGCCGGATTCGAACCGCCGACCTCTGATTAGGAGGCTGACGCCCTAACCACTAGGCTATAAAATCGTAATAATACTAATGATTATATCATTAGTAACAGTTGATTACTTTACAGTTAATCACGTTGGTTGTTATGTGATCACTTATTTATATCAAATAATAACTTTCTTATACTAACTGTGATGTAATTTTTGTTACAACAAGTAATGTATGTTTTGTGAAGCGTAGAATAATATATGATTTTGCAACTCCTCGAAGCTATGATAGCCTAGTGGTGAGGACGTCCGCCTCCTAATCAGAGATCAGGGGTTCGATGCCGGGTACGCACCTCTAACTTTTCGGAGTTATTTGCGTTTTTAACCAATTAAAATATCACTTCCTTCAACGGTGAAGGAAAACATTTTGAGGAAACCTGCATGCCTGAGAGTTCTCCATAATGTTCTTAAAGGCGTTTGAACAGAACAGATTGACATGGTCACAAGTTAAGCTTATATTGCCAAAATATATCAGTAAACAATTACGTTATGGTAAAAAGAAAAACAAAGAATTCGAGTCGCTAATTTCAACTATTATATTTAAGTCTTTGAACTTAACTAATTTCGTTCACTCTTAAATTATTACAGAAAAAAATATCTGTAAGGCTGTTAATTTCTTTATTGATAACTTGCGAATAAACTTTCTCAGGTAGGCATTAGAGTTGCCTTATGCGTTTGTGTAGGATAAAGGCAAATTACGAGTTTATGATTTTTTACACCTGAATTTTTGTAAACTCTGTAAATATATATTTTTATTTATTTATTACAAGCTAGCCCTTGACGGCTATCTCGCCTGGTGGTAAGTGATGATGCAGTCTAGGGTGGTACCGGGCTAACCTGTTAGGGGTATGGTAAACCCACTCTCGAATTGGTTTCTACGCAACATCGTGCCGGAACGCTAAATCGCTTCACGTCTCTGTCGGTAACTAGCGACAGCCGAAGCCTCCCACCAGACAAAAATAAATAAATATTATTATTTTGCCATATTTCTGTACATCGACATTAACATGAGATATCGAAAACGTATCCATACTTATCTAGGTATTTCCACTAGACACGTCATGGAATAAAAAATAGGTTCAAAAACAAACACAATTGAATTTCATTAAGGTAAATGTCAGAAAATTTCTCCGATAAATGTAAACCATTTGGTGGTAGTATTTGTCATAATGATTAGAACATATTCACACCATATTGCCAATAGGGCGAAGCGTGGGTGGGTTCAAAATAACATATTCGGACCATATCTGGGTTAACATGTAAGTATGTGGATGTTTGTTATTCATTAAAAACCCTTTTTTTATTCCACTACAAGTGACGGAAATTTCACCCTGTGGTAAGTGACGATGATGTCAAGATGGCATGATGATAGTAGATGAACCTGTAAGGGGTAAATCATCATGATCAACCCATTACCGGCTCACTAAAGAGCACGGGTCTCCTCTCAATATGACAAGGGTTTGGCCATTGTCCACCACGCTGGCCATGTGCGGATTGGCAGACTTCACACGCCTTTGAGAACATTACGGGCAACTCAGGCGTGCAGGTTTCCTCACAATGTTTTCCTTCACTGTTGAAGCAGATGATATTTTAATTGCTTAATAACGCATACTCCGAAGACCCGTACTCCTAATTGGTTTCTACACGACATCCTGCCAAAACGCTAAACCGCTTGGCTAATACGTCTTTATCGGTAGGGTGGTCCCTAGCCAAGAACAAAACCAGATAGGCCGGAGAAAATTTGGAAACAATGTCCTTGCTGGGGATCGAACCCGATATCTTCCACTTGTAAAACCAAAAAACATCAAAGTGTTAGTTAGTTTTGACCATCAAACAAATTTCATCGCTTACAGAACACTTAACAAATCGATTGGCTAGCCCAAGAGGTACTAACGGCCCGTTGCTATTAATTTACCACTAGCCGTAGATAGAGCGCGTCATACAAAACAAGGCGAGAATTTGTCACCATAACTATACATTCCTACATATCGGTATATCGATGTATTACAACCCGTCTAATACACTAGCCATCTGGCCGTTATATAATCTATAGCGGCGCATAGTGCTTTGTAATTCATTCGGATTATACGGCTCGAGTGTTAGAATTGGTGACTTTCGTCTAGCCTTGTCACACACTGGGAAAAGGAGTGCGCTATTTGTGCACTACTTTTCCGTCCCTATTTTTGAACGTTAATGATCGATCTACGGCTAGTGGTAAATCAATGCCCGTTGCCCTAAACGTTATAATACTTCTTCTGACAACTAAAAAAAGGGCTTAGAATGTAAATCCTTTGTGAAATATAACGGTGCCTATCGATCTGTAGCTGGCAGACGCTTTTATTAAATAAAAAAGTAACGAACCACCGGTAACCAGACATTATGGTAAACGACAAAAACGCCGATTGATTTTTTCATCACGTAAAGGTTAACTGTAGACTACTTACCTACAATCGATTTAAAATAATACTTGGTTCTAAAATAACTCCCTATACTCCCTATGGCCTATTCTGTCTACATTTTTAGTAGAATATTCGGAGAAAAAAAGCTGTGATAGCCTAGTGGTTAGGACGATCGCCTCCTAATCAGTGGTCCGGGGTTCGACAACGGGCACGCACCTCTAACTTATCGAATTTATGTGCGTTTTTGAGCAGTTATAATATTACTTACTGAAACGGTGAAGGAAAACATAGGAAACCTGCATGACGAGTTTTCCATAATGTACTCAAAACGGATGCGACGATGTCGTGTTGAAACCAACTAGGAGTATGGTATAACCATAACTCTAACAGGTTAGCCCGCTACCATTTTAGACCGCATCATCGCTTACCATCAGGTGAGACGCCGTCAAGGGCTAACTTGTAGTATATATAAAAAAAAAAGGTATTGACGGACATTAGACTTATTTGACGACCTCCATGGCACAGCGCTGTTGCATTTTCAAGTTGGAGGTCCTGGGTTCGATTCCCGGCTCGAGTCTGGTCGTGTGTCGTGTCGCCAAACAATTTAGCATTCCGGCACGATGTCGTGTAGAAACCAATTAAGAGTATGGGTTTACCACACCCCTAACAGTTTAGCCCTCTACCTTATACCATCAGCTGATACCCGTCAAGGGCTAAATTGTGGTGTATAAAAATAAAAAAAAGATTTAACGTTACCGGCGTAACAAAATGGTTGGCCAATTATTATTGTCAAGCATGAACAAAACGGCCTTGCGGTACGAATTCGGCGCACAATACACAAATTGCGCTACCAGTGGATACTCACAATTGGACGGTGGGAATAAGGCCTCATTTGTCATAGACAACACAATGGCCATTCAGCTGACGCATGAATATTCAACATAACTACGACTACATACTCGTGCATCGCTCGTTTGGCTTCATTGTACGCGTACTGGCGAGTTAATGATATTTTGTATTGTAGGTTTACTTTTTAGATTCCAACAATGTTGGAACGCTCGCCAAGAAATCCATAATCCACGAAGTTTAATTTAAATAGCATATTTATATTTCTTTATATATATAGGATGAACATCTACCCAAATGATGTCTTCGTCGGTCATTTGGGCAGATGTGGATAGTTTCGGGCAAAGATACCAGAGATTCTTGGTAGAATTATAAGTATCGTAATTGTAGTTTCAGGCAAAGAGACCAGATACTCGTGGTTGCACAGAATTATAAGTAATTTATAAAGAGCAGACTATACGCTCCACCAAGTACGACTATGCACTACCGCGTCTCGACCACCGATCAATGTAATGAATGCAATGCGCCGTCCCGTGCGTCTTTAAGAATCTGCATACCCCACTTAGTGTTGCGTAAAGAGAGGGGGCGATCCCACTCTCTTGTCTGTCGTACATGATTCTAAAACTAGATGGCGCTACTCCCTGATTGCCGTCATATATATTTCTTTTATTTTATCATTCCCGAATAATCATTATCATGATCAACCCACTGCCGGCTCACAGCAGAGCACGGGTCTCCTCCCAATATGAGAAGTGTTCGGTCATAGTCCTCCACGCTGGCCATGTGCGGATTGACAGACTTCACACGCCTTTGACAACGTTACGGAAAACTCTCAGGCATACAGGTTTCCTCACGATGTATGAATGATTGAATGAATGAATGAAAGAATGAATGATTGGTTGATTGAATGAATGCATGGATGAATGAATACACTTTTATTTTGACGACCTCGGTGGCGCAGTGCTCGCGCTGTCGCATTTTAAAGTCGGAGGTCCTGGGTTCGATTCCCGGCTCGAGTCTGGTCTGGTGGGAGGCCTCGGCCGTGGCTAGTTACCACCCTACCGACAAAGACGTGTCGCTAAGAGATTTAGCGTTCCGGCACGATGTCGCGTAGAAACCAATTAGGAGTGTGGGTTTACCATGCCCCTAACAGGTTAGCCCGTTTCCATCATAGACTGCATCATCACTTACCACCAGGTGAGATAGCCGTCAAGGGCTAACTTGTAGTGTGTAAAAAAAAAACACCACAAGATAGGAAAAACCTACTGTGTCTAAAATATCATTTGCTTCACCGTTGAAGCAAATTGAAGCGTTAAAGAAGCAGTAGATTATTTAATACAAAGGTAGAAAAAAAAATGTTGCCTGGATATTAATCATTAACGCCTTGCCTCCCAAACTCTCGTTCACGGGTTAAATCACACATTGTAGCGGAGTGGTGAATTAAACACTTAATTCCTTTATCTTACAAAATAACCTATCCCAAAATCTTTGACGTTACGATGCTGATAATGTTGGTAAATATAAGTATGTACATATAATAATGATGGCAATTAAAAAGTATGAAGGTACATAATATTATATATGAAACGTCATAACCCATAGAAATCGATATGGCTATTAAAACTATCCTTTTATTCTAATCACCTGTATACCCATCACAATACCTAAGATAGATAGATAAGGCTGGACAGATCGACAGATCCATTAACATTAATTATTAAAAAAATGTGTTTATTTAAATATTTACTTAGTTTTAGAGAGTACTATACTTATTAAGTTTTTAGTTTAATATTTGTTGCCATTATAAAAATAAACAACGGGCAAGTTTGAGTAATCGCACACCTGCGACGCGAGAATAATGTTGTCCATCGAAAAAAATGGTTACAATTGAAAAAATAATATTCCATAAGTTCGTCCATGACGGCTGTCTCACCTGGTGTTAAGTGGTGATGCAGTCAAGGTCTAACCTGGTAGTGGTCTAACCTGTTAGAGTTATGGTAAACCCACACTCCTAATTGGTTTCTACGCAACATCGTGCCGGAATGCTAAATCGCTTGGCGTGTCGTTTTTGTCGGTAGGGTATTAGCTAGCCACGGCTGTAACCTCCAACCAGACCAGACTCGAGCCGGGAATCTAACCCTCCAACTTTATAATGCGACAGCGCACGCACTGTGCCACGGTGGTCGTGATGATTTATATTAAGTTTTTTTCTGGTGAAGATTAACTCGGTCGCATACACGGGTGACTTATATTCTCTTCTGTTTCTTCGACTGAAGGCTGAAATCGTTCAATCTTCACTGGGTGATCTTCAATGGGTTGACGATGCGACACGAAGGTCGTCAACACACGGCTGTGGACGGAGGTGTGCCAACGCTCACAATACTATTAAAACACCGTCGCGCCAGTGTTTCGCGTGGCTCCTACTATGGGCTAGGTTTCGAGAAAAAAACCCGCGCCATAACGATTTCACCTTAATTAAAACAACAGGATTTACCCCGCCGAGTTTTTGCGTCGAATTACGTGCACGGCGCGTCTACTCACTTTACATTCCTTTGTTACTAGCGTTAATTACATTTGGTAATGAATTTCATATACCAACCCTGTCTACCGAATTGTTTTCACTAGGTGCACGATATAAGCATTATTCCGATCGAGAATCCATTTTTTTTTATATGTACTATAAGTAAGCCCTTGACGGCAAAGGTTAAACTGTAGACTATTTACCTACAATCGATTAAAAATCATACTTGGTATTACCTTTTTTTTTACTTTTCTTTTATACACTACAAGTTAGCTCTTGACGGCAATTTCACCTGAGGATGCAGTCTAAGATAGTAGCGGGCTAACCTGTTAGGGGTATGGTAAACCCACACTCCTAATTGGTTCCTTCATGGCATCGTGCCGGAACGCTTAATCGCTTGGCGGCACGTCTTTGTCGGTAGGGTGGTAACTAGCCGCAGCCGAAGCCTTCCACCAGACCAGAGTCGAGCTGAAAATCGAACCCAGGACCTCCAACTTTATAATGCGACAGCGCTCTCACTGCGCCAATGAGGTCGTCAAACAACATACACCACAGTCTCCTAATCAGAGGTCGGCGGTTCGAATCCGGGCACGCACTCTAACTTTTCGGAGTCACGTGAGATTTTAAGCAATTAAAATATCACTTGCTTCAACGGTGAAGGAAAACATCGCGTGGAAACCTGCACGCCTGAGAGTTCTCCATAATGTTCTCAAAGGCTTGTGAAGTCTGCCAATCCGCACATGGCCAGCGCGGTGGACTATGGCCAAACGCTTCTCATATTGAGAGGATACCCGTGTTCTGTAGTGAGCCGATAATGGGTTGATCACGATGATGATGACGATAAGTTGTAAATCATACGTAAAGTATTCACGTATGATTAACAAGCATTGGGTATTAAAATGCGATTTACCCAAATAATTAATTCTACTGATAATAGTAGAGGGTTTCCATGACTGATCGCCGGCCAGACGTCTGCGCGTGCACGCCCTGCTAATTATCACAATCCTGAATTATTTAAACATCGTTGGCACGCCGTTTATTTATGCGGTTACAACCTGCAAGTGACACTTGGGCGTGACAGTAGCTTTTGACTGTTATGTTTTAGGTAGTTCAGATTTTGACGTAACCGAGTTGACAATTGCGCGCTATCGTGTAAATGATGCAGTTACAACCTGCAAGTGACACTTGGGCGTGACAGTAGCTTTTGACAGTTATGTTTTCGGTAGTTCAGATTTTGACGTAACCGAGTTGACAATTGCGCGCAATAGTGTACGTTTTGCTTGAAACCGGGAACTCTTTTACGTTAATCCTACTAATATTATAAACGCAAAAGTTTGTACGTATGAAATTAAATTAAATGAATATATACTTTATTGCACACCATACAAAAAAGAAGGAACACACACACACAAAGAAAATAAAATAGGTGCAATAGGCGGCCTTATCGCTAAAGAGCGATCTCTACCAGGCAACCTAGCACAACCTGGGATAAAATATGAAGAATAGTTGGGGTGTACAATTATAAATAATAAAAGTTTTATATTTAAACTATAATAAAACTATATAATATATAAATATATAAACACCTAAAATATTAATAAATATAGTATGGAAGGATGGATGGATGGATATTTGTTACTCTTTCACGCTAGTTTGATTATATATACAAGAGCTATTTCATTCAAAATGTCGTATAGTTGGGTGTATTTTGGCACTTAGGAGTTAGCACGTAACAAAGAGCCCCTCATCTGGACCATTTCACAAGAGTCTCAGAGGTCAATGACACCAAAATATATATGTATTTTTTATTTCACTACAAGTTAGTCTTTGATGACAATATCACTTTGTTTTTTGTTACTACTACTAATTTTACTTAACTATTGCACTATACCCCTTTCCTTTTAAATGGTTCCTTCCTTTCACAATAGGTTGTCTGGAGGAGATCGCTTCAAGCGATAAGACCGACTTTGCGCATTATGTTTGTTATTTATTTTTGTTTTTATTTGTTTTAGAATCTAAGTATTGTAATGTGCAATGAAGGCTTTATCTATCTATTACCTGGAGGTAATTGATGATATAGTCGAAGATATATAATTCTCGTATTGTATTCTACGCGTGCCAGAGCGCTAAATTGCTTGGTACGTCTTTAGCGGTAGGGTGATAACGGCTCAAGCCTCCCAATAGACTAGACCCGAGTCGGGAATGGAATCCAGGTCCTTGCAACTTTATAATGCGACAGCTCACTCCACGGAGGTCGTCCATTTACTTTTATGTACAACAAATTAAGCCATTTGCAATTTAACATGCTATTAGGGCGTTGCAAACACAATCATTTATTTTATTTATAGTGCATGAATTTAATACATGATAAAAATACTTGAATGAATTAAACATTCCAAAGGTAAAGGAATTAATGTCAGACTAAGACATTGCGAAACGTGGTATGCTTCTAGGTTTTTTGACATGCAACAATTTTGTAACTGTTTTAGATATTTAATCGTATGTTTTATTATTTGTAGGGACGAGCAATTATCGCTAAAGTCTTTCAATTTCTTCAAGAAAAATATAATTTTACTAGTTGACCCGGCAAACGTTGTTTTGCCATAAATTATTTCTAATTTTAGTCGAATTAGAGTGAAAAACATTCACAATAAAGACGAAAATTGTTCAGTTTTCGACCGGAGAGGAAAAATGATTAAATTTCTAAAATGGCTATTAAAAAATAAGAGTTGATCGTAGAAGGGTGAAAATTGAGGATTGTATGTATTTTTGTATGTTGTATCATAAAAAAATAGAAATTTAAATTTTGTCTAAAAAATAAAAAAAAAAATTAGGGGTGGACTACCCCTAACATTTAAGGGGATGAAAAATAGATGTTGGCCGATTCTCATAGATACCGGATTTAGCCCAAAAAATTTCATCAAAATCGGTCAAGCCGTTTCGGAGGAGTATGGCAACGAAAACTGTGACACGAGAATTTTATATATTAGAAGAAGATGAAAGCGAATAACAGTGACAAACGCGATTTAAGTCCATTGGCTAACGTACTTAAATGTACTGCGGAAGCAACTGGCTTTTCTTTACATTTTTTTGCTAACCATACCCGCTTTCGATCTCACGCACACTGTTACACATAATTATACGGATACGTCTTTACCACAAGTAAATCCCACTCGCCTTCGTGAATTGCAAGAACTGTAGCGCAGATATACTCGTAGCATGTAGATGGGTAGGTACCTACAGTCGATTTCGTGTGAATATTTCATGCCGTGACAGATCATTTTGACTTACGTTGTCACTTTTACCGGACGTAAGCGATAAATAAAATCTCACGGTAAGATTATTGCTAGCGATATAGTGTGAAAAAAACGGTGCCTTTAGCCTCGATTTGGAGCAACTCCGTTTTATTTTGCAGTGCCGTGCCATTCATACTTGCACAAACGCAGTGCATACCCCAAGAGCCCTAGAGTAATGGTAACATATTCGCGTACGTACTTGGACTCATAAACGTGCACTTAATTCATGATCAAAACACTACCTACCCATAGATACTCTTAATAGATATGTCATTTCCATTTTGCATCTTGCGTCTCCTTACCCTGGTCCTAAACTTGTGCACGCCAGTGCAAGGTTAGATAAAGTTTAAAGAAGCTTTTGTTACCGAATGCGTATTTGGGATTTTAACTTAACTCAGTAACAGTGAAACGAGCGAGCTTAATTAGCAAAGTTTCCTGAGCAAAAACAGGTCTTTGCCCGATACTGGGACATTATTTAGGATGTTAACTTTACTCAGAAAAGTGAAACGAGCAAGCTAAATTAGTATCGGTTTCTAAGCAACATTGGAACATATTAAGCCGAATGAAGATGATGATGGTGACAATGGTGATTATGCGTCAAAAGGAACCCATGCTTAGAATACCTATCCTTGTTAACATATTTTAGTAAAAATTCTCACCCATCAACGGAAATCAAATTTACTATTTAACCTGTTATATAAACCCGTACTCCTCATTGGTTTCTACGCGACATCGTCCCGGAACGCTTAATCGCTTGGCGACACGTCTTTGTCGGTAGGGTGGTAACTAGCCACAGCCGAAGCCTCCCACCAGACCAGACTCGAACCCAGGACCTCCAACTTCATAATGCGCACGCACTGCACCAAGTAGATCGTCCAAAGCAAAATCTTCTGCCCAAATTAAATAGAGTATCAATAAACACAGCGAGCATAAACAAGTTGTAACTCCTAATTCCCATGACTAGTTGCGAGACTGGTTGAAAAGTGGTTGAAAAGTGGTTCAAAACTGGATCACAGGCTCAAATTAAAAAACACATACGTAACGGGTATTCCTTATGCTAAGGGCCACTTTTTTATGTGTCTAGCACCTTACTTACGTTACTATTGACGGTGTCAAGGCTACGTCCACACACAAGACAGTCTTGGGACGTATTTTATTAATGATATCATTTTGGATTGAGTTATATGCTATAAACATTCAGTCTTCGAATTATACGTTATCAGCATTAAATCTTCGGGTAAAATAATTAATTTGGCAACCTATCACGTACAAATCCAATCAAAATTTACTTATCGTCCGACAAAGCAAGTAAAGAAATGCCTTATTTGAAGTGACCGATTTTGATGCGGTTTTTCGTATGTCACACGTATTACACCTAAAAAAAGTTTTTAAGATATATCGCTATAGGTTAATAATGTCCGTTCCCCAATATAAAATAATTAGTTTTTGTCATGCTTTTATTATGTTTTGTTTTATTTAACAATTTATATAACTTTTAAATTATGTCTAACACTTTTCGATTCTTATTATAACATACCTGTATAGATATCCTTTTTTTGTTTTATTCACTACAAGTTAGCCCTTGACGGCTATCTCATCTGATGGTAAGTGCTGATGCAATCTAGGATGGTAGCGGGCTAACCTGTTAGGGGTATGGTAAACCCACACTTCTAATTGGTTTTTACGCGACATCGTGCCGGAACGCTAAATCGCTCGGCGACACGTCTTTGTTGGTAGGGTCCCACCAGAACAGACTCGAGCCGGGAATCCAACCCAGGACCTACCCAACTTTATACTGCGACAGCGCACGCACTGCGCCACGAAGGTGGTCATAAAATTTGAAATAGAGAAAAAGAGACAGACGACAAGCGAGACATTGCTGACATTGTCTATGCGTTTGACGTAACGTGAGTGGGGACCTTATCATTTGAGGTCAATTATAAAACGGTACGGCTGTTCGGAGTTTTTGTGTAATATCTATTTTGATTCCCACTTAAAAGGACAACTGGTTTCGTATGCTGTACTCTTGAACTCTGTTGTTATTATTTTTTGCTACAAACTGCGTACATGATTATTGACACAAATTTATAGCAAGAAAGTCTTCTATCAAGTCATCATTTTATATATATTTATATAAGGTATAGGATGTCTCTCAATAAGTTCAAAGTTTAAATAAAACGTAAGCTCGTAGAAAAGTCCTACTATATTATAATGGATAATAAATGATAAACAAGCTTGGGTATGAAATATTGCTCTAATAAAATAGCTCTTAATAATTTTAAGTGGCATGACAGATGGTGATAACAATAATAAAATTAAGTTTGTTGTGGGCTTCTTTTTAGACCACGTCGCTTGGAACACTCATAGCTTTAGTTTTAAGTTTACGGATGTAGTTATCACCATCAATTCAATATTGTATAAATTATTGACGCGTCAAAAGTGCCTTTTAAACGACTATTTGAATAAAGATTATGATTGATTGATTGAGTGATCATCACGATAAGCAACGGCTTAAACAATAAGTAGCTAGTGTCCTATCTAGGCGGAAGTTTTATAGGAAAGGTGGATTTATTATTTAAATCGCGTTTTGGTCACCCAAAACCGTGGTAGAATAATTTTTAATATCAACGTTTTAAAAGTTTTTTTTTTTTATTTGAGTTTTTTCGGATCCTTTACGGTTGAAACCCGTGTTCAGAATTTATAATCGACTACTAGAAATTTTAAGTGATTATTAAACAGGCATACAGGAAATAAAGAGATTATTATTTTATTATTATTTAAATCTACAATGAATACAAAGCTTTTTTGCTATAATCGAATTTTATAGATGTTCGATGTATATTCAATTTTAATTATAACTAAAATAAAAATTTCCCTTCATATTTGGTTATAGCAAATTAAACTTAAAGTACATTAAAAATTATTAAAGTTAGCAAATTATGTTTAGTCAAAACATCTGTTAAACGAAACTTTAGAAGCAGTTCATCTTCACGACAGCGAAGTCGAGGATTAACCAGTAACAACTTACCAAACATAATTGCGAAACATATACTGAATCATAGTATTGTCTTGCAATAATAGAAAGAGAGAAGCTGGACCCGATGCTAGTATAAAAAATCGCCAACAGCTTCACAGCTTAGCGTCCCTTACCTGTAATAGAGATAAAATATCATATACAACATATACTTGAAAAAAATATTACTTGCAAAAAAATATTCTCAGTCCCTATCAAGCAACACATTTGCATAAGAGGACCTAAAGCACTTCATCATCATCATGATCAACCCACTCTCGGCTCACTACAGAGCACGGGTCTCCTCTCAATATGAGAAGGGTTTGGCCATAGTCCACCACGCTGGCCATGTGCGGATTGGCAGACTTAACACGCCTTTGAGAACAATATGGAGAACTCTCAGGCGTGCAGGTTTCCTCACGATGTTTTCCTTCACCGTTGAAGCAAGTGATATTCTAATTGCTTAACAACGTACATAACTTTGAAAAGTTATAGGTGCGTGCCCGGGTTCGAACCCCAAACCTCTGATTAGGATTTAGTAAACAATTAACAAAAATTTATTCGTAATGCTAATCGTGATGTTTAGTCCAGCGGGAATACCAGGATTACGGATTTCTTAATAAGAGACGTTGGTTTGCTTCATTTTAAAACTATAATAACTTAGCTTAGCTGACATTAGACACCAGACAAAAGATATACAAAATATATACAACCTACATACGTCACACTAATATAGTAGTTCTCTCTTTTTATGGCTTTGCACAGATTAGCAAATGTCAAGTTTATAGCAATGTAGAAGTTAGGGAATAAACTTGACATTGGCTAATCTATGTAAAGCCATAAAACGAGAAAAAAAAAAAAAAGTTAGGGAGAAATGGCGGGAAACTTCGCACTGTGCGGACACGGATCCCTCAAAACTATCCCAAATTAATACCTGTTAAGAAAACTAGCCACTACACAAACGACACCAAAACTGTCCACGACACAACCAACACCAGTCCTTTTCAAAATTAGCCAACAAACATTAATTCAAGAAAAGCGTGAAAAAACCGCGCCCGCCATATACGAAGTCTTCCGCCTTTACAGTATAATAACGGCGAAAAATGTCAGCTCTCAACTGTTTTTTTTTACACACTACAAGTTAGCTCTAGACGGAAACGCGGCTGTTTCCTTAGGAATTTTTGAAAACCCCTAATCTACGCGACGGACGAAGTCGCGGGCATAAAGTAGTAATTTTATAAACAGAAGTAAGTAATAAAAGCAATTGTTAACTATTGTGTGAAATTATAACAAATTAGTCTTCTTTTTTTATAACTTTATTATCTTGACAATAAGCAACTGTTTATTTTTGAAATTAACTTAAATAATTATCAATTTGTCAAAAATCAACCGCGCTTGTACCACGTCCTTCCAAAAACGCCGGCGCTAGTTCCCGCTCTTTTTCTCCCTCACTTACGTTCGAAAACCGAAGTTGTCTCTTCTTTAAAATCAGCACTCGTACGTCATTTGACATTTGAAATTGACAGTTTATATTCGTAATACAAATATTAAATTAATTGTACTATAATATTATCTCTAACAATAGTATAATAACGGCGAAAAATGTCAGCTCTCAATTGTTTTTTTTTATACATTACAAGTTAGCTCTAGACGGAAACGCGGCTTATTCCTTAGGATTTTTTGAAAACCCTTAATCTACGAGGTGGACCAAGTCGCGGGCATCGACTAATAATTTAATAAACAGAAGTAAGTAAAAAGCAATTAACAGAAGATTAACAATTCAGACAAAAGCAAAACAAAACAGATTATCAGTAGATTATGAATATTAATATTATTAATACTAATTAACGATTTAAATAATTAACTCGCATTTCTTAGTAAGTTTTTTCCTTATTTTTCTCTGTTTTTATTTAGTGTACATTCAAGATAATTTGCGCAAATTTTGTTTAATTTCATATTCAGAGAGCATTTTTTTTTTTTTATACACCACAAGTTAGCCCTTGGTATCTCACCTGATGGTAAGTGATGATGCGGTCTAAGATGGTAGCGGACTAACCTGTTAGGGTATGGTTAACCCATAATCCCAATTGGTTTCTACGCGACATCGTGCCGGAACGCTAAATCGCTTGGCGACACGTCTTTGTCGGTAGGGTGGTA
The DNA here is from genome assembly GCA_928268935.1 of Lasiommata megera. NCBI lineage: Eukaryota > Metazoa > Arthropoda > Insecta > Lepidoptera > Nymphalidae > Lasiommata > Lasiommata megera. Next base: position 6,511,510 of record OV743329.1, on the reverse strand, counting down.
ACTAGCCACGGCCGAAGCCTCCCACCAGCATAGTTGTCTTATTTTAATGACAGGTATATAATACAATTAATAATACGATTCTTCGTTTATTGATTCACTCAATTTTCAGAGAACTATGGATTGCCAATCGTTAACCATACCAGTTGTTACTGGGGGCATTAAGCGGTAATTATGTTAATTATTAATTATTTTCGTACGGCCTTGCTGGTTGTTCGAATCCTTGCTTGACTTCACGATGTCAGAGCGTTGTCGAAATCTTTTCTACGATTTTTCTTTAAGATCATCATCATCTTGACCAACCCATTACCGGCTCACTACAGAGCACGGGTCTCCTCTCAATATGAGAACTTCATATAAGATCAAATCAAAAATAGTATTTATTAACATAAACCTTATTACAGGCATCTATGAATCGTTCATTTCATTATTTCTATTCGTGAAGTTATGGTGATAACTACAATCGTCAACTTAAAACTGAAACTAAGAGGGTTCAAATCGCGCTTAGGTCTTAGAAGAAACACTCAACAGACTAAACCGATTTTTTTTTGTTATTACCATCTCACATAATGTTTGGCAAGCCAGCTTTAAATTACTTCGGTGTCTAATTTTTTCATGTTGCAACCAATTTCATCCCTCTGGAAGGGTTGTATTTTTCAACCACCGGTCATATACTGGTCAAAAGACTCCCTAAAATTGTCTTTTTTCTTTCATTGGCATGTCTCACTGTACCCCTAAAAAGTATATCACTGTTTTAGACATGTCTTATCAATTTAGTTAAGAAAGTTGTATACAACATAGTTGACACCAAAGACTTCCACTTATGGTCTCCCATCAATCAACTTTGGTACAGCGCATTTTATGGAGAGGAGAACTTTGGCCAGCAGTTAGACGGTTAATAGGCTAGGATAATAAGTATTTAAAAATTTAGGAATTGTAAATTCAAGCGCTCAGAAAAGTTGTATAGAATGCATCCTTACTAATAAAATTAACGCAAACATTGTACAACTAAACCAATTGGACCAAAATATAGATAGATTATACCATGGATTAATACATAGGCTATTTTTTAGCCTGGAAAAATGTATGATTCCAGAAGGAATAAAGGAAACAAATAAGAATTCATTTTTGTGGTTTGGAGACTCTAGGGTCTTAAGCAAGAAAATTGGCCGATTGCACGTTGTTATGCAAAAATATCCAACCCACATTGAGCAAGTATTATTCAAGTTAAATTGTGACTAAAATTATTAACTAAGCCTGTCATAATAGGGGTTTCTTGACAAATTGCCATAATAGGGGTTTCTTGACAAATTGCCATATTAGGGGTTTCTTGACCAATTGCCATAAAAGGGGTTTCTTGGTTCCCTTTTGCAGTACAAGTACAGCATTAGTATTATGTCTCATAGCGGTAGTACCGACGCCGTTTCGATACCTAGATTATTTTAATTCATGAAAAATTTAATTTTAAATTGCTTGTATTAAATATACCATCTCGCGTAGAAACCAACTAGGAGGGTTTACCATACCCCTAACAGGTTAGCCCGCTACCATCTTAAAATGCATCAACACCAGGTGAGATAGAGGTCAAGGGCTAACTTGCAGCGATAAAAAGCAAAAAAAATCTAAGTTAATAATTTTAAGACAGTGACTTTTAAATTCTTTTAATGAATTATAAATAATAGTTTAATAAGTCATAAAACATTTATAGTGGAAATACAGTCGTTTTGCGGAGGATTTGACATTCATATTCGACATCGTACCGGTGTTCGCCCTCCTACGATCAAGTTTGAACAAGTTTCTCATCGCATCGTCTAGTGTAAATACACTACTGGTATAACAATTATGGAAAAGACGTCATCGTACTATAGTTTACTTCAATGCTATTTTAAATATAGGCCTTGACGAGAAACATGACGATTTTAAATAGTAAAAGTGCCTTCACTGTAAAAAAGCTGGAGGCCAGCAATTAATTTATTTTAGTCGCAAAATAATAATTGTTATTTATATTTTAACTAATTATTACACTTTAATTTGAGTCGTATTTGTTTTGAGTCGATACAGTTCGCGAAGTTCGTTAACAAAAAAGTATTTAAGTTTTTTTTAGAACAGAAATTTTTAAAGTCTAAATACATAGCCGTGGTTGTTTAAAATATTGGTGGCATCTGCCAGACTTACTAATAGGTGTTTCCATTACAAATTTCTAGGTATTAATAGAATAGAAGCTTTGAATAATTGCGTGGGAACCCGTGTACCTTTGTTAGTATAGTTTAATTCGTATACCTAATAAGCGAGCGAAATTCCTCACTGTTCCGGTAACTCTTTAAGCGTGAATAAATTTATCTTTTTACTCATTGACGCCCGTGACTTCGTTCGCCTAAATAAAGAGTTTTAGAAATTCTTGTGGGATAAGCAACGTTTATGATTGAAGATTATCCTAGGTCCCATTTGTATTTACGTTCGTTTTTGTTGACTGTTTCATATCAAATTTCGAGGAGGTTTTCCATAAAAAAACTTTAGCTATAGTTATACCTAATTTTCTTTCCATTCAGTTTATCATAAATAATGCGGAAACTATGAAATTTTGCTAGCTAAAATCTATTCAATATTTATTCCAGTTCAAGCCAAAAAGGTTCGGCAGTTGCGGCGTCAAGGAATAACAAACATACACCCTTTCATACAATCTTTCGTCTATATAATTTTCATATTTAAAAATACTGTTTGCATGCCGCATAGAAATCTAAATAATTTCTATGGTAATAGCGTAGTTTTTAGTCTTTATCCGACTATACATGAAGAAGGGTTATTTTTTTCAAGTTGTTAATGTACTTATGAAGATTTTTTTTTTTATTCACCACTAGTTAGCCCTTGACTGCATCTCACCTGATGGTAAGTGATGATGCGGTCTAAGATGGTAGCGGGCTAACATGTTAGGGGTATGGTAAACTCATACTCCTAATTGGTTTCTACACGACATCGTGCCGGAACGCTAAATCGCTTGGCGACACGTCTTTGTCAGTAGGGTGGTAACCAGCCATGGCCGAAGCCTCCCACCAGACACCGAAGCCTCCCACCAGACTCCCCAGAGAATTCTATATTAATGGTAACTTTAACTATAAATGCAATCTGTCACATGTCACACCACCCTTTTTTACAGCAGAGAAGTGATTAAGAGTTTAAGCTTACTACGCTGATTCAATGTAAGTTGCCTCAATCCGACACCCCAACCCTCTCGTAGTTGCGGCTTCTTTTAACTCCCCCGACCTAAGCGCTCCTCTCCGAAAGAGGAGACCTAAACATATCCTTCATGACCCTGACGATCAGATGACTACTGACAACACACTTGTACCACCTACCACACAATCATACGCTACACACCGTCTTCGCCGGCGAAGACGAGGTCCCCGCTATCTTACGTCATCCGGACGTGGGCTCCATCCACGGCCTTGGAGACGTACGGACCACTCACCCCCCCCGTTATCCCAAACGTCGCCTAAGCCGAGGTTCGGACTCAAACCCTTAGGCAGTTGTTCCCTTAGTTTCTTCGAGCCCTAGGGCTCAAAATTTCTTCTGGCGGAGCTTCTTTCCAAAGCTCGCCAAACAGCCCGGTTACGCTGTAGCAACCAATAGGGTTTGTACAGCTAATAGACAGTCCGAAAAAAAAAAAATGTAAGTTGGCGGGCTTTTAATTTAAACGATAACAAGCACTCCAAGGTCGTCCGGGAAGAATACAACGGAACAGGCGTTCAGCAAGTCCAGCGAGAGACATGCCGCGATGGTTTGCCTAGAAAATTCCTATTCACTCTTGCCTTCAAGGTACTAAGGTACTTAACAACTTAACGGCTTTAAATTACGCGAGTCCATGCTATACACAGATTAGTCAACTTGTCGCGCTTTATAGTAAATTTGGCTTAATGTTCATAGCGTATTTATTCGTAAGCACACATGCATGTCCTAATGAATTATTTCGCGTGACAAACGTCCATATTCCCATGACAGGGATTTCCAAAAGCAACCTGGATGGAACTTAGCACTCCATTCACGGAACGTTAGCACCGAGCGGGGTCAACGACCCCACCCGACTATTCAACGTGTGCTGCGGGCTTCATCAAAAATCAAATCAAAAATAGCTTTATTCACGTAAACCTATTACAGGCATCTATGAAGCGTTCATACCTATATATTATTATGTAAATATATTTTTCGTTATTTTTATTTATGAGGTACACTAAGTACACTCACCAAGAAGTTGAAGCAAGTTATATTTAAAAAAAATAAAATATTACTTGCTTCAACGGTGAAGGAAAACATCGTGAGGAAACCTGCACGCCTGAGAGTTCTCCATAATGTTCTCAAAAGCGTGTGAAGTCTGCCAATCCGCACATAGCCAGCGTGGTGGTCTATAGCCAAACCGTTCTCATATTGAGCGGAGACTCGCTTCCAGGTTTAAGAAGTAGCCCACAATAAACTTAGCCGGGTTTTTATTTTGTTATCACAATCACACATAGTCGATATTAAACTATAATTATTTATGAAGTTAGAGCAATTCACTCCGAAGCTTTTTTATAATCCTTAATATCGTAATATGATTTTTCTATAAGCTTACATTTTATGAAAACTTTGAACTTTATGAACAAATTGATTGGCCCATAACTTCCCACAAAAGATAATTCAAATATGATAAATTTCAACTTTTTTTTACTTAACAGCATTATCTGTAATATACAAATAGTTGTCTGCAACATAAAACGTGTAAGAAATTGTCGGTATATTACAAACAATTTCTAACACATTTAAGTACCCACACTTTAAACTGATGACTATGTCACATTAGCAATCAGAACACGTACTTATGATAGCAATTGCGTAAGTGCTCAAAATTGGTCAATGTTGTCGGTTCGGTGACACAAAAACATTCGTATTAATACATGCGTAAGATTTTTGTACGTGGCTATTTTTATAAAACTAAGATCTATTCCAAAGGTTGAAATGAAATGAAATTAACGGAATATACACTTTATTGTGCATCATACAGAATAAAAAATTCAAGAGAGTAAAACACAAAAAAAAAGAAAAAAGATATATTATAGGCGGCCTTATCGCCAAAGAGCGATGTTTGCTGGCACCTAAGGTTTGTTCGATCTAAAGCTGAAATTATAGGAAGTAAGTAACGATCATTATCGCGCCTTTGTAATAATTTTGATTTTTTTTTTTCTTGCCCCTTGTCTAACATTATATTGTGAGGTCGGCACAACACGTCTTCTTCCACTCACTTCTATTTGAAATCACTTCACTACCCACACCTTTTGCGCGCATATCCTCTTTTACACAGTCCATCCATCTCTTCTTTGGTCTTCCTTTACTCCTTTGAACCTTTTTATTATTTATTAAACAGCGGAGTTCATATAGATCTCTATGCAGTTCGAGATTTAGATCAACGTAGCTTAAACAAAAAGTCGACACACAAACTCGCGAATGATATAGTTTATCAGATATCACCAATGTACATCATCCCAATAATAGTTATATAAATATGGATATAAAACTATACTATATCTAGATGATTGCAAATCATTTTACAATTTGTTATACTAATTTCCCTTTATTGTTATAGACTCCATTATTCAATATTGTTATGCTAACACATTGAGTAAAGTGCACCGACATTAATATTATAACTATTCTGGATTAGGTGCGTTGTATTAACATCAATCGATATGAGTAAACTAGCTGGTGCCCGCGACTTCGTGTGCTATTTAGGATTTCAAGTAGCTTATATTAGTGTGGCGTAGAAAAGAATCACTCACACGGTAGATTCTTTTCTACTTACATGACACCTATCGTCATATTTTGGACAATTCACACAATATCTTTATAAATTGTAGCCTATGTCAGTAAGGTGTAAAAGCTATATTATTGGAAAGTTTCATAAAAATCCATTCAGTAGGTTTTACGTAAAAGAGTAACTACGAACCATCCATCCACCCATACTTACAAACTTTCGCGTTTATAATATTAATAGGAAGTGTTTACATCTCTTTGACAGTCTGTCAGTCAAAGAGAATCTAAACACCTTTTACGTTACACCAATTGAATAGCAATGCTATTAGAATAATGTGAACTCGGCTTAATTTATGTAAGGTCTTTACTCTTTCCTCCCTTTGATATGCTCTGTGAACAATTTGATTGAAGGATATAATTTTGTTTTACTTACAATTCGTATCACCTGTTCCCGCACAATACCACCTTAATGTCATTGTAATAAGAGCTAAATGTACAGGTTATATTCAAATTTATGCCATCTGTTTTGTTATGCAATTTTGGTTTTTATTCGTATTGTGGTAAAAACTGTGTAATCCTCCGGATGCTTCCCACTGTTCTGCTCGGTGGTCGGGTTGATTGGGAACATTATGGCTTCGGAGGCCATGAGATTTGTTAACCATCTGTCGCTTCTTAGGTATTTTGCTGGTGGAAATGATTTGTTGTGGTAATAACTTTTGCGGTAAAAAAATGTTATTTTGAAACTGTTTTAGTGCACCGCAATTTTTTTATAAGAAATTATGTTCCGGTATTTGAATTAATTGAACTAAATCAACACAGTATACTAGTAACGCAATATAGAAACTTGTTCAAATTCACTTTGCAAAAGTATATCATGGTTTTCCTTCATATATATGAAGTATCTATTCATATATAATAAATTTTAAATTTTTCCATTGGGTACTATTCCTAACCCCTATAAATAGTGACACTAATCTATTTGTAAAAAAAAACTAGAATATTTTGTACATAATTAAAAAAAAAAAACTTGCAATAGAAATTTCTGACCAAAGAATTCAGAGAAAGCACTTTTCCACAACAAAATTTATGTGGTCAGTTAAAATAAAATTGATTTTTCATGCGCTTTTAATGGCCGTAGACAGTGAATTCTTACAGCCTCTAGAGCTCGGTATGTCCACGAGAGTGTTCACACCTAACTTTCCCACATAACGCCATGATGCAGGTCTTTAATTCATAATATCTACAAACAGTGACGAATATAAATAATAATAATAGAAAGAAAATGTTTGCTTGAAAAGTTAAATTAGTTTATAGCAAATTGTTTTTAAAATCATCAGGTAAGTTCACTTTTTGGTCTCCTATAAAATGAAAATCAAAATCAAAAGTAGCTTTTTTACATATTACAAGCATCTATGAATCATTCATATCACCATCACTTCATGAATAGAAATAATGAAAAATGTGATTTCATTCTTTCTATTCATTAAGTGATGGTGATAAATAAACCCAACTTAAAACTAAAGCTAAGTTGGTTCAAATCGCGCGCATGTCTATGAAGAAACTTAGCCCGGGGTTTTTTTTTGTTATCACCATCTCACATAATATTCACACCCAAGCTTTTTTACCGTTTATATAATCGTTAATATCGTAATATGATTTTTGTATAAGCTTTAGTTTTAATAACTTTGAATTTTATATATATAGTATGTATACTCCATACACATATTTCTCCTCCAGACGTGACAGCATCTCCCTGGCCATACGCTCCCTTCCCATTCGCCGGGTCACTGAAGTGAAAACTAATTTGAATAACCACGGAGATGATTCAAAGAACTCTATTGTACGCGACTTTACGTGTACAACGAGCGAAAAATGATTGCATCATTAAAACAGTTGCAAGCGAATGTGGTCCTTGCTGTTCACGTAATAGCATCAATGATTGCTCGCACGTATTTATTGGTTAGATAGCAATGACAAATGTATATAAGGTACCTTGTTGCATTCAAAGCGTTCGTAGTTTTTAAATTGGTAGAGATGAGAATAGTTAACTGTAGTTTAGTTTTGAACTTTTTACCGTTGACTTGTTAGTTGTTAGCCTTAACTTTTAGCATTGTTAGAGTAACGATACAACAACGTTGTCTCAACCGATGCGTTCACACGAGAGCGATGGATCTAGAGCCTACCAAGTTGGTGCATTAAGTGCTATAAAACGTGCCTTACCTTAGCTCAGACTGAAGCAACAGTTAGAATTAGACAAAGTTATATCTTCTTTCGATCTATGCTTACGATTGATCTATAGGGCTCAGTTTTGGTCAAATAACAAAGTTTACGGCTTCGGAAAGTGAGTTATATATAAATTTATATATAATAACGGTGAAGGAAAACATCGCGAGGAAACCTGCACGCCTCCTCCTGAGAGTCTGCCAATCCGCACATGGCCAGCGTGGTGGACTATAGCCAAACCCTTCTCATATTGAGAGGAGACCCGTGCTCTGTAGTGAGCCGAGAATGGGTTGATCATGATGATGATGATAATGATATATATATAGGTACCTATATATATTTTTTGCACTACGAGTGAACCTTTGTCGGCTAGCTCACTTGGTGGTATGTGATGGCAGTCTAAGACGGTAGCGGGCTCTCTTGCTAGGGGTATTGATAAATCATCATGATCAACCCATTCCCGGTTCACTACAGAGCACGGGTCTCGACTCAATACGAGAAGGGTTTGGCAATAGCCATGTGCGGATTGGCAGACTTTACACACCCTTGAGAACATTATGAAGAACTCTCAGGAGTGCAGGTTTCCTCACGATGTTTTCCTTCACCGTTGAAGCTAGTGATATTTTAATTGCTTAAAAACGCACATAACTCCAAAAAAGATAATGAAAAAATGAAAAAATATTTATTTCACCAAAAAACAGTTCCACAGTTTTACAGTTTTCCGATGGTACCCATACTAGGTAATCCTGTCTCGTGGGTACCTTATTCGCTTTAACAGTTGAAATAATACAATACTGACGTTTGGTTGCTTAACTATATTTTTGTTGCAAAAAAATACATAATTATATATCTCAATAAGATGTATCAAAAAAAAGTTAGAGGTGGTTGCCCGGAATCGAACCCCCGACCTCTGATACCCTCTCCGGAGGCGGACGTCCTAACTACTAGGCTGTCACAGCTGCAATATGAAAATTATAGTACCGATAAACCAAGCAATTACTAGCGATTGAGTCAAAATGGTAAGTATAGTTTTTTTATACACAACAAGTTAACCCTTTACGGCTGTCACATCTGGTGGTAAGTGATGATGCAGTTTAGGATGGTAGCGAGCTATCTGTTTGTATGGTAAACCTATACTCCCAATTTAAATTTGAACAGTTAACAGTAAAGTTCTGTTGGCTAATGAAAATACTAAAATAGGTCACGTTAGAGATCCAAAGCATGGTATATAATTTATTCTACGTTGCAGTTAATAATGGAATTAGCATAAACACTAAACCCGGCTCTCTCTGACCCAAAGCCTAGAGGTCTTTAATTGTTCGCACCGCGGTCCCGTTGTTGCCCAAGGACTCGGCGGACAATACGAAAATTATGGCCACTGAACGACTGTGGGAGATCTTATCTAGCTCTCAATAGCAACAGATTAGATTAAACTGCCATTTTGTAGCGAAAATGAAGCGGGTGAAATTGTGCAAAAAAATATGCGGAAGACTTTTAAGTCTATATATATCATGGCTAGTAACGTTTTTATTTTTTTTATTTTATTTTTATTTTTATTGGATCATTAAACTAGTCACTATCTATATAAAAACAACAAAAAACATTTCAGAAGAACAAACACGAGATAGTGACTTTCTAGAAATGACCACAGCATGCACAACCTTAAAATTAACCTTCATCATCATCATCATTTCAACCTATAGACGTCCACTGCTGGACATAGGTCTTTTGTAGGGAGTTCCAATGGCCACGGTCCTGGGCCGCTTGTATCCAGCGGCTCCCTGCGACTCGTTTGATGTCGTCTGTCCACCTTGTTGGGGGTCGACCAACGCTACGTTTACCGGTGCGGGGTCGCCATTCCAACACCTTGGGACCCCAACGTCCATCGGTTCTCCGAGCTATGTGCCCCGCCCATTGCCACTTCAACTTCGCAACTCGCGCTATGTCGGTAACTCTGGTCCTCCTACGGATCTCTTCATCTAAATAATAAATTAACCTTACATCTAAATAATTCAATTTATACCTAAAGCAAGTAAGACTATCTATTACAGCATTAAAATGCTTTTACTTACTTGCTTTTTAAAAGAGGCCACAGAACTGCAGGAGATGTCGCAGATATTCCTGTGATCATTCAGCATTGAGCATATTCTATAGATAGGCGCATGCTGACCTGCCTTGGTTCGACAAAACGGTAAATGAAACGTTGACGACCATGCATTATAAATTGCATTACAAAGATGAAGGTCCTGGGTTTGATTCCCGATTTTGCATTCAGTATATCTAATCAATACGGCCTCCGTGGCGCAGTGCCTCCGCTGTCGCGTTATAAAGTTAGAGGTCCTGGGTTCGATTACCGGCTTAAGTCTGGTATGGTGGGAGACTTAGATCGTTGCTAGTTACCACCCTACCGACAAAGACGTGTCGCCAAGCGATTAAGCGTTCCGGCACGATGTCGCGTAGAAAGCAATTAGGAGTGTGGGTTTACCATACCCCTAAAAGGTTAGCCCGCTACCATATTAGACTGCATCATCACTTACCATCATGTGAGATTGCCGTCAAGGGCTAGGGTGTAGGGGATAAAAAAAAGATCGTAAATAACGTAATCTCTGAATGTTTCAAACTGGTGACTTTTAAACATCCATGCAAATCAAATCAAAATATCTTTATTCATATAAACCTATTACAGGTATCTATGAATCGTTCATATATATAACATTTTTCATAATTTCTTTAGTTACCTAGTACTTTATTTAGTGATTCTACCAATATTCAGGCTGAGTTTAGTCCTTTATTTGGTCATTTGTATATGCATGTATAGTAGATATAGTATGGCATATTATGACTAAATAAAAAACTTTTTCTTTTTTTCTTCATTTATTTCTATTCGTTTAGTGAGAGTGATAACTACACTCGCCAACTTAACAATTTTTTTTTTCGGACTGTCTATTAGCTGTACAAACCCTATTTGTTGCCACAGCGTAACCGGGCTGTTTGGCGAGCTTTGGAAAGAAGCTCTGCCAGAAGAAATTTTGAGCCCTTGGGCTCGAAGAAACTAAGGGAACGACTGCCTAAGGGCGCCTCCTTTGAGGCAGAATCTCGGCTTAGGCGACGTTTGGGATAACGGGGGGGTCGGTGAGAACTTAACTAAAGCTAACTAAGTCTAACAAGAAGTATTCATTACACTCAGTTATTCGCTTAAACGACCGACCTTCAGATATAAACGGCGAAATTCAAGAGAACAATACCCTTTTAAGTGTCGTTTGGAGGCGATTTTTTTTTCATTGTTTTTTTTTCCACATACATGTATTCATCACACCTCAAGTCGGCCTCGTTGTAATGTAAATTCTTGAGCTAGGTTATATGTTACAACACACACACAGACACACATCTACGCATGTACTCACACACACAGTCACACATCTACGCTTGTAGTTAATGTTTGTATTATTAGTAATATAAGCATTGTTGTAAACACAATCAAAACATAATTAATTTAAAACCTCCTGATCAACCTAATGCAGGCTCACTACAGAGTATGGGTCTCCTCTCAATATGAGAAAGGCTTAGCTATAGTCCACAACGCTGGCTATAATATACGGATTGGCAGACTTCACACGCCTTTGAGAACATTTTGCAGAACTCTCAGGCATGCAGGTTTCCTCACGATGTTTTCCTTCGCCGTTGAAGCAAGTGATATTTTAATTGTTTAAAAACGCACATAACTTCGAAAAGTTAGAGGTGCGTGCCCGGGATCGAACACTCGACCTCTGATTATATAGGCTATTACAGTTTCAAAACTGAACTAAAGTATTAAAAAAATATTAAACAGTTCAAAAGTTCAAATCCGCGCCTACCCAATTGACGAGCGATTGAAGTCCGGGTGCGAGACAGTGTTTCTCTTCCACCTCTCTTGCTCCTGTGCCTTCGGAGGATTCGTGGACGATGATTTGAGGAGAAAAGTACGAGTATTTCGGAGTTTTGACAGAAAAAACATAAGTTACGAGAAAATATTGCCGTAATTCGTAAATCTATCGCTTTTTTTGCAACTAAGTCAATAAACATATATCCATGTAATAAGTAAAAATTATTGATTAGTTTTAATTACGTTGAAACTGAACAGTTTGTTCTTTTGGAGATAAGTCCTAACCTAACCTAATTTAAGGACACGCTATAAAATTAGTAACTGGTCTATTGCGAATTCTATTGCGAAATTAATTAATTATCCTATTGTGTAGGTACCTACTCTCCCTTTCGACAATGGCAGTCTGTGTAATCCGCCGGAAGCGGGTGGGGGCGGATGTGACGTCATGCGTCATGCGCGCGCGCCGGTGCGTGAAGCGTACCTGTCCGCCATATTTATCATTTTATCACTCCCTAACGGTTTTAGGACAAGCAGCTGCTATAAAAAAAATAATTACCGTGTGAATTAAAAAATGACGGTTTACTGGACTGGGTTTTAATTTACTTAGCTCCTATTTCCCTGGCAACATATTGACAGGACTTTGTATATTTATTATACTATATAAGCTGTGATAGCCTAGTGGTTAGGATGTCCGCCTCATAATCAAAGGTCGGGAGTTCGACCCCGGGCACGCACCTCTAACTTTTCGGAGTTATGTGCGTTAAGGAAAACATCGTGAGGAAACCTGCATGTCTGAGTCCCCCATAATGTTCTCAAAGGCGTGTGAAGTCTGCCAATCCGCATATGGCGCCAAAGTCTACTCATATCGAGAGGAGACCCGTGCTCTATAGTGAGCCGACAATTGGTATTAACAAGTCAAGTATATTTTTTAAAATATTGATAGGAAATTTATTGGAATCATCTTTACTTTTCGTGATTAAACGGCTTCTTTCTTGTATTGTACGAGTATTTATTTAATAACCCATCAGCTCCTGCCGATCGAGTCCATTGGATTTCTGAACTATGTGCGCACATCATAGCCAGCCAGTCACTTTTGCTTAGCGATTCGTTAAGCTGTGTAATTATATTTATTTCTTCTACTGATCTTCAAAAACTGCTAACAAGTGAGATGTAAAAAGTATTTATAATTAAATTAATCTTATTAAATTGTATATAATTTTATAAGAAATTACCAAATAAAATGTCTGAGATGTCTCTCAATAAGTTCAAAGTTTATATAAAACGTAAGCTTGTAGAAAAGTCCTACTATAGTGTAAAGGATTAAATGATAAACAAGCATGGGTATGAAATTTTGCTCTAATAAGTAATTTTAAGGGGCATGAGAGATGGTGATAAAAAGAAGAAAATTTTCCTAGCTAAGTTTGTTGTGGGCTTCTTCTTAGACCAGGGAACGTTTGGAACCCTCATAGCTTCAATTTTAAGTTTACGAATGTAGTTTATGGCTTCATATCACTAATATGTAAATTATTGTAGCGTCAAAACTGTCTTTTAATTTTAATTTGAATAAAGATTATGATTGAATGATTGATTGATATATTGGAATGAATAAGAAATTATATTACCTATAAATCTAACATATTACTAGTTACGAGTATATACTCGAAATGATTAAAATGTGCTTAGAAAAAATAATTGTTTCAAGAATTTCAGTTCAATCCAACGTTTTACACACTATTTATTGTTTTACTAGTAAAGTAAATAGTCCAATGAGAAGTAGTCCGTTCGAAAAATATATGTTAAGAACAAATAGATGCATTCATCAAAAGTTTACGAACACAGGCAACATGACGCGACGAGTTGCATCGCAATACTGAACCCAAGTTGGCTAATTGAACAAGTTTTAACGCACAGCTTTCACAGCGCGTAAGTTATCCATATAAGAAATCTAAAACTAAAATTTGGCTGGACGCTGATAATAATCTAAATGGAAAGAGTTCCGTGTAACCGCCGGACCTCCGTTAAATTATCGATTCGATTCTATAAGGAACGAATTGTTAATTTTCGACAATTACCCTTATGGCCGCCGGCGTGACCTATCGATTTTGTTTACGGTAAAAATGTGCATGTCGAGTGCGATGCGGGGTCTAAGGGCGTATGGAAACGAAGCGCACTTTAGTAAATAATTATTGTTTTGTAACGTTTTTATCATAATTGATTGGATAGGGAACATATGCTAGGGAACATAGATAAACGAGACTGCGATCGACTTGCGATCTTTTTTCTATGAACATAGAAAAAAGATCGCAAGGGTCTCGTGGGTAATGGCGATCGGAAAACGCAGTGCTGGTAGACACCATAGTAGATGGGCTGATGACTTCAAAGTTGCAGTGAGCCACTGGCTACAGGCGGTAAACGAAACTGGCATTTGGTAATCATAGTAAAACTCAGTGACAAATGAATTCTAACATATATACTATTGCGGGCCCATTGGGAGGAATTCGTCAAATAATATGTTAGCTTTCAGCGATTTTCGGTAAATATTTAACTATGCCATATCTCGGCCTCTTTCGACCGCGTAGTATGTCAAATAAGGAAACTAAATGTTCTTGTTTCTAATTAATTTAATTATGCCGCTGCTTTAATATTTGTAAATTTATTTCTAAAGTAGACCCATACCCCAAAATGAAGCAAGCCTGCACTTTGTCCCTTATATGTGTATTTACACGTGTATTATGGACAAAGAGGTAGGTTTTATCATCTTATTATTGGGAGAGACCTTTTTATAAGTTAATAGGCTATAGATGACATGTTTCTAAAAACCATCTAATTAAAATAGCTTTTCTTCGAGTTTAGTTAGTTTTCTTCGAATAAGCACTTATTAAAAAAATACTACAGTTGGATTACTGATACAGTCTAGAAAGTAGCCTATACCTTGAGTTGTTAAATGTAAAAACAGTAATTAATTGCCAAGCAACCGCTGGACTGTAGAGTGCCTTAAAACTCGGTTCTATCGCGTTTTTTGTAATTTACATGCAAATGTGTTAGGCCTCTCGCCCCTTGTAAACCACTGGTTATTTTTTTTATTAAAATAAACAATCTAATATATCTATATTTCTTGTGTATTTACTACCAGATACTTGACTTCCTGTTCGTATATCATCACCTGAACTATAACAAATAGATACAATTTAAGAGTCTGTCTGTCTGTAGAATTGCGTGGAGGATTTTATCTCATCTATCTCAGAATATGGGGGGGAGCTCAGCTATAGAATAATAATAGACTCTTAATAATAGATATTTCTTTTCTGAATGATGGGAATACAAAATCCACTTGGAGTAAATTGGGCTCCAAGAGGAGGCTTTTCTAATTCGACGAGCCCCGTGGCACAGTGCATGTGCTGTTAAATTATAAAGTTGGAGGTCCTGGGTTCGATGCCTAGCTCGAGTCTGGTCTGCTGGGAGGCTTCGGCCGTGGCTAGTACCACCCTACCAAAAATGGCGTGTCACGTAGAAACCAATTAGGAGCGTGGGCTTACTATACTTCGAACAGGTTAGCCCGCTACCCGCTATAACTTTTCCTGGGTTCGATTCCCGGCTCATATGTCATCGGTTTTGATTATGTAAATTTTGATGATTATGATGAGACATGCAATCAGACGTTGACGCAGTAACCAATTTCAACTCACGCAATAACTTTAGTTAATAATCAACCTTACTATTTCATACAACATGATAAGAAACGTAATCATATCTCTTAAAACCTATACGGTATTTCCATGCTCAGATATCACGAAATACATATGCAAGCTGCCCTGATCCTCTCCGTTTTAGCGCGGGAGAGACTCGGCTGTAGGCAGGCAAGTAGCCAGGACGTCTATCCGGCAAGTATTCTGGGTTGCCCGGGCGTCCAGCAAAACCAGCGAGAGGGACATGTCGGGTACCCCCGTATACGGGGAGTACCTCTTAACCTCATCCTGCCCAAGGGACGGAGGTAGCCACTTATAAAGCTTTTCCACCAGGAAAAAAAAATGGAAATATAGTATACAAGACTGAATACTTGGACATTAAGTACGGTTGGAATCAAGTGCAGCGGATTCAGATCGGATACAGTGCACTATCGACATCTGAATTTAGAAATTCTCGGAGGGTGTGCACAATTGCGCTAAGCCTACCTGTTTGATACTTCAGTTAATTAGTTGACACATTATAACTGTGCGGTCTCGCTAACTTCATATTACGTGGTAGATAATATCTTAAGTTTCTGTTTAATATCTGACATAAACATGTATTTTCATGAATTACTAGCTAATGCCGGTGACTACATCCGCGTAGTTTAAGCGTTTTAAAATTTCCTGTAGAATGAGCAACTTAATTGAGGATTATCTCATTTGCTAGTCCATATTCTCAAATCTGCAGTCTTTCTTAATATTTACCTAATTTTGAAAAAAATTGCAATTATAGCTAGATTTTTATGATTCAGATTTTCACAAATAAAGCGTAAATCATGGATTTTTCCGGTATAAAAAGTAGGTAACCTATGTATAAATACCAGGGTACGATCTAGCTTCATTACAAATTTCATTTTTTTTTAAATTTTTCAGCAGGTCAACATAGAAACATAAACGCACACTCGATTGGACTCGACTATTACCGACCTCCGTGGCGCAGTGCGTGCGCTGTCGCATTATAAAGTATGAGGTCCCGGGTTCGATTCCCGGCTCGAGTCTAGAGGCTTCGGTCTTGGCTATTTACGACCCTAACGATAGAGACATGTCGCTTACGTTTAACTAACGGCACAATGTCGCGTAGAATCCAATTAGGAGTGTGGGTTTACCGTACCCCTAACAGGCTAGCCTGCTACCATCCTAGACTGCATCATTACTTACCACCAGGTGATATAGCCGTCAAGGGCTAACTTGTAATGTTTAAAAAAACTAATATACAATTTTATCATTTATAATATTTTTTTTATTAATATTTATTTACAAAATTATAATAAAATAAACATTATATTGATAACTAGCAATTTTTATTAGCCAGGTAATCTCAGGATTAGGAAAACACGAGGGGAAGAGAAATAATCTAAATCCAGAAAATCCTCTTAAGTTACGGTAAACATAAAATTACTTACTTAAAGGAAATGTCGATATTACCTCCGTATTGAACTTACTATGTAATGAAATTATAGGTATAAATTTAGCGTTCCTTAGAGAAGCGACCTAACCTATCTGTGTATAGTTGTAAACGTGCACAACTAGATAATTTTACCTTGAGCACCATCACTATCTTATAAGAGAGAGATGCTGCTAGAGGTGGTAAATAAGAACCTAAATAACATTTTACAACGCTTCTTTAACAATAATAAATATGGAAATTAATATGATCGAAAAAAACACAAAAAAAACGCTTCATAAGCAATAAGACCGCCTTTGCATACTCATGTGTTAAGTGTTCTGTGTTGTTTTTTCTTTAAAATTTGTGTGCAATATTAAAGTTTTAACTCTCTACATATATATGAGGCTGAGATCTCTAGAGTGAACTTTGTCATTGCAAAGCAAAAGTTAATGTTAGAGGGAGACAAAGTTAATGTTTCAAGCGAATCGCTTTATAGATATAGTTCGCTTCGCTTAAGAATTTTTTTTTTCAATTTTTTTCCAAAAATTCTTAAGTCTAATTGAATATGTTACCGATATAAGAATTATTGGGTTAAGCTACTAACAGAAATGGAAAGCTCTGCCCATCTAGTTGATTTGCCAACATTTTTTTTAATTCGGACTGACTATTAGCTGTACTGACCCTATTGGTTGCGACAGCGTAACCGGGCTGTTTGGCGAGCTTCGGAAAGAAGCTCTGCCAGAAGACATTTTGACATATATATAGTTATTTCTTTTTTTATTATTATTCATTTAATTGTAACCCCCGACCTCTGATTAGGAGGCTGACGTCCTTACCACTAGGCTATCACAGCTTCACAGCAATTTGTAAGTGATACAATGTAATTTATGGAGATTAATGGAGCATTGCTACAGTTTTATGATTGGTCGGTCTCATGTTTTGCGGTCAGTTGTGTCAATTGTGTCAGCCACTCCCCCTGAGCTGACCACAAGTAATCACTACTTACATATTGCTATCACTCGTTCTTATAAGTGAGAAACGACATACAAAGTGCGATCATCACAACGCGATCGGTTTTTTAAAATTTATTTATTTGTATAAAAAGAAAATATAATCCATATAACAATAACGGCACCGAAAAAACCGAAGAGATTTGTCCTCGGTGCTAGTCTGTAACTAACTTAAAACTAGATTAACTCGGTAAGCATGTTAAGGCATGAAAAGAACATTATTTAACTGAGTTCGACGATCGACACAAATGAGTCAAACATCCAACTCAGCTAAAAAATATTCTTTTAATTTCTGTTTGACGTCTTTAATATGTAAATTTTGACGATCTCCATGGCGCAGCGCGTACGCTGTTGCATTTTAAAGTAGGAGGTCCTGGGTTCGATTGCCGGCTCGAGTCTGGTCTGGTGGAAGGCTTCTGCCATGGCTAGTTACCACCCTACCGAGAAAGGCGTGTCGCCAAGCGATTTAGCGTTTCGGCACGATGTCGTGTAGAATCCAATTAGGAGTATGGGCTTACCATACCCCTTATAGGTTAGCCCGCTGCCATGTTAGACCGCATAATCACTTACCATTTGGTGAGATGCTGTTAAAGGCCAATTGTGGTGTATAAATAAAAAAATAAAGGTAGTTCGTTTATGAATCGAGGGACCAAATACGCGACCCTTCGCTCCGATATATTGTAGTCTCCCTTAAGCCTAAATTTCAGTTCAATAAACTATATTCTAACTTGAATATTGCTTTTTAGTATATAGTTATATTTCTTTCTTTGCTTAGCTTTACAATAGCATCACTATGTATGAAGTACAGAAATATCATATACTAAGAGCGAAATATATTACGAGGATTTTATCATTTATACCCAAAAAACGGCGTCAATTAATGTCGTTTAAAAACAAGCAACGAGCCTTTCGTCTTAGTGCAGTTTGATTAGGCGACAAATATACACAAGATCTAAATATCTTAAAGAAAGCTTCTTAGTATAGAAAATTATTTAATATTGATCAAAAACTTTCTACAACTAAAGAAAATACATATAATAATCTTCTCCACATAACATTATATCAGTCATCTTTGTAATAATAATAAATATAATTCTCTGCTGATTATTTATTTTGTTTCCTCCTGACTAATGTGACCAAACAATTGATTCTGACAAACGAGCTGACATACGCTATTTTATAGCTGACCAATTAAATTTTTTATATATTTTTAATTTTTTAACGCTTTAGAATGTTTCCCTTCCGGTAGCGACGTAGGCAAAACTGCGCCACTTCCGGTCCAGTATATGGGACTCCCCGGAGGCCAGTTTGCCGACTAGAATACCCAAGAAAATCCAGGGATGCTCGTTCACGGCTGGGTCACAGGAACGCTCGCGCACCCGTCCGTCCTTGCCATAATAATTATAATCCAAATTAAATATAGGCATCTTGATAATCTAATTGGTCAGAAATACAGCTAAGATCGATAATATCGAAATAACTCACTATTTTTGTTTCTATTTTTTTTTAATCTGTAATTAAAATGTGAATGCTGGCCACATACTTTTATATATTGTTTGCTCACCCGAAGAAACACCCTTGAAGGCTTAAATATATTATAATATATCTCTTTGGTATTGAATACATCTAAAAAAATTTTTTTTTAAAATGCCGATTGAACCCTTCCTCATAGTCGGTTTCAAGTCGGCATGATACTGGAAAGCTAAATCGCTTTACTCAGCAAGCTGAAGCCTGCCACCAGCCCAGACTCTAGCCGGGAACCGAACCCAGGACCTCCTAGTTTATAATGTTACAGCGCACGTGAAAAGATTATTGGAATAAAACTGTAGCGGGGTTTTATTAAAGCTATAAGCTACTAAAGATTTAAGCAAAAATAGACGCATTTGTTTAGAAAGCGGTTCACGCTTGGCTCTTTTTTGAATAGGAGTCAATTTCCTTATCGCCCGGCCTGACGTGCAGACCTCCCGCACACGTGTAATTGCAGCAACATTACAGTAAATATTGATACCCAATGGCCTCGCTCATTGCTTATGATGGTAAAACTTGGACGATGTTTTTGAAAGGATTTCTTATTGAGTAATAACATCCTTGCGGAAAAGTAATTTGCTTGAGTATTGAAAGCGATAAGAAGTTGAATTAAATCATGCTTATAAACTATCCTTATATTAAGTGTTTTTATTGTAAACTAAGTCGATCGCGTAAACGGGTGACTTTCAATCTTTACTCACACATTATTTACTAAAAACAGCTTTTTTTTTCCTCCACTACAAGTTAGCCCTTGACGGCAATCTCACATAGTGTAATTGATGATGCATCTAAGATGGTAGCGGGCTAACCTGTTAGGAAATGAAATGAAAATGAAATGAAAATATACTTTATTGCACACCAATACAGAAGAAAAAAAAAAAGAAAAGAAATAAACACACAGAAAATAAATAGGTGCAATAGGCGGCCTTATCGCTAATGAGCGATCTCTACCAGGCAACCTAGCAAAAAGCAGGAAAAAAATATAAAGTAAGGCGAGGTTGGGGTGTACAATGATAAATAGAAAATATAAGGTTAAATAAATGTACAACTAAAAATATAAATAAGATAATATTTAATACATATATACAAAACAATAGTAGTAAAATATATATATATATACAGGAGTATGGTAAACCCATACCGCTAATGAGTTTCTACGCGACATCGTGCTGGAACGCTTAATCATTTGGCGACTCGTCTTTGTCGATAGGGTTGTAACTAGCCACGGCCGGAGCCTCCCACCAGACCAGACTCGAGCCGGGTATCGAATAATGGACCTCCAATTTAAAATGAGACAGCGCACGCGTTGCGCCTCGGAGTTCGTCAAAGTTGTAAGTACGCCAATGATTTGGGCCACGTCTTTTATACAGAAGTTTAGGACAGTTCAATATTATCTGGCCAATGAGAAAATGTTATTTCACTAGCTCCGATTTTGAATTCTGTTTAATTTGAAACGGAAAGTAAGTATCTATCTAATCATATATAATCAGCTATCATAATTATTATTCGAAGGGTTTTGCGGCGATATTTTAAATAATGATTGATTAACCCATTACCGACTCACTACAGAGCACGGGTCTCCTCTCAATATGAGAAGGGTTCGGCCATAGTCCACCACGCTGGCCATGTGCGGATTGGCAGACTTCACACGACTTTGAGAACATTATGGAGAACTCTCAGGCGTGCTCAACGCTGAAGCAAGTGATATTTTAATTGTTTAAAACGCCGATAACTCCGAAAAGTTAGAGGTACGTGCCCGGGTTCGAACCGCCGACTTCTGATAAGGAGGCTGACGCCCTAACCACTAGGCTATCACAGTTTCAAGGTAGGTAGGTATAAAATTATTAAATTATATTTTATTATTCCAATAACAAAACCATGCGAAATGGTTCACAAATTAAAACAACGTATCTTTTTAATAATCATAAGTAATAAGTTATTTTTATTATAACAACTGAAACTTAAAATAAACCTTAGATTGTACCTAAAACTAAAAATGATCAAAAATATAACATCGTAACTAAAATATATTATTAAAAGGAGTCCCTTTAGGCAAGGTTCCGAAGATACTGGGAGGGTTCCCCCTTTGAATAGCTAGACTAATTCGTTGTCCGAGGTAGCTGGCAGCTCCTCGGTCTCCGGTGATGTCGACTAATCTTTTTGCTATTTCCTTAAAAAGCCTTATAGGTCTCGACACCGAATGTAACTTTTTAATTAAGAACCTCACTCGAATAACATCGAATGCAGTTAAAAACTTGCATATAAAGTTTGGAATTTCAATAACATTTCCACATTCGGACGTTACCGCAGCTAAAACTGGCCGCTAGAATTGCTAGAACGTTTAGTAAAATCAATATCGCGCATTTGCATAATCGTATATGCCGTACCACGTTCTTAGCCTAGGTGCCACTATTCGACCTGGACTGGGCTGTACAATAATAACACCAACTTGATTGCACTGAGAATTCCATAATTGACAGTAATTTTGTAAACGACACTTTCGAGGCCTGGTCCGATATTAATTTTATTGTATGAGATAAGACTATGTCTACATTCATTTGTATTTCTATCATATGAGCTGTTTGTAATTTGAGTTTATGTATGTTGTTTATTTATATGTAATGTGTGTGAAATCGGTATTGGTTGGTTGCGCTATTGCAAATCGGTAGATTAGCGCTAACTCAGTTTATAGATCGATTTTTAGATATGCTTTGCTTTGCTCAAAGTAATGAATAAAGCTTATCCATAGGAATGAATCCAAACGAGATATAATGATGATAATGATAGGGATATCATTATCATCATTATCATTTGGACGACGTCCTGCCCGATAATCCCGCAAAGGAAGAGTAGACATAAATTTTCCGGCATTTTTTCGTGATTATTCCCTATACATATTTCATAAATTTTCGCATACAGAAAAACTGGGTTCGAGTCCGCGCTCGAGTCTGGTATGAAAATGTGAAAGCTTCATAAATGCCTGTAAAAGGTTTATATGAATAAAGCTATTTTTATTTGATTTAAAAAAAATTATTGACTCAAAAACTTACAGTAGTAATACATTTATTTTTAATTTTATTTTTATTATTTTTGGAACGAAGTTCCTTATCGCGCGTTGTGAAAGGGGGCTAGACGGAAAAAAATCTTACTAAAAGTTGTCACGACACTTTTTATTATTGTAAGCTGTGCGGCGTCGAATTTTTCTCTGTCTGTCTCTCTCTCTCTCTTATAGAAAGCAAGCCAGATATTTTCATTTCTATTTCGCATTGAACAGTGTGGTGTCGCGACGATTATTTTTGTTGAGTGTATACAGGTTTTTTGTAAATAATAAAAAATAATAATAATAATGAATCCTGACAGTGTTTCTGCAAAAGTTCCGGATATTGCTGATGGAGTACAAAATTGAGCCTACTGATTAAGTTTATATAACATTATATTTGTTAATAATAAAAAAACGATTATTATAACTTAAATAAAATAAAATTTTATTACAATTCCTTCACTAATTAATCGAAAGGAACTTCGTTTCATGCGGGTGTCCCTTGACACCTCTCAAGTTTTTTTGTACCAAATTTGTGATAACAAAAACTTATATCACACGTTTACAAAGGAAATCTTATCTCTATAAGCGAACTCTTAACTATACTACTTAAACATTCATGAGATTATTGAATCATGTTTAACATTCATTTGAGTTCCACACAAGTGACGCCGGGTGCGAAAACCTGACCGGCAATAAGGTAAACCAAAAAACTGGACATGTCATTTTATAGGACGTTTACCGCAAGGTCGACGTGGTAGCGTAGATGTCACAAAAACTGGTACCTTTGACACAAATGTAGTTAACACGTTAAAACAAGCAACATTGTAACAATGGTGTAAGAATGACTTGTTTGTGCCAATCGATGTGCGTTTAAGCAATATATTAATATACAATATAATTTTTATATCCTTCCTTCACAGCTATGATAGCCTAGTGGTTAGGACGTCCGCCTCCAAATCAGAGGTAGGTTCGAACCTCTAACTTTTCGGAGTTATGAATGAATGAATGAACACATTTTTATTGCACCCCAGCAAAAAGGGAAAAAAAAACAAAAAAAGACAGAAATAACAGAAACAGAAGTATACAATTTGGCGGCCTTATCGCTACATAGCGATCTCTTTCAGGCAAGTTAGAGTTATGTGAATTTTTAAGCAATTAAAATATCACTTGCTTCAACGGTGAAGGAAATCATCGTGAGGAAATCTGCACGCCTGAGAGTTCTCCATAATGTTCTCAATGGCGTGAAACGTCTGCCAATCCGCGCATGGCCAGCGTGGTGACTATGGCCAAACCCTTCTCATATTGACAGGAGACCCGTGCTCTGCAGTGAATCTCTGTAGAAGACGCAATGGGTTGATCATGATGATGATGATGATCTTTCCTACATTTTGAATTGAAAACTTCTCTAGCAGCATTGAGTCATTTTTTTGCATGTCCCACAAAAGAGTCTACTTGTCTTACTTAAGCCTTAGCTTGTCGTTGGTTCCTTAGCAACAGGAGAAGGATTATTCCTTTGGACTCAATGGGAGCAGGAATATCTAAGGTGATAAAAGACCGTTAAATCATATTGACTTACTGATTAAATTAAATCTCATACCGCCGCCCCTTTGGCAAGACAATCCGTGAATTCCTAACTTCACTACAAACTTTTTACACGTATTTAAATGAATTATTTTTAGTAAGAGTTTTAATGCTTTTCATAAGTGATTCATGAAAGATAACATTTGAAATACAGTTACTCTGGAGTACTTTTAACTTGTCATTGCGCATTACTTGGTTAATTCATTAAAACATAAACATTTAAGTGCGTCGAAAGTTATTTTACCTTTGACATGTCTTACTGTTAATGGTTTCTGAGAATGACGATAGTTTTGAGTAACAAATCGTGTTGAAATAGAAGACTTTTACAAATGCTGTCAATGAACTATTCGTGACTAGTTTCTGCTCGCGACTTCGCTCGCGCTAATGTTTCTAACATCAAACCTAACAGACTTCCATAAGAATTTTAAATTTTAATTTGTAATATTTAAAATTTCTTTCTGACTCCTTGGGTAGCGTGGAGGGTAATTTCATCCCCTCTCTACTATGATCACAAGAATATCTGCGACATCTCCTGCAGTTCTGTGGCCTCCTTTAAAAACCAAGTAAGACTGTCCATTACTGCGTTATAGGTATAAATTGAATTATTTAGATGTAAGGTTAATTTTAAGGTTGCATGCTGTGGTCATTTCTAGAAAGTCACTATCTCGTGTTTGTTCTACTGAAATGTTTTTTGTTGTTTTTATATAGATTGTGACTAGATTAATGATCCAATAAAAAATATTAATAATTACTATAAAAATGGAGATATGTGTAATAATAGTAATGGACGCTAAATATATGTATATATATATTTGATCTTCATCATTATAAGCCTATTTCATAACCCTCGGCTGGGGTATGCTCTCATAGCAAAGAGTGATTAGAGCATTGACCCCACTTGCTCCAATGCGGGATCGCGGACTTTAACGACGGTTTCGCGTGCTCCCTGAGACACTTAGATCGACACCGACATATTCCCTGCTGGTCCTAAAAAATACTGAATAGAATAACTCAATAACGTGCTATGACCCAGGATTCGGGCCAGGGTACCCGTGATTATGCTATCCAGTAGACCAAAAACGGCAGACATATTTCAATCAATCAATCATAATCTTTATTCAAATAATCCTTTAAAAGGCACTTCATTAATTTACATAGTAGTGAGTTGATGGTGATAACTACATTCTTAAAAAAAGCTAAGAGGGTTCCCAACGAGGCCTGCTCTAAGAAGAAGCCCACAACAAACTTAGTCAGGAAAATTTTCTTTCTGTTTCCATATCATGAAAATTTTAACAACACGAAGTCTTTTTACTTTGGTTCCTGACTACAGGCGAAAGCTTACAATCACATGCCACTTAAAATTATTATGTACGCAAACGCTAAAATTGACGACTTTTGCTATCGGAATAAAGAGCCTAGCATCTTTGGTAAAATGAGAGTGAACAAGTTACAACAGCATAGTAAGGACTTTAATGGACACTTACTAATCTGAAATCTATAAACAGTTTTCTTTTTAATTTCACGTAGGGTATTTTTTTTAATTTTCACACACACACTTGGTTATTTGATTTTAAAACATTTTTGAATAAATAATTTTTAATTTTTTTTGTTTCATCCTGACCATTTGTATTTTATTATCTATATTTCTATTATATATGTTAATTAGGGCTAATTGAAACTATAATGAATACTTTGAAATTCAAGCCATTTGTCCTTACGAAGATTGGTACCTACTTATTTTAATTGATTTAAACCCACCGCTCTGTCATACAGGTTTTGACGGCGCGACCGCTGTCACATTATAAAATTAAAGGTCCTCGGCTCGAGTCTGGTCTGGTGGGAGGCTTTAGCCGTGGCTTGTTACCATCCGACAAAGACAAGCGATTTAGCGTTCCAACACGATGTCGCGTAGAAACCAATTAGGAGTATGTCTGTCAAGCTATTTATCCTTTAAAAGATTGGTACTTATTTTAATTGGTTTAAACCCACCGCTGTCACATAGGTTCTGTCGCATTATAAAATTGGAGGTCTTGGGTTCGATTCCCGGCTTGAGTCTGTTCTGTGGCAGGCTTCGGCCGTGGCTAGTCACCACCCTACCGACAAAGAAGTGTCGCCAAGCGAATTAGCGTTCCAGCACGATGTCGCGTAGAAACCATATTAGGTGTAAGGTCTACCTTACCCCTAACAGGTTAGCCCGCTACCATCTTGGACCATTAACGGCCCTTGTTAATAATCAAACTAATCCAGAATCTTCATAGAGCAGATTGAATTTAGTAGTGCCGTCCTTTTCCCATTCTTCTTTGTAGACAAGGATGGCGCTGCCAAATTCAACCTGCTATCTGATGTTTTTGGATTAGATTGATTATTAACATCGGGCGTTAGACCATCTCATAACAAGGAGATTACGGTTAAGGGCTTACTTGTAGTGTATGAAAAAAAAAGGTTGCCAAGATCAGAGAGAGAGGTCAGTCTTTTTCGATCCTACTCTTTAACATAAGCTATTATTATTCACATAAGCTATCAGCCACGAGACTGTGGTGTATAAACCTCTAACTCATAGCCACTTAAGTGATACTTAAGTGGTGCTTTCCAACGCACTAGCGTGTAACATGTCGTCATCGGCATACGGAAGTTGTTTTAAACACAAGTGCTTATAAGTGTTTGTGTGGGTGGCTGACTTTACATGGGTACCGACTTGAACTCTGCGATTACACCTTGTTTAGTTATGTACAGACATTTTTACCGATAAAATAATTAGAAATAATAATAATAATTGCTTAAAAACGCACATAACTCCGAAAAGTTAGAGGTGCGTGTGCCAGGATTCGAACCGCCGACCTCTAATTAGGAGGCTGACGCCCTAACCACTGGGCTATCACTGCTCACTTTTAAGCAATTAAAATATCACTTGCTTCAACGGTGAAGGAAAAACATCGTGAGGAAACCTGCACGCCTGAGAGTTCTCCATAATGTTCTCAAAGGCGTGTGAAGTCTGCCAATCCGCACATGGCCAGCGTGGTGGACTATGGCCAAACCCTTCTCATATTGAGAGGAGACCCGCGCTCTGTAGTGAGCCGATAATGGGTTGAACATGATGATGATGAATAATAATAATCGAATTAGTCTTGCTTGCTATTCAAAGGGGGAACGCTGCCAGTATCTTCGGAACCTTGCCTTAAGGCACTTCGTTTAATTAATATATTTTAGTAGTTGTATGTTCTTCTATTTTAATTGACCCACAAAAGGGGTAATATCATGTGTGTCATGAGTTTAACAAACTGGCTCAATGAGGTGGGTATCCACTGCTTTTATGCATGTATGAAGTGCACGCCACTGTGATGGAGGAGGCTCGTTTATACGACTTTAATTTGTTTATATATTTTATATTATTGGATGTGTTGATGTTATTACAGATAAAATGTATTTTATTCACCTCTTAAAATCACCTATTTTAAGTATATTAATCTGAAGGTTACTTCTGATGGATATTGATCACGATGATCTTATACGAAATACCTATTTTTACAATAAAATTTAAATCGAAGTAAAAATATTTATACACCTACCTACTTAATTTGTTTAAAATATTCAAATACATAAAACACTCGATAAACTTTTATGTAGTGCCGTAAATATTGACCAATAGACCAACAATAAAATAACAGTAACATTATACGTATAACAACTATAAAAATAACAGTTTTTTCGGAATTGAACTCCGTTCATAAAATGGATATACCAGTGACCTGTAAATAGATATGGTTTCTTCATCACAATCGCGGCTTAAAAGTAAAAGTTACCTACAGCGCGTTCACGCCCCACTTTTTGCCCAGCATTGGGCTGAATCGATTTATTTTAATTTCAAATTTGTGATAACAAACACTTGTATACAAAGGAAAGCTTATCTTTATAAGAGATCTCTTCCAGCTACCCTCAGATATGAATAAGATGATTTTGTATAGTGGAATATGTCAAACAAGGTTTACATACTAAAATATACTTAGATAAATTGATTGAATTGAGATTTAGTTGAACGGCAAAATAATTATGAATGAATGAATACTAGTTAAGCTGTTGAACAGGTAGAAGAGGTGGAACACCATGGGTTTTCAGTTCGTAGAAGTCCAACATAACCATTGCTCTGCCAAAGCCATCTGTGTCCGTAAGTTAGAGAAGAGAAACCGCGGCCAATAACATGTACCCAATATACAATGTAAGAGTGTGGCAAGCTGACGAATTGATTGATAGCACTTCTCGACATAACCAGTTATGGTCTAAGAGCCCGTGAACCCCAGACCTTCGTTATTTTATAAAAGCTGAAAGTTTGTCAGCGCATGCTCCCAACACAGGTAAGAACGATGGACTATTATGAAGTTTGGGTTGCCGTGGCTTTGGCAGGTAAACGGTACTAAAGGTGTGTAAAATACCGATCTAAATTCATCAAATAATAAAGTGTGATTTTTTGGTATTACCTTCAGAATATTATTAAAAATCACGTTATTGATTGCCAGACACTTAACATCGTGGCAACCCCTTGCCAGACACCCCTAATGTTCATGAAATTATAATTCTACTTATGTTATAGTATAAAAGCTGATTTTTACATATAATATTTAGGTAATAATTAGATGATGTTTCCTCATCAGCCAGACATTTTTGATAGTTCCAACCCCTTGCCAGACAATGATGTAGGGTCGCTGTAGGAGCGAGCGCGAGACAGTATATGTATAGTGGGTGCGAGTGAGATGGCGAGATAGGTCTATCGCGTTTAACCGTAAAAAACTACGAAATTTTGATGCTAGCAGTCTGCCACCATGTAAATCCGAGCTGCTACAACAATTTCTGCGAGCCAACTATGTGTCTAGCATTTGGAATAATGCAAATCAGCAAATTCCAATAATTTATCAACCCGAGAATAATGGTTGGGTTCTCGAAGATAATCAGTACCATTTTAAATGGTTCGAAGGTGATCAGTTGCCAAATTTCGTCAGAGAATCACTGAAAACTGTCTCAGGTATAATACTACTTTAAACCATTATACATTATTTTTTGATATTTTCAATCCCATTAACTTTTTCATATTTCTACAGAAACTGACGAAGAAGAAGAAGACGACGATATGGAATGGAGTAACAGTGACGAAGAAAATGATAACATTGATTATAATGATGATAATGAATAAAATAATATTTTCTTTAGTACACTATAATAATAATCTGTCATGTCATCAATCTATTTTTTTATGCTTTATAATAACTTGTAATGTCATTAATATATTTTTAATTAAATTTTTGAGTATTATTTATTTGGTTTTTTTTTTATAATCTGTTATTGAGGGATCGCGATAGACCTATCTCGCCATCTCACTCGCACCCACTATACATATACTGTCTCGCGCTCGCTCCTACAGCGACCCTACATCATTGTCTGGCAAGGGGTTGGAACTATCAAAAATGTCTGGCTGATGAGGAAACATCATCTAATTATTACCTAAATATTATATATAAAAATCAGCTTTTATACTATAACATAAGTAGAATTATAATTTCATGAACATTAGGGGTGTCTGGCAAGGGGTTGCCACGATGTTAAGTGTCTGGCAATCAATAACGTGATTTTTAATAATATTCTGAAGGTAATACCAAAAAATCACACTTTATTATTTGATGAATTTAGATCGGTATTTTACACACCTTTAGTACCGTTTACCTGCCAAAGCCACGGCAACCCAAACTTCATAATAGTCCATCGTTCTTACCTGTGTTGGGAGCATGCGCTGACAAACTTTCAGCTTTTATAAAATAACGAAGGTCTGGGGTTCACGGGCTCTTGCTCTATTACATTTATGAGTTAATTGAAGAGATAAGTTTACGGGTCGGTTACCATGACAGAATATATAATATATAAGACAATGTCTGTTTAAAATATCTTATTTGTATTCTTTATTATAAAGCTTGTGCTTGTCTGTATATCTGTAACATAAGTTATTTTATTGATTAATAATAATAAGATAATAATTTTTATTGTATGTAATTATTAGTATGTCTATATGTATAAATATTACGATTTCCCGTGTTTATATATCTGTCGGCTTTTTCCAAAAACGTGGCCTGGAAGAGATCGCTTTAAGTGATAAGGTAATTTTTGCTTTTGCTTTTATGTTATGTATTTTTTTTCCCACTTTTTTTTTCAATGTGTTTCAAGTTGTTAAAATAAATTAATAAGCAATGAATCGACCATAAAATTTATCAAAATAAGCCTTTAAAAGGCATTCAATGGCATAGTAGTGTGTTGATGGTGATAAATACATTCGTAAACTTAAGACTAAAACTATGAGGGTTCCAAACGCGCCCTGGTTTAAGCAAAAGCCCACAACAAACTTAGCCGGGTAACTCTACTTTTCGTTATCACCATCTCACATGTAACTTAAAATAATTTAACCTATTAAAACAATATATTATTCCGCTGTAAGCGTACTGTATCATCATCATGATCTCCTCTCAATATAAAATGGGTTTGGCCATAGACCATTAAACTGGCCATGTGCGGATTGGCAGACTTCACACGTCTTTGAGAACATTATGGAGAACTCTCAGGCGTGAAAGTTTCCTCACGATGTTTTGCTTCACAGTTGAAAGTGATTTTGAAATGCTTAAAAACGCACATACCTAATTCCGTAAAATAACCGGAATAAAAACTATCCTTTATGTTGAACCGAAGTGTCAGCTACTCCTATACCAAACATCATTGAAATCCATCCAGTGGTTTCGGTGTGATGCGCGACTAAAATACAGACAGTCAGGCAAACAAAAAAAAAAGTGTTTTGGACTCAGTATCGATAGTAAAGCAGCCTCCAATAAAAATTTTCTAAAAATATGTACAAAATTCGTCCTGTTACAGTTTCATTATATTATAGATAGATATATTTTAGCATAAAAACAAAGCTTTTACATTTAAATATACCGAAATACATTACTTAAATTAGGTATTAATAAAACCTTTACGGTTGTATAAATAAAAATCACCAATGTAACATTAAAGTCAAACCGACATCTGGAGGCATAAAAATGTTAATAAATCACTGAATAATGAATTTTGTTTTTTATTACCACTTCAGATTGAATATACCGTAGATTTTCAAATTTAATGCAGTTAATTGTGTTTTATTTTACGACCTCTAAACAAAACCTTTGTACTAAATATTATGATGACGACCTGATGATGATGAAACCAATAAGGCGTATGGGATCGATATATCGAGCGATATTGGATCCCGCCAAAACGGTGGCCAGTGATTGGTCCACGTAAAATAGCAATAAAAATGGACGCCATGGGAACATTATTATAAGTTGAGTGATATTTTTGGGAGAAAGGTTTCAATATAATTTGCGTATTTATTTAAGTTTTTACAGACTCTGGTCTGGTCTCTGGAGTCGAGTCATTTGTTTATTTATATTACGATAACACTCTTATTCTTCTGAGGCTTCGGCCGTGGCTAGTTACCACCCCCCTAAAAGGTAAGCCCGCTACCATCTTAGATTGCATCATCAGCTACCATCAGATAAGATTGCCTCACGGGCTAACTTTTAGTATATAAAAAAAATCCATAAATAAGATGAGAATTAATTGCAGTACAGATTTCAATGAATCCAAATAAATAAAATATTGTAAATGGTTCGCTATCCTTCATTTTGCCACAATTATGAATGTTGCAAAAGGTTTATATTGAAGGTAGATAGTATGGAGTCTTAGGTATTTTTTTAAATCTTGTTCACCCAAAGGAATAAATAATTATATTGTTGCGTACATTAAGTACAACGGAACTTTAGCCGACAATAGGCACTTGTGGCGCACGTATCTGGAATATCGATCTGCCTTACCTAGATTCAGCTATTCCGAATGTATTTGCAGTCACGAGTTATATTTACATAAACAGATCGCCGTGCACATAATTTCGTATCAATCGATCATACCGTGAAGAACTACAGGTCGGTATGCGGTTATTGTACCCATTGACATATATAAAGGACCGGCCGGCGTACAACACACAAAAATCAATTACCTCGAAAATGCAGGTTATTATGTGACAGACTAAAGCCATTTCCTGTTCTTCGAACCCTTTGGCTCAAAATTTTTGGCAGATCCACTTTCTGAAGCTCGCCAAATAGCCCGGTTACGCTATGGCAGCCAATAGGGTTAGCACAGCTAAAAGACAATCCGAAAAAAAAAAACCAGTTATCTATATTATCTTGATATTTTTTTTTACTCTACAAGTTAGCCCTTGACGGCTATCTCACTTGATGGTAAGTGATGTTGCAGCTAAGATGGTAGCGGGCTAACCTATTAGGGGGGTGGTAACCAGCCACGGCCGAAGCCTCAGAAGAATAAGAGTGATATCGTAATATATAAAAAAACATGACGACCTCCGTGGCGCAGTGCGTGCGCTGTCGCATTATAAAGTTGGAGGTCCTGGGTTCGACGTGAGTTTACCATACCCCTAACAGGTTAGCCCGCTACCATCTTAGACCGCATCATCACTTGCCATCGGGTGAGATGCAGTCAAGGGCTAACTTGTAGTGAATAAAAAAAAAATCTAGTGATTAGTGATCTAAGGTTTATCAAGTTATATTTTTTAACATTCTCACAAGCTTTATCGTTGAAATAAACTTTTATTCCTGAATGTTTAAAAACTGCTAAGCTCACTCAATCGAACATGAGTTAAACGTATCAACATAGGTACAAATGAAATAGAACTTTGCCATTAAAGTTTTACGATTTATTATTGTTAAACGGTCTGTCTACACGCAAATCAGTGCCTTTCGTCATAATTTCAACTTTATTACTTTTGGAATAAGGTTGAATATTTTCTTTCCGAATTTACTTTTAATACAGTGCGTGTTATGACTTATGAATGCATGAGTCAGAGTTCGTTGTATTTTTGACCCTTATTTCAATTGTTTCCACAGCAATAGAGCAGATTAGAGATCGCGATTCCGTATAATTGGGTTTAAACTCCAAAAAAACTATATCACTTTTGTATAAGATCTTCAATATTATATTTGTCGGCGCGAAAGAGTTATTAACTTCATTCAGCGGCGGCAAGAACAACAAGAATTCAATAAGTACCAACATTTGAACTCGTGATGATTTTTTTAACACAATTTAGACGGTAGTAATCAATTTTGTACAAGCAAAACAGACGTTGGGCCGTTCGGA
The DNA here is from genome assembly GCA_928268935.1 of Lasiommata megera. NCBI lineage: Eukaryota > Metazoa > Arthropoda > Insecta > Lepidoptera > Nymphalidae > Lasiommata > Lasiommata megera. Next base: position 6,478,158 of record OV743329.1, on the reverse strand, counting down.
TCTCTTAGTTAATGTCGCAATAAAAGTGTAATCCCTCAAGTGTGGTTTTAATTAGTAGGAGCGAAAGTAAACAACGTCATGACGTCAGCAATGCCGTCACTCATAGACATAGTATATATGAACAAAATACTTTTATATTTGTCTGGTGGAAGGCTGCGGCCGTGGCTAGTTACCACCCTTCCGACAAAGGCGTGTCGCCAAGCGATTTAGTGTCCCAACACGATGTCGCGTAGGAACCAATTAGGAGTAGGTCAAGGTTTTCTATGCCTATAATAGATTAGTTCGCTACCATCTTGGACTGCGTCGTCGCTTACCATCAGGTGAGATTGCCGTCAAGGGCTTATTCGTAGTGGATAAAAAAATATGAAAAATGTATTGATTAAAAAAATTTCATAAAAATATTCTACAGCTAAAGTCCAAATCTATAATTTATCATTTCTTAATTGTCTATGGTCTGATCAAATGGGAGGCTATTGCAGTGGCTTGCCAAGCGATTAACATTATGGTACGATGTCGCGCTGGGTTAATTATACTGCATCGTCACTTACCACCAAGTGGGATTGCAGTCAAGGCCTAACTTGTAGTGGAGTAAGAAAAAAGTCGAGTATTTACGAAAACGACAACTATAAATTCTTCGCTTATTAGGTAATTATTAAATAAACATTATGCAATTAAGGCGAATAATCACGTAGCTGCCGATTTAATCATATGTTTGCTTTAATCGTCGTAACTATAATCATATGTTTTCTTTAGTGGTCGTAACTATACTGGTTCTTTCAGGGCATAATGGATATTAATGGGGTTAATTATTTAATGTGTGGAAATTCGTAATTTATACCTATATCCTAATGGATATTTTAAATTAATCAAAGAAATGAAATGAAATGAAAATATACTTTACTGCACACCAATACAGAAGAATAAAAGACAAGAAATAAACACACACAGAAAATAAATAGGTGCAATAGGTGGCCTTATCGCTAATGAGCGATCTCTACCAGGCAACCTAGCACAAATCAGGAATAAAATATAAAGTAAGGCGAGGTTGGGGTGTAAAATATAAGGTTAAATAAATGTACAACTAAAAATATAACAAAGATAATATTTAATACCTATATACAAAGCAATAGTAAAAAAAATATATAATATAAAATAACATACAAATAAAAATAAAATATGTCATCAATTAAGACAGTAAAATAAATATGATATATAAGAAAATTAATAAAAACGTAGTGATAATGGCAACAAGATTAACAGGTAAAAATTTCTAAAATAAATAAAAGAAACAAAGAAACAGATATAAAATAACTTACGGGGGCAAAAAATGTTTCTTAAGAAGCTGTTTAAAAATAGGAAAGAAAGAAAATAAGAAAAAGTTTTTTATTTAGTCATACAGTTTTGCATGCATAAAGTGATTTCGTGAAGGGTCTGCCTCGGCGGATGCCGCTGGCTGGGCCGCGGTCTAGTGCACAAATGTTCCCGTGACCCAGCCACCAGGCGGGAGCCTGAATATTGGTACAATCAATGAAACTTTTGAATTACATGGTAACTTTGTAATATAAAGTGGGAGGTCCTGGGTTCAATTCCCGTTCTGGCATGATACCGAGTAGACACCATTTAGGAGTATGGGTTCAGCTTAGATGGGCACATCGGTGGGTCCTCTAGTGCTGCGTGCTGATGGGTAACATGTCCACGGTTTATAAATATAGGTACTCAATAACGGTATTTTAGAGAAGATACGTTTTGCATTTCCATATTAAAATGACATCAAAAAGTAATTTTAGTCCAAAAATGGATTTTTAAAGAGGTTTGTTATAGTAAAATTGGTTTACTCGGTCTTGGTTTGGTTTAATTTATGACGTGCTTATATAATACGTATCTACTCGTTATCATATTTTCAAAATCATTTGACATTATTATATATTTTCCAAATTATTAGATAAATATGAATTTGACATACACTTTTGTTAAATTCAATCTATTTGGTTTTTATTGTTTAAATGTTTGATGCTAATAATGATTTTGCAAAAATTTTGATAAAATTGTGTGTATGTAACTAAGAAAATAAAACTACATTAAAATTAAAACTTAGGGGATGCCACCAGAACGATAGTGCCCAAGATATAGGCTTTATATTACATACTTTATAACTAACTACTTCATAACACATGATTAAATATATTGTTTTAATCATTGTGACTCTATCGCTAGTAAGGCAGTTTAATACATAATATAACTATATTTTCGAAATCAATCAACCATCACGAAAGTGAGTATTTATTTATTTTCTAGGCAATCTTTTTTTATTATACTCGTAGTTTATTGGCACTATAATCATCTTATTGGAATCAAACATAAATTTACAAAGACATAAATGTAGCTGGCTAAGTTTGTTGGGGCTTCTTCATAGATCAGGGCGCGTTTGGAACCCTTATAGCTTTAGTTTACGAATGTAGTTATCACCATCAACTCACTACTATTTTAAATTATTGACGCGTCAAAAGTGCCTTTTATATTATAATTATAATCGTTTCTTCAAATAATGAGGATTATAATTGACTGACTGATTTATTGAAATTTGTTTTCACTCCCTAAATTATAACATTGAATATATATAATATATTAAAATGAAACTTTTACCCGAGACCAGAGGTCTGATCACGGTGCCAGGGAGGTTGTGTAAAATTGCCATGAGTATTCGCTTTAATTCTTTAAATAATAATTATAGTTTTACCAGAATCGTGAAGTAATTGCGGTATGTATGTCGCGCACTTGCTGGACGATGGCGTAACGCGCAGATGAATGGACTAGACTAGAGATTTATTCGCGAGGACATGGCAAAAAAATCAGGTCATCAGGTCTTGAGAATATAATTTTTAATGGTAGGCCTATTTTTGGATTTGTGGGTATTTGATGAAGGCTATAAATTACCATACTTGCAGGCATACTTATCGAATCTAACTTTTTTTTTATACACCACAAGTTAGCTCTTGACGGCATCTCACCTGATGGTATGTGATGATGCGGTCTAAGATGGTAGCGGACTAACCTGTAAGGGTATGGTAAACCCATAATCCTAATTAGTTTCTACGGGACATCGTGTTGGAATGCTAAATCACTTGGCTACACGTCTTTGTCGGTTGGGTGGTAACTCGCCACGGCCGAAGCCTCCTACCAGACCAGACTCGAGCCGGGAATCGAACCCAGGACCTCCGACTTTAAAATGCAACAGCGCACGCGCTGCGCCACGGAAGTCGTCAATTCCGGTTCACGGTTGAACACGGACCATCAGGTGAGATGCAGTCAAGGGCTAACTTGTGGTGAAAAAAAAGGAATATCTAGTTGGCTCCTAAGTAGACAGTTTGCACCGTAAAGAAATTAATATTGCGGATATATATAATATGAATACCTGTTTTTTTATTTACTTGCTTTTGCGTTTAATACATATGTATGGCACAACGTTTAAAACCATCTTACTAAAATTTAGCACGTACAGTTTTATTTTTATTAAATATACAAAGGAATTATATAACAAACGATCACTAGTCTCATTTTGGTTAATTCATTACTGTTATAAATGTAAAAAAAAAAACATTAACTAGGTATTAGGTTGTAAATGATGTATGAATATTTATGTATTTTCACAGTTTCCAAAATAGAATTTGAATATATTGGAAATTATCCTAAAGGCTATCTAAGCTATTCATTAGCATGAAATTAAAACTACGTGTTTTTTAATTTACTTTTTTGTTACCTATGCAAGGCTGGAACTGTCTTGTTGAAATTTAGAGCATAGATAGCCCGCACCTAGAATAGGGCATAGGACACTATTTATCGTAAACCATTTTAAAACAAAGAATTTATATCTGTTACCAACGTACTTACAGCTTAACCTCTATACCGACCATGTAAAAATCAACCCAATAGGAAGCTTGCATTCTTGATAAAGACTGTCCTTATCAAGAAAGGGGGTCCTGTCTTTATCAAAAATGCTAGCTACCTATTGGGTTGATTTTTACATTTATACTAGAATTTTATACATTACATTTGATACCGGAAATCGACGTAAGGACTTTTTTAAAGGATAAAAAACTATACTTAGGCGCGCCGTACCTCTAAATCTGCCACCCAATTTAATTGATATATCCACAAAACGATATGACCTTTACCATAGAAGCTTTCTTCTCCATGCTGCTTTAATTACATTGCACGCTATGGATTGAGGGTCATAAACACACGCCGCTGAACCTTCGGGGCATCTCACGATCGCTGCGAGCAACCGTGGATATTCCGAATATCAACCGAGATATTAACTGTTAACACACGCTCTGATTCATTCCATACTCAACCACATATTTTAATAATTCCTGAAGAGACGAACTCTTTAGGGTTCTAGGATGGTGCAAGAGATCTGCCGAGCAGCTTAGCTTGGGTATGAAATATTGCTCTAATAAAATAGCTCTTCGTATAATTTTAAGTGGCAAGTGAGATGGTGATATCAAAAAGAAAATTTGCAGTTGTTTGATTTGATTGCAATTGATTGAATTTGAAAATTTGCGAAGGCTAAGTTTGTTGTGGGCTTCTTCTTAGACCAGGGCGCGTTTGGAACCCTTTTAGTTTTAAGTTTACGAATGTAGTTATCACCATCAAATCACTACTACGTAAATTATTAAATATCAAAAGTGTATTTTAAAGGACTACTTGAATAAAGATTATTTGAATAAGAATTTAAGCTCCCAAGACTTCAGTGAAGGTTAGAGGCCTCCTGATGCCCACAAACCCTTTCCTTCACATCTCGTACTTCCTTCAGTACCAAACTAGATTTGCTAAGAACCCTATTACGCCGCTTTTACTACCTCTGTCTATAACAGAACAAACAGCAGTTCTCACTAGGCTAAAATCTTTCTTGTGTATTTATATATTTTATGAATGTATAGTTAGTATTTATTTATCTTTATTTTTAATTTTTTTATCACCTACCAAGCATCTATAGTATTATCTTTTTGGTTGCCTGGAAGAAATTGCTATTTAGCAATAAGACCGCCAAATTGTACCCTGTCTAACCGCTCTATTGTATATGCATTTTTTTATCATTATCTCTAGTGTAAAATAAATGTGTATTCATTCATTCATCTTTCAGTAGGTTATGAAAGAATGGTCTGGTATGTCTCTCGCTCCTATAATTTCATTCTATCCTGAAATTTTCATCTTCTTGCCCCTATTCCATGCTATGAAAAGTCGGCACTATATGTCTTCTTCTTAATTCACTTCTATCAGCGTCCACTTCTCTTTCCACATCTTTAACACGCATATCCTCTTTCACACAATCCAACCATCTCTTCTTTTGTCTTCCTCTATTCCTTTGCATTTTTACAAATTTAACATTCATTTGGTATATTACTTTCTTTCCTTCGTGTAATACGACCATACTATGCTAGTCTATTACTACTCATGTTTTCTGACACAAAATTGGGAACCTTTTAGGAAGTTGATTGAACGGTAGCCCAAATTAATCTATCTTATACACAGTTAACATTAGTTCCAAATAAAAAACACGTAAATAAACACGTAGATAAAGCACAACTGTTTAAATCAAATCACAGTAAGACACCCACACGCGTCAAAGTAATTTGTAGTGTTGATATGTAGATTTGTTGTTTGTTACTAAAGCTTACAAAGTGGCTCATTAAATTATCTATTATATAATATATTAATTTATTCTTTTATATATTAATTTATTCTAAATTTTACTCGCAACTACGCCGGGGTTTAAACATCTTTGGATAATCCCGCTGGTCATCATCATCATCATCATGAACAACCCATTTCCGGCTTACTACAGAGCACGGGTCTCCTCTCAATATGAGAAGGGTTTGACCATAGTCCACCACGCTGGCCATGAGCGGATTGGCAGACTTCACACGCCTTTGATAACATTATGGAGAACTCTCAGGCGTGCAGGTTTCCTCACGATGTTTTCCTTCACCGTTGAAGCAAGTGATTTTTTTTTTTTTTGTTGTATATGTCAAGATTTTCTGCTTCCATACGCATACGGTTCCCAAGTGCTTGCCCGGTAGAAAAACTATTCAATGACCGTCTCCAGAATGCAATTTATCTATACGTATAATTTCATCACAATCTGTCGGGTAGTTTAGCCGAACATATGCGTCAAACAAACGAACATAATATGTTAACGATGAATTAAAGGTGACTGAGTGCACAATGTTTAACCTATAAGAAAAAACGTTAAGTCGCAAGATGAACGAACCTCTTTCTCTTATGATGTAAGCAAATCGGGTCGATCCATATAGCTTCGGGTGTCGGTGAAATTTCAACCTCTTTGATTACATGCTGCTCTTATACGTTATTATTTGATTCATGGACCACTTAATAATAATGAATAATGTACCTACCTACTACGTAGTCAGCCAATCAAATTTTATATCACGGATTTCCTATAGCCATAAACCGTGATATCTGTAAGATATAAAAGACAATAAAAATTTGTTTAGTGTCATTGTTCGCCAATGATTATTATTTTATTTATTTTGTTAATCTAACAGTGTTACGAATATTAATCATCATGATCAACCCCTTACTACAGACAGGCTCACTACAGAGCACGGGTCTCCTCTCAATATGAGAAGGGTTTGGCCATAGTCCACCACGCTGGCCATGTGCGGATTGGCAGACTTCACACGCCTTTGAGAACATGATAGAGAACTCACAGGCGTGCAGGTTTCCTCACGATGTTTTAGTTTTTTTTTAACAAATAATATGTTACGAATATTAATTAGTTTAAACTATGTTACTAACGCGACAGAAATGCGAATGTTGAGACGGATGTGTGGTGTGACAAGAATGGATAAGATAAGAAATGAATATATAAGGGGAAGTCTAAAAGTAGCGCCAGTGACAGAAAAGATGAGGAGTAATAGGCTGGCATTGTATGGTCATATAATGGGAAGAAAGTGAGGTCACCAAAAGAATGTTATAGATGAACGTGGAAGACCAAAGAAGATATGGATGGATTGTGTAAAAGAGGATATGCGCGTAAAAGGTGTGGTTAGTGATGTGACGGCTGGTAGAAGTGAGTGGAAGAAGAAGACGTTTTGTGCCGACTCCGCCTAATGGGATAAGGAAAGAAAAAGAAGAATAAACTACATTAATTACTAAACTTTTTGTAATGAGAATTGTGCCTTGGACCGGACCGGCGACGGATTTTTATTTAAATTTCGGTGTGATCCTGAGAATTCAATTGACAAATAAAACCCATATTCAAAGAATAGAACACTTAGGCAGTTGTAAATAACCATATATAATATCTATGTACTGTTTTTAACGTTGCTGTTGGTAATTTAATATGTCAGTTTTGTTTTCAAAAAGATGGGATGAGATCTTCGGCTATCCAAGATCAATCTAATTTAGCTGTACGAGAATTCACATATGCTTAAAAAGTTATACCTATATACAGTAATCAGGAGCTTAAGTTGTAATAATGATTCTATTCATTAATTTTAACGTATATCCATGTAAGTATATATGTAAATGCATTTATATTTATAAGTTCGACGACCTCCGTGGCACAGCGCGCGTGCTGTCCTATTATAAAGTTGTAAGTCTTGGGTTCGATTTCTGATCTAGTGGGAGGCTTCGGCCGTGGCTAGTTACCACCTTATCGACAAAGACGTGTCGCAAAGCGATTTAGCGTTCCGGCACGATGTCGCGTAGAAACCAATTAGGAGTGTGGTTTTACCATTTATTTATATTAATTGGAACGAAGTTCCTTATCGCGCGTTGTGAAAGGGGGCTAGACGGAAAAAATTCTTACGAAAAGTTGTCACGACACTTTTTGTTATTGTAAGCTGTGCGGCGTCGCATGTTTCTCTGTCTGTCTCTCTCTCTCTTATATCTGACATTTTCATCTCTATTTCGCATTGAACAGTGTGGTGTCGCGACAATTATTTTTGTTGAGTGTATACAGGTTTTTTGTAAATAATAAATAATAAAAAATAATAATAATAATGAATCCTGACAGTGTTTCTGCACAAGTTTCGGATATTGCTGATGGAGTACAAAATTGAGCCTACTGATTAAGTTTATATAACATTATATTTGTTAATAATAAAAAAATATTATTATAACTTAAATAAAATAAAATTTTATTACAATTCCTTCACTAATTAATCGAAAGGAACTTCGTTCCATCCGAGTGTCCCTTGACACCTCTCAAGTTTTTTTTATTTTTTTTATTTAATTAGAACGGATATTATACCATAACAGTAATTAAATTCACTGATAACACAATTAAATTAAACATAATAAAATAATACCTACACCAAAAAATACATACATAATAACATTATAGCTGCAATGACGTAAAAAATACATACAGACAAAGAGTTAAGATAACGTTAAAAACATCATACCCCTAACAGGGTAGATCTAGCTCGCTACCATCTCAGACTGCATCATCACTTACCATCAGGTGAGATAGCCGTCAAGAGAAAATGAGTGTAACAACCCTATTTTGACTTAGGTATTACAATTTACTTCTATTGGGTAGATTTTAGTAAACAGGCGTTGTTTTTACATCAATAATTTAAATAACATCGAAGTCCATATGTCCATATTGTCAATTATAGATAAGATCAAATGAAGAGAGCACAGCTCGGTCGGGACTTTCACCACGGCAAACAATCGTAATGTACCGGTGAATCATTCCACCCACACAGAATTGTGATGTTATGTGTTATATCCAACTGTGGATGACGCAGATGGGTTCACAGATTTGTTTAGTCTACCTACTTGCCGCGGTTGTATTTGGCTGGGATCTTTTCTGTTTATCCACTACAAGTAAGCCAAGGACGGCAATCTCACCTGATGGCAAGTGATGATGCAGTCTGATATGGTAGCGGGCTAACCTGTTAGGGGTATGGTTCTTCAGTTAGGGAGCCTGGATGACGCAGATGGGTTCACAGATTTGTTTAGTCTACCTACTTGCCGCGGTTGTATTTAGCTGGGATCTTTTCTGTTTATCCACTACAAGTTAGCCAAGGACGGCAATCTCACCTAATGGCAAGTGATGATGCAGTCTGAGATGGTAGCGGGCTAACCTGTTAGGGGTATGGTTCTTCAGTTAGGGAGCCTGGATGACGCAGATGGGTTCACAGATTTGTTTAGTCTACCTACTTGCCGCGGTTGTATTTGGCTGGGATCTTTTCTGTTTATCCACTACAAGTTAGCCAAGGACGGCAATCTCACCTGATGGCAAGTGATGATGCAGTCTGATGTGGTAGCGGGCTAACCTGTTAGGAGTATGATTCTTCAGTTAGGGAGCCTCGATAGTTCAACTGGCAATAATTTGTCTTTCAGGACACTGACATCCTCAACTCACCGTCCAACCCCCCCGTTATCCCAAACGTCGCCTAATCCGAGGTTCGGCCTCACAGGAGGCGCCCTCTGTTTCTTCGAGCCCTAGGGCTCAAAATTTCTTCTGGCAGAGATTCTTTTCGAAGCTCGCTGAACAGCCCGGTTACGCTGTCGCAACCAATAGGGTTAGTACAGCTAATAGTCAGTCCGAAAAATAAAAAAAAAAACCTTCTATACAATACGCTAGCGCTGTTATTTTTTTTTTATACACTACAAGTTACTTAACTAACTTTATAATGCGACAGCACACGCTCTGCGTCACGAGAAAGCAATATATTGAAACGAAATCCACTTCGCGCTAAACCAATTGCACCGCCAGATGTCTTTGTATATAACCAGTAAGGCTTTTATCACTAGGAAATATTTATTTATGGGAGAAAAGTAGTTCAGATGAATAATGTATTTTGAAACTTTGTATATGTATCACATAAACCCGTAAAATTACACTCAATGACTGACAGTTGGAATATAGTTAATTGGTTTAGAGTTTTTTTTGTTTTCATACCTATAAAACTGTTTACCTATAATGCTGTGATAGTCTAGTGGTGAGGACGCCAGCCTCCTAATCAGAGGTCGGCGGTTCGAACCCGGCCGGATGATAGTCCAACAAGCGGGCCATATGCGGATTAGCAGACTACACACGGCTTTGAGAACATTATGGAGAACTCTCAGGCGTGCAGGTCTCCTCACAATGTTTTTCCTTCAACGTTGAATCAAGCGATATTTAAATTGCTTTAAAACGCACATAACTCTGAAAAGTTATAGATGCGTGCCCGGGTTCGAACACCCGGCCTCTGATTAGGAGGCGGGCATCCTAACCACTAGGATATCAGAGCTGCAATATGAAACTTATAGTACCAGCACACCAAGCATATTTCTAGCGAAATAGTCAAAATGGTGAGTATACTTTTTATTTTAATACACTACAAGTTAGCCCTTGACGGCTATCTCATCTGGTGGTAAGTGAAGATGCAGTTTAGGATGGTAGCGGGTTAAACTGTTAGGGGTATGGTAAACCCACACTTCTAATTGGTTTCTACGTGACATCGTGCCGGAACGCTAAATCGCTTGGCGACACGTCTTTGTCGGTAGGGTAACTAGCCACGGCCGAAGCCTCCCACCAGACTCGAGCCGGGAATCGAACCCAGAACCTCCAACATTATAATGCGACAGCGCACGCACTGCGCCGCGGAGGTCGTCGAATACTCCGTAAAAACATTCATTTTGAAATGAAATGACACTTTGTAACTTTAATAACATGTGGTGTGGTTGACATGACATTAAATTGACACTAATGATAAGGTGCTTAATTTAACCATGTTATGTGGTAAAATCAGTTATAAAGTTAGCTTTGTTGTTAGTAACAAGGTGCTTTAGGAACCGACTCCCCCGACTCTCCGAAAGAGGAGACCTAAATATATCCTTCATGACCCTGACGCTCAGATGACTACTGACAACACACTCGTACCACCTACCACACAATCATACGCTACACACCGTCTTCGCCGGCGAAGACGAGGTCCCCGCTATCTTACGTCATCCGGACGTGGGCTCCATCCACGGGCTCGGAGACGTACGGACCACCGTCCGACCCTCCTGTTATCCCAATCGCCCTTAGGCAGGCGTTTCCTTAGTTTCTTTAGCCCTATGGCTCAAAATTTCTTCTGTCAGAGCTTCTTTCCGAAGCTCGCCAAACAGCCCGGTTACGCTGTGGCAACCAATAGGGTTAGCAAAGCTAATAGACAGTCCGAAAAAAAATTTAGGAACCCTGAGTAAACATTTTACTCGATAGTGACTAACTGAATTTTGTTGGCAGCAATATATTTTTACAGTGTGATATTTATACAGAAAATCATTACCAGACTGCTTAGTACGCGTGCGCGTAATAAGAGATGAATAATATATGCTTGGAGCTGTGATAGCCTAGTGGTTAGGACGTCAGCCTCTAATCAGAGGTTGGAGGTTCGAACCCGGGCACGCACCTCTAACTTTTCGAATTTATGTGCGTTTTTAAACAATTAAAATATCACTTGCTTCAACGGTGAAGGCAAACATCGTGAGGAAACCTGCATGCCTAAGAGTTCTCCATAATGTTCTTAAAGGCGTGTAAAGTCTGCCAATCGGCACATGGCGTGCGTGGTGGACTATGGCCAAACCCTTTTCATATTGAGAGGAGGCCCGTGCTCTGTAGTGAGCCGAGAATGGGTTGATCATGATGATCATGATGAATATATGCTTACCGCGTCCGCTGTCGTATAATAAAGTTGGAGGTTCTGGGTTTGATTCTTGCCTGGTGGGAGTTTAGTTACCACCCTTTTTTTTTGTCGTGGTGGAAAAGCTTTATGGCTACTTCCGTCCCTTGGGCAGGACGGAGGTTATGTGGGACCCACCTCCGTAGGGGGTATACCCGAACTAAAAACCACCAAGATATGTTCCAGTAGCTCGTTTTACTGGAGGCCCGGGGTCCCGTTTAGTCCCAGATGTTACTTACCACCCTGCTGGCAAAGACGTGCCACGCCAAAGGATTTAGCGGTAAGGCACGATGTCGCGTATAAAACAATTAGGAGTTCTCCATACCCCTAACAGGTTAAGCCCGCTACCATCTTAAAGCATCATTACCAGAAGAGATAGCTGACAAAGGCTAACTGGTAGTGTAAAAAAAGCTAAGAAATATATACGTTATAATATACCTAAAAAAGTCCGCGGAAACAAATCCCTTTTTCTCATAAATTAGCCACAAAATCTGGAAATCATAAAAAAATAAAAGGTGATATTACTCATCTGTTTTAGGGATAAGCTAAAAATCCTTACAAAAAAAAAAATTTAACGATCAAGACAATCTAACGTAGACTAACTATGCCCTACACAAAATTGTATACGAAGTTTGAAAAATAATGTAAATATATGATAAACATACGCACGCGAGGGAGTAAGGTAGCTGACGTGGGTGAAACCGCGGGAAAAAGCTACCTACAACTTATACATCAAGGCTGACTTTCTTGATAATCAATTAATTACCTATTCAGTTCTCATGTTACCACGTCATGTAAATTTAACAGAAAAACTAATCATGCTTATCGATAAAAAGCTAACTTAAGGCGCAATCAAACGAGAATAGTCAACTTGCTGCATTTTCATAATCAAGAGACTAAAGTGTAAATTTTCCTTAAATAACGTAATGTAACGTGTCAACGAGAATATTCTAGAACAAATACATTTAGACACCCATGCATTAATTAACTTTTGGATTGTCTGTAAGAGATTGCTTGGAACATTAATGGTTGAGAACATTACGGAGAACTCTCAGGCGTGCAGGTTTCCACACGATGTTTTCCTTAACCGTTGAAGTAAGTGATATTTTAATTGTTTTTTTTTTTAAACGCATATAACTGGGCTGGGCTATCACCGCTTCGTTTCACCGATGTTTATTAATATATATATATTATTTAAAATAAATTTATTTTGTATAAAGCTTTGCATTTTTATCTGAAATAAAGCTTTATTATTTCATTGTGATAGCTAAGTGTGTATATGATTAATAATTATAATAATGATATACATCACAGAGATAAAACTGGCAAGTAAACAAGTGCACTTGCCAAGTGTGTTCGTTCCTTAACTTTTTTTGCTCGAACTAGCACCTGCGTACAGGTCCTCAGAGGTCAGCTACTGCCATATAAGTCAATACAAAACCGAACTATTAATTCTGATCGCACACTACATTATAGTTTACCCCGCACTAGCCGCACATGTACAATGATCAGGGCCCTTTTTTGTTTTTAACGCTGGGAAATACGCTTACACATCCCCTCCGGAAGTGACGCAGGTATACTGCGTCGCTTCCAGCGGGGTAGACTGGCGACCAGAATACCCACTAAAACCCAGGGATGTTCCTTTGCGTCGCCTAGTGGCTGGATTGCACACTCGATCGCAACCCAACCAGCGGCGTCCACCGAGACAGCCCCTTCACCGTGGGCCTATCAAACGAGGCTTGTAACTCCGTCCAAGGCGTTCCTCACGAGCCGAGGATTAGGCTCATCCATCACCCGTAGCATGATCAGGACCCATCCCCATATTATCATATTTTCAGTTAATTTTCTTTGAACTCTAATTGGCATATTAAACTCATATGAGTTATACCTAAATTTTGATCCGTAATTAACTAACTACATTGGACATCTTTATTGTAGCATAATAGAGTTATTTTTCTGGTTACATTTCTATATCACCCCTAAGATAATGAGTTAAATAACCAGTAAGTTGCTCTCAGATGCTTCTGAGAGTAGTGATAAAAGTCGGATGCGGCTATTAAGGATTTTACTCGCGAATGAATTGAACAGTACTCCATTTCTATTCAAGCTCTTCTTTTCAATTATCTCTCTCCTATGAAAATTGGTTTGTAGATCGTAATATAGTACAAGGAAGCTGAGCTTTTAATGCCACATTCTAACTGAGATGTCTGTCAGGTATATAAGGTAGGTATATAAATCGGTTGCTATTTCTCAAGAGCTTTTCAACCATTTATATTGCTATTTTCAAGAGTAACTTTACTGACTGCATTGCTTTTCTTTGTTATATATAACTAGTAGGTAGAGCAAGGTGGCGGGTGCGGCGCGTGCGATTATCATCCAATATGCGTTCAGCTTTAAAAACATTAGTACGTTGTCCTATCGCCCTTTACAACTCCATTCCCACATTTCTTTGTTACTTAAAATTCCCCCAAATGGGTTGTAAAAGTGAAGTAGTTAAGTGAGTTTACAAAAGTAGGTTAATCGTACCTTACTTTAGTTGAGCAGCTATAATGTTACTAGGTGTTCATATATCTAACTCTATTATACTTTATCGATCGCTTGCTACTTATTTGATGGTAAGTGATGACGCCATGGCTGGCTAGATACCATCATACTAGAAAATGATAAATTCTCCATCAGCAGGAGATTTGATTAAATATCAATTGCTAAATTTATACCCGCGGGAAATCGAACCTGAGATCTCTCACTTAAGTGGCGATAGCGTAAATATCTGCAATAAGAGATTAACAAACATATATTAAATATTATTACTTATATTACCTAACTGAAATGAAAAAAAAAACCAATAAACCCACTTATTAATACTTACGCTCCTAATTGGTTTCTACGCGACATCGTGCCGGAATGAATGCTAAATCGCTTGGCGACACGTCTTTGTCGGTAGGGTGGTAACTAGCAACGATCGAAGTCTCCCACCAGACCAGACTTAAGCCGGTAATCGAACCCGGGACCTCTAACTTTATAACGCAACATCGCACGCACTGCGCCACGGAGGTCGTATATGGTTAGATATACTGAATGCCTACCGTATGAACGTTACATTGTATTTATAGTTCAACTTATAAACTTCGTCACAAGCACGCGACCGCTTGCCTCGTAAAGCACGTTGCGCCGCTGAATGACGAACACTTATCATTCTGAGCACGCGTTTACCACGACTCCCACTGAGCACGACCGGCTATGAATAACTCACACTTGTGCTTAAGGTCTATCTCATAGTATAGAAGCGATAGCGGGTGTGATAAAAATGCAGCGTTTTTCAAAATAATTTTTTTAGCAGTTATGTTAATATTTGGTATGGAGAACATTAATGTGTACTAAAATACCTTTTTGGCTATATCATTAATGGTAGGGGAGCCCATGATGCTAAATGGGGATTTACTCGAGCGTCATAGAGGGTTGCAAAGCTTAGATGATAAGAAGAAAAAAATGTTATATGATACATACCTTTCCATCGGTGGGGGAAGCGGCTATAGATTTTTAAATATGTAAAAAAAACTGTTGCATGGACATCTTCGAGCGCGTCAAATATTGATAGCATCAATGGCCTACGTATTTTTAATAATGAGGTATGTTACTCTGATCGTCTGCACGATCCGGTTGGTTGCATGTAAGGGTTGAAAATGAAAAAAAAAAATTAATCGAGCGCGTCAGATTTTCTAAGGGAGTGTTAAGTGCACCAAAAAAAAGCTCTCATTTACTAATCTGACGATTTCGATGTGACGAAAACTCGCAGCCATTTTCATAATGTGCAAAAAAAATTCGCCATTTTGAAATACTCGAGCGCGTCAGATTAAGATATATATGGATTGGCAGACTTCACACGCCATTGAGAACATTATGGAGAACTCTCAGGCGTGCAGGTTTCCTGACGATGTTTTCCTTCACCGTTGAAGCAAGTGATATTTTAATTGATTAAAAACTTAGATTAATTGATAACTCCGAAAAGTTAGAGGTGCGTGCCCGGATTTGAACCGCCGACCTCTGATTAGGAGGCTGACGCCCTAACCACTAGGCTATCACCGCTTCCAACTAATTTCAAACAGTACGTATGAAATGGTCTGGTCTGGTCACTCTTTTACCGACCTCTGCGGACAGTGGGTGCGCTGTCGCATTACAAAGTTGAAGGTCCTGGGTTTGATTGCTGGTTCGAGTCTGGTCTGGTGGGAGGCATCGGCCATGGCTAGTTACCCTAACCTATCGACAAAGGAGGGTCGTCAAGCGTTCCGGCACGATGTCGCGTAATAACCAATTAGGAGTGTATTCCTACCATAGCCCTAACTGGTTAGTCCACTACCAATTTAAACTGCATTATCACTTACCATCAGATGTGATTGCCGTAATGACATGACGGGTATAAAAAACTTTGTTTGTTTATGCCACATGAGTATTTGAGTAGGATAAGAGTGAAAAGGCATCTTCTAGGCTTCTTTTGTAAATGATTATTGAAATCATGATTCATGATTGTATTGGAATAAAACCCGCTACCGCTCAAGCTCTCTTCTTATTGACATGGTCAGCATCTTAACTTAGATACCTCATACAAACTGGCGTCCCACCGAAATTTTATTTTCATTGTGTCGAATTCACGTACCCACATATTTTCAAGTTCAACGAATACTTAGTTATTTGAAGCAACAGTTTGTGTTATTTCGCGCGTACTCGTGGTTTCGAACGAGTAAAAATGCACAACGTCATGTTACTTCTAGTAGGTACCTGGGAGATTATTGTTGAATCGTGTTTTATTCGTCGAAGATTCTTACAAGTTATAAACCACACCTGCCTTTTGCATATAAATCACAAACCTTTTAGCGCTTAAACAAAAGAACTCTAGAATCATGTTACGTTTAACACATAACGCAATATAAACGTACGTAAGATAAGACAGATTGTATCTCCATTCAAAAGACTTCAACGCGTAGGTTAAACGGTAGCCAAGGTGCCAATTATAGGTAAATTGCAATACTATAAGTCGTATAATCGCCTACGGTATAATTTCCAACTGTTTAGTACTCCTACGTAGTTCTTACAAATCTAGGAACCTATACTGACATTATGGTAGCTAAAGCTTAGAAAAGCTTAGCTCGGTATACGTACAATTAATCTCTCATATACGGCGGCGCCTCGAATCCATCTGATTTACGCCGTGAATGATCGAATTCAGTAGTGCTGTCCCTTTTCTTCTATTCTCTGGTGATAAGAATGGAAACATTTTTTTTTATACACTACAAGTAAGCTAGGTGAGAAAGCTGTCAAGGGCTAACTAATAGTGTATAATAAAAAAATAAAAATAAACTTAACAACTTGAATTTCACGTATATTTGGAACCCTCATAGCTTTAGTTTTAGTTTACGAATGTAATTATCACCATCAAATTACTACTATGTAAATTATTGACGCGTCAAAAGTGCCTTTTGAAGGACTATTTGAATAAAGATTGTTTGAATTTGAATTTATATAATGCTAACGGCTCATTGACGAATACAATTTTAATTCGTTCACATATTACAGTTTCTAATACTTTCTGTTAGTGTAAAACCCGTGTCAGAAGGACTCGCTCTTCTCACATATTGGGTATTAATTAAAGTTACGTAGGTTTTTTTATAATTTCATATTATAGCTTATATATATATAGTTTACCATATCAAACTTCTTGGCGTTTATATTAATATGTACGGAAAGGGAACGAAAACTTCAACAGGGATGATACAGGGGATAATTTTCAATTACAAACATAGCTTATTCCTGCAGCTCGAAAAATCACAGCTAGTTATTCACAAATAAACAATTTTTGCGTCATTACAATATAAGAAGAATAGAATAATTCACAACGCTTTAACGTGTTTGGCACATGTTCCCACGGATTCTTTGAAGAGCCGTTAACGTAATTTAACCGTGAGTACAAACAGACACATTATATCTCATTATTAATATAGATAACAGAGATAAACGAAGAGTCATCAGTTCTTCTTTAACAAACTTAAGAAATGAAAAGAAAGGAACAAAAGAAAAAAAACATTGCAAGATTACTAACGGTAGTCAGCATAAGGCGTTGTTTCCAACGTCATAGTTTTGTTTCATCATCATCATCATCATCATGATTACCCATTACCGGCTCACTACTGAGCACGGGTCTCCTCTCAATATGAGAAGGGTTTGGCCATAGTCCACCACGCTGGCCATGTGCGGATTGGCAGACTTCACACGCCTTTGAGAACATTATGGAGAACTCTCAGGCGTGCAGGTTTCCTCACTATGTTTTCCTTTACCGTTGAAGCAAGTGATATTTTAATTACTTTAAAACGCACATACCTCCGAAAAGTTAGAGGTGCGTGCCCGGATTCGAACCGCCGACCTCTGATAAAGAGGCTGATGCCCTAACCACTAGGCTATCACAGCTAGTTTTGTTTACCTGAATTTATTTTTTCATAAACTGAACATTTAATGATATACTCGTAACTGAAAAAGATGCCAGATTATCAGTTTCTAAGAGGATTTCATGTCAAATTATTATTGCATCAATTAATCATAAACTTCAACCAATTAATCCTTTAAAAAGCAGTTTCGATGCATAAAATATATAGTTGTTCGTTAACTTAAAACTAAAGCTATGAGGGTTCCAAACGCGGCCTGGTCTAAGTAGAAGCAAACAATAATCTTAGCCGTATTACATTCCTTTTTGTAATCACCATTTCACATGCCACTTAAATAATTTTTATTTAACGATGTTATACTTGAGATCCATTGATATAAAGTTTATCGGAGTTGTATATATTGAGTTGAGATATGTATTCATAATAAAAAAGGAACTTTGATAAGCAAAGTTTCTAATAAGTCTGTGAACTTTTTAACTCGTCGCCTTTAAATTCCTTGAAATGGTAAGCTTGACCGAATAATTCAAACCGTTCTCCTAAATCTGAGAAGTGACGTTGGCTACATAATAATGCTAAACGAGTACCTACAGTTGGAGTTCATTCAGACTAGACCCTCTTGCAATTCTTAATCCAGTCGCGTTCCTTCACACATGCCTACAGTGAAGTCTTTTCCGGCAACTAGTAGACCGCAATTTTTTTTGTACTACACACTTTTATTTTGACCTGGTTGTAGAGCTCTGTCTTTTCTGTGCGACTTGAACTCGCCCGACCTAAGCGCTCCTCTCCGAAAGAGGAGACCTACACATATCCTTCACGACTCTGAAGATCAGATGACTACTACCAACATTCTCGTACCACCTATCACACAATCATACGCTACCCACCGTCTTCGCCCGCGAAGACGAGGTTCCCGCTATCTTACGTCATCCGGACGTGTGCTCCATCCATAGCCTCGGAGACATACCGACTACTCACCGTCCGACGCCCCTCTTCTTCTGGCAGAGCATTTTTCCGGAGCTCACCAAACAGCCCGATTACGCTGTAGCAACCAATTTATTTCGGACTATCTTTTACCTGTACTAACCCTAGCACAGGTAAAAGACAGTCCATATATAGTGTCTAAGCTTGCGCTGCGCATGCGTAAACATAACTGGAATTCAATAATGGCACCTTAAATTAAATACTGAATAATATTCAACAATGTTTATAAAATATGTTGATTAGAGGCAATCTAAAAATGCACATAATTTTGTTTAAATCGCGCACAATGTCCATATAAAGTCACGTTTATATAATCGATTTGCAAGTTTGTTGCTTATCATTGTCATCTTAAAAGATTCGCTGGATGTTATTGAAGAGGCAGGCAGCATTCACAACGGATTCACACAAAACTACTTATGTCATCTCAATAATTATTACTAACAGTAGCCTGGTAACGATCCGATATCGACCCGATAGTAAATTGTAAAATAAATTCAAGCTTTTTTTTTATTCCATTACAAGTTAGCCCTTGACAGCAATCTCACCTAATGCTAAGTGATGATGAGGGTAAGTGTAGCGGGCTAAAATAAATAAATACTTAGAAATGATATTGTGTAGCATGTATCAAATTATTATAAACGTTTTGATAAACGTGAATTTTCGTTCGAGATTTTCGGACAAGTTTCGAACCCATCCGAGGTTCTTATTCATAACCTTGCTATTTATAAGTTGTTTGTGATAAAATTGTTTAGTTACGACGGCTTTGTAGGACGAAATTACTTTCATCAATTTGTTTTACAATAATGTACATATATATATGTACTATGTTCTTATTGGTTCTGAAGTACTATTAATAATTAAAGTAATTTTAACAAAATGTACTTAGAGTAACTTTCAAGCAGCAACAGAGCCAATAGGCGTCATTTTCGTATGGTGATTCAAAGTCTTTTAACAGTCATCATGATCAACGCATTGCCGGCTCACTACAAAGCACGGGTCTCCTCTCAATATGAGAAGGGTTTGGCCATAGTCCACCACGCTGGCCATGTGCGGATTGGCAGAATTCACACGCCTGTGAGTACATTATGGAGAACTATCAGGTATGCAGGTTTCCTCACGATTGTAACTTATATAGGGCAAGCACTTATCATGTTTTAATATGGATTAGGTAAGCCCGTATTCATTTTATGAATCTGCAAGAGCTGAGCAAGTTAATCTAGAGCAAACTGTTTTTTTTTACGTGTTTTATATGGGATTTGACAAGAGTCTTTTTAAAAAAGAAACCTTAATACACAAGAATAAAATATATTAATTAAATTGGAAATAGAAACAAGGGATATACACTGGATATAGAAATTACATACAGAAGTTGCCTAGTGAAGCTGTTTGGCCTAGTGGTTAGGGCGTCCGCCTCCTAATCAGAGGTCGGGGGTTCGAATCCGGGCACGCACCTTTAACTTTTCAAAGTTGTTGAGAGTTCTCCATAAAGTTCTCAAAGGCGTGTGAAGTCTGCCAATCCGCATATGGCCAGCATGGACTATGCCTGAACCATTCTCATATTGAGAGGAGACCCGTGCTCTGTAGTGAGCCGGTAATGGGTTGATCATGATGATGATGATGATGATAGAAATTACCCCTACCTAACCCCTCTGAGGTCTAGGAACCGACTGCCAGGAGGCTCTGCATTCCCCCCTTGTCAAGTATGAGTAGGTCCTTAGTCAGCAAATCTTCTAACATGTACAGGGTGTAACAGTGCGCATTAACATATATCATCATGATCAACCCATTACCGGCTCACTACAGAGCACGGGTCTCCTCTCAATATGAGTAGGGTTTGGCCATAGTCCACCACGTTGGCCATGTGCGGATTGGCAGACTTCACACGCCTTTGAGAACATTATGGAGAACACTCAGGCCTGCAGGTTTCCTCACGATGTTTTGCTTCACCGTTGAAGCAGGTATATTTTTAATCTTCTTTAAACATATATATCGTGATTTAATCGTGTCGTGAACTGTAAAACTCTATCGAAACATAAAATTTTGAAATGTCAATATATGAATGCAACGTGTCTTAAGCTATAAATTGTTGAATACCATATAAAGTGTTTTATTTATGAACTCTCTCGACCAAATTCGGTCGCTATAAAACTTACGAAAAAATCACGATTCAGGTAAACCTTTTAAAGATGCATTCTCATATGCCGATTGCATTTTTGTCAAAAGTGTAATACTTTCGATATATACATTTTATTTTGCTCTTGAAGACTAAATTATGTGACCCTTTTTTATCTATAATTATAATAATTCTTTATTTCACACGTATGTATGTATATATTTTTTGGACACGGTCCATAGAGTGTTAGTAATACATCTTAACCTACCTTACAACTAAAACACTTCTTATAATACAATCGACTTATTCTACTCAATCTTAAAAATAATTTTAACACCTACTTTCCCTATACTGTTTAAAGTTTAAGTTTAAAAGGAGAGTAGCCTAGCCTAGTTTGGGGTTAATTTGATTTAGTTTGAATTCGTTTTGGTATTATAGGGTTTTCTAGAAGAAGGCTAAGCTTTCTATTTAGAAATAATTAGTTATTTTGTAATTTTATTTATTCCTTCGTATCTTCTTTTGTTTTGTTTTTTTCAACTGTACTATTTCAACAATGGCACTAAATAAATATGTCAGAATGACAAATATATCATATATATTAGCGGTGATAGCCTAGTGGGTAGGGCGTCAGCCTCCTAATCAGAGGTCGGTGGTTCGAATCCGGGACTAAGGCCAAACCCTTCTCATATTGAGAGGAGACCCGTGCTCTGTAGTGAGCCGGTAATGGGTTAATCATGATGACAAATATATCCATCACTCAACATTGATCAGGCGATTGTAAAACAAGCCCTTATAAATACAAAAACATAAAATAAAACTTATTTATTTCTAAAGGTGTGGTAGGTCAGAGCCGAAACAAGTCATTAATGTCACATGGTATAAACAAAAAAGGAGGAAAACAATGCAGTTTTATCGTATGAGTTTGGGAATTAATTAATTATATTAAGCTATACTTCGAAAAGCAAGTTTTCTTTTTGTGTTACGCATTAATCCGGATTAACGATATTCGATGGAATTATATGACGATAATAAACTCCAAGGTCACGAAATCAGTTCATAAATACCACCATACAGCTAAGCTGTGATAGCCCAGTGGTTAGGGCGTCAGCCTCCTAATCAGAGGTCGGCGGTTCGAATCCGGGCACGCACCTCTAACTTTTCGGAGTTATGTGCGTTTTTAAACAATTAAAATATCACTTGCTTCAACGGTGAAGGAAAACATCGTGAGGAAACCTGCACGCCTAAGAGTTCTCCATAATGTTCTCAAAGGCGTGTGAAGTCTGCCAATCCGCACATGGCCAGCGTGGTGGACTATGGCCAAACCGTTCTCATATTGAGAGGAGACCCGTGCTCTGTAGTGAGCCGGTAATGGGTTGATCATGATGACCGATAAAGACGTGTCACCAAGCGATTTAGCGTTCCGGCACGATGTCGCATAGATACCAATTAGAAGTATGGGTTTATCATACCACTATCAGGTTAGCCTGCATCTTAGACTGCATCATCACTAACCATCAGGTGAGGTTGCCGTCAAGGGCTAACTTGTATTTGATAAAAAAAAAGAGTTCTCTTTAAGAAACTTCTTATTTTAAATTTAACCAAATATACACAATTAATAAAATATAAGGTATTGAAACAAATACATCTCTAACTACCGATAGGTATAGATAGCATGTTCAACTACGCTTAAACCTACCAGGTTAACTTGGGGCGTAGCTCAGATGGTAGAGCGCTCGCTTAGCATGCGAGAGGTACCGGGATCGATACCCGGCGCCTCCAAAGAAACCAGGTTAACTTTACCTACTAACTGATGAGATGAGATTGCAGTCGAGCCACCTTTTGACAGATATTTTTTTAAACAAGAGCTGCAGGTAATATTTCGACCAACCTACGCGTTTACCCAGTAATTATCCGAATTTATGTAGAGTCATTAAATACGTTTAAAACCATTCAACCCAAAGTACATGACTTTGAAGAACGCCAATGACATAAAATAAAACCATTGAGAAGAGTCCAGGGGATTAGGGTCGTAAATATATATAATTTAAAGTCAGACGTTAACTATAAGTAATATATTTTGTCATTTTACATTGTTAAAAACCTAATTGTATCCAATTAAATCGGCGCTAGTAATATTATTTTTATCATCAAAATTTAGGGTAAATATATAAATTTTATAATAATTATGATATAAATAAATTTCGGTGTCTGTGGTATGTGACCGTTGATTGATTGACAAAGTACATGGCCGCGATTTCCGGAGAGATGTGGTTTCAAAAAAACAGGCCGGCTGTTCCGAAAATTTGTACAGTTATAATCATCATCATCATCATCAGCCAACATTAATCCACTGCTGGACATCAGCCCCTTTGAAGTAGCGCCAATTCACCTGTCTCCGGCCTTTCGCATCCCGGCTATGCCTGCTACTGTTCGGAGGTCATTGCTAATAAGTTATAATATTGATATAATATTGTTATATAATTGGGTTTATATTGAGAAGCGGTGATAGCCTAGTGGTTAGGGCGTCAGCCTCCTAATAAGAGGTCGGCGATTCGAATCCGGGCACGCACCTCTAACTTTTCAGAGTTACGTGCGTTTTTAACAATTAAAATATCACTTGCTTCAAACGGTGAAGGAAAACATCGTGAGGTAACCTGCACGCCTGAAAGTTCTCCATAATGTTCTCAAAGGCGTGTGAAGTCTGCCAATCCGCACATGGCCAGTGTGGTGGATTATGGCCAGACCCTTCTCATATTGAGAGGAGACTAGTGCTCTGTAGTGAGCCGGTAATGGGTTGATCATGATGATGATGATTTCTTTGTATCTAACTATTGTTATTTAATGAGGAGTATTTCCAAGTAATGCAGATTGCTTTACAATTAGGCATAATAATAGCCTGAGGGAGTTGGACCACTGTTGGAAGGGATAGTAAGTATCTAAAATGATATTCAATACATTTTAACCGATTAAACTAACTATTATGATCAACCCATTATCGGCTTACTACAAAGCACGGGTCTCCTCTCAATATGAGAAGGGTTTGGCCATAGTCCACCACGCTGGCCATGTGCAGATTGGCAGACTTCACACGCCTTTGAGAACATTATGGAGAACTCTCAGGCATGCCGGTTTCCTCACGATGTTTTCTCTCACCGTTGAAGCAACTGATATTTTAATTGCTTAAAAACGTGAGATGGTGATAACAAAAAGAAAAAATACCTTGCTAAGTTTGTTGTGGGCTTCTTCTTAGACCGGGGCGCGTTTGGAACCCTCATATAGCTTTAGTTCGAAGTTTACGAATGTAGTTATCACCATCAACTCACTACTATGTTAATTATTGACGCGTCAAAAGTGCATTTTGGAGGATTACTTGAATAAAGATTATAGTTGATTGATTGTTGATTTTTAAGCATCATACCATAAAGCCTTAAATTATCTTATACCTCTATGGTGGTTTAATTCAAAGGAACATTACAATGTATATACAAAGTACTATGTGACTAACCCACATCGGTTATCGGTACGTTATTTATGCAAGTGAGGCAGCGCCGCACCTACGTCGAAGACAGGAAGTGCGAGTTCGAATCCAGAAGATAAGTTTTTCCCGAGACACTGATTAGCAATCTATAGTGAGTAGAACCTGTCGCTATGCCTCCGGCGTTTCTTGTGCCTACAATTTATTATAAAGCGCAAATTCTCGACAAGACTGTCTCAAGACAATATAATCTTTCATAAATTTTATAGTAGTGGGATTTAAAGAAGGACTTTAACGCAAAGTTGTCAACTTTGCCTTAAAGTCCTTCTTTAAAGTCAGAAAAAAAAACAGATTTTATTGTAGTAATGAAAAACTAACGCAAAGTTTACACTTTTAAAAATAAATGTGTATCAAACAAATGCATACCAGAGTAACAGCATTACATATTATTTTATGTATTTTTGGTTTAGATGGACCATAGACAATTAATTATTACATCGCTGTAAAGTTTAATAGTCCTCGACACATTTGACGACATCAAAGCAAAAGGTAACCTTATAATATTATAAATTGTTACATAAATAATATTTATGTACCTGTATATTAATAATAATATGTATAAAAATAAGAAATGTGTATGTATGTTTATTTATTTATTTGAGTTTTTCATATCACTTTTGGTTTTTATATGTATTTATCTTGCACACGAGCGTGAGTGTTGTCTGGTGGGAGGCTTCGGCCGTGGTTAGTTACAACTCTACCGACAAATACGTGTCGCTAAGCTATTAAGCGTTCCGTCCCGATGTATTCAATTAGGAGCGTGGGTTAACCATACGCCTAACAGGTTAGCCCCCTACCATCCTAGACAGAACCATCACTTACCACCAGGTGAGACAGCCGTTAAGGGCTAACTTGTAGTGTATAAAAAAAAAGAAGTTAAAATCATGTCTAAACTCTACTCCGGCCAACGTTAGCTCATGGCATTTCATAGAGCCCAGTTATTTATGTCAGCCACTATCTATCATCAAATTATAATATAACAGAGTAAGCGTAATATATGACCATAACCGAAAAACAGGATGCGAGTTACTTCATCACTTTCGCTCAATCAAAGTTATTGTGTTTTAATTATACAAAATAACAGACAATTATTTACAAAAGACGTCTATAGAAACGTTTACTCAATAGTTATTATATTTTAACGTAATTTTCTGATTTTCGAAATACGAACAATTTTTGACATCAAAATAGTGTTAAACACGAGGTCGTTGTAGAATGTGATGACTTTTTGGTTCCACCGGACCCAAATCATCATAGAAATGACAACGAGATTGTCAACATCAGACAAATTTTCCACAAAACCAAATTTTCATTTCGGAATAAACTGAATCAATTTATCTTGTGTAAACAAAAATAATTTGAAAATTGTTCGGTTAAATTGTCGATTCTTTAGAGAGGACATGAATAAATTATGTCACCGTATCTAAATAACAAGAATTTTTAATTTAATATTTATTTATTTATTTATTTTTATTATTTATGTCCCAAATTTGTGATATCAAACACTTACAAAAGAAGTATACAAAGGAAAGCTTATCTCTATAAGAGATCTCTTCCAGCTACCCTCAGATGTGAGTAAGGTGAATTTATAAAGTGGGATAGGTCAAACAAGGTATGTTTAAACTACATACAAAAATATACTTATTATATTTATTTAGAGTTATTTATATATAAACATATATACATCTCATCATTAAATTATATTTATATGATTTAATGGCTATATTTTTTGCTGCTTTCGGTTTTCCCTTTTGTTTTTTTTTTTAATTATTACTATATTATTTTTTGTAATGTCACTCTGGTCTGGAAAATCAGCGTGGTTTTTTTCATATAAGACCTGACATATGCAGAGCTGTACACCCTTTCTGGTTGGTGTTACAGACAGACAAATTTCTGATTAGAATATGATGTACTGTATGAGAATAAATCAATTTTCTTTCTTCTTTCGGAATGCTTTAAATATCATTGTATCAAATATACGATTTCGGGAAATCCTGGCACTGGTGTAATATTTACTTAAGAAGATGTCCCAATAACGGATTAATATTTTGTAAACTTCGTTTATCAATGAACCATTTTTAGTCATGTAATTCATATCGAAGATTACATGACGATCTTCCAACTCCATCATTCATTCATGTATTCCAGTTCCCTGTCCTATAATAATGAATTGAATTTATTAACCGTTGAAGCAAGTTATATTTTAATTGCACATGACTCCGAAAAGTTAGGTGCGTGCCCGTGATCGAACCTCCGACCTCTTATTAGAAGGCGGACGTCCTAATCACTAGGCTGTCAAATTTTTAAAAAAATATTATTCAACCCTTTTTCCTATACCATTTGTAAATAATGCTGCATACAATACGCGCAAAAAAGAATGAAACATAATTGTTTTTGTTTCAATAAGATTCTAAATAGAATTAAAAAAACACATATATATTATTTACTTATCGTTTTTAAAGTTTAGCGAGTGGCTAGTTTGCATATAGAGTAATATATTCTTTTGGTATAACGTAACACAAAAACCTATAAACAAAACCTTTAAAACCCCAATTTTTAGGTAAAAAAACGCGTACAATTTTACTATAATACAATAAGATTATAAACAATTACATTAATCCAGACATAGATTTTTACATTGTTATGAAAAGCCTTGACTCAAGGTCAAGTTAACTACCAGAGATGATTATGATCGCCAATCCTAATTCCTAACTTCAAGTAAACATTATAACAAAGCAACTCACCTATAATTTATTCAGATGGAAAACTATAAGATAAAATCCCACAGAAAATGCACAGACACGGGTAATGACACAGTGTGATTGCACAAACACAATTTTCCGAGTCGCGTACTATTTTTCCGTTTGAAAATCGAACGCACAACCGGCTCACGCGCAAGTTAAAAAGCGACTGGCGCGAGCGCACACACCTGTCATAGTAAAAAAAACAATAGCAAATAAGGCTCCGAACACACTTATTCTAACCAAGGTGTACGAAATCTACTTCATTAGTTTAGAGACTACCTCGTAGGTTGCGTGGTTATATTTTCCAGTAGCTGATGCTGGAGGATAAGCTGTGATAGCCTAGTGGTTAGGACGTCTGCCTCCTAATCAGAGGTCGGGGGTTCGATCCCGGGCACGCACGCACGCACCTCTAACTTTTCGACTCGACATCGTGGCGGAACGCTAAATCGCTTGACGACGCGTCCTTGACGGTAGGATGGTAACTATCCATGACTGGAGCGTCCACGGGGGCATCAAAAGTCCTCTCAGCATGTCTTTGAGCTTTGAGAACATTATAGAGCTCAGGCAAGTAGATTTCCTCACGATGCTTTCCTTCACGCTTAAAACGAGTGATGACGCTAGTATATAAAGTGTTTCTACTTATCTAGTATGCTAGAGGCTCATAGTAGCATGTGGTGTCGACAGCTTATTTGAAGTGGCTTAAAAGAATAACCGAAATGGCGTAACGTTTAAGCTTTGTTGGACACGAGGACAAAAGTGTCTGTTTGTTTTCCCATTACAAACTAACATGCTTTTAGCCACGCCAATAAACTTTTCTTGCAACAATGTAACATCTAAGTGCATTAGCGAGTAGCTAATTAATATTCTAACAATAACTTTTGTTAGAAAGCTGGAATCATCATCATGATCAATCTACAACTACAGAGCACGGGTCTCCTCTCAATATGGGAAGGGTTTGGCCATAGACCACGTCGCTGGCCATTGCGGATTGGCAGACTTCACACGCCTTTGAGAACATTATGGACAGCTCTCAGGCAAACAGATTTCTTCACGATGTTTTCCTTCACCGTTGAAGCGAGTAATATTTTAATTGCTTAAAAACGCACATAACTTGTAAAAGTTAGAGGTGCGTGCCCGGGATCGAACCCCCGACCTGATTAGGTAATAAATAACGAAAATAAAGCTGGAATCATCATAATCAATTCTCTTCTTCATCAACCCATTGCTAGCTCACTACAGAGCACGGGTCTCCTCTCAATATGAGAAGGGTTTGGCCATAGTCCACCACGCTGGCCATGTGCGGATTGGCAGACTACAACGCCTTTGAGAACATTATGGAGAGCTCTCAGGCATGCAGGTTTGCTCACGATGTTTTCGTTCACCGTTGAAGCGAGTGATATTTTAATTGCTTAAAAACGCACATAACTTGTAAAAGTTAGAGGTGCGTGCCCGGGATCGAACCCCCGACCTGATTAAGAGGCGAATGCCGTAACCACTAGGCTATCACAGCTATATAATGCTGGAATAGCAAGGATCAAAAGACACTTTCCTGTAGAATCGGAAAAGTGAACCTAGGACGTAGTAATTCACGCATACTAAAAGAACAAACGCAGTTAGCTACACGTGGCCATCCATCATCATCATCATCATCATCATCATCAGCCAACATTAATCCACTGCTGGACATAGGCCTCTTTGAAGCAGCTCCAACTCATCCTGTTTCCGGCCATCCATGCAACATGCCAATCTCGTCCGACCCCCCCGTTATAGCAAACGTCGCCTAAGCCAAGGTTCGGCCTCAAAGGAGGCGCCCTTAGGCAGTCGTTCCCTTAGTTTCTTCGAGCCCTAGGGTTAAAAATTTCTTCTGGCAGAGCTTCTTTCCGAAGCTCGCCAAACAGCCCGGTTACGCTGTGGCAACCAATAGGGTTTGTACAGCTAACAGACAGTCCGAAAAAAAATGCAAACAAAAAAATCGCCGTTACCGAAACTTTTTTTTTAAACACAAGAATGTCAGTTTCGTCCGCTAGTTGTTATCAATTACTTATCATTAATGGACACTTCGTCCAAATTAAAATCATTATCCGAAAATCCCATGTACCGTATACCTACTCTTAATTTCCTGTCTTAAACGCACTTCCTTCATTGCATACACTTTGCAGCCTACGTCACTAATTACTTTAAAAAGCAAATATATCTGCATGTGACTTTGGTATTTATGCCTATAACTCTAAACGCCATTTCTGTTTGAAATTTAATAAGACAGCTCGATTGTAAAAGGATGTTGTACCGTTCATTATTTAGAATGTAACTTCTTATTCTAATAAATATACTTGTTTTAATTTTATGTTAATATAATGTGTTTTTCGTTGAGTTTTTATAACTTCATTTACTTAACAAATTTAATCTATATATATAAAAGCGAAAGGTCACTTACATACTTACATACTTACTTACATACTGATTAAACACGATATCTCAAATACTATTGTACGTATAAAGCTATAATTTAGCAAGTAGGTAGTTGATAGTTAAGAGATGTCAGCTAAGAAAGGATATTTGGAAATTCCACCCCTAAGGGTTTAAAAGGGGGGTTGGAAGTTTGTATGAATTTTCTTTGTTTTTAGAGTTAGAGACACAAAAATTTGCATTAAGATTAATAATAATAAATAAAAAACATGTACATCATTTTTTTTTAAATATTACCTTTTAAGGGTGGTAAAATAGGGGATGATAGTTTTTGCTTATTTTTTTATTATGAAGTCTACAAGCTTGAAATTTTGAAAATACGTTTCTTTTAGGGCGTAAGTATAAGGATAGAATTTTATTCATCCAAATCTACCCCGGAGGGGGTAAAATAAGGGTTTGAAGTTTGTATGAAAGTCCTATGTTTTTTAATTTAGAAACACGAAAATCGTCAATTTGACGTTTGCCTGTAGCTTACTTTCTGAAGCAGGGCATTGCCGCACGGGTAACCTCAATCTCAAGGGAAATTCTACGCAGACGAAGTCGCGGGCAACAGCTAGTATTTTATTATTTATTAAATCATAATATAATAGTATAAAATATATAAGATCTTTATCTTAAAAACGCACATAACTCCGAAAAGTTATAGGTGCGTGCCCGGGTTCGAACCCCGACCTCTGATTAGGAGGCTGACGTCCTAACCACTAGGCTATCACAGCTTTAGGGTAACATTTAGTAAATGATTATTTCATAGCTTGGCTAAGTCTTGTAACAGCTAGTTAAGATTTTAATATAGATCACATTAAAATGTAATCTAATGAAAATTGCCTTCGTCCTGGGGCCTAAATCAGCTGTAGTAATTTTATCTCTGAGTCACCGATCAATGACATTTTAGTACTGATGAAAGAAAATTAAAATGAAAATAAAGTTTAGTAACATTTTCAAGTTTTCAAGCGAAAAGTGAACGATAGTAGTAGAAGTAAACTTGTAGTACCGTTTAGTAGGCTGCACAAAATTAATAACACATTCCAAAGAAATTGTATTTTATTTTACAATATATTACCTTTTGATATCTTGGAGATGGCTATCAATAAGTTCAAAGTTTTTATAAAACGAAAGCTTGTAGAAAAATCCTATAACGATTTTAAGGATTATATAAGCGATAAAAAAGCTTGGGTGTGAATTGTTCTATCTCCATAGGTACTATAAATTATTATTGATTGTGTGAGACGGTGATAACGAAAAAAAATCCCGGCTAAGTTTGTTGTGGGCTTCTTCTTAGACCGGGGCGCGTTTGGAACCCTCATAGTTTTAAGTTTACGAATGTAGTTATCACCATCGAATCACTACATCATCATCATCATCATCATTTCAACCTATAGACGTCCACTGCTGGACATAGGTCTTTTGTAGGGAGTTCCAATGGCCACGGTCCTGGGCCGCTTGTATCCAGCGGCTCCCTGCGACTCGTTTGATGTCGTCTGTCCACCTTGTTGGGGGTCGACCAACGCTACGTTTACCGGTGCGGGGTCGCCATTCCAACACCTTGGGACCCCAACGTCCATCGGTTCTCCGAGCTATGTCCCCCGCCCATTGCCACTTCAACTTCGCAACTCGCTGAGCTATGTCGGTAACTCTGGTCCTCCTACGGATCTCTTCATTTCTGATTTGATCACGTAGAGATACTCCTAGCATAGCTCTCTCCATTGCTCGCTGAGTGACTCTGAGCCTTCTTATGAGGCCCATAGTGAGCGACCACGTTTCGGATCCGTAAGTCATCACTACACAATATGTAAATTATTGACGCGTCAAAAGTGCTTTGTAAGGGACTAATTGATTAAAAATTATTTGAATATTTGGATACAAGATTTATTTTCTTATGGATACCATAGAGTAAAATTGTCCATTAAAAGTTTTTTCATTTACATTTTACGTTGCAATTATATTGTCATTGCTTACTTTTTATATCCTCAAATTATATTTACGATACTTGTGAAAAATGCCTTCCTAATGTGAGTTCCCAAGCTCTCCTGTTGCCTTAATACTGTAATGACCACCTTTTGTGGCTTATTTATGATGTAGGTATTTATTAAGTAAGACATATTTTACAAGTTGTTTATAAGGGTTAAAATTTTATTAATCTGTCAACTATCAACAGCGCACGCGCTGCGCCACGGAGGTCCTTTTCGTAATCAAATTAATTCAATACAAGACAAGCAATAACTTGAGCGTATAAAACACGCGTTTTTCATGGAATGTAAACTCTCCTAGAAATAGTAGGAGAGAACAAAGGCTAGTTAAAACTTAATAGGTGGGAACGGTGGTACTCCGTGATCTCGCACCGTATGACTCATCGTGATGTATACCTACCTACGTAACCCGGCCGAAACAGTGCGTTCACCTTTGAGACGTTAAGACGCCATAATGGCACCTAATCGCTGCCTACGCTTGGAACTATATCTTGGTTTATTGCAACTTTTATTTCCACTGTGCAGCTCGCAGTGTAGTGGTTGTTCTGAGTAAGAATCATGAAGCCTTGGGTTTATTTATTTATTTATTTGCTTCCACATCCAACAGACTCTCATACCCGGTCAGGGCATTGCAAACAGTACAATTGTTATACATATTCTGTTCCGTCTCGATAGGAGGAAATGCGTATAAATCGATTATATGAAATAATAAAACTGTTTATTTAATTCTAATTTCTAATTTCCATGTTACCTCGATGATTCACAATTTTTCAATATTCTGACGTTTACATAGACAAATTTAGGTGCTCAGATTAAATGTCTTTTTAAGCACTGTACACACTGGCAGATCTTTAAAGCGTTGTACACACTAACATATTCATCATATTCCAATGTTAAACAATTCAATAAAAAAAAAAATTAAAAAATTAAAAATAATAACAATAATAATTCAATGATACAAAAAAAAAACTATTTTAATTGTTACGCATTGGCTGATGTCCAATTGAGGCCTTAAGTATACTTTTATTGGAACAGTTCGTCTATCCTGTAGAAGCTACTAAGGATGAGCCATTCTTTTAATTTGCGCTTAAAGGACGTCAAATTGTTTTCGTCAGTTATATTATTTGGTAATTTATTGTATATATTGATCGATCTATATAATGGGCCGCGGGTAAAAATTTTTAATTTGCATATGGGGTGTGCAAGTTTATTTTTGCGACGTGTGCTTCCTTCTTGTTTTTTTGTATTCTCAGTTGGTTTTAAATAGACTGATCGTTTTTTTTTTTTTGCTACAAGAAATGCTTTGTAAAATGGGCCAGAAGACTCTGTAAGACAAAGAAACACATACAGAAAAGACAAATTTGACGACCTTCGTGGCGCGCTATCGCATTATAAAATTGGAGGTCCTGGGTTCGATTCCCGGCTCGAGTCTGGACTGGTGGGAGGCTTTGGCCGCGGCTAGTTACCACTCTACCAACAAGGACGGGTCGCTAAGCGATTTACCGTTCCGGCACCGAGTGTGTGTTTCATCATCATCATCGTCATTTCAACCGACGTCCACTGCTGGACATAGGTCTTTTGTAGTGGGTTCCAATGGCCACGGTCTTGGGCCGCTTGTATCCAGCGGCTCCCTGCGACTCGTTTGATGTCATCTGTCCACTTGTTGGGGGTGCGAGGTCGCCACTCCAGCACCTTGGGACCCCAACGTGTCCACGGGTGTGGGTTTTCCATACTATTAGGTTAGCCCGCTACCATCTTCGATTGCACAATCACTTACCATCAGGTGTGGTTGCCTTCAAGGGCACTTGTGTTGGATAAAAAAACAGGCAATCTAGCACTTCCTAGGATAAAATATAAAGAATGGCAGGGTTGGAGTGTACATAGAGACCTGGAGGCAGAACATTGACGTCGTCTACTTCCGAGCCATAAGGTCAATCGATAGAGTCGCTTCCAAATAAATATTATGTCACATAACTTTATTATATTGGTTGCTTTGTAAAAAGCGATGATGATTAGGTATTTCTTTTCTCAGTTCACGTTATCTTGTATATAGAAATCAATTGCTGTTCGTTAGTCTCGCTAAAACTCGAGAACGGCTAAACGAATTTATCTTATCTTGATCTCGAAATGTTTGTGGAGGTCTAGGGAAGGTTTAAAAAATGAGTAAAATTCGAATAATTGCCAGGAAAACCCTAAAAACAGCCCTTTTCTTTTTCCCATATTAACGTTTTCTAAATAAAATGTAGAGTCAATTTGAACTTTATTGCTATTCAATAAAGTTCATATTATAATCACTCACTGTTGTCTAAGAAATGTAGGTGTTTTCCTAACCTAACTTCAAAGAGTCAATTTGCAATTTATATTTAGGCAATATTTTATCCCGGTATTTCCACGGAAACGGGAACTACGCGGGTGAAACCGCGGGTCACAGCTAGTTTAATATATTTTCTCAAATGTTGGAATATTTTTATCATTGATATAGTTTATCATTATAGGCATAATAATATAACAAAATATGACCGCTTAAATTTAAAACAATGTTAATAAATATGCGCTTCCAAATTTTATCAAAATGAATATCTTTACTTCGTCTAGACTCAACGTAGACTTACTTCATTTAGCAACGCATAACTCTTGGGAGGGAGAAGCCTATCGAAGCGTTACCCACTGCAAAAATACTGGACCACTGAGGCTAATAAAACTCGATGATAATATGAAAAAAATCCACTGACCTATTATTTTCCCCGGAAATTTCATTCATTTATTTTATTTTATGAAATCAACTTAAAATATGATGGATACTATAATTTCAAAAATATTTTTCTAAGTTTCTAGTGAGACATTCTCGACCCTGAAAACTAAACAGAAAACAGGTTTGCTATATTATTCATGAAAAATAACACGATTTCTTCTTTTTGCATACAAATTTTCAACGGTTCCAATTCTGTTGTTCAATGATTAAACTAAATTAGATAGTATATGTAAGAGGAAATTACTTTCTCTATCTCCAGTCGTTCCTTCATTACTGATGATCGTGGTCCTGGTGTCCTCGCAACCTCGTGCGGATTAATTGTTTCCACCGGCTTCTATCCGAGATATATCTATATAAAATAATATATCTTCTTCTTAGACCGGGGCGCGTTTGGAACCTTCATAGCTTTAGTTTTAAGTTTACGAATATAGTTATCACCATGAAAATTACTATGTAAATTATTGAAGCGTCAAAAGTGCCTTTTTAAGGACTATTTGAACAAAGATTAATTTGAATTTGAATTTAAATTACTGTCTACAAACCTGCCGTCTTTTTCAGTGTTCCACGTAGGAATTTCTACTTTTAATTCTGCCAATTCTTTTTACAGATTTATCGACAAAATAATTGGCGCCATTGTCTACTTCTAAGCGTGTTCCTTGATAAGGTTATCTAATATTATTCATGAATAGAAGAACGGCAAACATGTTTTCTTGTACATTGTATGATATATTCCTATTGATTCGATCGGAATTAATGTCCCAATCAATTGGCAGAGACGTAAATTACGAAAAGCTTCTCAAATTACAGTTTTTTATTTGGTGCCTACCTAATAAAACCATAGTATTACAATTCAGTCCTCTTTTTTGACTGCTTTGTAAACTAGCGATAGTCTATTAATCAAAAGCCTGTTTTTATGAGTAAAAAATAAATCTATAACATACAACTGATAAGCTGTGATAGCCTAGTGGTTAGGAAGTCCGCCTCCTTATCAGACCTCGGGGGTTTGAACCCGGGTACGCGCCTCTAACTTTTCGGAGTTATGTGCGTTTTTAAGCAAATGAAATATCACTTGATTCAACGGTGAAGGAAAACATCGTGAGGAAACCTGCATGCCTGAAAGTTTCCATATTGTTCTCCAAGGCTTGTGAAGTCTGCCAATCCGCAAGTGGCCAGCGTGAACACTGGCCAAAACCTTCTCATATTGATTGAGAGGAGACCCGTGAATGGGTTGATCATGATGATGATGATGATACAATCAATGCAAAACTCTTTATATTTATATTAAACTTCTAAATCGTTTTTATAATTTCGCAGAATCGTACATACAAAATATAATATGGATGAAAATAAAGCATTAAATTGTGATAGATATATAATGAATGGTGTGTAAAGTAATTTATTATAGAACTGTTTCCACTTAATCATACAATATGTGAGTCGAATGAATAGATGCCAATTTGAAAGAGCGATGAGTGTTAAGTTTTTAAGAAAAAATAAAAATGTCTTATAAAGACCTGGCTTACGCAAAAAAAAAGTTCTGCGTATGTTTTCGTGACATATAATTAATAGTTCTTGGAGAGGATGTACATATTATAATGGAGAGAGAATTCTATAGATACCTTTTATACAATTGTATCATCATGAGCAACCCATTACCGGCTCACTCCGGCGCACGAGTCACCTCTCAATATGAGAAGGGTTTGGCCATAGTCCACCACGCTGGCATGTGCGGATTGGCAGACTTCACACGCCTTTGAGAACATTATGGAGAACTTGCAGGCGTGCAGGTTTCCTCACGATGTTTTCATTCACCGTTGAAGCAAGTGATATTTGATTTTTTTCAAAAAAAAAGTTAGAAGTGCGTGCCCGGATTCAAGCCGCCGACCTCTGATTAGGAGGCTGACGGCCTAACCACTAGGCTATCACCGCTTCAATTGTATACTTTACGCAAATTGTAATTGTGCGACATACGCACAATATTATGACAGTAATTTTATAGTTAATTTAACCTAATTTGTGTAGTCTTTAATATGATTTATTTAATTTAATTTTGTTTTATTCTCTACAAAAAATAAGGAAAACAGAATACCTACATATACAGGTATTCTGTTTCTCTTTTATTTCCTCTTTTTTTCTTTTATTTCCTGCTACCGAGCATTTTTCTTGTCCTTCCGTCTTATCTCTTATTAAAGCAATCTTTTAATTACTTTTTAGTGTATAAAGGTTAAGTGAAATGAAATAAAGTAAAACGAGATTTACTTTATATGTAAATGTAAAAAAAAATATGTTTTTTTTAAACCTAAAATAACATTACAGTAAAAAGTAAATCAATTTTTGTTGCAAGTAAGTATACAAAGACTAACAATGCATTTGCCTAGACGGTGCGTATTCGTTCGTGATGTTAAGGTCCCCATAATATAGGAAACCGGAAGCCGGAAGCGCGTTAATTTGGAAGTCGGACAAGAAACATTCATACACACGTGAACCTGCCTATTCCTAACTCAATGCTTATTAAGCCAAATAAGAAATATAATAATGACGGCTATGGCCGCTCTTGCGGCGGCACGCGATGAAAATATTTACTTGAAAGCCAAAATATAAGCCCACGCGAGCGATTCTGTGTTCCGATAACATCGCCTAATGGTCATTTATATTAAAATTCACGAAAATGTTAGCCATAACTCATTTTACATAATGACGGCTTGTTGGACTATGATGTTACTGATTTTAGCTATATCAAAAATAAAGAAAAGAAAGCTATATACTTTATTGTACAACAAGATTTACACTATATTAATGCTGAATATAATAGAATCATCATCATCATCATCATCATGAACAACCCATTACCGGCTCACTACAGAGCACGGGTCTCCTCTCAATATGAGAAGGGTTTGGCCATAGTCCACCACGCTGGCCATGTGCGGATTGGCAGACTTCACACGCCTTTGAGAACATTATGAAGAACTCTCAGGCGTGCAGTTTTCCTCACGATGTTTTCCTTCACCGTTGAAGCAAGTGATATTTTAATTGTTTAAAAACGCACATAACTCCGAAAAGTTAGAGTCGCGTGCCCGGATTCGAACCGCCGACCTCTGATTAGGAGGCTGACGCCCTAACCACTAGGCTATGACCGCTTTTATAATAGAATAGTTTTAGCTAAATAGGTGGAATTATCATATAAAGCAGTCCCAGTCAGATATTTCCCAGGGCCTTCCTAGTCAAAGAAGGGATACGATCGAGCTACACTAAATACATACAGGAGACCATAGCTCGCTCGTAAGTCATCCCGGCACTCGAAACGTAACACATTACATTATTCCTACGTTCACTCATCATCATCATCATGATCAGCCCATTGACGGCTCACCACAGAGCACCGGTCTCCTCTCAATATGAGAAGGGTCAAACGGAATGTGGCAATTTTTTTTCGGACTAACTGTTAGCTGTACTAACCCTATTGGTTACGACAGCGTAACCGGGCTGTTTGGCGAGCTTCGGGAAGAAGCTCTACCAGAAGAAATTTTGAGCCCTAGGGCTCTAATGTGGCCATAGTCCACCACGCTGCCCTAAGCGGATTGGCAGACTTCACACCTCTTTGAAAACGTATGAAGAACTCTCAGACATGCCAGTTTCCTCACGATGTTTTTCTTATAAAGTTATTAACCTAGCTACGTTCAGTTTATTTTACAAAACCCACTATACGGCTGTTGTAAGGCTAGGTGATTGCAGAATTATTTTTATAAACAGAAGTGAAAATGAAGTCAGTAAGCTTTCACCTTTCCACGTATTTATCACACATCGCTCGTTATCAATTTTCCTCTTAATAGTCGTGTATGTGCGTTTAAAAATACATCAGCGTGGATTACTTGTGTGTCACTACATCTTTCTTTATTGCCTTGTTAAAATGGTTGCTATTTATTTACTCGTTTTTACTTTAGTTACTCGTAGACCTACAAATACTGAATGAAATGATTCTTGGAAAATTATACTGTGATGTTAGTTTTATCTATTAAATGCAAAACTTAATATTTAATGTGCAGCTTTATTAATTTGTTGACATTTAATTTTGATTGGACATTTAATAATTTTTGTAATGTTAATCATCATAATCAACCGGCTAACAATTACCGGCTCACTAGCCAGTAATGGGTTGATTATGATGGTTATATTAGGATGCACAGAGCACGGGTCTCCTCTCAATATGAGAAGGGTTTGGCCACAGTCCACCACGCTGGCCATGTGCGGATCGGCAGTCTTCACACGATTTTGAGAACATTGTGGAGAACTCTCAGACGTGCAGGTTTCCTCACGATGTTTTCCTTCACCGTTGAAGCAAGTGATATTTTAATTGTTTAAAAACGCACATAACTCCGAAAAGTTAGAGGTGAGTGCCCAGATTCGAACCGCCGACCTCTGATTAGGAGGCTGACGCCCTAACCAGGCTATCACCGCTTTATTCTTTTTAACATTCTGGCAAATGAATTATTACATATAGTTATTTTTCATAGGCGTATAATTCACAGTATCTAGGGGGGGGATATCACTTCACCTCGTGGTATATAGTATAACTTTTTATACCGAAAATCCTACCATGCCAATTAAAGGTAATTTGTGATTTTAATTACAGCTAGCACTTATACTAGTATGGGTGAAAAAGAAACAGACTATGAATAATTCATTTCTTCCTTCATTCATTTTTTTGAATATTGCTTATAAATTAAGAATATGTATGTACTGATATATTAAGTTAGCGATTTAGCGTTCCGGCACGATGACCAATTACGAGTATGGGCTGGCCAAAGCCCTAACTGGTTAGCCCGCTGCCATCTTAGACTGCATCATCACCAGGTGAGATTGCCGTCAAGAGCTAGCTGGTAGTGTGCAAAAAATTAAAACAGGACATGTGTTAGAAGCAACGGCATAGCTACTAAATCATAAACGTGACAGTGTCTGTAGCCTTGCTTGTTCGGTTGACGACCTCCGTGGCGCAGCGCGTGCGCTGTTGCATTATAAAGTTGGAGGTCCTGGGTTCGATTCCCGGCTCGAGCCTGGTCTGGTGGGAAGCTTGGCGTGTGGCCAAGCGATTTAGCGGTCTGGCACGATATCGCGTAGAAACCAATTAAGAGTATGGG
The DNA here is from genome assembly GCA_928268935.1 of Lasiommata megera. Taxonomy (NCBI): domain Eukaryota; kingdom Metazoa; phylum Arthropoda; class Insecta; order Lepidoptera; family Nymphalidae; genus Lasiommata; species Lasiommata megera. The sequence goes on along the minus strand of OV743329.1, from coordinate 6,438,344 downwards.
CTTACCATAACAGTACTTACCCTAACAGGTTACCTGCTACCATCCCAATCATATATCATCATACCAAGCAATCTCACCTGATGTCGTCATGGGCTAACTTGTAGTGTATAAAAAAACCATCTATCAGGTGAGATTGCCGTCAAGGGCTAACCTGTGGTGGAACAACTGTTACCGATCTTTATGAAATAGTAAGGCAGGATTTTTAAAAATACCAAAAGCAACGCAGTCGGATCTAGTGAGTAATAAAATGTACAGTTGCGTTTTTTTATTGCTAACTAGCTGACGCCCTCGACTTCGCCTGCGTTGAGTTAGTGTGTGTCAAAGTGTGTTTGTTTGTCTTCCAATCGCGATTGATTACTAAACCGACTACCTCGAAATAATTACAGGATAATCTGTAAAATATCTTCTTTCTAACAAAAAAATTATTAATGAAAACGAAGTACGCGGTAATGAATTACAACTAAATACACATTTTGAGTTTCGGAACGTGACATTAGATCCTCCAATGCGCACGCGAAGACTATTTTGATAGATATGATTGAATTTGAACTTTGTGCAGCGGTAATAAATTGCAACTTGACTCTTTAAAGTTAGGAACACACCTACATTTCTTAGACAACAGTGAGTGATTATAATGTAATATGAACTTTATTGCATAGCAGTAAAGTTCAAATTGACTCTACATTTTTTTTCAGAACACGTTTATATGGGAAAATGAAAAAGGCTGTTTTTAGGGTTTTCCGGGCAATTATTCGAATTTTTCTCACTTTTCAAACCTTCCCTAGATCTTCACAAACATTTCAAGACCAAGATAAGATAAATCCGTTCAGCCGTTCTCGAGTTTTAGCGAGACTAACGAACAGCAATTGATTTTTATATATATAGATAGATAGATTTTTTTATATATGCAAAACTGATAGGAATCTGTTAATCCATAGATCTCTTCATCCGCAGCCGTTATGGCTCGACGACAGCGAAATAACCGACAGACCATATAATTTCGTTCGTAGTTACGGCGTAACGGCAAGAGAGTGTTTTTTTCTACTTCACTCCAAGTTAGCCCTTATACTACCTTATAGTAAGTGATGAAGCAGCCTAAGATTTATTTATTACGAAAAACCAATAGCTAATAAGATAGCTCTTAAATAATTTCAAGTGGCATGTGGTATGGTGATAAAATTAAAATTTACCTGGCTAAGTTTGTTGTGGGCTTCTTCTTAGAGCAGGGCGCGTTTGGAACCCTCATAGCTTTAGTTTTAAGTTTACGAATGTAGTCATCACCATCAACTCACTAGGTACTATGTAAATTATTGAAGCGTCAAAAGTGTATTTTAAAGGATTATTTGAATAAATATTATGATTCATTGCTTAATACATGTTTTCATTACCATTTTTTAATGTTTTTTTTTTTTTATACACTACAAATTAGCTCTTGACGGCTATCTCACCTGGTGGTAGGTGATGATGCAGTCTAGGATGGTAGCGGGCTAACCTGTTAGGGGTATGGTAAGCACACTCCTAATTGGTTTCTACGCGACATCGTGCCGGAACGCTAAATCGCTTTGCGACACGTCTTTGTCGGTAGGGTGGTAACTAGCCACGGCTGAAGCCTCCCACCAGACCAGACTCGAGCCGGGAATCGAACCCAGGACCTCCAACATTTTAATGCGACAGCGCACGCACTGCGCCACGGAGGTCGTCAAAGTCGTTGTGAGCTAATCAATATTGCATAATCAGGTTCTTAGCTTTTTTTAAGGCTGGGGTATGTTGAAGTCCTGGGCGTCAAGATAGGCGACCATAATACCCAATAAAACACAGCGATGCTTCTTCGCGTCATCTGGTGGCTGGGTCATGGGGACACTCGCGCACTCGTTGCAACCCAGCCAGCGGCGTCCGTAGATGAGAACCCTCCACCGAAGGCATAAAAAATTAGGACCCCAACTCCTTCTGAGGTGTATTAGGAACATTGAACACGCCTCACGACTTCAGGTTCTTAGCTAATAATTGTGAAAAACTTGTATTAACCACGACACAGGAGGAATAATGAATGTGTGAGTACGAACGGAAATTTTATTTAACATGAAATTATTTTATGTTTTCGTTTTGACGTATTGTAACGTAAGTATTATAAATGTGTGAGGTACCAGGTTCGATTCCCGGCTTACCACCCTACCGGCATAGACATCATCATCATCATCATGATCAACCCATTGCCGGCTCACTATAGAGCACGAGTCTCCACTCAATATGAGAAGGGTTTGGCCATAGTTCACCACGCTGGCCATGTGCGGATTGTCAGTCTTTACATGCCTTTGAGAACTCTGATTTGAAGCAAGTGATATTTTAATTGCGTGAAACGCACATAACTCTGAAAAGTTAGAGGTGCGTGCCCGGATTCGAACCCCCGACCTCTGATATGTATGGCATACACATACAGCTAAGTAATTTAGCATTCCGGTACGATGTCGCTTCGAAACCTATTAGGAGGATGGCTTCGGCGTCAACACATCGGTAGCTCTTCTGGTGCTGCAGATGTTCATAGGCGACGGTAATCACTTAACATCAGGTGACCTGTCCGCTTGTTTGCCCGCGAACTATATAAAAAAGGGGATATTCCACCCCTGTAACAAGTGCAGACACGCGCGGATAGGGACAGCTGCGTGAACACCTGTTGCTGCGCAGGCGCATATCCTGACGGGGGGTTGATAGAATGGAGCTAGACGACATGACCCCATTGGTCACAAAAACTAACAGCTGAGTAACAGATCAATTATTTCATTGGTGCACAAAATGCCATAATTAAACCCTGAAGGTGGTTGGTACAAAAAGACTTCCCTAACACTTGGCCAAAAAAAAACGTTTATTAATTCGATATTTTATTCGTTTCATGACTGATTATTATGTTTTTAATTTGGTAGTGGAAGTAAGCGAATCGCCCCGTCAAGCAGGGATTCTGATATAAGACTCCACATGCTAGAACCTGGGGTGTATGGGGAATGCTTGTACCAGTCGGTATTCCCAATTGCCAACCTCCCCTGCTCGTGGTGCACCCTGCCGACTTACTGACGAGGCTCTGGCGACCGATCAATGGCGGTATAACCATTCAATATTAGCTGGTCTAAAATTGGCTGACAATAACGGGCAGCAGCGTTATTGGTGCGAGAGGACCAGTACTGCGATCACCAACCCGCATGCCAAGCGTGGTGATTATTGACATTATCTTTGTAGATGATTTGTCCAAAACCGTGAGCATTGGAACTCCCTACAAAAGACCTATGTCCATCAGTGGACGTCAATCGGTTGATAATGATGATGATGATGATGCTAGAACCTCGGCTATCTTTAGATTAATAGTTCGGTTTCCTTTGGGTAGGACTGTATACAATCTGAGACACTAATACTTCACTTTCTGGGAGTTCCTAAAATGTCTTAAAGGGCTTGTGAAGCCTTGGCTATTTAGTTGCTATTTTGATAATAAAGGATAATGTGCAAAAGCCTTTTCTATTATAATCAGTTAGTGAAAAATTTAATTGTGTACTTTATCTGGTGATTTACAGCTATCTCCATATTATAATTTTTTTATATATCACAAGTTAGCCCTTGACTGCATCTCTACGGATGTTAAGTGATGATGCGGTCTAAGATGGTAGCGGGTTAGCCTGTTATCGGTATGGTAAACCCGTACTCCTAATTGGTTTTTACACGACATCGTGCCGGAACGCTAAATCGCTTGGCAACATACACATAACATCTTTGCCGGTAGGGTAGTAACTAGCCACGGCCGAAGCCTCCCACCAGACCAGAAACAAACCTCCAACTGCACTGCGCCATGGAGGTCGTCATATCCAATATTATCATCTACCTTTTTAATAATTATTTCATTCGACTATGCATCTTGGAGATCAAGAATTTGATTCTCTTGTCAGCCCAACAATTTTTCGATATCCTTGAGTTATTACAAATTGGAGCGGTGATAGCCTAGTGGTTAGGGCGTCAGCCTCCTAATCAGAGGTCGGCGGTTCGAATCCGGGCACGAACCTCTAACTTTTCGGAGCTATGTGCGTTTAAAAAAAAACACTTGCTTCAACGGTGAAGGAAAACATCGTGAGGAAACCTGCACGCCTGAGAGTTCGCCATAATGTTCTCAAAGGCGTTTGAAATCTGCCAATCTGCACATGGCCAGCGTGGTGGACTATACCCTAACCCTTCTCATAATGAGAGGAGACCCGTGCTCTGTAGTGAGCCGGTAATAGGTTGTTTATGATGATGATGATGATGATTAGAAATTAGCAGAGTATGCAAAATAAGAGAAATGTAATGCAAATCGGTAATAAATCCCATTTTATGCTTGACTTAAATATACCTGCGCCTTAGACATGGCCAATGAATGTCTCTAGCCAAACGGCTGGTTGTATGCACTTGTCATATAATGTCAATAAAGACTACATTAGCATGTTACCTATTGAATAAATCGCTACAGATTTTATTCTTTTCAATGGTTTCAGCAAATCATGAATATCAAAATGCCAGCAAAAACTGTAATATACTAATACTTTTTTTATTCTTTTTTAAAGAGTTCATTTCGCCCATTGAACGGCCTGGTACAATAATGGTTCCAGGGTACAGAACCGTTCGACGTGATTCGACGAAAATATACAAAAGGTTGTACTTTCAGTGTAGGGGCGCGTATCGAATGCTTTCATATTTCCGAATGTATGCAAATCATTATTGATGTTTGACTTATTATAATTAATGATTGGGTTCGAGATCGTAGATTTTAGGGTGCCGCAGAGGAACTGCGTCGTTGAAAATAAACACAAAGAAAAAGCAATAAACAGCAAGTATAATTTGCTACATTACTTTTTTTTTGCTAAAATTATACTTGCTGTTTATTGTTTATCATGGATTTACGCAAAGTAATGCCTGCTTCTATTCATTACAAAGAAAAAGGACAAATTGCGATCGCGACCGTAGTGTATGCTTTCGGCAGTAATCAGGAACTAAAGTAGAAAGAGTTCGTGTTCTTAAAATAATTTTAATAACCTTTTCACTGTAATTTATCTCTATAACGTCAAGATGGGAAGGTAAAATATTGTCGGTATTGGCGGTAAGGACTTGTCCTAAAACCCCTACCGCCTTTACGTCATCTGTCAATCAATGAAATCAAATCAAAAATAGCTTTATTCATACAAACCTTTCAGGCATCTATGGATCGTTCAAATTTATCACACTTTTCATTATTTCTATTCCTATCGCAGGCGAATCGTTCATATATATCACATTTTTCATTATTTCTATTCGTGAAGTGATGGTGATAACTACACTTAAAACTAAAGCTAAGAAGGTTAAAATCGCGCCAAAGTCTAAGAAAAACACAACACCTATTACACATATAACTCAATTTTATTATATATATGCAATAAAATAGCTTCTGCCCGCGACTACATCTGCGTGGACTTCAGAATTGAGTCTAAAGCTTCGCTCGTTAACAATTTTTAATCTTCCCAGGAGAACTATTCGACAGATCGGTATAGAAAATACATGTGACATGCATACCAAATTTCAAAACTGTCTGCCCGTAACTTAGCTCGTAAACAATTTTCGATTTTCCCTCGAGAAATTCTTAAGGAATAAAAGGTAACCTATGTTCTTTTCCATGTCAAAGGCTACATGTATGCCAAATTTCATCCGAATCTGTTCAGCCGTTTTTGCGTGATTGAGTAACAAACATCCACACTTACACATTTATAATATAGATAAAATAAATATATAGGATAAACTAATATAATATAACATATCAATATGTATCAACTAGAAGAAAACTTCGAAAGTTGTAAACTCAACTTCAATCAATTCTGATTCTTAATGTTAGCTATTAAATAGACAATCTTATCAATTTAGGTTAACTTATCTTGAAAACAATAGCCATATCTTCAATAGGTAGAAATAAATTATTCACACTCTATTTCCTACAAACAGATACATACAAAAGTGGTTAGCATACGGTAATAGGTAGGTAAAAGGTATTATTATTTTTCTCTTTTCGATGAGCTAAAACCCCTACGGACTTCTGCCTCTGACTAAAATAACCTCCCACAGTTCTTCCGAGTCAACACGGAACCGCTTAATACTTCATGCTGACCCTAGTATTCTGTCTCTCTTTTCATCTTTTCTACTTTTTCTTTTTCCTCTCTCCCGCTCAATGTTGCCTTAAGCATCTGAGCATTCCGATACAACTCATCTTGGCTGGAAGCTGAAGAGATTTCGGGCATCCACAACATTTGTCCCCTGGGCTATTGATCTCAAATCTGCATCAAAAGATACCTTTTACCACCCGGTTACCTTTTACCTCCCTTTTTAATACTAAATAATGTATACACATTATTTAGTATTAAAAAGCTTTACATTAAAACAAAATTAAAAGCATTACTTTGAGCTTATCTATACAAATAAATAAAATTGGAGTGTCTGTTTGTAATATTGAAATAATTGTTTTTTACTGCATGCATTAGAATATATATACGGTACATACACCAAAATAATATTTTGTACAATTTTTATCTGCCTGTCTGTCTATTTGTTCCAGCTAATCTCTGAAATGGCTGGACCGATTTTTACGGGACTTTTATTGAGAGGTAGCTGATGTAACAAGGAGTAACTTAGGCTACTTTTATTTTAGAAAAATAAAGTAATGTTGCAATGGCCAAGTACTTTCCAGTACATGCCACCGCCTGTGCCATCACGTCTCGGGCGCCTCCCACTTCTCCCACCATTGTGTTAGTTTAGTAATTATTTCAAGTAATACGGGTTAGTAATCTATTGCTTCGTGATTGAAAGACAAACAAACACACTAACTCAACGCAGACGAAGCCGCGGGCGTCAGCTAGTTAATAAATAAAGTAGATTTAAAACAAGCCAAAAGCATTAATAGTTGAAGTTAAGACTTACTTGAAACAATTTTGCACAACTTAATACGGGAGGGATAGAATTGAATTCATATTCAAACTTCTGCTGGACTAAGTTAAGTCAGCATTAACACTTGACTAAATTCTCACAAGTGGCAAAGTTAAATGTGCATACAATAGAAGAAATCGACGATAAAACTCTATCACCATGCGAGGTATATTGTCTGGCATAAGAATTAGTGGCGATTGCCGTTTCTTACTAAGACTCACGTGCCGTGTATGGCCCCTTTGCAAGCGAAAAGGAGCCCCAGAGATAGTATAAATGTATTCGATAACTATGACAGAGTTATTTCGGATAATTCCACAATACTAGTGCATATTATTGTTTCACGACCATATTTGACGACATCCGTTGTGCAGTGCGTGCGCTGTCGCATTACAAAGCTGGAGGTCCTGGGTTCGATTCCCGGCTCCAGCCTGATCTGGTGGGAGGATTCAGCCGTGGCTAGTCACTAACCTATCGTCAAAGACGTGTCGCCAAGCGATTTATCGTTCCGGCAATATGTCGCGTAGAAACCAATTAGGAGTGTGGGCTTACCATACCCCTAACACGTTTACAATCCTAGACTGCATAATCACTGACCACCAGATGAGATAGCCGTTTAGGGGTAACTTTTAGTAGATAAAAAATATATATTAAATGTGTTTAACATATAAAATATGTTGTGGGGAACCATATCGTTAAACGTTCTCATTTGATGACTAATCAATTTTGAATCTGAATTCAATTCTTTTACACTCGTATTTAGCTAATTGTTGTCATTAGCTATTTCAACTATACTAAAATTGGTCAGAAGGCGTCGCAGTATACATACGAGTAAGTTGTCCTCCTTTGCCATCTTTGTAAAGAGGTGGTCGTAGATTATGTTTATGCGAAAGGCAGGCATTGTAGTTGAAAGACAACGTCGAGATATATAGATGAGACTGCTCCAAGAAGTTAAGATATAGCCACCAACCAATAATCATCTCGATTTTAATTCCAACTTGACTACCAATATCCAAAATATTATTTTCAGTCAAATATTAAGAGTCATTGAGGATGTGCTGAAAAATAATAATACATTTGTCACCATCCCATAAGTAGCTTCAGAAAACCGTAGATAACGGTTGATTTAGTCTAATATGTGATAATGTGAAATGCAATAGCGTAAATTCCAGGCTCGATGAACAGATATATTTTTTAATTGATGTGTTTTACTACGATAAAATTTTAGACAACAAAAACATTCGAACTCAGCCACTCTGTCAGTGGCACCACGACTTAAACGTCGCCAGCCGCGGTCGGTATTCAGGGTCCGTCGGCGCATGAGTTAAATGACATACCTGCGTGCATTGTGACACTGGAGCATTGTCGGCTATGGGGGAAACGAGCGACATTTTCCATTATTTTCACTTTCATTGCATCTTTATCAAACAACTATTGTTGTGAAGTTTATTCATGCTACTCGAATGTACTTACAGTATACAACACAAATGCTGACGAATGTTCAAATAACCTAGGTAGTATTATTCGGTTATACCACCCAGTGATTCTCAACCACTGTGCCGTGGCACTTTTGTGTGCCGCCTAATTTCAAAAGTGTGCCGCCAAATCTTGCAAATATGTAATAATTAATAATTAATTCAAGATGCTGGAATGGCGACCCCGCACCGGTAAACGTAGCGTTGGTCGACCCCCAACAAGGTGGACAGACGACATCAAACGAGTCGCAGGGAGCCGCTGGATACAAGCGGCCCAAGACCGTGGCCGTTGGAACTCCTTACAAAAGACCTATGTCCAGCAGTGGACGTCTATTGGTTGAAGTGATGATGATGATGATGAATCGTTTAGTATTATTATTGTAGTATATATTAGTTTATTTCGTATATTTAAAATTTTTGTCATAAACTATTTATGCAGTGTGTTGTAGTAAGTAAATAATTTTTATCATTTTCTTTGCGTGCCGCCAAATTTAGAAATCGTTAAATATGTGCCGCAACAAAAAAAAGAATGAGAATCACTGAATTGCCCACCCATGGGTGGGAGTCCCACATAACCTCCGTCCTGCCCAAGGGACGGAAGTAGCTATAAAGCTTTTCCACCACGACAAAAAAACAAAAGTTAGTATTATTCGGTAGAATTCTGCCATAGACTTGCAATTTATTGCAAAAATAGCTAAATTCACTGTACACTTCATACTATAAAATTACATACCATCACACTTCACACTGTCACACGTCACACTATCACGCTGAACACTATCACACTTCATACCATCATGCTTCGCAGTTAATACTATGATACTTCGTCCTATTACACTTAAAATTTTTACATTTCTACAATTGCTAGAATGAAGTTTCAAACTTCATACTGTCACACGTCACACTATCACACTTCACACTATCACGTTGTACACTATCACACTTCATACCATCATGCTTCGCAATTAATACATATACTCATACTTCATACTTCGTCCTATTACACTTAAAATTTTTACATTTCTACAATTGCTAGAATGAGATATCCATTAGTATTATCGTGAAAAAAGGTTTTTATGGAATGTTACTGAAATCACATTACGCTTCAAAATATCACACATTACAATATCGCTTACCATATACACTTCACTTCATAACACTACTATACTGGAAAACTTGGTAGCTAAGTTGACGAATTTTGACGACCGCCGTGGCGCAGTGCGTGCGCTGTCGCATTATAAAGTTGGAGGTCCTGGGTTCGATTCCCGGCTCAAGTCTAGTCTGGTGGGAGGCTTCGGCCGTGGCTAGTTACCACCCTACCGACAAAGACGTGTCGCCAAGCGATTTTAGCGTTCCGGCACGATGTCGCGTAGAAACCAATTAGGAGCGATTACCATACTCCTAACAGGTTAGCCCGCTACCATCTTAGACTGCATCATCATTTACCATCAGGTGAGATTGCCGTCAAGAGCTAACTTGTAGTGGATAAAAAAAACTAACTATAATTGATTCATTCATTAATTTATTGGGGTAGCGTGGAGATCTACATCCAGCCCTTTGTCCTAGAAGTATAACGTTAAAAAGATGATGATGAAATCTTTCGTCATTATAATCTATACAAATAAATAAATTCTGAGTGTCTGTTTGTAATATTGAAATAGCCGTTTTTTACTACATACATATGAATATGTATACGGTACATACACCAAAATAACATTTTTTTACAATTTTTGTCTGTCTGTCTGTTTGTTCCGGCTAATCTCTGAAATGGCTGGACCGATTTTTACGGGACTTTTATTGGTAGATAGCTGATGTAATAAGGAGTAACTTAGGCTACTTTTATTTTAGAAAAATAAAGTAATGTTGCAATGTCCAAGTACTGTCCAGTACCGCGCGCAGCTCACGCGCATGCCACCGCCTGTGCCATAACGTCTCGAGCGCCTCCCACAACTTCTCCCACCAACGAATCAATATCCGATTTCACTCCTTTTTTTTTAGAAAGGAGATACTTTAATGTTAATCCTGTAATTATTTCAAGTAATACGGGTTAGTAATCTATTGCTTCGTGATTGAAAGACAAACAAACACACTAACTCAACGCAGACGAAGTCGCGGGCGTCAGCTAGTATCAGTTATAAACACAGGTAAGTCCGTATAGTTTTCAAACCCCATCCGCCGGGCTGTCGGTCAGTAATGCAGCATTTCCATAATACCAATAGTGGGTATTGCGCCCCCTTCTCCCCCCCCCCCTCCGACCCCCCTGCCCGGACATTTCCGGCCCAAGCCGCGCGTGACGGTAGGCCGTCACGCAGTGTTGTGGTGCAAGATGTAAGATATAGCGTTTTACAGCGATACGGCTTGTGCCATCCTTGAATCTTCCTGAGTTTACTAATTAATTAATGTTTTAAAAGAGTATATCATCATGATCAACCCATTGCCGGCTCACTACAGAGCACGGATCTGCTCTCAATATGAGATGGGTTTGGCCATAGTCCACCATGCTGGCCATGTGCAGACTTCACACGCCTTTGAGAACATTATGGAGAACTCTCAGGCATGCAGGTTTCCTCACGATGTTTTCCTTCACCGTTGAAGCAAGCGATATTTTAATTGCTGAAAACGCACATAACTCCGAAAAGTTAGAGTTGCGTGCCTGGATTCGAACCGCCAACCCCTGAGAAGCCCTAACCACTAGGCTATCACCGCTTAGTAGTGTTATTATTATGTAAATTGTTTACGCAATTGCCATGTCTTAAGGGAAACTTTTTGTCCATGTCCATAGGATACGTAATGATCCACTACTCCAGATCCTTACCACGGTTCGCAGTTCGATGGAAAAAGGCGAGACGAAATAGACATCGCTATGTAGCCAAGGCCGCCAAATGGTTGTGTTGAGTGTGTTTTCTATTTTCTATATTTTATTTGGTGAACAATAGAATAGAATAGTTTTGAAGACCTCCGTGGCGCAGTGCGTGCACTGTCGCATTATAAATTTGGAGGTCCTGCGTTCGATTCCCGGCCTTAGTATGGTGGTTTTCGGCCGTGGCTAGTTACCAACCTACCGACAAAGACGTGTCGCCAAACGATTAAGCGTTCCGGTAGGAAGTCGCGTAGAAACCAATTAGGAGTATGGTTTTACCATACCATACCGGTTAGCCCGCTATCATCCTAGACTGCATCATCACTTACCATCAGGTGGGATAGCCGTCAAGGGTTAACTTGTAGTCTGGAGAGAGGTGTGGTCAATCATTCAAATAGTTCTTGAACGCCCCTTAAATATATAAATCTTGTAGAGTGTTAAATAAAATTGTGACAGTCAATTTTAACCTATTTCGTAATATAAATGATGTTAAAAATACTAACGAATTTTTTACCTTGGGTAAATCCTCAGATTGCCGTAATATAAATAATAAGATAAGATAAGATAAATACTCTTTATTGCACACAATTTTTAAAGAAACAACAACACAAAACACTTAACACATAAGTATGCAAAGGCGGTCTTATTGCTGCAGCAATCTCTTCCAGACAACCCTTGGGGAAAGAATTAATTAAAATATGAGGGTAATGGCGCAATTTTCAAAACATAATGAATGGTGTTTAAATACCAACTCTTTCTTATTCCTTTGGTAAATCCTCATGGATACCTCTGCTCCACGGGGAGGCACAGAGGTTATGTCAGACTCCTACTGACTAAACCCCCGGTGTTTCTACTCACCGCTGTATAGCGCTTCTATTCGTAACTCGAGTTTAGCGGTTAACTATTATCGCTATGTTCATTTTTCGAATTGACAATTGCAGATAACCATAATAGTTACTACTGCGTCGCCGAGGGTTTTTGGCGAGCATGAGCTCAGCCTGAGAGAGGAGCACCTGGGCTCGACGACTTCTGAGGGAACGTCCCCCTAAGGGCGTCTCCTGTGAGACTCGGACCTCGACTTAGGGTGACGTTGGGACTTGTTGGGTTTGTTGGACTGGTGTGTCAGTCCGAGCGCTCCCGTGTGCCCGTGGATAGAGTCCACGTACGGATGACGTCAGATAGCGGGGACCTCGTCTTCGCCGGCGAAGACGCTGTGTTGTGTTTTGTGTAGTGTGACCTACCTGCGAAGCGTTGTCTAACGTCAGTTGGTCGTCCGGGTCGATTAGGACGTTTTTCGGACGTCTCTTTATGAGAGGGGCGTTTGGGTATCGCTATGTATAAATCGCGAGCTACGTAACAACAAAACACCTATGAAATTTTGTAACGAGAAACGTTCGGGTACGAATCGCAACGCAAATTTCGAAAGCCTGTCCCGGTACCAACAAAAAAACCCTTTACAATACTGATTACAAAGATCCGGAAATTGAACCTAGGACCTTGTGATTGTGTCAAACATGGCAACCGCTACATCAGCGACACTAACCAAAATTCTATTTGAGCACCATAGCATTACCATGTTTTCTAAGTAGAAAAAAAGCATTTTATTTTTGTCCACTACAAGTTAGCCCTTGAAGACAACCTCATCTGATGGTATGTGATGATGCAGTCCAAAATGGTAGCGGGCCAACCTGTTAGGGGTTTGGTAAACTCCTACTCCTAATTGGTTTCTACGCGACATCGTGCCGAAACGCTAAATCGCTTTGATACACGTCGGTAGGGTGGTAACTAGCCACGGCCGAAGCTTCACACCAGACCAGACTCGAGCCAGGAATCGAACCCAGGACCTTCAACTAAAAACCTTTATAATGTGACAGCGCGCGCGCTGCGCCACAGAGGTCGTCAATATTCATAATATTCAGCCGACCTCATGGTCGGCTGACTATATGATGATGATGATTTAGCCCATTGCCGAATCACTACAGAGCACGGGTCTCCTTTCAATATGAGAAGCGTTTATCCATAGTCCACCACGCTGGCCATGTGCGGATTGGCAGACTTCACATGCCTTTCAGAACATTACGGAGAACTCTCAGGCATACAGGTTTCTTCACATTCTTTCCCTTTACAGTTTAAGCAAGTGATATTTTAATTGCTTAAAAACGCATATAACTCTGAAAATTAAGAGGTGCATGCCCGTGAACCCCGACTTCTAATTAGAAAGCGGACTTCCTAACCGCTAGGCTATCACAGCTTATGTAATATTTAATTACGTCTCAAACTTTTCGAAGTTAATGTTCTATTTAATTTTAAAATTCTCACTTTTGAAAACCTTTATTATTTCTCCTAATAAATAAAACAATTTGTCATAAAAGAACCATCATTAAAATTGTATTAATTCACCCTATTACGTAGATTTTTGCCAAGATAACTCAAATTACTTTCACCCCGTTTTCCGGAAGACGTGAAACAAGATTTATGTATATATCGATATGAAATCGATAGGATAAATGGTCAAGCTAGTGTGAAGAGGATGATTGGCTACTTCTCCATCTAATATTGCCTGCAAATTACACACAAAAAATTCTTTTCAAAAATTTTTTCATTCAAAAAAAAAGGGTTTCTTCTTCTGCATGGATGCGTTGGGAACCCTCGTAGCTTTAAGATGCATCGCCTCGAATTAAAATTATGAAAAATGCATTCTATTTTATACCAATGCTTTATAGATGCCGGCGATAGGTTTATATGAATAAATAAAAATTGTTTCGAAAATTTGACTGTTACAGAGTGTTTAAGGAATCAAGGAACATTGTGCTTTCTATGGCAAAGAACGCTTAGCGTTGGGTTTGCTTTTAGTAAATTGAGTTTTTTAACAAAACAGTTGGGCCAAGAGGTACCTTAACGTTAATAAGATACAACGCCTCATAACCACGCCGAAACGTGCAAAGTCTGCCAATCCGCACATTGCCAGCGTGGTGGACTATGGCCAAATCCTTCCGATTGTGAGAGGAGACCCGTACTCTGTAGTGAACAGGCAATGGGTGGACCATGATGATGATGATGAAATTAATTCATATTATTATTTAAAATGTTTATTGGAGGGCTTCATTCAGTACCAGTTCTAATTGCGTTGACATATTGTCGGCTCTATCTTACTAGCAAGGCGTTTATCTGTGGTCGTGAATGAAAATTAAAAACTGGCCATTATTCCGTATAATCTGGCGGTCGGTATTAAGGTTATATTATAGTATGTTCAATGCGTGGGCGGTCTACCACCACCATCACCAGAGCCAGTTTATTGTTCAGTATCACTACCGCGAGTTTATTATTTAAGATCATACGCTAAATAAAAGTGCAACCTACGGAATTGTTTAAAACTTGTATTTCTGTTTTGTAATTCTAAAAGCCTGCATCTTTGAGAATTACAAAAAGAAATACAAGTTTACTTACTTAAATATAAAAATATATAAGTATTATAAATGTAATTTTTTCATTTAGGTTACATTACATGTGTTACGCCTCTTTTGTTGACGTCCGTGGAGCAGCGCATGCGTTGTCGCATCATAAATTTGAAATTCCTGGGTTCGATTTCCGGCTCGAGTCTGGTCTGGCAGAAGTCTTCGTTACCGTGACTTGTTACCACCCTACCGACAAAGACGTATCGCCAATGTGCGGATTAGCAAACTTCACACGAGTTTGAGAACATTACCGAGAACTCTCAGGCATGCAGGTTTCCTCACGATGTTTCCTTCACCGTTGAAGCAAGTGATTGATTTTAATTGTGTAAAAACGCACATAACTCCGAAAAGTTAGAGGTGTGTGCCCGGATTCGAACCGCCGACCTCTGATTAGGAGACTGACGCCCTAACCACTAGGCTATCACCGCTTCAATGATGATGATCATACTCGTAAGTTAATCACCTTTCGAAACGTGTCTTATTTGAGAATCTACATGTGTAAAGAAAGTGAGACCTATCTATAGCTTATATTCTGCCAGCGTTCGTGCGAGTAAAAGTGTTTCGTGCGCATTATTCAACAATCATCATCATCATGATCAACCCATTACCGGCTCACTACAGAGCACGGGTCTCCTCTCAATATGAGAAGGATTCGGCCATAGTCCACCACGCTGGCCATGTGCGGATTGGCAGATTTCACACGCCTTTGAGAACATTATGGAGAACTCTCAGGCGTGCAGGTTTCCTCACGATGTTTTCCTTCCCCATTGAAGCAAGTGATTGATTTTAATTGTGTAAAAACGCACATAACTCCGAAAAGTTAGAGGTGCGTGCCCGGATTCGAACCGCCGACCTCTGATTAGGAGACTGACGCCCTAACCTAGGCTATCACCGCTTCAATGATGATGATGATCGTGCTCGTAAATTAATCACCTTTTGAAAACGTGTCTTATTTGAGAATCTACATGAGTAAAGACAGTAAGACCTATCTATAGCTTATATTCTGCCAGCGTTCGTGCGAGTAAAAGTGTTTCGTGCGCATTATTCAACAATAATTTATATTTAATACACCCTCTCTGTACATGCGAGGTGTAAACGCTTTAGGCAGCGCGGGGGTGCAATCTAAGCGGGTTTCGTTTAGATTACACAGCAGCGATTGTGAATTGACCCTTCGCGTGAGCCGCGGTGTGCTACTGCATTAGGAATTGGGTAAGGGCTTGATATAATGGATGTTATGTCAGGGGGTAAATATAACGGAATTTCCGCACACAACTTTTCACGAGCCGAACTCCGCTCGTGGTGGCGACCGAATTTCCCCAACAAGTCTCATCATCACTATGATCAACCCATTACCCATTACACTACCTTGTTTCTAGTAGGCACCTCAAAGATCTAAAATAGCCATTCAGGTTTCTGTTATTCTCACAAAATATTCGTTAAGGAATTTTCTAGAAAAGCGCGCTTCACCTTTCGATTCATCAACACTTGCAAGATGTTGTTTTAGCCAAGCGATAATATATATGGGTTGCGGTCGAGTGCACGAGTGTTCCCGTGACCCAAACACCAGGCGACGCGATCGCCAGCCTGGCCGCCGGCGAGTGCCACATACCCCGTCGGAAGTGGCGCAGTCTTGCCTTCGTCGCTTCCGGAAGAAATGCGTGAACGCATTTCCCAGCGGAAAAAAAACGATAATACATTATATATTTAAAAAAAATATAAGTGTGAACAAAGCTTTACCTTTTCGTGGCTTAAGAAAATACACCGCTTCGCATTTACCTAAAAGAAACGCCCGGTCTAAGGTAACCATGTTCATTAGTTTTTACGGCTCCATTAAAAACGAAATGACTTGAATTTTCGACTCCACTTACATTTATGTAGGAAGGTGTTATGAATTATGACTCAGATACCTATGTCACGATTTACGTAAATCGCCATTTGAGCGGTGATTTTGAATTTTTGTATACGATTTCCTGGTAAGGGTCAAAGCAAATCAATCAGATAAAATGTTTTTTATTCACAGGGCTAGTCAAGGTTCATTCATTTGAGGCAATTATTATTTTTTTTTATCCACAAGTTAGCCCTTGACGGCAATCTCACCTGATGGTAAGTGATGATGCAGTCTAAGATGGTAGCGGGCTATCCTGTCAGGGGTATGGTAAAGCCATACTCCTAATTGGTTTCTACACGACATCGTGCCGGAACACTAAATCGCTTGGCGACACGCCTTTGTCGGTAGGGTGGTAACTAGCCACGGCCGCAGCCTCCCACCAGACCAGACTCGAGCCGGGAATCGAACCCAGGACCGCTAACTTTATAATGCAAAAGCGCGCGCGCTGCGCCACGGAGGTCGTCAAACTCAAAGCGTTGACCACAAAGTAAAGTTAGAGGTGTGTTGGAGTCAGAAGGTCCTCGAGTGGAGACCACGTCTCGGCAAACGGTGTGTGGGCCGTCCTCCGGCCAGGTGGAGTCAAGACCTCCGAAAAGTGACAGGCATCGACTGGATGCGAAAGGCCAGGCCGGAGACAGGATGAGATGGTGCTACTTCAAAGAGGCCTATGTCCAGCAGTGGATTATTGTTGGCTGATGATCATGATAATGATGATGAGTGGTGTGTGCTTGCGTTCGAAACCCCTACCTATGATTAGTACGAACTAATCATAGCCTAGTGGCTATCACAGCTTCGATCTCAATGTTCATTTTATATATATATATATATTATATATATTAAGGACATCCGCAAAGTAACGCCAGCTTCTCTACAATATACTGTCCTCGGGATTTTCGAAATCAAACAAAGCATTAATTGATTTATTATTTTTATTTTCACTTTTTATTAATATCAACCTTCTCACGTCGTATTGGCATCTTTACAAAATATAATAATCCCTTTCTTTAATGGAAGAATTAAAACATTAAATTAATTTGGCAAATCCAAGTTTACCTGTTTAACAATTACAAAAAAAAAACTATGTATAAACTTGACATAAATGTTTATATAAAATATACATTTTTTTACAGTAATGCAACAATATAACTATTAACTACAGGGCTATCTATCTATTGCTTTATTACATTAAAAAAATACTTATCGCTAATGTAATTAAATTGTAAAGTAATCAGAATGCAGATTTAATCTCGTATTATGTACAGGAGAATAATTTACAAATATTTTACAATTAAAACTATATAATATTCTTACAATTCACATATTATCCTTACGTACGAGGTCGAAATATTGAGATGTACCTACGCCCAGTACAGTTCAGATCAATTTTACAATAATATGGAATTACAATTATAATAAATATTGCATCGCAGATTAGAGAAAAAAGATAGAAGGAGTTATTCACAGACAAACTATGGTTATTTACTGTTTTAATACCGAGCGGATAATGATTTAACAGATTTAATTTTAATTTGAAATAAATATTTGTAAAAATTGTTTATTTAATTGCTTGTACTCACTGTTAGCGAAGCTTAGATGCAAACTAACGTAACCTTGTTACGGTAAATCTGTAATTTTTATATGAAACGTCAAACACCAAATTTAACATGTACATACAAATTTCACCGATTTACGATACAGAAAAGATAAGTTACGTGCTATGCCGTAAAGTTGTTTCATGTCAGTAACAAAAATTGCCTACGTTACGCCAGCGTCTCGTAGTGAAGTTTGTTTACTGATAAACGTCAACTCTTGATGAATGAAGCTTCATATTTTTGCACTTCTCCTTCTAACTTTTTCCTCTACTCTGTGTATTGCACTCGCAATGTCCAAATAGTTCCAACTTTAGAAAGTTGGCCAAGCATAACCAATAACCAATCACTGTCACAATGTTCAAGTATATTAGCAAATTACCCAAAGCTCGGATAATGTTTGATCGAGGATAATTCACTAGGAATGAATATATTCGGCAGGTATAATGAGCCACACACGTCTGTACTAGAGCAAACAAATTCAATGCAAAATATTAGTGACATAAGATTTCATTATCTGTGCGCAGAGCACGGGTTTTTAACTTACCAAACGCTATGCTGGGTTTATCTGTCTAGCTTGCTTGTATGGAACTGTCACATGACGTTAGTTCCTGATTTAAAAATGACAGATGTGCTTCCGACAACGTAACCATAAACTCAGAGCACTGATTATTATGTAGTATAAATCAAGGCCTTGATTATCACTTTGTCTCTGGTTCGCTGAGATAAAGTTATACAGTAACTTTTTCTCATTTAAATACTGTGCTGTTAGCTTGACAGTACCGAGATGTCAAACATGACGTCAAAAATATATTCTTTGTTAATATATGATGAGGTCTGTGACAAAAGTGACATTTGTGTGTTGCTTATAGACAATGATTTGACAGAAAAAAGGCGGGAGACTTCGTATATGGCGGACGCGGTTTTATTTTTTATCACACTTTTATTGAATTAATGTTTGTTGGCTAATTTTGAAAAGGATTGGTGTTGGTTGTGTCGTGGACATTATAGTTTTGGTGTCGTTTGTGTAGTGGCTAGTTTTTTGAATGGTTAACAGGTATTCATTTGGAAAAGGTTTGTGGGAGCCGCGTCCGCCGAGTGCGAAGTTTCCCGCCCTTTTTCCCTAACTTCAATTCTCCATTGCTATAAACTTGACATTGGCTAATCTGTGTAAAGCCATAAAAAGAGAAAAAAAAACCTTGCTGACAATCAAGACCCTGAAGTCATTATATATTATAATATGTTATTTAGCCTTGTTAAGACAAGAAGATAGATTTTGTTTTTAAATAAAATTAAAAACAATATTTTAATCTTATTTTGTATAAAAAAAAATGATTATTAAAGTTTTATTTTCAGATCGGAAATCAACCTCAAATTAAATTAATAAATATTCCGACAAGTAAACAGATGTCCTGAATTGTCAATGATATTACAATTTAAACCCTAGAAGGATGAAAGACAACATAATATTATATCCTTCGAAATGTGACCCGCATACTAAACGTAACCACTCGACTCCGTGCCATATTTACAAAGCTTATTTTTGGCCTATCAAGTGAACTTAATCGGTGGATACCAACATTTAATACAAACCGAACTATTCCGGTGGGTCTTACGTATCTATTTACACTCCACTATTATATTTTAATAAAAAGTTTGGCATTTATTTGTGACTCTCCACACACTATTTTGTACAGCGATGTTCCTTGCCCTCTATGGCACATGGTAGGCCGACTTTAGGCACCGTTAAGGCACTTTATTTTGTACAATAATAATATATATAAAAAAAGTATAATAATATACGTCGATATTGTCAAATTTCAGCTACAATTTTTTTTCATATGGCACCCCGTTTGCACGTACGTACATGTTTGAATATTATATTTTATATATATTCCAAAATATATAATTATGTATATAAATTCAGTCTTCGTCCAGAAATCTCAAAGGCAATGGTGATCACAGTAAGTGCAATTTTTTTTTTTAATTATTTTATTATGGTGCCGTTTTGTTACAATTCATTTTTCACAAACTAAGTCGTGATATTTTAAAATATTACTTTTCAATGTTGGGTAATCTGATTATAAAATATTTTTAATAATAAATGCAGATGATATGATCATTCACGAATGAGTCAAAAAAAAATGGGAACAATTTTTTTGAACTTTTTCTTTTGTATGAAAAGAACGTCAAAATGATAATTTTGGAAACAGTTTTGGTTCCTGAATGTGTCAATATATAATTATTAAAAAATAACACGACGTAGTTTATAGTTTCAAGTAAAGTACGTATTAAATATTTCATAATTCCTTCCAGACACGATTGTATGTTAAACACATAACCTCGCTCATGTGTAGCCATAGATATGTTCCTACGATATTGCTCACTTTAGATTAATCTTATAGCTAAGAAATAACCAAACATTGGTCTAACGGGGTTGAATATTTTTGACTCGGCTTTCATTTAAATAAATTCTGATAAACGTGGGATCAATGGATGTGGGAAAATATTTCAATTAATTGTTGATGATAAAAAATTAAACCAAGATTCGGTCGGCAATTCGCACAATGAAAATAATAGTGTCACTATCCAAAATTCCATGTTTTTCAGTAGAAGCATTTAAAGATTTATAAGATTTTGAAGGCTAATTCTATGTGAAAATCTGAATGAATTGTTATTAATGTAATAGTCTGTTTATGAAGGACATTAAGTGTAACAGTTGAGTAATACTTAAAAAACAAAAAAAGTATTTTAAAATACGTTTTTCTTTAAATATAGAATTTTGGATAGTGACACTATTATTTTCAATGTGCGAATTGTATAGCAAAATATACAAGTTGCTAGAGAAATCTAGATATAATAATTTAACTCATCTGAAAATAAGAGCTTATTTCGGACTAATTACGGCAGTGTTTAGCGTGAAGAAGAAATAACTATCTAATTAAATCGATAATACAGTTTTCTTTAGTGAAATATGAGAGTACCGCCAAGTCAAAACCACCCAATCCCGTTTCAAACCTGTACACCCAGAACTCTGTCCACAACAAAATCATACCTAACATCCTCAGTCTTCTCTTCATCTTCTTCATCCTTCTTCACGGGCAAGTTCTCGTAGCACGGTTCAGGGATGCAAGGGTTCTTACATTCTATCAACGTCGGTTCCTGATTACTGGTTCCGGGATTGCGAAGTTCGTAGGAGGTTTTGGAGGAACGGCCGTCCGGTGTACGTCTTTCCTCCAGTTCTTCCCAATCATCTTCGGATAGGTCCCCTTCTTCGTCAGGTAGTGGTACCGTCAGTTTTTGACGGGAGAAGAACGCCATCTTTTCTCTGTTGGATAGAAGATAATCGTAAGTTTAATTAAATAGCTCTAATAAAATATGACTGTCATAAATGGCTTGGGGGTAAATAGAGTTAGCTTTATAAAATCAGAGATAGATCATAAGATCGGTATTTTGGGCGAAACAAAAATTTCAATTTCGTTTTTGAATGGCGAAAAATTCAAATAATTACTAATTTATTCGTCCAAAAATAATAGCGAAATGCAAGCGATATCCTCATCAGTTTTGAAACTTATTTATGGACTATAATTTTTTAAAATGAAACAGCCTACAAGAAGCGACACTGATTTTGATTCAATGAAATGAATAAAATGGAATATAAGCAATAAACAGCAAGTATAATTTGCTATATTAAAAGCAAAGCTTTTCGCGCTTGTGAAGTCAACATCTCCTGAGGATGATCCGGTGTCGGGTCGAAACGTGCGTAGAGGTTCTAGTGGAATATTTTGTGTGGTGTTATACTATACTAATCTCCCGGTTGTCGGCGGAATATAGCGAATTATACTTGCTGTTTATTGTTTATCGTGGATTTCCGCAAAGTAACGCCTGCTTCTATTCATTATTTAAAATGGAATATAATAAATTATTTGAAATTGAAACTCACTTGAAGGTGACCAAGTCCGGTTTCCTTCCTCCTTGCCTGGACTTCCTGAGTCGATAGATTTCACGGCACGTGCGGTGGAACAGTCTAGACACCCTGTCTCCAGACTCAGCTGGCGCTGAGATGAGTCTTCTCAGAGTCTCGTCTTCAGCCACCCACGCGGCTACGGCAGGGTCACCCCGAGCGCAGGCTTCTTCTAATCTGGAAGTACAAAATACATGATAAAAATATAATTAACGGTTTAGGATTAATATTAATACAGTAGTAACATAGTCAAAGTTATCTAGAACCCACTCTATCGTTCGAAGATACGTCTTTTAGGGAAACAGTGGGTGTTCTCAAGTCAAATTTCTTGAAGGAACAGTTTTTATTTAAAAAATGAAAATGTGGAACATTGCCCTTCCGGAATCAGCGTTTCCAAATTCAATAATCTCGTTTAATAGACTCTCAGACTTACGTTATCCAAATAGAAGGCCTTTTTATAAGTCCCAAAACCTTTATTTCAAATGGCATTGAAACTTATTCAAACAGTGAATAGACTTTAATTATTTAATTAGCAAGCTTCCCAATTATAATTTCTTCCAAAATTTTATTTATTAATTCTTCCACCCTAAAGTTTAACAGAATCTCTATCTTCAACAAATAGTCCTCTCAAACTTGGATACACTTCTGCTATGTTACAAAAAGGTATACCCAATTCGATCCACCGCGTCGCATTTAACTTAACCCTATCACTTCATTCTCTTGGCTCCCTAAAGATCGTGTGCCGATAATAACCTTCAACATTCTTGAAGATGTACGCTATAAAATGCAATCAATATTTCCCGAATCAGAGTTGTTGTTCCATAGATTAGCCCGTTTTTCTTTTCTGATTAATTATGTGTATCGATAACAAATTGTACCTCTTTTTCAGCTGCGTGAGATGAGTGATCTCCTGCCTCAGATCAGCCAGGCGGGTGTGTTGCGCTCGTAAATCCAGGGATAAGTCCAGCGACGTCCTCGCTGATTTGGAACGCGTTGCGGTGGCTCTACGTGCCGCACCGCCTCTGCCGCGGCCCCATCTGAAATAAAATTAATATTTCTAGATGCATTTCAAAATAAACACGCATCAAACTATTGGATACCAGAGAATAAATCAAAATACAACTTGTCCATAAACTGATAATACGCCCAGCAAACGCAATATAGTTATTAATGGCTGATCCGGCAAACATTGTTCTGTCGAAATTGTTCAAACGAAAATATTTAAATAGCGTTTAAATAATTAAAAAAAAACTAATCTGTGACACAAGAATTTCATATATTAGATTGTATGCGCGACATATATGATATCGTAAGTGCAAATACCTAAGTAGTATCAACGAAGTAATGGTATTACAAAATAAATGTCATTAAAGAAGATATTATTTAATTTCGTATACAATATAATTGGTCTACCTCAAGACCATTGGGGTAAAATGCTGATATTAAATAGGAAACTATTTGTAGAACTCACCTCAAGGATCTCCTCTCTCGAACACTTCTATCGAACGGGATGCCCACAGGTGGAGGTTGTAAGGTAACCCTTCTTGCGTACTGCGCCATCGAGGAATCAGACTCCGAACGATTTAGTCTGAAAAAACGGAATAATGTTAAGCACTTATCAATTACATACTGGATAACAGAATTAATCTCCTCAGTGCTGTAAGTAGCACAATCTACTTTATAATGGAACCCTCATAGCTTTAGTTTTAAGTTTACGAATGTAGTTATCACCATCAAATCACTACTATGTAAATTATTGACGCGTCAAAAGTGCATTTTAAAGGAATATTTGAATAAAGATTATTTGAATTTGATGGTTACGGGATGGATGGAAGGCATGAAATTTACATTATTGATTTTGTTAATTTTTTGGGGAGATATATTAAATATACTAATAATATTATATATCTACGATGTAAACAATATATATAAGAACGTTTCGGGAACAGAGCGTTTTGTGTTATACATGATTTAGGATGGAACATTACGAATGGGAGCATTTTTCATTTTATATCATTTTAAATTTTTGGGATAGCGCTAAAAGATAAGAATTAAAAGTTATCAGAAAATAACAGTATTGGAAAAAATAAAACTAAAGACTTTTACCTGCAGATGTACTGCCCTTTGCCGATGCTCTGAGGTTGCGGTGAGAACGTCTGAGATCGTTTTATAGTCGCTAGCGACTCTTCGGGGTTTGAGCTAACTTGTTGACTTTTCCTATTAACAAAATAATAAAAATTCAATCAGAATTATTATAACAGAACTATTATTTAAATTTCACATGTTTTTTTGATTCATCAATTTTTAAAAATTACGTTGTCTACATTTTCATCTCAGATATTTAGTTTTTTTTGTAATGATTCTGTAAATGCAAATTGTGAAACAGAAAAATTCAAAATTTTAATAATCATTCTGATAAAATATTTGTTTTAAGAATGTTTTATCTTGATAAAATTCTTCAAACGCCACAAATTACAACATCGATAGGATCATGCAGTTGTTTAGTAGTTAATTTAATTTTTAAACTCATACGCATTTTTAATGTGCCACATTTGTTCATGCCATGCAAAACGCTTGCATCATGCAGCTCACAAAGATTTAAATTAAGATATCTATCTTTATGCCGTTAATTATTTCAGTTAATATTTCTATATTCTTCTAAATAATTAAGTGTTTTAAATTTTTGGGTTATTGTTTCCAGACTACGTATCTTTTGTTGCATACAATTTAAATATTACATCCCAATATCGACTTAACCTGGGAGATATTGCGAAAATTTTTCTGTTTGTTTTACAGCATTTGAATGGCTTTCTTCTCTCTCATATGAGATGGGAAGCTTTTGCTCAGTAGTGGAGCTCGATTAGACATTTGGTAGAAGTAGCTTGCTAAGATAACGTTTCAATCGAGTTTAACGTACGTTTTTACAGTCAAGGCAATTCTCATAAAGATAAGAATACAATGTATTAGTAAATGTGCAACACACGTATTAAGCTGATGACACACAGTCAGTGACCATAGCACATATTTACGCGTTGCAGACATACCTACATTACATTATGTACAGATATGTATATTGGACGGTATGTATCTATTTCGCTATGGCCATGTCCTCGTAAGGCTGACCGTCGGCTTCTCGCCTCATTAAGTATCTGCAGAAAAATTGGTTTGCTGAACACGATGATAACCCAAACATCCTTAACATCCTGAACTCCTGGTAGACTTAAACAACTTGACCTAAGATTGGTTTAGTAGTAGTAGAAAAATCTTATCTAATTTTTTAACTGTGTTCAGCATCACACCTGATCCAGAAATATATATTATATAAATGTGTATCAGTATAATAACTAAAATTGGTGTTTCATAGAAATGAAATCAATCAAAACCACTCCAGTAGTAAAGGTTAGATGTCGATAAATATTTGTCTTTCTAAAATCGTTGTTCCAAAAATATCAAAGGCTCATAAACTCCCAAGACACAGTTCATATCTAAATCCATTTATATTTTAGAACTGTACAAGATTGTTAGACACTTTAGCGTCTTTGTACATTATAATGATGATTTGAGCAGCAATAATTTCGTAAGCAATGCTGACTTATACAATTTTAAGGCACTGTGAACTGATGTAATGTACACAAATGAATATCGGGTGTTGCATATTAAAAATCCTCTTCAAGACCTTTCTGGTAGTCACAATTAATTCGCAGTAATTGTACGAATAAGAATTACTTATAAAAGTATTTGAATAAGATTTTTTTTGAGAATACATATAAACATCTTATTCCTATAATCATCTAGATCCAGAACTTTGATAAGTTTTCTTGAATCAATCATGATCTTACCTTCTATGCAGCTGTCTTCCTTCTGGACAGAAGTTGCACTCGGTATTGGTTTCCTTTTCCGCGGTGGGAGGGTGTAAGTACTCGTCTTCTAGCGTTATGTCCTCCTCGGGAATGTAGTCTTCGAAAGAGTCTTCTTCTACTATCTGTTGGGAAGAGATTATTTCGTTAATAACAATGAGTTTACAATCTCTAGGGTCGCTGAAAGAGACATCACATACATATATAGTGCTCCTTATTCCAAACCTTTACTGATTTTGTGAGACACAATTATTCGAGGTTGGTTGTTGGTGTTACATAAGTTTTACCTGCAAATAATCGAATAGTTACCTGATTCAGTGGTTCCCTTGACTCTTCGTCTTCCGAAGCCGAATTGTCACCACAGTCTACGTTGCACTCCGCACCCGTCATACTCTCAGGACCTAGGAACAATAATTGTATTAATTATTTGAATAATCCCTTAAAACATAAAAGGGTCTTAACCCTTGGAGGAAATTCCAATAGGTTATAACTTATATCGAAGGTATCCTTTAAAAAAATAAAAATAATTTAACCCCTGGAGAAAACTCCAATAGATTTTACTATTTGACGACCTCCGTGGCGCAGTGCGTACGCTGTTGCATTATAAAGTTGGAGGTCCTGGGTTCGATTCCCGGCTCGAGTCTGGTCTGGTGGGAGGCTTTGGCCGTGGCTAGTTACCACCCTCCCGACAAAGACGTGTCGCCAAGTGATTTAGCGTTCCAGCACGATGTCGTGTAGATACCAATAAGGTGTGTTTACCAAACTCCGTACAGGTTACCCCGCTACCATCTTAGATTGCATCATCACTTACCATCAGGTAAAATTACAAAAAAAAAAAAAATTAACTTACATCGAACGTATACAAATGTAAAAGGAAGAGGAGAGAGGAATGCGAACTATACTAGACCAACTCGGACACCAAAATCTTGTTGAAAAATCAAAAATGTTGAAAGCGAAGATTAATAAAATTCGCTATATTGATCTCACTGTTATTTTTTAGATCGTCTGACCAAATAAGATTGTTTCAAAATACAAACTACAGATGTTGTTAGGTACAGATGTTGTTTGCTTACAGATGTTTTTAGGTAATCATATCAAGTGTTGCACATTTTAACTAACCTCTGTTCCTAGTAAGAGTAGACGTCTGCGAAGATATAACAGTGGACTCATCGGAACTCTCGTCCCTCCTCATACTTCGGAAGCTCAAAACGTTGTACCATTTCTGGGACACATTCTCCGGATCGAAATCCGCTAAGCTCACTTGCGTGCAACCCTGCAAAAATAAGACACGTGAATTTATTTAAAAAATCAATACCTATCGCATTTTGGACAACTATGGCGGTCTTCAGATAATAATCGCTCTCGCCTAAGTGTTTTATTCACATGGCACTCTAGGCGATATGCCGAATACTCGAATTTGGCTATTTTTCATCATAAAGATAGCAAATCATGTTTCTATTTTACATTTATACTGAAGTTTTCAATGACAATGAGAAATAAGATATGAAATTCTGATAAAAGCGAGTATTCGCTTGTATAAGCACATTGGATCATAAATGGACAAAGATGACAAATTTCCAACATCAAATTCTTAAACCCTAATATTTTTGAAATTTTCTTATAAATAAAATTACAATCAATTATTAGGGGAAAAGCGAATTAAATAAGAATAATTAGAAATTGAAGCGGTGATAGCCTAGTGGTTAGAGCACCAGCCTCCTAATCAGAGGTCGGCGGTTCGAATCCGGGCACGCACTTCTAACTTTTTGGAGTTATGTGCGTTTAAAAAAATATATATCACTTGCTTCAACGGTGAAGGAAAACATCGTGAGGAAACCTGCACCCCTGAGAGTTCTCCATAATGTTCTCAAAGGCGTGTGAAGTCTGCCAATCCGCACATGGCCAGCGTGGTGGACTATGGCCAAACCCTTCTCATATTGAGAGGAGACCCGTGCTCTGTAGTGAACCCGTAATGGGTTGATCATGATGATGATGAATTAGAAATATTATCAAACATCTAGACGTTAATCTAATCTGTGGTTTGACTTACTAGACACTCCGCGCCGGCAGCTAGGTTCAACTGTAGGGTAGCGGCTCTCAGAGCCCTTGGACCTAAAGAAGCCCTTTGATTCTTTCTCCACAACAGAGTGGCACCACGCCACGCTATCGCAGTGGTACTGAAGGCAATACCACCGCCACCACCCACTACTAGCGCTCCGCGAACTGCCCTGTAAGGCGAAATAAGACATCGTTTAGATAATTAGAAATTATCAATTCCCAAAATCATTTAACAATAAACCTACATATGGTTTGGCAAAAAAATTATTAGGCACGAGTTAGTTAAATAATATCAAAAAATCTTGTTTTTTAACTGTTATAAACGTTGAGCGTGATACATCATGAAGTAAATTTGTCGTTAATGTAGAAGAAGAGTTAACACTCGTTAATAAATGTCCGTGATTTTATTTTAGATTACTAGCTTTTATTAATAGAATAAACGATTTACGAATGCATAACATTTTAACTGAGTAAGCTGTAATAGCTTAGTTGTTAGGACGTCCTCCTTCTATTCAGAGGTCGGTCGTCGAGTTATGTGCGTTTTGTAAGCAATTAAAATATCACTTGCTTCAACGGTGAAGGGAAACATCGTGAGGAAATCAGCACACCTGAGAGTTCTCCATAATGTTCTCAAAGGCATGCTAATCCGCACATGACCAGCGTGGTGGACTATGGCCAAACCCTTCTATTATTGAGAGAGAGATCCGTGCTCTGTAGTGAGCCGGTAATGGGTTGATCATGATGAAGCATTTATCGCTTGAATATCTTATTTTAAGTGAAGTAAACGTATGAAGAGACTAATGCTCAGTATATAAAAGATATTACTTACACTTCAGTCTCCATATCTATGTACAAGGCGTGCAGATTTCTCGCCCTCAGGATGCCGATCTCTAGTGCACTCTCTTCGGAACAGTAACGCAATTTGATCTCAATTTGTGCACTGTTCACTGTAACAGAAGACATATATAAGCATGTGATAGAAATAGCTCAGTGACCTAGAGGTTCGCACAAATAGCTGGAAGCTTTCCTTATCTTTGTATTTAAAATGAAATGAAATGGACACTTTTTTAACATGTAATACGCATTAAATGGCCTTCTACACACACACATGTGAAGTCTGCCAAACCGCACATGGCCAGCGTGGTGGACTATGGCCAAACCCTTCTCATATTGAGAGGAGACCCGTGCTCTGTAGTGAGCCGGTAATGGGTTGATCATGATGATGATGACACACACATACACACACACTAAAATAACGCTTTCCCAATTGCTCCGTGATGCCACCATGGGTTATTAAAAAGCATCAAGCTGAGGCTGCGCCCTGTTGTTGCACCTGGGCTCCGGCAGTCCAAAACTTTGTCTATATATATATATATATATACGTAAAGGCCGCCAATTGGACCGTTTGTATGCTCTAATATTTTAGGTTTTTTGGTGTCCAATAAAGTATGTTTTCTGTTTCATTTTAAAATATATCAGTGTGCATTTACCAGTGTTAGAGGCATCTCCACCCTGCGCGGCTTCGAACACGCCAGAATCACCCGCCACCGACTCGTCGCTCACTGCTGCCGACACCGATCTAGTGTTCGTACCTGTACGACAAACATTATTAACATTAATTCAATCATAAAATTAATACATTAAAATAATAATCTTTGGCTGAGGAATAAATTTGAAGTTTCTCCATAGGAATTCCTTTGGGAAAATCAGTCCTACTAAGATTTAATTCCATGCTGTCGAATTTTACGTTGTATTTTCTAATTGAATTTAAAAAACACTTCATCTATCACATTTGATAGAATTATGGTAAGTGATTATTGATTATGTAGCCAAAGGTGGAATATGCTTGTCTAAAATATGCTCATTCATTTGGAATTCTGCGAATTAATTCATCATCATCATCATAATCAACCTATTGCCGGCTCACTACAGAGCACGTCTCTCCTCTCAATATGAGAACGGTTCGATCGTAGTCCCCAAAGCTTGCCATGTACGGATTGGCAGAATTCACACGCCTTTGAGAACATTATGGAGAACTCTTAGGCGTGCAGGTTTCCTCACGATGTTTTCCTTCACCGATGAAGCGAGTGATATTTTACTGGTTTAAAATATCACTAACTTACACAAGGTGATTTGGAAAAAGGGTTTTATTTCACCATCATAAAGAAGGTACATATCACTAATATCAAATTTCAAGAAACAACTATAATATCAAGTACCTTACGTATATTTTAGTATTTTATTAAAGTAATTTAAAATGAAATTATTATATTGGCTGACTTAAAGTACAAGTTTCATTGAGTGCCTATGGTACATACATGGAAATAAATCATTGTACTAATGTAAAGCGAGGACATCAATTCCGTTGCCATAGTTAACTGTAACCCCATTACTTAGATGGTTGTCGACGCGTACAACGAACACTTAGTGCAGTTATTTCTCTAAAAATATTGATCTCAGAAAAAGTTACAAAAGTAATTCATCAGAATTGTAATAAACAACCAATCGACATAGTATCCAACTAGACTCGTATCATCATCATCATCATTTCAAACGATTGTCCACTGCTGGACATAGGTCTTTTGTAGGGAGTTCCAATGGCCACGGTCTTGGGCCGCTTGTATCCAGCGGCTCCCTGCGACTCGTTTGATGTCCACCTTGTTGGGGGTCGACGTAGACTCCTATACCTATATTAAATAGTCTCTTACCACTAGACGAGGGAGTTCTTGGTGAGAGCGGTGGGGGCGGCGTCTCTGATATGGGGGAGAGGGGCTCGCACGGCCGACCAGGGCCTTGCAATTGAACAGGGACTGGAAAAAATAACGTTATTAGTAAAATTAAAGCTCAATTAATTCAGCGCAATTAATTTGGTTCACAAGGCTAACTACCATTGCTCGAATGGAGAAGATTCTACAAATAAACGCGGCATAAGGCTTACAAATATGTGTCGCTTACGAAGTTTTACGAGAATAAAAATCTCATGAAATGTTATACTCACTAGTTGAAAGTCCAGTGACTTCGTTCAATCCAGTTGCGACACCTATCCTCATTTCAGCTAACTTCTCTTCTAATTCCCTTTGTTGTCGCCTCTGTCTTTCCACCTGCAAATTTCAACCAATTATAAGAATTCCATGCCGAATGTAAAACTATTAGAATTTACACTATATAAAATCTTAGATTCATTGAAAGATAGAAAACTCAAATGAATATTTTATAAAATAAAAAATAATTAATCAACTCCTTTTGAATGATTCTAGTAAATTAAAAGACCAAAGTGTTAACATAGACAATGATTTAAATAATGATGATGGAAAACATACCTGATTATACGAAGGCGGTGGTGGTGGTGGACTAGATGATGAGAGACTGCTCCTTGGGGATAGGGATGGTTGGGAAGGCGAACTGCTTGCAGCAGGCGTAGCGCTATCCGCGTTGAAACTTGAGCCCCGTAATAACCTAAGGATAATAAGACATTCGCTTGTAATTTCTAATAAACGGAGAATAAATGTCGTAATGCACGATCGTG
This sequence comes from Lasiommata megera, assembly GCA_928268935.1. NCBI lineage: Eukaryota > Metazoa > Arthropoda > Insecta > Lepidoptera > Nymphalidae > Lasiommata > Lasiommata megera. The sequence goes on along the minus strand of OV743329.1, from coordinate 6,406,721 downwards.
CTCCAAAAATTACAATTATTTGTGACGTAAAAATGATCAGTACTTGAATCAAGAGCAAATGCATATCAAAAATTGTATTTCGTATGAAATAAGGATTTAAATATCATAGCGAATTAGAGCGCAGATGAAAAAAGGTCAAGTAGGTATCAAAAGTTTAGAATAGCACTTGACGATGTCTTGAAAAGTAATAATAATCAGTAAATTTTGTAAATTGCATTGCAACATAACATGACAAACACTACTAGCCAAATACAACTTGTAATGTTGACAAATCCAAACGACAAACTCATAAAATGGGTTAATTTAGATAACTACAAATGAACTTTGCTTAAGTAACAAAATCCAGCGAACTTTAATCATGCAGGAAAATATTGTGTATATTGAAAATAAGTGAGTTTATATATTAGAAAGAAAAGCCAATCCCCCAATAGTAATGTATCTATTTAAAATTGTTAACCCATAATTTGCAGCCAAAGTAGCTCTCAGTGAAAGAAGAATATAATAGGACAAAGTTAATGTAAAACTAGGAAAATTTTGGATAGCTATGAGATTATAAGGCTTAAAAAATCTTACCTTTCGACTCGTCTATGAAGATCCACCATATCAATAGGTTTGTCTGCTTGAAACGTACTGGCGATCTGCGGCCCGCCGTAGATGTCAGTAAAGCTTATCCCAGAACTTAGAGATCCTTTACTGCTAGCCGTAGAAAGGGACCCTAAGCTCGAACTGCTCGATACAGACAAGGTAGACGCGGAAAGCGTCTTCAATTGCCCCTCTAACGTAGTCATAGATGTCAAAGCATCTTTCAGTTGCTGTAGCAACAGTTGTTTCTCCTCATGTAGCCTCAATCTATCCGCTATACACTTATTGGACATTTCGAATGCATTTTTCAAGTCCTGCTCTAATCTTTTGCATTCAGATTGTATATCACTCATCTCTTGTTTCGATCTAGTTCTGGGAGTTTTACTCCTCAATTCTCTTAATAGCTGTTCCTTTTCTTGGAATAGTAAAAGTCGATCTTTGTCGGATTCCGCTTGTCCCGGCTGGACTTTGTCTTCTAAATCAGCTAACTGCTGTTGTATTTGTTGTATTCTTTTCCTAGCATCGTCGTATTGTAGGCGAACCCGCGCCATTTCTGCTAATCTAGTTCCGATTGGTACTAACTCCGCACAAAGGTCAGTTTGGGAGGCAGTGCTCAGTTTCTCTTGAGGCAAACTTAATGTTGAGAGATCAGGAGAGGCGTCAGCAAGTTGCAGCCTCGTCAAATCGTCTTTTAGCTTCGCTAGCGATTGCATGAGATCCGCTCTTTCCTTCTCCCCGGACGTTAGTGATTTCTGAATGTTCTTCAGCTCGGTCATTATCGCTTGAGCCTCGGTAATGTTGTAACATCCTTGTTGAGAGCTCAACTTTTGCTCCACTCTGAAAAAAACATATGCATCAAGATAAAGCGAACAGTAAGCTTAATTTATATAATCCATGAAAACCAGGCAAATCTGTGTCATGTAAAATGTCATATTTTTTTTTTATTCGCCCACATTTCTTTCTAACACTTGGGCATCCTAAGGAGATATTGACTCCACAACATACGATCGCTTAGAATACGTGAAGCCTTTCTACGCGCACGCGAGACCATCGGTATCGGTCTATCAATAACTGTACACAATGAACAAGAGAAATAAAATCAGACATCTCGTCATCATCAATCATAATTGACCCATTGACCTGAGACACTCATATAAATCACCGATCTACATGTAGAAATCAGAACAGCCGGTACACGACTCGAATTTCCCGAGATCCATGTTGCCGTATAATACATGGTTTCGCATTCTTTGCTGCTGAGGTCATGATAGATGACGTAAAAGCGTTTTCTGCCGTTATAAAGAGTTATGGGTTTTACATCTTAGTTACTTTATGATTAATAACTTAATTGTCATTAACGTCAATAATTACCTTGGTTATGTTATTATTTTTATAGATAATTCTGACGTCTATAAGCTAATCCATCTAATAACTATGAATTGTAATGACTTGAGCTCACTTTTACGCATATCTTTGTGAGCATTACCGTGGGTGATTTTTTGTCTATTTTCTACGCCATGTTTTTTTTTTTCTTATGAATCCATTATTTATTCTTAAATATAACCGCTGTGCTCATGTGATGTTATGCTTGCCACTGCACATTTTTATGACAACTTCGTATCGTACAATAGTACAAAAAGTAGATATCTTATCATTGTGAATACTTTAATAATACCCCACGGACACCCATTCCAACTGTTAATAGAAAACCGGCTAAATGCAAGTTATACTTTCACACGAAGGGATACACTGGGGTGCAATATGACACATTGTAATACAATATTGACAGTATTAAGATCTAGTAAAAAACACCATAACAAAACGTTTATTGTATCCTTTATTTTAAAACAATATTTTTTTTATTATGGAAATAGAAATATGAAAATTTTAGCAGTCATTATATAGGCATTATCATGAGATACAGTCAGGTAGACTAGCGGACAACTGTGACAACGCACGCGCACTGTCGCATTATAAAATTGAAAGCCTGGGTTCGATTCAAATAGCTCGATGTTTTGGGCCCCCTCGTAACAGGTCAACTACCATTCATAGACTCCAATCATCACTCACTACCAGGTGAGATCGTCGTCAAGGGATTGAGCTTGTAGTTTGGCTTTATATACTCACTCAACAAGGGTATCAACTCCTCGTCGCGCACTGGCTACCTCAGCTCTGGCCTGCCTAAGCTCTTTCCTGAGCTGGGCGACCCGCCCGCGAGCTTGCGTCACCTCAGAACGCAGAAGCTCTGGGTCATGACGTGACGTCGTTGACGTTGTTGTCACGGATGTTGTCGACGAGCATACTACGGGTGAAAATATAAGTTGAAACTACATTATTGATGATACACACTGTAGAGGTATTAAGAACAAACGTTGTAAAGCCCGGGAATAATTACACACTGATATCTCTTTTACATTAATTTGACAATTGAAGTAAGAAGACAAAACATTGTAAACACAAACACAGCGTTTACTAGTAAGTAGGTTTAAAAGTGACCTTAGATATAATTTTTTACCAAGCAGATATTCTCATTGCCAAATTTTGATTTTTAGCACAAACTGAATTCGTACAAAGTTTCAATAGGAAAAGGAAATAAAAAAGTTATAATAAATACTTATAAATGAAAAATGAAATGAAATGAAAACACACTTTGATGTACACCATACAACAGAAGAAATACAAGACAGTAAAGTAAACACAAATAAATGACGATCCAATACAATGACAGATGACAAAAGACAAAAATATTAATTTGACAAACCAAAAGCAATGCAATAACATTGAAATTTAAAAATTGGCTTCAAAACATCGAAAGCTTCTATCTAATAAGCACATCGCATACAAAGCCACGGGATTCAAGAGTAAAACTAAAAGTCACACAAGTGACCTTTAGAATAGCTTGAATAGTTCTATATTCAATTGTATTCCACTGTAAAGACTTGTATCCATTATTGAATGCAACTCACAGCGGCCATTGAAAATTATGTACAGATACAAGAGCTCGATTCACGATTCATATACTTAGCTTCCCTTGCACAATGCTTTTCATTTAGAATTTCTATCTGGCATAATCCTTGTCAGTTTATCTACCGTGTGAAATATTAAACAAGTGACAGGAGAAGAGAGTTGGGAAGTAAATTGTATCAGCTTATAAGCGTAAGCTTGTAGAAATGTCCTACTATAGTGTAAAGGATTACGTAAATGATAAACAAGCATGGGTGTGCAATATTGCTCTAATAAGATAGCTCTTAATATAATTTTAACTGGCATGTGAGATGGTGATAACAAAAAGAAAATTTACCTGGCTAAGTTTGTTGTGGGCGCGTTTGGAACCCTCATAGCTTTAGTTTTAAGTTTACGAATGTAGTTATCACCATCAAATCACTACTTTGTAAATTATTGACGCGTCAAAAGCGCTTTTTAAAGGACTATTTGAATGAAGATTATATGAATTTAGAATTTATCCTTACGTTGATTTTTGTTCGAAAGTGCATTGATGAAAGTTATTTTAGTTTTTTTCTTAACACTTTATGTAGCCTACTACACTACACTACACTAAAACCCTAGCGTTACAACAGCTGTATTTATTTATTAAGCACACTTAATATCATCATCATCATAATCATCATTTCAACCGATAGACGTCCACTGCTGGACATAGGTCTTTTGTAGGGAGTTCCAATGGCCACGGTCTTGGGCCGCTTGTATCCAGCGGCTCCCTGCGACTCGTTTGATGTCGTCTGTCCACTTTGTTGGGGGTTGACCAATGCTACGTTTACCGGTGCGTGGTCGCCATTCCAGCACCTTGGGACCCCAACGTTCATCGGTTCTCCGAGCTACGTGCCAAGCCCGTTGCCACTTTAACTTCGCAACTCATAAGCAATAGTTGGAACGGTCTAGCCTAGAAGATGCCTATGCACTCTCGAAGGTAATCAAGTGTGGTGAGGGAAAAAGAAGCCCATAATGTATTCCAGATCTCTACGGTGCGTGTTAGAGATTCCTTATCGCAAAGTTCATTCGTATATAACAACAAATAAGAGTGCAATTTTTATTATGCTATTTTTAGTTCTGTTACAAAGCACATAACCCAACTTCAACAGTCAAGCCAGTTCTGCCTAAAGGTAAAGAAGATCCAGGAGTACTCACAGCTAGTCCGAGATGCTGCGAGGGTAGATAGAGCGTTGTTCAAATGTTTGTACTCATCCTGGGCCAGACAAAGTCTCTGCTTCTTCACATCGTACATCTCCCGTTTCGCCTGTTGACAATGGAAAAGCATTTTTAGCCACATTATTTAAAGTAAAGTCAATGATGTATATGAGAGATCAAAAATTTTCCTGGAATATTGGAGCTGATTTAATTAAAGACATAAGGTCATGAATGATACCAGCAGCACAAACCACCAACGTCTTCTTTACTAGAGAACTGAGTCTTCTTTTTTTTATTCACCACAAGTTAGCCCTTGACTGCATCTCACCTGATGGTAAGTGATGATGCAATCTAAGATGGTAGCGGGCTAACCTGTTAGGGGAATGGTAAACTCATACTCTTAATTGGTTGGTGGTAGAAGTATATCTATCAGCTAAGACGAAGACTTCAACGCTAGCGAAGGTAGGAACCACATTTTCTATGATTTAGTCTTTCACAGGACCAGTAATTACAACAATTAAAATAACTGCTTTCAAATAATTTACTTCCAGCTATACTCATTAATTAAATTTAACCATATTCAAAAGACCTTTGTAATTATAACAAAAGTATTTTCAGTTTCGTTTAGAGATATGAATTTAATCACTGAATATGTAATAAAACTGTGTAACTCAATGTTGAAAAAGAAATGCTTTCATTAAAGATGGCTTCTTTAATGAAACCATTTCTTTTGAATATTCCATTGAATATTCGAACACCGGTGATAAGTTATGAAATAATATTATTCCGCCGGAAGATGATACATATTTAGGTTGTTATAAATACAGTTTCTAACCATGTTATTACTACAGTTATTTTATTAATTTGGTGCCGTTTATTGAATCAACCAAAGCTTCTCATTTTTTATTTTCTTCGTTTTTCAGAAAAACTTAGCACTTTATTAAGTTTAGACATTTCTGATCAATCTGATGGATCGGAACGAATATAGCATTCCCTCCATATTATTTTTCATGAAATGGCCGTTGGTAGCTAACTAGATACTTTCTTCGTTATATATACTCGTATTGGCTTATTGTATCTCTAATGATACTTTTATGTCATTAAAAAGTATTTTACTTTTAATGTCAGTTTAAAATTGCCAGTCATTTTTGCTGAGTTAGAATTTCTTTCCAACTAAAAACTTTTGTATAAATTCAATCTATCTAACTATAAACCGAAATGACAATGTGAAATAAATGTCGTTCTTTTCACTATGTTTGATTTGGAAAAGAGAGATTTTTGAGACTATTTTGAGACTTGCCAATTTACTTAAGTCAAGAGAGTCGTGCTTCCCAATCCTAATATATAGATATGCGATCCTTCTTAAGTGTGAAAACTTATTATTAAAGAAATGACCATTTGTAAAAGTGACGAATGGGTACAAAATTACATATTCATAAGCATCTCAAATTAAATAAAAATATAATATTAAAAGAGTGAGATGGCACTAACTTTGATATTTTATATAGTCTGCAATAGAGGCTAGTAATATAATACATATTAAATTGCTAGTAATTTACTATGATGATCTATTAAAACCACTTTCATATTTGTTATGCTAAACAAGTGAAACTTTGGTTAAAATATTATGGAACTCAATTTTGTTAATGTATTTTTATATAAAAATGATTACTTAAAACTAGGAAAGGAACGCCATTCCTATGTTTACTTAGTAATATAACAGTAATGCATAAAAAAACACTTTCGTTTCAAAATGCATTACCTATACGTAAGTACCTTTGAGAGGGTTAAATAAAGATAAACTTCTGAAACTTATAATTGCCAGTAGTTACCTACTTTGTAATTCCACCAAGTTACTGACTTACTACTAACTTTGTTCTTCACAGTTCAAACATGAAGATTATGGTTTTTGTTAATATTACTCAAATTTTTAATGTGGAGTCTAAATCTAAAAATTGTTAATTTGTATTAGATGCGTTAGGTTATAGCACCCACTTCACAAGTATATACGAAATTCTCGAGTCACTACCAAAATTAACGAACCATTAGAGCAAAATTCCGACGGTTATTTTTTGCGCCCGACATAAATACGGTATTATACCGAGCAGCAACTTTTTGCTTGGAATGCGTATAAAAAGCAACCTCATCACTCGTACGTACACATATCCGGTTTTGCCTAAAGAAATCAAAATTTTGTACAGCGGCTGCAGGAAAAGATGGGAACATTTCTTTGGAATATTCACTGAGTTTCATCCTATCGCAGCATTGGCCGAACAAATTGTTTGCATTACTATTGGTATTAAAAATTTGGTAGGATATTTACTGTGAACAGCCTCAAGGATCCCGTCATCCTGCCGGCGTGTTGAAGCCTACTCCAAGTGTGCGGCGGACACTGTGGAAATGTTCCATTTCTGCTCAGAACTTGGGTCGCCACGTAACCTTGACCCTCGTAGTACGGCACTTCAGACACCGGCACTAAACGCACTTCCGCGGAACGAATCTGGCGCACTGACAGTATATTCTCATAGATAGCTTCGTCCTCGAGGTTCTGACCTTCGGGACAGAGGCGGTAGCCGAACTCGCGACTAATCTCGTCCAAGTTGGCGTACTCGGGACGCTTGCGCAGCTCCTCCAGGTTTTGGTACTGGGGTTCATCGCGGACGCAGAGCCCCGGAGGGTGGGCCGTGGTCGGGTCGACTCGCACGCCGTACTCGCGGGGCTCACGAACCATCCTCGCGACGCGGCGCGAGTCCTCGCAGCCTCTGCACCAGGAGTGCGCGCCGGCGGACGCGGCGCGGGCGCGGAAGGCGGGCTCGAGCTCGGGAGGCGGTTGGGACCACATAGTGAGCGCCCGCCGCAACGGACACATCTTAACCCCCAAAAGGGCGCGCGTCGACTGGCAGACGCGCGGAGCTCGGATGGCGCGCAGTGGAATGCGCCCGCGCCGCCGAAAGAATGCAATCTCGGGCGCATTTCGGAGGTCGATCTCTCCGAAGGGCCCGCTCGCCCGCTCCCGCCTCCCGGTCCCCGGCCATCTGTCGTAATAAGTTCGACGAAACGCGAGCCCGGAGCCCCGGCCGGCCGCCGCCGTAACGGTCCCTTGTCCTCCGCACGCGAATCATTCAACACATCACAGATTCTTGCACAATTTAATTTCAGTACCCCGAAACGAAATTTTAGCCGATATCTTCACTTCTTTTTGCCAAATGAAATCTAGAGTTATCTATTTTTTTCCATTATTAAGAAATGATGGTCTAGGTTTGGTCTCAGTTAGACCAACAAATCTTAATTTATTTATTTAAATACGCCATCCAAAAAAATTAAAATAAAATTTGTAACCTGTGAAGAGTTCATTAGGGCGGATTACAAACACACTTATACTTTGAAGATTTCAAAATCTACACCATAAGTTCTTAGCGAACGCAACCTGGTCTATATGGCCATAAAATACTAAGACGGAATATAATTTAGTAATCGCCACTTCTCAGTGTAACGTAAAAACTAATTACCTATATTATAGTCGCATTTCAAATAATGGTCAGTGGGCAATCGAGGTAATCGCTCGGCTCCGGACAGTGCAGTGGTTTGGAATGCAAAAAGGCTGACGATCTCGATGCGGCGGCGACGCTGTGAGGACGCGTCGGAGGTAGTTAGAGAGCGATTTTCTCAGATTTTCCACGTAAACAATTTCCATGGCTTAATGTCGGCATGCACGGATTGCGAGCGCATCTGGAGGGCACTTCTGCAGGTAGCCGCGTATTTTTGCATCGCGCTTTGCTTTACGCGCATTTTCAATCTCGTCCTGGTATAAAATGATTTAATTCTTATATTACTTCATCATCATCCTATAAATGTTCGACTGATGGATACCGGTACAATACAGGCTCGGCATAGATCTCGGTTCTAAGCATGGGGTTTGGCCGTGATCGTCCTTCTGGTTCTTTCGGTTTTCTAACTGGAACGTTTTATTTCCTCAAGAGCTAAAATTTAGATCACGTCTGTCGCTGTAAAGCTAGCTAACTCTAATCATAATGGCGTCGAAATAATTTTTGGTTTTATAGAAGGCAACATAAGTATATAAGTTAATCTTAAATTAAAGTTTTTTAATTTAAGATTAACTTATATACTTTATATGATAACAGATTCCAGATTATAAGCTATGTGCCGAATTTTCTAAATTTGATGTATTTCATTGAACCTAACATAAGTAACAAAAAAAACACAATTTTTGTTAAAAGAATGGACAAAGTATGGATTACGGACTTCACGTGCTTTTCATGACGCGTAGTCAAAAAGTCTAGACTGGAACTAAGAATATCTTAAAATAATCTTAAGAACCTTAAGAAAAATTACGATATCGAACCCGTGCCCTTATAATCCGTAGCCGAACAACCTTATTACTAGACCAACCAGTTCTAATATAGGTACTTCATATACTTTTGGAATTAATTATCTATTTTAATTAAGTATGTTTGCAAAACTCGAAAGTATTCAATGGATCGATTTAATACATTCACAGTACATTCTAATAACAACAACAACTTTGATTCCTAAGCTCCCATAGGAACGGGAATTAATATCCGACAGCCATAACAAAGCGTGGACGGATTTTAGCTTGTGAATATACAGATAATATCTCGTTCCACTCGCTAGGCCGACACAAGTTATGCCGCTACCGAGCGACCGGCATCAGAAATATCGGAATACTTGGCATTTTTCCTATCTTAGTGACCGCGTAATTCTTTTGCCGCACATGTGCAAGCGTATTTTTTTGCATTCCCTCGAGTACTCGACGCGTAAGGACGCCGAAGATTCCTATTTTCTGAAAAATCTGTTCAGTGGCTTAGGCTTGGAGGGCAGACCAACAGTTGAAATACATAATATTAGTCAAAACATTTAATGTATTATGTATAACACTTAACAAATTGTATTGACCGGTATAGGTTGAAATTTTCAAGAGCAAATTTTCTATCGTAATCATGTCTTAGAAATAGTCCACGTAAACATTTACCCATTTAAGAATACACTTGAATATCTTGACAGTTATTTTCTTTTAAAGTTTAAGCATATTCACTGGATAGGATGGATGACAGATTCATTCCAACTATTTCTGCTTCATAATTCGTACACTAAAGACTTTGATACAATGCGATACAGGTACCTACACTTTCTAGATTATTCTAGATACCTTTATTTCTAGATATAACACCAACCTGAACGCTAATAATTAAAAAGCAAATGAAGTTTAAAATAAGTATTAACACGAAACTATTCACGTTGATCTTAAAATATAATGAGAATTTTTGAATAGATAACAAAGAAAACAATAGGTAGACGGGTAGGTACAATAAAATCATATAACATAACAGTCCGTTGAATAACTGGGAGCGAAATTTGAAGTCGAACAAAGGTAATTTAATTCATACCATTCAACTTTAACGAGAGTTCAGACAGACAGGTAATTTGGCCCGATGCCTACATTCCACACGGCGGTGTGTCCAACTACTAGCGGTTTTTAGGGTTCCGTCGAAAAACCTTTTGAAACCCTTCGACTATACCCTAGTCTTTTAGGAGTAAAATTGATCCATAACAATTTGCCCCTAAGACTGAAGACTAAGACATAGCCTTCACTTGTGCCGTAACACACCGTCAACGTAAATTCCGCTAACAACTTTTATGTTTCAAAGCTGCCATGACCCCGGAAAACTGTCTTTTGAAAGTCACGTGAATTCGTTGTTGCGTTCCTACATGAAACATGGACTATCAAGCAAATAAACTACTACTAACTATCGCTAAACCGCATTATAGCAGCTGTCATGATAGAAGAGGTATGTGCCCAGTGGGGCATTAATATTTACCTGTCATAATTTAAAGGAAAGTGTATAATATTTATACGCTGTTAAAGAAACCATACTGAAACTGTTCGATGCCAAACTTATTCATAATTATATGTAACGATAAGCAAAAGATAAGCAAACATAAAGATTGATTCCTCATTAAAAAGTCTCAAGTATCGGTATCGTATTGCAATAGTAAACTGTAATTACTTAGATTATCTTAAAAAAAAAACTCCTTCTTACCCTACTTATCGAATCGGCAAGCTTAAGACTTTGATCATTAATAGACAAACCTCGAGCCGTTGCGATGTATTTTTAAACGTAAACACGAAAATGTTTATACGAACGTTATATATGGAGTTTTCCTTAACACTAAAGGGATATGTTGTTATATGCGGAACCTTTGTTATTAAACCAGATTCCCACATAACACATTCTTATGCTAACTTAACCCGCAAAAATTCAGGTAAATATAAAAATAAAACATCTGCGTACCATAATTTTTACGTCCACAGCGACATGTAAGGAATTTGAGGGTCCGTTCGCATAATATCACCTCTCTCAACACCTACCTATTCAAAAAATTTAACAACCGTAATTATAATAAATAAATATATATATATTATATATTACATAACAATGAATCGTTCACTATAAGTAATTTCAAATGTAGTTTTTGTTCTGTACCTTCGAATATCTGCTATTAAATATAACAGAATATTTTCGGATTTATCCTTGGATTTCTGGTTGATTCTGGTTGATATGAAAAATGCAGGTTTCATAAAATACCCTAGACCTAAAGCGTATTTCTCTAATAATCTTTTCACGCGTATACGTACGCATTTTAAATTAATAATATTAAAGGGGGCGTAGGCTTTTAATACAAGACGTCTTAGACACTTAATGCATTAAGTATTATGTATTTTTATTTAATGTATTATGTATATAACTTAATGTTACAACTATGATATAAGTAGAAACTATTATAAACATTAAGTTTACCCAAACAGGCGTCGAAACTTGACTTAGCTCTCAGCGTTTTTACTTTATTACCTCAGCATTTTTTTATTCTCAGCGTTTTTTTTATTATTATTATATATGTTAAAAAATATTTGGCTAATATTGATTTTGAAATAGTCCAAGGACTACAGGTGAGAAAATATAGAAAAATTGTAAACTTGACTAACTTTATTGAAACAGTGTTGGATTCGTCTTCACACCCAATTGCATAGTTATTATGAATGCTAATCAAGGTTTATTAGATATATATATCCAACAAATTTTATTCGCGTTATTAATGCGTAAAATAAAAAATAAGGTAAGTACTTAAGTGCTTTTTTTGGTTGAGTAAATATGTTTTTTGAGTTTTCTCACATTTTTGTAACGTATAGGAGAATATTGTTTACACCTTATCGCTTAGATTCGTATTCTTTTATAATTTATAAGATATGCGCCTCTTATGTTAAAAGCTATTACATATTCTAATAACATAATTATTTCTACAACAGAAAAGTATCCATACACATAATACCTACTACATATAGAACCTTTGTATTCAGAAGCATCTTCAGAACATTTTTTTTTATAATTTTCTTATTGTTGGAATCTGTAATGCCGTGGGGGTTTTAAAACGCATCTGCCTCCCCTGGACCGGTTACATTTCGACTCATTGTATCTTCCCTCCTATTCTAACACCAAAAGATCCCTCTGTGTACCTCTCTCACTCGCACTCACAGTCCCATGGAACTAATTTTAAGTTTTTTTTTCTCTTTGTCTATCTACTGGATGCCGTAGATTTTCTCTTATAATGGTTGTAATGTTTTATTCTTTAATCAATTGTGTGATGTAATTACAACTACTGCCTCTTTTTGCTTAACTCGCTATCATCATGATCAACCCATTGCCGGCTCACTACAGATCACGGGTCTCCTCTCAATATGAGAAGGGTTTAGCCATAGTCCACCACGCTGACCATACATGGTAATAATATATATATTGAAGACCTCCGCATTATAAAGTAGGAAGTCCTGGGTTCGATTCCCGGCTCGAGTCTGATCTGGTGGGAGGCTGCGGCCGTGGCTAGTTACCACCCTACCGACAAAGGCGAGTCGCCAAGCGATTTAGCGTTATGGCACGATGTCGCGTAAAAACCTATTAGGAGTATGGGTTTACCATACCCCTAACAGGTTAGCCCGCTACCATCTTAGATTGCATTATCACTTACCATCAGGTGAGATTGCCGTCAAGGGCTAACTTGTAGTAGATAAAAAAAAAATTATACTCAAATAATGCTATTCTTAAAATGTATTTATAAATGCTAGTTATAGCACACTCGAGAGAAATTTCAACTCTTCCTCACGGTTCATGAGATATACGCTGACGGACAGACATACTATGGGGTTTTGGTGAGAGCGTGGCGTTGGTACTCTGCAGGCATCGGTCATAGGAGGAAGTTTTACGTTGACAACATTGGCACTGTTTATTTCATTATTGACTTGAAAGTTCTACTAGTGTTGGGGTGGGGATGGAAAATGGACTTGCGCAGGCGCATTTTTATGCCCGTTCGACGGCGGACACCGGGCAGCCGTTGGATCCGATTAAAATTCCTCGAGCGCCTCGCGCTTGGTCTGAGATAGTATGGACCGAAATCTTTTATACCTAATCATTGATATGTGTGGCACTGGGAGATAGTGATGAAAAAGATTTTTCTGGCATTTTTTGTCGCTTTCTTCTTTGACCTTGATGACTCTAAGAGGGCTTACAATGATTTGCTACTTGAAACCAAACAACGTCAGCTTAAATCTTACAAGCCAAACTAATATTACAAAGAAAAATTCTGTATGTGTGTATGTTCGTCAGAGTCCATGGTTACCGCGGGATTTGTAAAAAATTTAATATCACGTCGAAGAGCTGCTAAAGATAGTTTTCTCTACTCTTCTCTAGGAAAACTCTTTTGGAATTTGATTTTTATGACGAAACGAAACAAATATTCCGAAAAAGAAAACAAATTAATGACAATCAGAGATTTATGTATGAAAACTTGAAAAAGACTTGTAGGATCCTGATATTAATAGATAAAATATACAGAATTTATTAACAAAGTTTAAAAAACAAAATAAAATATAAAATATTCAATGCAATCCAGGTAGATCTATTTATTCTCTATTTACAGAACCTATCTAAAAGTCATATATCAACTTTTGCATTTTTTAAACTATGTAGGTTTTTTTGTTATTAAATTAAATTAAAAAATAAATAAAGCCTTCGAAAAACAAAACATTTAATTTAAAATGTTATAAACATTTTAATAAAATTTATATAAACATTTAAATGAAAAATTTATAAACATTGAAATAAAAAATTGATAAACATTTACATAAATATGTTATATGCGATCCAGGTAGCAAAATTTTATAAACATTTAAATAAAAAATTGATAAACATTTAAATAAATATGTTATAATATGCGATCCAGGTAGCAAAATTTTATAAACATTTAAATAAAAAATTGATAAACATTTAAATAAATATGTTATATGCGATCCAGGTAGCAAAATTTTATTAAAATTTAAATAAAAAATTGATAAACATTTAAATAAATATGTTATATGCGATCCAGGTAGCAAAATTTTATAAAAATTTAAATAAAAATGTTATATGCGATCCAGGTAGCAAAATTGTATAAACATTTAAATAAAGATGTTATATTCAAATCCAGGCAGATAGTTCCTATTTACAGAAACTATCTGAAGTCACGGATCGAATCTATTTCCTATTGCATGTTCTTAGAAGACTGAGACTATGAAAGCTCTCCGTCTGTGGAACCATGCGGCGACTGAGGTTCGAACCCGCGACCTCAGGTGTAAGTCTGCTATACTAACAGTTACGCCGCGCGGCGTTATCTCTACATGACGGAAATAACAACCGGATTCCTACACTTGTCGAACGAAATATCGCTAACGCTACACGATCAAAATATGTTACCAAGCTGAGGTTGTTGGGATCTTATTATACAAGGATGCTTTAGTTTCTAAGTTAATATATTTATATCACCGCACAATAATCTATTTGTTTTATGTACGAACGAATAAGTGACTGCGATAGGCCAACATGAATAAATAATTTTTAATTTGATTCGGTTTCAATGAATAGCTCGTGGCTTACAGAAACGAACTTAAGTTTAAAAATATACTGCTTAGCCAATTATGATGAAACAATATTTTTCGAAAGATACTCTATACTTTGTACATCGAGTTACACACTTCAAGTGTCTATAAAAAATGATTAGAATGATGGACATTCAACAAATCCAAAACCGTTATAAGTACAAACAATTCACTAGGTTTAAATTCCCAGTTTTGTCGTTTCAAAATGGCGGAATAAAATTTCATCAGCGAACATTGTCGTTAAGTATATTCGAATCCGTAAATCATACCTTAAAAACGTAAATATAACATACAATGAATTACCTTCTCGTATGAGGTATAAAGAGATACTAATATTCGAAACATATATATTTACCAGTACTAGATAAGTAAAACATATACTTTAATATATATTATATTGTGATAGCCCAGTGGTTAGGACGTCAGCCCCCTAATCAGATGGGGTCGAACCCGGGACCACACCTACAGCGTTTCGGAGTTATGTGCGTTTTTAAGCCATTAAAATATCACTTGCTTCAACGGTGAAGGAAAACACCGTGAGGAAACCTGCATGCCTGAGCGTTCTCCATAATGTTCTTAAAGGCGTGTGAAGTCTGCCAATCCCCACACATGGCCACCGTGGTGGACTCTGGTCAAACCTTTCTCATATTGGGTGGAGACCCGTGCTCTGTAGTGAGCCGAGAATGAGTTGATGATGGTTTTATATTACAATTTTAATAACTGGATTTTGAAAAATAAACTACAACACAAGTTCAAGTGTAAGTAAAAAAAAATGTGTAGATAGGTAGGTATGTACAAAAAAAACGTGTATTCAATTTGCTACATGTAATCATCTATCACTTCAACAAAAGGGAATGCGGGAATAATATTCATATTAATAAACTCTGGAATACATTCTAAAGATGCCATTGATATGAAAACAACGAACAGTACAGACAGTGCATAAAGGTTACACGATAAGATAGTTACCTTTCTTCAATAAAAAATATTTATGGTGTTACAAAAAAAGCACGTTGAAATTTTATGCGATAGGAATCAATAAAATTAGCAACTAGCAGTGTATCCGAAGAAGTGTATCCATAGAAGTGTATCAGAACTTAAGCTTTTAAATAATGATAGTTCTTTTTACTCTGTTATTGCATACTCGAAGTAACCGACGACCTCAGTGGCGCTGCGCGTGCGCTATTGCATTTTAAAGTTGGAGTCCCGGGTTTGATTCCCGGCTCGAGTCTGGTCTGGTTGGAGGCTTCGGCCGTGGGTAGTTACCACCCTACCGACAAAGACGTGTCGCCAAGCGATTTAGCGTTCCGGCAAGATGTCGTGTAAAAACCAATTAGGAGTATTACCATACCCCTAACAGGTAAGCCCGCTACCATCTTATACCGCATCATCACTTGCCATCAGGTGAGATGCGGTCAAGGGCTAACTTGTGGTGATTAAAAAAAATAAACAATTCTTTCATAGTTTCGTTTTTCATTATAAATGTACATTTTTTTTTGTTTGTACGAAAGATTCGCTTTTTTACGAAAAGACCCTATTATTATATATACGCTAGTTCTCAATCCTTTTTATAGAAACTTTTTGCAGCATCCATTAGTTGTGTTGCTACCAGCTTTTTAAGCTTAGGTTTCTAATATCACTCATAGTGATATGAACCGTCTTTGCACTAAATACGATTTTGTTATTTTTTGGTTTTAATTGCTTTTATTTTTTACCAAGTTTTGATGAATTACAATTATTCTAGTTACGTTTTCAATCCGCGCAATGATAAAATAGTATACCCGTCAAGCATTAGGACGTTTTTTAGGTTCGGTTAGGTTTAATACGCAAGTCAGTAAGTACTCTTAGAAAGGCTATAAAGGAAATCGATAACGACTATCCGACAGATCTTCTATAAGTAAACATCAAAACACAGTTTCCTTATTTGTATACCATAAAGTTAAGGAAATTAAAAAGAAAAACAGAAGCAATAAGAAGGGATAAAAATGCGGCCTTATCGCCTTAGTGGACATCAAAATGCATTTCTAAATACTTAATTATGATATCATTATTATTCTTTATTTGTACACCACAACATTAAGGAAAATTATAAGAAAAATAGAAACAATAAGAAGGCATAAAAAATGCGACCTTATCGCTTAGTAGCGATCTCTGCTAGGCAACCTTAGGATTAGGAAATAGAAAAAGATACGACAATAAAACAGGCACAAAAATAAAACCTGCCAAGTCCATAAAGATCTTTACGCGTCTCGAATTCAGTATATCAACGGAGCGTTACACACGATTATCCCCCGAGAGGCAATGGGAAAAAAGGTTTAAAAAACTACGGGGAAAAAAAAATATGACAGAAGGCCGGCGAGGCGCGGGCGCACGAAATGTTCGCTTTGACGTGCTCGTTTTTTACTTCATATTATTATTAAGCCGACGGACGCTCCCGGTGTTACGGAGAAAGAATGCGCCACAGAGTATCCAGCGATCAGAGGGACAACTTTTTTTTTTTTTATAAGACAGAATAATCAAAAAATCTGGGCTTCAATATAATGTACATGACAGTCCCATATCGTGCCATACTATAAACTAAACTAGGAGCAATTTTTTTACTTCTAACTTTGTATTTACAAATCTACTGGTTTAACGTTATTACACAAAAAAATGTACATACAGCGAATTTAATGCTAATCATTCCACCAGTCAACCTTGGATCATACACACATAACCATCGTAGGCGCTAGTGATTCCTATACTACAGTAATAACGCATCTATTTAAAAAACATAGTTAGGTTATAAAAAAATATATATCGGCTATAATACTTTTTAAAAAGCCAATTACGTTTTCGATAAAATTAAGTAATTACGAAACATGTACCTACCCTCAAATATTTGTTTTCGACACATTAAATAAAAAAAAAAATGCGTTATTTTTAAGCTCTTTTTTCGTACAAAACTTCTACTTTTTTTTACTTCTAGTACGGGTTTTGTACAACTTATTAATAGTGGTTTAAGGGTAAATTTTAATTTTACAAAATCTAAATAAAAATCACCGTCTCCAAATCCTCTAAATTACAAAAGCTTTTGATTCCATCTTTAATAAAAAATGATGATGAAATTGCATAGAGTATCCATACTAGATTATGTTTTCCATACGAAATCTAAAAGAATAGTATAATTTTTGTGTAGCATGCGTAAAAATAATGCTCAGAAGGAAGATATTTTAAAAAACAAATATTTTATGCACTCATACAATATAGTTTACTTACAGCTTTCCATTGGGTAATGACGTTTGAAAACTAGGGTACGAAATCGGAACGTTTTACATATTAAAATAATACTGGTGTTGGGGCTTAAAGTTTAACAAAACCGAGTTTATTCTAATGACTTTTGTATTGCCATACAAATATTTTATGCTTTGCGTACTCAGGCAGCTATGGTAATTGACTTTGTAATTGAATACAAACCTGATGTGGGTAGCGAAAAAAAAATAATGTCATGCCGCCCATAGTACATTCGCGGATGTACTGGAATGTTACCTATAAAATGGTACGACATTACTTATGCTGTGATCACAACGCAGTTTGTACGGTACGAAACGGTGATAAAAAATAATTTCTATGCTAATTTTAAGTCTTCGTGTCTATATATGCACATATGTATATTACCGGCTACTAAAGTAGATTTTGATATGTTTGTACATGTTTTTCTTATTATATTTGAAGTAGAAGCTGTGATAGCCTAGTGGTTAGCACGTCCGCCTCCTAAACTGAGGTCGGGGGTTTGAACCTGGGCACGCACCTCTAACTTTTCGGAGTTATGTGTATTTATAAGCAATTAAAATATCACTTCCTTGAACGGGGAAGGCACAACGTGGGGAAACCTGCATGCCTGAGAGTTTTCCGTAAAGTTCTCAAAGGCGTGTAAAGTCTGCCAATCTGCACATGGCTAGCGTGGTGGACTATGGCCAAACCCTTTTCATATTAAGGTTATTATATTCATCATCATCATCATGAACAACCCATTACCGGCTCACTACAGAGCACGGGTCTTCTCTCTATATGAGAAGGGTTTGGCCATAGTCCACCACGCTGGCCATGTGCGGATTGGCAGACTTCACACGCCTTTGACAACATTATAGAGAATTCTCAGGCTTGCAGGTTTCCTCACGATGTTTTCCTTCACCGTTGAAGCAAGTGATATTTTAATTTTTTTAAAAACGCACATAACTCCGAAAAGTTAGAGGTGCGTGCCCGGATTCGAACCGCCGACCTCTGATTAGGAGGCTGACGCCCTAACCACTAGGCTACCACCGCTTTTATATTAGTACTCAGTTTTTAAACGATTACTTAGGTTACTAATAAACCTCCCCTTACTTATATAAATTCCACATAAGTATAGTAGTTCTTACGTAATAAAGATGGAAGCTGGACACAAATTATTGATGTTAATCTCAATTCCAATATCAAATTCCATAAATGTTTTATACCAATCAAGCTATCATTTAAATCGCTTATCAAATTCTCAACGGCCATAAAGAGCTACATAATTGCATTTTAAACTTTATAAAATGACATTGATTGAAACATCGGTCGCCATTAGATTTGTTTCCATCAAAATCTAAATTAATTACAATATTTCGATTTTTATATTTTAAGTTGGAGCATTCGTTTGAAACATGTTTTACATATCTGAGCTTGGCTAGATTCCTTCCAATACCAGAATTGTTGATTATTATTATTAATATATATTCTTACACAAGTTAAGAAAGAATACAACGAAGAAGGAAGTAGGATACAAAAAGGCGGCCCTATCGCTTACGAGCGATCTTTGCCAGGCAACCTTAGGACTATTTATTACTAATTTAAACATACAAAATAAACATTAGGAATTCTTCCCCCAATTATCATGAAATATCATAAAATCTGCAGCCTGTAAGTTAAAAATGTTAAACATTGAGTTTAAACCTTCGGGATCGTAGCATACGCTATATAAGATATACATGTTGCATCCAGAAAATCTATCCGATTACCATTCACGGGGAAAAATACATTGACTTCAAGGTCAATTGGAATTTTTAAGCTGCGGAAGCCACGGGTAACATCTGGCTTAAAATAAAAATGTCATCGTTTTAATCTTGAAATCACCACATTGAGGGACACACAAATGCCCTAGCCTATTTAAAGTTCCATATAGGTATGCTCATAAACGTTTAAAGACTCCATTTACGACCGCATAAGCAGACTAATTCAGCTATTCCATTAAAGCGTAATAGACTAAGGTTATGTTAGGCTCCGACTGGACAAGCGACTGGGCAGATTTCGACGCCTATATCACTTTAGGCCCAAACACCGTGTTCGATAGAACTTTAAAACCGGATTTGTTTTGGATTCGGAGTTGGGAACTATTTGTCTAACTTAAGGACTGGGATGACAAGATCGTTGCGAATCTCATGCCCCTTGTGTTACAGTGGTCTGTAAATAATGCTTGCCAAATGACATTTTTATTTTTATTGTTATTCAAGTTTACGCATCGTTACAGGTCCCTTTATTCGGGACAACGAATCTGACCTTGCCCAGTACAGTTCCTTTTATATCAATGCGTTTCAACGCTGCCGATTGTAAAAGAATCCATTTTATTGTTCATGATTGTCACTTCTTTTTTGTAGCAAATAAAAATGTATATAATTTAATAACCTGTCAAAGTTTAAACTTCCAATAACGCTTGGAATATGTAAATGCAGGACGAACGTACAATTTTGAACGGAATGTCAAGAGTGAGTGAATTTAAATGGTTCAACTTAATTCACGTCGCTTCACTGGTGTGTTTGCAGCCTAAGGCTTCTCTACCTGCCTAGCCTTCGTCCACAAATATCTCAGGAATGCGGTGAAAAAAACGGAAATTCCCTCGCGAGGAGAGAGAAAAAAAACTTTCTGACTTGGGAATCTCAGTTTCTAGGAATTCGCGTGCCAGGCCTCCTTTGTTTGGTATATCATAATAGACCATTGTATTCCTAAGCCGTTTATATAAACGATGTGTTTTTTTATTCCACTATACCGGTTCACGCTTGGCTATTATTTCCCCGGTCAAGTGAAG
Organism: Lasiommata megera; assembly: GCA_928268935.1. NCBI lineage: Eukaryota > Metazoa > Arthropoda > Insecta > Lepidoptera > Nymphalidae > Lasiommata > Lasiommata megera. The sequence goes on along the minus strand of OV743329.1, from coordinate 6,385,905 downwards.
TCCGGCAACTTTAAGAGTTCTACAACCTACAAATCAACCACTATAATACTAGTTATTGTTTGTTATTTCTCGAATATTTATTCAGTTTTTAGATAGTTTTACGCGCGATGTAAATTTTACAAGGAAAACCTGGGACGGTGTTTTTATTCAGCTTCTGGTGACGCCATCATATATTTTTATGTATGGTAAACACAAAATATAAATATTACCAAGCGAATCGCAGGAGGTTGCTAACGGCCTATTCTAATGAAGATGGTTTAATTTGCAGCAGTAAGACTCTTTCATTAGATTATATAACAGTTACTGCCAAAAATTATAATCTCGATCAGGATTCTATTGGTAAAGTCGATATAATCTAATGGAATAGCGAAAGGTAATCTTATATTATAATTCTAATCTAATACTACAAAGAAGCAAAGTTTGTGACTTCGGATGCTCAAGGTCCCTGGTACTAAACCGTTTTTGAAAATTCTTTCACCAAAAGCATTCTATTCTAGTATCCCGGGAACTGCGCGGCAATCATCGGGAACAGCAAAATCGCGGGCAATAGCTGGTAAATTATAAATACAGTGAGAGTGACGATAATAAATGCTCATTAAATTGTTCCATTTTCCATCTCAACATTTTAAGTACTGAATTCAGAATTTTATCCTGTTCATCATGATCGACCCATTGCCGGCTCTCCTCTCAATATGAGAAGGGCTTGGTCGTGGTCCACCACGCTGGCCATGTGCGGATTGTCAGACTTCACACGCCTTTGAGCACATTATGGCACATTGAACATCATCTCAGGCGTGCAGGTTTCCTCACGATGTTTTCCTTCACCGTTGAAGCGAGTGATATTTTAATTGCTTAAACACACATAACCCCGAAAAGTCAGAGATGCGTGCCCGGGATCGAACCCCCACCCTCTTTTTATCTTATATATCTTATTAGTCGGACGCCCTAACCACTAGGCTATCACGGCTATAGATTAATCCTGTTATTCATATCCTAATATAACCCGCAATTAATCCGCATTAGATAAGTATGTTGAGTTTTTAATTTTTTTTTTAAAGGCCCTGAATAGCCTCTCACCTATCAGAGTTTTGGTCCTAAACCTGGGATCTTCAGTCTGAAAAAAATCATACATAGTATGAAAACAGGTAGTTATAAAATGATCATTATTTCATCCTTTGGTTTTTAATCAACTCAAACCCCGTGGATATTCTGATAGTTGCAACATGCACTTTGTAACACGCAGATAACACGTCTGCGTTATGCCGTTCAACCAGAGCCTTGTATGTTGCCGTCGACTCGCTAATAAATAACACTTGCAAAATAATATATTTTGCATATACAGTTACCCTCAGTGATTTATATCAAGGGAGTAATCTTAGGATAATATTTGCACGTTTATAATCGTGACTTGATTATCGTTAAACTGTAAATGAACTAGTTGTAACTTTGATACGTGATGTTATGTTATTAGGCATAATGTGAGCTCATGCCTTACACATTTACTGACGTTTTTATAGGATCTTATAGTTTCTACTTCCAAATTACACTCTGTTAAGGGTAAAGTTTATATACGCTTTGGGTATCTTTTAATAAGTGTCCGCTGTCCGTCAGTTTAGTCAAAACCGAGTTCATTTATTTATTTAACACCACCCTACCCTATATATATATATTATACACTACAAGTTAGCCCTTAACTGCCATCGCACCTGGTGGTTAGGACTATAGTAAACCCACGCTCCTAATTGGTTTCTACGCGACATCGTCCCGGAACACTAAATCGCTTGGCTACACGTCCTTGTCGGTAGGGTGGTAACTAGCCAGGGCCGAAGTCTCCTACCAGACCACACTCGAGCGGGGAAGCGAAACCAGGACCTCCAACATTATAATGCGACAGCGCACGCACTGCGCCACGGAGGTCGTTACTTACAGAACTTACAATACGATAGTTTATACGAATTAAAAAAATTTTTTTTTTCATGAATACACATTATTGGGGAAACAGGTAAAGTATTGCGATGTTGCGAACATGTACAGGCACTTCTAGTAAGACCATGAAGTCAATTTGAAATTCTTCAACGTAGACGCATCCATCTGCGTAGATATCTGGAAATTATTACGTAATTTATGCTTTCGCCACACTATTGAGAGTAGTCGACTTGGATCTAATTCTAAAATACACATCCGATCTCGAAGTTATTCCCATTAGGGGCATGACTAAATTAATTATTGTAACATTTATACCAATTAGCTACACTTTCGAGGGCCCATGTCGCTTGATAAATGGCGCTCTCTATCCTAAATTGAACCCACTCTTCCAAATAATATATACATATTATATGTATTGATATTTCCTTTTCCGTTTAGGAATTTAAAGTATATTAAATGTCATAGAGATGCAGACTATGTGTAATATGAATTTTTTACACATAGTTTAAATATTGGCTAATTTTCCAATTTTGAAGGTACAAACACGCAGTTTTGATATTTTATTACCTTTCGTATAGACCATGTATTTTTTACAATAACATATATGAAGACTACTATTTGTAATAATTTTTTTAGAGATTTTTTTTTATCCGCTTTAAGTTAGCCCTTGACGACAATCTCACCTGGTGTAAGTGATGATGTAGTCTAAGATGGTAGCGGGCTAACTTGTGAAGGGTATGGTAAACCCGAACTCCTAATTGGTTTGTACGCGACATCTTGCCGGAACGCTATATCGCTTTTCGAACTAGGCACGGCTGAATTCTTCAGACCAGACTCGAGCCGGGAATTGAACCCAGGACCTCCAACTTTATAACGTGACAGCGCAACATAGGTCGTCAAAATAAAATAGCAAATGGTAAACCTGAAATTGGACACGACTGAAAACAACCGCCGACGTTGTAATGTGAAAAATACGAAATGATTTCAACCTCGCGTTGAATTGTGTCCAGGAATGGGGAGTGGAAAATACAAAAATATTTTTATTGAAGAAGGAGTAGGTAATCATTGCAAGGCAGTGTTATTGCAGCCTTGTATTGTTCAGGGGTTATTGTATTGGCATTGTTGTGGGATCACATAATCCGAGACCGCTCCAAGGTCCGTGTTAGAGGTCGTTCGACGTAGCCTGCGCACGCGTCACTCGCTGTAAAAACAATATCGAGTTACGGCGAAGCGTTGTAGGGTGGACATGTCATCTGGGAAGTATACAACGGAAGTGTAACCTGGGCGTCCAGTAAAACCAGCGAGAGGGACATGCCGTGATGGTTTTTGGTACGGGTAACCTCCATCCTGCCCAAGGAACAAAGGTGGCGCTACAGCTTTTCCACCACGACGAAAAATAAGGGTGGACATATAGCGGGGAAATTATTGAAATCTAGGAGATCATGGTTTTTTTTTACACTACAAGTTAACCCCTGATAGCAATCTCAACTGAACGCTAAATCTATGTCGGTAGGGTGGTAACTAGCCACGGCCGAAGCATCCCACCAGACCAGGCTCGACCAGGGCCAGACTCGACTCAAGTCAGATTACTGTCAAGGCCTAACTTGTAATGTAAAATCGGATCGGTATTCGTTATTTCGGCAAAAATCGTAATTATTCTGTAATTTTCTGATAACGCAGTTTTTCTTTGAAAAAGCTAATATTAAAATCTAGTTGGAATTTCTTGACAGAAGAGTTAATTAAACCCTAAAATATTAACCAGTAATGCCAGTTAAGAGTGCTAGTTAAGAGAACCAAACAAATGTTGTACATATACTTAAGACACGGCAGAGTATGGTCTTCCTACGAATTTTATGAGTAACACAGCGTCTGGAACAATGCGCACACGCCGAGACTCCGCAGGGTCGAGGACGCGAACCCCGTCCTTCCTCCCCTCGGTGGAGGGGGGAGGGAAGCCGTCGCAGTCTCCCTTGGCCACAGAAAACCATTAACCTGGTACAATGTTTGACGAGGCTAAGCTCAGTAAAGTATAGCCTTTCAAAAAAAAAACCTAGTACCTACTTATGTATAAGTTGCATACCTATAAACGAGTACGTAAGGGAAGTTACTTCATTCTCGTGATTTGCTCCTTATAGAGTGATATTTAACTTAAACTTGTATAGAATTGAAATAGCGCCATCTATATATCAAATGATACTATATAATTTAAGTTAACTTTGACGCGGTGGAATAAGTAGAAAATTAACTGTAGAATTTAATGTTAAACCATATTTTAACTTTCTTTTAAACTTGATCGTTAAGTATATGACTACAATTATAATATTATAACTGGACTTGTTGTTTTCAAAATCGGCACATAATATGTATCTAGAATAAATTTCATAATATGCAAAAACTGTCAAAATGTTAAATTTATAATAGCTTATTTAGGAACTCCGAATCAGCCGTAAAAATGTTTAAAAGGGTATATATGTATAAGTTGGAACCTTGATATTGCTATTTTCATTAAAATTTTGTGTTTGAATAAGAATTTAAAGACATTTAACACAAAGATTTAATATATATATATATATATATATGTATATTGTTTAAAGAAGTCGGCGGTGTAATCAGCTAGTATATCAAAGGATATTATTTTAGTATCTAGGATATAATAAAGTGATTCAGAAGTCGATCTTGATGAAGTTTTTATTGTATTATAACCTTGTGATTAGTTTGTAATTAATTTTACGACCTACCATCTTTTATACTGCAGTTTTATATTTATTATATAACATCTATTGAGACTGTAGACGTATTTTATTTTGAAATTATGTTTTTGTGAACGTTGTGATAACCTGTAAAAAGCTATACATTCACGTTAGCTCACATTGTTCAAAAATGTATTTATATATTAAATAATGAAATAATTAGCAATTAGTTTTCCGTTATAAAAAAAAGTTGTAATATATTTGTTAATTAGATCAATTTCACGAAAGAAATTTTTCAATGGATTCAAAAGAATATATATATTAAGTTGTCCTTTGACCTCGCATATTCAGAATGACAGAGACACGTGTAAATCATCGCGTTAATCCTCAATCCGGATAATCACTCAAAAATGCCTAGTGTACAACCAGAAGAGGACCGTAACGTTACACACGATTATAGTAATTAAACATTCAACAATAAAGGTTATTTTGACGTGATACATATTTCATTGTTCCCGCCGTGGAGGGAGGGATAAGACCCGAGGAACGGAATGCGGCTTTCACGATCATAAATTGTTGACAACTGACATGCTCTTTGTTAAGTGACATTCCTCGAAGGTTTTTTACCTTAATCTAAAACTGGGTCTTATTTTGATGGCTCTCTTTTCAGATCAATCAACATAATACAGATTCTTTGTGCTATGATTGTTCACGACAAAGTTATTATCGTTTAAGTATTCTCGAAAATAGTTTGATAAAATATTAAAACGCTTGCTTAATAGAATTAGTAAATAGATTTTAAAGACACACTCTAATATTGTGTTGAAAGTTTATGAGTGTGTTTGCTATTTCTTAGCGTCATAACATCTGAACCAATTAAATGTGGACAATTGACAATTGATAAATTTCTAAATTTATCATCATCATCATCATCATGATCAACCCATAACCGGCTCACTACAGAGCACGGGTCTACTCTCAATATGAGAAGGGTTTGGCCATAGTCCACCACGTTGGCCATGTGCGGATTGGCAGACTTCACACGCCTTTGAGAACATTGTGGAGAACTCTCAGGCGTGCAAGTGATAATTTAATTTTTTTTAAACGCACATAACTCTGAAAAGTTAGAGGTTCGTGCCCGGATTCAAACCGCCAACCTCTGATTAGGAGGCTGACGCCCTAACCACTAGGATATCACCGCTTCTAAATTTATGCCGGGGTTCAAACCTGAGACCTCCCGTTTATAAGACCACAGCACAACACTGCGCCAAGGAGGGTAAATATAAAGAACGGTCAATCAAAAAAAGGATAACGAATTTTCACATAACTTGAAACGTAAAAGTATATCTGAAAAAACCAGGCGAGCCTATAGGAACCAGTGTGGTGGAGTAAATGCCGAGATGCGAGATTTTCTACTCATCCGATCGCGTGAAAGATAACTTTTAAAAAACTTTAAAAAATTTGTATAGAATTGAATGAGCGCCATCTATCATCTATCTATCGATTCTATATAAATTGATGTTAACTAAGATACCCACTCAGAAGTGTTATTTATTGTAAACAAGTTATTACATATTTATTTAACTTGTTTTTTAAGTACATAAGCATAATTTTAATATCATAAACAAACTTGTTTGTTTTAATAGGCAGACGATATGCATGTTGAACAAAATTAGATAGATTTCATATGCACAAACTGTCAAAATGTCAACTTTATACCTTAGTCAAAAGCTTGGTGCTTTTTCCTATACGGAATCTATTAAAATGTAAATCCAATCAGGAGGGACCACAAAACAGGTAATTTTAATTGTGGACGTCCATCAACGGTGACAATTCCGTATCTAATCTATGCGTAGCTCGGAAGCCGTCCCATTGTCCTATCTCGGACAAAAAGTGTCTTATATACCCCATGGTGTTTATGGAGGACAAAATAAGGGTTTGTTTTGCATGTCACAGTTGCAGGAAAGGTAGTGTATAGGATAGGAGACGATTGTAAGATTGTCCATGAAAAGAACCTACGTGGTGCAGCGTGTGCGCAGTCCCATTATTAAGCTGGCAGGTATTGGGTTTCTATTGCCAGCTCGAGTCTGCTCTGGTGGGAGACTTCAGCCACAGTTTCTACCTTACCGATAAAGACTTATTGCCAAGCGACTTAGCGTTCCGGCACGATATCGCGTAGACAACAAGTAGCAATATGCGTTTACCACACCCCTAACTGATCAACTACACAATCTATGCAAATAAATGATTTGATTTGATTTGAACCGGTGATAGCCTAGTTGAAGCGGTGATAGCCCAGTGGTTAGGGCGTCAGCGTCCTAACCAGAGGTTACGGTTCGAATCCGGGTACGCACCTCTATCTTTTCGGAAATATGTGCGTTTAAAAAAATTAAAATATCACTTGCTTCAACGGTGAAGGAAAACATCATGAGGAAACCTGCACGCCTGAGAGTTCTCCATAATGTTCTCAAAGGCGTGTGAAGTCTGCCAATCCGCTCATGACCAGCGTGGTGGAATATGGCCAAACCCTTCTCATATTGAGAGGAGCCCTGTGCTCTGTAGTGAGCCGGTAATGGGGTGATCATGATGATGATGATGATGATACCCCTAACAAGTTAGGCCACTACCTATCATCTTAGACTGCATCATCATTACAAACCACCATAATAACCATGTAATTCCAGTTACAAATAGATTTATTAAAAATAAAAAAAAAACTATAATTTTAAGTTTTCCTGAAGTGTATTCTTATTAGCTAGATTGTACACTTTAGAAAGAAATAAAAATTACAGTTTAATTTTTTATTTCAAATAGAAAATCATATTGTTACTATTTCTCTATTTGAGTGTGTTTTACTGATATAAATTAAAGTTACGTCCTCGGAGATTTTTATGAAGAAATTATTCACAAGTTGACATTCAACCAACTTTGGGTTGGTTTTGGTTTGGTTCGTGGACTACTTAGAGATTCCTTTTAAAACAAAAAAAGATGATAAAAATAACATTCTAACTACATATTTGCTTATAGTACATCTAATGGTAGCCTCTTTGGCTATCAGTTAACAAATAAACAGCCTCCTCGTCGGGTGACATTCCTTACTTATTTATAACTATGGGAGTGTCCCATAAATATGGAGTTTTAAAATTGTACCGCAGGCAAACCATTTATAATCCGATTACGATGAGATTTAAATAAAGCCAAAAATATGTACTCTATTGCCTGTACTAAACCACACTTATCAGATTAAGCGTAAATAAAGTTGGTTTCTATAACTGCTGCCAAGAAAAGCATATATTTTATATAAACAGTGGTCGAGGGTTCGATCACTGCACGCACCTTTTACTTTTCAGAGTTATGTGCGTTTAAGCAATTAAAAACAATTGCTTCAACGATGAAGGAACATAACTTAAATCTAGCTGTTGTGGGTATTTTTAATTTTTTCGTCGGGGGTGTTCTTGCGGCACCATTTTGCCCAGCAGCGAGATCCCTCTATGAACTATTATGAAGAATTTTTAAACAAAATTGAGAGTAGTTTAAGTTTTTTTTGTTTAAGTTTTTAAAATGTATATAATTTAATTATGCTATTATGGGTCTGGCATAATCTCATGTGAGATTCAAAAACCCTTAAAAAAACTTAAGAATAAAAAAAAACGATGAAGGAAAACATTGAGAGGGAATACGCACGCCTGAGAGTTCTTCATAATGTTCTCAAAGGCGTGTGAAGTCTGCCAAACCGCAAATGGCCATCGTGGTGGACTATCACCTAACCTTTCTCATATTGAGAGGCGACCTGTACTCTGTAGTGAGCCCGCAAATGCATTGATCATGGTTGCAAAACCTAGAAATGATATAACATACATGGAAATAACACAATAAAAAGCTATTAGCAAACTTATCACTTATTAGTGATCTTTTCCAGGCAACGAAACGAGTGAATAGTAGAAGTATAAAGTTTAAGTGTGCGTATAAGTTTATGTGAGCTTCTTTATTCCAACATTATTTCAAAACGCCTGAACAGATTTGGATTTTTTGTGTATCGTCTGAGTCCTTACAGCACATACATGAAAAGAGACACTGGGTATAGTTTTTGTGTTTATTTTCAATATGGAGGTTGTATGGCACCATTTTATAAGTATCGTAAGTGAAAATTTCAACTCTCCTAGCACGATTCATGAGAGCCCGGTAATAGACAGACTTACAAACTGACGGAAAACAGTCTCAGTTGGCCAACCTTCGCATGTGTTTCTAAAAATTTTTTTTTAAATATTATTTGGAGTTATGATTAATTGATTGGTTGCAATAGAACTCAAACATTTCAAAATAGACTCCATTTTAATCTCAAACAAGATAATATTAAACTGTACTATTTTGATGGAAATAGGGAACTGTTGAGTTTCTTCGCGGTAGAAGCCATCTTCCTCAAACAGACGTACGGTCCGAACAACAGTCAGATATGACATTTCAAAAGAGCTTCCAAAGTAGGCCTGCTCTAAATAAATGAATTTTGAATTTGAAAGGTACACCGATACATTTAAAAAACAGCCTATTGCTGTACATAATAAACACACCTACGTCTGTGTATCGTGATCGTGAAGATAAAAAATAATTTTGTGGCCACTATAAAAGCCGTTAAAACTTTAATACCGGGCACCTACTCTTTCCATAAAAATCACATAAAACTCCCATAGCTTATAAGAAGTCAGAACCATAATAGAGTGTGCCCTTACTTACCAAAAATAATAATAACTACGATAATCTAAGTATAGCGCTGAGTGAGTTGACATTGACTAACCTATGGGTCATTAGTTAACGACCTTGCAACTCTTCACGACGATTAGTTGCTAGATATTATAGCAGTGCTACATGTGATAACCTAGTAAGCTGTGATAGCTTAGTGGTTAGGACGTCCGCCTCCTAATCAGAGATCAGGGGTTCGATCCCGGGCACGCACCTCTAACACCTACACCTCTAACTTTTCAGAGTTATGTGCGTTTTAAAGCAATTAAAATATCACTTGCTTCAACGGTGAAGGAAAACATCGAGAGGAAACCTGCACGCTTGAAAGTTCTCCATAATGTTCTCAAAGGCGTGGGAAGTCTGCCAATCCGCACATGGTGGCGTGGTGGACTATGGCCAAACCCTTCTCATATTGAGAGGAGACCCGCGTACTTAGTGAGCCGGCAATGGGTTGATTATGGTGATGATGATTATAGCAGTAAATCAATGGTTTTTTTTTGCAGGAAAGTAATGATCACAAGCAGTGGTTCTCTCAAAGGTAAGGCTACCGTAAGGAAAACAAGAAAAAACAATCCTGTTTTAAAAGTCACGTATTGCCTTCAAATACGGAATGCGTCACAATTTGGCTGTAACTCTCCGGCCTGTCCAGAACTGACAATTACCGGACCCCAGCCTTTCACATCTGCACAATCATTCATACAAGCGTATAATTTATAAACAGTAGCAGTTCTGTTCGCAATATGTTATTAGGTATTTAAATACGTCTGTTACTTGAATATTTAAAAGGAAGGAAATTGTTTTTTTTTTAATATTTAATTTGTGTATCGCTTGTATGTGCTTTCTTTTAAATCGCTGTTATGAACATATGTAACTGTATGTGTAATGTATGATATGATAAATAATTAAACACCAAAATATATGTATGTGTTAAACAGAAATACGTAAGAGAATTAACGGGTATTAACAAAAGTTGATAATGCACAATTATAACAAAAAAAAATTATAACCAGGTAGGTACTTACAATTGTTAAGATATCTACATTAGTTGTGTACGGCTGATGAGACTCAGGGTCCCTGAGGTTTAGGTTCCAGGTGCAAAACGCTGATTTACAGTACTTAAATTGTAAAGTTAAAATCAACCTCACAGTAATGGAATGAATATGTACCTATCTATGGAATACTTCGTTGGCGCCTATGATGCGCCAACATGAATTAAGAATTTTAGATTTGATTTATGTTTGTAATTTGTTTCATGTATGCTACAACTTAAGGTGTGCTAGAGTTGCTAATTTAATGGGCTGAAAAAATTAGTGACTCATTCAAAGGAAATTGTATTTTATTTTATTATAACTTATGTATTGACATCTTGGAGATATCTAGCAATAAGTTCAAAGTTTTTATATTTTATAATAACTTACCTATTGATATCTTCGATTTGTCTATGAATAAGTTTAAAGTTTTTATAAAACGAAAGCTTGTAGAAAAGTCCTATTACGAAATAAAGGTTAATCTAAACGACGATAATTTATTATTGATTATGTGACGGCGATAACCAAAAAATAACCCGGCTAAATTTGTCGTGGTCTTCTTCTTAGACCTGGGGCGAGTTGAACCCTCTTAGCTTTTGTTTAGCGAGTGTGTTATCACCATTCACGAATAGAAATAATGAAAAATGTGATATACTCGTATATAATATATGATTCGTAGATGCCTGAAATATGTTTAAATGAATAAAGCTATTGTGATTTGATTTGGTGTACAAAATTGTACTTAAATTATATGTATAAATAATATTATCAAATAACTAAATTAGTTTATTAATGCAGGTCCAAATAGTCTAAAACCACCAATTAATATAAAAAAAATCTTTGATTATTTTGGGCTCCATGATACAGGTTACCTCCGTTTTACTAAACTTTGTAAAGTTGTTTTTTGGCAAATAAATATTTTTCATTTTGTTTTTTTTTTGTTTTTTAGGAAATAACTCCCCCCGATAGAATTTATTTCTAACCATGCTGTAAAATGGGTAAGAACGCACTCTTGAAACGCGGAATTATAAATACATATAATACAAATGTAGACAACATGACGTCGCTCGATCAATACAGATGTTTGCCATTCTTTGCTCGTAACCATAGATACTCATATATTTATTGATTAAAAAGCAACCCCTTTGTAGGTACCTAGATACTTAACGGTAGCGTAGCTTTTTTTTATCTAAAACTGTGGTTCGCGTAAAAAATTGTGGTTTATTTTGAAACGATACAATATATTATTTGATGCGCTAATCTCGGGAAGCGTAGGTACTGATAATTTTTTTTGTAGCCCGTTTATATGGAATTACCTATTGGCACACAACTGGGCAAAGGCCTTCCAAGCATCTCTCTTCTACATCCTATGGGCTAAAGAGATGAAAATGACAGTAAGTTATCGGCATCGGTGGTTGACTATACTAATATTATAAAGCTCAAAGTTTGCTTGTAGTTTTATTTGAACGCGGTAATCTTACGAACTATTAGTTCCAATAAAAAAAAAATGTTTGATAGTCAAGTTTATGTTTATAATTCACTATATCCTTTTTTGGTGATTTTTGTTCTAAAATAATGCCTTATTTGCGAAGGTGTTTCATGAATATCAAATCAATCGTTATCCAAATAAATAAATAAGTTATTTTATATTAATTTCGAAAAAATTTAATTTCCTCCGAAATTATTTAATTTTAATAAACATCTTAGTAGATAACATAGTTTTATAATAAATAATAATAACTTCAAATATTTTTACGTTACTTCCATTCTTACAAATACTAGACTACTATATATTTAACATAACCGTGATACCCATAAAAAAGCATTTCACGATCAACCCAATGTCGGCTCACTACAGAGCACGGGTCTCCTCTCAATATGAGAAGGGTTTGGTATAGTCCACCACGCTGGCCATGTGCGGATTGCCAGAGTCAACACGCCTTTGAGAACATTACGGAGAACTTTCAGACGTGTAGGTTTTCTCACGATGTTTTCCTTCACCGTTAAAGCAAGTTATATGTTCATTGCTTAAATTAGCATTTATAATAATGGAATAGTTATGTTTCAAAAGAGGTTTTTCCTGAAATTAACGTATACAAAACCGCGGAGCATTGCTAGTAATAAATAAACAATTAAGTTTAGAAATGGGCTAGTAAATTCCGCCATGGCGCCACTATTCTAGGTTCGCTTAGCAGTACCAACGTTCTAGAAATTGTTACCTATTATAAAGGCCCACAATATTAAATATGCCCATATAAATAATTTGAATTCCCGCACAGTGAGTCAAAATCTTAGGCGTAGTACATGAAGGCGTTTTTATTTTGCACGCCTTTTTTGTATATAAGTATTGTTTGACTATTGGCTGCAATCACACCTGCTGGTAAGTGATGACACGATTAAGGTTTAGCACGCTTGCCTAAAAGAGGCCTAGAGGCTTATTTTATCGGCGGTGGAGTAAATTGAAGCTTCAAAGGCATTTATGATCTGGTTTCTGGCTTTTTTTAACTCCTGATGTTAAGTGATAGCGTCGCCCATGTACATCAGCAGCACCAGAAAAGCCACTGATGCATTGCATGCTGAGCCCATCCTCCTAATCGGTTTTTACTCGTACATCATACCGGAATGCCAAATCGTGTCTTTAACAGAACGAATAAGGTTGTAACTGACCGCAACTGAAGCTCACCAGACCAGACTCGAGCCGGGAATCGAACCCAGGACCCCCACTTTATAGTACGGCAACGCGCACACTGCACCTCGGAGGTCGTCAAACGATGATCGGAAGAGGTCATCTTTGCGGTGCGTATTTGAATTCGATATTAGAAAACAGATTCTATTTATTGACATATAAATATCTGTATGATATAATGAATATGAAAATCAGTATTCACCGAAAACTCTCAACTGGCCTGGTGTAGAAAAAAACTAAATTTGTAATCACCCAAAAGAAACAGCCGCAAAATCAATTTCCGTAATTTTTTATATTGTATGGGAATAGGAAATCTTTATGGTTCTTTAAATGGTACGAAGTCCACGGGATCGTTTTGATATTATTATATAATTTTAATAATGATAGAATATATTGAATTCCTCTTTAGTGAGTCACAATCTTATGCATAGAAATGGAATGCATAGGGTAGAAGTTTATGGGTTTAAAGGCAAGAATGTGACTTTATTATTTCACAGTAAGTGCATCAATGCATTAAATAGCTATGCCGCATACCAAGAGTATGAGCCAAGCCACACGTGGTTTTGACGACCTCCGTGACGCTGTGTAGAGCGCTTATGTCTATTAAACAAAAGGTCCCGGGTTCAATCTCCGACAGGGAGAATTTTGAAAATTTACCATTTTTGTATGGTAGGAGGAGGCTTCAAATGCGACTTGTAACCCGAAAAAAATCAAAAGCGTAAGCGTACCAATTATCTAATTATTTTGTTAAGAGTATGGTACTCTTAACAAATAGCCGTAATTGGACCAGGGAAAAACTTACTACCCGGTGAGATTGTCGTCAAGGGCTAAACTTGTAGTAGATCAAAATAACTTAAAAGTGGTGTGACTTGAGCCTGCTGCACAACTGTCTACGACAAAGGATTATTAGGATAAGAAGTGGAAATGACGTTTACTTCATAAAAACCTACGCCATATATTTTCAACTATGAGTTGCCACAGTTAAAAATAATTGCTTATATAGTGATACTTGAAAAGTGAAGCATTTATAATGTCATAGTATTTTGGAACGGTTTCGTGTTTTAATTTAAAAATTTCAGGTTTCATTCGATAGGCATACAGATATAAGTACTCTATTGATTAGTTTATGACATCTTACTCGAATATACGAGTAAGTTTACTTAAAAAATTCATAATTTTTCTGTGTGCCTTAAGTTATCATAATTAATATAGTAAATTTGAATGTTCGTTTGTCACGTTTTCAAGCAAAAAGTACTTATCAAATCATCATGAAACTTGTACACATATTTTTAGAATGTACTTATATTAGAAGAAACATAAGATCATAAAACTTTTTTTTTTTATTTTCCCAAAAATGTGTATTGAATAAAAGGTTTCTTAAAATTTATTGATTTTTATTGTATTACAATCTCTGATAGTTATTAATGACTTCAATGCGAGCTAAGCCGCGTGTTAAAGCTGTGTATAAAGTAACCTTACCAAATGAATTAAGATATAAAGTGTTTGGTTTTAATTTTGTGATATTATTATTGATATTTCACTTTTGTCATTTTTCTTTTACATTTTTGGTCTCGACCATTTTTACAATCGTGTGCACCAATCCCAATGTAAAACTGTATTCAAATATAATAGGTAATATCAACTGACTAACTAACTGTGTACTATTATGAAGTGTTCAACTTGATAATCTGTACCGAAATGGTCAAAGAATATTTAACACAAATTGTTTTGAAACCTTAATGTGTACATCGTTGGATAAAATATTACCACTAAGCTCAAAGAAGCACTTGATAAGGCAATTGGAATTTACAAACACAAATATATAAGAACAAAATTTAAACCTTTCATAAATCATTATAAATAACTACTTAAGACATAACTTCGGTCTTAAGACGCTTAAACGATTGCATGATTTGTAAAAGCTTAAAAGCTCACTTCTTGTATGTTAAGTTAAGTTATACGATTTTCTGGAGACCGATAATCTTGTAAGCACTCATTATCGAGGTGGACGTTTAAATCAATTCACGCGGGGAAATTCAAACGGACCCATGAATAAAGAAGTAGTTATTATTTATAGAAATTATGGCATTTATCATAGAGATTATAATCAAATATTTAAATTCGCTGACGTCCGGTCCCGTGCATCTAGAGTTGGATGTACGCGTTCAGATCGGGGCTACCAAAAGTTACCTTCTACACTGCATTAAATATTAATATGCTAGAAAGAGATCATTATTTCATTAAAGTCATTTATCTATTAATTAATTGACCTTTTATTCATCATCATCATCATCATGATCAACCCATTGCCGGCTCACTACAGAGCACAGGTCTCCTCTCAATATGAGAAGGGTTTGGCCATAGTCCACCACGCTGGCCATGTGCGGATTGGCAGACTTCACACGCCTTTGAGAACATTATGGAGAACTCTCAGGCGTGCAGGTTTCCTCACGATGTTTTCCTTCACCGTTGAAGCAAGTGATAGAAAAATTAGAGGTGCCCGGATTTTATTATAGAACTACTATCTGATTAATTGTGTTGCCATTTTTATATATCTCGATCAAATCTAAAACACATGATACATACATGATCAACCCATTACCGGCTCACTACAAAGCACGGGTCTCCTCTCAATATGAGAAGGGTTTGGCCATAGTCCACCACGCTGGCCATATGCGGATTGGCAGACTTCACACGCCTTTGAGAACATTATGGAGAACTCTCAGGCGTGCAGGTTTCCTCACGATGTTTTCCTTCACCGTTGAAGCAAGTGATATTTTATTTGTTTAAAAACGCACATAACTCCGAAAAGTTAGAGGTGCGTGCCCGGATTCGAACAGCCGACCTCTGATTAGGAGGCTGACGCTCTAACCACTAGGCTATCACCGCTTCGAATCTAAAACAATTCTTCTCAATTTCCCAAACCTTGACGAACTTTGTGGAGCAGCGCGTAAGTTGTCGCATTATAAATTTGGAAGTCTTGGATCTGTCAGTCTGGTGGGAGGCTTTGAGCGTGGCTAGGTACCATCCTACCGACTAAGACGTGTCGCCAGGCGATTAAGCGTTCTGGCACGATGTCGCTTAGAAACCAATTAGCAGTATGGGCTTACCATATCCTTAACAAGTTAGCCCGCTACCATCTTAGACTGCAGCATCACTCACCATCGGGTGTGATTGCAAGGGCAAACTTGTAGTGAAAACAAAATGTTTCTATAGCTCAAAACTAATATCTCCATAGAAAGCAATCAATTTAGTTACATTGTTCTATAAAATATTGCCTTACTTTTCCATCTACGACGGCAGCCCTAACACAGTTAGATTCTAATGACAAATGTACAGACGCAAATGATTTGTATCGAATATATTATTATGGTAATCTATTGGTAGATTCGTTTATATTCATAACTTGATCTCGCTCGAAACTTGGTTATGTACTTACACCATAACGAATCAGTAAGTCTCGTACCTATCTCACAGCATCATCGGCCTACCGTCGTCCACAAATAAATATATAGAGCCTACACTACTCAAGAGGACTTCAACGAAGTGCAGTTATTATAACATATGACAAAATCCGTCCAGATATTTATTATGATGATATAATTGCTTTAAAGGTCTACCCCCTATAGTTTAAGAGTGCTTAAAGTCGTCTGGGAAGTACACAATGGGTTCCTTAGCGAGGGTTACATGCCTTGCTGGTTTTTTATTGAGAGCCCACTTTGCCGAGTGAAAGAAGGATAAAACCAAAATCACGCTTTGCTGTTCTTGATATTAGTAAAAATATATCAGGAAGTAGCAGTGCCTTCGAACTTTTGACGACCTCCGTGGCGCAGTGCGTGCGCTGTCGCATTATAAAGTTGCAGGTCCTGGGTTCGATTCCCAGCTCGAGTCTGGTCTGGTGGGAGACTTCGGCCGTGGCTAGTTACCACCCTACCGACAAAGACGTGCCGCCAAGCGATTAAGCGTTCCGGCACGATGTCGCGTAGAAACCAATTAGAAGTGTGGGTTTACCATACCCTTAACAGGTTAGCCCAGTACCATCTTAGACTGCATCATCACTTACCATCAGGTGAGATTGCCGTCAAGTGCTAACTGTAGTGTATAAAAAAAAAGAACTAAACTCTTTCGTTGTGATAGATTTCACTGTAACAAAAACACAATAGTAGCCAACGGTTTTATTCTTAAAACTATTCCATATAATTTACGGCATAGCCAGATTACTCCGTGCCTAGAGATGCCATTGAATTCCGAACGCAGACCGTGTTTATCTTTCACGTGTAATAACTATCATCTCGAAGAAGCCGGGTTCATTTAAACACAGTAATGTGATAGGGAGCGTACGCATTTGTTCGTATTTATCCGTTATCGTTTTGAATGACGATGCTATAACGTTTATCAAGGTGTATCAAATCGGGATACTTATGTAACTGTAAACGCATCATGTTTATTTTATGATACGGGCTATCCCAGTTAGTCCATGGTCATTAGGGTAAAATTTTGCTTCCTTGGAATAAAATAGAAGATTATTAATATTGTTACTGTTGATTATTTAGTAAAAGCTGTATCTCTTATGGGATTCCAAAATTGTGTTTATTATTACTATTAGATATATGTATCGTTCACATATAAAACTTTATTATTATGGAAAAAATTTAAAACTATTAAGTTACTTGTTTTTCAGCAATCAATTATATAAGCTTTAGTAGGAATGACAGTGCAATATATAAGTGAAATCTTATATTCCTGTAAAGTTATTTTCATAAAACGGATCTAAATACTCAATCAAAATAACTTAAATGTATCCGATCAGAGATGAAATTTGATCTCGTTGTTCGCACGTACAATTGCATCAGTGAAAGTGAAATATCCGAAGCGGCTAACTGTGTGTATTCCCCCAAATAAAGCTACAGCCATAACAGCGCAAACATCTTCGCCGCCATTATTCTTACGGTCAGAAATTCCAGTGGAAATGGAAGATTTGTGAGGTGAAATACGGTGAGCCGATACAAATTACGGCGATAATGATTCAGACAAAACAATGCGAGTGATAAATGGGCACGGTTATTTATCGTATTGTAGATTCACCAGGAATGTGGCCGCTGTACTTTGTATAGTCTGTGCCGGACTGTAATGTATCAAATTTTATGTTTGCTTTCTTGGCACATAAATTTCTTAGCGGTCGTCTGGAGCATTGGAATCGTGGAAACCAATTTATACACCGCGCACTCGAGTGGGGAAATGGCGGCACATTTCTTCTCAGCTAAGTCATTTCATTTAGGGCGTCCTACACGGCTAGATTCAGTAGATTTAGGGGTCATGCGTTATAACTCACAAGATCACAAAAGTTAAAATATTTGTAAATTTTAATATGAATTTATTCAAAAATAAAACATACAAAGTTATTGTGCTATGAGATTGAGGTTACAAAAGTTATCTCTTCCAAGACTTAGTCAAGGAAAAGATATTTCAAAGATATATCTTAAGAATATGTCAAAATAATTTCATCAAACAATATTTAGGAATAAACTTATAATGAAAGATGATACGGGGAAGCATGATGATTGTATGTAAACAAAAATAACAATCGAACTAAGAAATTTACGACACAAAAGACGTAAATTATGAGAGAACACTAAAGTATATAGTAGATATTAAAAGACTGTGTAATAAACACAAACAAAAAAAAAGCGTAAGAGACGTATATGTGAATACATGTTAAAAACGCACACTAAAGAACCACGGCAAATCGAATCTTCGACCGCTTCGCCCGCAGCGTAACCCAGTGGCCAGATCATAACTAATATTTATTGAATTTATGTTTCGTTTTAAATTTAGTGCAACAACTCCCAAGACTTAACCAGTCTGGACTCGGCCATTTTAACATTGTTGTTCTTGTAATTTTTACTTGGACATTCATTAGCATTATTTACCTGAGCTACTTACTTTATTAAACCTTCTGCTTGGGCTACCGTACTGAAATAACTATCACGCTTAATAATCCAATGTACATTTCCATTATTGATTTATTTAGGTTCAATGTAACATATTGGTTATTGTATTTTATTGTTGTCATTAATTTGATTACTAATGTTCCATCATCATACACTTCATCATTATTCATACACTTTTAGTTATTAAAGTTTCTAGATCATTAGATTCAACGCAAAGCAACTCACGGATATACCGAGTTTTTTAATATTAAATTCCTACTTGATTTTGATATAATTTGCGTATAAAAAAATTACCAACTACGTTGGAATTAAAAAAATTCCACCAGCAACCTTGACTCGCGACCAGCATCTGGTGACATTTGTTCGTTTGTGCATAATGACTGTAATCAGTGGTTCCGAGAAAGATTTCAAGGTGTTGGCCGAGGGGGAAAAAATTATACACGCTGCGAGAATTACATCCTTCCAGCTACCGAAATTAAATTTGGTTTTGTTTTTAAAAATGAACTCGGATTCATCCTTAGATCGTGATGATTATAAATTGGTATAAATTATTTATTTGCTTGCGTTTTGTACCCGGGATTATTCTTCGAATTCCAGATTTCAACTTGATCTATAAAGCATTACGATAACACCACATTTATGTCTGGTCGAGTAACAAATATGAAATCCTACAGTAATTATCCTAAAGTAAACTTACCAAATACTAATTACTTGATCTCAATTATGCCTACTTTTTACTATTATTCTGGAAACGTTATGTAAGTTTGTTATGTCTACAATCGCCGTTGTTTAGTTACTCACCTCTTTTCCAAAATCTTCTTCTTTACCACTATTATTTTTTAACAGATGGATCAAAAATTATATGTATTTACGGATTATTATTAAATTGTCAGAACCCGTTGACCCAAGTAAGTAAGTAAAACTTACATTGCGGGAACTGAGAGGTTAAAAAGATTATTCTTTAGCACTTTAGCACTTATTTAAAAAAAAAACACTTTATATGTTAGGTTTAATACTAGCCTTGCTAGTTAGGAGAAGACACTGTAAGAAGAAAAAGACGCATTTAGTATCAAAATGATTAGACAGGCAAAGTTTGATGGAACGTTTCGGTTGTAGCTACCAATCAACCAGAAAAACCTAGTAATAAAGCATTTTGTTACGATATAACTTAGAAATCTTGACTTATAGACTTAACTTCAAAGAAAAATGGTATTATAAAAACATAGTTTTTAATTTCCAGCTTTAAAATACCATAGTTAGCATTTCTGGTAGATGACAGAAGCCAAACGCTCCATCAAATCTCGGCCCGAAGCGAGCCCCTCCTTCGGAACCCGTTTCGAAGGTCTGACCCTAGCAATTAGGATCGGAGTAACAAAAAACAATATGAACAAATTGCTACCATTTTTTATCAACGACGCCAACCAAAAAGGGAGAACTGTATTTAAAGTTTTACAGAGATTTAGATAGGTATTCTATTTATTATATTTATTCAATGAAAGTTAGGGCTTCACAGCGTTTTCAGCTGTACCGGTATTCACTAGCTTTTATCCAACCTGTAGCAACCTGACGCTGTCAAGTTTAATTCAAAGAACATTTTGCTAAAAAGAACAAGGACATTCAAAGAATATTTTGCTATTCTGTCATAATGTACTAAACGATACTGAACTATTATTGCAAGTGACATGCTGGATCCAATTTCGGCTTTCAGAACATGATTATTATATTCGGAATTAGAGAAGATCCCACCAAATTTTTATGAGAGATTAATGTTGCCACCATTCCAAATAATCGTTGAAAAGGGATGGAAATATACCCCAGAAAAATGTTAATACATCTTTCGAAATATTGGTTGGTTTAAAATTGCAGTAAACCCTGGAATGTAAAAGATTTATTTCCAATAAAAATTTCCTTAAGCCCATCTCCAGCCGCCACCTTCTCATATATCAAGCCCGGGGCAACTTCCAACCTTCCTGCACCCGGTAATTAATAACGGATGGAAATAACTACCAAAAAAACATTCAAATTACTGACCACCATTTCGGGGACCCAAACTTTTGTTATGACCAATGGTCAGTAGCTATATATTCATGTACATTTTGCATATATATGTACATAGAATGACAAGAAAATTCTTACTGTATGTCAAACAAGAACGATTGTTTTCCAAAAGGATTAAGGTCTATGTCCTCTTACTTTAATAAACTACCATCGACATTAGCTGACCGAAAACTTAATTTTACTAAATTTAAAAATAAAATTAAAGAATTTTTAATGAGGAAGCAATACTATTCAATTGAAGAATATTCAAGAGACAGCAATATATAGTTACATTTATAAATAATTAAATTTTACATTTGACTTTTACTATTGATTGACCATAAACATACATTTTAAAATATTATTTTTTGCATGCCTACCCGGCAGATTGTTAAGCATCACTAATTTAATGTAACACCAATATACCGACTCAATCTGTCCAAAATAAATTATTTGATTTGATTACTTGAATGAGGATCTACGTCATCCTAGAAAAGTTAAACCTATCATCTATAAGGCGAAACTGAATCATGTAATGGGCGTCCACAAAGGCGATCAAGTTTACGTCTGCAACCATTGACTAGACGTATCCTAGTGCAAGCATTTTTACATATTTTCACTGATGTCACTATACCTACCACATGAGTCGGTCGTGTAACCACGTAAATATAATATTTTGTCAAACAACAAACCTTTGTCAGTATACTAATGTTTCACTACGTATAATGAAAGACAATATACTTTTCAGTGCGTTTATTGACAAAGACAATGGTAATCATGGGGGAAGTACAGAATTGTTTTGGCGTGTCACGACCAGTATCATCATGATCAACCCATTGGCCATAGTCCACCACATTGGCCATGTGCGGATTGGCAGACTTCATACGCCTTTGAGAACATTATGTACGTCTAAGAGTTCTCCTTACGATATCTTCCTTCACCGTTAAAGCAAGTGATATTTTAACCCCCCTCCCCCGAGTTTTGATTAGGAGGCGGCCTTCTTCATGAACAGAAATGGGATGCGTGTTTAACTTTTTAGTCAGTCGAGGTTTATATGCCGCTAATATCATGTTGAAAAGTTAAAATGCACCGCTTAAACGTTTTTTGGTGATTTTTTTTCACTAATTTAATATATTTAATATTTAATTCAAACCTGTAGGTTAAGCGTGAGTATCCATATCAATCAACCACCATGCGAACACTCATAAAGTATTCATACAATTCCATACGATTATTGTATGAATGCACGATTATAATCCAATAAGGCACGGTTCGTATTACGCTTCCATTTAGTAATTCGATCACATGGTATTCACTTTCGGGCCAGTGTTGATATAATGATGTCACCCTGGTACCGCTGGCGTTTACAATTGAGTCTATGTTTGTTTTCTATCACATTATTCCCGGATGTTATGATCTCCCATTAGAATAATTTAGTTAGTATGTAATTAGGCTATAATTAAAAACTGCCCCTTTTAGACAACCCGAAAAATAATTGGTGACAAACATTGAATTCTAAGTGACTGGAAATTTTTATCCGGAGGTCACGAAATAATCCTTTGTGAGAAATCTGCTGCACAGTACGGCAGTATTAGATAGATTACTTTATATATAGCTAGAGTCAACTGGCAAGGTATCAGTATGTACTCCTGGTTTAGGATAGGTACTGCACGCATTCTAAGAACTATAAAAAATACTATCAAATCAAAATAGCACCTAATTGTACACATCATTACTACTGATTTTCATTTCACGAATGTAAGACCATCCATGCCATGACCAAAGAGGTGCGAATGGAGTTGAGCTTTAACACTTAATTGATAAGTTCCATTTTACTTCGACGGAACAGTGCTATATTTGTCAACGAGTTGACAGAACAAAAAGTTTATTAAAGTAAATTAAAATAATTAAAATTTTTCGTTGGTACTGTGGGCGTTTTACATCTAAATGCCTGTTCAAGTTGTTTAATTTTTTTTTTTTTTTTTAATTGATTGTTTTACATCAGTACCTACTATGATAGCCTTGATGACCTCTGAGATACAATTGTACAAAGTAAGCCTCTTGTAGACAATCATTGGATACATTTGCTCCCGGGAAAACAAACGGTTTACACATGACCGTACATTTTAAATATTAGCTGACGCCCGCGACTTCGTCTGCGTTGAGTTAGTGTGTGTGAAAGTGTGTTTGTTTGTCTTCCAATCTCGAAGCAATGGATTACTAAACCGATGACCTTGAAATAATCACAAAATAAAAATTAAAGTATCTCCTTTCTATAAAAAAAAAAGAATGAGTGAAAACGGAGTACGCGTTAATGAATTACAACTAAATACACATTTTGACTTTCATCCCTTCTTCCAAGGGAACCGTGCTGAATTCCGGTATAAAAGTAAACCGGAGTATCAGCTACTCTTATACCAAATTTCATTCAAATCCATCTAGCAGTTCGGCGTGATGCGCGGCCAAGATAAAGACAGATAGACAGACAGAGAATTGTTTCGGGCTCAGTATCGCTAGTAAAGCATCCTCCAAATAAAATGTTCAAAATATATTTAATGGACAGAATTCGTCCTGTTACACTTTTACTATATTATAGATATTATGCGAATCGACTCGTGGGTTTGTATTAAAACGTAGGGTGGATTTAGTTAGTCAATTACCATTCCACGGATTGGTTTAATATAATAATAGCATACATTTATGAGTAAGGCAACTTGGTCCTCGTAACCGGATAGTGTCCCGTGTTATGATATAGATACACGCGCTGCGTATTCGTGGAAATCCGAGAGATTGAGCCGTTTGGGCCTTCTCCGAAATGATTTTGCTCCTACGCCTATTGAGTATATAATGTTATTCTTTATTAATACATTAAGCAGATTTTGCTGATGAGTTTATATCGGTACGTTGAGTGCAATTTTCATTTATACAATATTTCCTAACCTTTATTAATCAATCATGAGCTTTATTTAAATAATGTTTTTAATAAAGCCTTTTGATGCGTTAATAATTTACATAGAAGTGATTTGACGGTGATAACTACGTTTTTAAACTTAAAACTATGAGGGTTCCAACCGCACCCTGGTCAAAGAAAAAGCTCATAACAAACTAAGCCGCAGAAGTATTACTTTTGTTATCACCATCTCACATCATCACACAGCAACATTTCATCACCAAAAGATCTTGATTTGCCTTGATTGATCTATCAGTTTGAAAATCTCCCTATTGCAGTGTAGAGCACTGTGGTTTTATAAGCGGGAAGCCACAGGTTCGATCCCGGCAGGGAAATAATTTCTAAATTATTGTTCACTATCATTTGATATAAATGAATTATCTCTATACTGGTATGGTGGGAAGGCTTCGGCCGTGGCTAGTTATACCATACGGAAGACGTGGCGCTAAGTGATTTAGCGTTCCAGCACGATGCACATTAAGTAAGTCAATCAGTTTTTTATATGTACTTATACCGTAGAAGCATTTCCCAACTTTGTCAGTTCGTGTACAATAATTCCTTTTTTTGGCTGTTTACTTTTTGGCTATTATAAGCTATATATCGGTCAGTAGAATGCAGGTCTATGTAAAATGTTTGCCAAGATCCGTTTAACGGTTGAGCCGACCATGGCCAAATTGTTTTTTGTAGTCAATAAAAAAAGCATCTTATGTTCTTGAATTAAGATAGCTTTTCTAAAGAACAATGAGTAGCGGATTGCGAGGTGGACGAATTGTATTCTGGATTCTACCACTTAAAAGTGACAGAGTATTACGCCGGTCCAGAGATGACGTGAAATCATACGCAAAGGTCACACGAAATTAATATTCTAAGAACTATTTCTCTCATGAATGTTGGCATTGCCAAATGTAAGTGCCTACCAGAAGGACCCTCTTTCTTGCGTAACCTTATACCACATCCATACAAACATACTATATTAAAAGTGATGGAATAGTGTGTCTTATACCATTGCGATAGAGATGATAATCCGTTGTATTTATCACGTTCTGCAGTTGGTATAAGGGTCGGACTACATGTAAATCCAGAACACACAAAACCGGATGCTGGTCGGCAGTATTTAGCGTTTTATAGATACTAGTTAATATTAATTATTATACCTTTTTAACTGGTATGATTATTTTGACAACAAAGTCCAAATACCCAAGTACCTATACTTATAAATACCACTAAACTTTGGTAGGGCCACCTTAATTGCTCATTAACATCGCTTAGGAAGTAAATACTAGAATTATAAAGCCAACTAGCTCGTTACAGTACGAAATTTTCGTGTATCTAAAGTGTATTGTACAGTGTTCACGTTAACAATATTTTGAAACAAAACTGTGATAATTATTAATATCTATTACTTACTGTTTTTTTATTATTTATGTAATTTGGTTTATGTATTGGTATGTAGTTATTCGTTTACGGGTTATTGTTTATATATTAGGCCACCTAATTTCCATTTCTTTTTCTTTTCTTAATCCTAAGGCTGCCTTGCAGAGATCGCTACTAAGCGATAAGCTGCCTTATCGCTTAGTAGCAAAAAAACATAGTATTTTAATAATATTTAAAAGTGTTTTTCCCTGATTAAATACTTAGTAGATAGGGAAGTAGGATTATGTCTGTAGAATTACTTGCGGGAACACTTGCGCACTAGCCGCAAGTGTTCCCGTGAACCAGGCGACGCCGTTTTAGTGGGTATTCTGGTCGCCAGTCTGGCCTCCGAGTCCCACATACCCCGCCGGGTTTGTAGGATTATTAGGTATTATTAGTGCAAAAGATTAAGTCGCACGGAACACACCCGGGTTACAACCGGCCTCAGCGCAGTCCGAGCCTAAACATGTTTCGTATGCATACCTCCGCGTACTCATGGTGTAGAGACACCGCCGTGTCACTATGTGCTAGACCTGAGATATAACTCGATTGTTTTTTATATGCTCACCGCATTTAAAGTGGCTCGTGAACCGTACTGTGTAGCTTTATGCATTTTTTTGGTTTTGCGCAAATCCCGCAGGTACATTCTTACGGGATAAAAAGTTGCCTATGTGTTAATCCTGTGTGCAATCTATCTCTATTCATAGTTTCAGACAAATTTGTGTAAAAGTCAAACAAACATCCATACATACATACATGCATACGCTTTTTTATGTTTGTTGTAGTAAGAATTACTCATTGGACTGATAAAAAGCTTCCCAGCTCTCTTTTCGACCGCCATTGCGCAAGGCATAACTTGTCATATTATAAATAAAGAGGTTTCGGCTTCGGCCGCGTCTAGTTACCACCCTACAGGCAAAGCTTTCCGCCAAGTGATTTAGCGTTTTTTTATTATCTACTAAAAGTTAGCCCTTGACGGTACATGATGATGCAGTCTAAGATGGTAGCGGGCTAACCCCTAAGAGGTTTCTTAGGGGTATGGTAAGCCCATACTCCTAATTGGTTTCTACGCGACATCACCATGCGAAAGCGGTGCGCATCCTTGTTGTTCGGGCCAGTTCCAACAGCCTCCTTGCTGATATTTTGCCCATTTGCTGACACGCGCGATTGTCAGTACTTGACCCACTGTAGTATGGTTCATGTGCTGACAAATCGGTGCCGTCTTAGGTTAAGTTTTAGATTTTAAGTATGTATATATGTAGTTATTCGTATGCAGGATTACGTTTATATGTCAACGCCACCTACTTTCTTCTTCTTTTTCTTTTCCTAATCCTAATGTTGCCTGGCAGAAATCGCTACAAAGCGATAAGGCCGCCTTTTGTATCCTGCTTCTTCTTGTGTCTGTTTTTCTTATTATTTCTATTTATATGTGGTGTTACAAATAAAGAATAAATAAATGAAATAAATAGATTTAAGTTTTTGTTTCTTACTAACACACTATAACACACTATCCTAGTTGGTATAATTTTTTTTTTATTTGTTATCAATAAAACAACTAGTCAGTCTAGTTTTTGTCTCCACCTACATCATCGTGATCTGAATCTTATTGAGGTTATATTTCCTGAAAAACCTGACATAGAAGTTTAAGTAAGAGTCATCAAGTCAACTTCATACATTTTGGATAGCAACCACTTTAGAATCGAATCACCGAGAGGCCTTTGCCCTCAGCGGAGCAGTAATAGGCCATTACTTCAGCTTTATTGGCCAGGTCAGTACTCCAGTGCAATCACGATTACATAACAATAAACAAACTAAATTATTCAATTCGCATTCATTTGGTGATGTCACTAGGCTGGCCCAAAGTTAATCATGCATAACAACTATCTGCCGAACACTTTATGAACCTTACGATATTTTTACCAACGCTTCAGATATCTATCAGTTTCTTATAAGTAAGGTTTGTTGTGTCAAATGTCTTATTTTTCTATCCACTACAAGCTAACCTTTCGGCAATCTCGAGTGGTGGTAAATGATAAATTCTGGTATTAATGGTAGTCTAAGATGGCATGGCGTGCTGGGTATGATTAACCCATACTCCTAATTGGTTTCTAGGCGATATCGTGCCAGAAAGTTAATCGCATGTCTCATAAGTATAATGGTAACGGCTGAAGCCTCCCTCCAGATCAGACTCCAGCCGGGAATCGAACGCAGTTCCTCAAACTTTTTTTTATTTTTATTAGAGCCACCAACAGAATTACACACATTTTTTTTTGTACATAATTTGGGCTAAATTAATTAGGTGCTTAGGTCAACATATAATTCCACTTATAGGAGGCTACAGCATGCAGATTTAGACGGATACGTCGTGCGAAGGAACTTAACTAAGAATATACAAAATGAACAACTTAATAAGTATAATATTATAATACTCGACCTCGTCGATATCATAGTTTAAAAGGTTTTTTGTAGATGGCAGCACTGAAATAGACGGACGACATAGTGAGATTTTAAAGTCCAAACTTTGTCAATAAAATAGAAGTGATAGAAATGTTGACAGTTCTATGGATCTTTTTATTTATCTCATCTTCATTTGATCTCGAGACGATGAACATATTATCTGACCATTGCATTGCTCACTGCATTGCATTTTTCCTCATTTTTATTTCGTGAGGTGATAACTACATTTGCCAAAAACCAAACGCGTCTAAGTCGAAGACGAAATCCAGAACACATAGCCGGTTTTTTTTTTTTTGCAATCACGATCTCGCATAGTCACTAATAATAAATTAGTTATAAAGTTAGAGCAATTCACACCCAAGCTTTTTTATCGCTTATGTAATTCCTAATACCGTAATAGGATTTTTCTATAAGCTTACGTTTTGTAAAAACTTTGAACTTAACGAGAGACATCAGAAGGTTTCGCTAGGTAATTTTTTGGTACCCAATAACCGGTCTAAGGAAATTTGGAAGAGAAGGCAAAAATGTATTTATTAGCTGGAGAAATGTCCACTGCCATAACTCATAATTAAATACCCTTTCTATAGACTCACTCCTTCCTTATCTCTGTTTTATGGGCGCACACGGAATTCCATCGGCCATTTTAACTAGTTTGTAAACTTCTCCTCGGATATTGCGTTCCGTTGCGTGATTTAATCACTCGATAACCGGCGTCGTAATCTAGTTCGACGTATAGTACGAATTCCACGAATAGACGCCGTGTCTGCGCCCGCGAACATATCTGTGGACTCGACGACGTTTGTGTCTAAATATGTAACAACTAACCATACCCCTAACTAACTTGGGGTATGGTGAGCCCAGCCCAAATGGTTTGTACGTGACATCGTGCAGAAACGCTAAATCGCTTGGCAACATGTCTTTGTCAGTAGAGTGGTAACTAGCCCACCAGACCAAACTCACACAGGGAATCGAACCCAAGACTTCCAGCTTTATAATGCGACAGCGCACGCACTGTGCCGTGTCATATTTATATACTCCGTCGGAATATAAAAAACACCAACCGTATCCGTACAACGCCCAATATCTAAGTAAAACATTAAATAATAACGATATAATGATCCATATCAAAATTAATACATTATCACGTTACTAATTTTGGTAACGAAATATTAATATAATCTTTTAAATTAAAATAGTAATTAAAAAATAATAAACTGATTATAAAAACCAGTTCACTAAAAACTATCAGCTATTAATTAGTTTTTCTAGAAAAATCGTTTTCAAATCCTCTGAACTAACATTCAAAAAGTTCCGTAACTTTTCCGATTGGGTGCCAAACTCACAAAAAGAGAGTGAGCGAAAGACTCACCGTGCTAGTCGTATGTTATATAGAACAAAATCGTGTTCTTACATGGCCAAAGTCAAAAAACTTTCATCACTTAATTGGGCCAGTAACTGTCAATTTTGTGATAAGCTCACGTTGAGGTCCCACGAGCGATCACGACACCTCGATCTTTTAGCTAAGTAACCTATAATACTAGGCCACGTAAAGTAGGTAGTGTATTATAGGAAATTACTGGATTTCGACCGGAAAACATCGCATTCCGACATTATTATAATCCACTTTGTCGGTTTACTGTTAGAGGATGTTACATTGTTGTTTCACATACTTTCGAAATGGAAAAATTATTAAGGCAAATGTAAATATCATCATGATCAACCCATTACCGGCTCACTACAGAGCACGGGTCTCCTCTCAATATGAGAAGGGTTTTG
Source organism: Lasiommata megera (assembly GCA_928268935.1). NCBI lineage: Eukaryota > Metazoa > Arthropoda > Insecta > Lepidoptera > Nymphalidae > Lasiommata > Lasiommata megera. Next base: position 6,356,254 of record OV743329.1, on the reverse strand, counting down.
GCCATAGTCCACCACGCAGGCCATGTGCGGATTTCACACGCATTTTAGAGAACATTATGAACAACTCTCAGGCGTGCAGGTTTCCTCACGATGTTTTCCTTCACCGTTGAAGCAAGTGAATTTTTTTTAAATTGCACATAACTCCGAAAAGTTAGAGGTGCGTGCCTGGATTCGATCCGCCGACCTCTGATTTCTTCTTGACCTCTGATAGGAGGCTGACGCTCTAACCGCTAGGCTATCACCGCTTCCACTAGGCTATCTTTTTACATAATATAATGATAGTGAATTAGAAAATGCAAATATATCATAACGTCTACAGATATCAGGTCCTGTCAGGTTTTCAGTCATCGAACTCAAAACATTGTGGAATTGTTAAATACAAATCCACACTGTTTTGAGTTATAACTAAGCTTAGCTATAACTTAGGAAATTTTTGTCGCAAAGTACACTTAGGTACGTATGACGTAAACTTGACCTAGACGCAGGCTTCAACGATAAAGTACACTCATTTGACGTCAATTGAGTGATAGTGGGAGCAAGTAAACAAAAATAATATGTGTCGAAGCGCGATCACATCAAATTTGATCTTAGACCTCAGCTTGTATGTAATGTAGATTACCATGGAATGCGAATTCTCAATCATATCTGAATTTATCTAATCACTATATATATCCCTGTGACTTCATTCGAGTACAAATACGGATCGGTGAATTTTTCCGTATAAACGTTCCGGTATTTCACGCAATATTAAATCTGATATAATTTACCTACTACGTCTTGTGATGTTAAATACTATTTGATACATACAAACATTTCTTAATATTTATCTTATCTTAAGGTTAATTTGTGAAATTATTGCACGAATTTATACAAATATTTGATTGCTTCGAGGAAATTATTAAAATATTAGAAGAACTTTTGTAGTGTGGTTTCAATTAAAACTTGTTAAGTTTTTTGTTTTAATTTTTAATAGATGATAACATTTTTGCTTAAAAAAACTCAAAGCTCAAATATGTGGACAATAAAAGTTTTATTTATTTCATCGATACATAAAAAGACTTGTCCTGACTGACTGACTAATATCAACGCACGACTCAAATTATTGGACAGATCGAGCTGCAAATTTGCGTGAAAGCTTTTATAATGTAGACGTCCCGCTAAGAAAGGCGGGACGAAAGGCTAAACCTAACATGTTAAAATGTCAAAATGATGAAAGCATAGTTTAGTAAAAATAATAATTTTGGACATGGTATCAAATTGACACAAATGATAACTTGGTTAATTTCACTATGTTAAGTGTTAAACCGGTGTTTAATTTAACATTATTACTAAAATAAAAGTGCTTTACGTTCCTCAAAGCAAACGATTTACTTGATAGTGACAAAAAAAAGGTTTTGTTTTTGTTGGCATTTTTAGCATTTTTATTTTTTCAGTGCAGATAAGCGTCTCTTATTTTTCTATATATTTACATAGATTAACTGTATATTGAATGTGTCAGGTATGCAACCGGCATACCTGTCTTTCCATATAACATTGACGTGCGAAACGTCCAGGGCTATTATATTCTAATCTAAGATTATCTTAGCATATTTAGATCCTGTGAATTTATTGCAACTTGATCACGTATGCACTATACCTACGCAGATATGTTATTTGATAGCGGATTCCACGGACTGCGTCGCACGTGATGTATTTAGATAACCTCTTGAGCATTCCAATTCGGATTCAGAGAATCCGGGTTAAAACTGTGTTGAGTTAACACAGACAAATTTACATACATAATATCCATATCTTTATCTGTGCAGTCTATTTTATCTTAGCTATAAAAGTATCGACATGTTTCAGGTACGCGTAAGTGCAGTGACGCTGCTCAAGCAACATTCTTTGCAAATAAACAAACAACTTACCGAAAACTTTTTATGTATGGATAAAACTTTACAATAATATCTAAAGATCTATTAAATAAGTCTATTAAATAATTAATTAATTATAAATTGAAACGCTGTCAAAATCTGTGATAGTCTAGTGGTTAGGACGTCCGCCTCCTAATCAGAGGTCGGGGGTTCGACTACGCACCTCAAATTTTTTTTTAGTTATGTGCGTTTCTAAGCAATTAAAATATATATCACTTGCTTCAACGGTGAAGGAAAACATCGTGAAGAAACCTGCATGCCTGAAAGTTCTCCATAGTGTTCTCAAAAGGCGTGTGAAGTCTGCCAATCCGCACCTGGCCAGCATGGTTGACTATGGCCAAACCCTTCTCATATTGAGAGGAGACATGTGCTTTGTACTGAGCCGGCAATGGGTTGATCATGATGATGAAATTGAACCGTGTTATGTGCAGTATTGCCTGGTTTACAAAGTTTAATCTTAATGCGTGATTATTTGCAAAATAACGCTGACTGTTATCCAATATTTAAGATGTACCCTCTGTTTGTATCAAACTCACAATCGCCATTTCATCATCCACGCCCCCTACAGGAATCATAAAAGCATACATATATATTGTACGATACATCATTATAATTTTATTATCTACTGGCGTGCTCAATTGGTTACAATGCGCGTACTCTTATCAGCCGTTATCAGTGCTATAACATTCCATTGTTATCTCAGCAAGAGACTAAAGATCGCCTAATGCGGTTTTGAGTACGCATTAAAGATAGGTGTTTCCATTAAATTGATATCATCTGTTTTTAATTGCCTCATACGACGTGACGTGACGGAATTAGGAGAAACGTTGAAATGATTAACATAAAGGTTTATTTGCTTTAATCAACATGCAAGTTACCAAATAGCATTTATACACAGACACACACACACACACAAACACACATACATACACACACTAATTAATTAATTGCATGATAAGTTTTTAAGTTTGTATTAGGCACCGAAGGAAAAGTGTAGCGTTTTGAATTTATAGCATTATTAAAGGTTTTTTTTAATATCTTATATATGAATGAATGATTTTTGAATGGCTTTGACATGAAAAATACATGCAATTCATGATTTGCGTTACCTAATATAACATGACGTTGCGATGGAATGGGTTAACTTTTCCATACACTTTTTACAAATACCAATATTTTATTTTTAACTATCATCATCATCATCATGATCAACCCATTACCGGCTCACTACAGAGCACGGGTCTCCTCTCAATATGAGAAGGGTTTGGCCATAGTCAACCACGCTGGCCATGTGCGGATTGCCAGACTTCACACGCCTTGAGAACATTATGGAGAACTCTACGGTTTCCTCACGATGTTTTCGTTCACCGTTGAAGCAAGTGATATTTTAATTGCTTAAAAACGCACATCACTCCGAAAAGTTATAGGTGCGTGCCCGGGTTCGAACCTCCGACCTCTGATTAGGAGGCTGATGTCCTAACCACTAGGCTATCACAGTTTTATTAATCATTAGTCATATATTCCGTACACGTCCAATTTTTACTATTTGTTCGTCGAGACAATTTTTGTTTGAGCTTAATTTGAAATGTCGCGACAAAATTATAAGATAACCGGACGAAATAGCGGGGCACAGCTAGGATGGAATACCTAACAGTCGCCGTCCTAAACGGGAAAATGATGTCAGCTTCGCTAAAAGCCAATTGCTTTCCAACATCCATTGAGCAGGTGAACAGGTTTCCGATGTTTAAAGGATTTATATAAATAATAGCGGTGGTGATGGATGCTATTTTTTTGCTAATTATACAAGTCTGCGAATTCTAGATTTAGGTTTATTTTTTGTTTTTATACACTACAAGTTAGCCCTTGACGGCTATCTTACCTTATGGTAGGTTGGTAGCGGGCTAGGATGGTAGCGGGCTAAACTGTTAGGGTTACCATACCCCTAATTGGTTTCTATGTGACACCGTGCCGGAACGCTCAATCGCTTGGCGACACGTCTTTGTCGGTAGGGTGGTAACTAGCCACGGCCGAAGCCTCCCACCATACCAGACTCGAGCCGGGAATCGAACCGAGGACCTTCAACTTTACAATGCGACAACGCACGCACTGCGTCACGGAGATCGTCAATGTGTCAGGATTATAATTGCTACTGCATATCAATTGCTTTAAACCTCTTTCACTATTGTTGAATGTGTCTTATCAAGTCATGCGACCTTGCTTCGTATGTACATTCGAGATAGGTTTGCCGTTTTGTTAGTAATTTGATCCGACCGTATTAATATGCTCATACTGTGTAGCAATTTTTAGGCTGGTTCATAATTTGTTTTCACACTTTTATATTCAAATATCGTATATCAAAATTTACCATCTTAACCACCACTATTAAAGCCTATGACGAGGTCCCGTCACTCACATAGTCCACGCTGCTAAAATGCGAATTAGCAGGTTTTACGATTTATGTTACATGTTAATAAACAGGACCAATATCATTCACATCCCGTTCATTACAATGGAGGAACGAGGATGAATAGCGCATATACCATCGAGCTAGACCAATTTCTTGCAAGGAACCATCAATATCTAACAGTCTGTTGCAGACCAGGAACTCGCGACCCGTGAATGATAAGCGAGTGTACCGCTAACCCAACAAGGCCCATTTCACACTCAGATAAACAATTTAGCAATTTAACAGTATTATCGCAGAGCGACGTGACGGGTGACGCGTTTACTTACGAAGCAATGAATTATCGCATTCACATTTCATAGGATTTCACAACACAATTCAATTTGTTAAATGCTAAATAAGGCTGATAATTACTATAGTATTTATTAATTAATTCACAACAAATATACAAGTATGAGAAGTAAAGTTACCTGGACCCATCCCATGACTAAGTATGATGAGATCGATTTATATACCGATATTAATAAAAAAATACCTATATAAATAAATATTATATATTATCTGGAAGAGATCGCTATGTAGCGATAAGGCCTCCAAATTGTTTCTGTTATTTTTTGTCTTTTTTGTTTTTTTCCTACTACTACTACTAACACACTTTTATTGCACACTACAATGTGCAATAAAAGTGTGTTCATTCATTCATTACATTAAAGAAAAAGCAGCTCTTTGGCTTAGAGATGGTGAAATAATAAAAGGTATATTTATAGAAATTGACTTAAACGACCTAAAGAATTTCGACGATTGCAGATTTAGGTCCACGGTCAAAACAAAGGTTGATTATTTTATTTATTATTAAAGCCATATGAACCAATCTTTGAGATATCGGATTGTAGTCCTTAGCTGAAGAACCATTCAAATAAATATAATACACTTAGACTACCCTCGTCTATTTTAATAACTGCCTATATAAAGCGGAGCGTACTTTTTTAAATATACTATTTAACCGAAAATTTTGTAACCGCCCGGTAATCATAGAAACCGTACCAGAATTCCTGGCATTGTTGTAACAATAGATTTCCTAATAAGCTAACAACTTACATTGAATGTAAACTAACTACCTATTTTTATTACAAAATGTCGTTAAACGTAGCATAGCGACAAGCGACTGCTAATAAATCCGTATTGCTAATTAAACCCCGCCTTAACTCCGGAAGACCTTTTAAACTATGACAATTCCGGGAAAACCCTCTCTGAAAAGCAAGAGCGAGAAATTGTTCGCTGTAAAACTCACGGTTTCTTAATGAACGAGTTACATAAATATAAACTAATTATCATCAAGTAATTCATGATAACTCACCTCTAAAGCCTCCTGGGCAGTATGGAGGTAGTCCCTCAGCATCGCCTCCTGGATACCCAGCCATTCTAACCGGGGGTCTTCCAGCTGCGTCACCTCTGCAAAAAATAATAATGTAAGAAAATTATCATCACCTAGCTATTTTTTTTATACACTACAATTTAGCCCTTGACGGCTATGTCACCTGGTGGTAAGTGATGATGCTGTCTAGGATGTCAGCGGGCTAACCTGTAAGGAGTATGGTAAACCCACGCTCCTAATTGGTTTCTACGCGACATTGTGCCGGAACGCTGAATCGCTTGACGACACCTCTTTGTTAGTAGGGCGGTAACTAGCCACAGCCGAAGCCTCCCACCGAAGCTTATATATTAAGGCGAGCGCCAAACGCCAAACCGTGGTGGTTAACCTGCACCCTTCGCTTTCAAGATGGCGTTCAACTCGCAACCAATCACAATACGTGCCTGTTTGAGCTAACTGGACCAATAGACACATGCTCGATATCGAGGTCTTAATGCCCATTGCTGGGCATAGACCCCCTCTAGCATAGGAGAGGGATTAGCTCATATGCTACTCCGATGATGGTTGGAGGGCATCAACATTAACATCATGTCGGTATAATCGGGACTGATGGCCTGTTAGGTGCGTTCTCTGAAATTAAATCCAGAACTCCGTGAGCTACTCGTGTAGTCAACACGTTGACGACTAAATTAATAAATGCATTCTCATGTTTTCGGTTTCGAAGCAACGGTTCATAACGACATTTTGTTTTTTTTTACATAATTCTATCATGTTCTAGTCATAGGCAACGCAATCCAATTGATTTGAGTCAAGTGTCCTTTGTGCAGTTGTCACAAATGCGCAGTGGTCGTCGATGTTTATACCATAGCTATGCGAGATATCTCAGGTTCGCGTAGTGTCCCTACCAGGGCTATATGCGTCAATTAAATCAAGCAATTCAGAATTCTAACAGGAGATTATGCTAATGATGATCATAATGATATTTCATTTGATGTTGTTGCATTTATTGATATAAATTACTTTGACACACCAGTGCTAACAGTGGCTGACGCGGGACGACTGGCGTGTAGCGGAATCGGATGTCGCTATACCGGGGCAAAAACAGCTGACGTTGATGCCCGCTACATTCTCCATTATGGATTTTTTGATCTTGTCTAGTGGGAGGCTTCGGACGTGACTAGTTACAACCCTACGGACAAAGACGTGTCGCCAAGCGATTCAGTGTTACGGCACGATGTCGCGTAGAAACCAATTAGCAGTATGGGTTTACCATACCCCTGACGGGTTAGCTCGCTACCATCTTAGACTGCATCATCACCTACTATCGGGTGAGATTGCCGTCAAGGGCTAACTTGTAGTGGATAAAAAAAACCTTATTCTTTGCTAATTTTAAGGCAAATTCTTACGCATATAACTATGACATATCCGCTTGTGCGTATATCGCAGGATTTCAAAGTTATTATGATATAGGTTCAGTTTGCACCGCAATAAAAATACTACGTGATTAAACAAGGCTAGTACACTCACCGCGATGGAATTCGTGAGACCATTATCGGTTACCGAACAATAATTGATAAGTTTCGATAAGGGTAACCATACGTTTGGGGACGCGACACGTTTCTATAAACGTGGAAGTGTGGATGGTTTGTGTATGGAATTGATTGCTATTTAACGATAAGGCCGCCTAATTGTATAGCTAATGTTCTGCCTGTTTTCTTTTCTCTTTCTGTTTGTTACAATAAAAGTGTGTTCATTCATTTGTTCATTCAATCACAATTCTCATCTTCTCTTTCATTATGTTAACAATCGCTTCATTACGTCATTTGAGTTTTGTTGTCATAGTTAAAAAATAAATAAAAGAAATTTAAGTAAAAACAGTTAATCTTTGTGTACTTATTTACTATATCTAGTATATTTTTTACTATTTTGTAATTAAAAAAATACTTATGAATAAAATTTAAATAGCAATAAAAATATCTTTTATATTATAACTAGCAGAAATGAGAAAAAATAGACCCATAGTTTATCTCTATCAAAGTGGTCCAATTTTAATATATCCCAATTCTCAAGCTGTTGTGTGTGGCCTAGTTCATTAATCTTATCCTTGACCTATTATAGCTGCCTCTCTACTCCAATTCGAGTTGGTGGTCTTAGATGCCATTATCATCAGAATATTTTTGCGATATAAACCGGTATAGACGGCTTACCATGCTCTCTTCATCATCATCATTACCGACCGATGGGCGTCTTAGTCTCGACATAGGTCTTTTGTAGGCAGTTCCAATGTCCACCTAGTTGGGGGTCGACCAACGCTACGTTTACCGATGCGATGTCGCCATTCCAGCACCTTGGGACCCCAACGTCCATCGGTTCTCCGTGCTACGTTCCCCGCCTATTGCCACTTCAACTTCGCAACTCCCTGAGCTATGTCGGTAACTTTGGTTCTTCTACGGATCTCCACATTTCTGATTTGATCACGTAGAGATACTCCTAGCATAGCTCTCTCCATCACCCGCTGAGTGACTGAGCATTTTTATGAGGCCCATAGTAAGCGACCACATTTCTGAGCCGCACATGCTCTCTTAGGGGCATTTTTATTTATGAAGACTTAGGATGGTTATTTATTTAAGACAGTAACTCATAGCAACTTACGGCCTACTGGGAACCAACCAACCATCTCAGGACCTCGTGATCCGTAGTTAAATGTGCTAACCACTCAGCCAACGAGGCAATGTAATTGACCGGACCTACATTCTTGTGCAAAAATTAAAAATAGCACGATATTTTTGCTGTTCACACTCCCACATCGAGTATTTCTGTATTAATAACATATTTACACTGAAAATACCTATTTCGAGAACCAACGATGGTTCATTATTTATCCTTAATGCAACCACTCGTTAGTGTAATTATGTTGGGCCTATCTCATAGTTAACCGATTTTGCCTAGAGCGATTTTTTTGCATAACCGCGCGCTTGTAATAAGCTTTTACACTTCAGTTTCCAAGTATTCCGATATTATCTTGATAGAATTCTTACAAATAATACGTCTCGCAACGCTTTCGTGTTTTATAAGGAATATTGAAAGTGCCTGGATCATCCGTGTAAGAATGAGTATTATGAATGTGTTTTTAATTATGGGTCATAATATTATCCCCTGCAGTACCCCACTGGAATATCATCTACATCGATTTCTGCAAGGCGAAATTACTATGTTAAGATATATCGCCTGTATTCAGAACATAAACTGCGTTGACCGATCCATAAAATCTTTATTCGGTATCACCCTATTTTTGTCTAGTCTAGGCAAGTTCATATTAGATATTTAGGTAAATATATAATCAAGTTTAAGGCTGTATGATTAATGCATTGCTGATCTTTATAATAGTTGAACGTAAATGCCCGTGCATATGAACCCTTCTAGATTCTGGATACAGACATAGGATATTTTTAATCCCGAAAAATACACGGGCACGTTATACGGGACATTCACTATACCTAAATACGACTTTACAGTTAAGAAGATTTGGAAGAGATTTTGCATTGAGATAAATAGCATCCTGAACGCATTGTGCTTTTTACTCCTGGAAATAATAGGTTCCGGGGCATTATAACTCAACCTAGAACACACTAACGACGTCTTCAGCATCTAGTAATTAATAAGAATCTAATTAGCGTAATTTTTGTTGTAAACATATTTTTGAAATTAATAATTACTGAAAATTAATCTTTTGAAAACAGGCCTCTAATTTGCTAAAAGTACAGTCACCCTAAATCATATAAAAAAACACTTTTTTAGGATCTTACAGACATTTATGAATCAAAATTGTTTGAGTTCCAAGCCAATAAATCTTGATCCAGGATTTTTTAAACAAATAGACCTTAAATTTTGAGGCCCTGTTACAGCCGGACAAATCGGTAGGGTGTTTTGTTAAAACAAATTTGTCGGACCGTCGTAGCTTAGCTAATGAAAACAAGCTTTATTTTCTCCGTGTCCTATGTAAGAACCACAAAGCCTGACAAAATATTGATGCCTTAGCTATACTTACTTGCTACTAGACTATATATACAAGTTACATAGTAATAGAAAGTATATAGTTTATGAGAGATATTCTTGGAAACTATCACACTAATTCTAAAATTCTTTCACGAATGTATAGAATGTTTAGAATTGAAATGGTTTATGCTATCCCATTTAATTAGGGGTATGGCTTATATATGAAAACCAATTTTGCACCGTACGTCGACGAAAAGACATGGCTGATCAAATACTTTTTCCTAATATTAAGAAAAGTTAAGACTAAATCAAATCCAATCAAATCCTTTATTTGCATAGATTGAGTAGTTGAATTGGTGTTACCTTTAACTAGAGTTGCTTACAATCTGGCGGGTAGGCGTGCAAAAATAATATTGTAATTATATGTAAATCATTTAGTAATTCATTTAAAAAATGTCAAGAAATAAACTAAATAGCAATAATAATATTAATAACTACTCACAGCTACCTATACAAAACCCTAAAAATTGCTGTAACAGCACTCGACGATAGATTTATCTCTATATGTAATGGACAATGCAAAAACTATATAAAATATGATACAGTTAACGCCGATGAAACCGCCTAACGCAGCCACTGCATCAATTAATCGTGTTTTTGCAGATCGGAATTTGCATTTACCAAGTCAATATCATCATTAATTATGTGCATGATCTGTATGTGATGGTATGAGGGCGAAAAGAGGGGCGTAATATGACATTTATATTGGCAAAGCAAATTGAGATTCAATTTCTTCATCAGTCGATATGTATGTAAATTAGCACCTGACTTAATAAACTTTAAAGTTCTCAATATTGTAGAATGAAACGCATGCAACTGGAGTTGATTACGTACGTCTTGTGTTCCGTGCGATCTTATATTATGGTAGTAGACCGACGGAAAAATATAGAACCACGAAAATCAAACAATATTTATATACTTATTTGCTTTCATGTTCATGTTGAATATTATGTAACAATTTAACTTGATACTATTGATTCTGAAAGAGCATATAAATGTATTGAAACTTGGCTACCTCAAATATCCCTTTTCAGTTTTTTTTTTTTTCCACAAAGCTAACTTATGAATAAGTACTAGCGCTAGGTGCAGTACTATAAAGTGCGAGGTTCAATTCCTGGTTTCGGCTTCAGCTAGATACCGAAAATATCTCCAAGCGATTTAGCGTTCCGGTATGATGCTGCGTAGAACCGTTAGAAGGACACACACTCAGTCGGCAACGCATCGATGGCCCCTAGTGCTGCAGATGTACTGGAACATCAGCAGCACAGGGATCACCAGCAGTAACCACTTAACATCAGGTGACCCGTCTGCTTGTATCACCGCGGTGTATATGGATAATAAAAAAGATAACCCTGTGTCAACTAAAAAAATCTCAGTCTTGTATCATTGCAAGGACCTGTAAGGGTTCGTTTAATGCAAACTTCTTATTAAGGAACCCTAAACTATATGTTCAGTTGTGGCAAGTATGTGAACGTAAATTCTTGTTAATGCCTCCACCACTTTGCATACTTAGTTTACAGCCTCCAGGTCCGTTATCAAACTATGCAATCTTCCCTCCCATACCTATTTTCTGCGTTCGCCTGCAATATTTATGTTTTTGCATCCACCTAGCTTTTCAACCGACTTTATAAGGACTGGATAAATGGGACACGATTCTTTCACACAAATATTATAATTGCAAAATTTTTCATGTAAGTGTGTATGTATGTATGTTATCTTAGTTACTCCTTACGATGGAACTACTAACAATTTGGTTGAAATTTTTAATGGATACAGATTATTCCCCGGATAATGCATAGGCTTTATATTCTTAAAAAAATCAAGGTTTGTCCGGGATTAGTAAAATGTAGTGTATAGTGTAGCGGGTGTAGTGAAGGGTAATAATGTAATACACAGTTGTGATAATATTCATTTTTAAACGTTGCGTATTCCACTAATTTTTTTAAAAAGTTTTGATCCTAAGTTTATTAAATGTACGCAATCAAAGTTTACTCTAATTTTAGAGGAAGTAGAACATTTGTACATTACGTATATTGAGCCTTGCGACTTGTTTTGTATTGTATTTTTTTATGGAAACAATTAATCCGCACGAGATTGCAAGGACACCAGGACACGATCTTCAGTAATGAAGGAACGACTGAAGAGAGATTTTTTTTTATCTCACAATTCCTTGCCCTCTTCTGTGCGGTTTAACGTGCATTTTGTGTCAAATAATTTTAAAAAAACTTTCGTCAATCTAGTCCACGCGAAACATCATTATTTTGTCTCTTTGTCATTTGACCAATTGACGGTAAATGCGATATGTATTTGAAAAAAAAATCTTAACCTTATTCAATGAAATATTTATGGGACGCGTTCCATAGTAACTGCACATAAAACTATTAAGTGGGTTTACATGTTAACATAAATAATAATATAATTTAGAAAAATGCCATAAATTCTCAACATCGTTATCTTTTCGTAGTCTGTTGAAAATATTACAAAAAAGGCAAATAAAATAATGGCGATAAGTTATGCAATCTCCCGCATAAATATATTCTGCTTTCGCTAGCAGCATTTACGTTCCTAGCTTTTATTTTACGTAATTCTGCACAGGAATGCTCGTAGCACCGGAATGTTCATGGTACATAACGATAAACTCGAAATTGATTGGACAAGCCTCATTGGCTTGGGTAAGTTCTTATAAATATATTTTTTCTTTCTTTTGGGCCTAGAAATTCCTTTCAGTATATCTCGGACCGTCGCCGGATAGATAACACCGACTACATATTAAATATTATTATGCAACAAAATTCGTTAATCTTAACGTGGTTTCTAATTTCGTAAAACAAAAATTCGCACGTAACTCGAAATGTTTAAGAGAATTGGAAGAGTTTGATTTGGAAGGTGGTGCAATAATATTTACACATAATATCAATATAAATCATCATCATCACGATCAACCCATTACCGGCTCACTACAGAGCACGGGTCTCCTCTCAATATGAGAAGGGTCTGGCCATAGTCCATCACGCTGGCCATATGCGGATTGGCAGACTTCACACGTCTTTGAGAACATTATGGAGAACTCTCAGGCGTGCAGGTTTCCTCACGATGTTTTTCCTTCACCGTTGAAGCAAAATGATATTTTAATTTTTAAAAACGCACATAACTCCCAAAAGTTAGAGGTGCGTGCCTGGATTCGAACCGCCGACCTCTGATTAGGAGGCTGACGCTCTAGCCACTAGGCTATCACCGCTTAAATATAAATAATTATGATTAAATATTATATGTATTTATTAAATATAATATTGATTTCCGTATCTGTGTCCTCTACGTCTTAGGTTGCGTAGAAGAGATCTATGTAGCAATAAGGCCGCCAAATTGTATACGGTTTTGTATTGCCTTCTGTTTTTATTTATTCCTATTTCTTTTGCGATGTACAATAAAAGTGTATTTATTGTACTCATGTTAGATGTGCGTGCCTTGTATAAAATTGAGTCCCCCAACAGGGAAGCCGATGTCTAAGCCACTTGGATATCACCAGACCACTACAACAGTTATGTAACGAATATTATCAGATCTAAGTTATATTGAAATCAGAATGACAGTCATGCGTCTAAATATCGACTCTGTTCAACGTTGCTTGACTAGCACATAGATTGATTTCCATGCCACACCATCGTCGAGTGTGCTTGTCCTAAATTTGATGATTTCTTTATGGCAACCGTAACTGTATTTACATATAACTTTTGTATATAGGAGCTTTTAAGACCACGTGTGTGGTCGCAATTCCGAATAAAGATCTTTATGTGTTATGTCATTTGTATTATGTGTATCCTTCAAAGAGATTTTATAAAGGATAGAACGGGTAATGAGGACATTTACATATATTTTTTTTTATTTCTTTTTAACCTTAAATAACAATTAACTCTAATCGATTACGTGGTGTTTGTGTGAGTTTTCATTTAAAGAAACGTCAAATTAAAGCCAGCCTAATTTTGTAATTTAATATAGACGACCGAATCTCGTAATTTGACAACATCTGATGTGATGAAAGAACATCCAGTCTTTCGATTGGTTATTCATCATGATCAACCCATTACCGGCTCACTACAGAGCATGGGTCTCCTTTCAATATGAGAAGGGTTTGGCCATAGTCCACCACGCTGGCCACGTGCGGATTGGCAGACTTCACACGCCTTTGAGAACATTATGGAGAACTCTCAGACGTGATCATATTGGTTATTATCACTATTGTAAATAATTAATCTTTAATCTACAACTTAGTAATCCTTTGTAAGACAACTGAGCTGCGGTAGGGCTGTGACGTTTACGATATTTAAAGTTTATGGCGAAGGAGTTTTAATTGGAGAAAGTTAGTTTTATGACAATTAATTACATTGAAATTACCACTGGGTAATCACTAGTTTTAAGCTATCGTTTCAACACATCATTTAAAATATAAATATATCCCTCCAAACAATATCCCATTGTCATATGAAACAGTCCTGTGCCCTGCAGTTTGGCAATGCAAGACAAATGCTATCTCAAGCTAAAACAAACTTCTTTAAGTGAGAAATAGCCAAATGGCTGTTTCTCCTGCCCGTTTAATATATCTGACGATAATATTACCTTCAAATATCATTGTCGTGAAAATTAAAATGCCCCTCACGTATAGTTTCACTTGGATGCCAGATTTATTATAAGGTTTTATGAATAGAAAATATTCCTTTGGAATCATTGACGTTTGCTTGGAATGGTTAATTAAGCAAGTCGTGCTATGGTAACACGTTTTGATATTTTGAATTCGTAATTCGTTATTATTATTGATATAATAATTTCCCAAATAAAAACTTCAATAAGTAAGTTATTTCAAATTCCTTCTTGTCGATATGTATAAAGAACTTGCCAAAAATAAATTGATAAACTAATCTACACCATTATGAGAACTAATTTGGGTACCCCCATCTTTCAAATTACAGAAAGCAATGGCTTTTTTTCAGACTGTCTATTAACTGTGCTTACCCTAAGAAAGAAGCTCTATCAAAAGAAATTTTGAGCCCTAGGGCTCGAAGAAACTAAGGGAATGTCTGCCTAAGGGCGCCTCCTGTGAGGCCGAACCTCGGCTTAGGAAGCATTGCCTGCAAATTGTGTTGAGTAAGATGGGCTTCTATTTCGAAAAATATATATGTCGCACATCTGTTTTCCCACTAACAACATAAAAGTGAGAGCGTAAAGGCTTTAATAAAATTACACTTTAGTTTCTACGGAGCAGACCTTTTGCGCATTTCTCTCACCTTCCTAAAATATATTATATGTATGGATTTGTAAGTATGGCTCATTCAATTTATAAGTATGCATTTCACAATAAAACCTTTCGTCTAAAAGATGTTCATAAGTGTCAGTAATACAACAGCAACTTTAAAATGAATCACCTTATTCTAACGCTAAAGCATTTAATCGGACGAGCTGAACTTCCGTTAGTCGGTAATAAATGGTTGACTCATCGGTCACCAGCCAACACATACTAATGGTGGAGGATGCAAATTAATTAATTGCAAAAACTATATGAACCGTGTAATATCCTATCCGTATAGGATTCGAAAATCAATTCATCCATCAGATAATTACAACAAAAGCAAAACAAAAGGGCGCCTCGGACGGAGTAAGGGGGCCTCCATCATAGGCCCCCCCCCCGTAGAGGGTCTGCCTCGGTAGACGCCGCTGTCGAGTGCACAAGTGTTCTCGTGACCCAGCCACCAGGCGACGCGAAGAAGCATCGCTGGGTTTTAGTGGGTATTCTGGTCGCCGGTCTGACCGCCGGGGAGTCCCACATACCCCGTCGGAAGCGGCGCAGTCTTGCCTGCGTCGCTTTTGCGCTCGAATAGACTCATTTGTACATGACTGATGTTTATATTTACAATACGTACTTATATAGAATAAATAAAAAAACTAAATTCAATATAATTACAAAAAATGAACTATAATACTCTTATATATATAACGATGCCAATTGAATCGTCGTACTGACCTTTTCCTGAGGATTTTTTTTATCCACTACATTTAAGCCCTTGGCGGCAATCTTACGTGATGGTAAGTTATGATGCAGTCTAAGACCGTAGCGGGCTAACCTGTTAGGGGTATGGCCAACCCATACTTCTAATTGGTTTCTACGCGACATCGAACCGGAAAGCTAAATCGCTTGGCGACACGTCTTTGTCCGTACATCTCTTATTTTATTAGTTTAATTTAATCTAGAAGTTTTTGCTCAACAGACTTGTACCCTAGACTAAACAACTACTGAACGGAAATTGATTTACAAATAATAATTTACAACCTGGTACTCAATACTTCTTAATCCGAAAAACAAATGTTGCACGGTAGTTTAAAATACTCGAAGGATGTTAGACAAAGTTTTTAAGGAATACCTACTATCCAAATAAATATTTGACCGCCATATTGTATATGTAAATGCAAGGCTAACTAAAAAGTTTTTAAATTAACTTATCCAACCGAAGCAAGTATAGGATTCTCAAAATAATTTTTACCTTAAAATTTTACACGTATGCGGGAGAATTTAATTTATAAAAAATTTAATAACACGAAGACCTTCAAAGCGAAAAGTCTTGTCGACTCTCGAAATTCCGCGATTTCCAAAACGCAATATTAAATTTAAAATTTGAGTGCTCAAATAAAACTTTTATTTGGACGATAAATATTGTTTTTTGTTTAATAAGCAGGATGAATTTGAAACTAGCCCAAGGTCATGTTGTTGTGATCTATTACTATTATCTATTACTATCTTATTATACGCCCTTACTAAAACTCTCAAGAACTATAACTATAGGATTTTGAATACAAAATCCTTTACTTCGATAGTAGCTAAGCTTTGGAATGCTCTCCCAGATGAAATTCGGCGTCATAAGCATTATCTGTCACTATATACTAAATATTTATACCTTAAATTTTTTTATCTCAGTATGTACCTACTCGTATATACGAGTATAATAGAAATTATATATTTATGTTATTTCTCATCAGTATATGAGTTATTATTATTGTGAATATGAGGAAATACTTCCCATTTCCCGCATTTCTCTGTTGACTAATATCGATTAGGTAGCCTGTAAGAGATCGCATTTAGTGATAAGGTTGACGCCTTTGGTTTTTATTTTTTGTATTATTCTGTTCCACGTTCGATACCCGGCAGCGACAATTTAGAAATTTATTTTTTCAAAATGTTCTCTGGTCTACACGGGTTGTAATCGACCGTGGCTAGTTACCGAAAACTCCTACCTAAACCCATCCTGGTTTAAGCCGGAAAAGCATCGGTGGCTCTTCTGGTGCTGCCTCAAGGCTTATGTTCAAGGGCAAAAGTAATCACTTAACATCAGAAAACAGGCAACTTTAAATACCGGAACAATAACGAATTCCTCGAGTTATCAGTATATATATGCAAACAAAGCCGCAGGCATCGCCAGTTGCAAATAATGAGTCACAACTGAAGAAACCGTCTGATTCCGCTACCAGGATCGCATAAGTATGTAAGTATTGCATTACGATCGTGCCCGAGAGACAATTTCGCTTACGATGGTATTCAATTGCCATTGTCTCTAATCTGATTTGAGTAGCAATCAGTTAGCCCCGGCCTTGCGTTGAGAATTGAGCATAATAACTGATATAGTGAAAGAGCTGCTCGCATTATTGTATAGGACTCTATTCACGGTGTCTACTGTTGCAGAAAGAGAAACAGTTTGGTTTGTTAGTGAGAAAGTCCGTGTCCAGCTTTGGGATTTAGAATAAGCTAATGATACTTCTAATATTATAAACGCTAAAGTTTGTATGGATTGACGGATGTTTTCACATAAAAACAACTGGATGGATTTTAATGAAACTTTACAATAATATAGCTTATACATCAGAATAATACATAGACTATATTTTATCCCGATTCCTTAAGTACTTCCCGAGAGAAAATTCAAACTTTTTTACGAGCTAAGCCGCGAGCAAACAGCTTTGAAATTTTGTATGCATGTCATCTGTGCTATGGAAAAGGTATTTTCTATACTATGCTATGCTCGGGGTTTCTCTGAGAGATAGAATCCATAATGAGTGTATCCGAAGGAGAACCAAAGTAACCGACATAGCCCAACGGATTAGCAAGCTGAAGTGGCAGTGGGCGGGCCATATCTGTCACAGAACCGACGGCTATTGGAGCAGACGTGTTCTGAAGTGGAGACTGCGTACCGGTAATCGCAGCGTAGGTGACCAACGACCTGAAAAGGATCGCTTGCAGCGGGTGGATGAGACCTTTGCCTAGCAATGAAAATTCCTAGGCTGATTAAGTTTAAGATAAGTTAACTATCCAGTTATCGAATGTCATTGACGATGCTTACAGGGAGCATCGCTATATCCTACTGAGCCTATAGTGGTAAGGACGTCAGCCTCCTAATCAGAGGTCAGGGGTTCGAAACCAGGCACGCACCTATAACTTTTCGGAGCTATGTGCGTTTTTAAGCAATAAAAATATCACTTGCTTCAACGGTGACGGAAAACATCGTGAGAAAACCTGCATGCCTGAGAGTTCTCCATAATGTTCTCAAAAGTGCGTGAAGTCTGGCCAAACCCTTCTCATGTTGAGAGGAGACCCGTGCTCTGTAGTGAGCCGACGATAGGTTGATCACGATGATGATGAGACTGCCTTTGACACTGAATGGCTTTCAATGGCTACTGTACATCTGTCCCTATAACTCCTGGAGTAAAAGATCGAGCGCGCACTTTGGATGTCACGCGGCTGTCGAATGGGCCAAGAATGCAAGTATCATTCCGTAAGTGGCGTTTTTTATTGCCGCTGGAATAGATTGCTCGTTCGGGTCATTATATTGATGCACGCGCGGGATAGGTAAAATGAAATGACTTTTATTTGTACTTGTCGACGTATGTTCTAGCATGTGAGAAAACTTCACTATATCAATTGTTGGGTTATTGCGGTTGTATGCGAAAGCTTTCCCGTGGCTCCGCCATAAAACGGTGAGTAGGAACACGTGGGGGTTTTAGTCAGTAGGAGTCTGACATAACCTCTGAGCCTCCCCGTGGCGCAGAGGTATCCATGATAATAACAAAAAAAATCAAAATCTTATCTTATTAATGACAGGAATTTTAGACTCTCCAGACTCCAGGTTGCTACCATATTTTTTATATATATTAGTCTTCGTCACAATAACAGTTACTGATGTTTTATCATCTCCAATAATCGCAACGCCATCTTTCTACCTCTTTGCTTGCACTGGTATGTTTTGAATTGTTGTTTTGCTGTTGTTATAACCGAATAGCGTTCAATTTTTGCCCCAATCCACTATCATCAACTACAAACTTTTGATTTTATTAGTAATGAGGCAATATGTTTTTAAATCCGTAGAATTAAAAACATCCCTAACGTATATAAAAGTACATCATGTTTACTAAAATGTTTTAGTAAACATGATGTACTCTTACATATAGTTACTTCATCATGAAAAAATAAAAAAAACTACTTTCTGTCGACTAGAAAGTAAATTTTAGCAATCTCTTTAAAGGTTCCGAAAAAGTTATTTTCGTTTTTATTTTTATTTATCTCGGAATTTCGTGAGTGGATATGCCATTTCGTTTTGAAGGTCATCGAGTTAATAACGTCATTTTTACAAAACCATGTGCTAGAAACTCAGGTTTTCACATTAATAAGCTCAAAAAAAGTTGTCGTTAATTTTTTTTATTTTACATTTTAATTTTATGGTCAAATTTTATGTTAAAAGAATTTATACAATTTATAAAAAGCTATTCAATTGTACTATTATGTATTCTGTGGCTTTGAAATGTAATCTAAAGTACATTTATTAATGACTTAATTTTATTTTATTTAGTTAATTAAATGCTAAGCTGTCGTGAGTTGATTTTTGTTGGTTTAAAGTACCAAAGTAAAATTAGTGTCACGTAATACATTAGAACATTTTGTCTAATTAAAGCTCTAAAAAAGACCCTAGAAGAGTTAAATTGGAAAGTTTCACTCAAGATAAGACCACTTCCACGGTCCCGGAACCATGGCGTCAAACCAATTTCCGGACTATGATAGAATCGAAAATATTATTCGATAACTAATTTAGATCTCTTATCTTCTTCTTGAAGAGATATAAAATGTCTAACCCATATCCTGCTGAACACAGGATTCCTCAAGACCCATCACGATGTTCCAATGCGTGCTGGCGGGCTAATTAAGCAGACAGTGTATCATTCCTTTGATCTTTTAGTCTATAGCATTTGTATAACATCTGAGGGTAGTTGGAAGAGAGTAGTTAGAGAGGGTAGTTATCTCTTATAGAGATAAGCTTTCCTTTGTATACTTCTTTTGTAAGTCTTTAATATCACAAATTTGGTACAAAAATAATAAAAAAATAAATAATCATTAAGCCCACAAACCCGCATTGACGCAGCGTGGTGGGTACATATTCCAAAAACCTCTAACTCATAAGACATGAGTGTCCAGCATGGGACATTAATAGGCTGATGGTGTTGTAAACAAATACAAACGAAGTCGCAGACAAGAAATAGTAATAGATAAAACAGTGGGTGACCCGGACCTACTCAAGGCAGGCGGGACCCGTTACTCAATTGGCATTTTTGTTACGTAAATATACAGAATAAAATCAACACCTTGTACTCTTGTAGGTACTTGTTTCCGGTATTTAGTCGCTTTATATACATAAAAATATGCACATAGATTTTAAAGCTGTTATCGCCTAGCGGTTAGGACGTCCTCCGCCTAATCAGAGGTCAGGGGTTCGAACCCAGACACGCACCTCTAACTTTTCAGTTATGTTAACAATATCATTTGCTTCAACGGTGAAGGAAAACATCGTGAGGAAACCTGCACGCCTGAGAGTTCTCCATAGTGTACTCAGATCCGTGTGAAGTCTGCCAATCCGCACATGTTCAGCGTGGTGGACTATGACCAAACCCTTCTCATATTGAGAGGAGACCCGTGCTCTGTAGTGAGCCGGCAATGGGTAGATCATGATTATGATTTAAATTGTATATGTATTATTATTATTTTTTTTATTTAGTGGCAACCCTGCAGATAACGGTGGAAGGAACAGAGCATTTCGCACGAATCGCACGCGCATTCCAATGCATTATTTATGAACGCGGGAAGCTTTTCCGCCATTTTCTGGATTTTTAACGACCACCCAACGTAGGTATTATCCGGCGGCAGTTCTTGTTGAAGTTCTAATGATTTTTATACGATCATTTTGTTTCTTATTTTTCGTGTTGTTACACAGATTTCGATAAACCTTTTATGCCAACGGGATCTTGTTACTAAGCCTTTTCTGTTATTCTGTATTCATTCGCCGACCGCCCGTCGCTGAGAATTTTGGTAAAGTTCTATAGCAACAGTAACAATGAATAATCAAATTAAAGTTGTAAATTAGAGATAGACTCACTTTAGAGAGAATATCTTATATACTCGTATATATAAAATTCTCGTGTCATTATGTTCGTTCCCATACTCCTCCAAAACGGCTCGACCGATTCTTATGAAATTTTGTATGCATTTTCTGAGAATCTTCTACTATCTATTTTTCAAACACCAAAGTAATAAGGGGTGTCTACCCCAAAAAAAATATTTTATTTTTTGGATATTTTTTTTTTGTGTTATGTGGCATTGAAAAATACATACAACCCTTAAAGAGGATATTAATGATATACAAAGTGATTGTGTGATTTGATTATGTCGAACTTGTTTTAATACACTACAAGTTAGCCCTTGACGGCTATCTCACTTGGTGTTAAGTGATGATGCAGTCTAGGGTGGTAACGGGTTAACCTGTTAGTAATTCTATTTGGTTTCTACGCGACATCGTTCCAGAACGCTAAATGATTTGCGACATGTCTATTGTCGGGTGGTAACTAGCCACGGCCAAAGCCTAACAATAGTCTAGACTCGAACCGGAAATAGAACCCAGGACCTCAACTTTATAATGCGACAGCGCACGCACTGCGCCACGGAGGTCGACAAAGGTTACCTTAGTATGTAGTAAAAGTAATGGTCAAGAACAAACACTTTAATATAGAACGGAAAAGCATTCGAAAGTACCTGCCTGCCATAATTGTTATTACATAACCATATTATGCGGTCTCACATATACGATACACACGTATTTGTATGTTATATTTCGCATACAAAACACCTGTCACTTTGCGATATATTATATTATGTGCAATAAAAACCAGTCGCAAAATTTCACAAACATGACTACGTATTTTTAGAATATGCGGTGGTTTTAATATACAAAGAATTTTTAGGATTTGTGAATACATTGCTAGCTTGCTGACGCCCGTAGCTTCGTCCGCGTAGATTGGGGTTTTTAGAAATTCCTTTAATAAGTAGCGATTGTAATTGAAGGTTATCCCATGTCTTATTCTTGCTCCCGTTGCCGCTCCCTTTCGCAACATATAAAACTAATTTTCAGGAAGTTTTCTATGGCTATATTTATAGCTCATCATAGTGAAATTAAGTGATATTTATTTTCCGGGATAATAAAATGTCTTATGTGTACGAACGAGAACATATACAACTTTGGGCTCTAACTCGCCTTCCTTCCCATAAACGCAAAGTTTCTGGAGCATGGTTAAATTTATAATTAAAATTTCTCTTGTATTTTAACAATAAAAAAACCGGCTTTATTTAAGGTCAGCGCAGCGGTTATGTCAACATTTCTTTTAGATTTCAGTTATGCTTATTATTTTATAGCAGTCTGTGCTCAGAAGTGGGATGCTAATAAGCTGATAAAAACGACCTGGGCACAGCTTCCAGGATACAAGGCCACACGAACGCGCGAGAGAAACATTTCCCGCAAACGTACAGCTAGACGTAAATGCGTAAATCAAACCGTTCAATAAATAATTCATACCGAATAACTAAAGCAGAGAGGCCTTCAAGAGCCCCCCGCGTTGAGCATTTTTCACCCGGCGTGCTGAATAAACCAAGAGACATAAATAAGTCTCGTTACACCCAATACCGATACAATGTTGATGGGATTGATGGTGGTGTCTGAGGCATGCCTCAACCTGCCCTCACTGTTCAGTAACTTCTTTGAAAGTTACTTAAAATCATCTCGGTACAAAATTTTAAAGATTTAAAGACACCTTGTATTTTTCTCTTAATAACAGAGTTTCTTCATCGCACACTTGCAGTTTATGAATCAATCTCCCATCTCATAATGAATAATAATCAAAAACAGAAATGAAACAACGATATCATTCTTTATCCACAATTTGGTTGAGGTTTTAAGTAGTAATTCTGTTAACTACCCTTAGTTCTCTCTTTTTATGGCTTTGCACAGATTAGCCAATGTCAAGTTTATAGCAATGTAGAAGTTAGTGAGAAATGGCGGGAAAATTCGCACTCCGCGGACGCGGCTCCCTCAAACCTTTCCCAAATCAATACCTGTTAACCATTCAGAAAACCAGCCACCACACAAACAACACCAAAACTGTCTACGACACAACCAACACCAGTCCTTTTCAAAATTAGCCAACAAACACTAATTCAAGAAAAGCGTGAAAAAACAGCGCCGCCATATACGAAGTCTCCCGCCTTTCCTCTAACTACCCTTTGACACCTTCCAAGCTTTAGTAACGTAAAAAATACTATCTGTATCACAGTAATTACCTTTTACGCTATAGATATATTTTTCGGAGTAATATCATTAAGTTTCTAAGCTACCTATTTATAGATCCACTAGAGGTACACATTAAAAATGACGCAGGTTGATAAAGACATAACAAAAAACAAAAGATTAATTCTGAATGATAAAGTTTTAAAAACAATTTACAGTTTAAATCTCTAGGATGACATTAGTTAGTCACTTTTTATAAGTTACTAAATTTATATCTCGCTGATTAGAGTTTATATTTTTCTCGCTTTTAATTGACAGTCAATAATAAACTTTAATCAAATAAAGGCACTTTTGACGCGTCAATTACATAGTAGTGAGCTGATGGTGATAAGTACATAATATGTAAACTTAAAAATAAAGATGATAAGATTAAGAAAATATGAGAGTTTCAAATGCACCCTGGTTGGTCTAAGAAGAAGCCCACTACAAACTCAGCCGGGTAACTTTTCTTTTTGTTATCACCATCTCATATGCTATTTAAAATTACTTAAGAGCTTTAACCTATTAGAGCAATTTTACATACTCATGCTTTTTCATTTGTCCTTTGAACTATAATAGGACTTTTTTACAAGTTTTACAAGCTTACGTTTAATATGAACTTATTGAAAGGCGTTCCGGAAATATTTCATTTGTTAATATGTTATAAAATTGTATACAATTAATTTACCTTTAAGCGAGTTTTATGTAGTCTAGTAGCGTGCGACACAAGTTTATTTGAACCACGATCACAAAATTAACCGGCGAATAGACGCAATTCACTCAATCACAAACAACAAAACGGGCCGTCATAATTCATAAATATTATTTAATTTTGCAACATTTATAGATCGTACGTCAAAATCTGTTATTAATTCAGACGCCGGCCAAGGTTAAAGTCAGCTTCCACTATCGACTCTACACTGTACCAGTCACTTTGTCCACTTCGTCCAATTTTGCGCAACCACATTTTACAACTTGCGCATTCTACACTCCCGGCATTCTTTACTATTACTCGTGTTTATTTCATGTTGTTTTTGATGACCTATTGTTTAGGATATAAGTGTTGCATTAACACTGACCCCCTTACTAATGAACGCGTTTGTGTTGTTACGTAAATGTTCTGTTTTTTTTTCTTTCGATTGTCAAATTGCTGATGGCAGAAAGTGAGAAATCTATCTAATCTAAATATTTAAGTATTCACGTGACAACGTTTATTGTAATATATAAAAACCCTGTATTGTTTACGAGGGGAAAAGACTGCGTTAGACCGCTTTGGTGCAGTGCAAGAGCGTGGTTGAGTTCGATACCCGTCAGATACAATTCGAGTTTTTTTTATTTCTGAATTCGGGTAAGTCTTTGGCCGTGGTTACTCCCGCCAAGGGATTCAGTGTTCCTGTTGCGACGTCGTTTAGAAGCTGAATATTTATTAATGTATTATAACTATTGGTTTTGACGACCTCATCATAAATTACGCATTATTAAGTTGGAGGTCCTGGGTTCGATTGCCGGCTCGAATCTGGTCTGGTGGAAGGCTGCGGCCGTGGCTAGTTACCACTTTACCGACAAAGACATGTCGTCAAGCGATTCAGCGTTCCGGCACGATGTCGCGTAGAAACCAATTAGGAGTGTGGGTTTACCATACCCCTAACAGGTTATCCCACTACCATCCTAAACTGCAACATCACTTACCACCGGGTGAGATGTCAAGGGCTAACATGCAGCATATAAAAAATATATATATATATATATATATATATACATTAATTTAATCTAGAGGGTAGCTGCGCAATTTACTACATATTAATAACATATATTGCACCGATACCCTCCATATTCAATTACTTCTTTCTAAGGATTGTCTGGAAGGGATTGCTTAAGCAATACGACGGCTTTTGCATACTTATGTGTAGGAAGTGTCACATGATGTTTTTGTTTATTAATTATTAATGTGCAATAGAGAGTATCTAACTATCTATCTATCTGTAAAGTATAATGGGTAAAATAAAACTGTGCTACCCAATGGGTGAGATATGCAATCAAGGGCTAACCTGTAGTGAAAAAAGGTAGGATATCAGCAGAGATTCACTGGTGATAAGTGTCTAATCGAAGCTGTGATAGCCTAGTGGTTAGACCTTCAGCCTCCTAATCAGAGGTCGGCGGTTCGAATCCGGGCACACACCTCTT
Organism: Lasiommata megera; assembly: GCA_928268935.1. Classification (NCBI taxonomy): domain Eukaryota; kingdom Metazoa; phylum Arthropoda; class Insecta; order Lepidoptera; family Nymphalidae; genus Lasiommata; species Lasiommata megera. The sequence continues at coordinate 6,330,652 of OV743329.1, read as the reverse complement.
ACTTTTCAGAGTTATGTGCTTTTAAAAAAATAAAAAAATATCACTTGCTTCAACGGTGAAAGAAAACATCGTGAGGAAACCTGCACGCCTGAGAGTTCTCCATAATGTTCTCAAAGGCGTGTGAAGTCTGCCAATCCGCACATGGCCAACGTGGTGGACTATGGCCAAAACCCTTCTCATATTGAGAGGAGACCCGTGCTCTGTGGTGAGCCGGTGATGGGTTGATCATGAAGTGTTAATCAAAATGGTACTCACGATTGACATGATTGATATAATAGGGCCCGATCTGAGGGTCATACGCCTCCTCCCAGCCAAGTGGCAGCTCATTGCCAATGCAGTCCGCGAACGTTTGAGGCTTTGTATATCTGAAACAATGATTATTTCTTGTCACTACTGAGAAGCGTTCAATTGAAATGATACAGGCGCTGTTTGTTTTGCCCCCGGCGATTTCGTTCGGATTTTATGCAACACTTTTTTCCCCCCGGATACAAGGTAGGGGACAGCACTGTATGTCATAATTTGGGAGTGCAGGTATGTCCTGTGAGAGAAATTATATTCAAGTAGGTTTTAACATTTTCATTATAATAAGACACAAAGAATAAACAATGCAAAATAACAAGTATAGCTTTACATGAATTTTATTATATAATATAAAGTAAATAGTTAGCTTCTGAAGCCAGACTAGGTGTAACCTGTGCTTCGGCTTCAGTGCCAACGCCCCTGGGTGTAATTTAATTTAAAACTTAATGAAGCTTGGCCAAACTAGTTGGCTAAACTGGTTGAACATCGTATTGCTGAAATTTTAGGTTCTTTTTTTTATCCACTCAGTTAACCCTTGACTAAGAGTCTAAGATGGTAGCGGGCTAACCTGTTAAGGGAATGGTTAACCCACACTCCTAATTGGTTTCTACTCGACACCGTGCCGGAACGCTTAATCGCTTGGCGACACGTCTTTGTCGGTAGGGTGGTACCTAGCCATGGCCAAAGCCTCCCACCAGACAAATTAAAAGATAAGTTTGTAAAGTGTTGGAACCAATATTTCAAAGCGTTATTACACTTAGACACCTCTGGATAAAACTTGATGTTCCAAATAATCATTACAACATACATTGATTTTAACTTGCAAAAAAAACCTAAAATTCTTCTGGATTGATTGTTCTTCTTATACGCTAAGGTCTGGAACACCCTCCCAGCTTCCGTGTTCACAGCCAAATAAAATCTTGTTGCCTTCAATAGAAGAGTGAATATGCTTTTCTTAGGCAAGTGGTCCACCCTAGACCTCATCATTACTGTCCTTCAGGCATGATTTGACAATTTTAAGGCATATTGCGAATCGCTTCGCAACGTTATCGTAAAATTCTGCTTTCGCGAGGCAGCTACATAAAAAAACTTCACTTATACATAAAATACCAATTTAAATAAATATATATATACAGATTTAAATGTACATATATATTATATATTTATATGTATACAGGTTTGACCACCGATTTTACGGACGCGCTGCCCAAAAACATGTTGCCTATAATGCGGCCTATATCAAATATATATTAAATATAATTATTTTAAATGTCAATTTTAATATCGCAAAAATGCAGACGGAAACACACACCGTAATTACAGAGCAAAATAAAAATATCCAAATAAATACAACAACTTTGTATTAAATAGCTTTAGCAATTAGCATTTTTTTACCACACGAATGAAAATATTATAGATATTCGTAGGGCCTAAGCGAGTGGTATAACCATACCGTTATAACGATAACAATATTTTAACAATTATATAAACAATAAAAAATATTGGGTGTGAATCACCATAGGTACCGTAATTAATTTGATTATGTGAGATGGTGATAACAAAAAAAACCCGGTTAAGTTTGTTGTAGGTTTCTTCTTAGAACTGGGCGCGATTTGAACCCTCTTAGTTTTAGTTTAAAGTTTGCGAGTGTAGTTATCACGATCATTAATAGAAATAATAAAAAATGTTATATATAGGAACTATTCATAGATGCCTGTAATAGGTTTATGTGAATGAAGCTATTTTTGAATTGATTTGATTCGTTAGAGCACAAAACAAGCCACCTTTACTTAGAAAGCCAGCCCAAAATGGGGCTGCCCTTCAATAGTTACTAGCAGGGATAATCAAAGTGCCTACAGTAAACACTTGAAAACTTCTTTCCGGTAAAATCCGCCATCCGAACCGGTTGGTTAAGTTACAACAATCAACGGAGGTGACGATTTAAATGTGCTTATAATTAAGGCTGAGTCAAACTCTAGGTCCTGGTAAATGTATATTTACCTGGACCTAGAGTGGTGGGCTGTCGCATTATAAAGTTGGAGAAGGATACGACTCCTGACGCCAGTCTGGCCTGGTTGGAGGCTTTGACCTTGGCTAGTTACCACTCTTGCCTCGAAAACGTGTCCAATCGACAAGAGCACAATGTGAATACCATACCCGTATTTGTTATCACGCTACCAGCTGAGACAGCATCATAACTTTACCCCAGATGTGATTACCGTCAAGGGCTAACTTGTAGTGGATTAAACAAATCAAATCAAAATAGCTTTATTCTTGTAAGCCTATTACAAGCAGGAAGACAGGAACGGCTGGAGGAAAGGCGTGGGTGAGGGGTGTAAAGTGCATGACGATGCTTGGTTTGAAGAGTTGGCCCAAAAGAGAGCGAGAAGGCGTTCCAACGTCGGGACTGCGTCTGTGGTCGTTGGGTTTTGCTGCAGTAAGTGCGGACGTAACTGTCATTCACAGATTGGTCTCCACAGTCACCGGAGAAAATGGCTCCGAGACAATGTTTAAACCGTCTAGAATAGACGTGAAGGCCTAAATGATGATGATGATTACAGGCATCTTTGAAGCGTTCAACATTATTTATCTTTCACTATTTTAATTAATGTGGTGATGGTGATAACTACACTCGCCAACTTAAAACTAAAGCTAGGAGAGTTCTAACACGACCCGGACGAACATAGACCCGGGGGTCTATGAAGATATCAGCAACAAACTTAGCCAGGTTTTTTTCTGACACCACCATCTGACATAGTCAATACAATTAGCTATGAAGTTAGAGCAATTCACACCCAAGCTTTTGTATCGTTTATGTAATCCATAATAGGATGTGTCTATCAGCTTACGTTTTATAAAAACTAAAAAAGATTTCAAGATTTCACTACACTAGGTAATTTGTGATAAAATAAAATACAGTTTCTTTTGAGAGAGTTAAAAAATGAAAATTGACTGACTAATGAAAATGCTTGGTCCAATCTTTCAAGCTTATCATTCTGGAGTACATGGAAGTAAGCCAGCAATTAGAGCTTCGCTCTTCAATTGTAATACAGATAACAAAAACCTTTCCCATAGGTCAAGCGTGTTTTCTTCCCACGAAGGCAAGGAGGAATCTATTAAAACTGCTCCTATTACTATTATTAGGCCCAAATAACTGGACCCCCATTATTATTTCAAGTTTCGGTTGGTTAATTTTCACTAGATATATGTACTTACCTGGGTTATACAGGGTCTCGGTAAGTCAATTTGTAAGAGATGCAAGATAACGTTTAATCTTCTCATTTAAAGTAACTTTGTGATATCATTATAGTACCTACTTCAAAATGAATATAGGATAGGATAGGATTGTCTATATACGCGTTTTCTAGATACTCGTTTAAATTTGACATTTATGTGTTTGTGATAAGTTTCAATATATATACATACAGTTGAGTTATATATATATATATATATATATATATATATATATGATAAAGCTTTGAAAATAGTCCGTTAGGTTATATATATGTATCTATATATATATATATATATATATATACAGTTAGATACCTGTGTTAATCGGGACAAAGTTGATAAAGACATATTATTACCTAACGGACTATTTTCAAAGCAGTAGTTGCAACACAAAACTCCTCAAATACTTACACGGGAAGCATAATGATAATAATCTGTGGGCATAAAACTCTTTATACAGCTAAAACAAATAGGCAATTTCTGATATAGAAAGCTGAAGGCACTGCGATAAATTAAAGGGCGTTCTCGAACCGCAAGTATGTGGTTTAGCTAGGTGCAGATAATGGCAAGAGCAATTAATGATAGCTGAGTTATTATAGTGATGTATACATGCTGTCGACATTTCTTTTGCAGTCGAGTAAAATAATTTGTGTATACAATTGAATCACTGTAAAGTTTTACTTTAAACATTCTAGGAAACAAAGTTAGATGCGTAATGTATTTTGTATTATAAATGATGTAAGGTTATGCAAGTTTTGTCAGTTTTGCGAACTATTAAAAACACATCGGTGAACATCTAACTTTTATACTATTGTAATGAGGAAGTTTAGTTGTTTGTTACTCAAGAACAGCGAATGGCGGAAAGCATTTGGGCGAAAAATATCTAGAATATAGTCTGGAATAGCACATAGCTTACTTTTTATCCCAGAAGATGTAGGGATTCCGTGGAATAGATTTTAATCAAGCCGATTGTTCTTATACATACGAACACATCAAAATATCTAGTAAACAGCTGGTTAACTATATTTAAGTTTTACTGTGCATGGTATTTTACTGTGTTTGGACCCCGCGGTTCAGGATTACCTAGTGTGGGTCCCAACGGATGTACTAAGCATTGTAAAATTTTTTATTGGCAAATAAATATTTTCATGGTCATTTTTTTTCATAGTTTTAACAATATTGTATTTAGTTCGTATTAAACAGATAGCCAATTTAACCAAAATTACCCATTTTGGTGAATTTAAATGTTAGCTATTACCATTATTATAATGATTTAGAAACAGCGATAATGCCGTTGTTTTGGAATTATTAACTTTTAGTTTGTTTATTATAGATGTGACAGAAGTAGCCTATTTCACGTAGCAATAATTTAATAGTTAAAATACAATTTTAAGGCACATAGAAATTTGATGACAAATTTTGAATAACTAAATTAAGCAAAATTACTATTATGTTTTAAAATAGTAATCTAATCAAATGTAAAAATATCAGCAAAACCAGTTCAGTTTAGTCATATTTATGTCAACATGACCACACACGCAGGAACTTATTAATCATTGTAGTATATATTAATCTGTATATTAAACCGGACCAAATAATATGTGTATGGTATAAAATAGTTTACTATTTTATACCATACACATATTATTTGATTATATAATATTATTATGGTTTTAGCAAGAAATCCTACAACGTACAAACTTTTAACTGCAATTTGATAATGAGCAGCGTCAAAACTTAGTCGAATTTCTAAAAGCCGATAAGCAAGTTGCATAGTTATCGCCCAACTCTACAGTGGGTCTCATAGCTATATTAACTATAGAGCCTTGCGTAAATTTTCATGTGTAATCATAGGTTATCTGTCTGTAATAATGTGTCTCGTCGAAGCAATTTATCAGTATAGTAAGTTTATCCACATGTTATTACTAGTTGTGTACCTCGAAACAACCATTTTTCATTTTAAGGTTCTTCTTCTTCTCTTATTTAAGAGCTAAGCTCTTATTTTCCAGCTATTAGTCTCTTGCTTTATTTGTTTTAAAACAAAAACAAATCTTGGTCGAACTTTCTTCCCCAATATAACTGACTGATAAATTTCTTCTGTCTTAGTAGATGACCAATAATTCTCAATATTCTCATTTCTATTATTTATTCTAAGTTTGTGCACTATATTTTATAATGGTGCTGTAATGCAATTTTAACTATGAGACTCTGGTTTAATAAACTAAAGAAAGGGCGTGGTACATGCGTGCCGCTGCTCGATATTTAAATCTCCACTGAATTACGATGTAAATTGTTCCATGCATGCAGTTATCCGATGATAATAATATAATTTATATATATACTGCACGCTTTATTTTTGTTTTTTAGGTAGTAAATAACGGTGATGATTACGAACTACGCGAATAGAAAAATTTACAGTAAGTTTCTAGTCGAGTAAATGTGTCAGTTTAGTCGAGTTTGAAACGCCTCGTCGTATCACTAGTCGGGTGCCCGGGAGCTCGCAACGGGCGTAGGGCGTGGTTCACGGGCGCCGCTGCACCATGTTAAAGTCTCGACTGAACTATGCTGCAAGTTGTGCCGGGTAACATCAGATGTCGGTTGATGATATACTGTAACAGTACTGATGCGTTTATAGCTTGTACGGTAGCTGGCAACTTCATTGTTTTTTTTTGTAATACACCACAAGTTAGCCCTTGAAGGCATCTGATGGTAAGTGATGATGCGGTCTATGATGGTAGCGGGCTAACCTGTTAAGGGTATGGTAAACCCATACTCCTAATTTGTTTCTACACAACATCGTGCCGGAACGCTAAATCGCTTGGCGACTCTTCTTTGTCGGAAGGGTGTTAAATAGCCAGGCCGAAGCCTTCCACCAGACCAGACTCGAGCCGGGAATAGAACCCAGGACCTCCAACTTTATAAGGCAACAGCGCACTGCGCCACGGAGGTCGTCAAAACACACAGTTTTAAACACAGTCAGCTAAGAGTCTTGACTTGTCGTTTCCAATTCAGCTCAAAGTCAAACTTAATTCAGTTTGATACATGAGAAAAAGGTTTGACGATCTCCGTGGCGCAGCGCGTGCGCTGTTGCATTTTAAAGTCGGAGGTCCTGGGTTCGCATCCCGGCTCGAGTCTGGTCTGGTGGGAGGCTTCGGCCGTGGCTGGTTACCACCCTACTGACAAAGATGTGTCAAGCGAATTAGCGTTCCGGCACGATGTCGCGTAGAAACCAATTAGGAGTGTGGGTTTACCATGCCCCTAACAGGTTAGCCCATTTCCATCCTTGACTGCATCATCACTTACCACCAGGTGAGATAGCCGTCAAGAAAATTTTGTACAACAGAATCGATAGCACATTTTGCTTAGCAAAGATATCTAAAAACGCAGCTACCTAACTGTGATGTTCAGTGTTCCCGCTGGGAATTGGAATACCAAGATCAGGTATTCCTAATAAGAGACATTGGCTTCATTTTAAAACTATATACCATATACTGACATAGCTGACATTAGACTAAACATATTTAAAATATATAGAATCTAAATACGTCACATTAACAATAACTTTCTCTTTCCATTTCGTAAATTTTACGAGCTTCCCCACAATAGTGGGCCCAGGACAGCCTCCTCAATGGAAATTCGTAACTCCTTCCGTATGACTACCGAATGCAGCGTCCATTACATTACAGATCGCTCTTATCGGCTCGACGGGATAGAGGGGCATGCGTGTGCGCATCCATTCCAAAGAGAAAGAGACAGGCGATGCGAACCACACACGCGTGAGCGAGACGGGAACGTTTTACAATGTTGCCGTGTCGTGGTGGAACGGCAAAACCAGTCCTGTCAGCGGGACATCAAGACGAGGCGCGTTCTTGGAAATGGTGACCCGTGTCACGGAATCCCTGATCGCGTACATGCAAACCTACGCACACAAACGCACGGACGTACATCTTTACACGCTACACAAATGGTTCCGAAGTACCGAGAGGGGCATATTTTGAAAGACCATTAAGCACCTACCGTTGTATGGTAAAGGTTATGTAACATAATGACATTTTACTTCCTCTCATTGGTTCGAGCGTTGCAAATGAAAGTTTGAACACAAAACAGTTAAATTACAGATTTTTAATAAAGCGAGGATAATAAAAAAAAACTTTTATAACGAAAAGAAATCGCTTTCTTATGTAGCGACTGTCTATATTACGTGATTACGGTATATTCTTTATGTACGATCACATACACTGCCGTTTTAATTACTTTTTTTTTAATAATATTTCTTTGGTTCCACTTTTATACTATCCGAGAGTTTGTATTAACTATAGACTTTACACAACAGTTCATAGGTTATAAGTGTTAGTAACTTCGAAAATAAGATGATGATCTGTGTTAGGTACTAAGGAAATTTCCCTGGACATGGATTACCTAACGTTGTAATCATAGGTACTTGTACCTAAGATAAAAAGTCTGTCTTTTAATTATTATGGTGTAGGAAATGTGTATGTTGTCCATAAGAATAGTGAGATGGTGATAACAAAAAAAAACCCCGTTTGAGTTTGTTGTAGGTCTTCATAAGACCTGGGCGCGATTTGGACCCTCTTAGCATTAGTTCTGTTGGCGAGTGTATCTAGTTATCACCATCACTTCACGAATAGAAATAATGAAAATGTGATATTTATGAACTAGATTCACAAAATCTACTAACAAACCAAGTCTTTTTTTTTATTCACTACAAGTTAGCACTTGACGACAATCTCACCTGATGGTAAGTGATTATGCAGTCTAAGATGGTAGCGGGCTAACCTGTTATTGTAAACCCACACTCCTAAATGGTTTCTACTCGACATCGTAAACCACACCACACGTCTTTGTCGGTAGGGCGGTAACTAGTCACGAAGCCTCCCACCAAACCAGACTAGAGCCGGGAATCGAACCCAGGACCTCCAACTTTATAATGTGACAGCGCACGCACTGCGCCACGGAGGTCGTTATCCAAGTTAATGCATAATAACACCCTTAAAAGCAGCAGGCTAATATGCTGAGATAAATAACAAAGTCGTTACTTACATAACGACTTAGTTAATACGTAAAATTAAATAGCTGCTCGTCAAGGATCCCTCATATTAATGCACTGAAATATACTTTTATATTCATATTAAAACATGTAAGTATCCATCTTTATCTTGGCTATTAGCATAATTTGTACCATCAATAACTTCACCGAGACCGATAGGAATTATGGAGAGCACCATAAAGATTGTAATAAAGCTCTATTTTTAGAAAAACATTTTTGCGTTTCACATGAAACCGGGCGGAATGAAAATAAGTTTCACGTTATTTTCCATTTTAAGTCAACGAATGTTAATTACAGATGGCCGATTAGTCGAGTCCATTTTGTACGATATCTATTCTACTTCATCTATATGGTTCTTTGCCTACAGCGCATTGAACTAAGAGTGTAGTTAAATCTGATTTCTTTTTGCAATTTTGTGTAGTTTTTCATTGCTGTACGCTTTTAAATTTTTTATCCCCTACAAGTTTAGCCCTTGACCTTGAGTTGAACTGATTGTGCACTCTAAGATGGTAGCGGGCTAACTTGTTAAGGGTATGGTAGACCCATAAACCTAATTGGTTTCTACGTTTCATCGTGCCGGAACGCGAAATTGCTTGGTGACACTTCTTTGTCGGTAGGGTGACAACTAGCCACGGTCTAAGCTTTCCAACATATTCGAGCCAGGAATCATCATCAAATCAAATCATTAAAAAAATTGTGAAAACTCCCCCGTTCTTTAAGCAATTTTCGGTAGGTACTGTTCGTATATAAATAAGTTATAATTAAAAAAAACTAAGATCGAGTGAACTCATTAATCCATAAGCTACTCAAGTTGAAGAAGCATTAAGTATGGTTATCTGTGGGAATGGCTTAAATATGATTATAGAATAATATTGTGGGATAACGAGACGATATTTAATTCGTTAAGATGTGGTGAATCGTTAAACCCGTCAACTTGCTTATAGACTTTAGAAAGTCTTTTAACGTTTGGACTTCGGAAAATAATGCGACAGAAGGCCAACGTACTGGCTCAATCTGCAAATAGAAACGAAACATGCTGCCCGCTTTGGAACGTTTCAAATAAGCATTCCTTGTTATTTTGTGAATTACTCGCAGATTTCAGATACTATCCAAACATTCTTGTACCTTCCCGTATTTGTTCACTAACTATACTAATCCAAAAGTAGTGGAATCCCTTTTATCGACTGCTTTACGTAAAAGGATTTGTGCAATTGTTAACAGTTTTTACTTAATAAAATACTTTTTAATTATGGATAAGATAAGAAATGAATATATAAGGGGAAGTCTAAGAGTAGCGCCAGTGACAGAAAAGATGAGGAGTAACAGGCTGTATGGTCATATAATGCGGAGGAAAGAAAGTGATATCACCAAAATAATGTTATATATGGACGTGAAGGGCAAAAGAGTAGAGGAAGACCAAAGAAGATGGATTATGTGAAAGAGGATATGCGGATAAAAGGTGTGGGTAGTGAGGTGACGGCTGATAGAAGTGAGTGGAAGAAGAAGACGTGTTGTGCCGACCCCACATGTGGGATAAGGGCAAGAAGAAGAAGAAGTTAACAGTTTTTCTTAAGAGATAATTATGTACTTGTTGCAGCTTTTATGATACTAAATCTTAAACAAATTACTGAGAAATCTGACTATCGTCAAATTCGCTCCGATAATGACTATCATTTCGACCAACACGAATTCTAGAGGATTATTTCAACACATGAAATATTTCCACCGTCACACGTAGTCCAACAACCGATTACCTATTAGCTAATCATAAAATTCTTTCCGAATAACAAAATAATCTAAATAGATAATGAATTGTGCAAATCTTGCGTAAAATCGTTTATCTAAATGGCACCGGTGGGCGTCGCCGCCATTCTTTTCCGCCGAAAATAAGGTATTTCAAAACACGGATTACTGAATCCTGGATTACGAGAAGCGTATCCCGTCTGGTCGGGAGGCGGTGCCACGCTGTCTCACACATACCGACCGACCGACAGACACACGCACACCTACATAAATTCTATTAATAACGTCCGGGAAATATTTTAATCCGCATAGCTGGCTTAATGCACATTCCGTTTGATTTCAGGAAAAACCCATTTCAACTTTTCCATCACGCTGTTTTGATTTTGTGCCGACCAAAATCATTTCAGATGTTATTTATTTATTACGGAAAACCAACGGCTCATACATTTTTCATGATCATTTATAAGCTAATTCGTTGTGAGCTAATGTGAATGTTTAGTTTTTTACAGGTTTTCACAACGTTCACAAATACCGCACATAAATAAAAAACGCAATAAAATCAACTATAAAAGAAAGAAACAAAAACTAATCACATGATATAATAAAGTTAAAACATTCAAGTCCAAGAGATGTTCATTTACAGATGTCAATTAGTACTATTATAAGAGATGACAATAATTTTACTTGTAAAGTCAATATATTTGTTATAATTCATATTATTCAATTGTAATATTTATATTCAATCTAAACTAAATATTTTATCATCATCATCATTATCAGCAGTGATAGCTCAGTGTTTAAGACGTCCGCCTTCTAATAAGAGGTTGGGTTGGGGGTTCATACCCTGTAACTTTTCGAAGTTATGTACGTTTTTAAGCAATGAAAATATCACTTGCTTCAACGGTGAAGGAAAACGTGAGGAAACCTGCACACCTGAGAGTTCTCCATACTGTTCTCAAAGGCGTGTGAAGTCTGCCAATGCGCACGTTGCCAGCGTGGTGGACTATGGCCAAGCCCTTCTCATATTGAGAAGAGACCCGTGCTCTTTAGTGAGCCCGTAATGGGTTGATCATGATGATTACTTTTGTTGTTGTTGTTGTTGTTGTTGTGACGTCACTTTGGTCTCAGCTTGAAATCAGCGACGTGTTACAGACAAACATTAAGTTGCTGATTAGAATGAGATGTACTGTATGTAACACAATATGATAATAAATACATTTTCTTTCTTTCTAAAATAGCATGCTTTTTTATTCTATTTGCATAGTGATAGTTTTTTAGTAATAACGTTCCTTCAATAGAAATTTCTTCAAATGATGATATATATGGATAGCATCATAATAAACGTACTTATTAAAGACGGTATGTATTCTGTACGCTAAACAAAGCTCGGGGACAGGAATATCACATACTTTCCGGTCCAAAAAAGGAAGCGTGTTAGAGGTCAACGTGATTTCCTCCCGCATTCCAAATCGCTGACACACAATGTGGGTACACAGATATAATCAAATTAAACATTGCGAACGTTTCGACGAAGTTTGTACGCCGGATGATACTATAATTGGGCACAAAAATGGTACATGAACCAAAACGAGTGTTAAATTAAGCTCGGCGTTTCGGCGACATTCTTAATTCATAATTTATTCTGGGTAAGGTAGAGGGGAAAAGACCGCGTGGCCGATCACCTAGCCGCTGGACTGATCAGGTGAAAACACTCACTGGCCTTCCACTTACAACTGCTATCAGAAAAGCCGAGGGCCGAACAGAGTGGAAGGCATTAGTTACCAACTTAGCGAAGGCACTTCCATGTGGACACGACCTTCAGTAATGAAGTGTGCGACCAAGAAGAGACAAGAAGAACATTCTTAACGCCTTACATCATGACCGATCACCAGATTTAACCCCAAAAATTGGACCACTGGATAACTGTCACCAAAGTGTATTTGAATTGCGCGCTTTTATCGCAGGCTGCTAATGTGAAATGACGTCAGGCGTTATTCGATCATTGACAATCGACATTCCATAGCCGAGTGTGAACAGAAATGTGTGGCGTTAAAACGCACGTCACGTCAGTTCACCAAGGTCTCAGACTCCGCTTGGGGCTCGAGGATTCAAATAATACGTTTAAGAATCTGCTACCAGGCTGTTTAGTTTAATTACCCGTCTTTCAGATAAGGAAGGAATCGTCAATTAGACTAAAAGAGTATCATTACATTTTTGGATTATCTTTCATTTTCTAGTAATCATTTTCCATATTTGTTTTACTGTAACCAGATTTGATAACGATCGAATGAACTACGAAATGATTCTGGATATTTTTAATTTTCACTTGCAACAAGTACAATTTTACAATTTATATATGTTATATACATTAACTATTAGTATATGTAAGTTAAAACAAGAGTATCAACTTACATCGAAATGAGTTTTAAGATTTTATAATTGATATATATTTTTTATACACTACAAGTTAACCCTTGACGGCTATCTCACCTGTAAGTGATGATGCAGTCTAAGATGGTAGTTGGCTAACCTGTTAGGGGTATGTTAAACCCATACTCTTAACTGGTTTCTACGCGACATCGTGCCGGAACGCTAAATCGCTTGGCTACACGTCTTTGTCGGTAAGGTGTTAACTAGCCACATCCGAAGCCTCCTACCAGACCAGACTCGAAGACGAGCCGGGAATCGAACCCAATACCTCCAACTTTATAAAACGACAGCGCACGCATTGCGCCACCGAGGTACCGAGGTAAGTCATATTATCTTAGCTGAGCAGAATTAGAATCATTGTGTAACGTAGCCGATTAATTTAAGCGTTAATATTTCATTTGGCGATGTTGGGTATCGGTAAAAGTGACGGCCAGACCGGTAGTGGATTACATAAACATTGCATTGAATATAAGGTTTCTGTCTGATTCACGATGCATTCCAGCCGACTCTGTCACGCCGGCGGCCACGCGCGCTATACCATGACCATCACAAATTCAATAAACATTCGACAGCTCCATAGTCTGTCCAGACCAGAATTTGGCTCTAACCCAAAAACTACACTCCAGTTTACTTTCGAAGCAATTTATGAAGAGGTCATAAAGCAAGTTACAAAAACTCATAATGAATTAAGTATTATAAAGAAATAACAGAATCATCTCTCATCATCATCGTGATCAACCCATTACCGGCTCACTACAGAGCACGGGTCTTCTCTCGATATGAGAAGGGTTTGGCCATAGTCCACCACGCTGGCCCTGTGCGGATTGGCAACTTCACATTTTTTTTCCGGGCCCTTGAGAACATTATGGAGAACTCTCAGGCGTGCAGGTTTCCTTGCGATGTTTTCCATCACCGTTGAAGCAAGTGTTATATATATTTTTTTTTAATTCACATAACTCCGTAAAGTTTGAGGTGCGTGCCCGGATTCGGACCGCCGACCTCTGATTCTATCACCGCTTCATCTCTCACTGAGAACTAAGTGTTCAATAATTACAAAAGCTTCCAAAAGGCAGATGTAATAAAACTGTTATGCACAGAAACCTGTCCATAATAAACTCGCAAGAACCCAACTAAAAGTAATAATAACATAACGACAAAAAACTAATTAACTGTAGAATACAAAGTAGTCTTAAATAATCAATGTAACAAAACATAAATTCCAATCGGTTTACGCTAATTTTATAAATGTAGTTGTTACTAAGTAGTTTTTTTTTCTCCAAATGTTTACTTAAAGCAACGGTTTCGCATTACAAAAACAAATCTTAGCATCGATAAAAAACGGAATGCATTCCAAAGCGTTCGCAAAAAAAACTTAGGTGCTGTAATTTGACGTTGTAGTGCCACTATAGCAGTGATAGCTCAGTGGTTAGGGCGTATTAGAAGTAATAAGAGGTCGGGGGTTCGAACCTCTAACTTTTCGAAGTTATGTGCGTTTTTAAGCCATTAAAATATCACTTGCTTCAACGATGAAGGAAACCTGCACGCCTGAGAGTTGTGAAAGGCGTGTGAAGTCTGCTAATCCGCACATGGCCAGCGCGGTGGACTATGGCCAAACCCGTGAGCCGAGAATGGGTTGATCAAGATAATGAAGTGCTACTAACTATATAACTACGTTAAGTTGTTATAGTAAGTAAGTATAGTAGTAAGTTATAGTAAGTAATACACACCTCAGATTTTGAGAACCAACTAAGTTTAATAAATAATTTTCAACCTGAAGCATTGTCAAGCAATCGAAATTATGATAAATAAGTACAAGATACGTATAATAATTCTTCGAACACAAAAAAAACGACAAGTAATCCATCATACAACTTCACAGCATAAAACATGGCGCCTTTCAAAGCTCCAGCGTCATCCACAAATACCTCTAATAGTTCGTATTGATGTTTATCCACTATAGCCCACAAATGATACTTTCTCAGCAATAGAAAGTTAAACATTGGGTTTGGCATAATTCCATTCATGTGGCGATGTTATTAGAGCAGCGTTATGCACCGGAAGGTGTAGTTAAACATGGTCCAAAGACTTGATAACACTTCATCGAATGAATGGGGTGATGTTTGTCGAGGCACAAAATTCCTCGCCTCCATTGTTTCGTGACCGTTGGACATAACATTTCGTACAAAAGCTTAACAATTCGGCTTTTATAATCAGATCATGTCGCAAGCCGTTCCGGATTGAGTTACATTCCTAAAGTATTTTTACCTCATGTGAATCAATGCGCAACATATCGGTGTCACAAACAATATATAACAAGTTTTATTATCGTACTAATGTTGTTCCTGCAAATAGATCATAAACGGTGTTACATAACAATGTTATGTAACAGAAAACAATTTGTGATCAATGCTAACATCCGTTAATTAACATTTAAATAGTAAAGGATATTCAAAGTATTTTACATTTAAAACAGCTGTTGTTTTTGCGAAATAGAACTATGCTATCATCTTATCGTACAGGTGGCATTCCGAAACGATTACATTTCAACGTACCTGCTTACCTACACAGTTTAACACTATATTCTCAAATACCAAGTACTGTTATGGAATGGTATACATTAGAATGTTACCCAGTTATGGTCGCATATTTCGCCCACGTTCGAACGCGTCGAAAATTTATTCAAAATCAAGGATTAGAATTAAATTGGCCTATAGTGAGGCTCTTGCTTCATTTGTTTATTTGGAATTAAAAACGTAAGTGGATCGTTATCTGGAACGATAAAATTGTAATTCTGATTTACTTTTATCATTTCATTTCCAAGACCATAAGCTTAGCAATTCCTATCTAAGTATATGTATGTATAAACTAATAGTTTTGTTTGCTAGTAAGTTTCTTTTCGATCTAATTATAGTAATACATAGTTAAATCGATTTGATCCATTCTCCAAGGTCTTCTACATCTAAGCCGCACTAAGAGTGTATTCACATTCGAATATTTTACTAATTATCATCATCATCATGATCAACCCATTGCCGGCTCATTATAGAGCACGGGTCTCTTCTCAATATGAGAAGGGTTTGGCCATAATCCACCACGGTGGCCAAGTGCGGATTGGCAGACTTCACACGCCTTTGAGAACATTATGGAGAACTCTCAGCATGCAGGTTTCCTCACGATGTTTTCCTTCACCGTTGAAGCAAATGATATTTTAATCGCTTAAAAACGCACATAACACCGAAAAGTTAGATCCCCCGACCTCTTTATTAGGAGGCGGACGCCCAAACCACTGAGCTATCACTGCTACTTACTAATTATGTACCCAGTTAATTACTTTCCTATCAAAAAATAACGTTTTCGACACGACGGCACAAATTAGTTTAATTTTATTGTATCTCCTTAAATGGTTTTATAGTAAATCAAGCTTAATGTATATTCCCGTAAAGATTATAATCAAATTTAATACGAAACATTCAAAATCGATAAAAAAAACGAGTATGGGCAACATTCTTCAGTTGACCAAGTTTGTCAGCCTCTGCAATTATAAGCTTATGCAAATCAGGTAAATAAGTTTTATGGCCTCATCTATCGCCTCTTAAATTCATGTTGTCTTGTCTCCTTGTACAGGTGAAACTCCTAGAGCAAGAATATGCAAACACTCCGTCCCGATACCCACGCGTATACATACATTTTTTCAAATAATCTTTATTCAAATAGTCCTTTAAAAGGCGCCTTTGATGCGTCAATAATTTACATAGTAGTGATTTGATGGTGATAACTACATTCGTAAACTTAAAACTAAAGCTATGAGGGTTCCAGACGCGCCCCGGTCTAAGAAGAAGCCCACAACAAACTTAGCCAGGTAAATTTTCTTTTTTGTTATCACCATCTCATATGCCACTTAAAATTATATTAAGAGCTATCTTATTAGGGCAATATTTCACACCCATGCTTGTTTATCATTTACGTAATCCTTTACACTATAGTAGGACTTTTCTACAAGTTTACGTATTATATAAACTTTGAACTTATTGAGAGAAAAAACATCTATATATTATATACATCTATAATATAATAAAACTGTAACAGGACGAATTCTGTACATTGAATATATTTTGAAAATTTTAATTGGAGGATGTTTTACTATAGATACTGAGCCCAAAACATTTTTTTTTGTCTGTCCGGCTGTCTGTTTCTTGGCCGCGCATCACACCGAAACTACTAGATGGATTTGCATGAAATTTGGTATAGGAGTAGCTGATACTCCGGTTCGACATATAGGACAGTTTTTATCCCGAAAGTCAGCACGGTTCCCTTGGGAAAGGGGATGAAAGTCAAAATGTGTATTTAGTTGTAATTCATTAACGCGTACTCCAATTTAACTCATTATTTTTTTGTTACAGAGGAGATACTTTAATGATTATCCTGTAATTATTTCAAGGTCGTCGGATTTGTAATCCATTGCTTCGTGATTGGAAGAGACAAACACACTTTCACACACACTAACTCAACGCAGACGAAGTCGCGGGCATCAGCTAGTGTATAAATAATATATACGACATATTTATCAAAACTTTTAATTCTAACAAATCTAATGTTACTGATAGTATCACTGAGCAATACATGTAATCTTGCAATAGATGGGTATGCAGAATAATAGGCAAGAAATTATATTAATTTAGATTAGAAACTAGAATAATGTAACATTTACCATTAACTTTTTGCATACCAAAGTTTGAAGAGTAGTAAAGGTCTATGTGTTTACGCTTAGTTACGTTGCTAATGGTAATCGATAATCATTAGTCCATAATCCTCTTTTGTTCAGTTAATAGCTTACAGACGTTGGTAATAAACAAGGTTACTAAAGAATTATAAATTAAGAAATCGGGTATTACTAAATACTAATTATCAACAATATAAGCTCACAAACACGTAATCCTGTTAAAAAAAAACTGATTCCGCCAAAGAATGTTTCACCCAAGGTCCAATTGAATAGTTTTAGACTTAAACAGCAAGTCGTAAGCATTAATTATAATAATACATAATTAAAATAATTCTGCAGATATAGTAACGAAGTAAATGCGCATCGGAGCAAAATAAAACCACCAAGGACAGCTTTATCTCCGAGGTATGCGTAGAGTAAACAATGCTGTACGCGCAGATCGAGACCGATCGCCGCGCCCTGAAGCCTGTACCAAATAATTACTAAGCCTGTACCCACTTCGCTCGTATTTTCTAGCTAGTAGTCATTTATTCCAATACAGATTTATTCTATGAGTAATTTCTGTTAGAACAACGGAATCGGTATGTTAATTACTTAAACGCAGACCTGATGAAACAATCATGAAGTGAGAACGTTGAATTACAAAGCAATCGGGCTCACATTCGATTAGAGTCAAGAAACGCAGTAAAATGCCCAGCCCCTTCAGCGACACGGTTGAAGGCGCCCGCAGTGCGTGGGAAGTACCCACAAGATGCTTTACACATACTTGGATTACACAATCTTGGAAGACGTGGCTGTATTACACGACCAATATTACTAATAAAATGTGAATCAGAAGTTGCAAAATGGACAACTTATGGTGTGCGTATAACAAGTATTTAGTTGGACTAAAGCCCAAGAGGATTCGCAATAAATATTGAATAAGCAATTCTTATTGCCCATGAGGCATGCAAATTGTATTGACGCATTCCAATGCTGTCAGGTATCACTGCGATTCCCACATATTATAACATGTACCTAAGGGAATAAGCATAGATATTCAATGCGAATTTCACTCGTACGATGGAATTATGCATTACCGCAACACTGGCAGACTGAACAAACTACCGATTGAAAATGCATTCAAGTGATATAATTAAAGTAATATACGGCAAACGGCACGTCTGAATTCCCAGTGGATGTTTGAGTCGATCATTGTTACCAGTTCTAGCCTAACAATACAATGCACTGTTTTTCCTCAATTTTAAATGCGTACCTTTAGAATGCTAGTTTTTGCTCCACCTCGTAACAAGTCTGTCTTAGCGTCTTTTATATTATCCGCGAAAACCGCAGAATCCCTGCACGACACCTCATTATAGATGTATTACCAATTGCTTCTTGTTAAGTATCAGCAATAAGTTTCATCTTTTTTTTTCGGACTGTCTATTAGCTGTACTAACCCTATTGGTTACCACATCGTAACCGGGCTGTTTGGCGAGCATCAGAAAGAAGCTCTGCCAGAAGAAATGTTAAACCTTAGGGCTCGAAGAAACTAAAGGAACGACTCCATAAGGGCGCCTCCTTTGAGGCCGAACCTCGGCTAAGGCGACGTTTGGGATAACGGGGGGGTCGGACGGTGAGTGTAATTTTCATCGTGGCAAGTGTAATAACAACAACCTATTCTATACTATCTAAAGTTCCATAGTTTTAAATCTCAGAATAAAGAAAAACACATTTCTTTTATCATCTTTAGATTCGTGTCGCAGACATAATGCCACCACGCGACGCGATCAGCTGCGAAGCGTTGCGACGCGACGGTAGCTTCCCCGCATTATTTGATTAGTTGTATTGTAATTGTAAGCTAAAGTGTTATGTTATAATATGTTAATATTAAAACGAAATAAATAAACGTAAATGTATTTTAATTACTTTCATAATCAGCATTTCACTGTTGATTCGACTTCAAAGTTTAATATCATTAAATGCGCTGGAGACATGCCGGAGTTATTTTTAGCGTTAATAAATTGGTTTAGTCGCTTCGCTTATTGTGTGCGCTTCGCAGTGCATGTTAGCAACAAAACGACATCAGCTGGCCCATTCCGAGGTTAATTTTTTATTATACCGATGATTATAACACAAGTGTGTCCGAATGGCAACGCTTCGAGACACAAACATCGCTCTGGAGGACTTAAATCAAATTAACCTTTTTAATTAGAACCCTTTTTTTGTTTTAGATTGTTATCCAAAGTGTGAATTTAGGGCCTTGTATTGTAGCGAGATCGGAATGCCGTTTGCCAAAAAGGTTCAATAAAAAAGCAACTTTATGTTTCCTGTGTCAGCGGCCATTTTTATTGTGGCGTCAATGCACTGGAACCAGATCTTCTGAATGTGTCTTCTTAGGATTAATCAATTTAATCTACAGTCGTAAAATCATGCATGTCAGTCATGCTGTTTTATGCTTATGGGTACACCAATTTGGTAGGAATATAAAATTATACGTTCCTAATCTTATTTTGGTGGGTATAAAATCATAACGATCTCTTAAAATCTCTGAGGTTAACTGAACTTTTTTCTTTACGATTTGGACAGAATCTTTTTTTTTTCGGACTGTCTATTAGCTGTACTAACCCTATTGGTTGCCACGGCGTAACCGGGCTGTTTGGCGAGCTTAGGAAAGAAGCTCTGCCAGAAGAAATTTTGAGCCTGGGCTCGAAGAAACTAAGGGAACGTCTGCCTAAGGGCGCCTCCTTTGAGCCGAGGGGCTTACTCGACGTTTGGGATAACGAGGGGGACATGGACAGAATCATTATTCTTATAACTGAGGTAGGTGATTACTATGTTCAATTAGACTTCTGAACTTTATTGAATATTAAAGGCTCATTGAATATTAAAGTCTTTGCTGGAATGCCAGTACCGTAACATCAGTTTTTTTCGTCCGCCATTCAGCAAACACAATGCATATGTCAACATGGCCATTTACAATTTATTACTACAGTAATTCATCAATGCATTTCGTAGTACAGGTGGATTATAAGGTGGGCTTTTAAAACAATGATGCAGGTGCTTTTCAACTATGGTAAGTAGGTACAGCTAGACATGATCGGTATTTTATAGGGATGTGTCGAAGCACCTGCACTTGGATGAGGTGGTGCGATGGTAGAGCGGCGGCGGGGTGCGCGGGGAGGGGCCGTGCGCCGCTTTAGAAAGGCGCGACCATCGCCGCAGGCCCGGGCCGCATTCTACGGCCTGTCATTCACACCGCACAACTTGCCTATGCATTGCATTCCGACTCCCACCGCGTTCTCCACGCATCGCGATGTACGTACACGCGCACCTTACGACACGGCCGCACCATCCAGCCAACAGTACATTCATGGCACAAACGCTTCATCGAATGATTTCTGCGCCAGTTCAGCGCCTAGCATTGCTGTGAACCAGTTCCGTGGCCTCATTAGTCGCGTTCTATCGCCGCTCACCGAACGATCGGACCCCTCGTCCAGAACGTGACGCCGAACGCGACTCGAATTCCAGAGGATAACAAAATGATAACCATAATTTGTGTTTAGGTCATTTGTTGTTAGTCAATTGTGGAATGTCGTGTGAAATCGAGCCGGTTGCGCATTCCTTCCGATAGATAGCGACAGCACCGCCGCTAGAGCAGTTTGTTTTTCAAGATTTATTCTATTTTAAAATTATGTTTACTTTTTGCTGCACGATCATATCTCGGCATAGTACATGCACTTTCGAACACACAGTCCACAGTTCATAAATTCAATCAGAAAACACTGTAAATTGCATTGGAATGTGAGGTTTTGACATGGGGCTCTTACGGGTTAACACTTCTCTGCGGAAAACTTACCTGTCTCGCGGGTCGATCCACGTCGTTTTTCTACTGTTATGATCGATGAAATACAGTTTTCCATCAAAGTCCCTCGCATAATCCCATCCGTCGGGCAAGGGTATCTCACCGTTTCGTCTCCTTGGCATATTTCACTGATTAAATCCATTCAAACGAATAACGAAGCACACTCGCGAACTAGCTACACGGCCATGTTGAATACCTCATTACGAGGGTGACGTCACGCGGGATCGGCCAATGGCGGCGAAGGGCCCCCACGATGGAATGCGGCGCGTACGCGAGCGCGAACACAGCTGCGCACGTCACGCGGCCGACACAGACGTTACACGCGACCGTTCCACGCGAACCCGCGTCGCTGACTGAGGCGCGCGGAGTCGCCACGTTATCACCGCTCATGATAATATCCTCGAGCACCTACTGTCTAAATGCATTCCTCCTGACCACAATGTTTACATTACATACGATGGCCTGGCACACACACCGATGATCCGCTGCCTACTGACTAAGCTTTGTGTGCCGCGATGCTGCGAAATAAACATACATGTAGGCAAAAACTGTGTAGGTACATATCCATTCAATCTATTTACGATTCGTCTGTATGTATGTGCGCGCATATACCTCTACATGTACGGCGCACATTCCACAGCGTATGTAGACATACGTACAACACGTATCTGGCTATATTAGATCGAGATACTTTAGATCCGTCGTCGAGCTGCTAGAGTCAATTTGCATTTGCATACATTCAATCTGTTGCTATTAGGGCTTGGATAAGGTCACACTGCGATATCTGATTGCGGAATTTTAGCTAGCAGTTCATGCAAGCGATATAAAAAACATGGTTTTTCCACCTATCACCACATATCGAAGGAACAAGCCACTGGATTGACATGAGGCATTGCCATGAGCGAAGAATTGTCAGTAGTAAAACTTTATGTTCAACAGCTTGGGATTTAGGGCATAGCATGATTACATTGTACAACACACAGTGAGACGATATCAGACGAGTCGCAGGGATCTGTTGGAAATAATAAGGACACCAACCAACACCTTCAAATTTGAAGGAGATAACATATTGTGTCGACACCACATAGGACAAGAAGAATATGATGACGGGTCTAGTTCATTCTTGATTGATAAACGCCTCATTTTTTTTATCCACTACAAGTTAGCCCTTGACGGCAATCTCACCTGATGGTAAGTGATGATGCAGTCTAAGATAGCGGACTAACCTATTAGGGGCATGGTAAACCCACTCTCCTAATTGGTTTCTACGCGACATCGTGCCGGAACGCTAAATCGTTAGCAGTCATTACAGCGTCACAGATGGAGTTGGACGAGACAAAACTCAGCCTGACAGAAAGAAGAACACGTCCCCCTCAGGGTGTTTCCTGTAAGGCTCTGACCTTGACTCTGATATTTGTTGAGTTATTTGGCTTGTTGCACTGAGGTTACTCCATACGCCAACGTGACCATGAGTCGGATGACGTCAGAAATCGGAGACCTAATCTTCAGCGTGCAAGAAGCTGTACGATTGCGTCTGTGTGGCCTACGTTATTATGTAACGTTAGGAACCGGACAAAACTCAGGGAAAGTGAAACGAGCTGGTCAATCGATTAATCCTAATCACACAAAATAATCCTTATATACCTACTGGGCGTGGTGCAAAGTCATAATTCAACGCAATCGAAGTAAAAAAGAACTTTATTTTAAATATGGCTTTCGTTGGGGATGCCAACTCCCATGACACCTTACTCTTTTTATGATTTTTCTGCATGACTTCACCCTTCCTCCATCGAACCGTGAAGCGGCCCCTTAGGACAATAGTACAAAGTGTAAAGTTCGAACATTTCGGATATCAGTATTGCCTTAACCTTAATTTACATATTTAATTGCTATCAGTAATTGAGTTTCGACGATTTCTTAAATCGCGAAAGAAATCTTGATTTCTCCAGAATAAAAGTATCTCAGGATACATGTGTGCGAGATGTCGTCAAAATTGGCTTAGCGATTGTACGTACCATACATTAATAATCATTGTAAGTTATGACACCCTAGTGGTTAGTACGTCCACCCCGTAATCAGAAGTCGAGGGTTCGATCCCAGGCACGAGTTATGTGCGTTTTAAAGCAATTAAAATATCACTCGCTTCAATGGTGAAAGAAAAGGTGACGAAACCTGCACGTATGAGAGTTCTCCATAATGTTCTCAAAGGCGTGTGAAGTCTGCCAATCCGCACATAGCCAGTGTGGTGGACTATGGCCGAATCCTTCTCATATTGAGAGGTGACTAATGCTTTGTAGTGAGTCGGCAATGGTTTGATTATGATGATGATGCCCGTAGAATCCCCTTATTTGCCGGAGCAAAAAGTACCTTATTTCCGTTCCAAGGGCGAGGACTATCTTTGGAACCCTCATGGCTTTAGTTTTAAGTTTACGAATGTAGTTATCACCATCAAATCACTACTATGTCTATAAGTGACGCGTCAAAAGTGAATTTAAAAGGACTATTTGAATAAAAATTATTTGAATTTGATTTTGTGCCATATATAGTACAACGCTTAGGCCTGCATAGGCAATAATAAACAAATCAACTGATTAGAATAATTAATAATAAAATTAATTTGAATAGTACGACTATTTTACGACACACTTTGAAACGTCAAGTTTGTCTATCTGTCACTGCGTATTAAAAATATTTATCTACCTACACAAAACGCGTTTAGAGGTTAGGTTATTTGGAGATCAAGATATATTGGTCGCTTTGTTTAACGCTGACAAGCTAACGAGATTGCAACATTAACATTACTGTCTTAAAGTCCACATTCTAAAGTCCAATGTGCTCGTAGTGGTAGGTACTTATATAGAGCGTCTTATTACTTTTTTTTTTTATACACGACAAGTTAGCCCTTGACGGTATCTCACCTGATGGTAAGTGATGATGCGGTCTAAGATGGTAGCGGACTAACCTGTTAGGGTATGGTAAACCCATACTCCTAATTGGTTTCTACACGACATCGTGCCGGAACGCTAAATCGCTTGGCGACACGCCTTTGTCGGTAGGGTGGTAACTAGCCACGGCCAAAGCCTTCCACCTACTAGAAAAAAATCTTCACCCACTATGCAAATAGAATAACAAACCATACTATTTTAGAAATAAAAAAAATGTATTTATACTCATATGGTGTTATACACAGTATGACTTATTCTAATCAGAAATATTATATCTGTCTGTAACACCAACCAGAAAGGGTTTGCAGCTCAGCATATGAAAAACACGTCGCCAATTTTCAGCTGAGAGCAGAGTGACGTAACAATAACAAAAAAAAAAGTGATAATAATTATTAAAAGAAGACGAAAAGAACAAATAACGGGAACCGAAGGAAGCAGCAAAAAATATAGCTATTAAATAATATAGCTACTCGAGCTGGGAATCGATCCCAGGACCTTCAACCTTTTTTTTATTTGTGTATTTTGTGCATAAAGTAAGGACGGGAAGTGTAATAAGCATTAGGGTTTTCAAGTAGCCATAATCATAAGACACCGGTCGTGAACAGAACTTGCTCCAATATCTACTATCAAGGGAGATCTCATTTAAGCACTAATTATTAATCTGCGCATTAATTGACTGGCCTCCAGCGGTTTAAATGTAAAACCATTATAAATATGGCTATGTGAATAATAATTAAGTCTACATAGATATTAAAATGAAACCTATATTATAGATATTTATCTGATAGACATTTACATAATCTTGTTTGCATTGCTCCTTGAAGTAGCAAAGATATTACATTCTAACTTTATAATCGCTATGCAACTACCTACCTACTTAAAAATAGTTTTGTTTTTGATATACAATTCGTCAAATCATTACACACCCTGTGGCTATAACTACTTCTGTGATCAACGAGAACCTGCAAAACAAAATGTCGGAAATAATGTAAAAATTTTACAAAACAAATATTTAGATAAGCAAATCTATCGGCATGATCGGTATCAACCCAAATCCGAAAAATATGGCATAACATTAGACAAAAAGGTTGGTAATAATCAGATTTAAAAAAATTTGTCTTACCCACAGATTAGCCTCGAAACAAAATAGCATAAGTAAGTATTTTTAATCGTCACACCACACCACACATTAATTTCATTTAAATGAGCTTAAAATTAAAGTTCCAATAATCAATATTACCACGAAACAGACTCGTAATTCGAAATAGATTTTTTTTTATTTAGCTACCCACTTATCATAATTTTTAACAAAGAAAAAAAGGTTTTAAGAAACGAGTTCATGTAATTGTTTATCTAAGTTTAGTTTTTATAATATATAAATTTGTATAATTGGAATTAAAAGCATGTTTGTGGGTTTTATACAATTTATTGTCGAAGATTCGTTTAATTAAAATTACGTTCCGTTCTTTTGTAAGCATGTAAAGCGCGCAAAAAGCATTTTGAATTTAAAATGACATCCGTCAATTGAGCAATGTCAAAAACGCAACGTTGGTTTTGTCCTCGTTCGTGTTCTGTCCATAGAGTAAAATAATATCTATCAAATATTAATGCTGTCAAACACGTAGACGAAACATTAAATTTTAGGTGTAATACATATTAAAATTGATTCAATAGGTGAATTTGATAATTAAGAAATAATTTTGCGAAATGCCTTCAAGTGATAGTGAAGATTTTGAAAGTGCAGATGAGGGTCTGAGCAGCCCTAATAAACGGGAGCGAAAGAAGCGTTTATCATCATCAAATTATAGTGATAATCAAGAATATGTTCAGGACAATAAAACTCATCCGGAAACAGTTTTAAACAAAGTAGCAGCTTCCAAAGAGGATGTGAGTAAATAAAACCTTTAATTTCAAATTTACAGCATGTAAATAATTGTATGAATTCTATAAGATTTATATGACCAAATTATTTCAAAAATTATATTCTGGGCTATATATAATTATATGCTGGGCTATTAATATTGATGTATTATAGATCCTTTCAAGCCGTTCAGAATTGTATAGCTTTGTTAAGTCTTAAACAGACTAGGGATAAAATCCATAGGAGTACCAAAGTAACCAACAACCAAAGTTATTTAATGGAGGCTGTACTCTGTTGTCATAAATGACATCTATCCTGGATGCCACCAGATTAATAAATTTATATTAATAATATAATAATATAATTTTCTTTATTAATAACACATGCACAACAACAGAAATGTCGCATAAATTTATTCCTTCCATTATAATAATTTATATGCCATATTGGCATGGTACTTTCATTAATTAGAACACCTATTCACTCGCATAACATAAGACACCAGATATTTTTGCACTATATGAATTTCTCCAGGAAAATCAAGATGGTTGCTAATGATTTTTTTATTTGTAAGTCAGTAATATGTTTAGATTATAAGAAGGTTCTTTTTATAGGCTCAATTGGTTTCTATTATCATAACATGAATCATTTCAGCAACATAGACTTTAATTTACATTCATTACAGAATATCACAAAGGATGGTTGGGATGATTTTGAAATAGAAGATGAACTTGAGCCTAAAGAAATTCCCCAAAAAGATGAAAATAAACCAGTATGTATAGCAAAGCCAGAAGCAACAATAACTAAGAAAGTAGAATCACAGAGTTCCGGTTGGGATGAGTTTGATGACTGGGGTGAGGAAAATGACAACAATACTGAGGTACCTACCATGTTCGTTATTTATTGTTTGTTTCATTAAGTAGGGTATAAATAAATCAAACTGAAATGTATGTTACCTATGACAATTATTATAGGTATTACCTGATACCATATTATTGTAAAAGTGTTAAATTGTGTTGAAATAGCTTCAGTATAGTGTCTTTTGGATTGAAAATTTGAATGAAGGATATTGAACATTTTGGCTTACCTCCTGGTCAAAATCATAAATTTTATCATAATCATTATCTTTCATCATTACCAATAATTACTACATAAGACGGAAATTATCCTAAATGTAAGCTACCAACCAAAGTAATTATATTATTATTACAGAAATTAAACATAGATACTAATTAGCTTTAAAGTATGGTTGTTCTTTCAATCAAGTCTAGATTTACCGTAATAATCTGCAAATATTACACAGTATTGTTATTATTAAAATGTTAAAATATGTGAAACATGCTTACCTTGCGAATGCCATTTAAATTAATTTAAGTTGTACACTACCACTATATACCACCAGTAGGTTCACTAGTCAACCATTATTGGTTAATATCTCTGAACATGCTAGTTTTATATATTACTAATTTGTATTGATACAACTGACGATAGTTCTACACATGTGAAAAATAATTATGGCAGAATATTTGAACCAGGCGTCATAATAAAATAATCAAATCTTTATTTCCTTTAGTTTTATTTATTTAATAAAAAGTATCAACATTTATTTAAAAAAGACATTTATATTAATATATTTATTACAATATACATTAATCAAACATAAATATATCTTTAAGGAGCCACCAAAAATCGCCAAATCTGAAGTACAATACGTTAAGGAAATCCAACAAACACCAACAAAGAGTGAAGGCTGGGGCTGGGGATGGGGTATGGACTCCCTACTCAGTACAGCCACAGCTGGTATCAGCAATTTAACAACTCATGTATCACAAGTAAGTCCAAACCACAACAAATGTTGGATGAAAATTTTATTTTCTCTATTTGTAAAAGTTCTTTTTATTTTTAACATAATATTTGCTCACTCTTTTGTTTTACACAAGTTAATATAGCTGTGTTTATATAATATGTCCAATAAAATTAATAATTATACCTTTTATCAAGAAGCCTAGCAAAAATTACTGAAATTTTGGAGGTTATAATAAAACTCACAACTTTAAAATACCGAACAGGACCATTGCAGTGTTTCATACTGCACTCAAAATTGATCATAATTTTGAGTGCTACTTGCTTTTAGCCAATTTTTGCTACACCTTGTAAACATTACCTTGTAAACAAAACACTGATATTTGTAAATAGAATAACTAACAAAAAGTTTCTAACAAAATATTGTTATTTTTTTGATTAATGGAATTATAATGGACTATATCTGTGATATGTTCATCCTATTCTAGTCTTAAAATTCATGATATGCTGACCTTTTTACAGGGTATTTCAACAGTACTTGAAACAAGCATAGGTGCTCCAGATCCAGAAGAACTAGCGAGAATATCTGCCAAAACTGAATCAAAACCAAGTAACATAGACAATCGAGACGGTCAAAGGAGAAACAGTGCGGAAACAAAACAAGAGCAGAGTCAAGTCGGTGAAAGTAATACTGCTGAGGGTGCATTCCAATTTGGTAGTTTGCTGTCTGGCGTCACGAAGTTTGTTGAGACTACAGGTATGTTGCTTTTGCTCTTTCTCAATGAATTCCTTGCTGAGGGCACAGGCCGTCTCTCTCATAGGACGGGTTAATTAGAACACTTATGGCAATGGTAAGAAGACTTACTTACCGGGCACCCACCTCTAACTTTTCTGAGTTATGTGCGTTTTGAAGCAATTAAAATATCACTAGCTTCAACGGTGAAGGAAAACATCGTGAAGAAACCTGCACGCCTGAGAGTTCTCCATAATGTTCTCAAAGGCTTGTGAAGTCTGCCAATCCGCACATGGCTAGCGTGGTGGACTATGGCCGAACCCTTCTCATATTGAGAGGAGACCCGTGCTCTGTAGTGAGCCGGTAATGGGTTGATCATGATGAATAAGACTTGTGGCGATTTCCACATTATCATACTAAATGGCGCCACAAGTTTATAAGTTACTCCTGCATCGCGCTACCGAAGTTTTCATATACAAGCGATATATATACTACTTCCCAAGTAGACACTCCACCAACAGCCCGTACACAGCGTCTTCAATTTCTAGAAGACGATTTCTCATGTCATTCGGACGTGGGTCTCATCCACGTTCACGGGAGGGATCGGACTGAAATCCCAGTCCAACAAGCCACATACCCAACGTCACCCTTAATCTAGATCCGAGTCTCAAAGGAGACGTTCTCCAGATATGTCATCGAGCCCAGGAACCTGAGTTTCGCGCTCGTCAATAGTGACCCAGTAATAACTAGTCGGGTTTTCTGCTACTGTCCATTCGAAGCAGTAAACAACAACGAAAGGTTGGACCAATGGTCTCCGGGCTTTAGACTAACGCAGAGCAAGATTGTCCTATACCGGTAGGGTCCAGCGTATGACCATGGCTCTAGTACAGATTATTGTCTAAACCTTGAATACTTCATCCTTTTTCTCTAATAAACCATCTTTATTATATAAGTATATTCTATAGTTTAGATGTAACGCGCGCGCGCTCTCTGATTATAAAGTTGGGGGTCCTGGGTTCGATTCCTGGCTCGAGTCTGGTCAGGCTTCGGCTGTGGTTAGTTACCACCCTACCGCCAAGCGATTTAGCGTTCCGGCACGATGTCGCGTAGAAACCGATGAGGAGGATGGGTTGACCATACCCCTAACAGGTTAGCCCGCTATCATATTACAACTGCATCATCACTTACCATCTGGTGAGATTGCCGTCAAGGGCTAACTTGTATAAAAAAAAAGTATTAAAATCCATTTTACAGGCACAAAAGTAATAGCAGGCGGTCTAGACACACTGGAGACAATAGGCAAGAAAACTATGGAAGTCTTGCAAGATGGCGATCCTGGACTGGCCAAGAAGCGAGCCATGCTTGGCCTAGATGCAGGGGACAAGCCCGTGCTGTCACAGGTATTGCGGGAAGCTAGAGCCAAGGCCGACGAGGAGGACCAGATGAGAGAGGCCAAGCGAGAAGCCAAAGCAGTACATTATGAGACGTTGTTCGATGACTTTGAAGGTATTTATTTCTTTTTTGTACAACATAGAAAAGAACATATAACTGACAAACCAATACAACAAATAATATGTATAAAATTTATCTTTTATTAATTTTATTTAGCCTTAGCCTAGCGACCTCTTCCAGGTAACCAATGAGTCTAAACCCACCACATTTCCCCAATGGCTTGTATTGATGATTATTTATAATCACGTGTTAGCAATAATACCTCTTTGTTCTTTTTGTTACCTCCATGGCACAGAGCGTGCACTGTCGCATTATAAAATTGGAGGTCCTGGGTTCGATTCCCGACTCGGCTAGTTACCACCCTACCGACAAAGACGTGTCGCCAAGTGTTTTAATTTTAATTCGAGCCACTTTAAATTCCTGCCTTAAACCTGCATGCCTTAGAAATCGTCACGTACTCAAGGATGTGTGAAGTCTACTAATCCGCCCTTGGTCTTCGTGGTCTTCTGCTGATACCAACGCTCGGTCATGGTTATGACATTATAAAAGGTCTATTCTAATTTCTTTCCTTGAAATTGCAGGTCTAGTCCACTTAGAAGCGTTGGAGATGTTATCAAAACAAGTCAGCATGAGGATAGAGGAACGCCTTCGGAGCGCCGACCCAGATAAGCGACAGGATATTAAGGAAACGTTACAACAAGTGGCAGGTGAGAAATTAACTACAGATTAGAATTAAAAACCTATTATATAGATTAAAAAACTACAAACTAAACTAGTTAGATGTGTATAGTGAAAACAATAAGGATGTTCAACATCGATCAAACATCATCATCATCATCATCATCATGATCAACCCATTGCCGGCTCACTACAGAGCACAGGTCTCCTCTCAATATGAGAAGTGTTTGGCCATAGTCCACCACGCTGGCCATGTACGGATTGGCAGACTTCACACGCTTTTGAGAACATTATGGAGAACTCTCTGCATGCAGGTTTCCTCACGATGTTTTCCTTCTCCGTTGAAGCAAGTGTTTAGTTTTTTTTAAAACGCACATAACTGAAAAGTTAGAAGTGCGTGCCCGGATTTGAACCGCCGACCTCTGTTTAGGAGGCTGACGCCCTAACCACTAGACTATCATCGCTTTACCAATATCGATCAAACTGTCCGTGTAAAATAAGAATTCCCTCACGAATTTAGGTATCTATTTTCGTTTTTTATATTCACATCTGATGTTAAGTGATTACCATCAGCCATGAACAACTGTAGTACCTGGGGAGCCACCGATGATTTGCCAACTAAAACCATCCTCCTACTCGGTTTCTGCTCGGCATCATTGATGACCTCAGTGGCGCAGTGCGCGAGCTGTCGCATTATAAAGTTGGAGGTCCTGGGTTCGATTCCTGGCCCGAGTCTGCTCTAGTAAGGTATATGGTATGGTTTCGACCGGGAAGTATACAATGGGTCCCCCGGGCGTCCAGTAAAACCAGCGAGAGGGACATGCCGTGGTGGTTTTTAGTTCGGGTAGACCACCCATGGGTGGGAGTCCCACATAACCTCCGTCCTGCCCAAGGGACGGAAGTAGCTATAAAGCTTTTCCACCACGACAAAAAAAAAAAAAAAAGGTATATGGTATGGTACCCGAGACATATAACAAAGCGATTTAGCGCTCGGTAGTGGTAGCCTTCATTTCGGCCAGGTAGTATGTGGACGGGTGGTGGGTTCAAATCTCGCGGGTTCTGAAAATGTTTGTATACACTTTAAATTTATAAATTTATTATTTACTTACTTAAGGGAAAAACAGTTTAATAATATATACGGTCAGCAGGGCTATGCGTGTGACGATCATTACATTCTCGACTGTATTTTGTGTAATATATTGTATGTATTGTAATATATTTTCGTAATTGTACACCCTAACCCGCTGTATATCTATTAAATCCTGGTCTATAGGTTGCCTGGCAGAGATCGCTCTTTAGCGATAAGGCCGCCTATTGTACCTTCTATTCTTTGTTTTTTTTTCTTTACTGTCTTGTATTTCTTCCGTTTGTGTGGTGTACAATAAAGTGTATTTTCATTTCATTTTTGATTTATTTTTTCATAGTAGCAAAGTAAAAAATTGTATGCGATACGATTTTTTTTTTATTACAGAACTTTGTGAGATGCCTGACGAAGAAGACGAAGAGGATGATGTTGTACCAGAAGGCACTTCCAGACCGGAGGCGTTCCACGAGCGGTTGCAACGGGCAACTAGAGACATAGGGCTCAAGATGCAGTTCCAACCACTGATAAAGTAAGTGAACTGTACTTACATTACTCCTTTTTTTTTTATCCACTACAAGTCAGCCCTTGACGGCAGTCACACCTGATGGTAAGTGATGATGCCGTCTAAGATGGTAGCGGGCTAACCTGTTAAAGGTATGGTAAACCCATACTACAAATCGGTTTCTACGCGATATGGTGCCGTAACGCTAAATCGCTTGGCGACACGTCTTTGTCGGTAGGGTGGGGTAACTAGCCGCGACCGAAGCCTCCGACCAGACCGACTCGAGCCAAGTAATCAAACCAAGGACCTAATTTTAACTTAATGCAACAGCGCTTTTAGTGTTTTTACTTACACTAAAATATGTTGACTATTAATTAAGGGTTTATGTGCCTGTACTTTGTATGGCGAACTTTTAAAGTTCGCCTATCGAAAAACCGGCGTGCTGTGTAAGGCAAAAGAGACGGCGCCTTGTCTCAATTATCTTACATAATCCGTATATACGCTTCTCACTTCCACATTCTTCGCTGTTTTATGGCTTCATCTACTAATCTGTGGTCTTGTAACCCATTTTACTTTTCTCCCCGTTGGCTCACACCTCAGCTAGTTACCAGAATTATCCATTAGCCTTCAACATTGGCATCTACTGGATATGTATGTAACATAGATATGTCCTAATAATATTTAAGTTTTTTAGCATTTATTGTTATTAGGTATGTTTTTATGATTGTGATTATGAAATAAATTATTATTATTGGAACGAAGTTCCTTACGGCAGGCTTGGAGGAGATAGGGATTTTGCTGCGCGACCGAACTGAAAAACATATGATAGTAAAACCGTAATAAAAACTCCGTGGGATAAAACCGTTAAATGAAACGTGCGCAGGCGCGACAGTCGTATACACAAGCGAGTAGTGTATAATACCTTTCTCTTTCTCCCTCTTTAATTATTTCTATTTCTATATAAGTTTATGTTGTCAAACTAAAATAAAGAGACATATTTTGTTATTTTAGTTGATAATTTGAATATTTTACGTAATTTATTATTTCCTGAAATACTGAATTTCCTAAATACTTTCCTGAACTTAAATAAAAACTAATCTGCAAAATTTAAGAGAAAAATCAAGAAAACCTCCATAAAATTGAGCACGATTTTTTTTTGCAAATTGTGTCGCTTCTAAATTAGCCGAAGGAACTTCGGACCTGGTGTCCCACGACACCACATCTTTTATATTTTATTTATTATTATTATGTGGCTGGAGCAACCGTAAAACGGTCAGAGCTTGTCGAATAATGGACACGTTGGTCGAATAAAGGATTTCTTTATTTAGCTCTGAAGTTTTCCTTTATGTTTCCAGGCAATACACAGAAATCTTAACATGGCTAGAAACAAGCAATACCAGTATCACGGAGAAGGGGGTATACAAAAAAGCCGTTAGCGACCTCGCACAGACCACCGCTTTATCAGTGGAACTGTACCATAAGACTGCTGAGATGCTGCTGGTGAAGAGTAGGAGATCCACCGCTGACGAAGCCGATGCCCTCACTCAGTAAGTATGACTAATGTACCTCCCCTAATCTATATTTCTTTAAAGTTATTGCCCATTTAGGTTAGATTTAGGTATCTGATTAAGCACAATTAATTTGGTCTCTGATAACAATTAACACAAATTGTTATTTATAAAATATATTAAAGGTAGTTATTATTTCCAAAGAGGGTCGATGTCTGGCAGGTTGCCAGTCGAAAAAAATATACTACATCTTAAAAACCACTCTTCTAGTTTAGGTAGAACATGTGAAGATAACAAAAAAAACAACCCGGCTAAGTTTGTATATATAGTTTATTCATAGCTTTAATTTTAAGTTTACGAATGTAGTTATCACCACCAAATCACTACTATGTAAATTATTGACGCGTCAAAAGTGTCTTTTAAAGGACTATTTGAATAAAATTTATTTGAATTTGAAAAAAATATTACATTTTGTGCCGACCCAATATAGAGTCAGACAAAAACATACAGGCAAGAAAAATAATTAAGGAATTTAAAAACTACTGAACCATAATAACAGATAATCATTGGAGAGTAGAACTACTAGAAAAAAAGTCTACACTCTCCGTCTTAAAAACTACCAAGAAGTCGGTTAAAAAACAAATTGATTTTTACTTGAGAATTTTTCTGTGTTTTTAAAAACAAAATTATTTTTATTGTTCTTTCTAGAAGTAAAAATATATAAGGTTAGTAAACATTGGACTTTTGACCAAAAATGTGTTTTTTTTTTTTTTTAGATTGACGGTAGTCCTAACAAAACATATAAGCGATTTGGCGACGCAGTTCACGGAAAAGTTGACCAACCACACCTCAGAAGATAAGGAGCAAATTAATACCTACATTACCAATGTGTTTTTAGAGGTATGTATATTTAATAATATTATATTAAATCTTGACATACTATGTACTAAGTTTTTAACTCTTTATGTGATCGTGTCACAGCATGAGAAAAGTTCATTATCATAAATACAGAATCAAATACCCAACCCAACCTCGGCTCACTACAGAGCACGGGCCTCCTCTCAATATCAGAAGGGTTTGGGCATAGTCCACCACGCTGGCCATGTACGGATTGCCAGACTTTGTTATTGGCCGCTTTATAAATGCATGTACTAAGGTTTAAATGAATAAAACATTTTTGAATTTGTATTGAATTTTAATACTCTATGAGTCCTGTGAAAAGCGGTGATAGCCTAGTGGTTAGGGCGTCAGCCTCCTAAACAGAGGTCGGCGGTTCGAATCCGGGCACGCACCTCTAACTTTTCAGAGTTATGTGCGTTTTAAAAAAATATCACTTGCTTCAACGGTGAAGGAAAACATCATGAGGAAACTTGCACGCCTGAGAGTTCTCCATAATATTCTCCAAGGCGTATGAAGTCTGCCAATCCGCACATGGCCAGCGTGGTGGACTATGGCCAAACCCTTCTCATATTGAGAGGAGACCCGTGCTCTGTAGTGAGCCGGTAATGGGTTGATCATGATGATGATGATTGAATTTTAATACTCTATGAGACCTGTACTAATATTAACATATTTCTTCCACAGGCCGGCAATAGTTCGAAGTATATTGAGAATGCATTCCAGTTGGCTTTGCCCATCGTACAAATTGGTGCTGTATAAAAATTATCCTGGTGGTAAATTTAATTGTACACAAATCTCTAAACTATGAGGTGGGTCTTATAATAATACTAAGGACTAATAACATACAGATATCAGATATACGAGTAATTTACACAAATTTTTCCTTCTTTAATTTTTTTATTCAGAGATTTGAGTACAATGAATTAGCATCATTATCTTACATCGGAGGTTTAGGTCAAGCTTTACTACAATCACTAGCTATAGAATCAAATTAGTACAGTTTTGAAACCGTATATATTCAGTGTCTATTCGAATGTTTGAAGCGGTGATAGCCTAGTGGTTAGGGCGTCAGCCTCCTAATCAGAGGAATTTCTGCAATATATTCTGCAATATAATGTGACGATTTCCATAATTATAATGATATACTGTATACATATTGCGCAATTTTATAGCCCGTTTAATATCCACTCTTCATATTATACAAATTGCAAAGCTTGTAAAGAAAGGCATCTGCTGCGGTTAATGTTTATTTTTTACGGAGAAATTTCGAAACCGTCTTCGACATCTTCCGTGTGAAAACAAAAAAATATGTAAGTATTTATTTATTTATACATTTTTATTGCACATTTATTATAAGCGGTGGTATATTTTTTTTTTGTAGCCTAGTGGTTAGGGCGTCAACCTCCTAATCAGAGTTCGGTGGTTCGAATCCGGGCACGCACCTCTAACTTTTCGGAGTTATGTGCGTTTTTAAGCAATTAAAATATCACTTGCTTCAACGGTGAAGGAAAACATCGTGAGGAAACCTGCACGCCTGAGAGATCTCCATAATGTTCACAAAGGCGTGTGAAGTCTACCAATCCGCACATGGCCAGCGTGGTGGACTATGGCCGAACCCTTTTCATATTGAGAGGAGACCCGTGCTCTGTAGTGAGCCGGTAATGGGTTGATTGGTTGTAGGGTGTTTCTTAATTTCATTAGTTTTTTTCCTACGAATAGCCAGTATTGGACATGACTTGCCGATGTAAGTGTAAATGTTATTCACTAATAGGTACTAATGCTATGTTATTTTATTATTGTGATATATCTACATTAATATAATAAATGTATAGAGCCTAAATATGTTAAGTTTTTAATTTTTTTTTTACTGTATATTAATATAATAGATTTAACTGCAAACTGGATTTATGTAACTATCGATGTTTGAATGAGAAAATAAATGTATAGATTTCATTTGAAAATACAATGCAAGACAATAAAGTCTCGAGTGATCTTTGGTAATAGTAGTTTTTATTGATAAATCCCGTTGCCCCCCCCCCCCCCCCCGTGAACTGCCCCCGACTTTAGATACAATTAAAACGATAATACTTTTGTATAATGTCTGGACAGCTGAACAATTTTGACAAGCCACTACTACGAGTATATTATCCGTTGCCAGCCATTCTGTTTGACATATCTGAGTCAATTAATTATAATTACAAGTTTGAGTAATTCAAAACCAAGCTTTGTTATCGTTTATTATTTTCAATTTTTATATGAGCTTAATTATAATCTTATATAGACCCGCTGGTTGAGGCGTGTACGAATTGAGATTTTTTGTATTTACTACAAGTTAACCCTTGATCATCTTGGCAACCTTGGCAATCTTACCTGGATGGTAAATGTTGATGCAGTCTAAGATAGTAGCGGGCTGACCGGTTAGAGGTATGGTAAACCCGTACTCCTAATTAGTTTCTACGCGACGTCGTGCCGGACAAGAGAGACAAGGCGAAATATGCCATTCTGACGGCCAACCTAGTTCACTAGTTGGAGAGGCACCTAAAGAATGATGAAAGAAGTAGTTTCACGCAAACAACTAATGAGACATCTCTATACTCTTTGATTTCCACTACTAGTTAGCCCAGAGTATGTTTAACCCATACACCTAATTGGCGACATGGTACCGGAACGCTAAGCCGCCTTGCGACACGTCTTTGTCGGTAACTAGTAGTGGGTGGTAACTAGTTACGGCCGAAGCCTCCCACCAGACCTCCAACTCTAAAATGCGACTCCCCCTTTTTCGGACTGTCTATTAGCTGTACTAACCCTATTGGTTGCCACAGCGTAACCGGGGTATCAGGCGAGCTTCGGAAGAAATTTTGAGCCCCAGGGCTCGAAAAACTAAGGGAACGACTGCCTAAGGGTGCCTCCTTTGAGGCCGAACCTCGGCTTAGGCGACCTTTGGTATAACGGGGAGGGTCGGACGGTATAAAGCGACTGCGCTACTGATGTCGTCTAAAAGCTTACTTTGAGAGAGCCGCACGAAAGGGTAGAGGAACTGCAGCATATTTGGAATACTGCAGGTAATTTGGAATACTGCGATATCTAAATTAATATAAATGTGTCGTGTATTTTTTTGTCATGAACATGACGTCATACGACACGCGAAGTCATCGAATATCAAAAACGGGACGCTATCTTGTCATTCCGGCTGCCAGCTTCAAAGAAGAGAGACGTCTGCTTTGAAAACTTTTTCTACAAGAATGCAATCAGTGATCAATTTATTGTAATATTTTAAATTTTTGTTGTAATTATATAAATTGTTAAGTAACCTTGTTAGCTTGGGGTGCCAGGTCGGGTAACCTCCATGTGTGCCTGGGTGCTGTGGGTCCCTCTTGATTCGTCCGGGGGGAAGAGCAGCATTCGGGCCGGTGCACCCTGGTAACATCGGTTAACAATTTCTTTTGTGCGAGATTGTTAGCCGATGGCTAATGACCCGACAAGGAAGGGGGTCTCCGCGCGTCCCTCTGACCAAGCTGAGGGCGCAGTGGATGACCCATGGGGTGTATCACCCCGTGTGGTGGAAGGCCTGTCCAGGTATGGGACTGGCAGGCGGGGGTGGGCGGCAGTTTGCTGCTGGAGGTGGGGGTGACGACTGGTCTGGTCGTCCCCATTGGAGGTTTGCGGCCCGTCCAGGTATGGGACTGGCGGGCCGGGCCCGTCCAGGAATGGGACTGGTAGGCCGGGGTGGACGGCGAGCGTTCGCTGCGCTTGCCGTCGGCGATGGAAGGCCGGGTGCGAGAGAGCTCTTCCACCTCTCTTGCTCCTGTGCCTTCGGAGGACTTGTGGGCGATGGAAACGGGGCCGTCCATCACTCACAGTATGGTTCTCAAGTTGGCTGGTGTGCTGTTGTTCCGGCACACCTCTGACCGGCGAAACTGGGCACATTGTGCCCGAGGAGGGTCTGCTGCGGCGGACACCCGCTGGTGGAGTTGCGGTTGTATGCGAAGGCTTTCCCGTGACTCCACCATACAGCGGTGAGTAGGAACACGTGGGGGTTTTAGTCAGTAGGAGTCTGACATAACCTCTGTGCCTCCCCGTGGCGCAGAGGTATCCATGAGGATTTACCCACGATAAAAAAAAAAAAAAAAAAACCTTGTTAGCTTATAATTTTACTATGATTTTGTTATTATTTCTAAAATTAAAAATGTGACATGGATTTTTAGGTTAGGATGGACTGTTGTTAATTTGGAATACCATAATATGTGAAGGTAATTTGGAATAGTACAAATTTGCACATTTTTATGAGTGGATATTAATTATTCTGTTTTTTTTTAATGGCTTCATTTCAAAAACACAACAAGAGACAAAAGTGGGAAAATGAGGAAATGGACGCAGATATTGCCGCTGTTAATGAAAATAGAATAGGATACTTAAAGGCTTAACAATTCAACCTTCCCAGGTCAACACTTTTTCCTACACAGACTGTTCTGACGATGTAGCAACGTGAGATTCAGAGACTGCAGTTCCTATTGACGAATACACAGTGTTTTTCTGTAACGGAAGATATAGCGAGGAAAAAAGGGGGGAAGAATGGGTTTGTGGGTGACTGATTGTAAAGTGAATAATTAGATGTTATTTTTTATTTTTTTTTAAGATTGGTTACCTTTATATATTCTAAAAAAACAAACTAGTATTCCAAATATGCTGCAGTTCCTCTACGTATTATTTTTGCAGTACCGAGTTGGAAGGCAATAATGATCATGAGACAGAATACTAAGACGGTCAGCATGAAGTAATGTTTAGCGGTTCCGTTGTGTTGACTCGGAAGTACTGGGGGAGGTTATTTTACGCCTCGCTGTGAGGCAGATGTCCGTAGGGATTTTTTCCTCCCCGTATTAAATTGAGCCGGCGGGACACACCTCATTACCCAACACTCACAAAATTAATCTATCGCGTGTCACACAACGAACAACTAATCACCGCTACACTACTTCCGGCACTAAAACTGAACTATAAAATCTACCTATCACTTGCTCTATAAACCATTTGTCATTTTTAATGAATTCCACGCTTGACTAAATGTTATCATTAAATAGGTATTGAAAAGGTTCAATTAACCTGTAGGGTAGTGACACGTGCGTATCACGTAGTGGGGGGGAGGGGTTGATCAAATGGCATTGTCACTCGATCAAACCCCCCGTCGATAGGAAGGAGCTTTTCCGTGCTTCTTCTTGAGCTTTTTATTTCGAGTGGTCCGGAACGCCAAACCGCCTTGCGACACGTCTTTGTCTGTAGGGTGGTAATTAGTTACGGCCGAAGCCTCCCACCAGACCTCCAACTCTAAAATGCGACTCCCCCTTTTTCGGACTGTCTTAGCTGTACAAACCCTATTGGTTGCCACAGCGTAACCGGGCTGTTTGGCGAGCTTCCGAAAGAAGCTCTGCCAGAAGAAATTCTTAGCCTTAGGGCTCGAAGGAACTAAGGGAACGTCTGCCTAACGGCGCCTCCTGTAAGGCCGAACCTCGGCTTAGGCGACGTTTGGGATAACGGGGTCGAACGGTGAGAAGGCCTGGAAGAGATCGCTTTTAGTGATAAGGTCGCCTTTTGCAATCGTCATCTTCATGATCAACCCATTACCGGCTCACTACAGAGCACGGGTCTCCTCTCAATATGAGAAGGGTTTGGCCATAGTCCACCACGCTGGCCATGTGCGGATTGGCAGACATCACACGCCTTTGAGAACATTGTGGAGAACTCTCAGGCGTGCAGGTTTCCTCACGATGTTTTCCTTGACCGTTGAAGCAAGTAATATTTTAATTGTTTAAAAACGCACATAACTCCGAAAAGTTAGAGGTGCGTGCCCGGATTCGAACCGCCGACCTCTGATTAGGAGGTTGACGCCCTAACCACTAGGCTACCACCGCTTATAATAAATATGCAATAAAAATGTATAAATAAATAAATATATATTTTTTTGTTTTCACACGGAAGATGTTGAAGACGGTTTCGAAATTTCTCCGTAAAAAATAAACATTAACCGCAGCAGATGCCTTTCTTTACAAGCGTTGCAATTTGTATAATATGAAGAGTGGATATTAAACGGGCTATAAAATTGCGCAATATATATACACTATATCATTATATTTATGGAAATCGTCATATTATATTGCAGAATAAAATTGCCCGCTTTTTTGCCAGTCTCTTCTGTACATATTTCTTCAAAGTTATTAGATTTGCGAATGCCTAGGTACTAGGTAGAAATAGGTACGCTTTTGCGCTATCCCATATAATCGCGTGCAAATTTGTGGAATAAAAAGAAGCCTATGTATTTTTTTTTAAGTACTACAAGTTAGCCCTTGACGGCTATCTCCCCTGGTGGTAAGTGATGATGCTGTCTAGGGTGGTAGCGGGCTAACCTGTTAGGAGTATGGTGAACGCACGCTCCTAATTGGTTTCTACGCGACATCGTGCCGGAACGCTAAATCGTCTTTGTCGGTAGGTAACTAGCCACGGCTGAAGCCTGCCAACAACCAGACTCGAGCCGGGAATCGAACCCAGGACCAATATTAACTTGTGACAGCGCACGCGCTGCGCTACGGAGGTCGTCGATGTCGTCGTGTATCAAAGATTAAGTTCCTTATATCATCATGATCAACCTATTGCCGGCTCACTACAGATCACGGGTCTCCTCTTATATGAGAAGGGTTCGGCCATAGTCCGCCACGCTGGCCATGTGCGGATTGACAGACTTCACTCGCCTTTGAGAACATTATGGAGAACTCTCAGGCGTGCAGGT
The DNA here is from genome assembly GCA_928268935.1 of Lasiommata megera. Taxonomy (NCBI): domain Eukaryota; kingdom Metazoa; phylum Arthropoda; class Insecta; order Lepidoptera; family Nymphalidae; genus Lasiommata; species Lasiommata megera. Next base: position 6,289,069 of record OV743329.1, on the reverse strand, counting down.
TTCCTCACGATGTTTTCCTTCACTGTTGAAGCAAGTGATATTTTTTATTTTTTTATATAATATGCATATAATGCATATTGGCTATAATGCTATGGTGGCTATACAATTTGTCTAGATATTGCCATAAAGATAGCCCGTATGCGTATTTGTTGAAATTTAAATATTATTCGCGTATAAGAAAACCCTTTGCACAGAGACGGCCGTTTAATTTTTACCTTAGTATGGATGCGGTTAGTTTTGGTATAGCTATCTAATCTTAATATTTATTATTATTACTACTAATTATCGGGCTTTTACTTATAAGAGTAGGTTAGGGAGCATCCAAGTACACGTAACGCTACTTGTCGGGGGAGGGAGGGCCTTGTAAAACTAAAAAAAAAATTGCGTTACGTAATGCTTCCTTAGGTTATGTATTTTGTTTGTTTTTTTTTTTACCTAACAGGTTAAGTGAAGTTGGCCTGCATTAAAAAGTTTATATATGTGAAAGTTTGGATGTATGGATGCTTAGTTCCCCATCACGTAAGAACGGCTGAACTGAACTGAATGAAATTTGGAACAGTGCTAGATTCTAGTCTGGAATAACACATAGACTACATTTTATTCCGGGAAAATTGATCTGATTTTTTGATCGGGGCGTCAGTTCTCACCTATTACACAATAGATGGCGCTGTTTCGATTCCATACAAAATGAAGTTAACTAACACGCGATCGAATAAGTAGTAATCTCGCGTTCGTTACCTGCTCTAAACTCGCATCAAAGTTTTAACGTCAATTAACTGAAGGTAGGAAGGAAATTAAAATAACGAAAAGAATAGAAAAAACGCGTTTGGTAGGTACTCTGAACTTGCGTCAATGTTTGAATTTCAGTTAGCTAAGGATAATTGAATATCTACAAAAGAAATAAAATGAAACGAAAAGAAATAAAAAATTAAATAAATATTTATTCGTTCACATAATACAGTATTTGATAAGGCTGAGAACGTTTGTTAAGTGTAAAAAACGCTCTTCCCATTCTAAAATATTCAATATTATTATATTAGGTATGTAGTTGTTGAAGAAATAGCTGTGATAGCCTAGTGGTTATGGCGTCCGCCTCCTGATCAGAGATCGGGGGTTCGAACCCCGGCACGCACCTATTACTTTTCGGAGTTATATGCGTTTTTAAGCAATTAAAATATCATTTGCTTCAACGGTGAAGGAAAACATCGTGAGGAAATCTGCACGCCTGAAAGTTCTCCATAATGTTCTCAAAGGCGTGTGAAGTCTGCCAATCCACACATGGCCAGCGTGGTGGGCTATGGCCAAACCCTTCTCATATTGAGAGGAGACCCGTGCTTCGTAGTGAGCCGGCAATGGGTTGATCATGATGATGATGATGTAGTTGCTGATAGCTAATCGAATATTTAATAAGTTTATGTTAAATATTCGATTAGCTTTTATTTTAACATCTTATTTTCGTGACGTGTAGTAGGAAGGAGTATCCCCGTTAGCCTTTCACGAAACCTTCTAACAGGTGGGCAGTGGGGACTCGGGACGCATGCTTATCTCCATTGTGTCATTCGTATGTACATATATACAAACATACATACAAACATACATATATGCATACATACATGTCGGCGCGAAGAAGTTATTAACTTTATTCAGCGGCGCCAAAACCTCAAGAATTCAATAATTACCCACATTTTAATTATTGATGATTTGGCTAACACAATTTAGACAGTGACAATCAACTTTGTACAAGCATGTTTTGTGCTATAAATACAGGCGGTCGATGCCTTTGGCAGATTCTCTCGCTCGAGACGTCGTACTGTTCGGACCTCAAAGTTATTATCGCAATAAAAGTGTAAACCGGCAAGTTGTGGTTTTAATTACTATGAGCGAAAGTAAACAAAATCGTGACGTCACCCTTACAAAAAAACAACTCGGACCCCCTTGACGCGACATACATCATTAGTCTAATATAGTCATATTGTTGGGTAAAGGAGAAAGGGATTTAGAGCATACACCCGCCACACTGCTCCAATGCGGAGTGGTGGACTTTTGAAAAGATTGGAAAGACTGTTAACACAATATGATAGATCACTATCATATACAATAATCGTGACAGACGGCGTAAAATGCTCTACGGGGCCATCACCAATTTTATTACTCCAGGTTGTTACCAATACTGGGTATTTGAAAATTTTCTTATATAAGTAATTTGAAAATTTTTGGCGCCGTAGAATCGAACCCAGGACTTTTTGATCAATTTTTAACGCTGGGAAAAGCATTTACATAATAATCATTTAAAAGGCTCTTTCGATGCGTTAATTGCATAGTAGTGAGTTGATGGTGATAATTACATTCGCAAACTTAAGACTGAAGCTATGAGGGTTCCAAACTCGCCCCGGTCTAAGAACAAACTTATCCGGGTGACTTTTCTTTTTGTTATCGCCATCTCACATGCTATTTAAAATTGTTTAAGAGCTTTATAATATCAGAACAATATTTCATACCCAAGCTTGTTTATCATTTACGTAATCCTTTACACTATAATATGACTTTTCTACAAGCTTGCTTACTTCTTAACTTAACTGGGAGGATTTAGGCTGAGATCTATATAACGTACTTTGACTTGACTCAGGCAAAGTCAGTGTTAAAATGAGATAGATTAATAATGCCTTATACATAACTTGGTCTCTTTTACACTGTATCTTAAGTCAGAGGTTAAGCTTAAGCTCTATAGATCTCTCATCCAGATTCAAGGCTGTACTTCACAATGGAGGGGAATTTATTCTGCCCCGTGGAAGGCTCTGGATTGCCCCGTATGACTTTTCCCCAATAACATTTCTTACCATACGGTCTGACGGTTGGTGAAATTTATAATGAAACTAGCTGACCCGACAAACATTGTTTTGCCAAATAAATTATTTCTAGGGAATTTCTATTGTAGAAAAAAAAATAACTAACTTATTGTGTGTATGGACGTGGTATATGAGTGAAAGAGGCATGGAGCGCTGTAAAATTAAATATTTCATAATTAGTATGGAATTATGGAGTATGGGAACAAACATTGTGACACGAGAATTTTATATATAAAATATGGTCGTATTACCTTGGATTTGAAATTTGTATATTGACAACCTCCGTGGCGCATTTTAAAGTTGGAGTTCATGGGTTCGATTCCCGGCTCCAGTCTGGTCTGGTGGGAGGTTTCGGCTAGTTACCACCCTACCGGCAAAGGCGCGTCGCCAAACGATTTAGCGTTCCGGCACGATGTTGTGTAGAAACAAATTAGGAGTATGGCTTTACCATACCCCTAACAGGTTAGCCCGCTACCATCTTAGACTGCATCATCACTTACCATCAAGTGAGATTGCCGTCAAGGGCTAATTTGTAGTGGATAAAAAAATATATATTACAACTAATCTGTCATCAATCTGATTATGAAACAATTATTATTATAAGTGTTTCCAACAAATACTTAACTCAGTTTGAAAATCCAATCTGATACCATTTTAGTCAACTAATTAAGTAAGTGACAAGTATACGTCTCTTTTTATCGTATCTATAAATCTCCTTTATCTGTCTATCGGATGAACAAAGTCGGAAGTAGGTAGGCAAAAAAAGAAAAGGGCACTCCAATAAATCACTTCGAAAGGATCTGTGTATAGATTCGCCTTCTTAAAAATAATAATAAACTATACCTACACACGGTATTGGGTGGCACGTAAAAAGAGCACTGACGAAAAATCCGGCTATCATAAATTGAATCAACAAAATTGTATTAGGTACACCTATAACACGCACGTATTATTATGCATTCATTGGTATGTTGGTAGCTGACTGAATAGCTTCTGGACTGATACCCACGCGATGATTTTTATCCTAAAACATATATGAAATAAAAAAAACTATAGTTTACACCATACAAAAGAAGAAATACAAGAAAACAAATGACAAGCAGAAAGAAAAGAGGTACAATAGGCGGCCTTATCGCTATTGAGCTATCTACAGGCAACCTACCCCAGGATAAAATATTAAGAAAGGCAGGGTTAGGCTGTACAATACAAATTATAAATGGTTATAAAAATGAATACATAAAAATATATGCGCCAATACGAAGCGAGCGTAGTCTACGTACTAATGCGAGAAACTGGATTCAAACCACTTCATCCCTTTGGGGATATGATATGGTTATAATTTCTTGCATAACAAATAAACTCATTACACATTAACATTCTTTTTTTCTAAGATAGCGTCGGAGGTTAGAGAAAGGGCGCTAGCCGTATCATGTGGAATTATAAAATCATCCACTTCACAGTAAAACGACCGGCGCTCTTTTTACGTGAAACCTACAGTGAAACCGAATGCTCTCCGAAACACAAGTGGCTAAGTATTATTTTTAAGGTAACAACGGAAATTACAGAGTACTTCCTGACTTAGAAATGTTCAATGACAATTGAATAATTTATTACCTTTTACCGTGTCGATGGAAAATGAAAAGATTTTGGCACGCTATAGGTAGGGTGACGATGATGAGTTGTAAGTTTGGAACTATAATAAGTCTTATTAATATTTTCGATTGGTTTGCACTGACTGTAAAACTTTAGGCCACTATAGATTTCTCAGTAGTTTTATGATCAACCCATTCTCGGCTCACTACAGAACACGGGTCTCCTCTCAATATGAGAAGGGTTTGGCCATAGTCCACCACGCTGGCCATGTGCGGATTGGCAGACTTCACACGCCTTTGAGAACATTATGGAGAACTCTCTGACGTGCAGGTTTCCTCACGATGTTTTCCTTCACCGTTGAAGCAAGTGATATATTGATTGCTTAAAAACGCATATAACTCTAAGTTATAGGTGCGTACCCGGATTTGAACCCCCGACCTCTGATTAGGAGGCTGACGTCCTAACCTAGTGGTTAGCCTAGTGGCTATTACAGCTTCATTTTTACACGTGTAAATATGTATAAATCTACGCAAAACAAAAGCCTAGTCACCCTAAACTCAAGGGATTAACTACAGATGTATAGGGACACCTTTCAAAGGTGTGTTTTGAATATTGACATGCTCCATGGTGTATGTACCCATCTCTCGCCATGCCTAACGATTGTCATGCACACGCGTTTTGCTTTGCGGACACCATGGCTTAATATGGCACAAGGTGCTCGCAGAATACCAATGGGATTCCATGCTACATTGTAGTAAAAAGGATTTTGTTAGTACAACTTTAACAATTTAAATATTTTATTCTTTACTAGTCGCTGAAGTCCTTGCCCGAATGCAGAAGAACACCATAGTCAGAACCATCAAACAGCGTGAGATCTCGTACCTAGGTCATATATTGCGTAACGATAGGTATCGCCTGCTGCAAACTATTATGATGGGGAAGATTGCTGGAAAAAGAGGTGTTGGAAGGCGAAAGAAGTCGTGGCTCTGAAACATACGGGAGTGGACTAGCATCAAGTCGGTCGAAGAACTATTCCTCTTAGCCATGGACAAGGAACGTTTCAAAAAACTGACTGCTGACCTCCAGTAATGGAGAGGCACTTGAAGAAGAAGAAGATTCTTTACTAGCTAACGCCTGCGACTCCGTCTGCGTTGAGTTAGTGTGTGTGAAACTTTGTTTGTCTTCCAATCACGATGCAATGGGTTACTAAACCGACGACCTTGAAATAATTAATCTTGGGATAATCTGTAAAGTATCTCCTTTCTAACAAAATAAGAATGAATGAAATCGGAGTACGCGTTAATGAATTACAACTAAATACGCATTTTGACTTTCATCCCTCCCAAGGGAACCGGAGTATCATTTACTTGTATACCAAATTTCATTCAAATCTATCCAGTAGTTTCGTGGCGTGATAGATTGGCGCGGCTAAGATACAGACAGACAGACAGACAGACAGACGGACAGACAAAAAATAAAAAATGATTGTTTTGTGCTCAGTATCGATAGTAAAGCATCCTCCATTTAAGATTTTCAAAATATATTTAATATACAGATTTTCTCCTGTTACAGTTTTATTATATTATAGAAAAATATAAATATAAAGATGATTTTGACGACCTCCGTGGCGCAGTGCGTTGCATTATAATATTGGAGGTCCTGGGTTCGATTTCCGGCTCGAGTCTGTTCTGGTGAGAGGCCTCTGCCGTGGCTAGTGACCACGCTACCGAAAAAGCCGAGTCAAGAAATTTAGCGATCCGGCCCGATATTGCTTAGAAACCAATTAGAAGTGTGGGCTTACCATAGTCCTAACATGTTAGCCCGCTACCATCTTAGACTGCAACATCACTTACTATCAGATGAGATTACCGTCACGGGCTAACTTGTAGTGTATATAACAAAAACTTTTTCTTAGCGTAAACTCTAACCTCGCTTCTTGTTATTTTTTTTATCTTCTATAAGATTGCTATAATAGGGATCTTATAATAGGGATCGCTTTTTAGCGATAAGGTCGCCTTTTGAACGTCTTATTTATTTTTTATGGAGTACAATTAAGTGTAACTCACCTAGCCAAGTGTAGCCTGTTTGAGCTCTCTTAGCTTTGGTTTTAAGTTGGCGAGTGTAGTTATCACCATCACTTCACGAATAGAAATAATGAAAAATGTGATACGAGTATATAAGAAGGATTCATAGATGCCTGTAATAAGTTTATATGAATAAAGCTATTTTTGATTTGATTTGTATTTTCATTTCATTTTCATTTATTATACGCTTTGCGTGTCTGCACGTTTCTAACAGGTCAGAATATATTTTCGATCTCTGCTAAAATCCATTAGTACTAGGATTACTTCACTAATATTAATATTAATATTAAATACATATAAGATCGGACGACTATTTTAAAGCTATATTCAAAAAATCCTTGAGTTTTTAGTAATTCAAATTAAGGATAGAGTGTAGGGAAAAAGCGTGTGTGTCACCTCCTACGCACGAACGGAGTTTACTCCATCAGATCGCCTGTCTAAATAGGCACAAAAAAGGCTTACTAGTCTAAGAAAAAGATTAATACCATAACAAATAGTAAATAAACGAATCAATGAAAGCACCTAAGTAATGTATATGACGAATCAAGGGCATCCAAGTGTTTTTTTAGTTTGTTTACTTTGGCTCATAGTAATTAAAACCACAATATGCGGGATTACACTTTTATTGCGACAATAACTTAGAAGTCCGAACGGCCCGACGTCTCGAGCGAGAATGCCACGAAAGGCATCGACCGTATTTATAGAAAAGCATGCTTGTACAATAATGATTGCTACCGTCTAAGTTGTGTTAACAAAATCATCAAGAGTTCAAATGTGGGTAATTATTGAATTCTTGTTGTTCTTGGCGCCGCTGAATGAAGTTAATAACTCCTTCGCGCCGACATCATTTTATATTCATTCTATTTACATTTATTAGTATTACAATTCGGTTAAGTATTATAGATCAAACATTTTACAATAATAGATATGACATATTATTCTTACGCCTGAAAAGTGAGCAGAATAGGTTGCGCACAAAAACGTAACGAAGGCAGTGGAATTTACTGCTCATATTTAAAAATTGTGATAGCTGTGATAGCCTAGTGGTTAGGACGTCCGCCCCCTAATCAGATCCTAAGGTCGGGGGTTCGAACCCGGGCACGCGCCTATAACTTATGTGCGAGTTATGTGCATTTTTAAGCAATTAAAATTTCACTTGCTTCAACATAGCCCGGTTACGCTGTCGCAACCAATAGGGTTAGTACAGCTAATAGTCAGTCCGAAAAAAAAAAATTGCTTCAACGGTGAACGGTGAAGAAAAACATCGTGAGGAAACCTGCATGCTTGAGAGTTCTCCATAATGTAGTCAAAGGTGTGGTAAGTCTGCCAACCCGCACATGGCCAGCGTGGTGGACTATGGCCAAACCCTTCTCATATTGAGAGGAGATCCGCGCTCTGTACTGAGCCGAGAATGGGTTGATCATGATGATGATGATGATGATTTAAAAGTTATAAAATATTTAAGTAAACTCCAAAAAAATATTTTCTACTTTTTAGTTCGGTTTATTAATAAAAGCGTGTTAATTTTTTTAGTATATCATTTTTTTTTATTCATAGTTTAGACGGCCGAGAGTTCGCGACGGGATGTCGCCATGTCAAATGTGTATCCGATGTCCAGTGTCGGTGTCATGACACGACGGACCATTGTTCGACTTTAAAACAATGTCACTAAACAATGACACATTAAAGCTCGAATGGTTTCATTAATTTGTATTGACAGTCACGTTTGTTTGCTTTTTGAGTGCCCTTTATTTACTGTATAGGCAGGTATATGCTCTTAACAGGTGACACGGTGCATCTGAATTTGTAAGGTTTGGACCGTATATTGTAGATGGAGAACAAAATTACTAATGACCTTGACAATCAAATCTATGATAATTTAATTCATGAAACCAGGCATCAAATTCAAATTCAAATTCAAAATAATCTTTATTCAAATAGTCCTTTAAATGGCACTTTTGACGCGTCAATAATTTACATAGTAGTTATTTCATAGTGATAACTATATTCGTAAACTTTAAACTAAAGCTATGAGGGTTCCAAACGCGCCCCGGTCTAAGAAGCCCACAACAAACTTAGCCGGGGCGTTTTCGTTTTTCGTTATCACCATCTCACATAATGAATACTAAATTATAGTACCTATGGAGATAGAGCAATTTACACCCAAGCTTTTTATCGTTTATATAATCCTTGATATCATGAGCTGATATTAATATAAGTTTTGGGAAAACTTTGATTGATAACTTTATTCCGGCAAAAAAAAAACATACATATAGTTTACAACAGAAGTCTTATAACATAAATTGTCTAATATATTACACTACCATTATGCACCTGATTTCCGAACTAGTTAAGACTGTATCTCGGAAAACAAGGCCACCAGCTCGGAGTCACAGATCAGAAATATTTTATAAGGAGCATGAGTGTGAGTGAGTGATGTGTATGGGATGTGTGTGTATGTGGGTTTGTGTGAGCGCGCGCGCGTGTGCGTGAGTGTGTGTGTGTGTGTTTAACTATTTGATTACACTAGAATATCCAATAGTCCTTCAGTAGCCGCATAAGTCTGCTTCAGAAGCCATTCTTGAAGAGTAATTTTTAATTTATAGCTATTTAAAGAGTGGAGAGAAAGAATCCTGTGTAAATTATTATATATGTAAGGTCCAAGGAACACAAAAAACCTACGGCTAAAAGCTGATATTCACTATTCACTAGATTCTCACGCGTACAGGGATATAAAATGAAGTTGTATATAATATGTCTTAATTAAACACTGGCTAAATCAAACCTGTACCGTAGGAACGGAACTGGGCATCCGGGCATCTGTCGGACGCTGCCAGTCGGTGTCAGCATATCAGGGTACCCACACAGCTACTGGTAACTGCGATTATTAAATAAACACGTTAAGTTGAGACAGAAACTCTGTGATGACTTTATTATTCAAGGCAATTCCGATTAGCCCAAAAAAGCATCTGAGGTTTTGTTAATTGGTTGCGGAGATATTAAATGAATACTGGATAATTTTAGGTAAAAGTGCGTATTTTTTTATGGATGAAACTAGAGTTCAAACTCAAACTCTTTCCTTTCACAAAAGGTTGTCTGGAGGAGATCGCTTTTAGCGATAAGACCGCCTTTGCGCATTATGTTTGTTTTTTTTTATTTTATGTTTGTTTTATTTATTTTGAATTCATGTTTGTAGTGTGCAATAAAGAGTTTATCTATCTATCTATCTAGATTATCGATACCCAGATCGGTCCGAAAGTTGCTACGTACAATCCATAATGTAATAGATAAAAGTCGAGCGATGGTGCTCGGATTTGATTTTTTAAATTTCGTGCGCCACTTGGTGCTCCTTTAACGTTTTTTGGTGCTATTTAATTATATGATGCCGTAGTGACGTGCACAGGGTTTTGTCCAGGGTATACTGTAATATAGAGTAATTCTACTTCATTATGCGTATTTAGAGTAGGCAGTGCTTTTAAACGAGTATGAAGTTAACTCAAATGTGTTTAAGTACGTTATTTAACAACACTTAGCCAACACAGATTTCTACAATGTTTTCATTACTCCGGATCCTCCTTGGGTATTCTTTTGTGCTTGAACGAAGTACACTGTAAATCCGATATTTCTTTGTTTTTTTCGACCTACAGTTTTATGTTTAACAGGGTTGTGTCTTTTGCCTTGGGTGCCTTAAATCCAAAACCACTTTGTTTAAACAGACATACGAATTCAATTTCGGGTATCAAATATTTCACGCAAGTCTTACTCGTGTAGTTGCCCTTATCTATAAGAGAAGTGATGTTGGGAACAGTTTTTAACGAGCGCAAAAACTTTGAATCCCTTTCTAAGTTAAACGAAAGGTGGATTTTTTATGAGACCCCGAATGTACCGGGGTATCGATTTCACGCTCTAACTGATACAATTGAAAAGTTGAAGCTATACCTTTAAACGTATGTCTGTATTTATCATCTTACCCACTGGTTTTGATGATGATGATTATGCAGACCATCACCGATTGTTTAACACGGCACCGGAATAACTCGAATTCTCTAACTTTCAGATCAACCTTTTTTAACAGATAAACTCGCTTATTTTTGAAGTGAAAACTTCTTTAGCGGCGTTGAGCACTTTTTCTGTAATGGGTATAAAATCTTAAACTCGCGTCAGGACACGTGCCCTGATCGAAAAAGCGTAAGACGGATGGAGAGTAGACAGCTATCCCCTCTCTACGGCGCGGCGAAAATGTATGCCTGGGCCTACTGTTTCGTTTAGGCAGCGCAGGGCGCTTGCGCGAATGTTCGTGTATGTTACAGCGTGCCACGCGCATCCATGGATGGTGACAGCTGATGGCTCGACCGTCTGTGTAGTGATCACATTGTTGTGTATTCGTAAAATTCGTGAATGTAAAGTGCTTAAAATATGGAAATTGATATAGATAAACTTTTTAATGTAAAATAATTGTAATAGTTTTAAAGTGTTAAATTTTTAATGTAATATAAATTGTCATGTTTGTGTACGATAGCGCAATAAATGAATATTGTATTCTACCACATAAATGATAGTACTTTTATACTGATAAAGCAATTGGTGCAAAATTATTCCCTAACCATTCCAAAATATCAAACATGCTCAACGTTAATAATCAAGTTTTCACTTCTGCCGGCACTCCCGGAGTGCAACCCGTCTTTTTTTTTTTTTTTTTATTATTATTTGGCTATTTGGGCATCACAAGAAGGCTCAGTCATTTAGTGGAAGTGGTAATGGGCGGTGCACATAGCTCAAGCTAGTTAAGCTTATTGGCTGTAACTAAGTCAGCCCTTGACGGCTATCTCATCTGGTAATAAGTGATAATACAGTCTAGCGTGGTAGCGGGTTAACCTATTAGGGGTATGGTAAACCCACACTCCTAATTGGTTTTTACACGACATCGTGCCATAACGCTTAATCGTTTGGCGACACGTCTATGTCGGTAGGTTGGTAACTAGCCACGGCCGAAGCCGTTAATGAATATCCATAAGAATAATACAAAAATTAAAAAAAAAAAGACGGTAGGTGTAAAATAAAATTGTAGTGTCGTTTAGTATGCTGCACAAAATTAATAACTCATTCAAAGAAAACTATTTCATATTGTAACAAATTACCCACCGAAATATTGGAGATGTCTCTAAGCAAGTTTTTTATAACGTAATTGAAACATTCTATTATGATATTATAAAGTATTACATACATAAATAAAGCGGTGATAGCCTAGTGGTTAGGGCGTCAGCCTCCTAATCAGAGGTCGGCGGTTCGAATCCGAGCACGCACCTCTAACTTTCGGAGTTATGTGCGTTTTTAAAAATTAAAATATCACTTGCTTCAACGGTGAAGGAAAACATCGCGAGGAAACCTGCACGCCTGAGAATTCTCCATAATGTTCTCAAAGGCGTGTGAAGTCTGCCAATCCGCAAATGGCCAGCGTGGTGGACTATGGCCAAACCCTTCTCATATTGAGAGGAGACCCGTGCTCTGTAGTGAGCCGGTAATGGGTTGATTATGATGATGATGATGTTGACAGACATAAATGATAGACGTTAAAAGCTTCGGTGTGAATTGCTCTAACTACATAGCTGATCATAATTAATTATTGACTATATTACAAATAAAAAGCAGACTTATTTGGTAGTGGGCTTCTACTAAAACCTGGGCGCATTTTGAATACTGCTAGATTTAGTTTTAAGATAACAAATTTTGTTATCACCTTACGAATAGCCTCATATAAGTAGGTTTATTTTTTTTATTTTATTTATTTATTTCTCATTTGAATCGGACACGGAAGCATCCATAGATTGTTAGTATGCTAGTAACATTTTATCCTTAATTACTGTATTGGTATTGTTATTACATCACAAAATACATTTTTTTTAATGCATAAAACCTTTCGTAATTTAGTTATTTTTTTTTAAAAGGGACAGTACTATGTTCCAGATACCTATATAATTATAGCGTAGACGCAAATAGCGATAAAAGTGAGGCGAGAAAAAAAAAATGCATTAGAGCCCCAGTTACAGGGCAGGGCGTGAGACAACACCGTACCACTTCCGAGACAAGGTTCCAATGTACAGGTAGAATAGATGTAGGTACACGCGTATGGAGAAATGTATTATCTTATTTTTTAATTGAAATTTTCAAACAGGTAACTTTAAACTCAGAAAAATTTTATCTTATCACAAAACCAGGATGGTATGTGTCATGATTTCCAAAGGTATTAGATTTTCATCATCATCATGATCAACCCATTACCGGCTCACTACAGAGCACGGGCCTCCTCTCAATATGAGAAGGGTTTGGCCATAGTCCACCACGCTGGCCATGTGCGGATTGGCAGACTTCACACGCCTGAGAACATTATGGAGAACACTCAGGCGTGCAGGTTGTTGAAGCAAGTGGTATTTTAATTGCTTAAATTAAATTAAAAGACACTAAATTCTAATTGTTTTTATTTTTATTTTTAAACAATAAGAATTTAGTGTCTTTTAATTTACATACTTATAATGACTTAATCATTTAAATGAGAATATATAATTAAAGTACGTGATTTGACTTAAATGATTTAGGTTTACTTTTGACAATTTCAATGAAAAATATCTCAATTGAAGATACCGGATTTGAATGAGGCAAAACGGAAAACATGACGTACGAATCGGCCCTTTGTAAGTTAGTTAGTCGTTGGTCATTGTTGGTTAGTTATTGTTTAGTGTTGGTACCGAAAAGTGGTCTCCAAGGTTCTGGTTGTACAAAGGTGTGTAGAATGTTATAGATAAACAAGAATAGATATTGAAGAAATGTTCCTTATCAACAAGGTGTGTATAATCCTATAAATAAATAAGAATAGATACTGATGAAGTGTGTTTCTTAAAATATGTTTGTTTTAAACTTAATGGTTGATTATTCACGATACTTTTACTCTAAAGTATTTTTTTGAACGAGAATTGAGAGAGAAATTTCAATAATATTTCCCGCTTGGACACATTTAGTTGTGATATGAAAGAGATGCAGCTATAAATTGTTTAACTGATTGATTGATTAACTTTAATATAAGCAAAGGTTTTTTTTTTATTTCATCACAAAACCAGGAAGGTACTTTTTATTTAAATTAACAAGTTGACATTTCAAGATACTTGTTACTTCACCGCGTTTCTATAACGAGAGTTTAGATGAAAACAATTATATTACAGTTTTTGGACTTTTGTGTGGTAAACAATAAAAAATTTATTCATTCATAATATTAATGAATTAATACACTTTTATTGTGCACCATCGATAATAATACAAAAATGCAAATAAAATAAAGCGGAAAGATAGAAGGTACAATCTGGCGGCATTATAGCTAAATAGTAATTTTTTCAGGCACCCATAGGCGCAAAACCAAAACGCTTTAGATGCATGGCAGGTGGTACGTAAAATAATGTATATATATGTAATGTAATTAAATAAAACTAAGTCAAATATAGCCCCTATTCATGACAGGTGTAGTCGAAGCCCTTTCTGACGCGACTGTACCGGAAGCGGACGGTGTGAGTGCTCATTGTGACTGTTTCCGCCATCTTTACTCCAGCTTCGGATGAATGGGAACATGCCCTACTACTCTGTTGCAAAATATTTGTAGATCACAGAAAGGATGTTAATAAAGTAGACGCTTTCAGAGCAAAATCCGTGTGACAGGCATGAAGGCGTTTTGCCTCGTAAGTTTAGTAGTCTTTGACGGCATTTCACCTGATGGTAAGTGATGATGCGAAATTGCGAACTGAGATTCAAATGCCTGAAATTTTCAGAAACATTGTATAATATTAACGAGAACTCTCATATTCTATTTCAGTTATTTCTCGCGTAGGTAACATGAACGACTTTATTTATGTACCTGTGTAAGCAGAGTTTAATTAACATTGCTTGAACATTTTCACGTTTTTGAAAACCCTCAGCATCGATTTCGTTAATTTGCCAATCATCATCATCATCGTCATCATGATCAACCCATTGCCGTCTCACTACAGAGCCCGGGTCTCCTCCCAATATGAAAAGGTTTTAGCCATAGTCCACCACGCTGGCCATGTGCGGATTGGCAGACGTCACACGCCTTTGAGAACATTATGCAGAACTCTCAGGCGTGCAGGTTACCTCACGTTGTTTCCTTCACCTTTGAAGCAAGTGATATTTAAATTGTTTAAAAACGCACATAACTTTGAAAAGTTAGTGGTGATCAAACCCACGACCTCTGACTAAAAGGTTGACATCCTAGCCACTAGGCTATCACAGCTTCTTCATTTTAAAAGTTGATAATTAATTTTAAAAGTTTGTTATAATTATTAATACTTTATTCTATTGCATTGTTCATGAAGTAAATTCTAGTTACACCACAGATCGTTAGCATTATAATTTAGTTAATTTACGGCATATGTTAGACTATTCATAATATTTGCAGCACGTGTGTTATCGGAAGTGGCCACTGTTCGTAATAAAATTCCCGATAAAATTACAGTAATCAATATCTGTAGTTACCGGTAATTCACCGGAACACGCATACATCTATTTTTTTGACATACATTGCTTTTTATTGGTAACTCTTTAACCCTACTTATGGATGGGAAAAAACTATTTTGATTCTAGTTTTTTCTAGATCTGCGTATGCCTTTTTTTATAGACTACAAATTAGGCTTGACTGTAATCTCACCTGATGGTAAATGATGATGCTGTCTAAGATGGTAGCGGGCTAACCTGTTAGTGGTATGGCCAATTTATACTCCTAATCGGTTTCTACGCGACATCGTGCCGGAACGCTAAATCGCTTTGCGACACGTCTTTGTAGGTAGGGTAGTCACGGCCGACGCCTCCCACTAGATCAGACTCGAGCCGGGAATCGAACCAAGGACCTCCGACTTTGTAATGCGACGGCGCGTGCGCACATCAAAAGTAAATGATATTTAAGCCTAGTTATATTAAGTTATCACCATTATCACAATATATGTAACTTCGTCAAAAGGTTTCCTTATCTCAAGTAAGGGGGTTATTTAAAGCTTATATATATAGATTTTTGACAAGTATGTAAACGTTTTTTTTATACACCACAAAGTTAGCCCTTGACGGCTATCTCACCTGATGGTAAGTGATGATGCAGTCTAGGATGGTAGCAGGTTAACCTGTTAGGAGTATGGTAAACTCACGCTCCTATTTGGTTTGTACGCGACATTGCGCCGTAACGCTAAATCGCTTTGCAACACGTCTTTGTAGGTAACTAGCCACTAGACCAATCATTAAAATATAGTTATTTTTCAAACGTACATTAGAACAACTCTTTATACAAATCCAGCAATGAACAGTCTACTATAGATCCCTAAAAGTTGAAAATCGATTGTACACTCGTGCGGCCGAACAAATTACGAGTTATTAATTTTTCGAAAACACACTGTATCGAAAATCATTACGAGCAAAAATTAATAATTGAAAAATGCCAACCAATGTCTGGTGCCAGCGACCGTGAAATTGGTACCTCAGTTGGGGGGTATGGGCTTTCTGTTTTGACACAATACATACCTACATGGTCGCGTGTCCCGTGACTATACGCTACTTATGTAGGTGTGACTAGCGTATGCGATTTCGCTTACATTAAGTCCGTTCTCGTGTTGTCTACGAATTTGTATGTAAGTCTATCAGCTTACATACAAATTTTAGTAATTTTAGTAGCTTTTCTTGTAGCAGAATGGCGAAGTGTAAAAATACCTTTATATACCTTCATTTTTAAATACCTTTATATACTTTTATTTATTTAGGCTTTCAGTATGGCATATTATGTGCGTTTAAAAAAATCACTTGCTTCAACGGTGAAGAAAAACATCGTGAGGAAACCTGCCCGTCTGAGAGTTCCCTATAATGTTCTCAAAAGTCTGCCAATCCGCACATGGCCAGCGTGGTGGACTATGGCCAAACCCTTCTCATATTGAGAGGAGACCTGGGCTCTGTAGTGAGCCGGCAATTGGTTGATCATCATCATCATGCATAGACGCCAAGAAGAAGTACCTAATTACTATTGAAAATCCTTAAGGTGTGTTTTTATAAAACTAACATTGAGCTAAGATAAAGTCATCTAGTACCGGTCAATTTATGCCTAAGATGAATTTCGAGAACCCAATATTGATTTCACGATTAGATAGCCTGACTCCCAAAGTCTTTTTAGCGACAGGTTACTTTTTTGTGTCTTGTTAGAAGTAGGTACCTATATCTCACACTTCCTAACAAAAAAGTATTGGAACTACATAAATATAGATACATTTTATTACGCTGCGCAAACATCCTCTCGAATTGTTTTTGAATACAATTACTCGATGTAGGTAGGCGGGTGTTTGTTTATACGTGAATTATGTTCTAGTTACTGGCTGCCAGTGGTTTTTGGTGGACTTAAATCATTGTTTGGATAAGCAATTATGATTGGCTAAAAGTAAAGCTCGATATTTGCTTGATGTAGGTACACTTCGTAAGAAAATACGTAGCAAGATAAAGTTCGATATTTGACTGGTGTACAGTTGGTAAGAAAATGCGTAACAAGATAAAGTTCGATATTTGACTGGTGTACAGGTGGTAAGTAAATGCGTAACAAGATAAAGTTCGATATTTGACTGGTGTACAGGTGGTAAGTAAATGCGTAACAAGATAAAGTTCGATATTTGACTGGTGTACAGTTGGTAAGTAAATGCGTATCAAGATAAAGTTCGATATATGCTTTTTGTACACTTACTAAGAAAACGCGTAACAGGATGAATTTCGGTATTTGACTGGTGTATGATTTGGTAAGTAAATCCGTACCAAGATAAAGTTCGATATATGCTTATTGTATAGTTAGTATATTCAACTTAAATTTATATATTCTATACAAATTTAAGTTAACTCTCACGCGATCAAAACAGGAGGAAATTTCTGCATTCTAGTCTTATCAGGGCGAGGTGTGAAAATTATTTTTTATATTATTTTATGAGAATAATATTATCAGTCAAATGAATGCTTAATATCTTCTTGCCATTCGCACCCGGATCAATGCAAATGGCGCTTCGTGATGGGAATCTAGCCAAGGGCGGTTGAAACTCGGTATCGGCTGTTGAGAATTTTAAAAATGCGTTTTAAATATATTAAAAGGGTTTTGTTATCTTGCGTATGCGTTCGGAGAATCGGTTACAATCTTGAACAGTTATTGCCTTGGGAGTGATATTATCCATACCGATAGTTAAAATATTAAGCCAGTGATTTCGTTTTAAAAATAAAATGAAAAATTCAAGGAAAACTTACAGCTAAAGCTAGAAAAAGTAAGATAAGAAGAGAAGAAAATTAAAGCTGATTACAAGTTTTCACAAATAGAACCACAAAAATAATAAAAGAAGATAAAGAAAAGACTAAAATTATTAATAATTCATAGTTTTAAGTTCTTTTACTTAATTATTTATAGTGCATAAGTTTAGCATATTCTAAAGGTGAATATAATAAAGGTGAGGTCGCCTCCCCATAATGGTAAAGTTTCTGGAGGACGGTTAGCTTTACAATTAAAATGTGTTTGAAATATTTTTGAACATTAAATTAAAAAAAAATACTAAACTGGGAAGAAAAAGAATAGAAGGGGGAAAACGATAATATTAAGGAGAACAAACAAAAAAAAAATCTGTTCAACGAATTATTTAAATAAAAACTCTATTAAGTCCGAATTATTGTTCAGTGGATTATAACTCAACCAATATCTACACTTTCTGAAATTGGTGGTAGATCGCCAGACTTGTTTCTAGTACTTATAAAGTCAGAATAGGTACTACAAATAAATTAAAATTAATAAATACTTATAAATATATTTTTATATTGTCTGTTCTGGCTTATATTCCTATAATAGTTCCTATAATATTATTATAATAGTTGTTAACTTATACTTATTAACTGTATAGGTTTATACGAAAGTTATATATAAGTCTATATGTATATATATATATGTTAATAATAATCAATTTTTGACAAGCAACATTTGCGAGACCTAAGGTTTATTATTATTACATAAAACTAAATTTAGTTTCATGTAATTTAACTTACCATAAAATATATTTAGCCTTTTTAGCTTAAAAATTACAACTTTCTGTTGTAATTTTTAAGCTGAAAAGGCACGACAAAAAAAAAAAAAAAGGTATTAGTATTAGTAAGAATAATCAATTTTTGACAAGCAACATTTGCGAGACCTAAGGTTTATTATTATTACATAAAGCTAAATTTAGTTTCATGTAATTTAACTTACCATAAAATATATTTAGCCTTTTTAGCTTAAAAATTACAACAGAAATAAGCTTTAGATCTATTTAGTATCTTGTTTTCTTCTGTTTAGGTTTGAGGGCCTTCGTGGTGCTGTTGCGTTATAAAGTTGAACCCAGGACCTCGTGAACTGAGTTTGCTAAACGCTGGCAGAGAATGTTTCATAAAGATAAATCCTTTTTATAAGTGACAATGTGATGTACAACTAATAATATGTGACACACTATAATGAAAAATTCATGTTGATCTTAATTGCCTTTTTAGGATTATTTAAATCAAATTTTATATGCAATTAGTTGCGGAAATATATTAAAAACAACGCGGTGGCTTGGTCATTGACTCCAAAGATGTATAGGTACGAAATTGTAATAAGTCAATTTAACATTGATTTACAAGGAAGGTAATACGTCAAACTCAAAATTTGAGTACGACTAAAGAAAGATGGCGCTGTTCAGTTTCTTCCCTACAATAAATATTTTTAATCAAAAACAACTTTCTAATAAATTAAAGAAATAAGCTTATTTCAATTATTTGTTTATTGATTGATTGATAATGCACATTAAGGTATATAGTTACTTCTGTGTAATATATTGTATTTAAAAGCTATCTTAGCTTTTAAATACATATTTTATGAAGTCAGATTCATCATGATCAACCCATTACCGGCTCACTACAGAGCACGGGTCTCCTCTCAATATGAGAAGGGTTTGGCCATAGTGCGGATTGGCAGACTTCACACGCCTTTGAAAACATTATGGACAACTCTCAGGCGTGCAGGTTTCCCCACCATGTTTTCTTCACCGTTGAAGCAAGTGATATTTTAATGTTTTAAAAACGCACATAACTCCGAAAAGTTAGAGGTGCGTGTACGGATTCGAACCGCCGACCTCAGATTAGGAGGCTGACGTCCTAACCACTAGGCTATCACCGCTTCAGTCAGATTAACTTTGTTAAATTAGCGTAAAGTTTTTATTTAATTGATTGTTGGATAAGCCACATTAAGATGTTTAGGATGGCTTTGAGTCATCTGGAGTCGTATTTAGTGACTCATAAGTGGGTCTCAACACGGTGAAGGGAGGCTGGGAACCGCGGAAGCATTAAGTAGTCAGGAACTCAGGAATTGTCGGTCCAACCTGTAAGAGGACCTCACAAATATCACAAATATTTCGTTGTGAGCGAACTATATATATTCATGCGTGGGAACTTTGAGACTTTTGCTCTCATTTAATTCCCGACTTTAATCAACCGACAGAGTAAAAAACAAGATAAAGTTACACTTATTGTACACATAGTTATTTAAATGGTGGCCTTATCGCTAAAATCTCTGCCAGGCAACGTAATTGCTCATGGCATAATCTTAAATGAGTGCCAAAAGGGGGTACTATATGTAATGCGTTATATGTACCGACAAACTTTATTATAAATAAAAATATATATAATTCGGTAATCAATTAACAAGAGAAAAAGATGGGTATATATTATAGAAA
Organism: Lasiommata megera; assembly: GCA_928268935.1. Taxonomy (NCBI): domain Eukaryota; kingdom Metazoa; phylum Arthropoda; class Insecta; order Lepidoptera; family Nymphalidae; genus Lasiommata; species Lasiommata megera. The sequence continues at coordinate 6,268,753 of OV743329.1, read as the reverse complement.
CCACAAGAAATCAACCACAGAATAGAACAGGAGAAAAAAAGATAAAGAATAATATAGTTAATAATAATTTAAAAACCTTTATTCATACAAACGCAGTATTGAAAACTGAAAGAAATGTGGGTAGGTATAAATGTATGTATTCTTCGTATGTTTGTATTCCCTATGTATGTATTCTTCGCGTTGATGCTCTTTCGCGACTCGACCGCAATTCAGCGATAAGACCTCCTTTGGTATTCTACTTCTATCTCCATGTTTCTATATTTCTTGTAAATTTAGAAACATGAGGATTCAATTATATTTCAAGTTTTATTTATTCATTCATTAATTTAACTTAAAATAAATTGTTAGTTTAACTAGTATTTACATCTTCATTGTTACTAACTATTATTATTTGACGACCTCCGTGGCGCAGTGCGTGCGCTGTCGCATTTTAAAAAGATGGAGGTCCTGGGTTCGATTCCCGGCTCGAGTCTGGTCTGGTGGGAGGCTTCGGCCGTGGCTAGTTACCACCCTACCGACAAAGACGTGTCGCCAAGCGATTTAGCGTTCCGGCACGATGTCGCGTAGAAACCAACTAGGAGCGTGGGTTTACCATACTTCTAACAGGTTAGCCCTCTACCATCCTAGACAGCATCATCACTTACCATCAGGTGAGATAGCCGTCAAGGGCTGATGAGAAAAATATATATTAGTTTAATACTTAATATTGTTTTCTTTTGATAGGTAGTTCACCGTCCGACCCCTCCGTTATCCCAAACGTCGCCTAAGCCAAGGTTCGGCCTTACAGGAGGCGCCCTTAGGCAGACGTACCCTTAGCTTTTTCGAGCCCTAGGGCTCAAAATTTCTTCTGGCAGAGCTTCTCTCCGAAGCTCGCCAAACAGCCCGGTTACGCTGTCGCAATAGACAGTCCGAAAAAAAAAAAGTAAATAAATAAATGAATATAGTATTTTTTTGCATTAGTCATTCCGGAGTCGTAACTTGCTGTTCTCCAACAATGGGTTCTAAAAATTTTAAAACTCGCCTCTCAGTGGCAAGTACATCTTAAAATACAGTTAACATTTTATTTTACAATGCACAGGCGTACGTATTACATGCAATAATAAGTGATTATTTTTATGTTTCGCTTTTATGGCGTTTTTTATTAATTGGATACTAATAAAGATTGTTTTGTTTTTTTATTCCATAAGAAAATAGGAGCTATTAGAAGCTGTGATAGCCTAGTGGTTAGGACGTCCGCCTCCTAATCGGAGGTCGGGAGTTCGAACCTGGGCACGCACCTATAAATTTTCGGAGTTATGTGCGTTTTTAAACAATTAAAATATTACTTGCTTCAACGGTGAAGGAAAACATCGTGAGGAGTCCTGCATGTCTGAGAGTTCTCCGTAATGTTCTCAAAGGCGTGTGAAGTCTGCCAATCGGCACATGGCTAGCGTGGTGGACTATGGCCGAACCCTTTTCATATTGAGAGGAGACCCGTGCTATGTAGTGAGCCGGCAATGTGTTGACCATGATGATGATGATGACCCTAAGTCGCATCACTTCACACCAGGAGGGGTTGCAGTCTAGAACTATAGTTTAGCTTGGTAAAACATCTATAATGGAAACATTATGGTTTTAAGTAACATAACAAAAGTACCCTCTATAGATATATTTAAAAAAAAATACTTTTGACTCTGACTTGAAACACGGTAATAATATGTATACAGTATTGTAACTCTTATCTTTGAAATGAATACCTACAGCCGCTCGGCACCTAAACATGCGATAGGGCTACCCGCCTCCAATATTTTAATTACATTTGCCTACTTATGTTCAAATTTCAACTATCTAGTGAAAGACAGACGGTCAAATTTATTTTTTCTGGTATCATTCATACAAACAGCGATTATTAATGCAACCAAAAAGTGCACAATATATCCTACTCGTCATATTAAAAATATACTTTTAAATCGCGCGGTTATTGTTTAAAAAACAAAACACCGTCCGTTCGTCACTGCGGCACAGTCGCGACTGTCTGTATGCCGAATGCACCCCGAGATCGAGGCGCGTAGGCATAGCCCGCGTTTCGGCCGTTTGTATGATGTGGGAATACTGTATAGAATATTACCGTGCTTGAAAGCAGGTTGTGCAATGTAAGTGTTAATTATTAAACATGATTTAAGGTACAGACGTATTGTTTTACGGGATCTCATTAGAAATCATTCAAAAACTAATTAGCAAACAAATATAAATCGCAAAGTTGCCCGTTTAAGGTAATTGTGTTTCCTAATTACCTACTGCGTAGGTGCTAAGTGCATTAGTTTTAATAGGTATAGGTAAGATTTATGAACAGTAGTGAGAGGGTAACTTTTACTGGTTTTAGAGATTGTTTTTGGAGACTGATTACATTTTAGACTACCCTACGACGGCGGAGTGATAGGCGCTGTGGTCTTATTAGTGGCAGTTCCTGGGTTCGATCCCCGGAAAGGGCAATTTGGGAATTTCAGCCTATAATTACAAGGACGGCTAGCGGGCTCGGAGACAGAATTCTCAAGAAAATTTTATTTTGATTAATAATAATATAACAATAACTTACACTTGTTTGCCAAACTTTGACTTTGACTTTTACTTTGACTTAATATAGTTAAACCTACTAAATTCGATCGCAAAATATTAATTAACATTTTGTTATTTTTTCCAAAAATAAATAGACTAAGTATTCTATGGGATTCTATTTAAAGTTATAAAGTTGCAAATATGTGACACTTTTAAAGTCCTGATTCACTGAGATTTGTCCGAATAAACAACATATTAAATAGGTAGGTACTCACTTCATTAAATAATCAATAATTAACGACGCGTGATAATAACTTGATGTGCATATGGCATGGAGATCCACCTGCTTGCGAATTAAAATGCCATGCGGAATGGACGCAGTTTTGTAGATTTAAAAACTAAAACCAAAACTAAAATCACTAGTAGCAATGAACTTGAAAATTCGATGAGACATCGTCGTTAATATGACGACATTATTACTCCATACAGATCTATTATCTGCCGAACAACAGATAACGATGTCACGTTCTATTTATAAATCACCATTAACCTAAGGGTGTTACGGCGGCATTGGTACTCGAAATTTTGTTTTCGCCCCTTTTGAGAAGTACACCTGTATCCCGAGACGTACAAAAAGCGTCCTTGGGACTATTGTTAAGGGTTTGCGCGCCAAGTGGCCGCCAAAATCGGCGCAAGCGCAAGGCGAATACGATGCGCGGGAAACGAGGCGTCACTCGTCAGTCGGACGCAGTCGACAGCGCGCGCGCACGCCGCATCGTGTTTTGAGGTTAGAATTGGCGCGGTTTCGCTGGCCAGGTGCTCTCGACGCCCCCGCTCGCACGCCTAACTCCGTCCCTCTCGCGCTACCTGACAGCTGTTTTCTCTCGGAAGATTATTAGTCAGATGTTTCTGTGAACCAGTCGCAGCTCACCTGACGCGATACGATGGCCGCTGGCGGACGCACGCCCAAGCAACGGAGGTTCGAGATGTCTTCCACCATGGCGCTGAGGACCAACACGCCGAGGCGAAGACGTGGGAGCTGCAAGTGCCTGTTCGGAGCTCCCGACAGGGACGAGACGAGGCGTCTGATGGCCGAGCAGTACGCGAGGGAGAGGAAGCGGTTCATCAGGCGATTCAACTTCGACATTGAAACTGAGTGCGCTCATAAAGGTGCTAAGTTAGATTCTCCTGTAAAATTTTGTGATGAGGACAAGGGGAATGGCAGCCCAAGGAGTCCGAGGACTGGAGCTGAGGCCCTTGCGTGTGTAGAGAATACGGATTTGCGGGTGCTGGGATCACCTTCTCGTCGCAGTGCTGGCAGCTCGCCCAGGACTCCGACAAGGACGCCGCGGACGCCCAGGACGCCTCGTGCATCGAGGACACCACGCACTCCAAGAACTCCTGCGTCAAGAAGACAACTGCAAATGACAGGTCAGTACTACGTGATTCTATAGCGACATTTGAGCCTAGTTTATGATGATAGTGGACTTATAATGAAATGCTTTTATTAAAGAGATCCAGAGGCTTTTCTCTCAAATAACCCATTAAATACTTAGTTAAACAAATCAAATCAAAAATAGCTTTATTCACATAAACCTATAACAGGCATCTATGAATCGTTCATTTTTTTATTTCTTTTTGTGAAGTGATGGTGATAACTACACCCGACAACTTAAAACTAAAGCTAAGAGGGTTCACATCGCGCCCAGGTCTAAGAAACAACCCACAACAAACTTAGCCGTTTTTTTTTGTTATCACCATCTCACATAACCAATAATAAATTGTAGTACCTATGGAGATAGCAATTCACACCCAAGCTATTTTATCGTTTATACAATCCTTAATTTTTCTATAAGCTTTCGTTTTATAAAACATACATTTTTGCGTACATAAAACCCATTTTCATTGTTAATTTCTTTGACATTTCTTCCACTATCTCAAGCATATTTTTTTACTATTAATCAATTGTTTGCTCATAAGTGATCTCATAATTAACGAAAGAAGATTTTTACAACTAACGTTATGTATAGTTATCTATGAACTCTTCTTAAAAATATAAATTTAGTTATACCAAAATAAGTAAATATATATAAAATAGGCAGTTTTCCAGTGTGACCAATAGTTTGATGTCAACAAAGTAGTTCTGAGTGGACAAATACAACGTAAATTTGTATGTAGTAAAAACCCGAACAAAATAAGGCCAGGTGGGTCTAAATAACAAGTTCCCATTCGTTTCTATCATTAGTATTCATATAGGCTCGTATCAGCTTATACTGATCAGTGGTCAGTTTATTAGGTCACGTTAGGTGATAGACAATTATCATGATCTCACTTGTTAGGCGTAAAAGGTCATATAACATCGGTTCTTATCATTATTACTAGTAAATTTAATTGAAGTTTTAAAATTTGTACAACATGATTGCTCTCTATAACATGATAGTTTATTTATCGCAATAGTTTAATTATCTCAATTGCGAAAAATTGTTGTGGTCATTTGTCTCCAAAATGTCTGATTTTTCGGTTGCTTGCATTATTTTAGGCTTAGAACAAAATTAAGAAACTTGATTTGTACATGAATTAACTTAAAATCAATGTAAGACAACAAAACTTAAAAGTTAAGAATATCGAAATCTATTCATAAGACCATAAAAGACCATTTTTTATAAGGTTGTAATACAGTTCTGTCATTTTAATAACGAAACGTTAAAAGCAACCACGTAAATCGATTTGCTGAAAATCACCTGTTTGAAAAATTAATTGGAAAAACAAACAATAAAAAAATACTTGTAACTTGTAGCTTGCTTAAATGAAAGAATTATATTTATTCGTTAAATTTGTAGATTTATTTCACATATTTAGCTTATTCTCTCCACAGATTAACAAGTTACACATACTTATATGACCATCTATTTTCATAACCACAGATTAAGTCAGGACCACAGAATAAATTCCATAACAACGTCTTAATATGTAGTTATGACAGATATTTTTAGATGATAAACGTTAGGTAAGCGGGTACTCCTTTATTACTATATATAGAAAAAAACTAAGATATCGTGCTCCCGTATAGTGCCAGACCTAAATAGACCAAAATAGACATCCAGTCAGACTAACAAGAAATATACAAGATAAGGGGAACAAAATGTTCATTCTCTATGTAATTGGCGCATCAAAAATATCTTTTAAAGGATTATTTGGATAAAGTTTATTACTTATTGATTGATTTCTAGTTATATACCAATAATTGATGAAATGAGCGCCTGGCAAATCTTAAATTTCGGACGGATATTCATGGTGTTTTTTTTTTACATTTCTCACAGGTGCAACCGAACTTTTAAAATCAAGGTGTTTTTACAATAATTATAAAAACACCATGAAACATAAATTATAAATAAAACAAATGGATGGATTTGAATGAAATTTGGTATAGGAGTAGCTGATACTCCGGTTGAACATATAGGATAGTTTTTATCCCGGAATTCAGCACGGTTCTCCCAAGAGAGGGGATGAAAGTCAAAATGTGTATTTAATTGTAATTCATTATCGCGTACTCCGATTTCACTCATTCTGTTTTTTTTTTTTGTTAGAAAGGAGATACTTTAATGTTTATCCTGTAATTATTTCAAAGTCCTCGGTTAAGTAATCCATTGCTTCGTGATTGGAAGACAAACAGACACACTTTCACACACACTAACTCAACGCAGACGTAATCGCGGGCATCAGCTAGTTATAAATAAAAATTCAATGATGTCCGAACCTGGCAAATCTCTTAATAATTTCGCCTTCCTTCGTATTTTTGGCGACCTCAAGGGTGAAGTGCGTGCGCTGTTGCATTATAAAGTTGGAGTCTTGGGTTCGATTCGCGGTTCGAGTCTGGTCTGGTGGAGGCTTCGGCTGTGGCTAGTTACCACCCTACCGACAAAGACGTGCCGCCAAGCGATTTAGCGTTCCGGCACGCGTAGAAACCATTTAGGAGTATGGGTTTAACATACGCCTAAAAGGTTAGTCCGATACCATCCTAGACTCACTTACCACCAGGTGAGATAGCCGTCAAGGGCTTACTTGTTGTGCGTAAAGAAAAAATATAAGATACTAGTTGTTGCCCGCGACTTCATCTGTGTAGAATTGCTGATTTACCGTGAGATTGAGGTTTTAAGCTACAGGCAAATGTCAAATTGCCTATTTTCGTGTTTCTAAATTAAAAGACATGGGACTTTCATACAAACTTCCAACCCTATTTTACCCCCTTAGGGATGGAATTCCAAGAAAGAATTTCCAAATATCCTTTCTTAGCTGACGTCTCTTAACTATCAACTACCTACTAGCTAAATTATAGTTTTATACGTACAATAGTTTTTGATATCTTGTGTTTAATCAGTAACTATGTAAGTAAGTGACCTTTCGCTTTTATATATATAGATATAAATGGTATATTCACAAAGTCAAACAGACTAGGCACTTACGTACTCGTTAGGTTTTAAATAGACCTAACCAAATCTCGTCTAGTCTAGCTAGCTGCGGACCACGGAAAATAGGTATATCAGGTTTGTGCCCCGGTTCAACGATCTCGGACAGATATGCATCTGCGACTGGCATTTAAATAAGTCCAAAGCTCTATACTATACACAAAAGTGCATTTGGAAATGGAGTAAACGTGACCTGCACGCCGTATGTAATAGGTTCATACGTGCATATATATGCATTAAGGTTAACGAACTTTGTCATCACCATCACCTTGCTTTATCATGATTTTTTTAAATCTTATATGTAAAATTCTCGTCTCACAATGTTTGTTCCAAATCTCCTCCGAAACGGCTCGACCGATTCTTGTGAAATTTTTTATGCATATGCAGTAAGTCTGAGAATCGGCTACTACCTATTTTTAAAACCCCTAAGTGATAAGGGGTGTCCACTCCAAAAATTTTTTTTGTTTTTTTTTTTTTGTATTATGTGGCATTGAAAAATACATACGACCCTAAATGTTCACCCTTCTCCTAATTTTTAATGTTGTCTTTATTGTGAATGTTTTTCACTCTAATGTGACCAAAATAACACTAAGTTAGTTATTTTTATTCTACAATAGAAATAACTAACTTAGACCCGTGCTCTGTAAGCCGGCAATGGGTTGATCATGATGATGATGATGATATATATATACACATAACATTACGTACGTAATTACGAGCAGATAGTCGAACCCAGAATCACCAACTTTACAATGCGACAGCGCACGCACTGCACCACGGAGGTAGTCAAAAAATAAAATAAAATATCTCGTCATTAATAAATCGACAAACGGAAGTACAGAGTATCTCTTCCTCAGTTCCTAATGTTTTATTTATTCAAATTCATTATGGTATTGGTAATTCAGGCAATGACAGTCGAAATCCGATGGTGGAGTTCAACGCCCCGTTACATCATCACACCATTACGTTTTTTGTTCCACCTTCTAACACCCGAGCGTATTGCCTCCACTGAATAAGTTTTTTCCTCCATTTGTAGCCTTAATTACAACTGTTACAAGCTACTTTCTACTCTCTGGACCGCATTTCAAACATTGCCGAGGACAAAGTGAGTACACGCATGAAATAGGGTTGTCACTTGCTGGATTTACTTTTTTTTTTATACTATAAGTTAGCCCTTGACGGCAATCTCACCTGTTGGAAAGTGAAGATGCAGTCTAAGATAATAGCAGGATAAACTGTTAGGGGTATGGTAAACCTATACTCCTAAAAACCTAACCTACGCTAAATCGATTGGAGACACATCTTTGTCGGTAACTAGCCACGGCTGAAGTCTTCCACATCAGATTCGAGCCGGGAATGAACCCAGAACCTCGCAACGTGATAATGCGACATCAACGCGCTGCGCCGCGTAGGTCGACATATGTCAAGACAAAATGGTGATTAAATTTTTTTTTTTCCAGATAATGATAGAAAGAAATTCTACATAATAAAAAAATATATATTGTATTCTTTGCCTTTGTTAGCTAGATGTTTTATCAATCCATAATTATACAGATAAAGAGTACGGAACACTAACTTTTGCGTTTTACAAACATATTTTTAATCTAATGATTTTAAAGACTTTCTGTAATAGTATATAAAATAATAGTCTTTACTTTTCTTGCTTGTGAAGTCAACATCTCCTGATGATGATCCGGTGTCGGGTCGAAACGTGCGTAGAGGTTTTAGTGGAGGATTTTGTGTGGTGTCATACTATACTAATCTCCCGGTTGTCGGCGGAATATAGCAAATTATACTTGCTGTTTATCTTCATTGGATTTCAGTTTAAATATTTTATACTCATCACAGTTATGGCATTCAAAGTGCCAACCTTACTTGTGTATGAAAAAAATCCCATAGATCAAATGGGGGTATCATTATTTCAAGTTTAATGATAGAAGAGATTCTACTCAAGTTATGGGCTCGGTTAATGAACTTATTTGTGGTAGGATTTATATATATATTTCCTTTCTTAGCAATATTGGATCGACTTATTTAATATCAATATGTACTTTTATTTTATGAAGCCAATTTCTCTTTACAGACGTAACGAACTAGTAAAAAATTGACTAGTCATTTTGAAGTCTTTTCGTGCTAAGATATATAGAAAATATTGAACATACGTTACACGTTAGTCTTGTGGTTAGCAAGTCCGATTGCTGATCACGAAGTCTTGGGTTATAACCCTGGGCCTCGGAAAATTGTTAGATATCAAGTTTTTGTTATTATTACCATGCATGTGATTGTATTTTTCTATGTATTTATGTTACCCTAGTATAAATTTGGACTAGTAGAAAATGATGACTAGATGATGCTCGTCATTTCGCCCGGTTAGATTAAGGGTTATTAAAAAATCCTGTGGAAAAAGCAACCTAAGATTATTATGTGTCATTTCTATTGCCGTTACCGATATTTGTGTGAAATTTCATGGGGTTTGCTATGGCAAATTAAAGCTATAGTGTAGTATTGTGCTAATTTTCATCTGTGTATTGCACAAGTGTTTGAACCGTTGTAGTTTAGCCCGCTACCATCTTAGAATGCATCACCACATACCCACAGATAAGGTAACCGTCAAGGGTTAACTTGTAGTGGAATAAAAAAATTATTGACCTAACAGCTTCCTTAAGTCAGTTCAGCAGCTTTCTGAGTGTTCAGTGACATACAAACACTCAGAAAAAAATTTTAAACTTAAATCGGAAAAATAATAAAATAATATAGTTATTATAAGTTGTGTAACTTGAGTTATAATAGTTATCGTATGGTATATTAATATCTAAATTGTACACAAATACGCGTATACACAAACACACCTACATGCTCTCTTTCTCCCATGCACACTTAGACACACACACACACACACACACACACACACACACACTTTTGTAATATCATAACATTTTATTATGTTGCTAAATTTCAAAGATTGCATATATTGTTTGGTAATTTTCGTTTATATAAATTGTAATCTTATTTGGCCTTATTTTATCATTAAGTCTGAAATGTAAATAAATTGTTTTAAACGCTGTTGATTACAAATAAACGAATAAAAAAAAAAGATTACAAAAAAAGATTCAAAAAGTACATCAAAAGTGGTCGGATGACTTCACGGATTTCCTAGCCGTGATATAAGATCACGGATGCCACATTTGTCCCGCTGCAGACCTGTAGTACAACGACCTCGTTGCCCGCTCTCCAAACCAGACTTTAAATAGAACATCTGTTCTCATCTTAGACTGCATTATTTCTTGGTATCTACATACTCATCATACGTACAGTTAGGTAAGATGGTAGCTAGAAAATAACACTTATATAAGTAGAAATCTAGCTTGTATTAACTTAGAGAACTACAGAAATGGTCCTATTTTTTATTTAAAAATAGTACAAAATCAATCATCATCATCATGATCAACCCTTTGCCGGCTCACTACAGAGCACGGGTCTCATCTCAATTGGAGAAGGGTTTGGCCATAGTCCACCACCCTGGCCATGTGCGGATTGGCAGACTTCACACGCCTTTGAGAACATTATGGAGAACTCTCAGGCGTGCAGGTTTCCTCACGATGTTTTCCTTCACCGTTGAAGCAAGTGATATTTTAATTGTTTAAAAACGCACATAACTCCGAAAAGTTAGAGGTGCGTACCCGGATTTGAACCGCCGTGTGAATTGCTCTAACTCAATAGCTAATTATAATTTATTATTGAAAATGTGAGATGCTTAAAACAAAAAAAAACTGGCTTTCTTCTTAGACCTGCGATTGGAACCCACTTAACTTTAGTCTTAAGTTGGCGAGTGTAGTTATCACCATCATGAATAAAAATAACGTGATAGACACGAATGATTCATAGATGTCTGTAAGTAATAGGTTTATATGAATAAAACTATTTTGATTTGATTTGATATACGATTCTTCTAGTACTGAAGTATGTACTGTAGTAGTAGTAGTAATGAATAATAAGTAATAATAATAAATATTAGTTTTTTATACACGTTATAACTTAACGGACGGACCTTTTGTCGGACTTTCACGCAAATAACACTGTAAAATGATTGCATATTCCCTGGTACTAAACATATGGTATTATTTTAACGAAAAAACGAAAAAAAAAGCAATTATATTTCAATTAAAATGAAATTTGATTAAAAGGACGGTTTTATTATGCAATTATTAAAATCTGACGAATTTAAGAGAATGACACAATCAATTCAAGGCTCAATTCAGGAGTTCGTCGACCAATTTCCTATTAAAATTTTAATAAACCTCGCTAATTACGCCTTGCGGGCGCGAAATTACCTTTAGCAGTTATTTGGAGGTGATAAATGGCAAACCAATATGTTAAAACACGTACCTATTGACTTGTCATGAACTATATAAAAAGCGAGGAAAGCTTTTTGTTTAGATTCGATATCTTGAGTTATTTGCGTAAGCTTATAAAAGGATCAAATTTATTAGAATCTGTTCTGATTTAATTTGAATTCCATCAAACACAATTCGTCCTGTTACAGTTTTATTATATTAATAGCTGTTGCCCGCGACTTCGTCTGCGTAGCAATGCTGATTTCCCTTGAGATTGAGGTTACCCGTGCGGCCAATGCCCTACTTCAGAAAGTAAGCTACAGGCAAATGTCAAATTGCCTATTTTCGTGTTTCTAAATTAAAAAACATAGGACTTTCATACAAACTTCAAACCCCTATTTAACCTCCTTCGGGATAGATTTGGATGAAAAAACATCTAACCTTATAATTACGCCCTAAAAGAAACCTATTTTCAAATTTTCGAGCTTGTAGAATTAATAATAAAAAAATAAGCAAAAACTATCATCCCTTATTTTACTCCCTTAACAGGTAATATTTAAAAAAAAATTGATGCACATGTTTTTTATTTATTATTATTAATCTTAATGCAAATTTTGTGTCTCTAACTCTAAAAACAAAGAAATTTCATATAAACTTCCAACCCCTATCTTACCCCCTTAGGAGCGGAATTTCCAAATATCCTTTCTTAGCTGACATCTCTTAACTATCAACTACCTACTTGCTAAATTATAGCTTTTTACGTACAATAGTTTTTGAGATCTCGTGTTTAATCAGTAAGTATGTAAGTAAGTGACGTTTCACTCTTATATATATATAGATAAAGATAAAGGTGACTTCATAGATGTAATAGGCTTACAAGAATAGAGTTATTTTGTGTTTGAATTTGACGCAAGATAATTCTTTCACTCATACATATGTACGAGTATTTACCTTTTTATCTTCGACACACCACACCATGGAGCTGGTCTCCAGTAGGTGACAGACTTCATGTCAGATTGTGTATGCAAACACCAAATTGCATAGAATATTTTTGTTCGACAATAAAACTGGCGCTGATACAAGTTTTGACGCTTATCTTAACACGGTTGAGTAAAGTCTCAGTAATATACTAAGTGAATGTAAGTCATTAGCGAGTGAAGAAGACTGTGGTACACTTCTTGTTCCAATGGGCTGCAACTTATACTTGTATATGACATTTAGCTCAGCGATTTGCGAAGTTGAAGTGGCAATGGCAGGGCACATAGCTCGGAGAACCGGTGGACGTTGGGGTCCTAAGGTGCTGGAATGGCGAACCCGCACCGGTAAACGTAGCGTTGGTCGACCCCCAACAAGGTGGACAGACGACATCAAACGAGTCGCAGGGAGCCGCTGGATACAAGCGGCCCAAGACCGTGGCCATTGGAACTCCCTACAAAAGACCTTTGTCCAGCAGTGGACGTCTATCGGTTGAAATGATGATGATGATGACATTTGCTCTGTCAAACAAGTGCTTAGAAAATATTTAATTCAGAGCCCTCAAAGTAACAAACACCCACGTTTTCACGAATGTACGGTTCAAGACCAGAAACGATCTCAACGAAATAGCTGGTATGCCGGAGACGTAATAGGTTAAAGCCTGAAAAATTACCCGGGAATAAAAAAAAACATCTCTAATCAACTTACCGTGCATGATGAAATTTGGCATGGATATAGCTTGCATTCCGGAAATAGATGGAATTATTTTTAGAGACTGGATCCAACGGGTTAACAATAGGTAAAAGCCGCTATATCTTTGATAACAATATCAACAACGTGACGATAGCCGTGCGCAAAGATTATACTTGGATGTGTCTACTCTAGAATGTAGTACATTACAACTAAATGTTGGTATCCTATATTTTGATAAAATCTAGACAAGGAGACGACATTCGCTAGGGTGGCCTTGTTTTTGAAAATGAATGGACTGTCCTAGTTATCATCACAAATATTAATTTCCCACCGCTGACCAGATTTCTCATAGAATTATGATTTACGTATAAAGCTTAGTCTTGCCCAGCCGCTACAATGCGACTTATGGTGCATTACTAATAAAATAACATATGAACTTACCATTGGTGCCTTACCAGTAAATAACCTGAGGTAATAGGTATCATCATGATCAACCCATTACCGGCTCACTACTGAGCACGGGTCTCCTCTCAATATGAGAAGGGTTAGGCCATAGTCCACCACGCTGGCCATGTGCGGATTAGCAGACTTCACACGACTTTGAGAACATTATGGAGAACTCTCAGGCGTGCAGGTTTCCTCACAATGTTTTCTTCACCGTTGAAGCAAGTGATATTTTAGTTTTTTTAAAACGCACATAACTCCGAAAAGTTAGAGGTGCATGTCCGGATTAGAACCGTCGACTTCTGATAAGGAGGCTGACGCCCTTCTTAACAAAAGTCACACAAGCTGGTGATAGAAAGTAGTCAAAATAATATGTTTTTTTTAAATCTCAACACGCGTGGTTTCGATGAATAGCTATTGGATTTATTGTGTTAACTATTCGTACAAACAAAAAGTCCTTTTAAATATAAATCCATGGTCACCATAACCGCAAATCTTTTATCCAATACGTCGGGCTTACGACAGAGTCAATATTAGTGGGTAGTGATAAGTGATAAGGATAGTGGGTTACATTCCGTGCGGGGTAAACACGGGCGTGACCACTTGACACCGATCACCTTAGTTAGGTACTTGTTGGTGAAAATATTTGTTTCGCGTTCAACTTTACAAGATAAGTTAACATACATTACACACGTACATACTGGCATGAGTTTTTAGCCATTTTATTGCGGATACCATGTTTTTTTTTATCCACTACAAGTTAGCCCTTGACAGCAATCACACCTGATGGTAAGTGATAATGCAAATCTGCAGCCATTTTATTTAGAATACCATGTTTTTTTTTATCCACTACAAGTTAGCCCTTGACAGCAATCACACCTGATGGTAAGTGATAATGCAAATCTGCAGCCATTTTATTTCGAATACCATGTTTTTTTTTTATCCACTACAAGTTAGCCCTTGACAGCAATCACACCTGAAGGTACGTGATAATGCAGTCTAAGATGGTAGCGGGCTAACCTGTTATTCTAAACCCACACTCCTAATTGGTTTCTACTCGACGTCGTGCCGGAACGTTAAAATCGCTTGGCCACACATCTTTGTCGGTAGGGTGGTAACTAGCCACGGCCGAAGCCTCCCACCAGACATATTGTGTGATAGCCGTCAAGGTAACTTAACTTGTAGTAACAACGTAACTTGTAGTGTATAAAAAAAACTATTCAAACAGTCCATTAAAAGACAATTTTGACGCGTCAATAATTTACATAGTAGTGATTTGATGGTGATGGCTACATTCGTAAACTAAAAACTAAAGCTATGAGGGTTCCAAACGTGCCCTGGTTTAATTAAAAGCCCACTACAAACTTAGCCAGGTAAATTTTCTTTTTGTTATCACATGCTACTTAAAATTATATTAAGAGCTATCTTATTAGAGCAACATTTCATACCCATGCTTGTTTAACAAACCTAATAATTCTCCCACACTGCGACCTTATTATTATGAACTGGCCCTTACATTTCATAATGCTATTACAAGATTGAACAAAAAACGCATGACTCACGGTATACAGGTTCGATTCCGGTTACATGAGTCACTGTTGACTGTGTTAGGACGGTACCTACGTGTAGGTGTGGCCATCGCCCAGTGGTCAGGGGTCGCTTGGATTAAAATGTTCATGACGTAATTATTAGGTCATATAACTTTTTTAGGAGGTGGACGCTCTAACCACTAGGCTATCACAGCTTCTGCTATCAGAGGTCGGGGGTTCGAATCCGGGCACGCACCTCTAACTGTTCGGAGCTATGTGCGTTTTTAAATAATTGTAATATTACATGCTTCAACGGTGAAGGAAAACATCGTGAGGAAACCTGCGCGCCTGAGAGTTCTCCATAATGTTCTCACAGACGTGTGAAGTTTGCCAATCCGCACATGGCCAGCGTGGTGGACTATGGCCAAACCCTTCTCATATTGAGAGGAGACCCGTGCTCTGTAGTGAGCCGATAATAGGTTGATCATGATGACTTTTTTTATAAGATTAAAGAATTACTTAACAGCGATCTCCCTTGCATATGCTGGTATTCTGTAACATTTGTCAGCTAAGAGGGTTTAAATCGCACCCAGGTCTAAGTGGGTCATTGACCCAAAACGTTGCTTTAGACACGGCGATATTGGTTTACTAATACTGGTCTGCCATTCTGTCATAGGAAAATCGCCAGTGTCATTACCAGATCGGTTTGGACATTTGCAAAACAGAAAGTATACTGGTGCTAGCTTCCCATAACCCCTATTTTGATGCCCCCTTTTACACCCCTAACAGTTTCTTCCTCAACTTCCTACTAATCTCTCTTGCATATGCCACACCTCTAACTTTATGGAGTTATGTGCGTTTTAAAAAATTAAAATATCATTTGCTTCAACGGTGAAGGAAAAACATCGCGAGGAAACCTGCACGCCTGAGAGTTCTCCATAATGTTCTCAAAAGCGTGCGAAGTCTGCCAATCCGCACATGGCCAGCGTGGTGGACTGTGGCCAAACCCTTCTCATATTGAGAGGAGACTCGTGCTCTGTAGTGAGCCAGTAATGGGTTGATCATAATGATGATGATTATTTTTTTACAGGATGATTAATTAACAGCGATCTCGCTTGCACATGCTGGTATCCTGTAACATTTGTCATAGTTGCTAACTAGTTACGATGCGAAAGCTTGGACCTTTTGACAGCATATGAAGTCTTGGTCATACTCTGCCTATTAAATCCCCTCACCTTGGAATTGGAGTTCTCCATAATGTTCTCAAAAGCGTGTGAAGTCTGCCAATCCGCACATAGCCAGCGTGGTGGACTATAGCCAAACCCTTCTCATATTGAGAGGAGATCCGCGCTCTGTAGTGAGCCGGCAATGGGTTGATCACGAACGAACGATATGCCACAACTCCTCCTGTTTATAAAACTCCAGTGGCTACACGAAACAATCAGTAACGCACCATATGTATATCTCCAAAAGGTAACATGCATTGTTACACTCAGCAACGAGGAAACAATAGAACAATGCGAGGATGCGTCTGTCTGTCTGTCTTGTTTATCCACGCTCCGGTTACTGACCTGTTATATAGTTTACCTGTGCTTCGCCAAAAACTCGATCTTAAAAAACAAAATTACTTACTGAGTTGGTCTCGACACACATGTTTCACTAAGACTCATTTTGATTCGCAGACCTTTTCTTTATTACACGGGCTGTTAGGCCATGACGGTAACCTCACCTGGTGGTAAGTGATGCTGTCTAAGATAACACGAAAAGCGGGATAGTCAAGTGGTAAAGACTTTAGCCTCAATCCGGATGAAACCTAGTTAGATTGTTCGACGACCTGAAAGATGTGTCGCCAAGCGATTTAGCGTACCGGCGCGATGTTACATACTAAACAAATGGGAGTAAAGGTTAAAAATAGGTTAGTTTTAGTATAATGCTGGAGTGCCTGGGTTCGATTCCCGGTTGAAGTCTGGTCTGGTGGCTTCATAAAACCTACATCCTAGTGCGTGCGTCCGCTACTATTTATATAAATTAAGTAAATGATTGTACAAGCTGTGATAGCCTAGTGGTTAGGACGTCAGCCTCCTAATCAGAGGTCGGCGCTTCGATCCCGGGCAAGCACCACTAACTTTTCGTAATGTGTGTTTATATATCACTTGCTTCAACGGTGAAGGAAAACATCGTGAGGAAATCTGCACGCCTCAGAGTTTTATATAATGTTCTTAAAGGCGTGGGAAGTCTGCCAATCCGCACATGACCAGAGTGATGGACTATGGCCAAACCCTTCTCATATTGAGAGGAGACCCGTGCTCTGTAGTGAGCCGGCAATGGGTTGATCATGATGAAATGGTTGTTATTCGTATTACTTAATTGCCGTGTAGCTAGACCTCTAAACTTAAGGAATAAAAAAAAAACTGTCTATGCCAAGGTTTATATATGCCATAGACCATAGGGCACTGAGGTGAGCTCCCCCGTCTGTCACGCATAGTGGTTCGTTCCGGTTGATGGCACGGAATTTTAATGGGACTATTTCTGTTCCCACTCGTTCCATTCCGGCCCGGTAGCTTTGGGAGATAGTGGTTTCATTTTATTTTTATTAGTACAAATTACAATTTACTTGCATGTATAATTATCGAACAATTTAAAGAGAGAGGCCACAGTCATGTATCCCAGCTGTGGGCCTTACGAACGTAGATTACCTGTGACGTTTTTGTTTTTAGTTTATGTCAGAACAAATCTGACGTTTCGCTTCCAACATATAGCTTCGGTTTTCCTTACATATAGCTGGAATTCGATTCCGGGCAGGCACCTCTTCCCTATTGGGAGTTATTTGTGTTATTAATATTAGCAATAATTGTCAATCAATCAATCAAAACACTTTATACAAATTATTCTTTAAAAGGCACTTTTCATGTGTCAATAATTAACAATATTTATATATATATAACAGTGAGTTGATGGTGATAACTACATTTCAAGACCACCAAATACCAATTGTGGTGAAATTGTGGTGAAACTCGACAGGTTTCCGTATTGGTCTCGTGGGTGTAAATACTATCAATCTGCGCTTGCGATAGTGCTCCACGACTCCCCGCTTACAGACAAACCCGCATGCAAACAGATAGTGTTAAATAAGCCTACAACTTGCTTACTCGTAAAATACACAAACGAAAATACATGAGGTGAACATTTTTATAAACTAAACAGACAGTAAATTTACGATAAAAAATAAAGTAGATTTAACGAATCTTGTCATGTACTTTTAGTATAAGAAAAGCTGTCATAGCCTAGTGGTTAGGACGTCAGCCTCCTAATTAGAGGTCATGAGTTCGATCCCGGGCACGCACCTCTAACTTTCATCCCAATAATGTTTTTAAAGGCTTGTGAAGTTTGCCAATCCCCACACATGGCCAGCGTTGTGGACTATGGCCAAACCCTTCACTGAGAGAAGACCCGTGTTCTAGTGAGCCGGTAATGGGTTGATCATGATGATAAAATAATATACAATAGTACAATATAAGTAAAGTATGTTTTAAGTTATAGCTCATTCATCCAAGTTTAAGTGGCAATAGAAGGTGCACAAAACATTTGCTGATATAGCTTCCAGTTTTTTTTTTTTTAATTATCAATATCGTAAAGCTAAAAATGCACTGGGTACCAGTGTATTCAAATGAGGAGTCATCATGTGTATGAACATCCTGGGTCAAAGTGGATTGACCTTTCAATACGAATTTAATTTGCTTTTCCACCCGAACAAGTTTTAGCAACTAAGATGCACACGACTTGAAGAATCTTGATGTAGACATGCAAATGCGGACTCTGTAGACTAAAGATTTCTTGTCGAGTTTTATTACTATGAAATTGGTGGAGTTTTTATGCTCACTAGTGCCGTAATATTGATCTTATCAAGATTGATTTGTTGAATCTACATTTAAATGTCTTGGTTTATGGTATATATATTTATATTACAAAAACTGAGAGAGTCCTCATTAATCTATAACTGCAATTGGAAAAGTACTGTCATAATATTCGCTAGTCTGTTGGTAGAATGCTACGAAGTAGTATACTTAAAAGATATATTTTGGTAAATCTAATTAGGCTGTATGACATTGTACCTTTGCTGGTTTCAAAATAAATTGACGAAAATTAGGGTGTCAAACTTCTCTTTTTTTTATTCATTTAAAAAAATTGCCTGGACGAATATGGTAATGTAGAACTATGCAAATTGGATTTAAAAAATCCAAACATTCTAAATTCAAAATTTAATCGCACAGAATCCACGGTATTCCAATTTTGAAAAAATGTTCACGCGATACGAATGCACGCAACTTATGCGGAGCTTAGCTTCCGATAATTGATAATGCAACCTTATTGCTATAGTCTTACGGTGGATATTCGTACGAATAGTTTTAAAGGAAAATCTTATCCGTTTGCTTCCGTAAATTCGTACAATTCGCCACCTTTATCGCTATGAGATAAAGTTGCTTTTTGTATAAATATTTTGGTCTTAAAGTGCTACACGGATAATGTAGTAGCGCTGTCAGACATTACGTTGGATTTGACGGCACGTTATTCATTACTCCGCGTTGACTGATAAGGCTCGTGTCATACCCTTAAAAGAGGGCAATGCAAAGCTTTGCAATAAATATGAACACCTTACAGGGAATAAGATTACAGATCCCAGTTTAGCAATCATACAATATATTTTATTAAAATTTTAATTTTAATACACTGCAATAAAGCAGGTATTTTTTCGCCCTCCGTGTCACAGCGCGTGCGCTGTTGCATTATAAAGTTGGAGGAACTGGGTTCGCTTCCCGGCTCGAGTCTTATCTGGTGGGAGGCTTCGGCCATAGCTAGGTAACACACTACAACCAAAAAAATCATGTATAATCTTTAAAACATAGTATGAATCACTGATCTTGATCAATGTAATTTTTTGGTAATTTTATAGTCATATGACCTATTCTTACAGCTTTTATGTGAGCCTTCTTCAAAAAGGAAAACTTTCTTCTTATATAACAGCTTTAACAAGAACGTTATTTTTTTTTTAGTATTTTTTGTTAATTGAATAGGGTACAAACTCCATAATTTGTGGCTGTAACATGTGAAGGGCCATCTCAAATGACAATCAAGATATATAATGTAGTACTTACAATTTATTTAAATCTATAACTCTCATGTCTCATGTTTCTTTATTCGTTGATATTTGTTTAATTTTTTAATACTATATTATGAAATATATATATATATATCAGTTATTGAACTGAGCTTAATAAAAAAGCTGTTATCAAACCATTGGAGGTTGCTTCAACGGTGAAGGAAAAGATCGTGAGGCAAGCTGCACGCCATAATGTTCTCAAAGGCGTGTGAAGTCTGCCAAGGTGCACATGGCCAGCGTGGTGGACTATGGCTAAACCCTTCTCATATTGAGAAGAGACCCATGCTCTGTAGTGAGCCTGAAATGAGTTGATCATGTTCGATTAACATGTTCATTTCTTTATGTCTTTTGTACATTATTTAATTGCACAATATAGTTTATTTATTATAAAAAAGTGACATAAAGGTAGCCCGCCTAACTGTACGCTAGTTAATCTGCGTTCCGGCCTGTCATACCGACGGAATGTCGACGCGTATGGTTTTGATTTGGGATATTGAACACGAATGCGGGTTACGAGAAAAAAATATATTGATATTAACACATTCGTGATGAAGTGTAATAACCATCGCGCTTGCGGAGTGCGGTTAATTTTAACTCGTCGGTTATAATAAAATGAGATGAAAAGTTAATTTTAAGGAATACCACATGGGGTAGGCATCCCTATTATCGGCTAACTACTGTAACAGCTACAATAAAAAAAATGTATGTTTCTGTAAGAACAAAAACTTTTTAAAAATTTGTACGTTGTACCTGGTTATGATGATGGTGATAACAAAAAAAAAACCGGCTAAGTTTGTTGTGGGCTTCTTCTTAGACCAGGGTGCGTTTGGAACCCTCGTACCTTTAGTTTTAAGTTTACGAATGTAGTTCACGATTAAATCACTAGTATGTAAATTTTTGACGCGTCAAAATTACCTTTTAAAGGACTATTTGAGTTTTTTTTATACACTACAAGTCAGCCCTTGACGGCTATCTCACCTGGTGGTAAGTGATGATGCTGTCTAGGATGGTAGCGGGCTAACCTGTTAGAAGTATGGTATGGTATGGTGAAGTATGGCTCCTAGTTGGTTTCTACGCGACATCGTGCCGGAACGCTAAATCGCTTGGCGACACGTCTTTGTCGGTAGGGTGGTGACTAGCCACGGCCGAAGCCTCCCACCAGACCCGACTCGAGCCGGGAATCGAACCCAGGACCTCCAACTTTTAAAATGCGACAGCGCACGCACTGCGCCAAGGAGGTTTAATGGTTATAATTTGGGGATCTTCAAAGGGCGGATTAACAAATTGCTCAAGGGCCAGCAACGCATTGGCGGTTCCTCTGGTGCTGCAAATGTTCATGGGCGGCGGTAATCACTTACCATCAGGTGACCCGCCTGCTCGTTTGCTCGCTATGAATATAAAAAAAAAGTCGTCAAATAAAGATTTTTTGAATTAGAATTTAATTGTAAGAGTTCTACGTCGGGTAAGCTTATATATTACGGCCAACATATTACGGAAAGACCTCGAGATATAATTCCTATAATAGAGGTATACTTAGACAAAAACATTTGTGCGTTGTGCGTTGGTGGCTAGTGAAGCTGTGATAGCCTAGTGAAGCGGTGATAGCCTAGTGGTTAGGGCGTCAGCCTCCTAATCAGAGGTCGGCGGTTCGAATCCGGGCACGCACCTCTAACTTTTCAGATTTATGTGCGTTTTTACACATTTAAAATATCACTTGCTTCAACGGTGAAGGAAAACACCGTGAGGAAACCTGCACGCCTGAGAGTTCTCCATAATGTTCTCAAAGGCGTATGAAGTCTGCCAATCCGCACATGGCCAGCGTGGTGGACTATGGCCAAACCCTTCTCATATTGAGATGAGACCCGTGCTCTGTAGTGAGCCGGTAATGGGTTGATCATGATGATGATGATGATGCGTTGGTTATGATTGTGATAATTATAAAGAATCCCACATAGGGTAGCCTACATAGCATACCTATTACCTAATGGCAGTAATATTCTGGACTTCAAGGGATAACTTGTCGTTCATATAAAAAAATACCTTATTTATTTTATAAGGATTATCTTTCCAATGAAAACTCACGCGTTTTGTTTTCCTGCATCCAACTATTGTTAGCAAGTGTGCCTGGTGAACGACCGCCCGTGCCCTGATAACGCTTTAGAGGTTTATCCGATAAGCAACACACACAAACACACATAGGTGCACAATATATACACACATTTTTCTGATACAAATACCCTTTGAACCTCTTTATTCGCATATTCAACCATTGATTTAAAACGGTTCTACTTTGTGGGTTTTCATGGTGAAAACCAAGTACAAAGCTTTATACTTGCGTAGAAACTGTATAAAGTCTTATGAAAGAAAGAGATGGCTCATATTATAAAGTTTACAGTAAAAAAAAAAAGAATACAGATACCTACCTACCTTCGTATAAAACTTTATACGAAATACCCATGTAAACTATATCATCTATTTTCTATTAAAGAACAGATAAAAAATTCTAATAAAAACCGACTATTCGTAAGGCTATAGTTATATTTATTCAGCTGAAACCGCGGTGTAAAGCTAGTAGTACATCCAATGGTAAGGTCCATGAACCCTAACCTAACGGTATATGTATGCAAAACAAGAAACACTGCCAGTAAACAAATACAAACCTTAAAAATACCTGCCTTCGTTCGATTTCATTAAAAAAAAATACTATATTTATGACCAACCTCTTTAAAGTAGTCTATGCAAATTTTATTTGTTACCTAATTAATATCTTTATCTATTCAGATTATCAAACTAGTAAGTATTTATATTATCCATGTAGTATAACCATTGCTCGCAAATTTGTCCGCTAGTAATAGTAGAAGTAGAAAAATAATATGTCCAAATTTATTTATAATCGATTGAGTAGTTAGAGCAGGGTGCAAGAAGACAAACAAACTCACGTTGAATTTAGTGCAGCATCTCGCCCTAAAAAATATTTTCTTTGCATCAAATTGTTGTTCGAATTCAAAGTAAGATCTCAATTCGAAATACTTAATATTTTTTTTAAAGCAAGATTTAATATGTGCCCGTAATCCTAGGTAGTTACCTAGTTTAGTATGGTATTTATCAGAAAGGTCATAGGGGACTTGAATCCAGGGCCGTGATATAAATATTAAAAAAAAAGTAGTAAGTCGCACATTATTTTACGAAAAGATGGCTGTATGGGCCCAGATCCCCTCGCCTTTCCCATGGGAAGGGATATCCCAGGGATAAATAAAAAATAAATTACAAAAAGTTTTTGTTTTTAGGTAGGTACTATAAAGTTATTGATAGAAGGTAGGTCACAACTTTTCAGTGGTTTAATTTTTTTTTTATCAATCTTATAATAAAAACATTTGTAGATTGATTTGGCAAGGAATTCTGCAAATTCGAAAATGGCCGCAGTAACATTACAAGAATCTATCTGACTTTGGCTTACTTATTTGTATGTACGTATAATTACCTGATTTGACAAGAACAGAATAATAGACGATTGAACTTACGTAGGTACCTATCCGATATGTTGTTAATTCCGTCTGAAATTTTGGGATTCACACTTAAATGTGTGAAGTATAGAATGGAGAAACTTCGCCAGTTCAGTTAAAGTAAATAAAGCGAAAAAGTAGACTTTAATTTCAAATTGGTTTTGGCCCCGCTTGGTTGAATTACAGGTAACAGGCATAAAGTGAAGCATAAAAAAAAGGAAACCTTGTCACGCCTACACGTGGACATAAAACATTCGAAGGGCCAAAACAACAAAAACAAACATCTAAGTGTAAGGTACACATTAACTTTAAGGTTTCGTGCGTTCAAAATTTACATATTATTACAATTTGCGAAAGCTAGTAAATAAGCTATATTTAAAAAAAAACTATCTAAATACCAAAGCTTTCTAAACCAGTTGCAAATTCATTAGCAATTAACAAAGAATCTATTTCACTTTACAATATTCACATGAGTTTTAAATTCTGCAACATTATTAATATATTAAACATTTAATGTAAAACCTTATTTAAAAATATAAGCCTTCCGTTGTTCTATTTTTTTTTTCAGAGCTCTCTAGAACATCTTGAACACACGCAAAGGTCGATAGCCATACAGCCTATTCAATCTTATATATTGATGTAGTTGGAAACTATTAATATTTCGCATAGCTTAGTTTTTTATTAAATAGAATCTATTATCGCTTGAATAAGACCTACAGCTCTACTGCTTGATTGCTGCTTCTCATGTAGCCTGAGTAGCAGCAATCAAGTCTCAATAATTCCAGCTATAATTCACTAATGATTTGGGCCCGTATCGCTTTAGGCGCTTCTTGGAAGGCTGTTGTTGGATGTAAAGGCGTATCTTCACTTCGGGGAATCTAAGTTACGCCAAATGCAATGTCGTACACAACTCTTTCAATAAATTAATATGCAAGTTGTAATGTCTCGACAAATAAGTTTAAAATCGTATATTACGATTTTACATATATGTTAACGGATTAATAACCCCAAAAGATGAGTGTGTGTTTTGAAGTCTAAAAAGTTTTTACTCTTTTTATGGCTTTACACAGATTAGCTAATGTCAAGTTTATAGCAATGGAGAATTCATGTTAGGGAAAAAGGGCGGGAAACTTTGCACTGGGCGGACGCGGCTCCCTCAAACCTTTCCCAAATTAATACTTGTCAACCATTCAAAAAACTAGCCACTACACTAACGATACAAAAACTATGACGTCCACAACACAACCAACACCGATCCTTTTTAAAATTAGCAAACAAACAGTAATTCAAGATAAGCGTGAAAAACCGCGCCCCCAGAATACAAAGTCTCCCGCCTTTCAGTGATTTACCTATAAAGTGATGTTAAAAGTTTATATACATATAGATTATATATTCTCTAACAATACTAACTACTATTATTATATATAAACTCAAGCTCTAGGCATCTTAAAAATGCAATGACAGTTTTACATTTTAGATAGGTTAGCTCAGTGGTTAAGACTAGTAACCCTTTCAAGGGTACCAAATTCGATTTTCTTTAGTATTATATAAATTATATTGGAAGCGGTGATAGCCTAGTGGTTAGGGCCTCAGCCTCCTAATCAGAGATCGGCGGTTCGAATCCGGGCACGCACCTATAATTTTTCGGAGTTATGTGCGTTTTTAAAATTAAAATATCACTTGCTTCAACGGTGAAGGAAAACATCGTGAGGAAACCTGCACGCCTGAGAGTTCTCCATGTTCCAATGTTCTCAAAGGCGTGTGAAGTCTGCCAATCTGCACATGGCCAGCGTGGTGAACTATGGCCAATCTCTTTTCATATTGAGAGGAGACCCGTGCTGTGTAGTGAGCCGGTAATGGGTTGAGCATGATGATGATTGGCATTACGAAAAATACAAACATACGCATTGTGGTGTAATTTTTATATATTTGTACATTTCAAGTTAGCCCTTTATTGATTTGGGGACACAAGTTTATCAATAAAATCAACATAACTTTTATTTTAATACGTATCGTAAGTTTTTATTAATATTTTTCCAACTACTCACTAATATAAAAATAATTTTGTCTTTCTATTATCAAGATAAACAAGCGTAATAAACATTGATTTCATCTATCCCTTACAGTATGTTTTATATTTTATTTACCTATTTAAAGTTTTAATCATTAATTCTATCATTAGAGTGGTCTAAAGCAATTGTATTCTTTAGAAAGGACATAAACTTGAATCTAGGGTCGTAAAATAAAAAATAAATCTATAATTACTTCTTTCTTCGTTTCTAAGTTTATAATAAAAGTTTCCCATCCCGGTTCACTTGGCAAAGAATCTGTTTAGGCGTGAAAGACAGACCCGCTAACAAATTTTTGTATGTAGGTATGACAATGCAAAAAGTTCATCGACACGATAAAAAAAAAATCAACAATACGAAATATTTATCTAATCAAAAATACCCATCTTCAGGCTGTTTACATTAATTAAAAGCGTTATAAAAAGTATGTGCTTAATCAAAAGCCTCGAATCGACAGCCGACAACAAACGCGAGGATTCCAAATTCAATTTCGTATTTCGAAAAGGAACAAACAAAGATCGGTAAACCACATTTTGTTGTGTGTTAAAAAAACTCCTTTTTCATTTCTACCAACAATGTTACTGCGTAACTCAGGTAGCGAGGTTTAATAAAATACGTCCATGTTTTATTTTTTTCTTGGGTTTTTTTACTCTGTGTCAGACACCGGCTTGGAACAGGTTTGTTGCCGTCCCTGTCTAACCTGGTTAGATAGTTACTCTTGCCTCGTTTATCGTATAGAGCGCGCAATTGTTTTACTATGGCTTCACTACATCCAAGTATTGTATACTCTAGTAATCATGCATTATAGATTCATAATGTATGCACTGTTTAATACAGGTAGTATTTTTATTACTCTGCGATGTACCTAGCTAGTTATTCACAAACTAGTTGCTAACTAAGTAACAATATGGTTGAGTTATCAAAAGGTTGTTTAACTCTTTAATAATAATATTAATAAATTATTATTCATTTTCAATTATCTTCAATATTGTTTACGTAGGTAATTACCGAAATTCTGAAGTAAGGATGTAATTTTGTTGGTGGATTTTCATACCATTTTCCTACTAATATTATTTTTATTTCTTATTCCACTAAAAGTAAAAATTTGACCTGGCGGAAAGTGATAATACAGTTTTAGATGATAGCGGGCTAACCTGTTAGGGGTATGGTAGACCCATACTCCTAATTGGTTTTTACGCGACATCGTGCCGGAACGCTAAATCGTCTTTATCGATAAGTTGGTAACTAACCACGGCCGAAGCCTCCCACCAGACCAGAGCCCGAAATCGAACCCAAATAATTAATTAATTCCCAACTAGTTGTATCGTACCAAAATCGAACTAAATTGAAAAATAAAAAAGAACAATTAAGTACCATAAATTAAGCGGTGATAGCCTAGTGGTCAGGGCGTCAGCCTCCTAATCGTAGGTCGGCGGTTCGAATCCGGGCACGAACCTCTAACTTTTCAGAGTTATCAGAGAAAACATCGTGAGGAAACCTGCACGCCTGAGAATTCTCCATAATGTTCTCAAAGGCGTGTAAAGTCTGCCAATCCGCACATGGCCAGCGTGGTGGACTATGGCCAAACCCTTCTCGTATTGAGAGGAGACCCGTGCTCTGTAGTGAGCCGCCGGTAACGGGTTGTACATGATGCTAATTATGATGACCATAAATTACAACTGTTTTTGGCTTAACCCGAAACATAAAACGGCCTACTTAAGGCCTTGGGTTGTAATTGCCAACAACCCAACAATCTAAGACCTTAGGTTAAATTCATGAATATGTACAGATGGACAGATATATTTATTTGTATAGATAATCTATAGAGTGGCAACGAACACCTTTCTTACACATTCAATTGTTGTATTACCCAGAACTGGTACCCACGACGGTCGTGTAACAGAATATCACGTGCAAATCAAGACGCGCAGATTTCCGATAAGATTAATACAAAACCCGCGGCGTTTCAAAGTAAATAGACGCGAAGGCGTTTCACTAACGAAGCTATACTATGATAAGCGTGAAAGCCGCTATATTCCATGCAAAATTGTAGTAAAAAAGCGTCTGTGTGTCTGTTTTTTACTTACTGCACGGCGAAACTGAGCCAAACTCGCAGTGCGCGCTGTCACATTATAAAGTTGGAGGTCCTGGGTTCGATTTCTGGCCCGAGTCTGGTTTGGTTGTAGGCTTCAACCGTGGCTAGTTACCACCCTACCGACGAAGACGTGTCGCAAAGCGATTTAGCGTTCCAGCAATTAGGAAACCAATTAGGAGTATGGGTTTACCATACCCCTAACAGGTTAGCCTGCTGCCATCTTAGAATGCATCATCACTTACCATCAGGTGAGGTTGTCGTCAAGGGCTAACGTGTAGTGAATAAAATAAAAAGAGTCAGAATAAAATTAGGTATCCCTCACCGAGGATATGGACCATGGTTTTTTATCCCGGTAAAGCAGTGGGAACCGTACTGCCATATTTTACTGTTCGAATTCTAGAATACTCTTTCTGTTTCCGTTAAATACTTGGAAGTTGGACTTGGAGTTGGAAGACTTGAATACTTTTCAATTAATACTCTAGATGATCTTCCAGAATATCTGTGATTGTAAAGAAAATAACAAAAAAAAACCCAGCTTGGTTCGTTGTGGGCTTCTTCTTGGACCTAGGTGCGATTTGAACCCCCTTAGCTTTTTTATTTATTTATTGGATCATTAAACTAGACAAAATCAAAATATAAACAACATAAAACAAAAAAAGAAGAATAAACATGAGATAGTGACTTTCTAGAAATGATCACAGTATGCATCCTTTAAATTAACCTTATATCTAAATAATTAAATTAATACCTATAACTCAATTATAGATAGTCGTACTTACCAGTGTAGCTTTAGTTTTAAGTTGGCGAGTGTAGTTATCACCATCACTTCACGAATAGTAATAATAAAAAATGTGATATATATGAACGCTTCATAGATGCCTGTAATAGGTGTATATGAATGAAGCTATTTTGGATTTACCTGGCTAAGTTTGTTGTGGGCTTCTTCTTAGACCGGGGGTTTGGAACCCTCATAGCTTTAGTTTTAAGTTTACGAGTGTAGTTATCACCATCAAATCACTAATATGTAAATTATTGGCGCGTCAGAAGTGCCTTTTAAAGGACTATTTGAATAAAGATTATTTGAATTTGATTTGATTTGATTTATTTAAGTAGTAATAAATACAAAGTTTAATAGGAATAACATACTAACGACTAGTTAGTAAACATACGTGTTATAGTATTTACGGTAAAACTTTTATAGCTTGGGTAACGCTAAGCAAAGCAACTGTAGTGCAAAACTGTCCTAAAGCTAAGCTCACACACACGATCAAGTTACATAAAACACAACTTTACGTTTGCACTCACAAATTCTGCAAGTGTCTTAAATGCAGCTCTATGCAGTTGTAATACGACTCATTGATATTGAATTTGCTAGGCTTAGCTAACAAAATAAACTGGCAAATAAAACGTTACGTTACGTATCTATATATATAAAAGCGAAATACCACTGACTGACTGACTGACTGACTGATGATCACGATATCTCAGGAACTATTAAACATACGATCTTTAAATTTGGAAGGTAGATTCCTTTTATGAAGTAGAGGTCAGCTAAGAAACGGTTTTGAGAAAATCTACCCCTAAGGGGTAGAAATGGGGGTTGGAAGTTTGTATGAAAGTCCTATATTTTTGAAGTTAGAGACATGAAAATTGGCAACTAAGTTTTTTATTATAAATGATAAAGATCTGTATAATCAATGTTACGAAAATCTACCCCAAGGGGGGTGAAATGGGGGTGGGACGTTTTCATGAGGGTTCTATGTTTTCGAAGTAAGGGACATGAAAATGGGTATTTAGGTAATTTGTTTTAAATAGTAAAAACCTGTACACGCAATATTACAAAAATCCACCCCTAAGGGGTAGAAATGGGGGTTGGAAGTTTGTATGAAAGTCCTATATTTTTGAAGTTAGAGACATGAAAGTTGGCAACTAAGTTGTTAATTATAAATAATAAAGATCTGTATGATCAATAATGCGAAAATCTACTCCGAGGTGGGTGAAATGGGGGTAGGAAGTTTTCATGAGGATTCTAAGTTTTCGAAGTTAGGGACATGAAAATTGTCATTTAGGCTATTTGTTTTAAATAATAAAATTCTATATACGCAATATTACAAAAATCCACCCCTAAGGGGTTGAAGTGGGGATGGAAGTTTACATGAAAGTCCTATATTTTTGAAGTTAAAGACATGAAAGTTGGCAACTAAGTTGTTAATTATAAATAATAAAGATCTGTATCAATCAATGTAACGAAAATCGACCCCAAAGAGGATAAAATGAGGGTTGGAAGTTTTCATGAAGATTCTAAGATTTCGAAGTTAGGGACATGAAAATTAACATTTAGGTTATTTGTTTTAAATAATAAAATTCTATACACGCAATATTTCAAAAATCCACCCCTAAGGGGTTGAAGTGGGGGTTGGAAGTTTACATGAAAGTCGTATATTTTTGAAGTTAAAGACATGAAAGTTGGCAACTAAGTTGTTAATTATAAATAATAAAGATCTGTACGATCAATGTTGCAAAAATCCATCCGAAAGGGGATAAAATAGGGGTTGGAAGTTTTCATCAGGATTCTAAGTTTTTGAGGTTATGGACATGAAAATTGCCATTTAGGTTATTTGATTTCAATAATAAAAACCTGTATATACGCAATATTACAAAAATCCATCCCAAAAGGGGTGAGGGGTTGGTAGGTTACATGTAAGTTTTGCGTTTTTGGAATTAGAGAAATGAAAATCGGCAATTAGAGCATTACTTACATTAAAAATACATGTAGGTATAAGCTGTTTTGCAAAATCACACCTTGAAAGTAGAAACATAATGAATGAAAAGGAATTTGGAAGTTAGACTGTAGAGCCGTAGACATCGCTAAGAAAATAATTTGTATAAGTCCGAATAGTAATATTATAAATGCGAAGTGTGTTTGTATATTGGTATGTCCATCAATCACGTCGCAACAGAGCAATGGATCGACGTGATTTTTGAAAGTATAGTTGAGGACCTGGAGAGTGACATAGGAGAGTTCCCGTAGGAATTTTTACAACTTATTCTGACTGAATTTTAAAAACTTATTCCACGCGGACGAAGTTGCGGGCGCCAGCTAGTAATATATATGTATGATACTGGACACGTAAGATATCGGTCATATTTACCTACTATCTCCATTAGTCTGTATCAAAAAACTTACACGAAATTATTAAAAAAAAATTTTGGCCTGGGAATCGAATCCAGAACCTCGTGATCTTTAGTTAAATGAGATCATTACTCTGAACATCGGACCGATTTGAATGAAATGGAATGGAATGAAGGGTTTGGCCATAGTCCACTTCGCTGGCCATGTGCGGATTGGCAGACTTCACACGCCTTTGAGAACATTATGGGGAACTCTCAGGCATGAAGGTTTCCTCACCGTTGGAGCAAGTGATATTTTGTCGCTTAAAAACGCACATAACTCCGAAAAATTACAGGTGCGTGCCTGGGTTTGAACCCCCACGACGACCTCTGTTTAAGAGGCGGACATCCTAACCACTAGGCTATCACAGCTAGATTGTTTACACCTAACCTTAATTAATTTATGTAGTTAAATCTAAGACATCCAAAAGTAACAACTTTTATCAAATACCAAGCAGACAAAGGAGCGGTTTGATGCTAGTATATCGAACTTTGTTACAGTGAAATGTATTTTATCCTCATTACTTAAGCTACCGAACATTGATTTACCACTAGCCGTAGATAGAGCGCGTCATACAAAAACAAGGCGAGAATTTGTCACCAACTAACTAGATACATTCCTACATATCGGTATATCGATGTATTACAACCCGTCTAATGCACTAGACATCTGGCCGTTATATTATCTATAGCGGCGCGTATTGCTTTGTAATTCATTCGGATTATACGGCTTGAGTGTTACAATCGGTGACTTTCGTCTAGCCTTGTCACACACTGGGGGAAAGGAGTGCACGCGTCGCTATTTGTGCACTACTTTTCCGTCCCATTTTTTGAGCGTTAATGATCAATCTACGGCTAGTGGTAAATCAATGCTACCAAAGCTCAAAAATGACTTAAATGCAAAGGTTTTCATATGAGACATGTGACAAGTTTAATTCATCCAACAATCATAGACACGCAATTCTATATTATTTATTCCAGTGAATATTTCTTTACACGAAAAGTGAATTATTTTCATATCTATTCAATATTCGTAATAAATACCCAAAAAGCGAAATAACTGTCGCTGGATTTTATTAATTAGACCAAAAAGTTTGCGTCGATGTTGCTACAAAATTATTTCAATCGAATAAAAATCGAACCACCTTTTGCAGACGATTCCTTTTACCTTTGTCGTATCGATTTTTATGGCGACATAAATAATCATAAACGTCTATAAATTGTCGTAAAATTTTACAACCCAATCGCATTTTGCATTCGATCGGTTAATTATTTATAATAAAATATATTTTATTACTGTTCAATATTTAATGCACTTTACTGCAAGATTATACAAATTGGGTAAAAAAGAAAAAATATTATACGTTTTATTTTTATCGATTTTTCGGGACAGGTTTGGGTATGCAGTTATCGTAGATTGCTACGAAAGCCTTAACATTCGCCCATGGTTTTAAAAGCGCAAAATACTGACAGTGTCAATATAAAGAGAATTATGTAAATAAATAATGAGTAATATTCTAATTCTATTTGTTTTTTTTTGTCTGGGAAGCCAAAGCGATTTAGCGTTCCCGCACGATGTCGCGTGGAAACCAATTAGGAGCGTGGGTTTTCCATACTCCTAATAGGTTAGCCCGCTAACTAGGAAGACAGCATCATCACCACCGAGTGAGATATACCGAGATAGCCGTCAAGGGCTAACTTGTAGTGTATAAAAAAAAAAGTTATTTGGCCCATTAATAGTTTCTTACGAAAAAAGCATAATGCTTGAATTTAGTTTCTCTACTTTGGTCTCGAAACTTAGAGAAGACATGCCGTCCGACCTCCCCGTTATCCCAAACGTCGCCTAAGCCGAGGTTCGGCCTCAAAGGAGGCCCTTAGTTTCCTCGAAAAAAAAAATCTTCTTGCAGAGCTTCTTTCCGAAGCTAGCCAAACAGCCCGGTTACGCTGTGGCAACCAATAGGGTTAGTACAGCTAATAGACAGTAGAAAAAATAAGAGAAGATTACTGTATGAATATTGTGAATTCATCAAGGGATCGGAAATAGTTAAAAAAAGTGACTGAATCTTTTGTTCTTTTTTTATATCGTTATTTTCTGATTATTATCTTAATAATAAAAAGTATTTCTTCACCATCATCAAAATACTATATAATTCTATCATAACGTTAAACCGTCTAATAAATTTTTTAATTATATCTAACAGTTTTTCTTTTTTATTTCAGATTATTGGACTTTAAGAAAACACGCCGACGGTGCATCGAGTGACAAAGAAAATTAACTAATTAGAAAAAAGAGAACTAATCTTTTGAAAATCGTTAGCTTGTATCATGTTCCAAATTATAAAGAGAACAGATTTATTAAATATTTAATAATTATCAATTATAATATTATTTAGATTTAGCTTTTTTTTCGGCTTAGGTACACCTATTATTAACTATGAGGAAATTACCAAGTTCCTTATTTGTCTGTCCGTATTTTTACGCTTATGTCTTGGACAGATTTTGGGTACATTTAATTACATACAAGGTTATTTTGAAAGGGTACTAGTAAATCATCGATAAAATGTTCACTAAAACTTAATATAAATTGATGACTGTAATTTTGATTAATTAGTCATAATAAAACATTTTTATGTACTTACGAATAACAGTCACCAAAAAATTCAATATTAATTTAAGGTCCTAGATAGTAAAATTATCTGGTTCCATAACATTTTTTCGTAGTTATTGCTCCAAATTGATCCCTTAAAAAAGTTGTGGAATACATGTTTATCATAATAATGAATAATGTTATAATAAATAGGTACCCTTTCGGAATAGCCTTGTATAACTAGGTTAGATTGCTAACATGAAATGTGGAAAGGATCTCTTATTTAAACCTTTACCTCAACTTAGATTTAAAAAAAAAATGTTTGTTATTCAGTGCATGTGAACTTAATAAGTAAATAATATATCGAGTTCGGTTTTAAATATACTAATTTAATAATTATTTTATTTTTTTGAACTAATGCTAATTTTAGATTTGAGGCTTACAAAATACACTAATTTATTTGAAAATAATTGTGATGGAAAAAATATTTAAAAAAATATATATATTGGTGTAAGCATTTGGTTTGAATTAAAAAACGAAACGAGCGTTGTTCCTACCTTTATAGGTACCATGTTTTTTTTTGTTTTGAAATTAGGCTTAAAAGAAATAAAACTACATGTATTAAAGTTTTAAATACCAGAGAACTACTGTAGTTTAAAATTAATTCGGTTATCAAGGCATACCTGCTTTGTGTTTGATATAATATTTTTAACGTGTAAAATGCAATAAATACTTTAAAATCGTAAAACATTTAAAAAATGTAGCGACCATTTTTATGTTTAATAGAACGATAATTAAGTTTTTATGTAGAATCTAGTCTGTGATCTCTGCAATATGTTTTTTTAACTTCGCATGAAACCATGTTAGAAAAAACGTTCTAATAATAATAATCGTTAGGCATAAGTTAGGTTAACTTTAGATTTTCCAAAAAATGTGTTAAATGTATGCTTAGGTAGTGTTACAGCGTATGACAAATACTCTGGTAGACAATCTAGAAATTTTTGCACCGACACGGTTACAAGAAGTTACCGTTGTTAGGCCCCGTCCCTCAGACGACCATGATAAAGTTGGAGGTTCTGTGTTCGATTCCCGGCTCGTCTGGTCTGTTGGTAGGCTTTGACCGTGGCTAGTTACCACCCTACAGACAAAGACGTGTCGCCAAGCGATTTAGCGCTCCGGCAAGATGTCGCGTAGAAACCAATTAGGTGCGTGGGTTTACCGTACTCCTAACAGGTTAGCCGGCTACCATCCTAGACTGCATTATCACTTACCACTAAGTAGCCTTATAGGCTAACCAACCAAGGGCTAACTTGTAGTGTATAAAAAAAAGTCTTACCGTAAAACAATTACCGTTGAGAATCAATATAGGATTCGGTCAAAAGTCAAATGAACAAGCTATAGTGGGTCCATCATGATCAACCCATTGCCGGCTCACTACAGAGCACGGGTCTCCTCTCAATATGAGAAGGGTTTGGCCATAGTCCACCACGCTGGCCATGTGTGTGTTGGCCGACTTCACACGCCTTTGAGAAAATTACGAAAAATTTCAAGCATGGAGGTTTCTTCACGATGTTTTCCTTCACCGTTGAACCAAGTGATATTTGAAGTTCTTTCTTTCATTTGTTAAAACGTTTGTTTTTATTAATAATAATAATAGTCGGTAATAATATAATTAATATATTTTACTAGTATTATAAAGCGGTCCAATGTTACTATCCACCTATAAAAAATATGTACACAGTATCATCAAATGTTTTCACACCTAATAACTTATTAATAGAGTAGATACATAAATAAAAGAAAATTGATTTTTTGTCGAGCCCTGGGGGCTCAAAATTTCTTGTGGTGTTAAGGAAAAAATTAATTACGTCAAATTTAAATTCGAATAATCTTTATTCAAACAGTAGGCACTTTAAAAGGCACTATTGACGCGTCAATAATTTACATAGTAGTGATTTGATGGTGATAACTACATTCGTAAATTTAATACAAATGCGCCCTGGTCTAGTTAGAAGCCTACTACAAACTCAGCCAGGTAAATTTTGTTTTGTTGTCACCATCTCACATGCCACTTAAAATTATATTAAAAGCTATCTTATTAGAGCAACATTTCATACCCATGCTACAGCGCGGTTACGCTGTGGCAACCAATAGGGTTAGGACAGCTAGAAGACAGTCCGAAAAAAAAAGTTTTTTACGTCAAATGGAATTTGACTGGCTGTATGATTACTAATACTGCATAGGATTTAGCCCGACTTCGTTCACATTATGGCAATTTTGGAAGTGTTAAGACAATAACTCATTCTTTTATTGTTTGTACATTTTATGTTGTTGAAAATATTACCACCGTTTTATTGCCTCATTTACTATCTAATGACAAAATATTATAGGCTTATGGAAGTATGCAACCCATATCTGTGGCTTTTTTGTGCCAGCGTTAAAGGTTTCATACTGTTGCAATGCGACCATTTTAAACGGTTCTCTGTTATAGGTAGACTCGCTCGATATTCATCCACCAATCACAAAATGCGCACGTAGAAGAAGCGTTCCCATTGGTTGGATAGTTCCCAATAAAAACCGCAACGCAGCATGCGCATACGCTACAGAAATTCTGTCTAGCTAGCCAGAACTTATCGTCTTGTGTTATGTTAACTTCGATTTGTCTCGATTTGAATTTAAAAGGTCGCGTAAAATTTACGAAGTATGTTTCCTTTTCGTAAATAATGAGACCTATGATTATACCCACTTATAATCACCGATTATTTGATAAGCACCGTAATTTCCATTAAGCAATTTTTCTGACAGTCGCTAACCGGTGGCGACCTCACCTCTGTCTGGTTAACAACTGTCGCTGTCTATCTAAGTACTTTGTATGAAGACGAAGAGTTGGCAAGTCGTTAGTAAAGTTTCCTTATTGGAAAGTAGACACTAATATGTTATATTGAATCGTAGAGTTGCTAACGAGTACAGAAACGCAGTAACGTCACAGTAAAATGAACTTAATTGCACTTGACTTAGAGCTTAAATTCGTTTGCATTTATAAATCCACTTATAGACACAGAATTAGCTTAAAGTTATATTCGAATTTGAAAGGACACACAAAGACAACAAATTTCCAAACTAAATCGCCAGGGATAAAAATAGTTATAGCACAAGTATGCCGAGTTTAGAGATGTGTGTTTCAACACAATTTTTCTTTTACCTTACCGTATAGTTGGTACAATAATAAGTCCCTCATTACAAAATGCGTTTTGTGACGTTAATGTTGACACCTATACAGATAGTGTTGTCTGACCCATGTTCCAGTAAATTGTTTGGCCAACTTTTAAAGTTTGCCAAACAAAGAATAACCGTGCGTGTATGAGACAGAAGATGCGTTGCTTTGTCTCAATTTGCTTACATAATCCATATATATTTGTTTCTCCATTCCTCACTGTTTCATGGCTTCAACCACTTAATCTATGTAGTGGGTACTGTATCATGATGTACATGAAAAGTGAGTGGCCTGCATGCTTAAGACGTAGATTTTAATTGGTTTCCGTATAAGATATTGCGCTGCCTTACATTTTAAAAGCGAACAATTAATGGTTTCTCAACGAATGTATATAAAATTAACTGATTAACGGTAAACAAAATATTGTTATTTAAATATACTTTTTTTTTTATTAATATTAATAAAACTTTTTATTAATTTATAATGCTTTAGTTTTATTTCAAATTTGTTGATTGAAAAGATCCTTCATCTCCCATGTACTTCAATGTCCAAAGTCTATGAAAGTCCCACTGCGGGAAAAAAAACTTCTGTACCTGCTGTAGAAGCATTAGCTTAGGGCCGACCAGGCAGATTCCTTGGTTACCTCAATGGGGTGTGCGCTGTTGCATTTTAAAGTTGGAGGTCTTGGGTTCAATTCCCGGCTCGAGTCTGGTCTGGTGGGAGGCTTTGGCCGGGGCTTGTTACCACCCTAACTTCCTTGAGAGGACAATGGATACTTTGAATCCGTGATAGATTAAAAACTCCTAGGGATTCATACATACATTATTTCTTACGGATACCACGTGGGCAGTTGTAATTATAGTATAAGTTAAGAGAGAAAGAAAATGTATTTATTCTCATATGCTTTCACAGTACATCTTATTCTAATCAGAAATTTTGTCTGTCTGTAACACCAACCCGGGTGTGCAGCTCAGCATATGTCGTGTCTTATATGAAAAACACGTCGCTGATTTTCAGCTGAGGCCAGAGTGACGTCACAACAAAAAAAAGGATTAATAATAGTTAATTATAGAGATTAATAAAGTTGTTATAATTTTTTGTTAAATCTTTTTAATTTTCTTTGGGTCTTTTTTTCGAAACTGCCAACCCCATCATCTCATTATTAAATATAACAGACTTATAACAAAAAAAACCTTATAAAGGTTTTTTATTATAAAAACGCATACTAAAAATAACGCCTCATACAATATAAGAGCACTCCTTACTAGCCTCATAAGTTGTTGAAGCGCCTGGGATAAAAATATAGCATTTACACTAATAGCCTTGAGAAGTATTATAATTTCCTTAGGCATTTCAGCGAGATATAAACCGCGATTTAAGATGCTAGACTGAAGGAGTCATGAATGGCTGTGCAGATCATCATCATCATGATCAACCCATTGCCAGATCACTACAGATCACGGGTCTCCTCTCAATATGAGATGGGTTTGGCCATAGCCCACCACGCTCGCCATATGCGGATTGGCAGACTTCACACGCCTTTGAGAACGTTACGGAAAACTCTCAGGCGTGCAGGTTTCCTCACTATGTTTTCCTTCACCGTTGAAGCAAGTGATATTTTAATTGCTTAAAATCTCACATAACTTTGAAAAGTTAAAGGCGTGCCCGGATTCGAACGCCCGACCTCTGATTAGGAGGCTGACGCCCTAACCACTAGGCTATCACTGCTTCAGAGAGAGAATATTCGTCTTAAAATGTAAGAAAATCTTGTAATAATGGGACATGGCGGCTTGCCTGTCAATTTTGTTTATATACACACAATGCCTCAATTAAGACAGCTTTTAAAACGACATTTATATGCAAAACACTCTCGCCCAAGATAATTTATCTTTAGAGAAAGTAATATGAACGAGTTTACACGCCAACGTGTTAGTGGAGGATACAAAATAGTGTGCAGAAGTTAAATAAGCAAATAATAAAGTGCCAGTCGAACTCGCACTTTCAGTGGATTCCGCACGGTCACCGCGTAACTAATATATTATAATTATTCAGGAATTTGACTCATGACCTTTTACTTAAATGTCTTAACTTTTCAGACCTACAACAGACAGGTCTTAACATAATTTCTAGCAAAAGAAACCTCGTCTATGTTTGTTGTGGGTTTCTTCTTAGACCTGAGCGCGATTGGAACCCTTTTAGCTTTAGTTTTAAGTCGGTGAGGGTAGTTATCACCATCACGAATAAAAATAATGGAAAATGTGATATCAACGATTCATAGATACCTGTACACTATGTATATATAATATATCTATAGCAATTAAAATAGGTTTACAAGAATAAAGCTATTTTGATTTGGTTTTGTTATCTAAATCAATAATAGTGTATTTGCAGTAAGTAAGTTTTGACGACGTGGCGCAGCGCGCGCGCTGTTGCATTATAAAGTTAGAAGTCCTGGGTTCGATTCCCGGCTCGAGTCTGGTCTGGTGGGAGGCTGCGGCCGTGGCTAGTTACCACCCTACCGACAAAGGCGTGTCGCCAAGCGATTTAGCGTTCCGGCACGATGTCGTGTAGAAACCAATTAGGAGTATGGCTTTACCATACCCCTTACAGGTTAGCCCGCTACCATCTTAGACTGCATCATCACTTACCATCAGGTGAGATTGCCGTTAAGGGCTAACTTGTAGTGGATAAAAAAAAAAGATAACGTGTCTGTGCTTATATTTTAGGTATATAACATAAGGTGATAGCCTAGTGAAGCGGTGATAGCCTAGTGGTTAGGGTGTGAGCCTCCTAATCAGAGGTCGGCGGTTCGAATCCGGGCACGCACCTCTAACTTTAAGGAGTTAGGTGCGTTTTGAAACAATTAAAATATCACTTGCTTCAACGTTGAAGGAAAAACAATGTGAGGAAACCTGCACGCCTGAGAGTTCTCCATAATGTTCTCAAAGTCGTGTGAAGTCTGCCAATCCGCACATGGCCAGCGTGGTGGACTATAGCCAAACCCTTCTCATATTGAGAGGAGACCCGTGCTCTGTAGTGAGCCAGTAATGGGTTGATTATGATGAACATATGGTAAGTTTTGTCAATTTTGGTACGGATCTCTAAATATCAAAGGTGATATAGGGGTGTTTTATTGAAATTTGTGTTTACTTTGTTAATGTGTGTACAATGGACTAATGATAAAAAGCGTGCACGGCGCATGCGCCGCGGGTCGGTTTTGATTGGCTATTGTCTGTTTTGCACCTTGTCAGGACGTGTGCTTGATGCATCTGGCGCCTCGTACGGACAGATTTTTGTAACCGACTACCTATGTGAGAGAGGGCTATGCGGAAGGAAAGAGGTTCTAGGGAAATAGGGTTAATAGGCTAACATGTTTTTTTTTAATCCTCTACAAGTTAGCCCTAGACGGCAATCTTACCTGTTTAAGATGGTAGCTGGCGGTAAAGGGCATGGTAGAACCATACTCCTAATTGTCTATGTGACATCGTGCCGGACCACGTCACATATCTTTGTCGCTAGGGTGGTAACTAGCCACGGCCGTAAGTCGAGTCGAGTCGGGAATCGAACCGACGACCTCCAACTTTAAAATGCAACAGCGCACGCAGCCACGATGGTCGTTAACAATCTAATAAAACTGTAACAGGACGAATTCTGTACATTAAATATATTTTGAAAATTTTTACTATGGATACTGATAAAACTATTTTTATTTTGGGCTCAGTATCGATAGTATATATGGATTTGAATGAGATTGGTTTGAATTGATATACAAGTAGCTGATACTCCGGTTTAACATATAGGATAGTTTTTATCCCGGAATTCAGCACGGTTCCCTTGGGAGAGCGGGTGAAAGTCAAAATTTGTATTTAGTTGTAATTCATTAACGCGTACTCCGATTTCACTCATTCTTTTTTTTTTATTAGAAAGGAGATACTTAAATGTATATCCTGTAATTATGTCAAGATCGTCAGTTTAGTAATCCATTGCTTCGTGATTGGAAGTTAAAGAATCACACTTTCTACTAACAACTATTTTCTCACACTTTCTGTTTAACAACTCACTAGTAATAAAATAAAACTGATAGATTTGTGCACCTCCTTATTTTGAAAGTCGGTTAAAAGGGGAGATCCTGATGACACAATTTACATAATTCACTCATTTATCACAAACGGACATCCTTCCTGAATAAATAAAAACCGAAAAAAATATATATATTTTTGAAAGCAGCTTTGCGCATAAATTTTACGCATGACACTATTGGAAAATGGCGCGTGCTTGTTTGACAAACCTAGCGGTGCGGTTTGTCTTTTATGTTTTAGTAATTTACTACCTCTTTTATGATAAAGGTTATAAGTGAGATATTTTAAAGTATAATAGATACATTAACCTTTTCATAGATGAGACAGTTAGTGATAAAATAGTTTCGAAAGAAGCGAATAGGTAAAATTGGCAGACTTCACACGCCTTTGAGAACATTATGAAGAAATCTCAGGCGTGCAGGTTTCCTCACGATGTTTTCCTTCACCGTTGAAGCAAGTGATATTTTAATTTTTAAAAACGCACATAATTCCGAAAAGTTAGAGGTGCGTGCCCGGATTCGAACCGCCCACATCTGATTAGGAGGCTGACGCCCTAACCACTAGGCTATCACAAATTTTAAAGTATAATTAGATACAATAGCCTTTTCATAGATGAGACAGTTAGTGGTAAAATAGGTTTGAAAGAAGCCAATAGTATATTTTCTTGTAACTTTAATGGAACTTTGATTGTACCATTACCATTGCATTTGCAGGTGCAAAATGTGGAACCAGCTTCCATCTTCTTTGGTCCATAATGGTTATAATATGGGGATCTTCAAAGGGCGGATTA
The DNA here is from genome assembly GCA_928268935.1 of Lasiommata megera. Lineage (NCBI taxonomy): Eukaryota > Metazoa > Arthropoda > Insecta > Lepidoptera > Nymphalidae > Lasiommata > Lasiommata megera. The sequence goes on along the minus strand of OV743329.1, from coordinate 6,227,111 downwards.
ACAAATTGCCCAAGGGCCAGCAACGCATTGGCGGTTCCTCTGGTGCTGCAAATGTTCATGGGCGGCGGTAATCACTTACCATCAGGTGACCCGCCTGTTCGTTTGCTCGCATGTATATAAAAAAAAACAATATTCAGGCTCCCACTGAAAACCATCGCTGCGGCCTACCGTAGCTGATGTTGAGTGGGTTGCCTTTATTTGGTCATCATTTATGTACGATGTATATATAGTATATATGTGGCAAATTATATACTTATGCATGCAAACTGTATGGCTAAATGTCGTCTGGGGGCTTCGGCCAGGTCTAGTTTCCACACTACCGACAAAGACGTGTCGCCAAGCGATTTAGCGTTCCGCACGATGTCGCGTAGAAACCAATTAGAAGTATGGGTTTACCATACCCCTAACAAGTTAGCCCGCTACCATCTTAGACTGCATCATCACTTAACATCAGGTGAGATGCCGTCAAGGGCTAACTTGTTGTATTTTTTTTCTAACTTTATAAACGACATTATATGTGCTTTAAGAGTTGTAGGATTCTTTTATGATTTTATTATTAGTTTTTTTATTAGTTTTTTTATTATTTTATTTATATACTAGCTTACATTAACGTTTTAAGGATCGTAGGTGTCTATTATAAAATTTCAAAGTAATTAGGCGTTGATAAAGTTAAACATTTTTTTTTTGTAAATTGTAAAATATATAAGCGCTTTTAGAACTGATAGTTGTAGTTTTCTATGATAAATTTAATAGTAAAGAGAAATTAATAAAGTTACATAAAAATACAATGATTTAAGGTTTCTGTTATAAATTTTATAGTATTGGACGTAAATAGTATTGGACAAAATATTAATATTTTTTTTTTACTTTATAAACGTCCAATTACTGTAAAATTTATAATATAAATCATCAACCCTTAATGCGCTTATGAGGGGTTCCGTTAAGACCATAAATTACCTTAACCCTCAAACGTCTTAGGGTAAGGCACCACTCGAGGGAAAGTCCCCAGGTGGCAACTTAATTGGAAAAAGGCTAATTTTGTAACAACCCTAGCGTCTTCCATGTAAAGACACCTTGTGGTAGAGTTAAGAATATTTTGTATTAAAGTTACAAACTATCTTATTTATTTATTCATAGGGCAACACGTAAGCTTGTAGAAAAGTCCTACTATAGTGTAAAGGATTACGTTAATGATAAACAAGCATGGGTGTGAAATATAGCTCTTAATATAATTTTAAGTGGCATGTGAGATGGTGATAACAAAAAGAAAATTTACCTGGCTAAGTTTGTTGTGGGCTTCTTCTTAGACCGGGGCGCGTTTGGAACCCTCATAGCTTTAGTTTTAAGTTTACGAATGTAGTTATCACCATCAAATCACTACTATGTAAATAATTGACGCGTCAAAAGCACCTTTTAAAGGACTATTTGAATAAAGATTATTAGAATATTATTATTAGATTATTTAGAATTTGAATTTGAACAAACAGTCATCCAAGTAAATTAAATTAGTAATATGTATAAAAACAAATTGAACTGGTGCAAGACCCACACCGCTGTCCACAGATAAGAAGAAAAGAGAATTTTTTATAGAATTTTTCTACTAATATGATGGATGGATGTTTGATACTCTTTCACGTAAAAACTACTGAATGGATTTTTATGAAACTGTACAATAATATAGCTAATACATCAGAATAACACATAGGCTACAATTTATAAAGCTATTGTGTGAATTGTACAAAATATGGCGATAAGTGTCAAGTAAGTGGGAAAAAATCTACCATCTGCGTTATAATTTTAATGTCATAATGTTAGTTCTTTTGTACCCCACGCTAATATAAGCTACTCGAAATACTAATCCTGCGCAGTTGAAGTCACGGGCACCACTATATACACTACAAGTTAGCCCTTGACGGCTATCTCACCTGATGGTGAGTGATGATGCTGCCTAGGATGGTATAAAATATATATATATATATAACCAAAGAAAATTTCTCAATGAAGGCAGCGCAATAAAACGTTACAATTATTTTTAGCCATGTTCAATTCTACCCATTTGTAGCACCCCACCAGATGGCTAAGCACCAGTAAAGTGGGATACACCTGGTGGGGGCGGACCCCACTGTCTCAGATCTCAGATACTGATATAATGGGTTTCGGTAAGCGGTGTGAACGGATCATTACTGTACTGGATAATTGTATTAATTGCCATTGCATAGATAGCTTACTGGTTAAAAAGTACAAAATATATTATGACTAGCTGTTACCCGCGACTTCGTCTGCGTAGAATTGCTGATTTCCCGTGAGATTGAGATTTCCCGTGCGGCCAATGCCCTACTTCCTTTTAATTAACTTTCCTTTTAACTCTTTCTTTTCACAAAAGGTTGTCTGGAGGAGATCGCTTTTAGCGATAAGACCGCCTTTGCGCATTATGTTTGTTTTTTTTATTTTATTTTATTTTTGTTTTTTTTTTTTTTAATTCAAGTTTGTAGTGTGCAATAAAGAGTTTATCTATCTACTTCGTTAACCACCCTTAAAAGGAAATATTAAAAAAAAAATTGATGTACATGTTTTTATTTATTATTATTAATCTTAATGCGAATTTTTGTGTCTCCAACTCTAAAAACAAAAGATTTCATACAAAGTTCCAACCCTTATTTTACCCCCTTAGAGGTGCAATTCCCAAATCTCCTTTCTTAGCTGACATCTCTTAACTATCAACTACCTACTTTCTAAATTATAGCTTTATACGTACAATAGTTTTTGAGATGTCGTGTTTAATCAGTAAGTATGTAAGTAAGTACGTCATGGACCTTTCGCTTTTATATATATAGATTATATAAAAAAATCTGGACTATAACAATGAATGGACGGAATGGAGACATTAGTGATATGACTTTATGCACAAATCTATTATAGTGAAATCAAATCAAAATAGCTTTATGTATATAAACCTATTAGAAGCATCTATGAATCGTTGATATATATAATCAAATTTTCCATTATTTCTATTCCTGAACTGATGGTGATTACTACACTCACCAACTTAAAACTAAAGCTAAGAGGGTTCAAATCACACCTAGGTCTAAAGAGAAGCCCACAACAAAACTAGCCGGGATTTTTCTTGTTACCACCATCTCACATAATCAATAGTAAATTATAGGACCTATGGAGTTAGAGCAAATCACACCCAAGCTTTTATCGTTTATATAATGCATAATATCGTTATATGATTTTTCTATAAGCTTACGTTTTCTAGGCACTTTAAAACTATCGAGAGACATTTTCAGCTGGTAATTTATTTAAAAATAATATTCAATTTCCTTCCCAACATGATGATGATAATGGTACAGGAAGCGCCTGTTGAAAATTACAGAGCAATCCCAGTGATGTTAACTTACTCTCTTATATCTAGATAAGGTATAATGCTATCCGAATAACAAAGTAACACAGTTTAAATCTATTATCATTTGCTTAAACTGTGAAGGTTTTCCATTGTATCGCTAGAAATATCCATAATTAAAAAAAAAAGTCATCATCATCATCATCATGATCAACCCATCTCGGCTCACTACAGAACACGGGTCTCCCCACAATATGAGAAGGGTTTGGCCATAGTCCACCACGCTGGCCATGTGCGGATTGGCAGACTTCACACGCCTTTGAGAACATTATGGAGAACTCTCAGGCGTGTAGGTTTCCTCACGATGTTTTCCTTCACCATTGAAGCAAGTGATATTTTAATTGTTTAAAAACGCACATAACTCCGAAAAGTTAGAGGTGCGTGCCCGGATTCGAACCGCCGACCTCTGATTAGGAGGCTGACGCCCTAACCACTAGGCTATCACCGCTTCAGTGAAAATTAAAAAAAAAAGTACAACTTTCAATTATAGAGACATTACTTACCCCTGACAGAATTACTTCTATGAATGTCCAAACTTATTCATTTGCAAGGTGCCAACTCTAGAATAGCAAAAAAATAAATAGTCATATGGATAATTAATTATTTAATTGTTCGAAATATTTTTAAATTTGTTTATCAATTATTTTATTAATAACGTAATTTAAACCCGAACTGTCAACACGTCGTACATTTTTATTTTCTTATCGCATAAAACTGTTGCAAATTGGAAGCTGCGCTTATCACATTATCTTCGATTGACATATCGCGGACAATCAACCCAATCAACGGTCTGACCGCAACATTGTGTCATCAGCGATGTATTCACGGTCCAAACAGCTATCGGCGGCAGTCCATCTGCCACCCCACCTGGCTGAATTAATTAGGATAATATTATTTGGGCACGCGCGCAGAAGGTACTGTTTAAATTATGTTAAACGTAACATATTGTGCGGCACAATCTAATGTAAACCACAAAGAAAAAAACAACTAATGCGCTAGAATTTTGGACCCGGAAAAGTATATTACTACTAAACTCAGTCTGCTATCTGAATATTTTGTATTTTTTTTTACACACTACAAGTAAGCCATTGTCGGCTATCTCACCTGGTGGTAAGTGATGATGCTGTCATCATCATGATCAACCCATTCTCGGCTCACTACAGAACACGGGCCTCCTCTCAATATGAGAAGGGTTTGGCCATAGTCCACCACGCTGGCCATGTGCGGATTGGACTTCGCCTTTGAGAACATTATGGAGAACTTTCAGGCATGCAGGTTTGCTCGGGATGTTTTACTTCACCGTTGAAGCAAGTGATATTTTAATTGCTTAAAAACTCACGTAAGTTACAGGTGCGTGCCCGGGTTTCATCTCCTGACCTCTGATTAGGAGGCTGACGTCCTAACCACTAGGCTATCACAACTTACCTGTTAGGTTATGGTAAACACACGCTCTTAAATCGCTTGGCGACACGTCTTTGACGGTAGGGTGGTAACTAGTCACGGCCGAAGCCTCCGAAGATGATCATGATGATATATTTAGAACATTACGAGTGTCGTCATTTTGAGGTAGTAATTATAATTTTACAGTAATCAAGCTAACGATCGTTTTAAAGGTGAGGGCGATCTACCCTGCATACCTCAGACACATTAATACCATCTGTGCCTATGCAATGTCATGCTAATTAAAAAGTCAACTTTCTTTATTAGGGACGATGCTTTTAAAAGCTTTTGGTACAAAGAATATATAGTGGAGATCTGAATTAAGAGATCTCTTTATTTTTTATCAGCCAATATTTACTGTACTGCCTCGTATATAAGATTGTATTATTTACATGGCAAAATAACTTTAACATTATAATTATAATCGCGAGGCCAACCAGATGGACAGACCAGCTGAGGGACTCTAAGTGCAAATTTCACACAATAGCAAGACTAGCCTCTGATAGAAGCCGGTGGAAACAATTAATCCGCACGAGGTTGCAAGGATACCAGCACCACGATCTTCAGTAATGAAAGAACGACTAGAGAGAGAGAGAGAGAGAGAGAGTGAGAGAGAGAGAGAGTCCCTCTTGCCTACGGGAGATCATGACGATCTTTTTAATAGTGCTAATAAAGTAAATAATGGAATCATTTTGTATGCAAGTTAAACGTTCAAATTACACAGTGAGCGCCCAGCAGATATCCCATCTGCGTACAATGACCGCAATTACTAACCAATAATAAGTAGTAACATACCTGGTATTAGACGGAATTAGACCATTTATTATTACCATACCAATAATTCGATCTCGTAATAGAGAATTTAATGAAGAACTCGTTAGTTTTCATACCGTCATTTTTTTTTTGTTTTAAATAATCAATTAACCTATTTATTTATAGATCACATTCATTCCTAATAGATCACAGGGTATATGAAACAAGATCTTCATTCGTCAGATTTCCGAGATATATGTGATAAATTTTAACTAGAGGTAGCATAGTTTTTTTGATTTCCGTATTTTAATTATAATAGATGCGGTGATAGCCTAATGGTTAGGACGTCAGCTTTCTAATCAGAGGTTGGGGGTTCGATCCAGGGTACACACCGCACCAGTTATGAGCGTTTTTTATCACTTAAAGTATCACTTGCTTTGAAGGAAAACATCGTGAGGAAACCTGCACGCCTGAGAGTTCTCCATAATGTTGTCAGAGGCGTGTGAAGTCTGCCAATCCGCACATGGCCAGCGTGGTGGACTATGGCCAAACCCTTCTCATATTGAGAGGAGACCCGTGCTCTGTAATGAGCTGATACTGAGTTGATCATGATGACGATGACGATGATGAATTATAGTAATTAATGTAAGAATTTGAAATAAATTGTGTTGTATTTATTTATTTATTTTGACAACAGTACACCCACAGGCTATTTTGGATTGCAGTACACCCACAGGCTATTTTGGATTACAGTACACCTACAAGCTATTTTGGTTTGCAGTACACCCAGACTATTTTGGATTGCAGTACACCCAATGGCTATTTTGGATTGCAGTAACTCCACAGGCTATTTTGGATAGCAGTACACCCACAGGCTATTTTGGATTGCAGTACACCCACAGGCTATTTTGGATTACAGTACACCTACAAGCTATTTTGGTTTGCAGTACACCCAATGGCTATTTTGGATTGCAGTAACTCCACAGGCTATTTTGGATTGCAGTACACCCACAGGCTATTTTGGATTACAGTACACCTACAAGCTATTTTGGTTTGCAGTACACCCAGACTATTTTGGATTGCAGTACAACCACAGGCTATTTTGGATTGCAGTACACCGACAGGCTATTTTGGATTGCAGTACACCCACAGGCTATTTTGGATTACAGTACACCTACAAGTTATTTTTCACTTCGGCGCACGAACTAGTTGTACTTACTACGTGCGCTATCAGCCGTTATCAATGCAACGATGCACAGTGTGTGTTTGTATGCATACATTAGAACAGTAACGGCGACACCTCTGCGGGATAGCGATATAAACGTGCGGTAATGGCACGTTCCATTTGTTAAGGCGAAGGCTCACAACTTCGCAGTGGGTAGACGTTCAGATATTTCAATCATTTTATTTAAGTACGCCGAGGGCAATGATTAATCTTTGTTTTGTGTGTTGTTTAGTAATTATTAGTTTGTGTTGAATAATTTGTTTAATGTTGTCTAGTTAGTGTAAGAGGCATTTTGCATTGTCTAATTGGATGTAAATAAATAATGTTGGAGATCCTGGGTTCGATTCCCGGCTCGAGTCTGGCTGGTCTGGCTGGTGAGGCTTCGGCCGTGGATAGTTACCACTCTACCAACAAAGACGTGTCGCCAAGCGTTTCGGTTTAGCGTTCCGGAACGATGTCGCGTAGAAACCAATTAGGAGTGTGGGTTTTATTATGCCCCTAACAGTTTAGTCCGCTACCGTCTTAGACTGCATCATCACTTACCACCAGGTGAGATAGCAGTCAAGGGCTAACTTGTTATGGATAAAAAAAATGGCCACGACTTCATTCGCATTTATATTGGCTTTTTAAAACCCAGAGGAATCGTTAAAAGTTTCTTATGTCCGATTCCAGAAATAATCTGAAAAGTGTTAAAACAAACGGTCGTTTTATCTCGAAAATATTTGCTTCCGAATAAAAAATAATACAAACGAGATATCCTAGTGTGGAACGGAAATTTTATATTGTAAAATTTACTCGTTTTGTTTGTTTGTAATTGTAATACCACTTCGTATTGTAATTGTAAGTGGAAAAATGACATTGATTGACCGTTGGGACTTGGTCCCCAAGCGCGCTAGCTCTCAAAGTATATATGTAAATGACAGTAGCGTTTAGATGTCTTGGGGTAAGGGACGTACTGAGCCTTAGGGGTTAGGTTTCAGATTAGCATTTCAAAATAACTGACTGAAAATAGTTGTAAAGAATAAGTTTAAAAGAAAACCGAAAATCACGTGGTATCTCGAATTTTATAAAAGGTGTAGCATTCGCCTTAATGGTATATTGTAATTCGGCGCGTGCGCATCGCTCTTGGGGCGCCGATAGCATCGCGCATCTGCCGCCGCACCCCCATCGGAGCGAGATAACGAAATTACTACTAATTGTCAAAGCGGCATGGCTATTCGTTGATAGCAAACGTAAACAATTTAAAATAACTTTTTATTTTTTTTATTTTGAGATAGGTTTGCGCTTGACGATAATCAGTACCAGAAAGCACTGATGAGGTCTAGATTGGAGCCTAGAAAATGCCTATTCACTCTTGCCTTGAAGGTACTGAGGTTATACGTGGCTGGAAACACAGATGTTGAAAGTGCGTTCCACACCTTAGCGGTTCGATTCAGAAACGTTGATCCAAATCGTTTCGTCCGAGTAGGTCGGATTTCAACCACGTAAGGGTGTTAAAGCTCACGATTTCTCGAAGTTCTGTGGTAAAACGGTGAAGGGGTCACAAGGTTGCGAAGTTCTTGAGCGCACTCTCCAAAATATATCCGATGGAAGATCGATAGAATAGCAACAATGCGTCAGTGCTGTAGATTTAGCATTACAACTGAAAAAAGGTACTCGTCATAAGAGAAAGACTTGACCTCGCTGGCGCAGTGTTGAACGCCGTGTTCTTTTAAGCGGGTTCGATTATTAGCCGGCCCTTTTGACTTTCAGATTTTAACCAATTTTATGTAAAATATCACTGAAACATCGTCAAGAAACTTTTGTATCCGGATACTTCTCCATAATATTAGACATAATATTCTCGGTTGATATTTATGTTGTTTATTTATTTTCTCTACTACTACCAATTGCCAATGATTGCGAATCTATGGTCCTATATATAATATTGAACCCAGGTCCTTGTGATCCGTGAGTCAGTATACATAACAAAAAAAAGAGTAGAGTGTTTTGTACGTAAATTACGATATTCCACGATTCTATTTTAACCCCTTATCCATCGAAATCTATAGCCATGTGCTATTTGCCATGAGTAATGGTTTTTTAAGCTCCATCATTAATATTAATCGGCAGATGTTTGTAATTGTTCAAAAACAAAAAATAATAATGTACACAAACGAAAACAAGATGGCGGGCCTTGGCGAAGGAAACAATAGAAATCAACCTCTTCAAGTTAAACTAATTTTCGAATACGCTGTTTATAAAAACCTACCTTTATTAAAAAACATGTTGGTGTACAGGCGGATGCTGCGAAGATCATGGAGAGATCATTTTCGCAATACCACTGCATGCGTGTTGCAAAGAATGGGAAAGTCTATAGAGTTACTCAAAACTGTAAAAAGGAGAAAACTTGAATATCTGAGCCACATAATGCAAAACTCTAAATACGACTTACTCCAACTCATAATGCAAGTCAAAATAAAGGGCAAACGAAGACCTGGCCGGAGACGAACATCCTGGATTAAGAACCTTCGCCAGCTCAAGATCATTGTTTACGGCGGTAGTGAACAAGATCCAATTAGCCTTAATGATTGCTTCCGGTAGGAGATGGCGTTAAAAGAAGAAGAAAAAAAAAGGCTTAATTTGATTTAATATTTGTAATTAATCCACACGTATATAGTAAATCTGAAATCTGTCAGCTTATTTTTTATCTATGTTGCTATTTTTGTTATGGCTATGATCACTGCACTGATCCGGACGAAATTTGACACAGAAATAGCTTGCATTCTACAGACGGACATGACGGAGAAAATACCCGGAAACAGTTCCCACGGGATAAAAAAATAAAACCTTACTATCAGTTGCATATTTTCTAGAACATTTGTCTATCTAAAGCGTGCTACTTAGTTACTTTGAGACCTGAGAAACAAACAATATTTAAAAAGAAATCTTCCTTTCTAACCCTATAAACTTTGCCCACCCCAAGGTTTCGTGAGAAAACGTGTAGAGAAAGCTTGTAGAAAAGTCCTACTATAGTGTAAAGGATTACGTAAATGATAAACAAGCATGGGTATGAAATATTGCTGTAATGAGACAGCTCTTGACATAATTTTATGTGGTATGTGAGATGGTGATAACAGAAAGAAAATTTACCTGGCTAAGTTTGTTGTGGGCTTCTTCTTAGACCGGGGCGCGTTTGGAACCCACATAGCTTTAGTTTTAAGTTTACGAATGTAGTTATCACACTTAAATCACTACTATGTAAATTATTGACGCGTCAAAAGTGCCTTTTAAAGGACTGTTTGAATAAAGATTATTTGAATTTGAATTTTTTTTAAACCCTTTTAAGAATCGACAGTACAGCGCAAGTGACGTGCCCACATACCCGCTTCCTTATCTTAACTTTAAGTGAATTACATGGTCCAATCAATGAAAATCACAGCCCTTTTTTACCATAACCGCAAATAGAGTGGGTTCGACGCTTCAAAATAATATGTATAGGGGTACATTCTGTCACAATTTGACTATAATGTGCCATTATATTGATAGTGTAGAGAATATGGGGGTTGTAGTTTTTATTGTTTAAAAAAGTGTCTAGGACGTGCGCGAAATAATAGATGTAACCGTTGAATAAAACGGCACTTTTGACGACCTCCGTGGCGCAGTGCGTGCGCTGTCGCATTATAAAGTTGGAGGTCCTGGGTCGGAGTCTTGTCTGGTGGGAGGCTTCGGCCGTAGCTAGTTACAACCATACCGATGTGACGCCAGGCTATTAAGCGTTGCACGATGTCGTGTAGAAACCAATTAAGAGCGTGGGTTTAACGTATGGTTAACAGGTCAGCCCGCTAACATCCTAGACAGTATCATCACTTACCATCTGATGAGATTGCCGTCAAGGGCAAACCGTTTGTGTATAAAAAAAGAACTCCATGAGATAGCCGTTAACTTGTAGTGTAAAAAAAAAACTTATAAATCTGTTAGACAGTACCCAGTCGTTTTCGGTATGCAGAACACGTTGTTACATAGTTTAACGTGCTTTAAATAATAACACAAATTATAGTGAAAGTTTATATGTATTACTCGTAAAGTAAATCCACCCAGTCAACTTTACATACGTTAAATTGACTGGTTACATGGTAAGTTTTAAGGGATGAATTTCAAAAATTTGAATGTTTTTTTAGATATTTTGCATTACAAATTTCGTACGTACGTTGATAGATCCGTCACCTCTTCCTATAATAAATACAGAAGGTAACCAGGTACATCTATACAAATAAATAAAATTGGAGTGTCTGTTTGTAATATTGAAATAATCGTTTTTTACTACATGCATATGAATATGCATATGTATACGGTACATACAGCAAAATAACCTTTTTTACAATTTTTGTCTGTCTGTCTGTTTGTTCCGGCTAATCTCTGAAATGGCTGGACCGATTTTTACGGAACTTTAATTGGCAGGTAGCTGATGTAATAAGGAGTAACTTAGGCTACTTTTATTTTAGAAAAAGTCTTTTATTTTAGAAAAATAAAGTAAACATTACTTTATTTTTCTGCAATGTCCAAGTACTGTCCAGTACTACAATTCGGGTTTATAATCTATTGCTTCGTGATTGGAAGACAAACAAACACACTAACTCAACGCAGACGAAGTCGCGGGCGTCAGCTAGTCGCAAATAATATAGACATCATAATATTGGTTAAATCACTCAATATTCGAAACTCTGGAGAAAACAATTTGGTAGGGTAGGTACATAAAAAAAATCTGGTATTTTTTTACATGATCGCGACCACAAACCCCTCCTCAATCCGCAGTCCCATAAATCATGGCGAAAACCAAATGGTTGCACAAAAACCTGCACAAAAACCCATGACCTCACGCCACAGTGTCAAGTTGCACGCCATCTGGGTAGTGTTCACTACTCGGACACAGGGCTGCTACTATATAAATATACTAGCTGGAGCCCGCGACTTCGTCCGCGTGGAATCAGTTGTTAAAATTCAGTCAAAATAAGTTGTAAAAACTCCTACGGGAACTCTCATATATCACTACCCAGGTCTAAGACTTTCAAAAATCACTGCTCTGTTGCGACGTGATTGAAGGACAAACCAACATGCAAACACACTTTCGCATTTATAATATTACTATGATTTTGTCTGGATAGTAAGGATTTCTTAGTACAACGTATTTCAGTGTTATACTAATTATACCTCGAGTGGATTCAAAGAAGTAAAACTTTATAAGATTTTCATCCAACATGAACCCCGGTTTAACCTCTTTGCGGCGGATTTTCACAAATTTTTTTTTTAGCGATGTCTACGCCTAAGCTAGGCCTTACTTCCAAATTCCTTTTCATTCTTTATGTTTTTTACTTTCAAGGTGTGATTTTGCAAAACAGCCTATACCTACATGTCATTATTACTGAAAAGTAATGCTCTAATTGCCGATTTTCGTTTCTCTAATTCCTTAAAACCAGAACTTACATGTAACCTTCCAACCCCTCACCCCTCTCACCCCTTTTGAGCTGGATTTGGATTTAATATTGCGTGTACAGGTTTTTATTATTTAAATCAAATAACCTAAATGCCAATTTTCATGTCCCTAACTTTGAAAACTTAGAATCCTCATGAAAACTTTCATCCCCCATTTCACCCCCTTTGGGGTGGATTTTCGCAACATTTATTATACAGTTCTTTATTATTTATAATTAACAACTTAGCTGCCAATTTTCATGTAACTTCAAAAATATAGGACTTTCATACAAACTTCCAAACCCCATTTAAACCCCGTTTGGTGGATTTTCTCAAAACCGTTTCTTAGCTAACCTTTATATCATAAAAGGAATCTACCTTCCAAATTTAAAGTTCGTATGTTTTATAGTTCCTGAGATATCGTGATCATATGTCAGTCAGTCAGTCAGTGAGTGGAATTTCGCTTTTATATATATAGAAGATAAATGTATGTAAGTATATATACTGGAATAACTTTAAATGGATAAATAAACTAACTTGTAGTGGATAAAAACGTAATGTAAGCTACTTTATCTTTCGTATTGACAGCCCTATTCACACACACTGTCCGTATGTTTGTGTTTTTACATGATGTCAATTTAATGGATAAAAATTCGGTCAGGTTGAGGATTTTTCGCATCAGAACAGAACACTCTTACTTTGCCATGTTCCGGGTTTAATTTTATTTTTTTTCCATTACCCCGTGGCGCATTATTAAGTTGGAGGTCCTGGGTTCGATTCCCGGCTCAAGTCTGGTCTGGTGGGAGGCTTCGGCCACCACTACCTTACCACCCTACCGACAAAGACGTGTCGCCAAGCGATTTAGCTTTCCGGCACGATGTCGCGTAGATACCAATTAGGAGTATAGTAAGTTATAATAGGTTCATAATAAAAACCTTTTATCTTTAATTTTAAATTTTTATTTTTAAATTTTTATTATTTAAATACTATAATTTTATGTTTTTATATTTTACATGAAGTTTGGGATAATATTTCGTAACAACTAAAAAAACATCTCTTCATGTCATCAGTGGTCCATCAGTCTCCATCCATCATGTCCACCCTTTACAATAATCATTAATAACCCAATTGTGCCGCTCAGAGGGTTAGCGTAAGGGGTAAATCGATTCGACATGGTTTTGGGGTAAATTATCAGATGGATTGAAAGTGTGACCTATAGTCGAGTGGCCCTAAATAATAAAAGAAAAACCTATTTTAGTTACTATATTGAAAAAAAAAAACAGCGAACTAAACTTTTTCCCAAAACCCTGGGGAAATAGTTCTGCCGTTTTCATATAAGGCTAAAAAAACGTATGTCACCTTAAGAGATTAAGAATAATCTATAGATTTCAGGAAAAAAATAATCAATGAGTATAAAAGTACCGACAGTGTAGTTATACAAAAATAGTTTATAATCATGATCATAATCAACCCATTGCCGGCACGGGTCTCCTCTCAATATGAGAAGGGTTTGGCCACCGTCCACCGCGCTGGCCATTTGCGGATTGGCAGACTTCACACGTCTTTGAGAACATTATGGTACTCTCAAGCGTGCAGGTTTCCTCACGATGTTTTCCTTCACCGTCGAAGCAAGTGATATTTCAATTGCTGAAAAACGCACATAACTCTGAAAAGTTAGAGGTGCGTGCATGGGTTCGAACTCCCGACCTCTTATTTGGAGGCTGACGTCCTAACCACTAGGCTATATACAGCTTAGCTTAGCTTTTATAATCAAAACTGATTTATTTGACCAATATTCAAAATGGTGCCTTGTCAAATACGAAATCAACTTCCTCTTTATATTTAATAGCTTTGTGTTATGGCCCCACAAACACAATTAACTTTGCCAATGATGCTTTAACACAAGATGGTAGGTTTCTCTTTTATTTCTCCTTTTATGGCATAACACAGATTAGCCAAGTTTATAGCAATAAAGAATTGAAGTTAAGGTAAAATGGCGGGAAACTTAGCGGACGCGGCTCCCTCAAACCTTTCCCAAATTAATACATGTCAACCATCCAAAATACTAGCCACTACACAAACGACACCAAAATCACAATGTCCACGACACAACCAACACCAATGCTTTTGGAAACTAGACAACAAACATTAAAGTCTCCGCCTTTCTCCTAGGTTTTTCTTGGTCCTTGTCGATTGTTGATTCGTGATACATTAGATTTTTTTCAGCCTTCAAGCTTCAACACAAAAATAAATGATATCGTCAATAGAAAATAATTTATAAGGGATAGTTAATGAATTTGTAATCAATTACGTATTACGTATTTGACAGCTTGCTAACTATTTCGCCGTAATTTGTCATTGTGATCTGTCAGTTGATTTCGCTTCACTTTCGCTGTTTGTTACATACAAGCAACGAAACGTTAGTTATTCGCTATTTGTTTTTTTTAACAATAATTTAAATTCTTAATTTGTATCATGAAACGAAACCTTTCTAGATATATCCTACTAATATTATAAACGCGATAGTTATTAAGTATGTATGGATTGATGGATGTTTGTTACTCTTTCCCGTGAAAACTACTGAATGGATTTTAATGAAACTTTAAAATAATATAGCTTATACATCAGAATAACACATAGGCTACAATTTATAACGATATTGTGTGAATTGTCCAAAATATGACGATAAGTGTCAAGTAAGCAGGAAAAAATTACAATCTACGTGATAATTTTAATGTCATAATGTTGATACTATTCTAAGCCACGCTAATACAAGCTACTCAAAATTCTAATCCTGCGCAGATGAAGTCGCAGGCTCCAGCTAGTGTGTTTATAGTTAAAATGTAAAGTATTGTGAATTTCGGACTTTATTTGATTTTACTTTAAAAATAAAAGTTTCGATCTCATGTTATGAAATTAACTATTTTAAACGGGTGTTAATGATAATTATCTAAATAACACTCCTGATCTGTTACTGACCTACCGCACACAAGCATCAATACGAGTACAAACTTCCCGTAATCTGGGCTTAGTGAAATGTGCAATAAAATAAATTTTTATTCGTTTTACATTGGCCTGCCCCCGGGCTCGTCCGGGCGAAGTAAACTTACCAATTAGAACCCCGATCCAATTGATTTAGGGTGCTATAAAGTAAATTGATAACGGTTTTACTGTACCAAATTAAAGTAAAAGGTTAGGAAATGTTTGTACGGGTAGATACATTCGGATTAGAAGACAAAGTGCACCGGGGGTTGATTCCATCCATCAATAGGCTTTGTCCAATTTGACAACGAAAATTGACATTTGAAATTTTGTAGATTTAATTTAACAAACCATGTACTAAAGCAATTTATAAATAAATCTTAAAATCACTCGCTTTAACGGTGAAAGAAAACGTCGTTATGAAACGCCTGAAAGTTCTCTATAATGCTCTCAAAGGCGTTTGAAGAGTTTTTTAAACTGTGATAGCCTAGTGGTTAGGACCTCCGCCTCCTAATCAGAGGTCGGGGGGGTGCGAGCCCGGACGCACCTCTAATTTTTCGGAGTTAATTATAATATAACTTGCTTCAACGGTGATAGAAAACATCGTGAGGAAACCTGCAATCTGAGAGTTCTCCATAATATTCTCAAAGGCGTTTGAAGAGTTTTTTAAACTGTGATAGCTAAATCCGCCTCCTAATCCGAGGTCGGGGGGTTCGATCTCGGACGCACCTCTAATTTTTCGGAGCTAATTAAAATATAACTTGCTTCAATGGTGACTGAAAACATCGTGAGGAAACCTGCATGCCTAAGAGTTCTCCATAATGTTCCCAAAGGCGTGTGAAGAGTTTTTTAAACTGTGATAGCCAAGTGGTTAGGTTAAATCTGCCTCCTAATCAGAGGTCGGGGGGGTTCGATCCCGGGCACGCACCTCTAATTTTTCGGAGTTAATTAAAATATAACTTTGTAATGTTTGTGTCCAAATAAAAATCTTTTAAATCTTTAAATCTTAAATAACTTGCTTCAACAGTGACGGAAAACATCGTGAGGAAACCTGCATGCCTAAAAGTTCCCATAAGGTTCTCAACGGCATGTGAAGTATGCCAATTCGCACATGACCAGCGTGGTGGACTATGGCCAAACCCTTCTCATATTGAGAGGAGACCCGTGCTGGGTAGTGAGCACGCAATGGGTTGATAATGATTTTACCGTTGGATCGTGTTAAATTAAATTACATACAGTATATTGTACACAATTTACGATTCGCAATAAAGACTCTTCCACCCTGGAAACGGATACGGGATATCCGCACGGCGAGGCTTATGTGGGACTTTTATGGCATCTACTCCAAAGCAAGAATACTTGAACACGAGGAAGTGGACTTCACTTCTCACTTTCCTGCCATCTGTTAATTACGTCGAGCTTCTTACCGGATGAGAAAACCCAACTAAAAATCAATTCTCTAACAATTTTTAATATATTCCAGAAATAGAAACCTCGTTTATGTAATTTTTACAATAATTACATGTTATATGTATTAGATATATCATAAATTGTACTGTAGATACGGGTTAGAAAATGTTTTCAATGTCACTAACTAACTTTTACTTAACTCTTCCTAAACATTTTCTAAGTTACCTATTCATTAAGATATTTTTTTATGTACTTTCAAACTCCAGTATTTCAGTAATTCATTTATACCAAACATTTTCCCAGTATTAAAACTACTACCTACCTGTTTATTGAGATAAATTTATATATATATTTAATAAACATACTGTATATTTTACTTTAATTAACGCATAATATATAAAAAGGACTAGCGGTGATAGCCTAGTGGTTAGGGCGTCAGCCTCCTAAACAGAGGTCGCGGCGGTTCGAATCCGGGCACGCCTCTAACTTTTCAGAGTTATGTGCGTTTTAAAAACAAATTAAAATATCACTTGCTTCAACGGTGAAGGACAACATCGTGAGGAAACCTGTACGGCGGAGAGTTCTCCATAATGTTCTCAACCGCGTATGAAGTCTGCCAATACGCACATGGACAGCGTGGTGGATTATGGCCAAACCCTTCTCATATTGAGAGGAGACCCGTGCTCTGTAGTGAGCCGGTAATGGGTTGATCATGATATAAAAAGGGGAATACCAATAGGCTATCTGCATATTATTTTAACTGTGGTAAGCACAAAATAGCGTTAAACAGAGAGTTCTGTCTGGTGGGAGGCTTCAGCCGTGGCTGACCACCCTACCGACAAAGACGTGTCGCCAAGTGATTAAGCGTTCCGGCACGATGTCGCGTGGAAACCAATTAGGAGCTTGGGCTTACCATACTCCTAACAGGTTAGCCCGCTACCATCCTAGATAGCATCATCACTTACTAGGTGAGATAGCCGTCAAGGGCTAACTTGTAGTGTATATAAAAACTAACAATATTTCTACAATAAACACTAGAACTTACACACTCACAATTACACATGCACACCCACTTACTTACCTGTTAACTTGTTCACCTTAGTCAGTTTCATTTAGTTACATTTAAAATTTTTACCTATTTAACATATTTTGTATATATTGTGTAATCTCTTTGGCCTTATTTTATGTTTTTCTTAATTGTATAGCAATGAATTATAACGCTGTTGATTACTTTTATTTACGTTACTACGTTTATTTGCAATAAATAAATAAATAAATAAACACCGTTCCACCATGATACGGAGACAGGGTCAAAAAAAAAGGGAATCAATTCATTAGACATTCTGTTATCCCTATCGGAAGATTTGTCCCGGGTAGCGGAGCGTAGCCAGGATTTCCTCCTCATTAGTATTCATGAGACGCCACTTTCAGCGGTACCATCCTGTATTGTAACTCTTCGACCCCAAAGGAAACCGTTTTGCAACGAAAGTAAAGGCGTCTATTGTAAACATAATTTGAATATGAACTGATTTTATGATACAAACGTTGGCCTAGTTACTAGCAACGGTATAAAGCCAGTGTGGTATTTTTTCTCGTTTTTTTATATACCACCAGCCAGCAAAGCATTGGCGGTGCCTCTGGTGCTGCAAATGTTCATGGGCGGCGGTAATCACTTACCATCAGGTGACCCGCCTGCTCGTTTGCTCGCTTTGTATATAAAAAAAAACCACAAGTTATCCTTTGGCTGCATCTCACCTGATGGTAAGTGACGATGCGGTTTAAGATGGTAGCGGGCTAACCTGTTAGGGGTATGGTAAACGCATACTCCTAATTGGTTTCTACATCACATCGTGCCGGAACGCTAAATCGCTTGGTAACTAGCCAAGGCTGCAGCCTCCCACCAGACCAGACTCGAGCCGAGAATTGAACCCAGGACCTCTAACTTTAAAAATGGTGCAGCGCACTCTGACACTTTACGCTTTATGTGCAACATAGACTCTATCTCTATCATACAATAGAAGGTTTCTGACCATAGAAACCACAACGACTGCTGTTTTTGGTGGGCTAACTTCCTTACTTTTAACAAAAACCTTAACTTACAAATTCTCGCCTTAGGATCTCGTGATCTCTAGTTGAACAGAATCACTAGAGTAATGAAGAAAATACAAATAATATAATATAATATCTTCAATATATACAACTAAAAAAATAAAAAAATAAATAAAAAAATAAATAAAAAAATAAATAATTCAATTAAAAAGATATATGTCATATATAAGCCAAAATTAATTTTGTAAATAAATAAAAGAATCGAAGAAATTGGAATACAAAAACCTAAGGAATATGATATTAATATAATATACATCGTTCACCATTTTAAAATTAAATTCGCGTACCAGCTCAGACATTTAATATTTTTAATGTTGTTTTATATGCAACAAAGAAAGTACTTTGTCTTGTTAAATTAAATATAAATCATGCAGTTATTCGCAAAGTAACTTTATAGGGCTAAGAGTGCACCGCATGCCCAGTGGCCGTGACGTGCAGATTGCATCGCAGCGCCGGTTCGATCCTGTTCCCACGGGACTGCAAGGTAACCTAAAACCAACTACTGTTTCGTTCAGTTATTATTTGGCATTCCATTGTCAGTAAGTCCTGCATTACCAGTAAGACTGCAAACTCAGTTGGTGGTAAGTGATGATGCAGTCAAAACAATGGCGGGCTAATCTGATGAGTTTGGCAGTTGTGTTAAACTCATCTCATCATCATCATCATGATCAACCCATTACTGGCTCACTACAGAGAATGGGTCTCCTATATATGAGAAGGGTTTTGGCCATAGTCCACCACGCTGGCCATGTGCGGATTGGCAGACTTCCCACGCCTTTAAGAACATTATGGAGAACTCTCAGGCGTGCAGGTTTTCTCACGATGTTTTCCTTCACCGTATAAGCAAGTGATATTTTGTTTAAAAACGCATATAACTCCGAAAAGTTAGAGATGCGTGCCCGGATTCGAACCGCCGACCTCTGATTAAAAGGCTGACGCCCTAACCACTAGGCTATCACAGCTTCTCAACTCATCTAAATATACATAAAAGAAAGTTGTGTTAGTTACACCATTTATGAGTTATAACTCAAGACCGGCTGAACCGATTTGACTGAAAATCTGTGGGGAGGTAGCTTAGAACTATGAGACGGACATAGGATACTTTTTATCCCGTTACATTTCCCGCGGGATTTATGAAAAACTGAATATCGCGTCATTGAATATATAGCTATAGCTTCAGCTTGCCATAGCAAACTTCATCGAATTGGTGGCTTATCCTTAGTTTTTAAAAACCCCCAATCTACGCGGACGAAGTCGCGGGCATAGGTACCTACCTACCTACTGGAGTGTTGATAATGGAATCAATGATATTCTTACTTGTTAGACAATTTTGTTTTTTTTTTCAGCTTAAAGCCGGGTTGCTATCTACTAATTCTTTTAAATACTAGTAATTTATTAAATGTATTAGTAGTACCTACCAGATTTTCTCACACTGCAATTAAATCACTTGCTGACATTCGTGGTCCGTGTGGGGTGGCAGGCGCAATTGATTATAATAAATATTTTATTAGATACAATTGACGCGCTGGGGTCCCAATGCCGGATACGGTTGGGATCCGGAACAACAACATGGGTCGTAACGTTAAATATCATTGATGAAAAGGTCGACAATCGGTAGGTATTGCGTAGCATATGACTGATCCACAGCGATTGCGCTCTAAATATAAGTCTAGTTGTTAAGACTTTGGCCTCGAGGGAACTGTAACTTTTCAGACCTCAATATTCAAATATTAATTAAGTAACAAAAAATTTAGAAAAGAATATGTTACACTATAGTTGTGATAGCCTAGTGGTTAGGACGTAGGTTCGATCCCAGGCACCACCTCTAACTTTTCGAAGTTATGTGCGTTTTTAAGCAATTGAAATATCACTTGCTTCAAGGGTGAAGGAAAACATCGTGAGGAAACCTGCACGCCTGAGAGTTCTCCATAATGTTCTCAAAAGCGTGTGCAGTCTGCCAATCCGCACATGGCCAGCGTGGTGGACTATGGCCAAACCCTTCTCACATTGAGAGGAGACCCGTGCTCTGTAGGGAGCCGTGAATGGGTTTATCATGATGATGATGATAGCTGTGATAGCCTAGTGGTTAGTACGTCCGCGTCTTAATTAGAGATTGGGGGTTCTATCTCAGGCACGCACCTCTAACTTTTCGGAGTTATGTGCGTTTTAAGCAATTAAAATATCACTTGCTTCAACGGTGAAGGAAAACATCGGATAAATTATTGTTTTAGTATCTAGGACCTTCAACTGCCTTCTGCTCTTCTGTTATTCCCTGACTCCGTTCAAGCTAATGCTTTGACGTAGCCGAGCTCACGGTTGACACCGCGTTTTTCTTTTATGAAAACATTATAACAAAAGCTATGTTAAAATGTTAATTGGAATAATTTGTGTTAAAGAAGTTTTTACACTTCAAACCCCAAAAGTAAAACTCAAATGTCTTAGTATCAAGGAACTTCATCTTCCTTCTGCTGTCCTGGTATTCGATGACTCCGTTCAAGCTTTAGCATTAACACTGCTGAGGTTAGGGCTGTCACTGCGTATTTTTTAATCAAAACTTTACAACAGCTGGAGTTTAAAGTGTTGATTTCAGGAATAGTTTTCCTCATTATCATGAATACCCCTATAAGTATAGTGTTTGGTCTACCAATAATGAAGTCGTACCCTCATTGGAGAGAGTAAGGTGGGTTTCCAACACCAATTTGCCAATTCAGGGCTGGCAAAGCATTGTTTTTTTTTTCACCAAATTATCTATTATTTATCCGGAAACATGCCAACTACAACCCTATAAGGTATTTTGTAGATATGCCAAATGGACACAATGTAACTAGGAAAAGATTATTCCATAATAGTAAAATATTATCTGTCCCATTTGTGTAGCAATACTTCCTATACAAGATAAATCCCATTTATGCATGTTACATAACAGTCTAGTTTGTCTAGTGGTTAGAATATTCGAATACATACACGAAGACCTGGATTCGAATCCCAGGTAAGTATATTGGTATCCCAGGCCAGGATAAATTTGGGTATTGAGTTTTTTATTTCAGAAATCTTTAGTATCACCCCGGAGGACATTACTGATGTCCAACTTGCCTCAAGAGCAAGTTATGCTGTCAATTCCATATTGTTATTATCAGTGCCTAAAGCCTGCCAACCCGCGTTCTACCAGCGTGGTGCTCCTCATGAAAAAGAAGGCCAATCCCAAAATATTAACACACTAAAGATGTATGACAAGTTAAAGCCTTCAGAGTTGTTTTTTAGTAAGAGTGACGTCAGCATTGCTGACGTCACACTTTTGTTTACTTTCGCTCATAGTAATCAAAACCACAACTCGCGGGATTACACTTTTATTACGACTATATCTAGAGGGCCGAACGGTCCGACGTCTTGAGCGAGAATACCACGAAAATAGCAAAGCATGCTTGTACAAAATTGATTGTTACTGTCTAAATTGTGTTAGCGAAATCATCAAAAACTCCTTCGCGCCGACATGTACATTAGAATTTAAAAGTAGTGCATACATTAACATTTCGACCGTTGGACAAATACTGTCTTAACATCTTGACTTGCCAGCTACTGGATATAATCCTCAAATCTCACACGTAAAACAAGGATCTAGAACTTGAAACCTCCTTGCACCTGTTGACAGAACTATGTACTGTTTTTTTTTATACAGCAAGTGCAGGCGTTTACAATGTTTGCCACATATTGGTGGACAAGCTGTGACAGCCTAGAGGTTAGGACGTCCGCCGCCTAATTAGAGGTCGGGGGTTCGATCTCACGCATCTCTCTAACTTTTCGTAGTTATGTGTATTTTTAAGCAATTAAAATATCACTTGCTTCAACGGTGAAGGAAAACATCGTGAGGAAACCTGCACGCCTGAGAGTCCGCCATAATGTTCTCAAAAGCGTGTGAAGTCTGCCAATCCGCACATGGCCGGCGTGGTGGTCTATGGCAAAACCCTTCTTACATTGAGAGGAGACCCGTGCTCTGTAGTGCGCTGGCAATGGGTTGATTATGATGATGATGATGATTGGTGGACATACGCGACACCATCTTTTGTTCTCCCCAAGGTTCGCTGGTAGACAAGCCAGGTCCAAACTCTGGTCAGATACAGGGAGTTAATAAAAATACTACAATTACTTACCCGGGAATTAAACCTTGAGTCGTGATCCGTGCCTAATTAAAATCAAAACCACACCACTGCACCAATGAATTTACCTCAGTTGAGCGCCAAAAGTTTTATCATCTATTGATAAATTACTGCGTAAGTGTTTAGCTTAGTATATAATTGGGTTAAAAATAAACAACACAATGACACTACCAATAATTTATTTCAATGATTAATTACAATAAATAGTTAAACTAAATCATAAATAAACCTAAACCTGAAGAGAGTCTATACACTACTACTACTACACGATACAATACAAGAACATCAAAGTTGAAGAGATGTTTTACTCCAGCCTCGGACGTGAGTAGGGGACGGCGGGACAAGACGAATGAATTAAGTTTAAATTAAAAAAAATGTATCATCATCATTGTATCAAATTCATTTTTATTTATTTATCATTATAAAAAAATATATTTTATATAAATACACCGAAAAAAAACCCGAAGAGGTTTCTCCTAGATGCCAGTCTGTAGCTTACTAAGTTTGTTGTGGGCTTCTTCTTAGACCAGGGTGCGTTTGGAACCCTCATAGCTTTAGTTTTAAGTTTACGAATGTAGTTATCACCATCAAATCACTACTATGTAAATTATTGACGCGTCAAAAGCGCCTTTTAAAGGACTATTTGAATAAAGATTATTTGAATTATTAGGCTGTGATTGATGTAAACGGTTACATTATAAAACTAGAGGAACCGAGTAAGCATGTGACATGAAAAGAACATTTTTTTACTGAGCTAAACGGTTGACACAAACGAGTCAATCGTTCAAGTCAGTTAAAAAATATTCTTTTAATTTGTGCTCAACGTTTTTAACGGCACGCACCTCTAACTTTTCGGAGTTTTAAAGCAATTAAAATATCGCTCGCTTCAACGGTGAAGGAAATCATCGTTATGAACCTGCACGCTTTAGAGTTCTCTATAATGTTCTCAAAGGCGTGTGAAGTCTGCCAATCCGCCCATGGCCAGCGCGGTGGACTATGGCCAAACCCTTCTCATATTGAGAGGAGACCCGTGCTATGTAGTGAGCCGGCAATGGGTTGATTATGATGATGATAAAGAAATGTTAAACCATCACTTGAGAAATTATGTATAAAATTCATTCGTAACGCCCATCCATCCCGTACATATTTAAAGAAACACAAACATCAATTTAATTCTATTTCAAAGTGATAATAAATCCTACGGTGCCTTTGGGTTTAGCTGCAAGTATAATGTACACAAAAACATAAAAATAATAGAGTTATTGCATTTTAACGTTTCAATTTTTTTGATTACCAAAATGAGACAATATGCAAACTTTTTGTGAGAGACATTTTTATATCAGAGAGAGAAGAAAAACTTAATTAGTATGGCTCATTAGTGTTAACTAACCGTTTAATAATAACGATAATTAACGATATTATATTAACGATAATTGCAACAAAATACCTACGCTGCGTGGAAATGTTTAAAACATTATTTACTTCTTTTTTTATACACCAACACAAGTTAGCCCTTGACGGAAATCTCACCTGATGGTAAGTGATGACGCAGTCTAAGATGGTAGCGGGCAAACCTGTTAGGGGCAAGGTAAATCGACACTCCTAATTGTTTTCTACGCGACATCGTGCCGGAACGCTAAATCGCTTGGCGACTTAATTTACATATAAGCCAGTAACCAGCCACGGCCGAAGTCTCCCACCAATCAATACTTACTTAAAATTAAAAAATATACATATCGAAATATTCTAAAATTACTAGAACTTAAAGCTGTAACCAAACATATTATAAGTCAAAACGTTTCCATGCAGGTATCAGAATGTCTACGAACTAAATCTCACTATAATATGACTTAATTTTATGATACAATCCATCGGTGATCACATTCGTCCTACTACGTTAATATTAATACTATGTTTTGTGTAAGTATAGAGATCATAATTTTACAGTAAAATTTTAGTTTAACCGTCTACGAGTCATAGGAGGGGATTTTGTTACTTTAATAGTAATTTATATTAAAAATTACGGCGGTGTAACGTTTTTTTTATACACACCACAAGTAAGCCCTCAGCATCTCACTTGATGGTAAGTGATGATACGGCCTAAGATGGTAGCGGGCTAACCTGATAGAGGAATGCTAAACCCATACTCCTAATTGGTTTCTACACCACATCGTGCCGGAAAGCTAAATCGCTTGGCGACACGTTTTTGTCGGTAGGGTGGTAACTAGCCACGACCGAGGCTTCCCACCAGACCAGACTCGAGCCGGGAATCGAACCCAGCACTTCCAACTTTAAAATGCAACAACGCACGCACTGCGCCACGGAGGTCGTCAAAAACGCTATTTTCAAACCAACCGTGGTGATTATTTTTTACCAAAATTTTTTCTTTAATATTTTCACTCAATATACTGTATAGATAAATTTTTCTTCTACTCGTCGCAGATGGTCAAATTATTATACATATCGATATATTTTACATAGAGATATTAGTAGGGTTAGTTGGTTGGTTAGTAATAACTTTAGATTATTACGTTACGAGTATATGAATTTTAAAATGTGTTTAGATTTAACTATTTATTTTTTGCATTTGTTTGCAGTGGAATGGCAACAATTAATTACGAACTAAAATTATTTACAACATTAAATATTTAAAAAAAAAATATCTATAAAACGACAAAGAATTTCATTACGAAAACAGTCTTTTAAGAAATAAATATAATATAATCTAAACAAATCGAAAAAACTAAACAATATAAATAAATCTAGAGTCTAACTAAAAATACCTTTAAATATAATAACCTGGCACATCAAATTCTTACATAATGTTCCGGATTCAATTGCACATCTTCAAAGAGTTTGCAAACACCCTTTTATTAGCTTCACACTGAATGTCGTATCGAAATGAGACTTGAAGTTTTCATGCATTTCGAATAGCAATATTATGATTTTGTATCTTTAAGCTGAATAATCGATGATGATGATTTTTTTTTATAAATCACTATAATATAAAGCATTTAACAAACTGTGATAGCCTAGTGTCACGCACCTCTAACTTTGCGGAGTTATGTGCGTTTTTAATCAACTAAAATACCACTTGCATCAACGGTTAAGGAAAACATCGTGAGGAAACCCGCATGCCTGAGAGTACTCCGTAGTGTTCTCAAAGGCGTGTGAAGTCTGCGAATCAATGGCCAGCGTGGTGGACTATACCGTGCCGGCAATGATTTAACAAATCACAAACAATGATTTAACAAATTAAAGACAAATTGAACGCAATCCGAACTAGAGTGTGAATTAAAAACTTTAGTGGTACCTTGGTACTATAAAACTTAATCAAAACTTAATTTACGTCTGACAGCCTTATCCGGAACGACTTCAGTATCCCTTCTGCGCTTCCTCACAACTGGCAGAGCGTCGTCCTCTTTAGCTTTGGGCGTTATTTCAATTGATGATCGCGGCGGCAGTAGGATGTCATTTTTTTCATCGACGTAATTTTCGGGCTTCAACCCGATCCATTTAGCTATTTCGGTACTCATACATGGGTGCCATTCGTATGCGCCTTCTAGAGGTGCTTCGTTAGCAAAATCGAAGTTCCATTTACGTGATTTCTCCATCCTCTCCCGCACTAGGGACTCCTTGAGGACATTAGCGAAGTTGTCGATCCTGGCCTCTGTGTTGACGTCTTCAAGGTCAAAGAGCCTCCGTCTGGCCTGTGGGCTGGGTGGTGTTTTGAGCATTGTTGGTACTCGGCGAGTTCGCGTAGTCTGCAAAGAAAGATACGGTGGAGTTATTTTCTATGGATTCATCACCTTATGGTTTCTTTTAATAAACAGGTTTCTTAAAACCTAGTTTTTTTTTTTCGCTGGGAAATGCTTTTACGCATCCCCTCCGGAGGCGACGCAAGCAAGACTGCGCCGCTTCCGATGGGGTATGTGGGACAGGCTGGCGACCAGAATACCCACTAAAACCCAGCGATGCTCCTTCGCGTCGCCTGGTGGCTGGGTCACGGGAACACTTATGCACTCGACCGCGGCCCAGCCAGAGGTTTCTTAAAACCTAGTGATTCGACTTGAACTAAGTCTGGTTGATAGGCAACTTCTGCCTTTTAATCATGATGAGACGTATCTAACAATACCATCAGCCTATTAATCTCTTTTTCTTTTAAACAATTAAAATATCACTCGCTTCAACGGTGAAGGAAAACATCGTGAGGAAACCTGCATGCTTGAGAGTTCTCCATAATGTTTTCAAAGGCGTGTGAAGTCTGCCAGTCCGCACATGGCCAGCGTGGTGGACTATGGCCAAAACTCTACTCATATTGGGAGGAGACCCGTATTCTGTAGTGAGCCAGTAATGGGTTGATCATGATCATTAACCTCTTACTGCTGGGCACGAACACACTCTTCCCTTTCTGATTGCTTAGCAAGACATCTTTGTCGGTAGGGTTGTAACTAGCCACGGCCCAAGCCTCCCACGACAACCTTATGTGACATTGCAATGTATACCGGATACAGCTTGCAATAATATTAAGAGAGTCTATTCCTTTTTATTTGGTGCTTGTACAGAAAATGTAATTTTTTGAAATTCTCGTATTGTATTTCTTTTTTTCTTTGTTTTTTTTTTATATTTATATATTTTTAATCACCTGTTGGTATTTATAAATTATTATATTATTATTTTATTATTATATTATGGTATCTATTACTTTTATATATATACATTTTCTTTTTTTTTTGTTCGTGCGCCTACCATTAGTTTTCTTAATGAAAAAAGCATGTTAAAAGCATTCTCCACCAGTCAACCTTGGTAAAGGTTGACTGGTGGAGAATGGTTTTAGCATTAAGTTCGCCTTTTGTACAGTTTTTTTTTTGTGCAATAAAGTTTAAAAAAAAAAAAAAAGAATCATTAATGTTTTTTTGCACTGCACGCGGTGCCCCCTGCCAGACAACAGACGAGGCTATGGCGACCGACCAATGGCGGAATATCCATTACAACCCAACCGGTTTTCCGGTTGGAAGAGGCAACAGCAGCCTTGGAGATCCAAATAGCTCCTAAAAGAGCTGGTGCAGAAGGCAACGGGAAACCACTGCACTATTATCCCAAGAGAGAAATGGTGGATCGTAACTTAGTGTTGGTTTTGTCGGACGATCCGGCTAACGCCCGGCGCCACTTACCCGGGAGAGGTGGTGTGAAATATGCTACCGGCCACGTGGGTGTGACTCACCAGGCACCACGCGGAAATTATGCATCTGGTGCGAACAGTGGCGATAAGATCCGAGCGAGACACCCTCATCGCATAGGCACATGGAATGTCCGCGGCCTTAATCAAGATGGGAAACTTAACATCTTAGAGAAAGAGATGGAAAGAAAAGAAATAGATATCCTGGGATTGAGTGAAACGAAATGGAGGAAATCAGGCCATTTTATATCTGAGCATGGCAATAAAATATACTTTTCAGGACTAGAAGAAGAAAGTAGTAGAGGTGTCGCCTTTATTGTTCCACAAAAGCTAGATAGGTGTGTAATTGGATATAAACCAATTAGTGACCGCATAATCACTATTAAGCTTAACGCATCCCCATGTCGTATGAATATCATTCAGGTATACGCTCCAACATCGCAATGTTCCGAAGAAGATATCGATTTGTTTTACAGCACACTGTCCCAGACTTTAGAGGAACTGCCACGAAGAGAGGTGACGCTGATAATGGGAGACCTGAATGCCAAGGTCGGCCGAACGGAAGGTGATACCCACCTAAGACGCCTGATGGGAAGGTTCGGAATTGGCGAAAGGAACGAAAGAGGAGAGCGATTGCTGCAGTTCTGCAGCGAACAGGACCTCGTCATTACGAATACTTGCTTTGAACATCATATACGCCGACGGTACACGTGGATATCACCGGGAGATAGGTGCAGAAACCAGATCGACTATATTATGATCCAGAAACGATGGAGGTCGTCCATTTTGAATACGACCACTCTTCCAGGAGCGGATTGCGGAAGTGATCACCAACTTCTCGTGACCACGTTAAGGCTACGGTTTAAAAAACTGCAAAAGCCGGCTCGATCACAGGATCTTCGGCGAGTAAACACTGTTGGTTTCAAACAAGCTATTAGAAATAAGATCCAAGACCTCCCACAAGACAACATACACGATCCGAATCTTTCATGGATTCGTTTAAAAGAAGCTATCGTAGAAACGGCCAAGGAAAATATTATATCGAAAGAAACCATGAAAGATTTTATAACACCAGACACGGCTAATATCATCTTAGAGAGGCGGAAATTGAAGGAGAGAGGGCTCGTCTCACAAGAAGATCATCAACGATACGCCGATTTGAGTGCGGATGTACAGCGACGTTGTCGAAAAGACAGGACCAATGAAATTAACGGAATCTGCGAAGATCTTGAAAGACATGCCGTTAAAAATGAAACAAAAGATCTCTTTCAAAAAGTGAAAGTCCTAACGAGAACTCGTACTATCAGGACATCCGCAGTTAAGGATGAAAGGGGGGTTTTAGTTACCGAAACCAAAGAGGTCCTAGAGCGTTGGAAACAATATTGCGCTGCTCTATATGAGAATGAATCTACAGGTGAAGGTTCACAGGAATGGGACACTGAAAACCTGGAACCGGACATCCTACCATCAGAGGTGGAATTAGCAACATCGGTTCTAAAACTAGGCAAGTCTCCGGGTAAGGATGCTATTCCAGCAGAGCTCATCAAGAGCTTAGGTGCAGCAGGTATTAAAATATTAACTAATATCTGTAACTCCATCTGGAAGACAGGTCAATGGCCTCAGGATTGGACTGAATCTGTTTATATTCCGCTGCACAAAAAGGGCTCCACGACCGATTGCGGAAATTATAGGACGATAGCCCTTATATCGCATGCAAGCAAGATTCTTCTCTATGTAATCAATAAGCGATTGAAAGCATATCTAGATCGGCAGATTCCTGAAGAACAAGCAGGATTTGTGAAAGGGAAAGGTACAAGAGAACAAATCCTTAATATCCGCCAGATCATAGAAAAGAGTCGTGAGTTCAACAACCCTGTTTTACTCTGTTTCGTAGACTATACCAAAGCTTTTGATTGCGTAGCATGGAGCAGACTATGGTTAGTTCTGGAAGAGATGGGAGTGCCGAAACATCTCATAAATCTTATCCGCAACCTTTACTGCAATAACCGATCCTTTGTCAGAATCGACACCGACTGTTCGAATGTGTTTTCCATAAGCAAAGGAGTACGCCAGGGTTGCATCCTTTCTCCGTTGCTTTTTAACATATATGGGGAATACATAATCCGCAAAGCATTGGAGAACTGGAAGGGAGGGTTTCCGCTTGGTGGAAAGCGGATATGCAACCTTAGGTATGCGGATGATACTGTCATCGTTAGTACATCACTGGACGATATGAAAGAACTTCTGCGTAGACTGGAAGCGGAGAGTCTAGAGCTGGGCTTGAGTATCAACAGGAGCAAGACCAAGCTAATGATAGTAGACCGCGCTGGAAAACTCCCGGAAACTTGTAGTATTCCATCTATAGAAACTGTTGAAAAGTATATCTATTTAGGCTCCGAAATATGCAACGATGGGAGTTGTGTCCCAGAAATCAGGAGACGCATTGCGATGGCGAAAACAGCCATGACGAGCTTAACTGGAATATGGAGAAATCGTGGTATAAGCAACAACACCAAGAGCCGTCTGGTCCGTGCCTTAATATTCCCTATATTCATGTATGGGGTAGAAACATGGACCATAAAGGCGAGGGAAAGACAAAGGATAGACGCGTTCGAGATGTGGTGCTGGCGACGCATGTTGAGGATTCCTTGGACAGCCAAGCGCACAAACGCGTCCATCCTAACTCAGCTAGGGATAAAAACACGACTTTCCTCCATTTGTTACCAACGACTGCTCTCCTATTTCGGACACATCATGCGACGTGGGAATGATTGTCTAGAAAAACTTATTGTGACAGGCAATACAGACGGCAAAAGATCGCGAGGCCGCTCACCAACCAGATGGACAGACCAGCTGAGGAACTCCAAGTGCAAATTTCACACAATTGCAAGACTAGCCTCCGATAGAAGCCGGTGGAAACAATTAATCCGCACGAGGTTGCAAGGACACCAGGACCACGATCTTCAGTAATGAAGGAACGACTAGAGAGAGAGAGAATGTTTTTTTATACACTACAAATTAGCCCATGATGGCTATCTCACCTGATGGTAAGTGATGATGCAGTCTAGGATGGTAGCGGGCTAACCTGTTAGGGGCATGGTAAACCCATACTCCTAATTGGTTTCTACGCGACATCGTGCCGAGCGCTATCGCTTAGCGACACGTCTTTGTCGGTAGGGTGGTTACTAGCCACGGCCGGAGCCTCCCACAAGAAAATGACGATTGTTAATTAATATTTCAAAGCATTTTTGAGACTTAAAAACGCATTACACACGTTAAGCGCACACTTAACTACTTAAATCGATCTTAGATCTTAGAATCGAGTCTTAAATCGATTTCCTTAAACGGTTACATGTTAAACTGTTAGAGTAGAGTAACTAACAGGCGCATTACGTTTTATGGTTCAAGAGAACCCATTTGTTTTCATTACGCGGAAAAAAGTCCGTCCATTTGCTTGTACCGATTCATAAACAGAGGTTCGATATCACAAATGCTCATAATATTATCGACGGAAGACATGACAGCTCGGGTTACGTGCACGCAGATCTACAGGAGCTATTGCTGGGTTAAAGTCACCTTTACCTTTACCTTTACGGAAGACATTAGACTAGAATTATCATCGTGATCAACCCTGATCGGGTTGAATCATGAGTACGAATAAAAAAGTATTTTTAATTTTTTATACAGCACTTGACGGCTATCTCACTTGGTGATGATGCAGTCTAAGATTTTAAATCTTAGGAGGCATTATAAACACACGCTCCTAATTTTTGAAGCGGTGATAGTCTAGTGGTTAGGGCGTCAGCCTCCTAAACAGAGGTCGGCGGTTCGAATCCGGGCACCTCTAACTTTTCGGAGTTATGTGCGTTTAAAAAAAATTTTAAATATCACTTTCTTCAACGGTGAAGGAAAACATCGCGAGGAAACCTGCACGTCAGTTCTCCATAATGTTCTCAAAGGCGTGTGAAGTCTGCCAATCCGCACATGGCCAGCGTGGTGGACTACGGCCAAACCCTTCTCATATTGAGAGGAGACCCGTGCTCTGTAGTGAGCCGGTAATAGGTTGATCATGATGATGATGACTCCTAATTGGTTTCTACGCGACATCGTGCCGGAATGCTAAATCGCTTGGCGACAAGTCTTTGTCGGTAGGGTGGTAACTAGACTAGATTAGAGCCGGGAATCGAACCCAAGACTTCCAACTTTATAGTGCGACAGCGCATGCGCTGTAGCACGGAGGTCCTCAAAATGTTATGTATATACGATCATTTCGATCAAATTTCAACTTTCCGTCAAGTATTCTATTGTCTTTATGTTTGTTTGGTAAACAAGCTAGCGGTTTATAAGGCCGGGCGTAAACATGCCGGCACGACCGGATCCGATGATTGACGATACCAACGCGTAAACAATGGGTTGCTAATAAAATTACATGTTGATGGAGTCATCCTCTACGCTTTGTGTACTCTTTATGTTTATATTAAATCTTAAATACATTCAACAAAAACACAGTCGAAAAAAATATGTAAAAAAAATGCCAATATATATATCAGCAGTGATAGCTCAGTGGTAAGGGCGTCCGTCTTCTAACTAATAAGAGATCGGGGGTTCGATCCCGGGCACGCACCTCTAACTTTTCGGTGTTAAATAAAATATCTCTTACTTTAACGGTGAAGGAAAACATCGTGAGGAAACCTGCACGCTGCAGAGTTCTCCATAATGTTCTCAAAGGCGTGTGAAGTCTGCCAATCCCCACATGGCCAGCGTAGTGGACTATGGCCAAACCCTTCTCATATTGAAAAGAGACCCGTGCTCTGTAGTGAGCAGGTAATGGGTTGATCATGATGATGATGATGAATATAATAAATATTATTGAAAGTTAACTATTTAGTTGGTTTTGCGGTTAGCATTAATGATTACGACGGGTTGTTAAGGAATTCTCAGTACAATTGCGGAGTTAGGAAAATGTCTTCGATTATGATTGAGTGATTGAAAGAATCATGATTATAAAATACTCCTAAAATTTTATCAATCCCATATGCCAGTCACATAATAATTGTTTCAAGAATTCATGACTCTACAATCGTCGACACTTATAATTGTTCGTAATTTAAGTGGACGCACTCGAATAGCTTGTCTGTCATCACTTAACATCATAAGCAACTCTGTTTATCGTTGATTTTATCCGGCGTGCTTACTCTCTGCCTTATTAACTGGTGACATATTTACTAAACAATAAAATACCTTTTCGATGACGACATATTGAATTGCTCGATGGTAAACTGTTTTGTTTATTTTAATAACTATTGCTAAGTTTGTTGCACAGAAATCAATTTAATTTAGCGCATAAATCAATTGTGATAATTTTGATACACTACAAGTTAGCCCTTGACAGCATCCAACCTGTAGGTAAATGATGATGCGGTCTAAGATGGTAGCGGGCTAACCTGTTAGGGGTATGGTAAACCCATACTCCTAATTTGTGTCTACGCGACGTCGTGCCGGAACGCTTAATCGCTTGGCGACACTTCTTCATCGGTAAGGTGGTAACTAGCCACGGCCCAAGCCTCCCACCAGACCAGACCCAAGCCGGGAATCGAACCCAGGACCTCCAACTTTTTAAGGCAACAGCGCACGCGCTGAGCCACGGAGGTCGTCAAAAATGCTTAGAACAAAACAAAATCTTTGGTTTACTAGAACTTTGTCTGTCAGTCTGATTATTCTTCCGTTGGAACTATAATTATTGACTTGGAAATTATCATTGCACAGATTTTTGTGAAGTTGGTGACGTCACAAATACATTTTTAGGAGGACATTTTGTGTAGGGTAGGAGTCTATCTCATAACTGCTTTACTAGCGGTGAATCCGGTATGCGGTCAGCAATGTTTGGAAAACGTCGTTCTCAGTTTATGAGGCGGTGCGCAAACTCGCCGAATAACCGGATGCGATGACGGACGATAGCAACGTGCGCAGGAGTCGCCGATGCGTATGCGCCGATGAGTATGGCGATATCGCTCAGGGAAGCGATGACAAATTAAATCTTTCTGGGGAAAGTAAACCATCAGGACTGTGTTTACTTCAATAGTTTTTTATGACATTCAATTATTAATCAGCCAACCTTTCGCCTACGACCCACCGCGTCGCTTCCCCCGCATTTTGGCTTAATTTTCATTTATACGAGAAATGGGCTATATAAAAATATTAACTTTTCTCATTTATTAAGCGTAGTAAGTGTAAATTAATATAATATTTCTATATAAATATTTCATATCATCAAGTAACATACATGTTACTTATCCAATATTTTTCTTGTAATAACGTTGTTTACATTAGCTCATAAGTTTTTACTGCAATGTTTGTAAATATGAAAAGATTATTAAATCTAATATAGGTATTATTAAGAAAATCTTTATCTTTTGACAGACTGTTTCTCCTCATTTCTAAAACATACTTAACGCAAAAAATTAATAATAAGATTATTTGACTTTATTATATATTATATAGACAATAAAAGAGCTATTTACCTGGGGCTTCGCTCGAATTAAAGCCATAAAAAAAGTATCAGAGATCATTACAACAGATTTCTATCAATCAATATGATAACAATATTTTAAGAAACCATTTTTTTATCTTTTTTTATATATCCTATGTTACTTCTAATACCTCCAAGAATATTTGTGCAAAGTTTCGTGTCGATCGGTTGAGTAGTTTATGCGTGAAAACGTAACAAACATACCTACATTGCCATTTATAATATAAGTTACGATTAACGCCGAATACCAATTTAGTCAATACGATATAGATGCGCGCATCTTGCAGATTCTTATTCATTTGTTTTATCCACAAGGCAAATCTACTAGGATTTTTTTAAATTTGTTGACAAAACTATACAACAAACAATACTATAATATAACAATACTATTCAATTGAAGAATATTTAAGAGACATAAATATATAGTTACATTTATAAATAACTAGCTGTTGCCCGCGACTTCGTCTGCGTAGAATTGCTGATTTCCCGTGATTGCCCTGCTTCAGAAAATAAGCTACAGGCAAATGTCAAATTGCCGAATTTCGTGTTTCTAAATTAAAAAACACAGGATTTTCATACAAACTTCAAACCCCTATTTTACCCCCTTCGGGGTAGATTTGGATGAAACCAAACTAACTTAATACTGACGCCCTAAAAGAAACCTATTTTCAAAATTTCATGCTTGTAGGCTTCATAATAAAAAAATAAGCAAAAATCCCCTTTTTTACCACCCTTAACAGGTAATATTTAAAAAAATAATGATGTACATGTTTTTTATTTATTATTATGAATATTAATGCAAATTTTTGTGTGTCTAACTCTAAAAACAAAGAATTTTCATATAAACTTCCAACCCCTATTTTACCCCCTTAGGGGTGGAATTTCCAAATATCCTTTCTTAGCTGACATCTCTTAACTATCAACTACCTACTTGCTAAATTATAGCTTTATACGTACAATAGTTTTTGAGATCTCGTGTTTAATCAGTATGTCAGTAAGTCAGTATGTAAGTATGTAAGTGACCTTTCGCTTTTATATATATAGATTAAATTTTACATTTGACTTTTACTATTGATTGACCATAAACATAAATTGTTAAAATATTAAATGAAATGAAATGAAAATGAAAATATACTTTATTGCACACCAATACAGAAGAAAAAAAAGAAAAGAAATAAACACACAGAAAAAAAGAGGTGCAATAGGCGGCCTTATCGCTAATGAGCGATTACTTTTTGCATGCCTACCCGGCAGATTGTTTAAGCATCACTAATTTAATGTAACACCAATATACCGACTCAATCTGTGCAAAATAAATCATTTGATTTGATTGAAAACTCGAGAAATAACGCTGAAATAAATAAATACAAAAAACAAAGGAATTCCGTTTTTGACGCTAGGTTAGCAAGGTTCTCTCGAAACAGTATTCAGAACAACAAGGCATTGTTGATTAGTCGTCTAGCGTAGGCTTTGTTTCGGTTAATGCCTTAAGTAAGTGCTAATCTTCGTGCGAGTTAACCTGGCTCCTAACCACGGGAGTTAGCGTAGACAATACAGAGAGTTGTGTTAATGGTTTGTTTGCAACTGTTAAGAAGGTTAACATTTGTTGAGTTGTTTTTGGGCCAATTCGTGACTTGAAAGCTTGCGGTGATAGCTTAGTGGTTTCGGTCTGGTGGGACGCTTCGGCCTCGGCTAGTTACCACCCTAGAGGTGTCGATAAGCGATTTAGCGTTCCGGCACGGTGTCGCGTAGAATCAAATTAGGAGTATGGGTTTACCATTAGCCCGCTAGCATATTAGACTGCATCATCACTTACCATCAGGTGAGATTGTCGTCAAGGGCTAACATGTAGTGGATAAAAAAAATTTTAGTGGTTAAAACTCCGGTCTTAACCGTTAAATTGAACCGATTTGCGTTTTGTCCAATCGTTTCGGAACTATATCAATGATATCATTTATTTATTTTGGCAACTATTCATCATCATCATCATCATCAACCTATTCTCGGCTCTCTACAGAGCATGGATCTCCTCTCAATATAAGGTTTGGCCATAATACACCACGATGGCCATGTGCGGATTGGCAGACTTCACACGCCTTTGAGAACATTACCGACAACTCTGAGACGTGCAGGTTTCCTCACGATGTTTTCCTTCACCGTTGAAGCAAGTGATATTTTAATTGCTTAAAAACGCACATAAATCCGAAAGTTAGAGGTAAGTTCCCGGGTTCGAACCCCCGACCTCTGATTAGAAGGCGGACATTCTAACTACTAGGCTATGACAGCTTCTACTAATATAAAAATATATTGTTGCTTATGCACTGTAAAATGTAGACGCGAGTCAGCCTTGAAAAATAAATGATTCAGTTGAACCTATTACGTTGTCCGTTATAGGTTCAACTGATTTCATAGTTGCGGGTAAGTCATAGCAAGGAAATGTTAGGACACACGCATATTAAGACAGGCATTGTAACTTAGAGGTAGGAAGTGTTAAGACTCACGCACATTAAGATAGGCCGCGTTTGTTAAGTGCGTATGCAAAATATGCGCATGAATTAGAGCGTGGAATTACAGCCGACTGCGTATATAAGCTCATTATTTTCTGTATGATTTTGCGATCATAATATGCAAATTTTTACATGGTCCGATGTGAACTGTAAGATTTGAAACATTAAGTGAAGTCGGAACTTTGACACATTACTTATTTTTTATATATCTGTTACGAAACATGAAATATGTATCCGATTAGACAATAATAAAAGGCAAGAAATGGCTAGTAGGTAAATATACCTCTTAACTCACACACACACACTTGGTTTTTAATTTTATATATATATATATATATATATATATATATATATATATTTTATACGAAAAGCGGGACATCCTGGCACAAGTAAAATATATGTCATGTTAAACAATTTTTTAATGAAACACTTTTAGTTTATTTTTTTTCATCCAAATAACATTATGAGTAAAATTATCAACGAATATAACTAACCCAAACTCATAAGTTTTCTGCGGAATTATTCAGCGTTACTGTACGATGTCGCGTAGAAGAGTATATGGGTTTCATAAAACTGTTATAACCTTAACGGGTTAGCCCGCTACCATCTTAGACTGTATATCAACATACCAAGTGAGATTGCAGTCAAAGACTTCCGGTGGAATAAAAAAAGGAAGCAGTGATTTGGAAAATTATTCGTACACGTATCACTGGGATGTTTGTATAAATACGGTGGAATTAGTTGGTTAATAAAGGACTCCATAAAAATGGTATCCGAATGGAAATCTTTACGCACGACACACTTCATTGATATGCCTGGAAAAGGAATGGTAATTTTTGGGTACAAAAAAGTACTTTAACCGCTTTGTTTGCCGACTTTTAACTTGACAATGACGTACGACTACGCTGACTTAAACTTAACACTTTGTTCATTAGCGATGATAAGAGCGAGATGATAAGATAAGGTTTATTTGAATGTATTTAGATGGAAAAATCTTGAAAGATAAAAGGAACATTTTTCTACCCCTATCTTAATATAACAAACAAAATTGGACTTGTAATCGAGCTACTAGGCTTTAGCAGGATTTTTTGGACAGTGATCGTATACAAGTGTAAGAAAAATTTTGTCATACTATTAATAAGACATAATAAAATAGATATATATATTTCAAAAGAAATTATATTTTATTTTATATAAAATTACCTATTGATAACTTTGAAAACCTACCTAGAGAAATCCTATGACGAAGTTAAGGATTATATAAACGATGAAAAAGCTTGGATGTGAATTGCTCTAACTCCATAGGTACTATAATTTTTTATTGATTATGTGAGATGGTGATAACTAAATCGAATTATATACCTCCAATGTATAACTAAAATAAAAATATCACTTGCTTCAACGGCGAAGGAAAAAATCGTGAGGAAACATGTATGCCTAAGAGTTGTCCATAATGTTCTCAAAGTCTGCCAATCCGCACACGGCCAGCGTGGTGGACTATGGCCAAACCCTTCTCATATTGAGAGGAGACCCGTGCTCTGTAGTGAGACGGTAATACATAGCAGTTAAGTGCACGATTGTTTGATGTGTTATAAATAAATAAATGAATCGCTATCGAGGTATAGAGACGGAAAAAAGATATTTAAATTATTTTCCAGTAATTACCATAACGCACTTTTTTTCGGGATCCCCCATCCATCGTACGATTGTTTATCTCTGCGTTTTATGCCAGTGATAATAATTCCCCTCAAATCCTTGGACTGTGACGGTTGGGTACTAAGAATCCTTTAACGAATTTGAATGCGTTTTTCTAATAAATAAATTAAGTAACCGTAAATGAAATACAGATATGTATCTGTTGGTTACGAACAAAGGGGGGGTGATGAGACGCTTCGCAGACTAATGATGATGGCCGTGGGCGGGGCTTGCCTCAATCCGTTCAAAAAAGCTCCGTCAAATAACTTGATACAACAATCATCATCATCATCACGATCAAGCCATTGCCGGCTCACTACAGAGCACGAATCGAGAAGGGTTTGGCCATTGTGAAGTCTGCCAATCCCCCCTGAAGTCTGCACATGGCCACCACGCTGGCCATGTGCGGATTGGCAGACTTTACACGCCCTTGACAACATCATGGAGAACTCTCAGGCTTTTTCCTTCGCCGTTGAAGCAAGTGATATTTAACGCACATAACTCTGAAAAGTTAGAGGTGCGTGCCCGGGTTCGAACCCCCGACCTCTGATTAGGAGGCTAACGTCCTAACCACTAGCCTATACAGCTTCATAAGAAAATATTAAACATACATAAATAAATACTATTGACATACGTACGATATTGAATGAAGGTTTCAACAGTCAAAATCTGTGAGATTGTTTTTTTTTATTTAGTAAGTATCAGCCTATATGTAAATATTGCATTATAGGCTGGTGGTCTAATCGTCCAGCGCACGCGCCGGCGACGCAAGATGGCGCCCAACGGACGCTCGCTGCGTGAACTCTGACAAGTGCGCGACATTGATACGCGTAACTGGAGACGCGGTGTTGCGTTGCGGTCTCCAGTGTTGATATCGCAACGGCTCTGCCCCGTAACTTCCTCTGTGGCTTCGTATTGTACGTTCCGATAGAGATGGGGTTTTATTATGGGGTAATGCTGCCGATATTGAAACTATATTCGTGCTGCAGAAGAGGGCTGTTCGTGCAATTTATAATATGGCTCCAAGAGAGTCATTAAGAAAAAAATTTAGGGAAGTAAAAATAATGACATTGCATTGCCAATACATATTTGAAAATTTAATGTATGTCCACAAAAATATAACAAAATTCAATAAAAAATGCGATTGCAACAATCTTAACATCAGAAGTAAAAATAAACTTGTGTTGCACGCTACTAGACTACAAAAAATTAGAAATTCATTTAAAGGTAATTGTATACAATTTTATAACAAATTGCCTAATGAAATTTCTGGGATGTCTCTCAATAAGTTCAAAGTTTATATAAAACGTAAGCTTGTAGAAAAGTCCTACTATAGTGTAAAGGATTACGTAAATGATAAACAAGCATGGGTGTGAAATATTGCTCTAATAAGATAGCTCTTAATATAATTTTAAGTGGCATGTGAGATGGTGATAACAAAAAGAAAATTTACCTGGCTAAGTTTGTTGTGGGCTTCTTCTTAGACCGGGACGCGTTTGGAACCCTCATAGCTTTAGTTTTAAGTTTACGAATGTAGTTATCACCATCAAATCACTACTTTGTAAATTATTGACGTGTCAAAAGCGCCTTTAAAGGACTATTTGAATAAAGATTATTTGAATTTGAATTTGATGAGTTCAGAGGTACGCAAATATGGCGATGGCCTATGTTGTTTTCACTTTTAACTTTATTTTTTTACTAGCTGACTTGCGACTTCGCCTGCGTTGAGTTAGTGTGTTTGTTTGTCTTTCAATCACGAAGCAATAGATACTAACCCGAACTACTTGAAATAATTACAGGATAAACATTAAAGTATCTCCTTTCTAAAAAAAAAAGAATGAGTGAAATCGGATATTGAGTCGTTGGTGGGAGAAGTTGTGGGAGGCGCCCGAGACGTGATGGCCCAGGCGGTGGCATGCACGTGAGCTGCGCGCGTTAGTGGACAGTACTTGAACGTTGCAACATTACTTTATTTTTCTAAATAAATAAAAGACTTTTTCTAAAATAAAAGTACCCTAAGTTACTCCTTATTACATCAGCTACCTGTCAATAAAAGTCCCGTAAAATCCAGCCATTTCAGAGATTAGCCGGAACAAACAGACAGACAGACAGAAATTGTAAAAAATGTTATTTTAGTGTATGTACCGTACACATATTCATATGCATGTAGTCAAAACCGGTTATTTCAATATCACAAACAGACACTAATTTTATTTATTTGTATAGATTTATACACAAACATCATTATACATTTTAGAAACAAGTTAGTCCTTGTTAGAGCGTACGCTGTCGCATTATAATGTTGGAGATCCCAGGTTCGATTCCCGGCTCGAGTCTGATCTGGTGGGAGACTTCGGCAATGGCTTGTTACCACTCTACCTGCATAGACGTGTCGCCAAGTGATAAAGCGTTTCGGCATGGGGTATGGTAAGCCCATTTTTTTTATGTACCACACGTTAGCCCTTGACTGCATCTCACCTGATAGTAAGTGATGATGCAATCTAAATTGGTAACGGGCTAACCTGTTTGGGGTATGGTAAACCCACACTCCTAAATGGATCCTATGCGACATCGTGCCGAAACGCTAAATCGCTTAGCGACACGTCTTCGTCGGTAGGGTGGTAACTAGCCACGGCCGAAGCCTCCCACCAGACCAGACT
The DNA here is from genome assembly GCA_928268935.1 of Lasiommata megera. Lineage (NCBI taxonomy): Eukaryota > Metazoa > Arthropoda > Insecta > Lepidoptera > Nymphalidae > Lasiommata > Lasiommata megera. The sequence goes on along the minus strand of OV743329.1, from coordinate 6,185,614 downwards.
CGAGCCGGGAATGGAACCTAGGGCCTCCAACTTTATAATGCGACAGCGCACGTACTGCGCCGCGGAGGTTGTCGTGATGCCGAGTAGACACCCACTACGAAGCTGTGATAGCCTAGTGGTTAGGGCGTCAGCCTCCTAATCAGAGGTCGGCGGTTCGAATCCGGGCACGCACCTCTAACTTTTCGGAGTTATGTGCGTTTTTAAATAATTAAAATATCACTTGCTTCAACGGTGAAGGAAAACATCGTGAGGAAACCTGCACGCTTGAGAGTTCTCCATAATGTTAAGTCTGCCAATACCCATATGGCCAGCGTGGTGGACTATGGCCAAACCCTTTTCATATTGAGAGGAGACCCGTGCTCTGTAGTGAGTCGGTAATGGGTTGATCATGATGATGATGATGACGAAGATGGGTTCAACCGGCAACGTATCGGTGGCCCATCTCGTGCTGCAGATATACATAGGAGAAGTTAACCACTCAACATCAGACGACCCGTCTATTCGTTTGGCCGCGATTTAATATAAAAAAAAATATATTTATCATTTGACGACCTCCGTGGCGCAGCGCGTGCGCTGTTGCATTTTAAAGTTGGAGGTCCTGGGTTCGATTCCCGGCTCCAGTCTGGTCTGGTGGGAGGCTTCGGCCGTGGCTAGTTACCACCCTACCGACAAAGACGTGTCGCCAAGCGATTTAGCGTTCCGGCACGATGTTGTGTAGAAACCAATTAGGAGTATGAGTTTTCATACCCCTAACAGGTTAGCCCGCTACCATCTTAGACCGCATCATCACTTGCCATCAGGTGAGATGCAGTCAAGGGCTAACTTGTGGTGAATAAAAAAAAAAAAAAATATTTCTATTCTCTATATCAACGCAAGCAAAAAAATTACAAGAATCAAACAGACCCTAGACAGACACTCTCAACATACAGCCCGGTTACGCTGTGGCAACCAATAGGGTTAGCACAGCTAATAGACAGTCCGAAAAAGAAAAAAATAAAGTTCCCTGAGATCTGTGTCATCTGTGACTTATATATAACATGTGACAGGCGTTTAAGTGTAACTCCCCCATTCAAATTCAGTGTAATTTGGTACACTTCCGTGCCCGCTTTGACAGCAAACGGGATAGGATGTAGGCAAAACATTTGAATGTGTTCTTCCTCCCGATAATTGACTGTAAAAGGTCAAACGTCATAAGTACGTGAAGCGAGCCGTACGTGAAGGACATCTAATTTGACAAGTTGAATGTCACATTATAGGATCATAATTCTGAGTGAACAAAAATTTAATTTCATTACATTTATTAACTATTTTATGAAACCAAATAGTAATAATTAAAAATGAAAGGTAATACACATATAGACGAAAATTGTCTCCAATAAAAGATTAAAACTTGTTACCTAATTAAATGCCTACAATGAAACAATTGGAAAAATTTAATTTAATTTAATTTATTAAAGTTACTTTGTGGAACCAAATAGTAATAGTTAAAAATGAAAGTTAATACACATATAGACCAAAATTGTCTCCAACGAAAGATTAACTCTTATTACTTAATTAAAAGCGAAGCGAAGTGTGAAGCAGTGATAGCCTAGTGGTTAGGGCGTCAACCTCCTAATCATAGGTCGGCGGTTCGAATCCGGGTACGCACCCCTAACTTTTTGGAGTTATGTGCGTTTTTAAACAATTAAAATATCACTTGCTTCAACGGTGAAGGAAAACATCGTGAGGAAACTTGCATGCCATAATGTTCTCAAAGACGTGTGAAGTCTGCCAATCCGCACATGGCCAGCGTGGTGGACTATGGCAAAACCCTTCTCATATTGAGAGGAGACCCGTGCTTTTTAGTGAGGTAGTAATGGGTTGATCATGATGATAATGACTTAATTAAATGCCTCAATCAATCAATCAATCAGCCTATAGACGCCCACTGCTGGACATAGGCCTTTCCGAGAGCGCGCCACCACACACGGTCCTCCGCCTTCCTCATCCACCCGCCACCAGCGATCCTTTTCAGGTCGTCGGTCCAGCGAGCAGGTGGTCGTCCTACGCTGCGCTTACCGGTACGCGGTCTCCACTCCAGAACACGTCTGCCCCAACGGCCGTCGGTTCTGCGACAGATATGACCCGCCCACTGCCACTTCAGCTTGCTAATGCGTTGGGCTATGTCGGTTACTTTTGTTCTCCTACGTATGTCCTCGTTACGGATTCTATCCCTCAGAGAAACACCCAACATAGCCCTTTCCATAGCACGCTGAGCGATTTTGAACTTTTGGACAAGGCCTACCGTGAGTGTCCACGTTAAATGCCTACAATTAAACAATTGGGTGCAAGCGCATTAAAACAATAAAGGTTACAAATTATTAGACAAAAGCAAACCAAAACTGGCTAGTGTTTAGCAAGTCTAGTTAGATAAGATAAGGGATATCTTACATTGATTATTTATTGCTAATTTAATTTAGTGAACTCAAAAGAGTGGCATCGTGGTTTATATTTTACCGGGATATGTAAATTTAGCCAATTTTTATATGTTCATAAGTTTTACGATCATAAATTTGTATACTTTTTATATTAGGCTACTCTAGCAAATTAGGTTTATAATCCTGTAAGGCTATAAATAATAGGAAATAAATAAATACATTTATAGAGAGAGAGATGGAAAAACTCTTTTTCCGAGAATAATTACGGTAAACAATGAATGAATGAATACACTTTAATTGTACACCACAAGCAGTGATAGCCTAGTGGTTAGAACATCCGCCTCTTAATCAAAGGTCGGGGGTTCGATACCGGGCGCACCTTTATCTTTTCGGGGACATCTGCGTTTTAAGCAATTAAAATATCACTTGCTTCAACGGCGAAGGAAAACATCGCGAGGAAACATTCACGCCTGAGAGTTCTCCACAATGTTCTCAAAGGCATGTGAAGTCTGCCAGTCCGCACATGGCCAGCGCCGTGGACTATGGCCAAACCCTTATATTGAGAGGAGACCCGTGCTTTGTAATGAGCCGAGAAAGGGTTGATCATGATTATGTACACCACAAAAGAACAGAGAAAAATAAAGCAAAAAAAAATCACTGCAATCAAATATACTGTATTTTTTTTTTCCTCTTTCATAAAAAGAGACCTTGTTTTCTTTATTTAAGATAAAATCAATACATTTAAATATTTACATAAAAAAAAACAATTAAATTAATTTAAAACTGACAATAAAAATTATTCTAAAAAAAAAAGGTCTATTATTCTTATTAATTAAAACAATTAAAATCACTATAACTACCTTAACAACTACTCGAAGGTGTGGTCTAAATACTTCAAAGCTCGGAGCCCGGAGTTCGCAGAACAGCGACCTCCTCTTGGCTATTGCGAGGAACAGAACAACACGACTTATATGATAGTGCCATCTATATATGCTAACGATACAAGAGGCACTATGCATCTCTATCGGCTGTTCTGTTCCTGGCAATAGCAATTCTCGCTATCCTGCATGCGTACTCCAGGAAATATACTGTATTTATTTTCAACGGATAAATCAACTCCGTACATAAATAACCCTCTCGCGGTGTCGAGCTAACTCGTGCAATCTATAGTTAAACCGAACTTAGCGTTGGTACGTTTGGCTAAATCGAGCGGACCGTGTTAACGAGTGTACCTCCACGGAGCGAGTGACGCCGCGGAAATGTTATTTGTATCGTACCCCTGCTGAGAGTGCTTATACGGATGTCTTACCCCAACTCTCCTTTAATATTACATCGCGGTCAAACGAGTGGACGGTTCACCACCTGATGTGTAATGGTTAGCCATATTTTGTTTTATACCCCACAAGTTAGCCCTTGACTGCATCTCACCTGATGGTAAGTGATGATGCGGTCTAAGATTGTTAAGGACCGACTAGGAGGATGGGTATGGTCAACCCATCAGTCGGTTTCTTCACGGCATCATACCGGAATGCTAAATCTAACTAACTATCCAGGTAGCTAGCCGCGGCCGTAGCCACCCAAAAAACCAGACTCGAGCCGAGAATAGAACAGCACCTCCACTGCGCCACTGGGATCGTCAAAAAGTCTACAAGCAAAGAAAATGCAGTGTATAACAACGTAAGCTTGTAGAAAAGTCCTACTATAGTGCAAAGGATTATGTAAATGATAAACAAGCATGGGTATGACATGCTCTAACTAGCTTCTGCCCGCGATTTCCTCTGCGTGGACTTCCGAATTGGGCCTAAAGCTTAGCTCGTTAACAATTTTTAATCTTCCCACGGGAACTATTTGAGAGATCGGTATAGAAAATACATCTGCTTTTCCATAGCATAGGTGACATGAACACCAAATTACAAAGCTGTCTGCCCGCGGCTTGGCTAATCAATTTTCAATTTTCCCCGGGAACTGCTTAAGCAATCGGGATAAAAGCCTATGTACTTTTTCATGTCAATGACTACATGCATGCCAAATTTCATCCAAATCCGTTCAGCCGTTTTTGCGTGATTGAGCAACAAACATCCAATCATCCACACTTTCACATTCATAATATATATATATAGGATAATAAGGTAGCCTTAAATAATTTTAAGTGGCATGTGAGATGGTGAGAACAAAAAGAAAATTTACCTGGCTAAGTTTATTGCGGGCTTCTTCTTAGACCAGGACGCGTTTGGAACCCTCATAGCTTTAGTTTTAAGTTTACAAATGTAGTGCTTGTTCGTAGTAGTAATTAACCATGTCACATAATCAATAATATAATAATTTATTAAATTATTAGTTAAAACTGTCGTAAAAAGAAACAAAACGAGCTTTCTTGCGCAATTGGTAAAATAAATCATATTTTACTCGTAAATTACATAGGGGATAAACCACTTGTCGGGAAGATGAACAGTGAGTTGCTAAAATACAATTTATTCGTCCCAGACGTATGTAGATTGGTACATATCCGAGAGGGATGCTGCAATGCGGGTGCTAAGTTCGAGATAAACTGCGATCGGGCTAATAGGCAGTAATTGAACTACAATTTATTTGTTGACTCCTTTAATACTGATAGTTATTTGCTTATGTAATTTTATCAGAGAGTTTACTTCTCGGTACCTACTAAATATTTTTCAAGACCTCATTTGATTTCTTCAAAATAGACATAAGATTTATCGCACGAGTAATAATTACTTAATTAAACGTGTTATAAATTTTAACAAGGAACTAATAACTACGAAGATTCTTTTAAAAATCAAGCTTATTTAAATAAACTTGGTTCATCTGGAATATGACAAAATGCTGATGGTACACGGATCCGCAACATAATAATAATAGGAAAAAAATATGTTTTGCTTATAGCAACTTCAGGTAAAAATTCGAAAATTCTTTTCTTATAATAAAGTATTTCATTAGATATAGGAGCGTGTCATCTCCAGCCTCTTTGTTCAATATTTAAATAAAGCAAGCAAATTCTTTGATAAAATTCTGCATAGCTGAACTATTCGCTGAAAAGCATGGTAAATATTCTGAAATGAAAAAATTCGCTACTTTTTAAATTGATTTCATTATTTGTTGTTGCTTTTATTAAATTGATAAATTTTATTTTTGGATTAATTGATGAATTTTAATATTGTAAAATTTTAATTCATCAATGTTCATGTTATGCAATAATAAGATATTTATGTAGTTTTGTGTTGCGGTACGATGGAGTTTATGCTAAGTTTATAGTTTTTTTTTCCACTGCAAATTAGCCCTTGACGGCAGTCTCGCCTGATGGTAAGTGATGATGCAGTCTAAGATAGTTTATATAGTTATTATATACACACACAGTCAATCTATACGATTAAATAACTGAAAATGGAAATTATTCCAATGTTAAGTGTAAGCAAATGGGCGCTTGCCATAGCAGATGCCACGTTCAAAGGGAGCACTACCGTCCGACCCCCCCGTTATCCCAAACTTATTCCCTTAGTTTCTTCGAGCCCTAGGGCTCGAAATTTCTTTTGGCAGAGATTCTTTCCGAAGCTCGCCAAACAGCCCGGTTACGCTGTGGCAACCAATAGGGTTAGCACAGCTAATAGACAGTCAGAAAAAACAAGGGAGCACTATCCACAAAATTAATGAGCAAGTGTGTGTAATGAACTACAGCAGTGATGTTTTTATGACATAACCGCTGCTACAAATCAAAGGGAGAGTTTTACGATCTCCAGAGTGAAATATGCTTACATTATGTGACATAATTAGTGATTAGATATAATGACTCGTTAAGATCTTGGTATTAAAAAACACATAAAGAATTAGTTCAGAAGGACATGTGACGCGTTGACGAAATTAATTTCTAACAGCCAAAAAGGAAATGGACATCTTAAGCATTGCCTAGAAAATAACCTACGTAATTTTATTTTTAGTAGGGCAAGTGTAGTTTATCAAATTCAAATAGCGTTAGAAGCTCCGCACAAAAATCCAGCTGTAACCAAAACACCCCTAACAAATTGTTAACACCCTCTCACAACATAAGTGGAGTTGACTCAAAGCACACATTTCCCTGTAATATATTCTCCGGTCCCAGAACACTCGACATTTTATAAGAGTGCGGGTCAGACCACACCGAACTTCCGTTTTCTATTGCTCGCTCCGCTTTAACTGATTCAACAACTTAAAAGCGTGGTACCACATCTTGAACGGAATCTTCTGAGCGCGCGAACGAAAAGGTTGGAACTTTCGTACAAAATCGATTGGCGAGAAAATATAATTACAACTATAGATAGTTTTAAAGATAGATAAAAAAAATATAAAAATTCTAGAGTCGTGTGAAATGCTTCTCAAAACTCTCAATATAAGAAGGGTTCGGCCATAGTCCACCACGCTGGCCATGTGCGGATTGGCAGACTTCACACGCCTTTGAGAACATTATGGAGAACTCTTAGGCGTACAGGTTTCCTCACACCGTTTTCCTTCATCGTTGAAGCAAGTGATATTTTATTTTTTTTTAAACGCACATAACTCCGAAAAATTAGAGGTGCGTGCCCGGATTCGAACCGCCGACCTCTGATTAGGAGGCTGGATATAATTTATGTATCCAGATATATATAATTATCTTGGATTGGATTTTTAGCGATTTCATGAAGTCGACAAAAATGTCGTTAGCAATGGCTTATGAATAAGTACATAGATATTACTAGCATATATTTTAGCTTACAAAGGCATATAGTTTAAAAGGTTTGTCTCGATAAAAGATAAGTCCAATTGGGCTGTATCGTCTAAGACACCAGTACTGAAACAAGTACTTAGATCTTAATTTTATATCCTATATATATTACAAATATGAAAGTGTGGATGTTTGTTACTCAATCACGCAAAACGGCTGAACCGATTTGGATGAAATTTGGCATGCATGCAGCCTTTGAGATGGCAAAGTACATAGTCTACCACCTTGTATCCCGATTCTTTAAATAGTTCCCGAGGGCAAATCGAAAATTGTGTACGAGCTAAGCCGCGGACAGTCCAGCTGTGAAATATGGTATTTATGTTACCTATGCTATGGAAAAGGACATGTATTTTCTATAGCGATCTCTCAAATTATCCCCGTGGCAAGATTAAAAATTGTAAACGAGCGAAGCTTTAGTGGGTCTAACTCCACGCAGATGAAGTCGTGGGCAGAAGCTAGTAAAAAATAAATATAAAAAAGTGGTTTGTAAAATTATGACGTCCATAAAGACGGGCTAGGCTCACTTATAAATTCATTATCTAATTCTAGGTTACCCGGATTCGACAATACTTAATCGAACCGCCATCTAAGCGTAGAAAATTGTAAAAAATAACTTTCTTATTGTTTGATAAATAAAAAAACCTCAAGAATTTCTATAAATATAGAAAAGGCAATAAATAAAATGAGATTATTTAGCGATGCGCTCGCAAGGAATGTGTGCTAGACGCATTAGAGTTATCTAAAAAGAACTAGGATTCCATTATATTGATAATGAAGCTATTTCCTCTGCTAACCAAGCGTGGTATGTAATACTGGTCTATTATATCAGAGTTTTATAAAAGAGGTCTCTATAGTCAATGCGTGGATTGTTTTAATTCGTTGCGGTTGACGAAGTGAATCAAGTTTATGTCGCGCTTTTTATTTAATTTTTTTTGCAAAGTTCCATAAATTCAGTTCAATCTCACAGGAGCTGGGGAGCTTTGGAAGAACACAACAAAAGAATGGTTAGAGCAAAATTATTTAATATTCAAGAATTTCTAACACTATAAGTAAACCTCTATAACACGCTCCTCTCACACCCTTGCATTTTCATATTTTCATTCTTTAAGCTCGAAAACCATAATTTTAATTTTAATTTGAGTTATAATAATTTTAAATAACTTTTATTTTGACTATCATAATATTGACTAATTGAATTATTATTCCCAGCATATACTACCTCTCACGCCCATGTGTAAAATAAATACATATAAAAAACCAAAAGAGATATAATAAACTTAAATAGATAAAAATAAATAAACTTACATACACATTACATAAATACATATTTGCACCGGGCAGAGGATTACGCCCCGGCAGGGGAGACCAAACGGCCGGGGGTCAGGGCCACAGGAATTATTATTATTATTGTACTTTGTATTATTGTACTGTTATTATTTTTATTTATTTTGTTTATTGAATTGTTTAATATTAGAATATTATAATGTATATCAACAATTGTGATGTTTGCAAAAAAAAAAAACACAAAGCCATTTTCTCACCCACAAAAGTAAAATTAGTTAAAAACGCCGGTATTTATTTAATATGCTCTTCGAAGTTCACAAGTGAACAATTTAATTGCTAACACCAGACTGGTACCAAGAATTTAGTGAACAAAAACAAATGGGTACTGTACAAATTTTGGCATGACCCGAAAAACTTAACATAACATCCTTAGCTTCAGAACAGCTAGTAAGAGAATCTTATCTCAAGTTAACAGAGTATTTCCTGTACAATTGTATTATCACAATTTTCAACCGATTAGCGTGTGACAGGCTTAGGCTGTTCATCAAACTGCATAAGTGTGGAATCGTAGAATTCAATACAATTCAATTTTATTAGTTCAATAAAATTTATTTCATTTCACTTTATTTTATTTCATGCAAATATGAGTTTTATGTTATTAGCATTACATTGACTATTAAAATGAGTAAGTAGGAAAAAATCTAACATCTGCGTGATAATTTTAATGTCATAATGTTAGTATTTTAAGCTACTCCAAATACTAATCCTGCGCAGACGAAGTCGCGGGCACCAGCTACTTATCTATAATAACTTTACGTCATACATATTTTTTTAATCTATATTTTTTTAACACACAGGTACAGGACCTAAAAAGGTATCCCAGTCCAAAAGTTATAACAAACTTATAACTAAAACTACCTTTACCTATGACTATTAAGAATGTAACAGAACACAACCTACTTATGCAGAAATATCTCAACAACAGATTCAAAACCTACTATTGTCGGTAGACAGAGAAGGCTCGAAAGAGCGCCTACGTCAAATCTGCTGATGCTATATTACGTCATAATAGTGTGGCTCCGAGTTAAATGTCATACAATCAGGGCCCAGGGTAGACTCGGGGTAACGTCGAACCTGTCACAGATAACAAAAGAGAGAAAAAGGGTAGGGTGAATAACTTTTTTGTGGGTCGCTGCATTTGACCCGGGTCGGTGATCGACCGCGTGAATCGATACATCCTCTATGGACGTCAGTTCGATTCCCGGTTCACGCTCGAATAGCGCGGAACAATCGCGGGCAGGATGTGAATTTGTTATTTGAGACAATGGCCGTTTTTGGATAGTTTTGTTGGACGGACACACTAGCAAGACGCCTTGGGCCGGCAATCTTCCTGTATTCTTCAACCTGAGGACTCACTTTGTCTACTTTACCAGTAGTTTTATTTTAATATTGTTGACGCTTTCGTTACAAAATTATGAGATGTTCCGGTAACTATATCTATAACTACTTTTTCCGGGATAAAATTTAATTTTAAGATACAGTGGTTACATCATCATCATTCATCATGATCAACCCTTTACCGGCTCACTACAGAACACAGATCTCCTTTCAATATGAGAAGCGTTTGGCCATAGTCCACCACGCTGGCCATATGCGGATTGGCAGACTTCACACGCCTTTGAGAACACTATGTAGAACTCTCAGGCGTGCAGGTTTCCTCACGATGTAGCAAGTGATGTTTTAATTTTTAAAACGCACATAAGTCCAAAAATTTAGAGGTGCGTGCCCGGTTGATCATGATGAAAAGTACATAATTTTAATTTTATAGATATTTAGGTTTAAGGACCTGAAATAACGTCTTTGAATTTACAGAGAAATGCAGTTAAACCCTTGTTTCATTATTTCTTAGAAAATGTAAAAAAATAAAATAAAAAGAATCTACAAGAGTCTGTATATCTGCCTATATACAGATTCTTGTAGATTCTGATTCTACGTGGCTAGTTTGGCGTTTATAACAAATATGGACAAATAAAAAAAAAAGTGTCCCCAAGCGATTTAGCGTTCCGGCACGATGTCGCATAGAAACCAAGTAGGAGTATGGGTTTACCATACCCTAACAGATTAGCCCGCTACCATCTTAGACTGCATCACCGTGGTGAGATAGCCGTCAAGGGCTAACTTAAAAAAAAACTATCCCACGAGAAAGAATTCCATTTTCCTTCTATTACAAGTTGTAGGTTCCGCGTCCACAGACCTAGGCGTTAGAGGCTAGGGTCGCAATTCGCTAACATAGGCTGCACAATGTATCAATAACCGCCGGATGGGTGCGGACCCGCCGCTCCCGTCCGGTCTAGTGTTACGGGTGTTACATTACGTCGTGCGGTCGCTAACGTGAACGTCCCCAGATTGCATGCTCCCGTGTAGAAGCTAGAGTTACAGAAAAAAGTTTTAGCTGGGACAACTATTTTACAGCCTATCACAGAAATCCATAACTACAGACATTCCAGAATTTGCGTTGGTAGATGCGGGTGTCTCTTCGTCTACCACTGTATTTGACGACACCCGTTGCGCAGCACTATAAAGTGGGAGTTTCCTGGGTTCGATTCTCAGCTCGAGTCTGTTCTAATGGGAGGCGTCGCCAAGCAATCTAGCGTGCCGGCACAATGTCGCGTAGAAACCAATTAGGAGTGTGGGTTTACCAAACCCCTAACAGGTTAGCCCGCTACCATCTTAGACTGCATCATCACTTACCATCAGGTGAGATTGCCGCCAAAGGCTAAGTTGTAGTATGCAAAAAGAATATATATCACTAGCTAGCATATTGCGACTTTGTTTTTCCGGTTTGCAGAGACGTTTGTTAGCCAGCCCGCATATTATTACGGTATTTAACAATTACGTGACGTAAGTTCACCTCACGTATGACCGTAACGTACGTATTACGTGACGCTACGGACCTTGCTTGACTTCCGCGGTTTTTCATATTGTAACTACGTGAAAATAATACGCATATCACAGCGTTTACTGATATCATGAAAAAGGGAGTTTTTCTTGGATTAAAGTACTACTTTTATATCGTAATTTTTGGCTAACAATTCCAGTAGTGGACGGTCAATCAATCGGTATGATGATGATGATGATGATGATGAGGGATGAATAAAAAATCTTCATAAATCAGTTCTTGTATTGACAAGAAATAACGACGGCAATCTCCCCTGATGGTAAGTAATGATGGAGTCTCAGATGGTAGTGGGCTAACCTGTTAGGAGTATGGTAAACCCACACTCCCAAGCCGAAGCCTCCCACCAGACAAGTTTATAGTGCATTTATACATTCACCTTTAAATTGCCGTATTTCTGTAACTTAAACCTCTAATCTTGCAATATATTAAGAAAGTAAACACAATATATATATATATATATATATATATATATATATATATATATATATATATATATATAAAACTACAATATAAAATATCAATCATGTATCACACTTTTTTTTTAGCTTTGTGTGGCTTAAATATTGCGGCGGAAAGAACACCCCTAGGGTACTTCCGAAAAAAAATCTTCAGATTACTTCAATAGACGGATATATTAGATAACTTTCTCTGCGAAACGCTGACGTATATCTTATAACTAATTTTAAAGTGCCATTTTTTCATATAGTTAGGCGTCGGAAATAAAAAAATAGTTTACACATAGTTACTAACATCTATCATCTCAATAATAATCAATCAGTCAATCATAATCTTTATTCAAATAGTCCTTTGTAAGGTACTTTTGACGCGTCAAATTTCAAATTTTTCAAATTCAAATTCAAAATAATCTTTATTCAAATAGTCCTTAAAAAGGCACTTTTGACGCGTCAATAATTTACATAGTAGTTATTTCATGGTGATAACTATATTCGTAAACTTAAAACTAAAGCTATGAGGGTTCCAAACGCGCCCCGGTCTAAGAAGAAATCGTCGTCGAGAATCGTCAATAATTGTAGAACTACTTATAGAAGCTGCGATAGCCTAGTGGGAAGCTGTGATAGTCTAGTGGTTAGGGCGTCAGAGTCTTAATCAGAGGTCGGCGGTTCGAGTCCGGGCACGCATCTCTTACTTTTCGGAGTTATGAGCGTTTTTAAACAATTAAAATATCACTTGCTTCAACGGTGAAGGAAAACATCGTGAGGAAACCTGCACGCCTGAGAGTTCTCCATAATGTTCTCAAAGGCGTGTGAAATCTGCCAATTCGCACACGGCCAGCGTGGTGGACTATGGCCAAACCCTTCTCATATTGAGAGGAGACCTGTGCTCTGTAGTGAGCCAGTAATCGGTTGATCATGATGAACTACTTATAACCATCAAATCACTACTATGTAAACTCTATAAAGGCTTTTTTTTCTATCGCATTGACCTTTCATAATATAATCAAGCTCCTTGGAATCCTCCTGCTCGTCTGTTCATTGCCCCGGCAAATGCATCACCCGTCACCCGTGACTGTCACCAAATGACAAGAAGTCACAATCCAAAGCACATTACGATGTCTCAGTGTGTGACGGATACGGTATTGTTCTTAACGCGCTATGTTAAACTGAGTTCATGTCAACGTACCTTTAGATAGATAGATTAGAAATGACACACGTCTACAAAGACATGAGATAGGATTGCCGTGCGAACCTTCACAGCTGATATACCAATTTTTGATTAAGAAATTCTTATTTTTGTAACAAAAATAAACAATGTTTTTGAGACAACCAGGGAATCGAACCTAAACCTCGTGATCCTTAGTCGATCATGCCAACTGTTAGACCACAAGGCACAAGGCATTAACAAAAGCAATATTTTGCATAAATCATTAAAATAACAATTACAAACAATAATTGTACTAGATAAACCTATTTCAAATAACTAGCAATAATTACAACAAATAGTCTCGCATACCACAGAGCTGTCATGTTTACCACAGATAATGTGTTTTATTTGCATTTAGAATGTCTAATTGTCTATGGAAGAATGTCAATGCCAGCCGAATGCACATTGCCTATCGTAAATTAGTTACGAACGCACAAAAACACTGCTATTGTTAACTCATTTTTGTGGTCTCGAAAGGTCTTCTTAAATGGAAAACTCCAACTACTTTTGAAATACCCCTAAATAAAACCCAGGTCAGGTACTTATGCACTAAGAAGATATTTTTGATAACGCATCCCCAAAGGCCTTTGACAAAATTTAACTATAATATTGACAACCTCCGTGGTAGGTTGTGTGCTGATGTATTATAAAGTGAAAGGTCCTGGGTTCGATTCCCGGTTCGATTGACGTCGTTGGACCCGTGCTCTGTAGTGAGCTGGCATTGGTTTATCATGATGAGAACAATATACCTGATACACTTCTTTGCATGTTAAAAAAATATAAGAATATCAATGAAGACAAGAATTTGGAGGTCCTGAATTCGATTCCCGGCTCGAGTCTGGTCTGGTGATGGGCCGTGGCTAGTTACTACCCTGCCGACAAAGTCGCCAAGCGATCTAGCGTTCCGGCATGATGTCGTGTAGAAACCAATTAGAAGTATGACTTTACATCGTCGACTAAGCCGAGATTTCATACCCAAGCTTAACACCGTCCGACCCCCCCACCGTTAGACCCCGCCCCCCCCGTTATCCCAAACCTCAGCCTCAAAGGAGGCGCCCTTAGGCAGACGTTTCCTTAGTTTCTTCGAGCCCTAGGGCTCAAAATTTCTTCTGGCAGAGCTTCTTTCCAAAGCTCGCCAAACAGCCCGGTTACGCTGTGGCAACCAATAGGGTTTGTACAGCTAATAGACAGTCCGAAAAAAAAAAAACTTCATCATGCCCCTGACAGGTTAGCCCGCTACCATCCTAGACAGCATCATCACTTACCACCACGTGAGATAGCCGTCAATGGCTAATTTGTAGTGTATAATATATATATATATAACTGATACAATATACTTTGCATGTTAAGAAATATAAGAATATCAATGAAGACGAGAAGCAGTCACCAACCAGTTAAATGTATAACCATAACTGACCACCCTCACACTATTTCATAATAATAATAATTATTACTAGACAGTCACAAATGTGGGGGTGAAGCAACCCCACAATCTCTCCCCCTGCAACCCCATACTAAATGTATGCCAAAATCAATACAGAGTTCAAAAGATCGATATTGTCTTACGTGGCACACATCTGTTCAATCCACCGAACCCCTGTTTGGATTTTATGACGTACCCAGTACATATGCGCGTGCCGTTTTTGTTACGGTGTATGTATGGGACATATTGAGGGTGAAAGTTCCATTTTGTTGGTGAAATTACAGTAAAGTTTACCTTGCATTATAGGTATCATCATCATCATCATGATCAACCCATTACCGGCTCACTACAGAGCGCGGGTCTCCTCTCAATTGAGCTAAAAAAGCCCTTTTAAAAAATAATTCACTGTGTAAAAAGTTTGTAGTTAAGTTAGGAATTCACGGATTGTCTTGCCAAAGGAGCGCCGGTATGAGATTTAATTTAATCGGTAAATCTATATGGTTTAACGGTCTCTTCATTATCATCATCATGAACAACCCATTGCCGGCTCACTACAGAGCGCGGGTCTCCTCTCAATATGAGAAGGGTTCGGCCATAGTCCACCACGCTGGCCATGTGCGGATTGGCAGACTTCACACGCCTTTGAGAACATTATGGTGAACTCTCAGGCGTGCAGGTTTCCTCACGGTGTTTTCCTTCACCGTTGAAGCAAGTGATATTTTATTTGTTATTATGAGAACATATTGAGAGGAGAACCGTGCTCTGTAGTCGTGGGTCGGTAATGGGTTGATCATTATAGAAAATAATATATACACTGCCAAATTGTATGTAAGTTCTCCGGATTTTTTTTTTTGTTGAAAACTTTATAATATGTATTTATATATAAAAGTTTATATTTATATGTTATATTTATTGGTAATATATATTATATTGAGTTCATATATTGCGCCGCTACCCCCTCATCTATCATTAACTTCTTTCCCCAAGGGTTGCCTGGAAGAGATTGCTTAAGCAATAAGACCGCCTTTGCATACTTATGTGTTAAGTGTTCCATGTTGTACCCACCCACAAAAAACTTAGCCGGGTTGTTTTGTTATCACCATCTCACAAAATCAATAATAAATTATAATACCTATGGAGATAGAGCAATTCACACCAAAGCTTTTTTATTATTATTTCTTGGATCATGTTTCAATGCCAGACATATTAAGTAAAGTTGTCTATTCAAAGCGAACTTACAGAAAAATGTAGATATATAACATCCCTTTTAAGGGAAGTCTGTTTTCAACATCCCGTTTCTATTTCGGTACCGGGGGGTGAGATTTCCGAGGGGTGGTTTTCGAGGATCCCCCAGGATTTTACTTCCGCTGCGTTGCGTCTGTCTTAAAGGTGTATTCATTTAGATTAGTGTTACTCAATTCCCTTCTCTCAATTGAAAAATATTTCTGTCAGACAGTAGGTAAGAGTATAAGTTTAATGAAGTAGAAACATTAAACATGATCATATACAAGGGCCGAGACAAGACCATAATTGTTAGATATAAAAA
Source organism: Lasiommata megera (assembly GCA_928268935.1). Taxonomy (NCBI): domain Eukaryota; kingdom Metazoa; phylum Arthropoda; class Insecta; order Lepidoptera; family Nymphalidae; genus Lasiommata; species Lasiommata megera. The sequence goes on along the minus strand of OV743329.1, from coordinate 6,169,573 downwards.
AAAAAAAAAAAATTCTGTAACAGCTCGGAGTTAGAGAATTGACGTCGTCCACACCTCGGTGAGCAATCGGAGAGAACGTTGCCTTTTGTTATCACTTATATATTGGTAATTTATTATTAGTGGAAACCCGCAAACTCGCAATGAAACATCGTGGTGGGTCATAACTCAAATTCACGATTCACAACAGGAAAAGCCCAGAGGGTCATTAATAAACTGAAGATTATAACATACAGGATATAACTTCATCATCATCATCTTGACTGCATCATCACTTACCATCAGGTGAGATGCAGTCAAGGGCTAACTTGTGGTGACTAAAAAAAAATAAAATTAATAATATATGTTAATTATTGAAGCCTGCCTCGCGTCGTAGTGGATCTAAGCTAATATTCAGGTTTCAAAAGAAAGGTCAGGTAATAACGTGAAGGACATGAATTAGAACATACAATGAAAAAAGTGACACTAAATCATACATCGGAGTTTTTTTTTTATCGGACAGTCTATTAGTAGGAGTAATATATGGTAACAATTGAAGCCTGCCAACTAGCATTGAAACATCGTGGTGGGTCAAAGCTCAAATTCACGATTCAAAAGAAAGGTCATTAATAACGTGAAGGTCATATATTAGAACATACATTGAAAAAAGTGACACTAAATCATATATGAAGCTGTGACAGCCTAGTGGTTAGGAATTCCACCTCTTAATCAGAGGTCGGGGGATCTAAACCTGGCACGCACCTCTAACTTTTCAGAGTTATGTGCGTTTTTAAGCAATTCAAATATCACTCGCTTCAACGGTGAAGGAAAACATCGTGAGGAAACCTGCATACCGGAGAGTGCATAATATGAAAGGCCTGTGAAGTCTGCCAATCCGCACATGGCCAGCGTGGTGGACTATGGCCAAACCCTTCTCATGTTGAGAGGAGACCCGCGCTCTGTAGTGAGCCGGCAATGGGTTGATCATGATGTTGATGATGATGAATTCATATATCGGAGTGAAAAGGCGGCCTGTAACTGAACTTATTGCTGAAGCACTCTTCCCAGTACTTATCGCATGAAAATTAAATGTCAAACGTTTGTGGAACTAGCATACTATTAGCATAAGAGAACTCTATGAAGTACAAGATAAAACAAAACAAATTCAATAATCGCCTTTATTTAACAAGGTATGTAAAAACCGGAATAAAGTTCGAGTTGGTCGCGCACACAAATGGTTCTGTACAGTAACGGTATATTATATTATTATGTGCTGGCATTTATTTATTATGTACATAAAACTGTAAAATGATCAAAATAAAATTAATTTTGTCGTTGTTAAAACCCAAAGTATATGTACACCGATTTAAACTTAAAAAATAAGAAATAATAAAACAATAAAGCTTGCAAACAAAGAAAATAAATCAAACAAGATGAAGTTAATTTAATAATAGGAGGAACAAGCGATTTAAAAAGATCCAGCAAAAACTCAAATATGTTTTATATATAATAAATTTATATAATAAATTAAAATTTAAATAGATAGGTGTTCTGTTAGGCAGAATGTGTTTAATAATTAGGCTATAATTTAATCTTAAGATCTTTATATGAATGTACCACTTTTATGCAATAAACGAATTTGATTTGATTTGATTCGAAAATACACAATATATTTGAACGTTGAATGTTTGGTCAGCAATATACTTTGTGAAGTCAACATATACTGATGCTCAGGTAACGGAGCGAAACGGCCGCTGAGAGCGCGTTAAGCAAGATCCATCTCGTGGTTAATGCATAAGGGTTATAGAAACTATACAATGCAACGTGCAGATTAGCCTGTTTAACGCATATAACAGCAAATTGAGCCTAACGGTCAGTGTATAACGAAACACTTTTCTATTTTTATATATAGGTAATATAATATATAAAAAAAGCTATGGCTTAAAAATATGGCTAAAGAAACAATTGATATCAAAGACTCGCAAATTGTAACGTTTCATGAGGTACAAACCGATGCTAGACGAAAGAACAGCGGCATCTAAGTGTTAGGGTCTATAAAAAACCTTCGTGTGAGGAATCCCAAAAATTTACTCTTATAAGGTAACGCTTATCCATCGCAGTCATGCCCGGATGTTTGGCGAGCGAAGCCGCGTGCACACACTGTCTGCTCTCCCTAGATGGATGCTTTTTATCCTAATAGCTGTAATCTGTCGCTGACCCCAGCGGTGATAAGGTGTCAATGACAGTTCATTGTTTAGGACGCTCGATTGGGCAGAGATTCCGGGACAATGTTATGGTGGAGCGATGTACCATAGAGAAGATATCAATAATATTGACCGTATTTAAAAATAAAAAACGCAAAATAATAATCGTTTATATCGCTTTAGAACAATTTTTCTCTAACTACCCTGGCCCGCAATCTAGGATAGCCCGTATCTTGGGGGCAGTCTCTTCCAATAGTGCAGTAAAAATAGTTAAACTTATGTCTTAAAATTAGGACTTAATCACATTCATATATTAGATTGAGAGGGTGGGTGGGTGTGTGAGTGTTAATTCAATTACAGTTTGTTGGTGAATTTGTATGTATATAAAGTGATATTAGGGTATCGAGCGAATAAATTTTTCAGTAGCACTATAGTTTAGGTCACTCATGTCTTTAAGCTTATTCTAAAGGGTATGCCTTTTGGAAAGCATAAATTTTAATTTGCTATTTAATTTCTTATATAGAAATCGTCCCCAAATGGAAGAACTACTTCTGAGCAAACACACTTGTTGTTCGCGGAAGATGTATCGTAGGTCGGCGTTTAGGAGAAGTGTCTTTTGGGGGTATTTGGGATATAATCCCAAATACCAGTGTAGATGTCCCAGTGTATTAGGTTGTTTTACGTTTTGACGCAGTAAATATGCCAGGTCAAATCAAATCAAAAAAATGTTACCCAATACAGGGACCATAAACCCATCACAGGGACTATGAGGAGTTCAAGTATATAAATTACTAGCTGATGCCTGCGACTTCGTCTGCGTTGTGTTAGTTTATTTTCCAATCACGAAGCAATGGATTAAAACCTAAATTTTCGTCTTCTTATTTTTATTAAATACATTTTTCACGCAACGATTGTGCAAGAAAGAGAAAAATAGTTTCCAGTCTGCTGCAAAAGAATTGCGAGATTGGGGGGTCGATATCGTGATACGCAAAATCGTCAGACGCACTTTGTCCGTGAGAAACTTAACAAGTAAAAGTGAGCAGAAGTGCAAGACATTTATCAAGTGTTGTGACCGTGACGTCAAGGACACGTGGAATCGTTCGCAAGGGTTTTAATCATTGTAATTGTCTAGGAACTGGTGTGGAGTTATCGTTTTATCAGATTGTCCCACAGCCATACATACGGAATAATAACTGCCTCTTGGTCCAGTGGTTTGCATTTTCGAGGACGAAACACTAATGCGGATTGGTAAACTTCAGACGCCTTGACACAAAACATTAGATATAAACCTGTATATCGCAACGCGTGTGCTTTCGCATTATAACGTTGGAGGTCCTGAGTTCGTTTCACGGCTCGAGTCTGGTATGGTGGTGCTTCAGCCGAGACAAATTTACGTTACAAAGTTACGACAAAGACGTGTCAAACGATTTTGCGTAGCGGCACGATGTCGGGTAGAAACCAAATAGGAGTATATGTTCGCCATATCCCTAACAGGTTAGCCCGCTACCATTTTAGACTGCATCATCATTTACCACCCAGTGAGATTGCCGTCAAGGGCTAACTTGTTCATAAAAAAAAAAACTTTTAAACACACTAGTTATCTCACAATGTAAAGGTAAAGTGATATTTCATTGCTCAAATCGCATATAACTCAGAAAAGTCTTGAGGTACCGGAGACTGAGCTAAGATTTAGAGACCTCCAAGTCAATAATCTCGATGACATATATATCTTTTGTCAGTAAGGGTCACCTCGGCATCCAAACTGAAAGGCTTCTTTAGCAGTGTTCAAGTTTGACTCTAGTATCGACCAACCTCGAAGCGGTGATAGCCTAGGTCGTCAGCCTCCTAATCAGAGGTCGGCGGTTCGAATCCGGGCACGCACCACTAACTTTTCGGAGGTTTGTGGGTTTAAAAAAAATTAAAATATCACTTGCATCAACGGTGAAGGAAAACATCGTGAAGAAACCTTGCACGCCTGAGAGTTCTCCATAATGCTCTGTTCCGCACATGGCCAGCGTGGTGGACTATGGCCGAACACTTCTCATATTGAGAGGAGATCCGTGCTCTGTAGTGAGCCGGTAATGGGTTGATCATGATGATGATGATCGAACAACCTCTAGTAGCACTTAACAACTCCAAAACTACTAAGGACGCAAGCTGGACGCGGCAGTTTTGCCCTGTCTTAAAAGAATTATCACTGGCCTCCTAAGACACGTTGATGGCAAATGAACAACGTGACAAAAGAAACGTAACTAAGCAAGAGGATTAATTGTTCCGTTTGTGAAGTCATTAAGAATCTGCGCTATTTCCGCGTTTCCAAGTTTACCAACACAAAGTTACACAATCTGAGAGTGGGTAGGAAGTAGGTGCTATAAATAAGACGCAGTCGCAGCAGGTGTTTCGCTCAATAAACACTGCGTACGCGCTTAAAGTTTATCCACCTGTCGCCTGACCCTTAGCATACGAGTCGCTAGCTGTCGTTTACGTTTTCGACTGTCCAACCAGTACCACGTCAAAGTAAAATGAACCTAACGCTAAGGGCTATAAGATAATAAATTCTACACTTGCGATGCTGTTTCCATAAAGTTCCGCAGGGAGCGCTGTCTGTAAAAATTGACACTGATGTTGAAACTGTGTCAGTACTTTGATATTTAAAAAAAAACAAAGACAGTAACCCTTTCTAATCTATTAAATGCAAATGTGAGTTGGTTTGTTAGTTATTAGCGAGTAAAGTAGACCACATTTTACTACCGTATTCCCACGGGAACGGGATCTACGCGAGTGGAACCGCGAGGGCTAGCTCAAAGCTAGCTTTCAAATATAAATTGTACGTTAGCAAACGACGAAAAGTGTATCATAAATATATTAAACTTTATAACAAAATTGGAATAATCTAGAAATGCGAATTTAACGGATGAGCAAGCTTTTATACAGGGTACTAAAAAGCGCTCTTACTTAAGCCTTGACATAAGAAACAGTTCGAATGAGACAACGTTATGTGTTCTATATAAATCTGTCTCGTTTTAACACTAACTTTGACTTAGCAAAGTCAAAGGAAGCTATAGATCCCTCATCTTCGTCATCATCATGATCAACCCATTGCCGGCTCACTACAGAGCACGGATCTCCTCTCAATATGAGAAGGGTTTGGCCATAGTCCACCACGGCCATGTACGGATTGGCAGACTTCATACGCCTTTGAGAACATTACGGAGAACTTTAGCATGCAGGTGTCCTTTACCGTTGAAGCAAGTGATATTTTAATTGCTTAAAAACGCACATAACTTCGAAAAGTTAGAGGTGCGTGCCCGGGTTCGAACCCCCGACCTCTTATTAGAAGGCGGACGCCCTAACCAATAGGCTATCACTGCTCTCTACTGAAAGCAACTTCTAGTTGGGTTCATTTTCCTTACGTGATAAATTTTCTAGCAACGATACGTGTAGTTCTATTACAGTAATTTCAGTCTTAAAGATAACACCGTTATTCCGGGAAGAACAGGATTAACTTGTTAAGAACCATTACTTAAGGATGAACGCACAGTTCGCTTTACTGTTTATTTTAACTAGTTAACTTGTTTGGAGAGTTTAAAATAAACTGCATCCGGACACAACAGTTAAAAGGTAGGTTTATCTGTTCATCAAATAGAAACAAGTACCTATGTAATAAATAGCTGTGATAATAGATACATAGATGTCTGGTGGGAGGCTCCGGCCGCGGCTAGTTACCACCATACCGACAAAGACGTGTCGCAAGGCGATTTAGTGTTCCGGCACGATGTCGTGTAGAAACCAATTAGGAGTATGAGTTTACCATACCCCTAACAGGTTAGCCCGCTACCATCTTAGATTGCATCATCACTTACCATCAGGTGAGATGTAGTCAAGGGCTAACTTGTAGTGACTAAAAAAAAAAAAGATAAATACATAGGTCGGGGGTTAGATCCCAGGCACGCACCTCTAATATTTCGGAGTTGTGTGAGTTTTTAACCAATTAAAATATCACTTGGTTTAAGGAAAACGTCGTGAGGAAACCTGCACGCCTGAGAGTTCTTCATAATGTTCTTAAAAACGTGTGTAATCTGCCAATCCACGCATGGCCAGCGCGGAGGACTATGGCAAACCCTTCTCATATAGAGAGGAGACCCGTGCTCTGTAGTGAGCCGGTAATGGGTTGATCCCGGCTAAGTTTGTTGTGGGCTTCTTCTTAGACTGGGGCGCGTCTGGAACCCTCATAGCTTTAGTTTTAAGTTTACGAATGTAGTTATCACCATGAAATAACTACTATGTAAACTATTGACTTGTCAAAAGTGCCTTTTTAAGGACTATTTGAATAAAGATTATTTTGAATTTGAATTTGAATTTAATTTTGAATTCGATCGTGATGATGATGAATCAGTCCTTTCGGGGCAACGTACCTGGATTTTTGTAGAGAGGGCGTAAGATCTTAGAGTTCCTTACTGATTGGGAGCTTTTATTTATGACACAATTCCTGCACTAGAGTTCACCCTTTTACTTTGATTTTTACGATCACTTTATACACGTAAGCCTACGTAAGCTATGTAATTAAAAAACCCGGTGAAATTAATGTTCTTGCATACGAAAGTTCTAGACCATGCTGAAATATAAAACACTAACAGTACCTTGAATATGGACTCTTTTTGGGACCTGCGCACAACTGTTGGACGCTAAGAAAATGACTGACAAAGAACGAAAATTATCCTAAATTGATCATGCGAACTTTTACAGATCACTTCCAATACCTTAGCTATAAGAAACTTGGTGAAATACCGCTTAAATATAACATAGTTTAATAACTAACTAATAAATCAATAACCCGCTACTCTTTGTATTAATAATCGATGTTCATAGGGCGAATATTTACACAACGCTTTCTCTCTTTCTGTCTTGGATAATTTAACGTTCGACAGAAGGAGACAAAACGTTTTATAGCTAAACCTTTACAACACAGTATTAATTACAGGGTTAATATTGGGTAATTATTATTTTCAGCTGCCATTTTTGTTTCAGAGTAAAGAACAGTGAGTCATGGATTCATGATTAAACATACAATTAAGGATTTTATTTTAATTTGATATAATTAAGGCACTTTTTATTGTTTTATTAACTATTTTCTAATTTACGCGAATGGTCATTAGATTGAGGCAAATTCTCAAATCAGTATTTTATACATTATGTAAGTAATGCTCATATAAAAACAATTCAATAACCCATTAATCAAAGAGCTTTTATAGCATTAATGATATTTTTTATGCTACCCAGTCAATACAAAGCTAGTAGAACGATATTGAATACTTGATTAGTAATGTCTATTTACCTAAACCTATACAACCTAAATGCGCTTGAATCTATGGTACGAAACTACAACTATCTTCTTTATATAGACTATATAGATAATTACAAAGAAAAACTCACCAAACAATAAATTTATGACAGCAAATTGATACACAATAAATATTTTATCACAAACACGGGTAAACAAATAAATGATCTGACTCAGCGAGCAGACGCTACTGTCATGGCCGGACTGACAGTGGGTAAGCGAGAAAGCGACCGATCGATATATCGATTGGCAGACGTGCGAAAAGGAGGGGAGACTTGGACCATAGAGCATGCGCGAGCACTGTCAATACTCGATGCAAAGAGCGCCTATATCATAAGCGGATAGAAACAACCCAGCGTTTTAATATTAACGCTTCTAGCGGTTTTATTTTAACAATTAAAAAAAAGCTTTTATAGAAGATACAAGTCGCTGGGATTCCAGAAACCTAAAAACAATGATCATCATCATTTCAACCGATAGACGTCCACTGCTGGACATAGGTCTTTTGTAGGGAGTTCCAATGGCCACGGTCTTGGGCCCCTTGTATCCAGCGGCTCCTTGCGACTCGTTTGATGTCGTCTGTCCACCTTGTTGGGGGTCGACCAACGCTACGTTTACCGGTGCGGGGTCGCCATTCCAGCACCTTGGGACCCCAACGTCCAGCGGTTAAACTAAAAACAATAAAGTTCGTCAAAACAATTTGTCTGGTGGGAGGCTTCGGTCGTGGCTAGTTACCACTCTACCGACAAAAACGTGTCGATGTACGATGTCGCGTAGAAAGCAATTAGGAGCGTGGGCTTACCATACTCCTAACAGGTTAGCCCGCTACCACCCTAGACTGCATCATCACTTACCACCAGGTGAGATTGCCGTCAAGGGTTAACTTGTAGTGTATAAAAATAAATTGAATGGCATGTGAGATGATGATACCACAATGTTGTTAAATTATTCAAGAGCTATAAGAGCTATATTAGAGCAATATTTCATACCCAAGCTATGCAATGATAAACAATCATTTACGAATCTATATATATAAAAGCGAAAGGTCACTTACATACTTACATACTTACTTAAGAGGGTAAAAGGGGGGTTGGAAGTTTGTATGAAATTTTTTTGTTTTTAGAGTTAGAGACACAAAAATTTGCATTAAGATTAATAATAATAAATAAAAAAACATGTACATAATTTTTTTTAAATATTACCTGTCAAGGGTGGTAAAAAAGGGGATGAAAGTTTTTGCTTATTTTTTTATTATGAAGCCTACAAGCCTGAAATTTTGAAAATAGGTTTCTTTTAGGGCTTAAGTATAAGTTTAAAAATTTTTTTCATCCAAATCTACCCTGAAGGGGGTAAAATAGGGGTTTGAAGTTTGTCTGAAAGTCCTATGTTTTTTAATTTAGAGATACGAAAATTGGCAATTTGACATTTGCCTGTAGCTTACTTTCTCAAGCAGAGCATTGGCCGCACGGGTAACCTCAATCTCAAGTAAAATCAGCAATTCTACGCTCGAAGTCGCGGGCAACAGCTAGTTATTCAATATTTCCTCACTCGACACAAGGACAGCTTTGTGAAGAACTGAGCTAAATAATTCTGTATATAGCGTTTCTCTTAAACATCTGGAACGTCCTTCCGCCTGCCTTAGATCTGAATGATTATTCAATGATTTAACTCTCAATAATTTAGGGCACAAGCTCGAATAGATTGCAATTTTATTACAAAGAAGACTGTGATATATCATCATCATCATGATCAACCCATTACCGGCTCACTACAGAGCACGGGTCTCCTCTCAATATGAGAAGGGTTTGGCCATAGTCCATAGCTGGCCATGTGCGGATTGGCAGACTTCACACGCCTTTTGAGAACATTATGGAGAACTCTCAGTTTAATTGAAATATATGAGATGCCAATTTATTTTTGCTGTTTAGATAAGAGGAAGGTTAATAAAAATAAGAGTGATAATTTAATTAAATCTGCAACTGCCATGCTGTAGAATTATTAATTTGTATAGTTTTTATTTTTTGCATAGTTGTTAGAAAGCTTAGTTTTTATTTTATAGTAAGAAAAAAGATTTTTTTTTTTTTCGGACTGTCTATTAGCTGTACTAACCCTATCGGTTGCCACAGCGTAACCGGGCTGTTTGGCGAGCTTCGGAAAGAAGCTCTGCCAGAAGAAATTTTTAGCCCTAGGGCTCGAAGAAACTAAGGGAACGACCGAACTTTGAGGCCGAACCTCGGCTTAGGCGACGTTTGGAATAACGGGGGGCTCGGACAGTGAGTGGTCCGTACGTCTCCGAGGCCGTGGATCGAGCCCACGTCCGGATGACATAAGATAGCGGGGGCCTCGTCTTCGCCGAAGACGGTGTGTAGCGTATGATTGTGTGGTAGGTGGTACGAGTATGTTGTCAGTAGTCATCTGATCGTCAGGGGAGTAAAAAGAAGCCGCAACTACGAGAGGGTTGGGGTGTCGGATTAACGAAGTTACAAAAAAGTGGCCTGGAAGAGATCGCTTTTAGTGATAAGGTCACCTTTTGCTTTCGTATTATGTATTTTTTATTTTTCTTTTGAATGCAATAAAGTTGTATTAATAAATAAATAAATAAATAAGATTAATATTAGCGTAAGCGTGCATGTGAGATAAGTTAAGAGTGCCGACTCGCCAAGTTGCTCCCAAGTTTGGCGGGATTTAGTTTTTTGCATGTTTGTAAATATTATTAATAAAAAAAAAGTGAGTACCGATAATTTATTGAAGTGCGTATGAAAAGGCACTGTCATTTAAGCGGTAAATATTCTCATGTGGACTACGAGTGCAACAAATTTACGTCATTGGAGTAAACGACCGTTTATCAGGTCTCCACTGAATCGTCACTACCACACAATCGCACGTCTGTCCGTTGCATTGATTGATAAATTGTTATGTAACATTTATTTTCCTTCCGTTTTAGTTATGGAGTTTACTCCTTAAGAATCGATTTTCATATAAGGCTCGGGTATGAAATAAATATGAGTAGCAAAGTCTACTGATCGAATGACCTCGTTGTTTTTGTGCGCAACCAATTTTGCGCACCGATCAATTTTCAGGTGTGAGTGTTGTGTACATGTATCTATGATTTTTTTTTTTTGTTTTATGGCTTTACATAGATTAGCCAATGTCAAGTTTATTATTTTATTAGTTCTCTCTTTTTATGGCATTGCACAGATAAGCCAATGTCAAGTTTATAGCAATGTAGAAGTTAGGGAGAAATGGATGGAAACTTCGCACTCTGCGGACGCGGCTCCCTCAAACCTTTCCCAAATCAATACCTGTTAACCATTCAGAAAACCAGCCACTACACAAACAACACCAAAACTGTCCACGACACAACCAACACCAGTCCTTTTTAAAACTAGCCAACAAACATTAATTCGAGAAAAGCGTGAAAAAACCGCGCCCGCCATATACGAAGTCTTCCGCCTTTCTCCATGAATTTTTGAAGTGTTACCATTATTAAGTTTTGGGTCATAATGTTTTCTTATCTGTGGTAGATTCGCTTACTTCCCCGCATTCGCTGTGGTCATTGTTTTAAAGATGGTTGACATGTATTAATTTGGAAAAGGTTTGAGGGAGTGCGAAGTTTCCCGCCATTTTTCCCTAACTTCAATTCTACATTGCTACAAACTTGACATTGGCTAATCTGTGTCGTTTCACGATGTTTTCCTTCACCGTTGAATAAAGTTATATTTTAATTCCTTAAAAGCGCACATAACTCCGAAAAGTTAGAGGTACCCCCGACCTCTGATTAGGAGGCGGACGTCCTAACCACTAGGCTATCACAGCTTTCTTAGACTATTAAGCCTTTTTGTGCCTATTTAGATAGGCCATCTAAAAGAGTAAACTCCATTAATTCCTTGGAGCTGACACACTCACTTTTTTTTTTAAATATTATACAGATCATTATTTGTATTCAACAATGTAGTTATGAAGTTATAGTTCTTCCTATGAAAATATCGTATATACTCTGAAGTGGATATTTTTTTAATTTTGCATTAAACAAAGGATTTTATCTACGCTCATAACGTAAAATTGGAGTTATAAACTTAAAAACGAGTTTTTATAATGTCACATTATCACAGCTTAAGGCTAGGCAAGGCTTAAGGGCACCCCGTTGTGACAATTAAATTCAAACAGCTCTGTCCGATAAGAGTCGCCAGTTTTTATTAGTCCGACAAACGCCGACTTCCTTTAATGAAATAAATGATATTATGATTTATCGTCACAATTTATGGGCGAGTCAATGCGAAATGAACTTAATTCAATGTAAATGATAAAGGAGGCCGTGACGGATATATCGACCTATAGAATTAATGCAGATACGATCCTTGGTATTACAGGAATGTTATATATTCAGCCCTTAAAAGGGTCAAACTTTTCTCTAACTGCTGCGTATACCCACCACAATGGTCCAGTGGTGGTGGACTTAATAGATGGTATCCCATATTAGTCATCATTTGATGACCTCCGTGGCGCAGTGTGTGCGCTGTCGCATTATAAAGTTGGAGGTCCTGGGTTCGATTCCCGGCTCGTAATAATAAACATACTTAAAATATAATATAAAAAATAAAAGAAACTAATAATAATAAATAAATGTTTAATATAATATTAAGAAACAGATAGATAGTGCTCTTATACTCTAACTTTGAAAGTATGAACCGATTGGCTGTTTCTAACAAGTTCAGGTAAAGAGTTCCAAAGTTGTACAGCATTAACAGTGAAAGATCTTCCATAAAAAACAGAGTTAAAAGAAGGGACATCAAGTGGATTCCTTGATACATACCTATATTCTGTATTAAAAATCTGTATACCCAGGTCAAACACCCTGGTTACACCACTGGAGAGAATACAATATAACCTGTGATCATACAGTCACCATGGTGATAGGTCACTGCAGTGCCTGTGTTCGCGAGGGCGTGACTGGAGGTGCGGCCAAATGTGAACGAACTCTTAACAACAGCTGTTTGAAGGCAAATTTTGGTTTCTTCTTAGCGAACATCAACTTCCGGAACAGTTTTGGACTCCGAATTAACTCAGATTTATTTAATGTCCGGACAAGTGGGTGAAAAGTAGGTAAATTTTATCATTCATTCATTAATTCATCACTGCAGGTGGTGAAAGTGGATGAAAAAGAAAACACCCGACTAAGTTTGTTGTGGGCTTCTTCTTAGACCTGGGCGCGATTGCAACCCTCTTAACTTTAGTTTTAAGTTGGCGAGTGTAATTATCACCATCACTTAACGAATATAAATAATGAAAAATGTGATATATATGAACGTATCATAGATGCCTGAATTAGGTTTACATGAATAAAGCTAGTTTGATCTGATTTGAAGACATTGGAGGGTATCCGATCTGATCTCGATCGACCTGTAACTTTCTGGAGTTATGCCCAGTTAAGCAATTTAACATTTTTAACGGTGAAGGAAAACGTTACAAGGAAACCATGCACGAGGGTCTCTCCATAATGTTTCTCACACCTTAATTTTTCTCAAAGGCGTGTAAAGTCTACCACCCCGCTTTACCCATATTATGCAGAGAGGAGACCCGTGCCTCGAAGTGGACCTATAATGGGTTGATAATGATGATGATATTTCATCTGGCACCTGGGTACTAATTCCGATTCAGGACAAAAATTGTTAGGTTATCCTTTAAGAATTCTTAGTACGATACCGGAGTTAGGAAATTGGTTGTATCTAATTGTTGTTTCTGATTAATTTCTGATTATTATTCGAGCTATCTTTAATATTGCAGTTTATTATCATTATATATTGTCTCTAGCAAATAAATTAAAATCTTTCTTACTTTGAAACTATTTGTGAATGATGTGAAAACCTGTAATTAGCTAAACATTCACGTTAGCTCACCACGTTATAAAATGGTTATGAACATATGTATTAGCTATTGGTTCTCCGTAATAAGTGAATAAATAAATATCTAACCCTGGTGCTTCGGTGAGCTCGTTAAGCCGTTGTTTCAATACCATTTTTTTTTAATACAGGTTACTCCTTGACAGCAATCTCACCTGATGGTAAGTGATGATGCAGTCTAAGATGATAGCAGGCTAACCTGTTAGGGGTATGGTAAACCCAAAATGGGTTTCTACGCAACATCGTGCCGAACGCTAAATCGCTATGCGACAGGTCTTTATCGGTAGGGTGGTAACTAGCCACGGCCGAAGCCTCGCACCAGACAAACAATAGCAATATAAACTCAGTTGAATTAATAGGTCTTTAAATTGTTGCAGCCCAAATGCATAGCGGCATCCGGTTTAAAGAGCTTGCATTCCCCACGTTTTGGCGCGGAAGCGTTAGAATTTCTAATATACCCGTTGGCCGAAGCCACCAGACCGGACTCGAGCCAGGAATCGAACCCAGGACCTCCAAATTTATGATGTGACAGCGCGCACTGCGCCACGGAGGTCGACAGCTTGTGCTAATAGTCCTCAAAACCCCTTGACCCATTTGAGCAAGCAGGTGTACGCTCTAAACACCCTCTTTCGAATGCAGTGAGAAGAAGGATTCACGCAGCAGTTGATATAATTGTGACAAATCAGTAGCAATATATAAGTGAAAGTGACGTTAACGTTAAGTCACGGTTCGGATCTCATCGCGTCGTCACGTCACGGGAAAGCAGATGAAAGGGAAATGGGAGATGCGTTTCCTATTTTAGACCTCTTGGACCGCTGGCCTTGTAAATTGCAGGACCCTTCTTTATGGTTGACTAATTGTGATGGACGTTTTTCTTCCTACCCTTCGGTATATTTATTTTAATGTATATTAATGTATACATCAAACATTTTACATAAAACTTAGATTAACCTAAAACTAAAAATCTTAAAAAATTAATAAATATTAAATCGGTATTAAAATTCATCAATATCCATCTAGATGGAACATGATGAATTTGAAACGCATAGAAAGGTATGGTTTTTAAATTCTTTCTAATATATGCAACCAATTAAAATAGACACTAATATTATAAAGGCGAAAGATTGTATGTAGGTGTGTATGTTTGTATGTTTTTTACGCCTTTACACAGAAGTTGCTTTACGAAAATGACCCAAATTTTGAAAGAAGATAACATATAAGCTTTTTATCTCCGGTTTTTATTAAAGTATCTCTAGGCGATATTGAAAGTTAGACGTGTACCAATGAAATCTCTCTTTAACCTACTGGCGCTTCTTTTATATCTATTCTACTCAATCAATCTCAACTGATTGTAAGTGATGATGCAGTCTAAGATGGTAGCGGGCTAACCCGATAGTGGTATGGTCAATTTATAGTCCTAATTGGTTTCTACGCGACATCGTGCCGGAACGCTAAATCGCTTGGCAAAATCAAAATCCTAGTAGCGAAAAGATCAATTTGTATCACCAAGTTCCAAGTTCTGATCTTTTCGAAACTAATAGCGTATTTAAATAAGAGTTTTTAACAAAATATCATTAAATTAAATATCATTTGCTCTAACGGTAAAACATCGTAAGGAAGTCTGCAAAGATGTTTAGGTCGTTTGGCGACACGTCTTTGTCATTAGGGTGGTTACTAGCCACGGCCGACACCTCCCACCAGACCAGACTCGAGCCGGGAATCGAACCCAGGACCTCCAATTTTTTAATGTGACAGTCGCGGAGGTCGTCAAAATAGGAGGTTGTACAAAAATCATGTTTACGAGTATAACACAGGATCGGACATTGCGGGGGGCAAATCCGTAACAATCATTGATATTGATCCGCATACGGCCCCGCCGCTTATCAACGAGGTCGGCTGCATTGCAGCGACCTTGCTTCTTGTAACGATAGTCTTACGTTTGGCATGAACGTAATACCTACTGACTTGTAATGCGTATTTTTTTACACAATAAACAGCAAGTATAATTTGCTATATTCAAAAATTCTAATTCAAATTTTTTTTTTTTCAAATTCAAATTTAAAATTTTTGAAATTAAAAAAAAAAATTCTAAAAGTAAACTTTTCTCGCTTGTGAAGTCAACATCTCCTGAGGATGATCCGGTGTCGGGTCGAAACGTGCGTAGAGGTTCTAGTGGAAGATTTTGTGTGGTGTTATATTATACAAATCTCCCGAAAAAGAAAAAGAAATACCTAGAGAGATTTCCCTGGTACACCTCTAACTTTTCAACATCGCCTATCGTTGGTTCACACTATACAAAATACTCGCCTTTTTAGAAGACATTAACCACCCGTACCACTTAGTCCCCATATCAAAAAAAACCTGTACCCATTATGATAAAACGCGTAAACGGTGCACTAAGCGTGCGGCTCGTTCCCGAAAATGGGTTCACGCATTCCACGGTCAAAGACTTAGTGGTTATCATTTGTTGGACACTTTCCATTTTTGGAAGAGAACCAAAGTAGGTTTTATCTTTTTTTAATATAAGGATAACCCAGCTTCTCGGCATTACCTATATAGTGAAAAGACTCGAACGGATTAGGCCTTACAAAATATATAATAATAGGACAATAAACAGCAAGTTTAATTTGCTATATTCCGCCGACAACCGAGAGATTTGTATAACATAACACCACACAAAATCTTCCAATAGAACCTCTACGCACGTTTCTACCTGACACCGGACACGTGGTATATTATAAAAATCTCCCAGTTGTCGGCGGAATATAGCAAATTAAACTTGCTGTTTATTGTTTATCGTGGACTTCCGCAAAGTAACGCCTGCTTCTATTCATTATAATAATAGGAAATAATAATCTTTATTTCAGACTAAACCCATATTAATTGATACACTTATACTAAGAATTTAAAAAAAATTACTGTTCGTAACAAAAAAAAAACAAGCTTTTTTTTTTAGTATGATAGCCTATACTAAATTTATAAGCAAGTACCCTAATTAAAATAAAGGCATGAAAAAAGGCAGAATGTAGCTTTTAGAGAGGTGATAGCAAAAAAACAGGTTCAGTCAAACTTCAATAGCCAGGAAAAAGATTTAAGTCTGTGGGTTTATCCGTTTGACCCATTGATTTACCACTAACCGTAGATCGATCATTAACGCTCAAAAAATGAGATGGAAAAGTAGTGCACAAATAGCGACGCGTGCACTCCTTTCCCCCAGTGTGTGACAAGGCTAGACGAAGGTCACCGATTCTAACACTCGAGCCGTATAATCCGAATGAATTACAAAGCACTACGCGCCGCTATAGATAATATGTCTAGTGTATCAAACGGGTTGTAATACATCGATTTTAACAGATCGCACCCTTAGGTTTCGAATAGACGGCACTCTGTCGTCTAGGAGACCCCTAAAGGCCGGCGTACCCCAGGGTTCAGTTCTAGCGCCCTACCTCTATACGCTGTACACGAGCGATATACCCAAGAGCCCTTTTGTAGAGCTAGCCCAGTACGCGGACGACACTGCTCTTTACACGACCAGTCGTTCGCTACCGTACATAGTAGCCCGCCTTCAGAAAGCGATCAAGCGCTTAGGCGCTTGGTTCCGCCAATGGAGGATAGAAGCTAACCCGGAAAAGAGCAAAGCGCTTCTTTTTACCGGGTTAAACCGCCCTGACCCCAGATACAAAAAGGACCTTATATTATTTAATCGTGTGATTCCATGGGAACGCACTGTCAAATATCTAGGTGTAACCTTTGATAGTCGCCTGTCCTTTTCGCCGCACATACGTAGAGTCAGTCAGAAAGCCCGTTTTGTTCTTAACAGACTCTACTTCATGATTAATAAACGCAGTAGGCTACCTCTCCGTCACAAAGTGACATTATATAAAACTTGTATCCGTCCAATCATGTCTTACGCGAGCGCCGCTATAGCGCTTCGTCCCACGTATAAAACCTTTCAAACGATTCAGAATCGTTTCATGCGCACGGCAACCGGCTGTCCCTGGTACGTGCGTAACGTAGATCTACACAGAGACCTAGAACTTGACACTATCGCTCAGCACTTTAAGAAACTCTCGAAAATCTATTTCGAGAAATCAATCCGACACCCCAACCCTCTCGTAGTTGCGGCTTCTTTTTACTCCCCCGACCTAAGCGCTCCTCTCCGAAAGAGGAGACCTAAACATATCCTTCATGACCCTGACGATCAGATGACTACTGACAACACACTCGAACCACATACCACACAATCATACGCTACACACCGTCTTCGCCGGCGAAGACGAGGTCCCCGCTATCTTACGTCATCCGGACGTGGGCTCCATCCACGGCCTCGGAGACGTACGGACCACTCACCGTCCGACCCCCCCGTTATCCCAAACGTCGCCTAAGCCGAGGTTCGGCCTCAAAGGAGGCGCCCTTAGGCAGTCGTTCCTATAGTTTCTTCGAGCCCTAGGGCTCAAAATTTCTTCTGGCAGAGCTTCTTTCCAAAGCTCGCCAAACAGCCCGGTTACGCTGTAGCAACCAATAGGGCTTGTACAGCTAATAGACAGTCCGAAAAAAAAAAAAAAATACATCGATATGTAGGAATAGTTAGTTGGTGACGAATTCTCGCCTTGTTTTTGTATGACGCGCTCTATCTACGGCTAGTGGTAAATCAATGGTTTGACCGCACAGATTTTAACTTTTACCTCAAATTGAATGACTAATAAAAAGTTAATAGTTCATTGTAAAATCTTTACAGTTAAGCACCAAACTATTTGAATTCAATTGGTTGTTTGTATACGATGTCATCTCTAGATGCCAGCGCCATAATGTATTCTATAGTAGGTTAAGCATATACTTTGTTGGATTTTAGGACTGTATTAATCTATGAACGTGGAAGGGCAAAAGAGTACAGGAAGACCAAAGAAGAGATGGATGGATTGTGTAAAAGAGGATATGCGGGTAAAAGGTGTGGGTAGTGAGGTGACAGCTGATAGAAGTGAGTAGAAGAAGAAGACGTGTTGTGCTGACCCCACATAATGTGGGATAAGGGCAAGAAGAAGAAGATTAATCCCTACCATGTTGCCATTTTTTGCCAGATTTCAGCCTTTGAAAGCATTATAAAGAACTTGAGAGTTCCAGGTTCAAGTATGCGGGTTTTCTCACGATGTTTCCCTTTACCGTCGAAGCAAGTGATATTTTAATTGCTTAAAACACATATAACTCCGAAAAGTTAGAGGATCGTGCCTGGGTTCGAGCCCCCGACCTCTGATTAGGAGGCGGACCTCTTAAGCACTAGGCTTATCACAGCTTCCCTATCTACGTGTCCATTAGACACTAAATGTGTTTATAGATTCTTCAAGCTGTTCAAAGTCAGGCATTTTGCATAAAAAGACACGTTTTTTGTACGTTGACATTTCTAAGAAACATACGGTCTTATTAATAGAATATAAAATATATATGTAACATTTTTAATAATTAATGTCTGTCGTATTAAAATGACAGACATTTTCCACAAAACCGTGGTTACCCGCAGAGAATTTTACGAAGAATGGGCCATTGAGTTCCAAACGGTGTAATCGAAAACCGAAACGAGACGACAGACCGTCAGATCGAGCATCAAATCACAATGACCTATTATTATTTAACGCATTAGTAAGTATAATATCGTGAATTTGATGCAACTTTCAAATCCATATTTATACACACACACACTTGTTGACAATGACGAAGAAAAGTTCATATAAAAAAATCTAAATGAAACCAAAATATTCAAGCAAAGGTACCTTTAGGTCTGTCAGGAGGCTTTAGTTAATACCCTGCCTACCTAAAAAGACGTGCCACGAAGTGATTTAGCGTTCCGCTACGGTGTCACGTAAAAAAGCAGGAGTATGGGTTTACCCCTAGCAGGCTAGCCCGCTACCATCTTAGACTGCATCTTCACTGACACTAGATGAAATGGCAGTAAAGGCTACATTGTAATGAAAAAAAACACTTGTTTACAATGGCGGAGAAAAAGTTTATACTATAAAGTTCGAAAAAAAAAATTAAAATATGCGTAGTAAACTTTTAGGTCTGGCGGTAGTAATTACTAGCCTACCGTCACAAACGTGCCTCGAAGTGGTTAACGTAGAAAAACAATTAGGAGAATGGGCTTATGATACCCCTAACAGGGGTGAGTGCATCCTCTTACCACCATGCGAAATTCCAGTCAAGGGCTATCGTAGTGGAATAAAAATACACTGAGAGAGAAGACATACACATCTTTTGACGACCTCCGTGGCGCAGTGCATCCGCTGCCGCATTACAAAGTTGGAGGTCCTGGGTTCGATGCCTGGCTCGAGCCCTGTCTGTTGGTAGGCTTCGGCCGTGGCTAGTTACCACCCTACCGACAAAGATATGCCACCAAGCGATTTAGAGTTCCGGCACAATGTTCCGTAGAAACCAATTAGGAGAGTGGGTTTATCACAAAAGTTTAACCCGCTACCATCCTAGACAGCATCATCACTTACCACCAGGTGAGATAGCCGTCAAGGGCTAACTTGTAGTGCATAGAAAAAAATCTCGTTTACAGGAAAAAGGTTAAAATAATGAAATTAAAAGAGTTAATGTGTTCGTAAACAAAGGAATCACTGAACCGATTTGTATGAGATTCATTGTCGGCGCTTATTGTTTCAGAATTAACATATACCGTAGCCGTGTCGCAGCGGGACCGTAACGTTACCGTACCGTGACGCATTGTTTTTGTGTTATGTCTCGTGTGATGTGAGAACTCCAAAACTGACTATAGTTAAAAAAATCGCTTAAATCGTTGAGAAGCTTTAAAATATAATACTAGTAGCTGGTGCCCCCGACTTCGCCTGCACAGGATTAGAATTTCGAGTAGCTTTTAGTACATAGCCTAGTGATTAGAGCGTCAGCCTCCTAATAAGAGGTCGAATCCGGGTACACACCTCTAACTTTTCGGAGTTATGTGTGTTTTTAAACAATTAAAATATCACTTGCTTCAACGGTGAAGGATAACAACGTGACGAAACCTGCACGCCTGAGAGTTCTCTATAATGTTCTTAAGGGGGTGTGAAGTCTGCCAATCCGCACATGGCCAGCATGGTGGACTATGACCAAACCCTTCTCATATTGAGAGGAGACCCGTGCTCTGTAGTGAACCGGTAATGGGTTGATCATGATGATAGTACATAGTAGAACTAACATTATGTCTAGATAGGTTGATTTTTCCTACTTACTTGACTTATTATATTTACCACTTCGACTCACGTTTGTGACGGTAAGCTAGTAACACATTTGCTACAATTTATATCTTTATAAATTGTAGCAAATGTGTTATTTTGATTTATCAGCTATATTATTGTAACGTTTCATTAAAATCCATTCAAAAGTATTTACGTGAAATAATAACCAACATCCATCCATACATACTTACAAACTTTCGCGTTTTTATTTTAAGTTGGATAGTATTGTCATTATATTATTCTGGCATAAACGACTTACTCCTTAAAGTTACGGAGAGAGATTTCTTCCCGCTGCAAAGCAACGCTAAAGCATTGGTACTAAAATTAATTGGTTATAAAACACAGGTAACTTTTCAACCTGTCCGGGATATCTTTCTTCGACATACGCTAACCACTAAACATCAAGGCAGTTTGAAAAACAAACAAGAAGAAAAATATTAAATTAATAAAACCCAAAAAAAAAATATTATAAGGTTTTATATTTTATGGACACCCAACCCAAACATTAATACCTTGTTCATAGTAATAACGAGATATAATTTAATCACAGTTCCAAGAAAACGCATCGCATTTCGTTGCGCAAGCGCATCTCGGTTAAGTCTAAGCCGAACAAGGCCGTTGACCTCACCCCGACTTACCAGATGTCACATTTCCGGTTACTCTCATTATAATAAACCTATGCAATGATAGGAGAACTGATTCGGGTGAAAGGACCAGAGAGTTTTACTCCGCTCGTCTTTTGACCTATCGATGAGACACATAAATAGATATACACTCGTATATAGCTTAGTAGCTGTGATAGCCTAGTGTAGCTGTCCTAACCACCTCGGTCGGGGGTTCGAACCCGGGCCTATAACTTATCGGAGTTATGTGCATTGTTAAGCAATTAACATATCACTTTCTTCAACGGTGAAGGAAAACATCGTGAGAAAACCTGCACGCCTGAGAGTTCTCCGTATTGTTCTCAAAGGCGTGTGAAGTCTGCCAATCCGTACATGGCCAGCGTGGTGGACTATGGCCAAACCCTTCTCATTTTGAGAGGAGACCCGCGCTCGATGATATAGCTAAGACGTTGCTACATAAATAAAAGCAATTCAAATAATCATGTTGATTACCTTAAATTTTTTTTTGAAAAAACGCCTAAATCTTAGATTTTAACACTATAATAGTCACTTACTAAAAAATAAATAAATAAAAATACTTACGACTGCATTAGTATGCAAATCTGCCTGCGTTTGACCAATCAGAGCACACACCAGTTTAAACGTAAGTATTTTGATTGGTTAAACTCAGACAGCAATTTCACGACTTTTTGTCTGGTGGGAGGCTTCGGCATGGCTAGTTACCACCCTACCTACAAAGACGTTTCGCCAAGCGATTTAGCGTTCCGGCACGATGCCGCGTAGAAACCAATTAGGAGTGTGGATTTACCATACCCCTAACTGGTTAGCCCGCTACCATCCTAGACAGGATCATCACTTACCACCAGGTGAGATAGCTTTCAAGGGCTAACTTGTAGTGTATAAAAAAAACGAATAATCAAAATGGAGCCTAAAGGCATCACTCTCATGTTTCTCTATCTGTCATAGACGGTTTACTCCAAAAGTTAAAATTTAGTACACGAGCGTACATAAGAGTGCGAATTCATTTTACATGAATTCTGGCAGAGCTTCTTTCCGAAGCTCACCAAACAGCCCGGTTACACTATGGCAACCAATAGGGTTAGCCCAGCTAATAGTCAGTCCGAAAAAAAAAAAATTCAACTGTAATACTGCGTTTAGGAGCCAAATTCATCATGATGAAAGGCATCAGAATAAAGATACATTTTCGTTTAAAAAAAAAACTTTATTATTTTTGCTGAGATTCTTTAAACTGTGATATTTACAATAAAACGTTTACGTTTCAATAAAAAAAACTGTATGAGTACATATCTCAATAGCTGTAATGGCCTTGACCATCAATAGAGGCATGGCTTTCCCCCCATCTTCCTATTAAGGGAGTGGGTCAAGGCAATATCCTACATTCCATATCTAATGGGATTGTATCCCATAACCTCTTGACACGGACAATACAAGCGATGTTATGTTACATGGTTCAATTTCATTTATTTGATTATATTTTACAATTACAGATATTTGTAAGAAGCTTAGTTAAAACAGGTTTAAAATTAAAAAATATATATTTTTAACAGCTTAAAAACCTACATATATATGTATAAAATTATTCTATGCTCATAAAATGAATATCAGAGTTAATTTAAAAAGTATTAAAATAAGTAATTCAGCAAGCAAAAGTATTAAAATAAGTAATTCCCAATAAATAAACAATAAATAAGCTTTGTAAACAGATTTCGTCTGTTTAAATATGACCATAGATTACACGATAAAATTAAATAACATAGTTACTCTAAGTAGGTAATCAGTACATAAAAAATCAACTAGGTTCAAATTAACTACTCGTAGATACCTATTTACTGATTCGATCAAGTGCATTAATGATCTTATATCCTTATTTTAAACACTGTATATAAGAACTAAAAAGAACTAGATAGATTTGAATAGCATTTGCTACTTTATTGAACTGTGACTGCAAAATGGCACAACATTTATATGTTGCTGCGTGAAATGAGCACAAATAAGCAAAAACACTTTCGCATTTATTATATTACTAGTATTGATATTCGAACTTACCATGAAAAGGTGTTAAAACCTCCTTGTTGAATTATTGCGAAGGAATGAATTTTCGGATACGATTTTCCGAACGTAAATTCGTAATTCGAACGCGAAAGGGCGGGAAATCTGACATACGCCCATACGCGCGCAGCGTTCGCGCCTTTACTGACAGATGTAGAAGACTGAGCAGCTGATTCTGTTATTTATGTTTTGAATCACACACAAATGTCAACCTTACTTCCATACGTACAGGATTTAATTTTCAACAACAATTTTTACGAGTATATTTGATATAGAATTTTAAACTTTATTTTGTATTAAAATAAGAACGATTTCTTAATCTACTCGTAGAGCTACAGAGAAGGAATGTAGGAATGCCATAGATAATTAATTTCTTATGAGTACAGTGGACATTATAAAGTTCGCATACTTCTGTGTTCTAATATATAATTAAAAAAATTAATCTATTTAAAAAAAAGATTTTTAAAATCAACTGTTTATTATTGACAGATATATGAGTATTTATATGCATTTGAATGAATTCAAATGAAAATGTGGAGGATTCTTGCGGGATTTATTTAAAAGCGAAACAGACCAAAAATGCGCGAAAATCACAGCTAGTTATAAAAAAAAATTACAAAGTTATAAGAACTGTATAAACTGAGGATCATGTGGTATATTTTTTATTTACAACAAAAATATTCATACTTATGTCTAAATTTCGTAACTATTATTGTCTCACTTTTAGTACGCCTCTCTCGATCACGCGTCAGCCTGTGCTAAGTACTCCCATCACTGAAAAAAGTTATCAGTCAACCTAATTCTCTGCTCAAATCTCTTCCGCCCATCTCTCTTGCTTTTGCCCGTATGCAAAAGACAATGTAGTAATCTTAATACTATAATTATTAGGTTATATACATAAAAATTTCTATTTATCATCATCATCATTTCAACTGATAGACATCCACGGCTGGACATAGGTCTTTTGTAGGGAGTTCCAATGGCCACGGTCCTGGGCCGCTTGTATCCAGCGGCTCCCTGCACCTCGTTTGATGTCGTCTGTCAACCTTGTTTGGGGACAATTTCTATTGCCATAAATTAATAAAGCTTATACTACTTATAATACTTTAGCTATTTTATTTCATACGTCGACCATTTTTGCGATACGAAAAAAAAAAATCATATGATAAGAAAGCAAGCCCGCTTGCTTAACTCATGATCTCGATGCCTCAACAACAGTTTATGCCCCTGTAGACGTAGTACCTGTAGACGTTGCTTTTTTATTGGAAAATCCTACTAGATAGTCTCTGCCACGAGTAGGCCAAAAAGACACTGTGCACCTTTCTGTCTGTTACTTTTAGTGCTACAAGTATGACTTCTCTTCTTCTTCTTCTTGCCCTTATCCCACATTATGTGGGGTCGGCACAACACGACTTCTTCTTCCACTCACATATATCAGCCGTCACCTCACTACCCACACCTTAAGTATGACAAGTATGACCTCTCTGTGACCAAAAATTGTTTTAATATCTTTGATCAAACAGGTCACCGCTTACGTTTATAATTCAATTCAATTCAACTCAATTGAATTGTTGGGAGAAGGTAGTTTTCCTATTTCAGTGCAGTAAAGGAATGTCAAGCGTAAGAATTTATTGCTTATTTTATATTGTTTAAAAACAAATGACAGGTATGAAACCTGTCATTTGTTTTTAACTAACTGTTTTTAACTTTTTTTTTTACCCACTATAAGTTAGCCCTCGATTTTAAGTCATGATTCAGTATAAGATGGTAGTGGACTCATCTGTTAGGGGTATGGTAAACCCATAGTCCTAATAGGTTTTTACGTGACAAGCTATGAGGGGCAAAGCTATGAGGGTTCCAAACGCGCCCCCGGTATCATGCAAGTAAGCCCTTAACCAAAACTATATCGTAGCGGGCTTACCTGTTAGGGGTGTTTTTATCCGTACCCCTATTTTTTTTTTTTCGCTGGGAAATGCGTTTACGCATCCCCTCCGCAGCGGCGCAGACAATACTGCGTCGCTTCCGACGGGGTATGTAGGACTCGCCGGCGGCCAGAATGACGACCAGAATACCTACTAAACCCCAGCGATGCTCCTACGCGTGGTCTGGTGGCTAGATCAAACCGCCCGCAACCCAACCTGCGGCGTCCGCCAAGGCAGACCCTCAACCGATCGAGGCCCCCTAACTCCAATATCCGTACCCCTATTTGGTTATTACGCGACATCGTCTTTTACTGTAACAAGCCACGGTCGAATCCAGACCAGACAAAATTCTCAAATAATACATTCTTAAATAGTCTCGCCTATTAAGAAGAAGCCAACAACCGACTTAGATGGGTTATCGAAACCACAAGTCTAAATAGATACAGATGTATCATATAACTGTCTATAATTATTAATAATAGACAGTTATAGACAATTGATAACCTGGGTGCTCTGATAAGACAAGACAACTTTAACTGAATAGACAATCAATTCATAGATAGATAGATAGATGCTCTTTATTGCACACAAATGATTAAGAAACAATAACATGGAACAATAAAAACATATAAGTGAGCATATAGCCTAGTGATAGCATAGTGGTTCGGACGTCCGCCTCCTAATCAGAGGTCGGAGGTTCGAACGCACCTCTAACTTTCCGGAGTTTTTAAGCAATTAAAAAATATCACTTGCTTCAACGGTGAAGGAAAACATCGTGAGGAAACCTGCACGCCTTAGAGTTCTCCATAATGTTCTCAAAGGCGTGTGAAGTCTGCCAATTCGCACATGGCCAGCGTGGTGGACTAAGGCCAATCTCTTCTCATATTGAGGGGAGACCCGTACTCTGTAGTGAGCCGGCAATGGGTTGACCATGATGATGATGATATGTATTATATTTATATATGTATATAAATTATACTACGAGACGGGACAGACCAATCTGCTCAACCAGGCGCCCCTGTCGCGCGCACTACCCAGAACGTTGTCACAAAGAGGCTGGACCGATTCTAATGCAATCTGAGTGAACTCACAAGAGTGGCATCGTAGATTATATATGTAAATATATAATAATATGTAAGCTTAGGCTGGCTTATATGTTACCGGAATATGTAGATTTGGGCAATTTGTATATGTTCATAAGTTTTATGATCATAAATTTGTAAACTTTTTTATATTGAGCTACTCTAGGAAATTATGTTTATAATCCTGTAGAGCTAGATTTAAGAGGAAATAAATATATAATTTGGATGTTACCGGGATATGTAAATTTAGTCAATTTGTATATGTTCATAAGTTTTATGATCATAAATTTGTAAACTTTTTTATATTGAGCTACTCTAGGAAATTATGTTTATAATCCTGTAGAGCTAGATTTAAGAGGAAATAAATATATAATTTGGATGTTACCGGGATATGTAAATTTAGTCAATTTGTATATGTTCATAAGTTTTATGATCATAAATTTGTATACCTTTTTATATTAGGCAGTAGCCTGATAAACATAATTTGCTATAGTAATAGCACATTATGTTTATCATCCTGTAAGGCTAGATTTAAGAGGAAATAAATATATAATTTTGTTTCTTGCGCCTACCATGTTTATTTCTGTGTGATCTTTAAGCTTGCAGTGAATTCGCCTTTAGTACATTGTTTTATTGTGCAATAAAGTACAAAAAAAGCAAGCAAAAAAATTCAGTGTCCTTTCATTCGTTCTGGATATTTCGCAATAAATCTAATTCCTTTCCCTTCTTCTACGTCAAATGTATCCTACTAATATTATAAGAACTCCTCGGGTAATGAGGCGCGTCCAATAGTCCTAGCGCGAATCGGACGGAGTTCGGGGGTCTTCACAGGCCCCCGTGGAGGGTCTGCCTCGGCGGACGCCGCTGGCTGGGCCGCGGTCGAGTGCACGAGTGTTCCCGTGACCCAGCCACCAGGCGACGCGAAGGAGCATCGCTGTTTTTAGTGGGTATTCTGGGTCTTGCCTGCGTCGCCTCCGGAGGGGACGCGTAAAAGCATTTCCCAGCGTGAAAAAAAAATATTATAAACACGAAAGTTTGTAAGTATGGATTTTTATGAAATTTTACAATAATATAGCTTATACATCAGAATAACACATAGGCATTTATAAAGATATTGTGTGAATTGTCCAAAATATGACGATAATTGTGAAGTCAGTAGGAAAAAGTCTACCATCTGCGTGATAATTTTAATGTCATAATTTTAGTTCTTTTCTACGCCACGCTTATATAGGCTACTCGAAATACTAATCCTGAGAAGACACCAGCTAGTGTTTAAATAATTGCGATATATAACAGTGACTGATATTAGAACATCAGTTCCAAGTTCTGAAGCCAAAATGTTAACCCCAAATCTTAGAAATACTGAGGCATTGTTGTCGCCCATAAAGCGTGACGCTCAGTGTTTGCCTAATTGTGCCTAAGTGGGCAAGAAATGTCATGAGGTGAATTCTAAATGGATGGCTTTGGGTTTGAAAACTTCACCTCTCTAATCTTAGGTTCTGATAGATTTGTCTATATGAGACGTTTCATCATCATGATCAACCCATTATCGGCACACTACAGAGCACGGGTCTCTTCTCAATATTGAAGGGACCCGTGCTCTGTAGAGAAGGGTTTGTGCGGATTGGCAGACTTCACACGCCTTTGAGAACATTATGGAGAACTCTCGGGCGTGCAGGTTTCCTCACGATGTTTTCCTTCACCGTTGAAGCAAGTGATATTTTAATTGTTTTTTTTTTTTTTAAACGCACATAACTCTGATAGGTTAGAGGTGCGTGCCCGGATTCGAACCGCTGACCTCTGATAGGAGGCTGACGTCCTAACCACTAGGCTATCACTGCTTTTTAAGAGACGTTTAAATTTACTTTAAAAATTGGTTGGTTTGACGACCTCCGTGGCGCAGTGCATGTGCTGTCGCATTATAAAGTTGGAGTCCTGGGTTCGATTTCCGGCTCTAGTCTGGTCTAGTGGGAGGCGTGTCGCCAAGTGATTTAGCGTTCCGGGACGATGTTGTGTAGAAACAAATTAGGAGCATGGGTTTGGCCCTATCAAGTTAGCCAGCTACCATCTTAGACTGCATCATCACTTACCACCAGGTGAGATAGCCGTCAAGGGCTAACTTGTAATGTATAAAAATACTAATAGTTAAAAGATCGATCAGTATCACCAAGTTTGATATATTTTCGAAACTAATTGCGTATTTAAATGAGAGTTTTCAACGTAAGAAAATCTGCAAAGATGTTTAGACAGACAGTACTTTTCAAGTTCAGTAGTATACATGCCTATCGATGAGTTGACCTCTTATCGATAAGGGTTCGTTGATCCCCGATTTGTCAATGCTTATCACAAGGTACTCAAGTGTTAATTATTCATTTACAACCGTTGCATTGCATGTAGGTACATAAAATTATTGTATAGTCTGCTTTGATTTTCTGTTTTTTTGACACATTTTTTACAAAACCAAAAATTTTTGAAATGTTTATCTGGTTCGTTATTTCTCTCGATAAAATATATCTTAGATGAATACCTGTGAAGAACCTATGTTCAGTCATCCCGAACATCAGGCATATATCTATAAAAATTGTATGTTTGTAACGTTGCTACGTTTCTATAAACATATTGGGTTAAAAAAGATGGCAGTTATTTCTAATTCCAAGTGAGATTCAATGTGTTGACCTCACTGATACAGTTTTGTGCGTTGTAGTATGTTATACTTAGGGTGTTACCTTTATGTAAGAGGTGCCGGGTTCGATCCCCGGCTGAGAAAATTAGGCGATTTTTATTTAAAACTAGCCAATACGTGCGACTTTCGACTGCGTTGAATTAGTGTGTGTGACAGTGTGTCTGTTTGTCTTCCAATCACGAAGCAATGGATTACTAAACCGACCAACTAGAAATATTTACAGGATAAACATTAAAGTTAATCTCCTTTCTAACCAAAAAAAAAGGAATGAGTTAAATCGGAGTATGCGGAGTATGTGTTTTTAATTGAAATTAGCGTATGTTACTTCTACTACCTCAAAGAATATGTGTACAAAGTTTCATGACGATCGGTCGAGTAATTTTTGCGTGAACAACATCCCTATATTCACATTTCTTAATATTAGTACGGATTCTCATATCTTAGGGTGTCATTTCTGATGTAAGCAAATTTCTGAGCTTCACTAAATTGGCAATCTTAAAATAATGTTACTTTTTATCATACGTTATTTGGGGAGAAGGAAGGAAAGTTTTTTTAACTAAGCCAATAAATAATAGTTTAGAGATTTGAAAACAATAGAATTAAAAACTTAACTTTACACTCTTAAATATGTTTTTTTTTTAACTCCAAGCCCTTGACGGCTCTCACCATATCTCACCATATCTCATATATCTGATGTTAAGTGATGATTCAGTCTAGGATGGTACTGGGCTAACCTGTTAGGGGTATGATAAACCCACACTCCTAATTATTTTTATTTTACATAAACACTACAAGTTAGCCCTTGACGGCTATCTCACCCGGTGGTAAGTGATGATGCAGTCTAGGATTGTAGCGAGCTAACCTGTTAAGGGTATGGTAAGCCCACACTCCCAATTAGTTTCTACGCGACATCGTGCCTGAACGCTAAATCGCTTTGCGATACGTTTTTGTCGGTAGGGTGGTAACTAGCCACAGCCGAAGCCTCCCACCAGACGAGACTCGAGCCGGGAATCGAACCCAAGACCTCCAACTTTACAATGCGACAGTGCACGCACTGCGCCTCGGAGGTCGTTTTAAATAATATTGCTCTCATAAGATAGCTCTTAATATAATTTTAAGTGGCATGTGAGATGGTGATAACAAAAGAAAATTTACCTGGCTAAGTTTGCGGTGGGCTTCTTCTTAGACCGGGCGCGTTTCGAACCCTCAAAGCTTTAGTTTTAAGTTTACGAATGTAGTTATCACCATCAAATCACTACTATGTAATTTATTGACGCGTCAAAAGTGCCTTTTAAAGGACTATTTGAATAAAGATTATTTGAATTTGAATTTGAAATATATAATACGTACATTAAAGAGCGATGATATTTTCGAAAGCTTTATTAGCAATTTAGATGCAATCTCGACTGTGGTTAAACTCGTTAAACTGTTATTAGTCATTAATAACTTAATGATACGTGCGCTCCAAACATTGCGATCACTCACCGGAACGTGTGTGAGTTAGGTATCAATTACAGGATAGGTTGTAAATATATAGGGGGGCAGTCTGCTATTGTTTACGTGGTGCACTAGAGGCTTCGGTCGTGACTAAATGCTAATATGATGTCTAAAATAGTCCAAATTTAAATTCTAAATTAGAAGTATTGTTATTGCAGGTGTAGTTTATTATTTTTCAAAATCTCAGACTACAATACAACATAGAACATTGAAAAACGATATCACTTGCTAAACAACTATTAGATTAACAACTCTTTGTTAAAGATTGTTTTAATTTTTCTTATTACTAGCTCCATCCGCGTATGTTTTACAAGTAGGTACATTTCTGCCGTACAAAAACTTTTATTCGATATTCTATACAGTAAACTTGAACCCTCTGTCTCAAACGTCCGCATTATGGCTTTCCTAGAATTTTTTTATTTTAACCTTTTCCCAAATACAATTCATTAGTTTAACTTCAAGGGGATAGAAATTTGTGTGATTTGTGTGTAAATCACACACAAATTTCTATCCCCTCTTTTACCTAAGGCTGGATTTATTGTAATTCAAACCCTAAACCCTAAGTATTCCCAGTTAAATCAAGCTTTTTCTTTTGTTTAAATCATAAAAAGAAATCTCTCTAAGTCTCATCTATCTAGGTTTAGACCTAGAGAGAGGATAAGTCGGTCAAGAAGACCGGACTTTTCTTTTTATAAATATTTAGATAATACTTTAATATCAAAAAGTTGTCTTTTACATTCCAATCTTTATTACAACAATAGCTTAATCTCCTCTTATTTTAACGTTCCATAATTTTAATCTCCCTGGTCTTGTTTTCAAGATCCAAAAAAAAAACCCAACCACTTCCGTTCTTGGAGTCCACCAGGATCATCAATCACGAGCGATTTGGGACCACCCAAATGGTCCAAGAGATACGCGTCCAATGTACCGACACAAAAGTGTACAGTTAACATATTAACATGTTATCTCGTCTATCTATTGAGCAACCATGATTTTAATGGGTGTAAGGAAAAAAGTGTTTGTAGTCAGTTCTACGTGAGATTGAACGCAATTTTATTTTTGAAAACAACCATTTGTAGCTCTCTTTTGTCTTTTATTAAATCATTTTATTGCCTAATGTATATTTTAAGACAAACGTTGTTAAATAATAATAAATAATAATAATCCGCCCGATGCAAATATATATTTATGTTTACCGTTTCCAGTCTGGAGGGCAGTATTTACGATACAGGGACGTACTGAAGCGCAATCTGAAATCGGTGGGCTTGTCACCAACCTCTTGGGAACAGCTATCTACTCAAAGACCTGAGTGGCGAAGAGCTGTTCATCAGAGCATACAAGATTTTGAACAGAGGCGTCTTGAAAACCTACACGCCAAACGCCAGCTCCAAAAATCTCTGCCTAAGCCCTCCTACAATTACACCTACAATGCGCAAGGACAACTTTACTGCGCTACTTGTGACCGCGTGTTCAAGGCTAAGTTTGGATTCGCGAGTCATATACGAGCACATGATCGAAACCAAGCTGCCAGTATTTGCCAGGGTGTCGCCGTCGACGGAAACGTCTAGGAGGACATCATATTTATGTAATGTGTACGAAGGTTTATTTATTTTTATCTATTTAAGTATATTATATCTCTTTTGGCGTTTATATGTATTTATTTTGCACACGGGCGTGAGAGTTGGGATATAGTGATAATAATAATAAAATTATTTCTTTATTTTGGCGACTAGGGCCCATAGGTTAAAAATTGTCACTGTTTTAGTAACTTTTCAGTTATCAAAACAATATAGCTTTATTCATATAAACCTATTACAGGCATCTATGAATCGTTTATATGTATCACATTTTTCATTATTTCTATTCGCGAAGTGATGGTGATAACTACACTCGCTAACTTAAAACTAAAGCTAAGAGGGTTAAAATCGCGCTCAGGTCTAGAATAAGCCCACAACAAGCTTAGCCGGGTTATTATTTTTTTTGTTCAATAATAATTTATAGTACCTATGGAGTTAGAGCAATTCACACCAATTATAATGCGTACAAAATATCGATTTCTTTTATCCACTATAAGTTAGCCCTTGACGGCAATCTCACCTGATGGTAAGTGATTATGCGTTCTAAAATGGTAGCGGGCTAACCTGTTAGGGGTATTGTAAACCCACACTCGTAATTGGTTTCGCGCCGAAACGCTAAATCGCTTGGCGACTCGTCTTTGTCGGTAGGGTGGTAACTAGCCACGTCCGAAGCCTCCCACCAGACCAGACTCGAGCCGGTAATCGAACCCAGGACCTCCAACTTTATATTGCGAAGCGCGCGCGCTGCGCCACGTCGATCGTCAAAACACTCTACGAAATGTGTTCCTCATGGCCTTATGGGAACTGGGAAGTAAGCCGGGGGTCAACGTCCCTCATTCGGGAACATAAGACACGCTGAGAGCATTCCGGGAACACTCGTCTTTTTGTGATAGCCAGGGAACAAATCGCCCCGTCCCCATTAGATTGGTCCTTTGATTAATGTCCGGGGCGGTGCTTACGTACGCACTACGTATACCCGGTACGTGTGTGCGGAGTTATATATGGCGTTTCTAATTCATGTTCAGTATGTTAAGTTTTAATGAGAATATACTTACTAGGTATTCTAAACGCGAGAGTTGGTATGTATGGATGTTTTTTACTCTTTCACCCAAAAACTACTGAACTAATTTAGTTGAAATTTGGATTGAAGATAGGTTATATTCTGGATTAACAACTAGGCTACTTTTTATCACCGAAAATAGTTATTAATATATTAGTTACTTTCTGTTTATTTTCGTAATTAAAAATCTGAAATGCTTTTTTTTAATCCACTACTAACCCTTGACTGCAATCTCAGGGTGGTGAGGTAGTATGCAGTCGCAGATGGCAGCGGGCTAAACTATTACGGGTATCTGAATGTTAAACCCATAGGTTTACTCATATACCCGTGAATACAGATTAGAGTCATGACTCTTATCGTTTCTTACGCGGCATCGTACCTGAGCGCTGAAACACTACGATGCACGTGTTTGTCAGTAGCTAGCTATCTCTAGCCACAGAACGAAACCAGAACAAAGAAATAAAGACAATAAACAGCAAGTATAATTTGCTATATTCCGCCGACAACCGGGAGATTTGTATAATATAACACCACACAAAATCCATTCTCCACCGGATCATCCTCAGGAGATGTGGACTTCACAAGCGCGAAAAGTACTTTTCGCGCTTGTGAAGAGGTTTTGCGTAGAGGTTCTAGTGGAAGATTTTGTGTGGTGTTATATTATACAAATCTCCCGGTTGTCGGCGGAATATAGCAAATTATACTTGCTGTTTATTGTTTACCATGGACTTCCGCAAAGTAACGCCTGCTTCTATTCATTAAAGAAATATAGTACAAAAACTTTAAGCTCAATTTTCCATAATCCAAGTTTCAGGAACGGTGGCTGTTGGAACCGATGTGCTCTAGAGAAGAAACCGCGGAACGGTTAGCTTAGTGTAGGACGAAAACCTAGCACGCAGACCACCTTTAACTTGTCAATTCAACCCTAGAACTCAAGTAGGTATTATTTATCAAACTTGTTCAATTTAAAGGTGCAAAAGCCTCGCTATGACACAATCAAAGTCATTGAACTACTTTTATCAGTTTATCAATGTTTTAGTAATACGAAATAGCATTTCTATTCCGAATATGTTTTACATAAATAATACAACCTGTCACTTCAATCCAATCTATACAAATAAATAAAATTGGAGTGTCTATTTGTAATATTGAAATAATCGTTTCTTACTGCATGCATATGATTATATATACGATACATACACCAAAATAACATTTTTTACAATTTTTGTCCGTGGTAGGTAGCTGATGTAATAAGGAGTAACTTAGGCTACTTTCATTTTAGAAAAAGTATTTTATTTTAGAAAAATAGAGTAATGATGCAATGTCCAAGTACTGTCCACTAACTCAACGCAGACGAAGTCGCGGGCTTTAGCTAGTTATAAATATAACTGAACTGAAAATCTATTTAATCGGTATATGAATCAAAAATAATTGTTTGTAACACCTTTTCCTGCCTAAACTATTTATTTTATAACAAATTATATATTGAAATCTAAGAGATATCCACCAATAAGTTTTCATAAAACGTAAGCTTATAGAAAAATCCTATTACGATTTTCAGGATTATATTATCGATAAAAAAGCTTGGGAGTGAATTGCTCTAACTCCATAGCTAATTATAATTTATTATTGATTATTTTAGATGGTGATAACAAGAAAACCCAGCTAGGTTTGTTGTGGGCTTCTTCTTAGACCTGGGTGCGATTGGACCCTCTTAGCTTTAGTTTTAAGTTGGCAAGGAACCTCACAAATTAAAATAATGAAAAATATATTTTATATAAACGTCCTTCTCAGGTACGCCTGTAATAGGTTGTATTTAGAATTGATTAGAATTTTATTTGATCTAAACAGATATGTGCTAAATTTCGCAGTTAGATAAACTACATCTTGGTCATACACATATACATAAGTATATTAAATTTAGAATTCCAAGTATCTTATTACAAGTTACAACCCTAATAAATTCGATCATACCAGCTACCATGTTAAATTAATTGCTAATTATTTTAATGCTAGTTATATGACCAGCGTAATACAAACAAATCCAGTTGTCAAGGTGCAAACATGTCACCTGTTAAATTTACTCAAAAATATACAATAACATTTAAAATTCCATCCCAGTCGCCTTACGACTGTTGAACCTATTACGTCATTTCAAATTCAAAATAGTTTAATTCACGTAAACCTTATACAGGCATATATGAAGTGTTCATATAAAATATTATATTTTCCGTTATCTTAATTCGTGAGGGATGGTGATAACTACATTCGTTAACTTAAAAGCTAGGAGGTTTCCAAACACGCTATGTTCTAAGAAGAAGCCCACAACAAATATAGCAGAGTTTTTTTTTTGTAATCTCCTTTCACTCCACGAGAATCGTCACGAATAAAAGTAATAAAAATATATTATATATGAACGATTCATAGATGCCTGTAATAGGTTTACATGAATAAAACAATTTGAATTGATTTGGTTTTAATTGGAACGTATCTTACTCCATTGCCCGTTGTCTAATGGACTCTTTTATTGCTTATGTAGGAATAAATAATAATTATTTTTAATATATTATCATACTAGTTAATCCATCTGTTTTCCTCACGTTTTCGTCATCCTACGGTTGCCTGGTATAGGCGATTAAAGCTAAGGTAAAGCTTTCAGTTGCCTACTTATTACTTCTTGTACGATTTAAAATACCGACAAAATCGTGTCGCAAAGCGGTTTAGCGTTCCGGCACGATGTCGCGTAGAAACTCATTAGGTGTATGGGTCTCCCGTACTTCTAACAAGTCAGCCCGTTACCATCTTAGACTGCATCATCTAACACCAGGTGAGATTGTCGTCAAGGGCTAACTTGAAGTAGATAAAAAAAAGATTCTTATCTTAATATAACTTTAAGTTACATTATTACATATTACAATTTAGGATTACAACTACTTAATTAATTGTAGAAAAAGTTGCTAAAGTAATTGAAACTTGCTTTATGTTTTATAATGTCAGTGAACTCTTTCGTAAATATATAAATTGGGCCCCTAAAACAAGGCACCTGTCCCTGTGAGGCATTGCCCTTTAAAATGTCAGGTTTGAATAATTTAACGTAAAACAATTTATCTATATCTACATCTATAAATATACAAACAACTAAAATTGATATGTCGGTCTATAACATAGAAACAAGAAACCCTTTTATTTAATCCATTTTATTCTTCAAAGGCTCTAATTAAAATAAATAAGAAACATAAGTAGTAGTCTATTGTCCGTTTCACTTTCTAAATGTCTGTTTGCTTTATCTTCGTCTGACTGAATCTTTTACTTAAAAATCCTGATAATTTTATCGGGTTTTTTATCGGGTATATTTTTATTTCTCTTCTGTATGCAAGCCAATTAAGAATACAATTTTGAAACTAAGTGTATTGATTATTATTCCTCGTAAATACTAGGAACTCTGAAAAATAACAATCAATACACGGTACATAATAAATGTATAATTCAAATTCAAATAATCTTTATTCAAATAGCCCTTTAAAAGGCACTTTTGACGCGTCAATAATTTACATAGTAGTGATTTGATGGTGGTAACTGCATTCGTAAACTTAAAATTAAAGCTATGAGGGTTCCAAACGCGTTTTCTTGGCGTACAATTCTCCTTTAAATTTCTAAAACTAGTCACATTAATCGAGCCAACGTTTCTAACTTTTCAAAACCATAATCCACGGAACAAAGTAGTAAGTAGGCAATAAATTAACAGCATAGTTAACACGGAAGAAACCGAAAAACACAGCTAGCTATCGAGTTAGTAAACTTGTAGGCTGTATAACTATTGGTGATCGGAATTTCCCTTGATTTATAGGAAGCAGGTTTTCCAAATAAAAGAAAACACCTGTAGGTACAAGGTGTTTACCATACCACCTTACCGCAAGACGTCACTGACCTCCTATCAGATTCGATGGGCACCTTTAAAATAACGCGTGATTGTAAGCTATAATAATTAATAGTTATTATTTAATTATGAAAAAACAGCCTAGCCTAGTGGTTCAGACTTCAGCCACCCTTTCGGAGAGACCGAGTTCATCATCATCATGATCAACGCATTACCGGCTCACTACAGAGCACGGGTCTCCTCTCAATATGAGAAGGGTTTGGCCATAGTCCACCACGCTGGCCATGTGCGGATTGGCAGACTTCACACGCCTTTGAGAACGTTATGGAAAACTCTCAGGCGTGCAGGTTTCCTCACGATGTTTCCTTCACCGTGAAGCTAGTGATATTTTAATTGCTTAAAAACGCACATAACTCCGAAAAATTTGAGATGCCCGGGTACGAACCCCAACCTCTGATTAGGAGGCTGACGTTCTAACCACTAGGCTATCACAGCTTGTGCCCGGGTGCCCGGGTTCGAACCCCCAACCTCTGATTAGGAGGCTGACGTTCTAACCACTAGGCTATCACAGCTTACTAGGCTATCATAGCTTAGAGCAGGAGTATCGCACAGAATCAATTAAATTAATATAACATGGAAATCCCTATAAAAACTATTAGAAGACATTTTCTTATTGATTATGATGATCATTATAGAGCCGTTACGATTAGGTTATTAGAGCAAATAAAACTATAGAGGTCTTCACCTCAAAAAATTCTATAGATTCATTTTGTAATTGACCACAACATAGAAATGCAGCTGCATATAAACAAAAGATAATTCCCGAATCGGGATCCGTTGGAACCATAGACTTGTTGTTGTTTTTTTTTTCTAATTTAATCAAGCGTTCTAATGAGAGCGTATTGTTTTTGACAGTGCGTTGACCCCCGACCACGTGTACTCACACGTGCAAAGACTCCTTTGTACGAATCTTTGTCCTTTTTAACATCCTTTCTAAGCTCTAAATTTCGTGAGGAGGGCTAGTAAGACGCTTGGACAGAGAAATGAATAGAGCCGTGTTGAATTTGAAAATTTTAATATATTTTGCTACATTATCTTCTATAATAATGGATGTGAATAATTGCACGCTACTAGACTACAAAAATAAGAAATTCATTCAAAACAAATTACCAAATGAAATTTGTGGGATAAGGGATGTCTCTCAATAACTTCAAAGTTTATATAAAACGTAAGCTTGTATAAAAGTCCTACTATAGCGTAAAGGATTATGTAAATGATAAACAAGCATTGGTGGGAAATATTGCTCTAATAAGATAGCTCTTAAATTATTTTAAGTAGCATGTGAGATGGTGATAACAATAAGAAAAATTACCTGGCTAAGTTTTTTGTGGAATTCTTCTTAGACCGGGGTGTATTTAAAACCATCGTAGCTTTAGTTTTTAGGTTAAAGTGATAAGTAGTTATCACCATCAACTCACTACTATGTAAATTATTGACGCGTCGAAAGTACCTTTTAGATGATTATTTGAATAAAGATTATGATTGATTGATTGATTGAAATATCTTAGTCTCCACATAAGATATAAGACAACGTGCCGAGCACTTAGTTAATGAATTATGTTCAGAGAGATTAGATTTCTTTTTATCGCCGTTAAAAGATTCTAGAGTGAGGAGGGTATGAGATGGTGATAATAGTTGGTTTATAACTTTTATGAAATCACGTGCACTTGTAAGAGAAACAATGATCTATTGTAGTAATAAAGAAGGGATAGCGTATAAAGGAAAAAATAGCTATTGCGTTGTGAAGAAAGAGGCTATCAAGATATCTATACGTTTTAGGACCCTTTTTTCTGTTGTATAAGCTATATTATTGTAATAAAGTCTCATTAAAGACTACCTCCGTGGCGCAGTGCGTGTGCTGTCGCATTATAAATTTGGAAGTCATGGGTCCGAGTCTGGCTCGAGCCTAGTCTGGTGGGAGACTTTGGCCGTGGCTAGTTACTACCCTACCGATGAAGAAGTGTCGCCAATCGATTTAGCGTTCCGACACAATGTCGTGTAGAAACCAATCACGAGTGTGGGTTAATCGCCCTAACAGATTAGCCCGCTACCATCCTAAACTGTATCATTACTTACCACCAGGTGAGATAGCCGTCAAGGGCTAACTTATAGTTTGGGAAAAAAAAACTCAACAAATGGGCAACGTCAAGCAGCTTAGCAATACATGCCACCGTCCGACCCCCCGTTATCCCAAACGTCGCCTAAGCCGAGGTTCACAAAGGAGGCGCCCTTAGGCAGACGTTCCCTTAGTTTCTTCGAGCCCTAGGGCTCAAAATTTCTTCTGGCAGAGCTTCTTTCCGAAGCTCGCCAAACAGCCCGGTTACGCTGTGGCAATCAATACGGTTAGTACAGCTAATAGACAGTCCGAAAAAAAAATACATGGTATTACTACCGCTCCATAGCTCCCTTTGTCGTAAACTACCCATGTGACCCTTCCTCTCGTAGGTTGCACTTGTTATTTTGAGCACAATAAGTCACCCCCTGATTTGGCCCTATTCAAGTGAGTCACGCTGTTGTCCCTTATCCGAAGACCGACACACTTGTGTTCAGTATATTCCTTTTAGTTACAACTAACTCTGCCATCGACTTATACGCTTACTTCTCTCCTAATCATCATCATCATGATCAACCCATTACCGGCTCACTACAGAGCACGGTTCTCCTCTCAATATAGTTTGGCCATAGTCCACCACGCTGGCCATGTGCGGATTGGCAGCTTCACACGCCTTTGAGAATATTATGGAGAACTCTCAGGCATGCAGGTTTCCTCACTATGTTTTCCTTCACCGTTGAAACAAGTGATATTTTAATTGCTTAAAAACGCACATAACTCCGAAAAGTTAGAGGTGCGTGCCCGGATTCGAACCGCCGACCTCTGATTAAGAGGCTGACGCTCTAACCACTAGGCTATCACAGCTTCCCCTCCTAATACAGCGGGTAAAACTGCTTCCTAAACTAAAATTACTCCCGCATATATTTAGATATTACTCTGTTGGGAGGCTTCGGCCATGGCTATAGTTACCACCCTACCGACAAAGACGTGTCGCCAAGCGATTTAGATTCCGGTACGATGTCGCGTAGAAACCAATTAGGAGTGTGCGTTTACCATAACCCCTAACAGGTTAGCCCGCTATCATCTTAGACTGCATCATTATTTACCATCAAATGAGATTGCCGTCAAGGGCTTAATATGTTTTTGTATCCGAACAAACCTCTATCGAACAATTATTATTGAATGATAGAAA
This sequence comes from Lasiommata megera, assembly GCA_928268935.1. NCBI lineage: Eukaryota > Metazoa > Arthropoda > Insecta > Lepidoptera > Nymphalidae > Lasiommata > Lasiommata megera. The sequence continues at coordinate 6,129,227 of OV743329.1, read as the reverse complement.
GGTATCAAAACAGTTGGGTTTTACTCGTAGCTATCTTAACTGTACCCACCTTCGTGACTGACTATCTGGCAAACCAACTCCGAAAAGTTAGAGGTAAGTGCCCGGGATCGAACCCACGACCTCTGTTTCGGAGCCGGACCTAAGTCCGAATTTGAGTTAATTTGCGCCAAACCCTTTTCATATTGAGAGGAGACCTGTGCTTTGTAGTGATCCGGCAATGGGTTGATCGTGATGATGATTATGGAGGAACAGCCTCGAAAACATTACAACCTACACCGTTTGGGAATAAACTTAAACCTTTCGAAAGTAGGTATCTATTTAGCTTAAAAATTAGGGGTCATTACGGGTCATTGTTTTCATTGCGACATCACAGACAATAGATCAACAGACCGTATGATTTGTTATTACCTACCTACTTACCTAAGCAACAATGAAATGTTAATTTGATATAGCTTCATTGTCCTGCGATGACGATATGGACGTTTAAAAAGTAAAATTTAACAATTCGAGTCAAATTAACAAGCTTCAATTTTAGTATATGATGTACTGTCAAAGCGAGTACATACATGGAAAAAAAGATATACATAAATGGAAAAGAGATTATTTAAAAAAAAAAGAGTGTGTGTATGATGATGATGTACACGCGTTAGAAGTTATACTTCTTGGGCGTATGGAAAAAAAATAACTAAAATGCAGTAGTGATTATCGATAAATATTAAAATTGATAAATAAGACAAAAAGAAAAAAAAAAATTTTCGTAGTTAATAATGTACTAATTTTTAATTAACGATGTAAATAAATTATACATACCGACAATTAACCTCAAATCTATAAATGCACTCAAAACAGTTTATTCAAATCAGTTTTATCACTAATATTCAATGTATATATAGATAAAGATATACTAATAAATTATTAGTAAATACTATCACCGTCGTATGTGAAATTGATTTAATAAAAACACCAAAATAATATTTATTTATTCACACTGTTTAATTGTACTGTTACGAAACACGTGCTCTAAATATAAAAATACTAGAATATACAACTTGAACATAGTTATCGATTTTCATGCCACCTAGAACTAACTTCACGATGTAGAATTTAGGTGTCGGTGTGCGCGCGCATCGTAAAAATTCACTCTCATCAGTTTTCTCCATCGCGCCAAAAGAAGTATAACTTCAAAATATCTACTGGACGTAAAATAACATAAATCATTTCAAATTAATATAAAATCTTAAATTAATTGATTTTGCTCTTCGGATATAAATCAATGACTCACTATTTTCTCATCCCTAACGCACAAAAGTAAAAACCATATCATGATATACTTCGAGAAAATCACAGCCCTTTTTGATTCGAGGGTTGCTGCTTGATAAAGGTACAAACTGTCACGTCTACATTAATAATATCACTGTGATTATATGATCAAGCGTTTGAAATTTCCTTACATGCCTTACATGTTGTTTCATTGCAAAATAATATTTAAAAACTAAAACTAAAATAGTTAATATTACACATCTATATACATATAATACATGTCTTCTTGTAAAAAAAATCATGAGTAAGACACTACATTCAAATATAACATTTACACATAGGGCCAATATACACAATCTCAGAAATAAATATAAAATAAATATTTGGCGGCGAAGTAAAAGAATGTAATAACACTAACATCTTTAAAATTAAGCTAAAGAATATATATAGTTGAAAATATTGATAAGTTTGTCGTTCGACTGGCATCCGTCCCGAACGGATGTCTCGCTACGCGCTCCTCGCTCCGACAAATAAAAGTGAAAATTGTGCCAGTGCAGTGCTTCGTTGTGTAGTTAGTGCAGTGTAGTTGCTAGGGTCCAGGATCCAAGGGAGTACACTTTTATTAATTAGCATAGCGACACACCCTCGTCACCTACAGGCGAGGCCCCATTAGGGCCACCCAACTAGGCACTCACCTCCCTGCCCCGGCAGGGAGGCCACCCGTTGTTACGAGCGCCGCTATGGCGCTCGCTAGCGCCGAAGTAGATTTGGAGGCCCTCCTCAAGGACCTCCAAAGAAACCACGGGGAGTATTACTCCCGATTTAGGAAAGCGGCTGTACCGGTGGTCTTCGCCGACAGCCCCGCGTCCCCGGCTCCCTCAGAGCCAATGGTCGTAGCGGCTCCCTCAGAGCCCGCTAGGCCGAAACCGACGGCGGAGAAAGGGTCCGTCGCTACAAACGTAGCGAGGGACTCATCTGCCTCTCCCCCACCATCCGATGCCGAAGACGGCTTCACCGTCGTAGGCTCAAAAAAAAGGAAGCTTAAAGCTTCCAAAGTTACCGTGCACGTGCCTAAAAAGGCTATTAGGGAAGCCCCAGTCAGGGCTCGGAAAGACAGGGACGACGCTGACGAGGTCATGTCAGGTGCGGAGGACTCCCCTATGGAGGAACCCCGCAGGGAAAAAGTCCCCCCGCTGTTCATTCGCGATAAGTTAGCGTGGATGAACATCATCCCTAGGCTAGAGTCCCAGGGCTTCACCCTCCCGACGGCGCGATCAACCGCAATTGGAATTAGAGTCCAATGCGGCTCCTCCGACGACCATCGTCGATTAACATCGATGCTCAGAGAGCACAACGTGGCGTACCACACGTACGCCCTTAAAGACGAACGCGTACTCCGCGTCGTCATTAAAGGTCTCCCCAAGGAGATCAGCGCTGACGATATAAAAGCCGACCTTCAGTCGCAAAAATTACCCATCCTGGAGGTACACAGGATGTATAATCACAGAACCAAGGCCAAGTTAGACATGGTCTTGGCAATTTTGGATCTCTCCCCAGAAGGGAAAGAGATCTACAATGTTAGGTCTATATGTTACCTCTCCGGCCTCACCTTCGAGAGGCCCAACAATAGGGGCAAGGTCGGCCAGTGCCACCGATGCCAAATGTATGGCCATTCCGCGAGGAATTGCTATGCTCGCCCCAGGTGCGTCAAGTGCCTGGGAGACCACAGCACTTCCGAGTGCGACAGAAAGGACCCGACCGTGGACGAGCCCCCTAGTTGTGTGTTGTGCATGACTCAAGGGCATCCCGCGAACTATCGCGGCTGCCCTCGTGCCCCGCGCTTCAAGAAGCGAAGGGTCCCGCCCGCGGCTCGGAAACCTGCAGCCAAACCCGCACAGAGGTTTGTACCAGCGCCGGTACCCGCTACCAACGCCTGGGCCAAACCCCTGTACGGAGCGCAACCCGTCGCCCCAGCGCCGGTGGCCCCTCAGGCCGCCAAGCCAGTAGCGGCCCCTCCGGCCTCTAAACCCGCCCCCGCTAGCGCACCTTCAGTGCCCGCCTCCCCGTCCTCGCCGATAGACTTCATGAGCTACCTCATGAACGAAATAGACCTAGACGAGGTAGTCAGCTTCATAGCTGAATCAAAAATTAACTTGATGACCGCGATGGGCAACCACGTCGAGTTGCTTAAAAAAGTCCAGATACTTCAAAAATCAATTCAATAATGGGTAGTACAAATAAAAGTAGAGTAAAACCTCACTCCCTGGCTGTCACGTTCTTCAACGCATGCGGCCTTACCGATCAGATACAAGAAGTCCGCGATTTTGTACATAACCATCAAACCGATATTCTACTAGTGCAAGAGACCTTCTTAAAACCTAGTATGCGCGATCCGAAAATAGGTAATTTTCAATTAATAAGAAACGACAGAGTCACCAACCGTTTAGGTGGCACTGCGATATTTTACAAAAGGTCTCTTCACTGCGTCCCTCTCGATCCTCCCACGCTCACCAACATGGAAGTCTCTATTTGTCGGGTGGGTATGACCGGCCATCCGCCGATCATACTAGCATCCGTTTATCTCTCGCCAACTAAAACGTTTTTAGAGAGCGACCTACTCGCTCTCCTCTCTTTAGGAGATAGTGTAATTTTAGCTGGCGACTTCAACGCCAAGCACACCAACTGGTCCCGCAACACCAACACGCGCGGACAGGCATTAGAGCGACTGACGAATCGTCCGGACCTCAACTTCATAGTTGTAGCGCCCGACGTGCCGACACGCTATCCGGTTAGCGACCGTCCGAACGACAGTCCGGACATATTAGACATAGCGCTCCTTAAGAATATCACCCTTCAGGTGACTTCTTTGGAAGTGATATCCGAACTACATTCAGACCACCGACCAGTTAACTTACAATTAGGTCCCCCGGCCTCCGCGCCCCCCCCGACCCGTACAGTAGTCGACTTTAAGAAGCTCTCCGAGCAACTTAAGTCGTTAGATTCAGTGCACTTATCCCAAATTCCCGACAACATAGAGACGTTAGAACAAGCCCAGGCAGCTTCACTGCATCTGACGAATCATGCGCGCGATGCTCTATGCGAATGCTCCCGCGAGATGCCATGCGATCACTACCGCGTGGTGCTCCCGGAAGACGCGCGAGAGTTAATCACGTACAAGAATCGTATGTGTAGGGCCCACGACGCGTGCCCATCTGACGAAAACAGACAGGAACTGCGGAGAGCCCAGAGGTTAGTGAGGGACCGCGTTGCCGAACTCCGGGACGAGAAATGGGACAGGCGGCTTAGTGAGCTCTCGCCATCGCAGGTGGCTTACCACAAGCTGGCGAGGGTTCTCAAAGCCGACCCAGTCGCCGCCACCCCACCGTTAGAGCGTCCGAATCTCCCGCCCGCCTTTGACGATATCGATAAGGCCGAATGCTTGGCTGACAGCCTGGAAGCCCAATGCTCTCCGAGCACCGTCTCATTTGATAGGTCCCACGTATTGCATGTCGAAAGCGAACTTGCAACAATCCTTTCAGTTCCCGCCGACGGTGAACCACTCGCCCCGACGACCTGCGACGAAGTTCACGCGATCATCAAAGGCTTTCACTCTAAGAAAGCCCCAGGTCCTGATGGAATATCCAACAAGACCCTAAAATTACTCCCAGGGGAAATAATCAACCTCCTGGTGATTATTTTTAATATTTTCATGGCACACTGCTCTTTCCCCGACTGGTGGAAAGAGGCGACAGTGATAGGGATCCCGAAGCGGGGTAAACCCCGCAATCTAGCGACCAGCTATCGCCCTATCAGCCTGCTCAACACCCTAGCCAAGGTGTACGAGCGGGTCATCCTAAATAGGCTAAAAGCAGTCGTAGAGGAGAAGAAACTCCTCAACGACGAGCAGTTCGGTTTCAGAGGCCGACACTCATGCATCCACCAAGCGCACCGCCTCACGGAGCACATCTTGCAAGGGTTTAACTACTTCGGTAAGCCCACGCCCACAGGGGCTCTATTCTTCGACATAGCGAAGGCCTTCGATAAGGTCTGGCATGCCGGCTTGATCTACAAGCTTCACCACCTTGGCTTGCCAGCTAAGCTCGTCAGACTGCTGCGAGCCTACCTTACCGATCGTAAATTCCGCTACCGCCTGGACGGCACTCTGTCTTCCTCGCGGCCCATCCGAGCAGGAGTCCCTCAGGGCTCCGCTCTCTCTCCGCTCCTCTACGCGCTGTATACCAGCGACATTCCGAGAGACACGCCGGGTGTCAAAATAGCTCAGTTCGCGGACGATACCGCAGTCTTCACGACTCACAGTCAAAAGAAGATCATATCCTCACGCCTCCAAAAGGCGGTCCACAGCCTAGGCGAGTGGTTCCGCCTCTGGAGAATCGAAGTGAACCCCGAGAAGAGCGCAGCAATGCTCTTCACGGGCTTCATTAAGCCCCGCCTCAAAGCAAACCCCGCAGAGGTAACTCTCTACGGGCGTCCAATCCCTTGGCAAGACAAAGCCAAGTACCTGGGAGTAACGTTCGATAGACGAATGAGCTTCGCCGCACACATTCGCAAGGCTCGCCAAAAAGCCGCCTATGTGATGAGTCGTCTTTACCCGTTAATTTGCGCAAAAAGTAAAATGTCCCTGCGTAATAAAGTAACACTTTATAAATTATGCATTAGACCTATAATGACCTACGCCAGCGTTGTCTTCGCCCACCGTCAGCCCAGCTCTTACAAGAGCCTACAGGTTATCCAAAATAAATTCATGCGCATGGCCACGGGAGCGCCGTGGTTCGTGCGCAACGTAGATTTGCATCGCGATCTAGACTTACCGACGATGCAGCAGCTTTTTAAAAAGTTCTCCCAAACCTATTTTGAGAGAGCAGCCCGACACCCCAACCCTCTAGTGGTTGAGGCCTGCAATTATACCCCCGACCCTAACGCTCCTCTCATAAAGAGGAGACCGAAGAACGTCCTTGACGAACCTGACGACCAACTGACACTGGACAACGCTTCCCAAGTAGGTCACACACACACACACAACAGTACACAGCGTCTTCGCCGGCGAAGACGAGGTCCCCGATATCTGTCGTCATCCGGACGTGGGTTTCATCCACGGTCACGGGGGCGCTCGGACTGAGACACCAGTCCAACAAACCCAACAAGTCCCAACGTCACCCTAAGTCGAGGTCCGAGTCTCACAGGAGACGCCCTTAGAGGGACGTTCCCTCAGAAGTCGTCGAGCCCAGGTGCTCTTCTCTCAGGCTGAGCTTCATGCTCGCCAAAAACCCCCGGTGACGCAGTAATGACCACTATGGTTATCTGCAAATGTCAATTCGAAAAACTAAACTAAAATAAGTTTGTCATAACATAATGCGTGCATACGTTCTGTTTAGTTTTAAGAATTGTAAGAATATAATCTCTTTTTAAGTGAACAGTATGTTCTTTTTTTGAGAAAATAAATATCTTTAAACCGAAAAAAGTTGATTTAAATAACCGCAGTCCGGTGTCGGAAAATATTAAAAAAGTTAACAAAAGCGGCGCGACGATGCGACGTCCTCCTCACACTTACTTATTCGTGTCTTAAATCTCAATGCATCGAGCGCACAAAAAGCGGTACAAAAACCGCGGAGGAAATTAGGATACGAGGTACTCGAAATTGGGGTTGGACGGTACAAAAAATGACGGACACCATGACTCCTTTGACCACATAAGTCCTTCGAGGTAATGAAAAAATAATTTTGAAACCACATCTCGTTCAGTGTTCGGACTACCGAAAAATTGGATCACGGTATATATATATATATTTTTATAATGGAAGGTAATTTTGCTTTTATCGTACCTTATAATAAAACCTTTTTAGTTATCAAAGTTGTCAACCTGTTTTCTTCACACAATACTCAGTTGATGGCAACTGTCCGAACATTACTGGTTAGCAACTAGCAACTGACTAGGAGTGCAAAAGTGCAAAAAGCTTAGATAAAATGCCACTTGAAACCTTTCTTCCAAAAATCACTGAGCTTATCGCAATGTCCTAGTGGCGTCCATTGTTATCGCTATTTATTGCGTAGACCAATCACTTGCCACCGTTTTGGCAGGAACCAATAGCGTGGCGGCACGACATGATGACAACCAACTAAATCCATTCATAAAAGTATTCTAGTTAAGTTTTATACTCTTTTGTACGTATACAGATTAATAAAATTTTAACTCTTACAAAGAACTTGTAAAATTTTTAGTTTTAGGTTAATCTAAGTTTTATTTTAAGTTATATATGTATTCCTAACAACTAATTGTCACGAAATAAACGTACTTAAACTTGTAAAATGTATATATGTCACACACACACACACACACACACACACACACACACACACACACACACACACACACCACACACACTCACTCAATCATGGTGTTTCAATAATTTTAGGAGAGTACTGCCCCCTGAAATACAGGTTTATACCTAAATCAGTGGCAGTAGATTATATTGAGCAAGTACTTACATACATACATACCACATATTCACCATACTAACCATACTCACCATTAAAGTGCGTTTATAAGTTACTTTACAAGTATGTACTTATTTTGACGCTTGTTTTTGTGAAATAAAAAAAATATTATAGTTTATTTCTGTTCTCACTTTTACCCATCGACAGGGAAAGTGGAGATGACACGACATATCGCGGCTATACCGGCGACAGAAAAGATGATCGCGCTTCTTTACAATTATCCACGGTCAAGAGAAAAATAATAAAATAAGTGGTAAAGAGTATAGCAACCACTTTTGTTTGTTTTGTGGCACACATTCTCGTTGCCATTAGCCTGGATACTGGAAACGGGTTTGTACATATAGTTTTTACTTTCTTTACTCTTTATAATATCATACTATTTTTACCCCGCGATTTCGCTTTATGTTATTTCGTAAATTATTTTAAGCCGCGCGGCGCACGGTTACCTACACGTAAACTACCCTGCCGTACGCATTTTAATTTCATTTTTATATTCTCTTAAACGTGACATCCAAATAAGATGCTGTCATCATCATCATAAACAACTCATTGCCGGCTCACTACAGAGCTTCTTCTCAGGTATTCTCTCAATATGAGTAGGGTTGGGCCATAGTCCACCACGCTGGCCGTGGATTGGCAGACTTCACACGCCTTTGAGAACATTACGGATAACTCTCAGTATGTTTTTCTTCACCGTTGAAGCAAGTGAAATTTTAATATTTAAAAAACGCACATAACTCCGAAAAGTTAGAGGTGCGAGTCGGGATTCGAACCGCCGACCTCTGATTAGGAGGCTGACGCCCTAACCACTAGGCTATCACCGCCTCCGAAACTGGGGAGTCGTGCAATCAGGCTGAAAGACAACAAATGTGTACAAGAAAACACTTTGCGACACGTCTTTGTCGGTGGAAGCGGAAACCTCCCACCAAACCCTCACCAATCGAACCCAGGACCTTTAAATTTATAATGCAACTGCGCCACGGAGGACTTCGTATAAAAGTCGCCTGAAGTTTGCATAAAGAATATTTCTATTTGATATGATTACCCATTCTTTCGTGACCAACACACCGTCGGCTTGTACCTGCGATCGAGCACGGGTACCGAGGGGTCCTTAATGGCTGACATCCTCCGCAATCACTGCAGGAGTTTGTGACGCGTGAACTTATTTGTGCCCACTATACATCGGGATACATTACGCGCAAATAAACATAAAAACTATAAAGCATTATTCGTGCGATATTGGGATTTAATTGGGACCAAGAGAGTCAATAAGAAATAAGTAAGTAAGAGAGTCATAAAGAATATAAAATAACGGCAGTGCATAACCAATAAATATATATAAAAGTTTAATGTACGTCCATAGCAATATTGAAAAATTCAAAAAAATAGGATTGTAACGCACTGAAGATTAGAAGTAAAAGTACCGTGTCGTAGGCTGCATAAAATTAGTAACCCATTCAAAGGAAACTGTATTTTATTTTATAATAAATTACCTATTGATATCTTGGACATGTAACACTAAGTTCAAGGTTATTTTTTTAATACACTACAAGTTAGCCCTTAGGTTCTCTCACCTGGTGGTAAGTGATTATGCAGTCTAGGATGGTAGCGGGCTAACCTGTTAGGGATATGGTGAACCTACACTCCTAATTGGTTTCTACGCGACATCGTGCCGGAACTTTAAATCGCTTCGCATTCCGTCTTTGTTGGTAGGGTGGTAACTAGCCACGGCTGAAGCCTCCAACCAGACCAGACTCAAGCCGGGAATCGAACCCAGGACCTCATATTTTATAATGCGACAGCGCTCGCACAAATAAATTTACTTATTAAATCTACTTATTATACGTGACATCTTGCCAGAACGCTCAATCGCTTGGCAACATGTCTGTGTCGGTAGGGTGGTAACTAGCCACGGCCGAAGCCTCCCACCAGACCAGACTCGAGCTAGGACCTTCAACTTTATAATGCGACAGCGTACGCACTGCGCCATAAAGGTCGTTAAAATATGTATGTAATATTGAGATACATACATAAATTGATAGGAAGCGACCCAGGATTTTCCCCCCCGTGTGTCCCCCATCCTGCGGGCGCGCACGCACCAGATTGGCACCTGTCACCGTCGCTACGCTGTGCGCGCACTATCGCTTATTGCCTCCTTGCATACACCAATTTGTGAAATGACCACTACGCTCCTTGTGTTTCGCGTCGCGGGTAAAGCACACGTATAGACTGGCTTCAGCAGCAGATTGCAAGTGTTGCGAACGTCTCGGTTACAGTCGAACCAAGTATTTTTTTAACACGCTTTTATTAGCTTCACCTGTATGTATGTATGTTTGTTTGTTTGTTTGTTTGTTTGTAACCGACTCCTTTGAGCTCGATTTTGCCCTACTTTGAACGATCAGATTTGATTCAAACTTTGCACACCTGTCAAAGGTCGATGACAATGCAATAATCCGATCAAAATATCCGATTATCCTAATTAGATTCGCCAGGATTAATTAATTTCTTTCCGCATCCTTTGCATGCGAGTAAGAGAGACAGAGCTAGCGTGTTTTTTTAGTTTTTTAAACTATTATATTATTATTTTATATGCAAGACGTTTGTATGGGTTAGTTCACTTCGGCATTATATTTAAGCAAGCGAAATAAGGAAGTATCTAATATATTTAGAAAACCTGTGTCTAATGAACAAGCAGGTACGTAAGAAAAATAACAAAATAAGTTTTCGATTTTTCTCATCGTATATATATTTATATATTTTTTGTTAGCTGCCAGCTACCTCGGACAAAGGATTAGTCAACTATCCAAAGGGTACCGCTGAGGAAGGAAGAAGGAAGGGATTTTTTTTAAGGTTTTTTAGGTTCATTGTTCAAGTATTAGAAGATGATGATATAATATAAAATAAAATATTTTATGTGAAATCCTTCTTCTTATATATATATTATATACCTTTATTTTTTATGTTGTACCACCCACCAAGTATCTAAAGTATTTTCTTTTTGCGCGCTTGGATGCCTGGAAGAAATCGCTACTTTAACCGCTAAATTGTATCTATTGTCAAACCGTTCTATTGCATTTTTTTATTATCTGTGGTGTAACAATAAATGTGTATTCATTCATTCATACTATAATGTGGCTACACTGATTTGAAATAAGTTATAGCCAGTGCACCTCAGGGTAAGGCTATACTACATAGGTTATATATGTTTCTCGCGGTCGATTGCACAAGTGTTCCCGTGACCCAGCCACCAGGCGACGCGAAGGAGCATCGCTGGGTTTTAGTGGGTATTCTGGTCGCCAGCCTGGTCGCCGGGGAGTCCCACATACCCCGTCGGAAGCGGCGCAGTCTTGCCTGCGTCGCCTCCGGAGGGGATGCGTAAACGCATTTCCCAGAGTGAAAAAAAAGGCTACAATTAAACCCCATATATACATATTGGTTTAGTCATTTAGAAGTTATTGTAGTCGTCGTTGTAAGCTGAAAACATTACACTACGTTTGGGGGAGTCGTGCGAACAGGCTGAAAGACAACAAAATGTGTACAAGAAAAAGATTCCGTATTTCTAGCAAGAAGATCATTAAACAACTGTACCTGAGTACCATGCTATACATATATCTTGCACTAGCTGGTGCCCGCAACGTTATCTGCGCAGGATTAGTATTTCGAGTAGCTTATATTAGCGTGGCGTACATAAGAACTAACATTATGACATTAAAATTATCACGCAGATGGTAGATTTTTTCCTACTTACACCTATCGTCATATTTTGAACAATTCACATAACGTCTTTATAAATTGTAGGCTATGTGTTATTCTGATTTATAAGCTATATTATTGCAAAGTTTCATAAAAATTCATTCAGTAGTTTTTACGTGAAAGAGTAACAAACATCCATCTATCCATCCATACTTACATACGCGATCATAATATTATTAGGTTATTATTTACTAGGAGACCCGGCAAACGTTGTTTTGCCATATAAATTATTAGATATCGTAATATTTTAATTTCGCCATAACTTCAAAACCAAATGTCCAATTTTAATCATTGAAAGACCAAACTACATAAACTGTTATTAATGATGAAATCATTTAATATTAATAGCATGAGTAAAATAAATGCGTTTAAATGTAGTCCAAACAATGACGTTGATTTTTTACACCTTGTGTCCGAAAAAACCTAAATATCTTACGGAACCCTATTTTTTTCCAAAATAAAATTTAGCCTATGTTACTCGTGGATAATGTAGCTTGGTGAAATGTAATGGTAATGTGCTCGAATGGTGAAAGAATTTTTAAAAACGGTCCAGTAGTTTTTGAGCCTATTCATTACAACCAAACAAACAAAGTTTTCCTCTTTATAATATTAGTGTAGATAGGTTATTCCGACGTCGTATGCTGTTAATGTTTAAAAAGAATTGTTAAAAAAACAACGTAACTCTCGCTTGAATCCATCATTAGTCCCGCTCTGGTCTGCGTCTACTGAGGCAATTGTCTATGATAGGTAAAAACTAAAAAACTGTTGAGTAGGTCAGTGTGATGAAATCATAATAAGAGCAATAGCTTTAATGTGTCTGGGACCACAAATTAAAAATGTATACAGATAAAACAGATCGTTTATTATTCTTTTTATTTATCTTAATTTTTTTTTGGTGTCCGAAAAGGACACTGCCCATTATCTCCTAATAAATAATTATTATAACAAACAAACATTAAATACAACAAACTAAGAACTAAACCAAACTTAAAAAAAGTATAAATATTAAGAATGTAACAGACACAACCTACTTCTGCCGGAATACTGAGATATTCAGTTAACAGATTTAAAACCTTCTGTTGTCGGTAGACAGAGAAGGATCTGCTTTATTCATTTTACTTTTGCGCAATGGCACGCCCTGACAACAGTGGAGTTAGTTTGACAGAACGCATTTTTAACTAACTTTGCGCCGCATACTTAATTAAAAGTCAAAACATATTGAATGTAATCACAATTAATAAAACTTTCATCACAGCCTATGCTTGCTTGCATACCTACATAGGCAAACATTGTAACAAGTAATGTCACATAAATAAACACACACATTTAAACTTCCGTCTATCAATTAGATAGACAAGGGTAACTTATGTAAAGTCCTCATCGAGAAAAAAGCGACATTTATAAAAAACAACATCCGGATCGACCTGGCTATCGTAGTCTGTCATTGTCACTTGTCAATTGTAATAATACGAATGTTTTTTAATTGTTGGTTGTGGTTAAGTTTCTAAGAATTCCCAATATTATTGAGGTTACTTGTGTTCTCCAGTCGCACTTTTCGTCGCAGAAATAAATTTCATCCTCACCACCTGGATGCCTGGACCTCTTCCACCACCCGCTATTCCAGGTCATTTCTGCCACGAACCTGCAAATTGTGGAACCAGCTTCCATCTTCTGTGTTCCCTAATGGTTATAATATGGGGATCTTCAAAGGGCGAATAAACAAATTCCTCAAGGGCCAGCAACGCATTGGCGGTTCCTCTGGTGCTGCAAATGTTCATGGGCGGCGGTAATCACGTACCATCAGGTGACCCGCCTGCTCGTTTGCTCGCTTTGTATATAAAAAAAAAAAAATCTTTCTTTAACGCAGCTGTACTGTATTTTGGACTATTCGAGTTTACGATGTTGTTCATACAAAGAACTATTCGTGAATACAATAGCGTGACTATGGCAATCATAATCAAAGGCGATGGCCATCTGTACGATTGCTTAACTGGGTTGAACCTTTTTCTTCTGCACCACAATTACATTTCTTTTACCTTTTATGAATTATGATAAAAAGTGAAGATTTGTTTATAATGAAAGTGAATTTGTCGTCAATGTACTTGCGTGAATAAAAGTGAACGTAAAAATCAAAGTAAAAGGGTTAAGTCTAGTGCAGGAATAGCAAATGACTATTCCAAGTAACACTGTGTTATAAATAAAAGCTTCCATTTAATATGGAACTCTAAGCTATTAAACCCTCTCTGCAACACTCCAGGTACGTTGTCCAAAAGAACTGATTCACCATCATCATCATCATGATAAAGAACTGATTCATCATGATCATCATCATCATGATAAACCTATTGCATTGTAGTATAAATACGTATAGAAACCAAAAGAGATATAACAAACTTAAATAGACAAAAATAAATAAACCACATATACATTACATAAATACATATTTGCACCGGGCGGAGGATTACGCCCCGGCAGGGGAGACCAAACGGCCGGGGGTCAGGGCGACAAGTTGAGAAACCGACGGACTATCCTAGCCGAGTCCAGCAAGACCGTCTTTTGCATCCTGGCTGCGAGCGAACTGCCAACTTATTATTTAATATCATTATATTCAGTACGGTACAAATATTATTTTTCATAACTAACAGTGTTCTGGGAATTAAAAAAACCTAGAAACAATAAAAACACCCGCATTCAATAACTCGTAATTAAATAATTACCACGGAAACAAAACTGTGACTATTTAGATCACGCATCACTAATGCATCCACTTTTTTACCCTTAAAAACTCTTTTAACTTTACGATGGACCGCTTACCCTTCCGTAGGGCTAACACAAGTCTATTATCATCCTCTTTGGATGAACTCAGAAAAAAACAAATTGTTAAAAACAAATGTATTCTTGAAATTAAAAAAAATATGAAAATTCTTATATCAATGTTACCATAGAAACAAATTAGATGATAGGTAGGCGAGTGGTTAATTTTAAAAGGACAGTGTTTTTTCGTTTGACTCCCGTGATTCTTCGGAGGGCATTTGATTCTAATTTAAATTCAAATTCAAATAATCTTTATTCAAATAGTCCTTTAAAAGGCACTTTTGACGCGTCAATAATTTACATAGTAGTGATTTGATGGTGATAACTACATTCGTAAACTTAAAACTAAAGCTACGAGGGTTCCAAACGCGCCGCGGTCTAAGAAGAAGACCACAACTAACTTAGTCAGGTAATTAGATTTAGCTTTAAGTGCATGATAGTTGTAGTTAGTGCGTTTAGTTTAGTTTAGTTTTATTTATTTTCTGTTATTGTTAGTATATTTTATAAATAGAATAAGTTAAATTTGCACTACTTCACATTTGCATGCGGTGTTTGCCTGTAAGTGGCTAAGCATTTTTGTACTGTACCTCAGTGCAAGGTAAAATGGTTTCATCATGATCAACCCATTACCGGCTCACTACAGAGCACGGGTCTCCTCTCAATATGAAAAAGGTTTGGCCATAGTCCACCACGCTGGCCATGTGCGGATTGGCAGACTTCACACGCTTTTGAAAACATTATGGAGAACTCTCAGGCGTGCAGATGTTTTCCTTTACCGTTGAAGCAAGTGATATTTTAATTGTTTAAAAACGCACATAACTCCGAAAAGGTAGAGTTAGTTAAAGTGAAATGGTTTAATAGGGCATATTATAGGTGAGGTGTCATAAGTTCATAAGGACGCATTATAAATCGTTTAATAGGATTAATTCCTTAAGCTTAAAAAAAAAACTATTTGAACCAAAGTTTAAGTAACGTAGTATTTAAGTAGTTTAAATTAAAATTATCACTGAACGTTTCATGACAATCCGTTCTTCAGTCTCAATCCATCAAGTGCAGTAAAATTTTCTCGCAAGCCTATTAAAATAGATCAAACTTTAAATTACCTAGCTTTTAAGTAATTCATTGAGCACTAGTTACATTGATTGGCACTAAAGTTATTTTTAAGTTTAAGTTGGATGGGTTAATTTCACATAGATGCCAACCCTATTTCACATTAGATTGAACTTTAAGTCAGCACTTGCGCGTATCTAACCTTTTAAAGGTCCTCCAATAACCCAGCTCAATCACCCGTGAACAGTCATTCAAGATCCTCGCATTATAAGATATCCTTTAGTTTCAACCTCGGTTTACCCGAGAGATGTGTAACATTTAAAATAGGTTGTTATAGTCAGTTGGTATACGGAAACTTATAAAACAATTACACCAAGGAATCTTTAAAGTAGACTTTATATTAAAGACTAGCTGATGCCCGCGACTTCGTCTGCGTTGAGCTAGTGTGTGTCAAAGCGTGTTTGTTTGTCTTCCAATCACGAAGCAATGGATTACTAAACCGATGACCTTGAAATAATTGCAGGATAAACATTAAAGTTACTCCTTTCTAACAACAAAAAAGAATGAGTGAAATCGGAATAGGCGTTAATAACATTAAATACTACACTACACATTTTGACTTTCATCCCCCCTCCCATGGGAACCGTGCTGAATTCCGGGATAAAAACTGTCCGGTTGAACCGGAGTATCAGCTACTCCTATATAAAATTTCATTCAAATCCATCCAGTAGTTTCGTTGTGAAGCGCTGCCAAGATACAGACACACAGACAGACAGACAGACAGACAAAAAAATAAAAACAAATTATTTTGGGCTCAGTATCGACAGTAAAGCATCCTCCAATTAAAATTTCCAAAATACATTTAATGTACAGATGTTCCTCCTGTTACACTTTTATTATATTATAGATAGACAGGTCTTTGTATTAGAGATCTTTTTGCGCAAGTATTTAATTGTGAAGGACAAAAATACTGTGATCTGACGTCATTATATCTCAGAAACTCAGTTCAAAAGGGCTCAACTACTAGTTCATTAGTCTGCTCAAATGAATTCACTGTAATTAACAACAGTAAAATTTGCAGGGCCATAGGGCCCATATGATCATGGCGTAGCGTAGATCATAATGATCAACCCATTATCGGCTCACTACACGGCACGGGTCTTCTCTCAATATGAAAATGATTAAGCCATAGTCCACCACGCTGGCCATGTGCGTATTGGCAGACTTCACACGCCTTTGAGAACATTATAGAGAACTCTCAGGCGTGCAGGTTTCCTCAAGATGTTTTCCTTCACCGTTGAAGCAAGTGATATTTTAATCGCTTAAATGTATCGGTTGAAGTAGGCATGTAACGGTATAATAATATCAATGGATAAATAATAACAACTTATTCACTAAACTAGAAAATTAACCAAATCCAACAGATTTTCTGGGCTGTCGGTTGGAGCGTAGAATAAAAACAGCTGCCAAAATTCACCTCACAAATAATTTTGTAAAGGGTTGACGTAGACCACAAAAAGGAAATGGATTCTGATTCGGATAGACGCTAGCAACCGCGATTATTAAAAAATAAAGGTTGGGTTACTCTAATAACTAATTTTTAACCCAACCAGTTAAAAAGTTTCGTAGTTTATCCTATATATCCTATAAAATTGAATGTGAAATGTTTGTTATTCAATCACGCAAAAACGGCCGGAACGGATTTGGATAAAATGAGGTAGGCATGTAGCCTTTGACATGGAAAAGAACATAGGCTATCTTTAATCCCGATTCCTGAAGTAGTTATTTTGCACACGGGCGTGAGAGGTAGTATATACTGGAAATAATAATAAATGTATTTTATTTAACTAATATTTTACAATATTTTTTGGAAGGAATTATTTTTACAAAAGAAAACATATTTCAATTAATAAATACAATGTTATGGCAATGACATATTCACAAAGTATACATTTCCTGTGATAGAAAAAGAAAATTACATATATTTACATAAGAGTTACTAACAGGTTAGCCCGCTACCATCTTAGACTGCATCATCACTTACCATCAGGTGAGATTGCCGTCAAGGGCTAACTTGTAGTGGATAAAAAAAAAGAGTTCTTGAAATAATATTATACAATCCCAGTTAAAATTATATACAAATTCTTTTTTTTTTATAAAATCATTTACCGGGAAAGCTATGGAAAAGGACATGTATTTTCTACAGAACTCTCAAGTAGTTCCAGTGGCAAGATTAAAAATTGTTAGCCCGCTACCATGTTAGACTGCATCATCACTTACTATCAGGTGAGATTGCCGTGAAGGGCTAACTTGTACTGGATAAAGAAAAAAGGAAAGACAAGTTGGTTTCTTAAAAGCGGTCCAATGTGTGAGCATCCTCAGGTCACAGATTACACGGTGATTTGGCACGGACTGAGCTATGCCACATTCCTTTAGAAGTATCCCATAAGTTGATTGCCTGCCGGCCCGGACACGCTCTGGTATACTTTTAATTGGACACACATCCTCGGAGCTGGGATTTTTATAATTGTGCGCACTATAAAAAAAAATCAGAGTCCAACATGTACTCGTACCTAATCGATTAATGATCGAGTGCGATTCGACACGCGCGCATTTTTTTGGTACAAAAAACTAAACATACATACCCATGTCCAAATCTTTACCTATTAAACAGAATTTTTTGACTACAAATTGCGTATCTAACTCGTTCAATTCATTCTGTATAACATTAAATGATATTATAACTACTTAATGTCAAATATTTTATTTATTTATAACAACTGAAACTTAAAATAAACCTTAGATTGAAGCTAAAACTAAAAATCGAAAAAAATATAACGTCATAACTAAAATATATTATTAAAAGGAGTCCCTTTAGGCGAGGTTCCGAAGATACTGGCAGCGTTCCCCCTTTGAATAGCTACACTAATTCGTTGTCCGAGGTAGCTGACAGCTATTCGGTCTCCTGTGATGTCGACTAACCTTGCTATTTTCCTAAAAAGACTTATAGCTACTACTTGATTAATTGTGTGCAATGAACAAGTGGGAAATTAAATAGACCATGATGGACCGCTAAGCGATTAATGTAACTGAAATATTATAAAAATTACATGCATCTTAGACTTTATCACACTCGAACTCCAGTATGTGTCTCAATATAGCCACCAGACGACGCGAAGGAGCATCGCTTTGTTTTGTTTATTTATTTCATACTAGCTGTTGCCTGCGACTTCGTCTGCGTAGAATTTTTGATTTCCCGTGAGATTGAGGTTTCCCGTGCGGCCAAGGCCCTGCTTCAGAAAGTAATCTACAGGCAAATGTCAAATTGCGGATTTTCGTGTCTCTAAATTAAAAGACTTTCATACAAACTTCGAACCCCTATATTACCCCCTTTGGGGTAGATTTGGATGAAAAAAAGTTCTAACCTTATACTTACGCCCTAAAAGAAACCTATTTTCAAAATTTCAAGCTTGTAGACTTCATAATAAAAAAATAAGCAAAAACTATCATCCCTTATTTTACCACGCTTAACCGGTAATATTTAAAAAAAAAATTGATGTACATGTTTTTTATTTATTATTATTAATCTTAATGCAAATTTTTGTGTCTCTAACTCTAAAAACAAAGGATTTTCATACAAACTTCCAACCCCTATTTTACCCCCTTAGGGGTGGAATTTCCAAATATCCTTTCTTAGCTGACATCTCTTAACTATCAACTACCCACTTGCTAAATTATAGCTTTATACATACAATAGTTTTTGAGATCTCGTGTTTAATCAATATGTAAGAAAGTATGTAAGTGACCTTTCGCTTTTATATATATATATATATATATAGATACACACCATCGAGACGCTGTATTAATATTAAAAACATTACATTATTATAAATTATCTAGTCCGAGTATAATTATCATTATAGGTACGAATAGAATTGGTGTTCATCCGTTTAAAAGGTAGCATAAATATTAAGTAATTTCAAAGTAGACACACAGATATACATACAAAAGGTTCCTTGTTTGACTGAACCAGTAGTAATCATTAACCAGATAATCAACACTTCCTCATGCTTGGAAGTAACAACATAGCGTCTAAGCACTGTAAGCTTCGCAAGTAATTTTCAAGATAAGGGCATTACATAAAAGCTGTAACCGACGGTAATTACACAATTATATAATTACGCGTGCTGTGTGAAGTTGAGCCGACAGATAAGGCCATTTTCTAGGTCGAGTAACACGTCGCAGCCCGCATCTAACCGACTGTTGCCAAGACGATAACAATAACACCCTGATACTACAGACAAGACTTGAAGCGGTGGGTAGACTTGAAGCTAGTGGTTAGGGCGTCAGCCTCCTAATCAGAGGTCGGCGGTTCGAATCCGGGCACCACCACTTTTCGGAGTTATGTGCGTTTAAAAAAAAAAAATTAAATATCACTTGCTTCAACGGTGAAGGAAAACATCGTGAGGAAACCTGCACGCCTGAGAGTTCTCCATAATGTTCTCAAAGGCGTGTGAAGTCTGCCAATCCGCACATGGCCAGCGTGGTGGACTATGGCCAAACCCTTCTCATATTGAGAGGAGACCCGTGCTCTGTAGTGAGCCAGTAATGGGTTGTTCATGATGACTACAGACAAGCATTGTGTTTCATTTAAAAAATGAAATAACACGCTTACAAAGAAGAAAAGTCTGTAGTCATAAAAAAACAAATTGTAAGTTTTAATTTAACCAACGTCACATGAAAGCGAGTCCAAAAAAGCACATTAAATATGTCAATGTTTCATTTAAAATATGAAATATAGCATGCTTATTAAGAAGAAAAAAATTGTAGTACTAAAAAAACAGAGTGTAAGTTTTAATGTACACCAAAGTCACATAAAAGCGAGTCCAAAAAAGCACATTAAATCTGTCAATGTTTCATTTAAAATATGAAATATAGCATGCTTATTAAGAAGAAAAGTTTGTAGTAATAAAAAAACAGACTGTAAGTTATAATGTACACCAACGTCACGTAAAAGCGAGTTTAAGTCTGTCATTGTTTCATTTAAAATATGAAATAAAAGCACGCTTATTAATAAGAAAAATTTTTTTTTGTATTCATTACAAGTGACGGCAATCTCACCTGATGGTAAGTTATAATGCAGTCTAAGATGGTAGCGGGCTAACCTGTTAGGGGGTATGGTAAACCCGTACTCCTACGCTAAATCGCTTGGCGACACGTCTGTTTTCGGTAGGGTGATAACTAGCCACGGCAAAAGCCTCCCACCAGAGCAGACTCGAGCTAGGAATCGAACCCAGGACCTCCAACCTTATAATGCAAAAGCGCACGCGCTGCGCAACGGAGGTCGTCAAACTTGTGTTGTGTTGTTAATCTGTTGTACATTACGGTTGTTGTAGCATTCTTGTGCATGTCTTCAAGTGCCTTGTCAGACCCTTAGAACCCTATGAGTCATGGGAATATGCTTTGTGAACAAGCGCTTGATATGTCTAAGAAATATATAAAAAAAATAATAATGTTTTTTTGTTGTTATTGCGACAATAATTAACACAATACAGAATAGATATTCTGTGAAAATTTCCGCCACCTTTTGCAGTTTATGTATATCTAGTATATGTATATATATATAGTATATGTATATCTCGCTGGCAGACTTTTTTTTTCGGACTGACTATTAGCTGTGCTAACCCTATTGGTTGTAACTGGGCTGTTTACGAAGCTTCTACCAGAAGAAATTTTGAGCCCTAGGGCTCGAAGAAACTAATTCTTTAGTTTCTTCGTCTGCCTAAGTGCGCCTCCTGAAAGGCCTCGGCTTAGACCACGTTTGAGATTACGGGAGGGTCGGACGGTGTAACGATCGAGCTCCTGAGGCTTAGTAATAGGGTTCCAGAAGCAGCCTTAGGACGCGGATGCCAAAGAAAACAATTCTTAATAAGGTGTTTCTCCCTTTTATATTAAATTCATCATCATCATCATCATAATCGACCCATTCTCGGCTCACTATAGAGCACGGGTCTCCTCTCAATATGAGAAGGGTTTGGCCATAGTCCACCACGCCATGTGCGGATTGGCAGACTTCACACGCCTTTGAGAACATTATGGAGAACTCAGGCATGCAGGTTTCCTCACGATGTTTTCCTTCACCGTTCAAGCAAATGATATTTTAATCGCTTAAAAACGCACATAACTCCGAAAACTTATAGGTGCGTGCCCGGGTTCGAATCCCCGACCACTGATTAGGAGGCTGACGTCCTAACCACTAGGCTATCATAGCTTATACTAGGCTATCACAGCTTATATATTCAATTAAAATATATTTATTACTTGTTGTTTTAGGGGTAATAGAAATAGATACTTTCTATACAATTATTACCTTTACCAAACCTTTACAATTATTTACCTGACTAAGTTTGTTGTGGGCTTCTTCTTAGACCGGGGCGCGTTTGGAACCCTCATAGCTTTAGTTTTAAGTTTACGAATGTAGTTATCACCATTAAATCACTACTATGTAAATTATTGACGCTTCAAAAGCGCCTTTTAAAGGACTATTTGAATTAAGATTATTTGAATTTGAATTTGAATTTTACATTTTACGGCTAAAAGACAGACGGATGGATGGACAGGGTAAGTGTAGTATTAAGGTTCCGTTGGCACCCATAGGGTACGGAGCCCCGAAATGCGTTACCATATGTGTCTCCACATCATAGGTACATTTTTTCCCCATGCTTAAGCCCAACATTTTACGCACGCCAGCGGATGAGCGATGAGTGATCTGAAACACATTTCTAGTTTACAGTTCAAGCAAAAACTGAACCAACACCTGGCTAACGGATGTGCGTTTCCGATTTAATTTAGTTATTTTTAACATACTAACTAACTAAATAAGGGTAAGGTAAGTCGGACAGAACTTAGTTTATTCTGCGTTGTTTTTGGCCTAGTGGTTAGGACGTCCGCCTCCTAATCAGTGGTCGGGGATTCGACCCCGGCCACGCACCAACTTTTCGGAGTTATGTGCGTTTTTGAGCAATTTCACTTGCTTGAACGATGAAGGAAAAAATTGTGAGGAAACCTGCATGCCTGAGAGTTCTCCATTGTGTTCTCAAAGGCATGTGAAGTCTGCCAATCCGCACATGGCCAGCGTGGTGGACTATGGCCAAACCCTTCTCATATTGAGACGAGACCAGCGCTCTTTAGTGAGCCGAGAATGGGATGATCATGATGATTATATCTTTGGTGTTTTATTTATATATTCATCACTAGATAAACATAAAATATGCCTAAACATAAACTATGCCTAAGGGTTTCGCGTCAATTATTAACACATCAAAATAGCCTTTTATAGGGTTATTTGAATAAAGATTATGATTTATTGATAAAAATACAAGTTTTATATCTAGCTTATCAAATCTAACATCTGGGACTATATTGAGATTAACCTATTAATTTCGTTGGTGCTTACTAACAACTAGACCATCGAATTAAATAGGGCCGATCATGACGTTGCGGAGGTACTGAGGTTTTCTATAAAAAAAAACCTTTTAGAGTCGATGGTCCTATTTTCGTCATAGACAAGAGTTGTCTACTGCGTTCAGCTCCAATGTATATTATTGTTAAGATGTACAACAATTACATACGCTTACATGTCCCCACTACGCGCAAACTTTGTGAACTATATGAAAACTATACGAGCATAAACCATATCAGGGCACATGAGCGTGGTCCTAATATATAATAATGTCAAACAAAAAAACAAATCAGAGTTAGTCGCTGATGCCGCAAGGCATGAATGAATGATTTTATTACTTCGAACTAAGTAACAAAGATGGTAGAATTATTTTTGTAAATTCCTTAGGAGCCCTCATTTCTCCGGAATAAAAGGGAGTAGACAGTAGACTGTGTGCAAAATTCAATAAAGATCGGAGCTGCGGAAATCTGCAGGAAAGAAATAAGTTTCGCATATATAATAACAGATTAACTGTATATTGTTTTAAAATTTAAATGGTCGTGATTGAAACTCAGATGATGGTGGAAAATACGGCTCCATACTAATTAACAGCTAGTCTATAGAAGGTACAAAGGAATAGTATACAACTAACTTATAACAACTAACTAATTAAAAATTGTAATTCATTTAAAGGTAATTTTATACAGTTCTATAACAAATTACCGAATGAAATTTCTGGGATGTCTCTCAATAAGTTAAAGTTTAAATAAAACGTAAGCTTGTACAAAAGTCTTACTATAGTGTAAAGGATTATGTAAATGATAAACGTGCATGGGTATGAAATATTTCTCTAATAAGACAGCTCTTAATATAATTTTAAGTGGCATGTGAGATGGTGATAACAAAAAGAAAATTTACCCGGCTAAGTTTGTTGTGGGCTTGTTCTTAGACCGGGGCGCGTTTGGAACCCTCATAGCTTTAGTTTTAAGTTAACGAATGTAGTTATCACCTTTAAATCACTACTATATAAATTATTGACGCGTTAAAAGTGTCTTTTATTTGAAGAAAGATTATTTGAATTTTGAATTTAAGTATGAACGACTAGTTTCGAACCCATTCAAGGGTCCTATTCATGATCTTGCTCGCGCGCAGTACGGGACACATTTATGAAAAACTGAACTTCACGTCGATTACATAGATACAGCTATAGTTCACTTGCTATTCCATAGCAAACTACCGCGAAATTAGAGCTTATACGTTAGAAACGGAAGCGTTGTTTATTCCAGAAGAATTTTTATTAGCACCTTAATTTTTGCGGACGAAGTCCTGGGCATCAGCTAGTATAACAAACTAGAACATAAACAGTTTGATCAATGGATATGTATTATTATTTTGATTTGTCAGTCATTTGCATTAATAAACGAGTCAGCAATTTCGTTTTGTCATCGTGCAGTTTTGGAGTTTGTTTTGACTACTGATTTAAATTCTAACAATGTAGATACATAATGATGATCGTCTCACTTACGCACCATGTGATCGTGATCGTGACCGTGATCTGTACATATATATTTTAATTCGATTGAATGATTATTTGTCATAAAAAACTGCATTATTAAAATTGTTTGCAAGCAGGAGATTATTACTTCACGTGTCTTAAAAACCGGAAAAGGAATAATACTATCTGACCTGCAACTTTCAGTTAAAACTTTTTTTTATACACTACAAGTTAGCCCTTGACAGCTATCTCTCCTGGTGGTAAGTGATGATACAGTTTAGGATGGTAGCGGTGTAACCTTTTGGGGGTATGGTAAGCCCCACAACCTAACTGGTTTCTACGCGACATCGTGCCGAAACGCTAAATCGCATAGCGACACGTCTTTGTCGGTAGGGTGGTAACTAACCACAGCCAAAGCCTCCCACCAGACCAGACTCGAACCGGGAATCAAACCCAGGACCTCCAACTTGAAATGCGACAGTGAACGATTCATAGATACCTGTAATAGGTTTATACGAAAAAAGCTATTTTTGGTTTGATTTTGTTTTGATAGATACTGTTCCTTAATCCCCAAGTTATCTGCACCTGTAGAGAAAGTGATATTTTTTCATCTGTGCAACGCAAAACATCTGCGGCGAACGGAAACACGTTTTTGTGAAACCGCAAACTTTACACTGACTTCCGTTATAAATAGGTCAAAAAGTCACTAACGGTTTTGTTTTATTACATGATGAATGGGGGGAGGAAATTTGACGATTGTTCAGAGGATCGGTACGTAGTTCGATTCCCAGCAATTTAGCATCTAGGTACTAAACGGCCGAACAAACTAGAAGATTATATCTGGAGTATCTAACTATCTCCTAATCAGATGTCGGAAGTTCGAACCCGGGCACGCACCTATCACTTTTCGGATTATGTGCGTTTTAAGCAATTAAAATGTCACTTGCTTCAACGGTGAAGGAAAATATCGTGAGGAAACCTGCACGCCTGAGAGTTCTCCATAATGTTCTCAAAGGCGTGCGGATTGGCAACTTCACAGCCAGCGTGGTGGACTATGACTAAACCCTTCTCATATTGAGAGGAGACCCGTGCTCTGTAGTGAACCGAGAATGGTTTGTTTATGATGATGATGATGATGACCTTCTTGCAGGGGGATTCTCATCGTCGCCAAGCGATTTAGCGTTCCGGCACGATGACGCGTAGAAGAAACCAATTAGGAGTGTTGGTTTACTATAACCCTAACAGGTTAGCCCGCTACCATCCTAGACTGCATCATCACTTATCACCAGGTGAGATAGCCGTCAATGACTAACTTGTATTCTATAAAAAACTAAAGCACGTTTTAAAGATCGATGTTTTCTCCTTACCGCTAATCGCTGACGGTAAGGTGGTAAATAGCCGCGACCGAATCTTCCCGAGTAGAAACCGATTGGGTTCTGTTGGTTTGGCTTGGATTGGTACAGCTGTCAACGTATCTCCTATGGTCCTGCAGATATTAAAGGGTGATCACTTAACATCAACTGACCCGATGTAAATATAAAAATCATTATTTGATGGCCGAACATAGATGGCCAATTCTTATTCCGTACTCCCGGCTGGAACAGAGAATTCCTCAAACCAAAAATTGCTTATCAATTTTTGTTATTCTTGGATCGAACCCAGGACTTCGTGCTTCGTATTTTTATAATAACACTGGACCTGAGTTAAAAAGAGAGGACTTAATTCGCATGGCTATATATCATCATGATCAACCCATCACCGGCTCACTACAGAGCACGGGTCTCATCTCAATATGAGAAGGGTTTGGCCATAGTCCACCACGCTGGCCATGTGCGGATTGGCAGACTTCACACGCCTTTGAGAACATTATGGAGAATTCTCAGACATGCAGGTTTCCTCACGCTGTTTTCCTTCACCTTTGAAGCAAGTGATATTTTAATTGTTAAAAAACGCACATAACTCCGAAAAGTTAGAGGTGCGTGCCCGGATTCGAACCGCCGACCGTGGCTATATATAGAATTACATAATTACCTATTTGCGAACATATTTCGTTTATTCAGCTTCATCAAATAACTACGTAGATAATAAAATAAAACTGAGGTCGTTTAAAAGATTCACTCCTCTTATCAGTTGATATTGACAATGACAGGTAGGTCGGTATTCATCTGTAGTAGGTAGATTGATGAAAATTGTGAACAACGATACCTAAATATAAAAAGATCTTTAAAATAATGAATAGAAGCAGGCGTTACTTTGCGGAAGTCCATGATAAACAATAAACAGCAAGTATAATTTGATATATTCCGCCGACAACCGGGAGATTTGTATAATATAACACCACACACAATCGTCCACTAGAACCTCTACGCACGTTTCTACCCGACACCGGATCATCCTCAGGAGATGTTGACTTCACAAGCAAATTATACCTGCTGTTAATTGTAGATCTTAAAAAGAAAAGAATCAAATATGCAACCATGTTAGCTTCTCCAGAAATATGATTGAGAGTACATGAGTAAATGGATTGGCATTGTTTTCTCTTGGTATACTAGGTATATGAAAATACACTCACTGAATACTTTACCAGCTTAAAAAGACTAACTGAGTGGTTGAGCACTGAACATTTTTTTTTTCGGATTGTCTATTAACCGGGCTGTTCAACGAGCTTCAGAAAGAAGCTCTGCCAGAAGAAATTTTGAGCCCTAGCACTCGAAGAAACTAAGGGAACGTCTGCCAAAGGGCGCCTCCTTTGAGACCGAACCTCGGCGAAAGTCGGACGGTGACTGATCCTTCCGTACGTCTCCGAGGCCGTGGATGGCGATAGACGAGGCACCTGGAACCGTGGGGTTTTTATAACTTTTTCCAGACAAGCTCTTGGCTTGTCTGAAGGAAACAAAAGCCAGCCCAAGAAAACTTCAGAGAAAATGAGTAGCGGAGAAACTTAAAAAAAGAAAGCAAGATATAAACACAATCTAGAAAAAAAGTGGCTATAGATAAAACTAACAACTCCTTTATGTAACGTATTAAACCCTTATATTCTTATCTGAAAATCATTTGTATATAGAGACAAACCAACGGACTTAAAATAAACATAGTTTTTTTCCGTGTAACATGAACAAATGTGGGAAAACTTTTCCAGTTTGTAACATTTCACAAATTAGTCTCGAATCTCTATCAACACGCGAATTCTTTAAATACTCGACATTTGAACACCTACACATACGCTCTTGAGAGTGTTTACCGAAATAAAAGTAAACAAGCCCAAGCTAAACGCGCCAAACACAATTTTCCGTAACAAAACTCGAGCGCACCGGAAAGTCTCACTTATTTCCCGCCATCCGGCTCCTCGACCAACCGAAATTTGGCGCCTAAAATCTTCCAGCCAATGAAAGCAATGGCCGCCCTTTTGGACCAATCAGCGCTAAGCCCGCGCTCTCGCCATCGCGTCTTTGTCATATCTCGAAAATTAGTACGCCAGTGCAGTGAACCCCGACGTTAAATTGAAGATTTTCCGTAAAATATCGGCATAAAACCTACCAGGTAAGTGTATTTGTGTTGTTTATCCGAAATAATAACGATCATTTTACATTTTAATGAATCTTACACAAGATGTCTTCATGCTATTGAATAACAGTTTCGCAATTTAACTGGGTATCGACTAAATGCGAAATGGCGCTCTGCTATAACGAAAAATATTCCAGTTTTAAATAAAACAAATGTTATAAAATAATTGCTTTACTTAAATTTTGTTATTAGCAATGTTTTAAATAAATCAGATTCCTAATCCCATTCTAAAATTCTAGTCTTCGTTCAGCAAAATGGCGGCGACGTTGTGTGCTATTAATACATGCTCGGTCCTCCATTATGTTACCCAGCGAAGCGCAAGTGTGATAGGGACAACTGTATTTCTGATAAGAAGCTTTAAAGTATGCTGCACACGTAACTAGACACGTCTTCGCTCTTCGTAAACAAGCTCTGTATTAGAGTTGCCATTACCTTAATTAATTAAGCGTTCCACTTTTTAAAGGTAAATGAAGTCTGTTAACGATAAAAATATTATTTGTTGGTTTATTTTGAAAGAATATATATTTATGTAGATTAATTTAAATATGTAGTTTAAAATCGTTTCTTTTTGACTTTATTAATAGTAGTTACAATTGGCATTTTTTTTTTGTTTTGTTATTAATATAAAAAGAAAATATATTTCATATTACAATTACGGCACCGAAAAAACCGAAGAGATTTGTCCTCGGCGCTAGATTATTTTATATTCGTAAAAAAAATATTTGCTTCATTAGATTAGATGTTTAGTTTATTGTACTTGCATCTGCTTTTTTACATATTGATGCTTTGAGGCTTGTATTGATATAAACATAAATTGAAAATTCAGGTTAAGTAGTTTTATTTACATGGCAACTTTCGGCTAGTCATTTTATAAATATTGACTTAAACCCGTGATTCACTTTTATGATGATGTTCTTTGCATGATCGTACCTTATTTCCACTTGATTTCATTATTGTTTATTATTAATGTCTTTAAGTAGGTATTTAAGGGTTTTTAAAGAACTTATGTTAAAGTTATTTATTGTTTTTAATCTCAAATTATATTAAATAAACGTAATAATCCTACTTAGTTTCCATTAAAAAGCTTCACCAACCTATGTACATGTAAAATGAAAGTTAAAAATAAGTATATTTTCAATGATCATCGTTATGTTCATATATAATATGAGTAACAAAGTAAAGCGTAAAAATTGGTTGTAGATAATCCGTCTAATTTGAGGAAAACATTCGATAGTAGCGCCACACTGTGTTAAACGACGCAAACATGCGCGAAGCCAAGAGCGACGCGCTGCGCAAGCGGCGAAGGTGAACGCCGCTCACGCAACCGCGTTCATACTTCGTCGGTAGCCCGTTCAGTCGGCCATTCGCTCTGTGTTAGGGTGGACGTATCGCGTCATTCGTGCGACTCATCGTATTCGTGTTGTTTACAATCAATTCTTATTGGTTCGTAATGAGACAAACATCGTTTTGTACATGTTAAAAACTCGAGTTATTGTTGCTTAGGTTCCGCGGATGCGGTCGGGGTGTGCGTTCTAGTTCGGGAACTGTTTAAACGAAGATGTCTGCGATAAGTGTGAGAGCGCCCGGCCTCCAGGCCACTACAATGCTGGACTCAAGGTCTTTACGTGTACGAGGAGTGACAACATTGGAAGGCGTGAGGCGGAATTTGTTTGGGTGCACGGACAGAGAAGAAAACAGGCGATTCGTCGAGCGGGAGTTAGCGAGGCAGTTGGAATTAGATAGCCAGAGATGGGGCTTCGATTTCGCGAATGAAACTCCACTGCCCGGAGCACAGAGGTTCGCGTGGCAACTCGTGCCGGCGACGTCCATTCCTGCGGCATTAAGAAGGTCACCCATCACAATGACGACGCCAAAACCGAGCGCACCCAAACAAGAATCAAAAGTGTCGAGTCCAGAGAACAGCAAAACGCAAAAGAGAATAACAGGTTAGTGCTCCCTTTTATATTTTAGATTTCACTCGTAAATATAACCTCGCTTTAGGCTGGCGAATTTTGTCGCAATCGAATGCGTGAATGCGTCTTAATAACTTTCATTAGTGACCAGTATATTTTGACACGCGATTGTACTACAGATGCGGTATAAAATAGGTCTCGTTACTTTTTACACTAAACAAGGAACAGTTTCTCTGTGTTGGCATATTTAGTATAGAAAAATCGTATTTAATTTGTTAACATAATTAACTGCGTGCACTAATTTTTATGCAGTTAACAAAGCTGATATATGTAGTTAATTACGTCAAGGCTCACCAACTCGTTGATTACATAAGTAGCTAGCTAGCTACTTATGATATGTATGTAGAATTTGGTAAAAGTAGTTCCTACTTACATAATAATTCACATAAATGTATACCTATAATTATAACTACAATTTAACCTGTTACATATTTTAATTATGACAGGGGCGCCTGAATTGTTAGGTTTTAAAAAATGTAGGTAGGTATCTACTTATTTATTTTTCATTAACAGAGTTTACTCCTAATAGTGTAGGTACCTACGTAAATTATTCAAATAAAGCTTCTTAAGTCATTCCAGCGACAACCTACCTACTTTTTAGTTTTGAATTTTGTGATTTTTTATGACAATTCGAAAGATTACCTATGGAAAATTTTTTGGTCAACTGAGCAAGTTAGTACCTGGCTACTAGGTCTATATATACGCTTATATCAAAAACAATCAGTTCTTATGTACCTTATCAGAAGATGTTTTATTTATATTAATTATTATTGACATCTTAATGAGACGTGTATTTTATTTATAAAACGGCCACTGTATTAATAATCGCTTGAGGTAAGTTTTAATCCGTAGTAAGAGGTTAATATTATTGTATATTATTTCTATCCTATCTACTATAGTATGAATTTAATGTAGTTTTTTCGCGGATGATGATCTCATGTAATTAATCATATAGGAAATATTATATAAGCCCATTGTTTATAAAGCTTTGTTTTATGTTGTAATATACGGTTACGCCATTCGTATTTTTTTTTTAATCTTAAAGGTTTACTGACCACTTCTGCTTCTCGATCGATGAACTTAGCTAGGTATATATTCTTGTAAAGACAGATCTTTTTATCCTCGAAACAAGAAAAAATATTGGCGTTATTTTATAGACTAAAATATTTTTTGTGAAAAGTCCTTTGTATCTTACAAGAAGAAACTTAAAAAGCATTGTTTAATTTTATAAAGGTGCAACTTTTGGCCTACTACTTCTTTATGCAAACTGTTTTTATTTTATTTTGTTAATTTCTCATTGAGTGAAATTGTTTCCTTTGAGAAGAAAGATCTTTAAACCTAACCTAAAATTAAACCTAGACTCAGCAAAAAAATAATTACATTATGAATTCGAAATTCATGACCATATACCTACTTAACAGATAATATTACTCAGTCAGTTATTTGTTATAACCATTATTGGTAGGAACAAAACTAAACGATACATAATGTAACCGAATACTAGGCCATTACTAATTTTATAGGCGAGTGTCAGATTCCAAGTCATCTATCAGGTCATTTGACACGTAACTCTGACCCTCAGTTAATGAAATTACCATCGAACGACCCATACATATAGCTAATATGACACCTGCAAGATAATCTTTTTATGGTGGCCGAGACAATATCAAATCGAACTCGAAACTTAACTAAATTCTAATCTTTGAACTTTACTAAACACAACTTAAACGGCTTTTTTTTTTGTTTTATCTGAGACAGGAACGAACAAACGTACCCACAAAATCTGCTTTATAATTAATTATTATAATGTTTTTTAGAATGTAACGTAATCAAATACTATTCTGTGTAAATATTGCTTATGGATTCCATATGCATAATTTACTAAACAGGAAAATATTTTTTTACGGGTGGCCAACCCATCTGTTCTAATTTAGTGCAACTACGTAAGTACCGCAATATAATACATAATATGCAAAAAAAACACTAAATTAGGATACGCAAAAAAAAAACACTAAATTAGGGTTAAATATGCCCTTATATATTTTATTAAAAAAACTGTTTACGACTATAATAGACACATATATAGTTTAATGGAATAAGTTGGCGTTATTCTAAAAATAATATAACACAAATAATATTTTGAGTTTACGTAAGTTTGTTTGTCCGGTTTAACGTACCTCCTAAATTAGTCCTATTTTTATTCTAAGCAATGATTTTTTTTCCATAACCAAAGCATTGTTTTCCTATTCCATTTCACACCTTTTGTCCTTTCAACTTCCTTGCTATTCAACCACCCCTAACTCGACGCTTTTCGAGAAAGCCGGACGTGTTTTTTTGTCCACCAAGGTGTCAAAAACCTCATAAAGATCCAGACCCTATTCGATAATCAAGTAACGCCTTATTAAAAAGTACGATTTTAACACTCCTTTTCTTAGTTAATTTTTAATGAACATTTTTGCGCGTGCACCAAAAGGGGCGATGCGCAAAAAATGTTAAGCTACCTATTAAAATGTTTTTACCTTAATTAATTAATAACTAGTGAAGTAATTTAGCATTTGATATAATGTTTGTCTTTTTTGTTGGGGACAGTTTTTTTTCACTCTTCCTTTGTCCCTTTCAAGCTCAAAGTTTGTTATAATTACGTACAGCAATACCTGTATAGAATGCAATCCAACGGTAGTTTTTTTCTAATTTCCAACAGACTTCATGATATGTAATTAAGACCTAACAGTTCTCTAGCTTTGTTATTTTTTGAGTTATATTTCGGTTAAGTAAGTACGTGTAGACATGCGGTAGCTTTGTTGTTTTTTTTTTTATATACACTACAAGTTAGCCCCTGACGGCAATATTAGTGATGATGCAGCGGGCTAACCTGTTAGGGGTATGGTATCCCACACTCCTAATTGGTTTCGACATCGTGCGGAACGCTAAATCGCTTGGTGACACGTTTTTGTCTGCAAGGTGGTAACTAGTCACGGCCGAAGCCGCTCACCAGACCAGACTCGAGCCGGGATTCGAACCCAGGACCTCGAACTTTAAAATGCAACAGTGCACGCACTGCGCCACGGAGGTCGTTGTTGGGTTTCATTCGCTATAGAATCCTTGGTTTTACTATAAATCGCCATAGCTATGTATGCTATAAGTAAATACCTAGTTTTTCGTTTAACTGATTTTTAGTTTTTGGTTTAATATCCAGTCACCTTTTAACTAAGTCAGCGTAGTTTTGCAAGTGCAAACTTGTACGTTATCAGATAAGAATAACAAAATAACTCAGTAATGAAGTGATAATACTGTAGATTGTCTGATAATTGAAGCAATTACTCGTATACTAGTTACGCAAATGTTTACGTTGTGTTTTATTAATATCACGCGTATGTTCGCACATGTCCATTCTAAAATGGAACATATGTGGGAGGCACTGTGTTTAACATTATGTCAAAACAAACACTGGTAAAGTGGGTCAATTTTCTGTATTATTCTATATAAACTTTGCTAGGATCCTATCGGATTAAGAACCGGAAAGGTTCCGCTACTGTTCAAAACGAACTATAAAATAATGAATTTAAAAATTCCATAAACAGTCCGCCAATGGAATAAAGTGAATTATTTTGTTTTAACACGTATGGTTTCAGTTGACCATTATTATTTTGTCATGCAATTTCGTCAAAATGGCCATGTGCGGATTGGCAGACTTCACACGTCTTTGAGCACATTATGGAGAACTATACTCCATAATTATACCTGTATATTTTACATATAGATTAATAGGTTAATCGTGAAGACCATCGTGATCTGTGAATCTATTTATTACAGTTACAATAGTTAGTTACTCCATGAAATGCAGTTTAGTTTGCCAATAAGACCGAAAATAATCGTTAAAAGCAATGAGAAATTGTAAAAAAAACTTTCTATTAAATTACACCCAAGCTATTAACGCGTAAAAACGAGAAAATCAAAATAATGGTATCGTTAGTGGGAAAAAACAGTTTTATAGAAAATTTCGATTTGGTTTTTATTTTTAAAAAAAAAACTTTCTTTTTACGCTTTAAATTAAATAGGACGGTTTTTTACTTTACGTAGAGTAAGTCTTAATTTTTGATTGGGTGTTTTTGTATAAGATATATTTTACTAAATTATCAATTTTTATTATGTTTATTTGTAGAATGCATTTAATAGCACGGTTAAAATTCAAAATTCAAAATAATCTTTATTCAAATAGTCCTTAAAAAGGCACTTTTGACGCGTCTATAATTTACAAAGTAGTTATTTGATGGTGATAACTATATTCGTAAACTTAAAACTAAAGCTATGAGGGTTCCAAACGCTTAGTTATTCTACTACGTTACGTTACGTCACTAAAATAATCACTGCCAAATTGATATGTGTGATCTCGGTACTTAAACATGCGACCCAAGGATGTCTATTTTTAACTTTTTTGATAAATGTCTATTACTACTTAACTATGTGACGTGGATTTTTTCCTTATTTTTCCCAGAACTGGTACGAGAAGGCCTCTCGACCGGTACCATTTTATCGTAAATTTTTGGGACTGCCTTTATATTATAGTACTCTTAAGCATCTATTTAGAGTCGGTTCTTTA
The DNA here is from genome assembly GCA_928268935.1 of Lasiommata megera. Classification (NCBI taxonomy): domain Eukaryota; kingdom Metazoa; phylum Arthropoda; class Insecta; order Lepidoptera; family Nymphalidae; genus Lasiommata; species Lasiommata megera. Next base: position 6,094,765 of record OV743329.1, on the reverse strand, counting down.
ATATACATTTTCGATTCATTCCGGCTCACTACAGAGCACGAGTCCCTTCTCAATATGAGAAGGGTTCGGCCATAGTCCACCACGCTGGCCATGTTCTGATTGGCAGATTTCACACGCCTTTGACAACATTATGGAGAACAGGCGTGCAGGGTTCCTCATGATGTTTTCCTTGACCGTTGAAGCAAGTGATATTTTAATTGTTTAAAAACGCGCATAACTCCGAAAAGTTAGAGGTGCGTGCCCGGATTCGAACCGCCGACCTCTGATTAGGAGGCTGACGCCCTAACCACTAGGCTATCACCGCTGCTGCCACTATAAATTTTACATCCGAAATATCACACATTACTTAAATTGCAGCCATTGTCTGCAGTCAAATGTAATTTGACCGTGCTGCTTAGAAACGACTTAGATTTCATACGCAATTGTAGCATTTCAAAAATAACTCAAAAAAGTTGCATACAATATCCGATATCCCGCAGTTGCGTCCACTTACTTCGAAAAAAAATTCAAAACATTCGAAGTTCAACGACACTAGTAAAGGTGTAATTACGAAAACTATTAGGAGTTTAGAAGGGATCTTAGAAATTGGGTTACCCGGTTGTTTCTTAGGCCCCCCGCCTTGTGCGTACGCTTGGTCAGTTTTAGACAATCAAACTTAACTATGACCCTTCATATTATTCAACTCTTCAACTTACATCTGCATGTAATAACACGGTAGGATTTTTATTTGATTTCAGCTGTCTATTTCTAACGATCTTGATTTTTGATTTGTGTAAAACGTTACTTAATCAAGGATTATGTACTTTAATATAAGGCACTCTTCACGTTTTTATTTAACTTTATTTATTTCATATGATATACCATCGATACCCTGTATTGGCGTTAAAAATATTACAATATAATGATTGTTTGAGCCGAGTACAGTTGTCATTGCAGGTATATACATCATTCTAATTTCATCACAGCCCGGTTACGCTGTCGCAACCAATTAGCAGAGCTAATAAATAGTCTGTCCGAAAAAAAAAATCTAATTTCTCCGGTTAAAAAGTTTTACATAGTTGTAAATAATAACAGTTTTATCTGACAACTTGCAGCCGAGATGAAAATAACCTTTGATGCATTTAACCATCTGCCGCACAAACGTCGGTAATCAGTAATCATGGACGATGCGAGGCCTGTGGAAGCTTCAATCAATTTTATTGCAAGTTAATGCATTTCATTCGTGTAACGTAAATCTCGTTTTCATTGTAATATTCGTAATGCGAACCGGCGCGTGCGCCACCCTTTGTGCTCACTCACCCTCGCGGACACTGACTCTAACGGTTATATTGATTTTTTAACTGTCATTTTTCCCCCAACCCACACTTAACTATATTAATTTCCTGTGACACTAGTAGTAATAAGAATTATATCATTTCATTTTAGTGTGTTCTATGGTAGGTGGCATATTGATATTTTAAATAAACTTAGTTCCTTATTAATTTCCCGTGACACTGTTAACATGACTTGGGTAATTTCATTTGTACTAACAAATGAACAATTGTGTAAAACCGAAATCAGGGTACGGTTGTTGTCTATCATGAATATAGCAATATTTCAAATTAAATAAAAGAGTCATTCCCCATTCTAATTAGAATTACGTAATAATAAGTAATAACTCAATTAATGCACGGTAATTAATCTCTTTGTGTAGCGATTTACCAACATTAACAAAAACAGAATATTTCAAATCAATAATTATTTAATTTTCATTTTGCTATTTTTGTAAAGAGATGGGGTACTTTGGGTTACTTTGCGATGACACTAAATTTCGTAAGTAAACTAGCACCGGTTCGGTACCCTATTATTAAACTTACCTCACATACTTGGAAAGCTGGTCCAAATCTCTATGAAAAGCCATCCAAACAACTTTATCAACTTTTTTATTTTATTTATTATGTTTATTACACTACCACATAAACAGTAAAAATAATACCGTGGAACACATTCCCACATACAACGATGGCCATGCTCGCAATAGGATTCAGGTTAAAAAAAAAGTATTAACGCTTCCGAAACACGATCGCGAAATCATCACGCTGTGGGTGATAAGAAAAAAAATGCTGTCAACACACGTGTTCAAATTTCCAAATATCAGTCAGATAGGGGAATAGTAACGGTCGCGGCTGTGGCATCTGCCAACCCCCGCGCGCACAATATTTATAGCACCCCTGAAATACCCCTACAACACCCCTAACTCTGTATCGGGTCACCGGAGGGTATACTACATCATCTGTTTATATTGTTTAAACACAGATCGATTTCAATGCGGGAAAGCACGCAATTTAGTTATTCAATTTTAAGTTTCTAATTTTAACCTGAACCGTTGATAGCTTTGTTATTAAGACATAGTTGGTTATATGTTAAAAGTATTGTCCAACTGGTAAACAGGATGACTTTAGAATAGAACTAGCTTCAAGACCACAGACGCCGCGTCTAATAATAATTCTTATCGAATCTAATATCTCGAATATAATAATTCTTTGAATTACCCGTAGAATAGCGATGCGATACCGTCTCTAGAACTAAAACTCGAAGTTACAAGTAACCGAAAAGGTCATCGTAATTAAAGTGAAACTAGCGCGTAATGCGCGCACTTGTTCCAGCAAAGTGCAGAAATGCGATTGCCGAAGTGGAAAGCGACATTACTGATGCAGTACGTTGCGTTTCTCACGGGCTTCACGTGCGTCGCCTACCCCAAGGAAACAGCACGTAGGATATGGTTCAGCGATCCTAACTGCCAACGCGTAAAAAGCGACCATTCGCAGGGTCCAACTCAATACCTAGAAACTAGATTCCTCGAGACTACCGGATCATACATTATTAACGAACCTCGGACGTCGCTGTGCTATACACTGATATCTGTAGATCGTACTGTGATTAAGACTTAACCTAGCCAATCAGATAAGAATATTTCGTTAATTAAAAAAGCATATTCAGTCATAGGACATTCATTTAGAATGTGACAGTGGTATTTGGCGTTTGATGACTAAAATGGCGGTTCAAAATTCTAGTGCAGTCTGCAAACAATGTTATAAAAGTTACTCCATAAAACTAATCACACATTAAGTCCTCCAAAAAGGTTAGGAACTTATGCTCGCTATACGAATTAATCGGCGTGTGCCGCTTTCACGCAGCAACGGAGCAACTGAAAGTTTTAAGGATTATATAAACGATAAAAAAGCTTGGGTATGAATTGCTCTGTCTCCATAGGTACTTATAATTTATTATTGATTATGTGAGATGGTGATAACGGAAAAAAACCCGGCTAAGTTTGTTGTGGGCTATTTCTTAGACCGGGGCGCGTTTGGAACCCTCATAGCTTTAGTTTTAAGTTTACGAATGTAGTTATGACCATCGAATCACTACTATGTAAATTATTGACGCGTCAAAAGTGCCTTGTAAAGGACAATTTGAATAAAGATTATTTGAATTTGAATTAGAGTGATTTTTGTCATATTTAATTAATATAATAGTAATAAAAGAACAGCGAAATATAAAGTTAGGAGTGAAATTAAAAAAGAAATGTAACGCTCGGTTTGACGCAAACGCACTTTCTAACGTTTGAATGCAATGGACAGATGAAAGTGGCATGCCGTGGTGGGATACAAACGAGCGAGATGGATGCAAATGTATTGTAACCATTTTGGATGAACGAAATTAGTACCGTAAGTCAGATTTCCTTGCTTTGTGGGTCACAACGGTATTTTTAGTAAATTGTGTTTCGAAAGGGTACATAAATATGCGAATTAAGGCGTTTTTTGTCTATCCGTGATATTGTTACGTAATAAACGGACGGAAAGACCAATTCTTTGCATAGCCAAAGTACTAATAATTTTTTATTCCTTTTTATATTCTATTGTACGGTATTTATTTAAAAAGTTCCGAAATATTACTCGGCCGTTTTAAAGTGTTATATTGCTTTCCACATGAATTACCTCTGATATGTTTTAAGGTCGGTGCTGAGAAAGTTTTTCTCGAGCATTTTTTAAAGTAACTTGTGGAGAACTCACCGGATCGATAAAAGAGCTTACATAATATTAATCCAATCAGTTTTGTTTCTTGTTGGTAAATGATTTATTTGCTTTAAAAATATCTTAAGTTTTAACAAGATTCATCATCATCATGATCAACCCATTGCCGGCCCACTACAGAGCACGGGTCTCCTCTTAATATGAGAAGCGTTTGACCATAGTCCACCACGCTGGCCATATGGGGATTGGCAGACTTCACACGCCTTTGAGAACATTATGGAGAACTCTCAGGCGTGCAGGTTCCCTCACGATGTTTCCCTTCACCGTTGAAGCAAGTGATAATTTTAATTGCTTAAAAACGCACATAACTCCGAAAAGTTACAGGTGCTCTCTCTCTAATTAGGAGGCAGACGTCTTAATCACTAGGCTATCACAGCTTCGCTAGCAAGATTAAGTAACTTATAATTACAATATACAAAATGTTATTGTACGTTTAATTCACCAGTTTCAAGGGTTCTTTTATTATTAATATACTTATTGTAATAAAGACTTGAAATTTCTTGACGCTTTAAATACTTTCACCCACATAGTCGAAGCACCATTTTAAGTACAAAAAACAGCTGATCACTTCTGTTCCGGACGGTGCGTTTGGTGTCTTGGCGTTTTTTCCATGGGAACCTCTTTTTACACGGTCTCAAAATGAACCCATTATATTCCTGGATGGCTAGTGAAAGTGACCCATTACTTTCGATTTCGTAGAAACGGTACACGAGTTAGAAAATCATAATAAATTACTTTGCAAATCACAGTCCCAACCTATTTGAGTACATACGAGTTTAAGATCATTATCATATAATATAGCTATATTTTTGCTTATTCCTTTGGTTCCCCGTTATTTGTTATTTGTTTTTTTTTCTCGTTTTCTTTTAATTATTAATATTACTTTTTTGTTGTTGTTGTTGTGACGTCACTCTGGTCTTAGCTGACCTGAAATCAGTGACTTTTTTTTCATATAAGGTACGACATTTGCTGAGCTAGATACTGGATGAGTTGGTGTTACAGACAGACATAAAATTTGATTCGAATATGATGTAACACGATATGAAAATATATAAACAGTCTTTATTTCTAATATGTATAAAATTTAAGCACTCTAATGATTTTTAGTTTGTATTTATTATGCATGCCAGATTTTCGAACATACAAAAATTTATTATTATTATTTTATGCTTAATAACTACTAGCACTATCTACCCCCTATTCTGTTACTTTTCTAACAGTTGACAACCGGTGTTGGCTATAGAAAATAAGCGTTGAATGTAGAACTGTAGCAGACCCAACCTTTACTCACTTTACGGAACATCTTTGTCAGTATGTAGGTTACTAGCCATGACCAAAATTAATCCAGCATCCTAGAAACAGCTTGCATTGCTACAGTGCGCTATCATCATGATCAACCCATTTACCGGCTCACTACAGAGCACAGGTCTCCTCTCAATATGAGAAGGGTTCGGCCATAGTCCACCACGCTGGCCGAGTGCGGATTGCACGCACATAAAAACGCACATAACTCCAAAAAATTGGAGGTGCGTGCCCGGATTCGAACCGCCGACCTCTGATTAGGAGGCTGACGCCCTAACCACTAGGCTATCGCCGCTTAGTGCGCTATAAACAAACATAACTGAGAACTGCAAACACCCTTGTTCAATAAAATAATTGATGTTAACTCGCTAAACAATTAACAGACATCTGTAAGCACCGTACCATAAACGGGCTTTCCCATGAAGTTTCCCTTTTATTATAACATTAAACAATCATATATTACCGATATCCGTAATTACACAAAATACAAAATGGTCCATTTATGTTACCAAGGGGAAGCTAACTGGATAACTAAATTTGTATTTTATTGATGATGGTAGATTTACGCTCGACTACGCACTTGCCTGTCAAATGGTAGTTTTAATCTAAATGTATAATTTATGTACCTTTAGAGACAGTATAGTACCTACCTACTTAAACACTTAATAGCCAAGGTAAATAGTAGACAATGTAAATAGCTGGCAGAAAACCTCTCTCTACCAAACCTACCAAACCTAAAGGTAAAAACAAACTAAACATTTTGTACTAAATATTCCCCTTTTTACATTCATCATGATGAACCCATTACCGGCTCACTACAGAGCACGGGTCTCCTCTCAATATGAGAAGAGTTTGGCCATAGTCCACCACGCTGGCCATGTGCGGATTGGCAGACTTCACACGCCTTTGAGAACATTATGGAGAACTCTCAGGCATGCAGGTTTCCTCACGATGTTTTCCTTCACCGTTGAAGCAAGTGATATTTTAATTGTTTTAAAAACGCACATAACTCGGAAAAGTTAGAGGTGCGTGCCCGGATTCGAACCGCCGACCTCTGATTAGGAGGCTGACGCCCTAACCACTAGGCTATCACCGCTTATACTTATTACTTTTTACATTACGTACTTCATATTTTATCCCAGGTTGTGCTAGGTTGCCTGGTAGAGATAGCTTTTTAGTGATAAGGCCGCCCAGTGCACCTATTATTGGATCATTACAGCTTTGCTAACTACTAAGGGAGTATCACTAATTTGAAAACCTTAGTAATTAGTCAAACCTAGAACCTCTCACATATACCATATTGAGCCATAAAGGTCTTCATTTCCCACAGCGTTTGCTTCTGTTTAAACAATCATTAACATTATTTATTTACCTTCGATATCTATATATTTTTTTCAATACCCCAATCTATGCACACAGGGATTCTGTCTATCAATATATCACCCTAGTTAAACGCTTTCCCATGAGCGCGATCAATGGGAACACGTGCGTTGGGATGCCCAGTTCCCGCACTTCGATATGGTTCAATGGGATTCCTTTATTGGACATTTACCACCTACTTTTTTATGTGTCCCTAGTAGCTCAAGTCTCAAGAATGACCATAACATTGCTAAAGAGTATTAAGGTCGCGTTAACCACGCATTTTCAAAAACCGGGTTATGAGTAAACTATTTATTTTTATCGTCAATCCGTTGGTTACGAGAGAAAAGGACAAACAATTAAGCTATCGGCTATGGTACCCTCCCCTTTTGTTGAGCCATGATAATTAATTAATCAGCGATATCTATAATTTCCCAATACCCCAAACGGTCCAGTCGATGCACACCGGGTCAGGTAATTGTATATCAGCAATATATCACCCTAGTTAAACGCTTTCCCATGAGCGGGATCAATGGGAACACGTGCGATGGGATGCCCAGTTCCCGTACGCCGATATGGTTCATAGCGTTTTCGTTATTGGCCGTTTAACTGCAACCCATTTATGCGTCCCTAGTAACCGAAGCCTTAACAGACTAGATAGTTTCATAGAACATTCAATAAACACACTTTATTTTGCATTTATAATTTTGGTGCGTTATTTTATTGTACATCTATAGGTATAGGTCTATGTAATCGTAAATTCAAATACGCCTTGCGATACTAATATGTATACAAAATACAGAAGTTACTATACTAGATTATATATAGTTTAGATTTTTATTAATTTATTTACTTACGAAAAACATCAAAATTAAATTGATTACAATATATAAGTATTTTCAACGTTATTTGATTTTTCTTTCCCTGGTAACATAATCGACAGGAAATTATTATACAGGAAAATTCAAATTTACCAACGGGTAAAATCAGTGGATAATTTCCAAATATGAACATTATAAAGTTTTCCTGTATCTATTTTCGAAATGGGAAGTTTTAGTACCACTTTGTCAGTTTTATAGTTTATCAACCTCAAGAATTGCTGGTTATAGAAGTTTAGATAAATTTGAGCTTCAAACGGATTTAAAAGCATTTTACTCCGACGTTACAGTCTTTGATGACCATAAATTATTTATATATTACTTAGGATAGTTCTGGTCATGCTCAAAACCCAAAATATTTTCTTCCATCGAATTTCGTCAAACTCAGTCCATTATTACCAGTTCGTTTTAATTGTTTTAAATTGAACGCGTCAATTTCAATTTAGAAACGCGCCGGATTTTTATTCCATTCTGACAGCTGTCCAATGCGAATAAATGCACATAAAAAACACCTCGACGACTAAAAATTTAAAAATAAATGCACCGCGACAAAGAAAAAACCTCTTTTGTCAGTATATCACGACCGTGTGGTAAAAAAAAAATATATCGACACGCGAAGGTTATTGTTTTAGTGGTTTTTGTGTTCGAAATTTAAATAAAAACGGTGTGTTCCGCACCGTGCGCATAAAGATAACCAACTGCGAAGGAGTCCGGTAAAGTTCCAGTGAGGGTTGTGTTTTATCGATTTTGTACTTACATTCTATCACTATGAGCGTTTTGTAACTACTAGGTAGGGAAAAATAAAAGTTGAAAACGCTTAAATAACAAATTTTATTTAAAAAATTAATTTTAACATTTATTTTTTTCAGACTGTCTTTTTAAGCTGTTGTAACCCTATTGGTTGCCACAGCGTAACCGGGTTGTTTGGTGAGTTTCGAAAAGAAGCTCTGCCAGAAGAAATATTGAGCCCTAGGGCACGAAGATCAGGGGATGACGGGGGGTCGGACGGTTAAACTTAATAGGTTTTCACTTCGCTTATGACGTCTCAACACTATGTAGTATACTTCTTTAAAAATTATTTTTCTTTATTATCGGTAATAGTGATCGCAAAAATAAGTGAAAAGGATCTGTTTTGTATGAATAATTCTTATTTCGTTGTTATTCTTACCGTTGGTCAACTGTCAAGTTGTACACGATTCGGAAGTCACACTAACGACCCCGTGAGAACGTATGTAACGTATTAGACGTAATTACACCTGCAGGTCCTTTAATGTAATGCAGTCACATTTTTGGTCCTATAATGACAGGACAGGTATAATTTCCTCTATATCTCGACTTAAAATTACTTGTGTTGAATCTAATGATACTTGGTTTAATAGTACTCTTAAACCGTTTTTACATTATTCGATTCGATTTATGTGAAATAAATTCAACCTGTTTGCACGTATGCAACACACTTTCGATAAAAAAATATACAACCAATTTAAGAAAAAAAAAAAACAAATAAGATACAGCGTTTTGTATGTGACTTTAGAACCTAACTATGGCCCAAATACATACATACTGGTTTATTTATTGTACTTGCCTATTGTGGCATGGCTTTCATAATATGGCTTTAAAAAGTCTATTTATTGCTTTACGGCGGTACAATTTGACTTTTTGATGCCCTAACCTGACTTCTTTTAAGACGCACTCATAGACACTTATTCGAGTAGGTAGCAATAAAAAGTTTACTTGTAAATTCAGTTTTTTTTTGTAAAATAATTTAAAAGTTTTCTATAGTATATGGGTAATTGTAAATCCCAATCGGAATAAAGCACTATAGATAAAAAATTACATTTACTCATAGATAATTGTTTTTTTAGTTATCAATAGTATTCAGCAATCGTAAATCCCAATCGGAATAAAGCACCATAGATAAACTTTTTTTTTTTGTATATTGATAAAATCGGTCTCGAATACCGATATCGTATCGCATAATATAAAATGACCGTTACCGTTACTGGATGTAATTGCATACATGCAGTTCGATATCCGACGAAATTAGATATTGAAACCTGGAAACCGCAATGCAAGAGATCTGCGAGAGACCTTATCGTAATACCGTGTAATTTAAGATTAGATATCTAGATTATCTAGTCTTCTGTAACACTGGCTGATACACGCGACTTCGTCCGCTCGGAGTTCAGTTCACGTTTACTGTGGTAAGGTGTAGTAAATGCTTCACGCCAGAGAAATATATATTATGTATATTTTATCACATTATAGGTATACTTACCTAGACGAAAGACCTTGCTTTATGCCTTGACATGTTCTTCAAGGCAAAGGCTAGACAATGTCCATTCATTTTATACTGAAATAAACTTCAAGAAAATCCAAGAATTTAGGTTTCTTTTTTTCATTTTTTTTGTTGTTTATGCCATCGTTCGAATTATCTTATCATTCCCAATAGTTAAAAAAAATACATATATTTAACAAAATCGACATTACAGGTTTTTTTTGTACATATCGCGGGTTAAAAAGAAACGTATACAATTTAGAAATCAAGAACAGACGAATTGACAATGCCAATAAATTTATACTGAAATAAAGAAAAGAAATCAAGAAAATTCTATACTTAGGGTTTTATTTAATTTTTTCTTTTGGTTATGCCATCGTTCAAATAATCTTATCATTCCCAATATTTAAAATTAAAAAAAAAAATAACAAAATCAACATCACAGATTTTTGTTGTATATATATCGTGGGTTAAAAAGAAGCGTGTATATAGGAATCAAAAACAGGCGAAGCCAGTAACAAAAAGCGACATGGCAACGTTATAAAAACAGTATACACCCAGCCACCATATTGATACAGACAGACTCAGACAAATATTTCCATCATTATGTTAATCGCATTCAACTTTGTTGTCACCTCGAGCAAGGGCGTGAAAACCCGTGATGTATAGCTTAATTTCTCGGTCAATACAAAATAGTACAAGAGACAGTGGATATTTTTGAGTAAACACATCAGATTTGTGAAATCAGAATTTTTTAGTTTTCTTTGCCAAATATCGCTGTACCATTATTATCTATGTCTTTTTACTAAAAAAAAGTTAAGTCTTGTCATATCAAAGAACAAGTATGCGATGCAAATGTCATTAAAGTTATTAAAAACGTTCTTCCCGCAAACAAGCAATATACAAGTAAATACATAATTAAAAATTAAAACCGCAGTACATACATGAATAATACTGTTGGCGTTCATGTTTTACTTTCAAGTTACATCTCAAACTTAAGCTACGAGTATAAATAAAACTCCAAAAGTCGGTGAGAAACTTAATACCAGATGATTTATTTTGTAATCGTTAAAACATTTTCACATCTCGAAACATAGAGAAAACATTGATCTTAAAAAGGTGCTGTAGTTATTATATTTGTTAATAGTTTGTTATTATACCTTTTTTTTTACGGCTATCTCATCTGGGGGTTGATGATGCAGTCTAGGATGGTAGCGTGCTAATCTGTTAAGGGTGTGGTAAACCCACACTCCAAATCATCCAAATCATCATGCTGCAACGCTAAATCGCTTGACAACATGTCTTCCACCAGACCACATTATTGTCTCCCATCAGACCAAACTCGAGCTGGCTCGAGCTTGAACACAGGACCTCCAATTTTATAAAGCGAAAGCGCACGCATTGCGCCACGGAGGTCTTGATAGTTATTATTACCCATTGGCTCCTAGACTATAACGTCCCGGCTGATGTGTATAAATCAAATGTCACTAGCACATTATTTATTCTGATACCAGCACTTGAAAAAAAAAGGACAACTGACCACTCGACGCGCGGTCGGATTAGACCTCGCTTATGCATTTAAATGTATTTCTGTTCAAGACACCATTGTATGAGATCTTGCGACTCTAACTGAATTCATTGGTGATAGATTAACGTATTCTATGCACCATTAACGATGGTGTCCATATCACAATTTAACGGTAAATTACTTAATTATTAATAAATAATTATAATTATTAATAAAACGGTAACGGTATTCATTTTTGTCTGACGGGTACATAAGGCCGTGGTTAGTTACCCTATTTATTGGGGGGGGGGGGGGTCCTCCTCCTGAGATACCCGATTGCTGGGAAAAATCTAGTGTTATGTGGAATTTCTACCCACTAAAACCACCACCACTTGTACTTGTAAAAAAAATTTAATATTGGTAATTAGTGCAAATTCCTTATTTCAATAATCGTAGTACCAATATGTAAATTAAAATAACGAAAAACATTACAAATAATTTTTTTTTTTATTTGTTAAACAAAAAGATTTCGCAAACATTTTTATTCGAGTACGTTACTATGTTAAGGCTAAATCTAATATAGTTTTAGGTAGCTAATGGTGATGTCCTATGACAGCGATGTTTGTAACAAAAACTACCGGCAAATAATCAGAAAGCTGTGATAGCCTAGTGGTTAGGGCGTCAGCCTCTTAATCAGAGGTCGGCGGTTCGAATCCGGGCACGCACCTCTAACTTTTCGGAGTTATGTGCGTTTTTAAACAATTAAAATATCACTTGCTTCAATGGTGAAGGAAAACATCGTGAGGAAACCTGCACGCCTGAGAGTTCTCCATAATGTTCTCAAAGGCGTGTGAAGTCTGCCAATCCGCACATGGCCAGCGTGGTGGACTATGGCCAAAACCCATCTCATATTGAGAGGAGACCCGTGCTCTGTAGTGAGCCAGTAATGGGTTGATCATGATGATGATGATGATGAATCAGATTTTTGATACAATTACTCTTAATTTAATATGATTGTAATGGCAGCTGTTTTTTTGGCATTATTTTTGACAGCATCTTAAAATTATTTTTTTCTATAATAAGATTGCATGAATAAACTTCCTTAATGCTCTTACGAAATCAGGAGTCACGACCCTGGGAAAAACTTTCGAACGTAATGCAAACAATCGACCTTTAACTACTTAAGTAATTCAATATCAAACAAGCAAATATGCATATACTACAGGTCCTCGAGGGTCTATTTACTCTGCTACCCGAAAACTTAAACTGTAGGGACACCGGCTGAGATCTATAGAGCGTACTTTGGCTTTGCACAATTAGAACGAGACAGAATTATGTCGGACATACCTTTGTATTCTTTATCGTTTAAGTCAGACGATAGGTACGCGCTTTATTGATCTCGGCCTGAATGATATTGAAATAGAAAACGATAAAAGATTGTAAACATTTTTTATAAGAGAGGTATTTTTTTTTTGTACACGGCAAGCTAGCCCTTGACAGCATCTCACCTGATGGTAAGTGATGATGCGGTCTAAGATGGTTTGTAGCATTGCAGCAATTTCGAGATATAAATACGAATTTTTGACGTCCTCCGTGGCGCAGCGCGTGCGCTGTTGCATTTTGAGGAGGTCCTGGGTTCGATTCCCGGTTCGAGTCTGGGCCTGGGTGTCTTCGGCCGTGGCTAGTTACAACCCTACCGACAAAGACGACGATGGCGAGTAGACACCAATTATGGGTTTACCATACTCCTATCATCAGTTATAATCAGGTGAGATTGCCGTCAAGGGCTAACTTGTATTAGATAAAAAAAAAATCAAATAAAAAAAATTACATTTGAACAATAGTTAAGTCTTCAATAAAAGTTGCTATGTGGCTCTTGTCATAAAGTTAGGCGACCCGTTCCATATGTCCATATTCGCCTTAAAGTAGCACCTTGACCACCTAAAACAAATTTCTAATCAAACAATCACAAGCTTAAACACGCTGAATATACGACACGCCCTTGCAGGTCAAAGCAAACGCGATCGCCACAGTGTTTGTTCAAGAAACTCCAGTGTACGTGATCCCAAATAACTATAGACTTAGTGCGTAGGTGAGTGGATGGGGATATGTTGTCGAAATTTCTAGAGTATGTTGACCTTGCCGCTTTCTCTTATGAGTTATGATCTCAGCAGCCCTGGTCTTGTTTCGTAACCACTCGTTGGTATCGCCGTTAAGTTAGGTATATTTCAATACTAAAGTTAAGTGACCATTTAACAATGGTAAAGATTAAGAGGTAATGGCACATGGTTCAGGGCTTAATTGAGCCCCCCCCCCCCCCCCATACAAAATCAAAAATATATAATTTGTGTATTACTACTGTACTAGCTTTAGTTTAGATAATTTATCTCTAAGATGTAACTTACTATATCCCTGAAAGGAACTACCCTCTGCAATACAGGTTTTCCTAGTGCAGAGGGTAGGGACAAATTATTATTGTAAATCGTTTTTGAACAATAAAATATTATCTATTACATATCTATTGATATTAATGGCGATCGGCCCAGAGCCGAATTGAGCCTCCCTCCCCATTCCAATACAAAATCCAAAATATATAATTCATTTCTGTAGTAGGTAAATATCTATTGATATTTATCGGCTTGAACTCCCAGATAAAGACGCCAGACATTGGTCCAGGGCCTAATTGAGGGCGCAAACATGGTCAACCCATTACCGGCTCACTACAGAGCGCGGGTCTCCTCTCAATATGAGAAGGGTTTGGCCATATACCACCACGCTGGCCATGTGCGGATTGGCAGACTTCACACGCCTTTGAGAACATTATGGAGAACTCTCAGGCGTGCACGTTTCACGTCACGATGTTTTCCTTCACCGTTGAAGCAAGTGATATTTTAAAACCCCCCAACTTCAAAAATATACAATTCATTTGTATAGTACATATCTATTGATATTAATGGCGATCGGCTTGAACTCCCAGATAAAGACGGTCCTTCATTGTTCTAATGGCAAATAGATTAGTGGTGGAGTGTAAAACGCAGCCTCTGTGAACTCAGAATTAGGATAACAGTAGTTTGACACATACCGCCTAAGACCGTGAAGATTCCCCCACCACGGAACTATTACACAAAGACCTATGTTCAAAAAGTAACTACCTTACAAGTTAGTACACGTAAATCCAACTAATTCTGCTAGTGTAGTTATTTCATGCGGCGTTAACCGCTTAAATTCACGTTAAGTTATTTGAGATATCTACAACTATTCATATCATTCCTACGTTTGAACTCACTAATGTAGTCATACTACAATCTTACGTCTAACGCGCAATCAGATTGAGAATGGAGATTGCTTGATTACCAGATCGTCTTTCCATATCATTACCCGCCACCCTGCACCTTTGATCTCAACCCTTAGATCTGACAGATACGTAACACCACGTGTGAACTCCCAACTCTTCTAATACAATCCTCTATTCTCAATCTGACACCGCATTCTTTTTAACAATTCACATTCTTCCAGACAATTCAAGTGTCACAAATGTCCGACATTTCAACTCTCAAGTTCCCCCGAAATGATGGATCGGTGTATGAATGGGGATTTATGTTAATGTCGAAATTGAAATGTTAATTCGTCATAATTATTGCTTCGAGTGCAACAGACGTACAACGGAATAAATAGTAATGATCGTTTCGAGTATTTTCACACATTTGTTTGCGTGTTTCTTATTGTTAACCGTCCGTACGGAAAAGATATTCTTTTCACTAAAAAACCCTCAAGTAAACCAAAGTACACTTTAAATATACTACGCTTAAAATAATACTGGTCTATAAATATAACTTTAATAAAATATTTTATATAATATAAAGAATTTGTTGACCAATATACACGTAAGCTTAGCCCTTACGAAGGAACTCGCTAACCTTAAGAACTATCCGTTTTTATATTGAGCATAGTTTGCGGCTATAAAACATTAGATATCGAAACAATATGAAACCAAGCATAATATTCCCATAACAGCCCATTCATTCATCATGTCAAACAATTCGCTCTTCACACCAGTAATAACCTTTTTGGATTCGTTACACACAGATAATAATATATACTTGTCATTTCCGTTGTACGCTTCAATCTAAACTGACGTTTCTCAGAGTAGCCCATCCTTTTCAAACGGTACCACGTCGAAAATTATACCATTACTGTACCAAGCTGTCAATCTAAAAAAAACAACATAAAAATTACTTAACTAAACAATGGTGAACTAATACGATAAACCAACAAGTTCTTTGCATAATACTATCCCATGAGTAAAATCCTTTCCTTTAGCCGCGTGCTAATGGAGTATTCAAACTTGAAACTATAGGGGTCGTTATATGAAAGAATTTTTATTGTAAGTGTTAAAGGTAAATAGTAAACACGGCGTTCATATTCAAGTATAAGTTAAACTAACAAACCCTTTGACCTCTTTGTGTTTATCTTTGATTGTCATATATATAGGTAGATGATACTATACGTTACGTTGTATAAAAGTATCTAGTATCGTGGTCCGCGCTGATACTTCGCTTGCTCGACCTTCCTCAGTCGTGCTGTCGAATGCAGGCACCGTCCGACCCCCCCGTTATCCCAAACGTCGCCTAAGCCGAGGTTCGGCCTCACAGGAGGCGCCCTTAGGCAGACGTTCCCTTAGTTTCTTCGATCCCTAGGGCTCAAAATTTCTTCTGGCAGAGCTTCTTTCCGAAGCTCGCCAAACAGCCCGGTTACGCTGTGGCATCCAATAGGGTTAGCACAGCTAATAGTTAGTCAGTCCGGAAAATAAAATCGATTGCATTTTTTTTTCAAAACCTATCATTAAAGATAATTAAAGTAATTATGGTTATCAAAGATATTCAAAGATAAATAAGTAAAAGACAGATTCATACAAAAATTCGTGTCTAGGGCGCTTCGACTGAACGAAAAATGAATTGTATTATTATACAAAACGCCCTTCTCAAGAAGCCGCGACAATAAAAATATGGGATTGTCAAAAGGTAATATTAATATTTCATTTTCATAGTTACATTAAAAGATAAGAATGAGTGATATAGAATTACCATTTGAATTTTAGATATACTTTCGTTGTATGACGGAGAATGTATAATTGAGCTAATTGTGTGGAAAAATATGAATATTGATTGCGAGAACCGCCTCGACGTAAAGAAAAAAGGGTCCGATTGGCATTTCAATCTCTGTATTAGTCACAGTGCTCGGATAACTTGATAATATTATCGCGCCTCTTTTATTTACATATATATAACTTTTTTTTATACACTACAAGTTAGTCCTTGACCGCTATCTCACCTTGTGGTAAGTGATGATGCTGTCTAGCATGGTAGCGGGCTAACCTGTTAGGAGTATGGTAAACCCACGCTCCTACGCGCTACTCCTAATTGGTTACTACGCGCATCGTGCCGGAACGCTAAATCGCTTGGCACACGTCTTTATCGGTAGGGTGGTAACTAGCCACGGTCGAAGCTTCCCACCAGAGCAGACTCGAGCCGGGAATCGAACCCAGGGCCTCCAACTTTATAATGCGACAGCGCACGCACTGCGCCACGGAAGTCGTTACTTATGTTACGTGCCATCGTGAGATGGTGACGATAAAAATAATACTCCATTCCATCCTTTGGATATGTTCTAAGATTTTGTTTTAGAAAGTTTAATGTAGTTTATAGGCGTTTGATTAGAGAAAGTTTTGAACTTTTTTTTTCGCTTATCTAAAACTAGATTATCTATTTAATAATTATTCAACATCATTTATTTTTCCTTACATATTTGAAACGCCTACTTGTAGGTTAGTGGGTGAGCAGTTGGTAAATAATTAACGAATGTATCTTGTTGAATATTCTAGTATTGATAATTTGGTTACATACTTAATTAAAATTTAAATACAATTATGATAGCAACGCTATCTGTCTATGTCGGTGTTTCTGTTTTTAAAGACGTGTCGCTAACCGATTTAGCATTCCGGCACGATGTCGCGTAGAAACCAACTAGGAGCGTGGGTTTACCATACTTCTAACAGGTTAGCCCGCTACTATCCTAGACAGCATTATCACTTACCACCAGGTGAGATAGCCGTCAAGGGCTGACTTGTAGTGTATAAAAAAAAAAAAACCCATTTTGAACCCTAAAGGGTTTACTAGTAGCCACTGAAGCGTTCCATCGCCCTCCTAGTTCACCAGACCAGCTCCAATACAACAAATTATAGCACAGTTCATCCCAAATAAAGCAGCAAGTTAAAATGGACTTCTAAGATTATAGATTACATTGTTTGGTACAAGTGAAGGTGATAAAAAAACGTTAAAAATACTAAGGCCCCACAAGTATGCCAAGCCAGATTAGGCACGGACAAACTGACACCGTTATTGAGGCCCTACGGGTTACCGTGAACCTTCTAACGGTATAAAAATTACACACAGTACCACCTTAAAGCCTTGGAGCCGAGACCTGCGACTGGTTATCTTGATAATCCCTACTTAATCTATAAACCGTGTGCCTTCATAACCTGTATAGTTTACAGTCTTGAGTTCAATGTCCGGCAATCTAAAAATTCCCAATGTTACCTACCCTCAATTAGGAAATATACATAGAACTAAATTTATCAAGTCTAAATTAGTCAAGTCTATTATGCGTTAATCATAATAATCTAACTAAAATAATCTAACTAATCATAATATATTTTAATTCCGTATTGTGTTTATCATATAAATTAATACTTAAAAAAGAAAACAAATATTGCTATTTTTTTTTTGAAAAAAAAAATCTTTACTTTGCTCAACCAAAGTTAGTGTTAAAAAGAGACATACTTATGTTGGACACATGACGTCTCGTTTTTAACTGTCTCTTAAGCCGGAGGTAAGGCTGAGCTAGTTTTACAAATCTTTGTCTCAGCATTGAAAATTCAAATTCGTTTATTGCATGAAAGTGGTACATTCATATGAAGATCTTAAGATTAAAGGGTAGCCTAACACATTCGGCCTAAAAGGCGTGCAACAAAAATCTTACAATGAAAAAACAATAATGTCAATTTAAAATTAAAATAAGAGTTATGAAACCAATTAATAAAATGATATTAAATAGTAATAAAGATTTAAATAATTATTTAGGCTAAAATTAAATGTCGTATGTCCGAATTTGAGGTCCAAAAGTATTTGAGGAAAATTGTAACAGATACCCACGCAACCATCTCCATTTCACCGTTAATAAAAAAAAAGAATCTGTCTTAATATAATTTATTTCGGCACTCTTTGTCACATAATAATCCAATTATTCACGCCTTTCTAAATAAAGTACTAGTTTCTCAAAATACAAGTGGGTATCTGTTTACCCGTAATAGAGGTTCCGTTATACCGAATTACAATTGTTAGCGATTCACAGAAGCTACAATTACAGTAGGTAGGTATTTTACACAATGATAAGAAATACGAGTCACGTATAACATCAGCCTATTAAATGATGGTTAGAGACTGTTTCTCTTGATCGTTGTTTCGGTTCATATCGTGAACAACCCATTGCCGGCGCACGGGTCTCCTCTCAATATGAGAAGGGTATGGCCATAGTCCACCACGCTGGCCATGTGCGGATTGGCGGACTTCACACGCCATTGAGAACATTAAGGAGAAATCTCAGGCGTGCAGGTTTCCTCACTGTGTTTTCCTTCACCGTTGAAGAAAGTGATATTTTTTTTTTTTTTTAAACGCACATAACTCTGAAAAGTTAGGGGTGAGGTGAGAGGCGTGCCCGGATTCGAACCGCCGACCTCTGATTAGGAGGCTGACGCCCTAACCACTAGGCTATCACCGCTTCCGTTCATATATATAAAGCAATCCATTAAAATCAATCAAAATACTTTATTGCACACAAAATTAAAATCAAACTATTGCAATATATATCCATCATTATCAATCTATTATAATCCACTTCTGGGCAAAGGCATCCTACCTATCTCTTAATAGGAGAGAGAGAGTTTTCAGAACATACAACTATATTGACTTTAGACGTAACATTATTGAATTATATAATTGTACTTAAACATATTTGTAAATAAATTAATACTTTACTGCTAATTCTAAAAAAAGCCAAAAAAAAAAAATATTTTTAGCTAACCAATCTTGGACATTAATGTTTCAATTTTTTTATTATATTATGTGATTAGTTTGTAATTGATTTTTCGACCTATCTTTTATATTTTTATCAGGTGAATTATATTATATAATATTTTGCACCAATTTTAAACGTGTAAAAAGCTAAACATTCACATTAGCTCACTACGTTAAAAATGGTTTTGAAAAAATTTGTTGGTTTTGCGTAATAAATAAATAAACGTAACCTTACTAAAGAAAAGTTATAATTATATTTTAATGAATACTTAAATAAAAGAACTTCTGGAGACTGTTTAGATTTGGTTAAATACGCGCGGTTCTAAGGCGGTAGATCGGAAATGGAGTCGCAAACAAATGCTAGTTACAACTAAAACTGTAACGGAAGCAATTGTTTTTTGTGCTCGAAAGTTGAACCAAAAGATTGTAACTGTAAAAGAAAATCGCTAATGTTAGATTCGCAGTGACCACTGTCTTAGCGGCGCCTTGGGGGTCGACGAACCGACGCCTGCGTGTTATTGAACGTACACGGCTTAGCGCACGTAACTACGACGAAAGCACAAAAAAAAAAATTTACACCATTTTGTGTGACGCCCTCAAAAAATTTAAAAAAAATAGTTTTTTTTTTACAAGAGTTCGTTTTGTCATACCGAATGGTCAAATCCAAAAAAATATATGTATTTGCATAATTACCATCACGCTTACAATACAAAATACATATAACACTAATATACCAAGAATTGTTAAATAACAAGAAAAAGTTTTATGATTGACTATTGCTAATTATATAATTTATAAGTTTTTATACATTAAAATATTTTTTACGATTTATATCCATACACAAAACATTAATGAATTAAACGAATGCGTTCCTCCTCCAAATACAGGTTATTTTTTGTATTATTTCTATTGTTTTGTAATGCAATTGTGATAACAAAGTATCCACCCTTATTCTAGAATAAGATCAGACTTAACACAAGTGTTACACTGAGATCCAAGTCCTAAAGGCAATTATATATTGTGATATCATACAAGCTAGGCAACTCTCAACATGCCCGTGTACGTGAAGCCGCGGCCTTAAGTGACGGTGGCAATAATTAACGGTACAACGGCGACGCCTTTCGCGCAGTTCTATTCCAAATTCAAATAATGCGCCGCGTACGCGACGTCCGCGTAAACATCGCCTTGTTGTTTGTTTACGCTCAAACTTGTTTGTTGTTAAACAATTTTGCGTCAGAATTGTTTAACAACAAACATTGCTTTCTATGTTGCGTTTAGAAAGGATGTTTTTTTTTTTTTTCATTTTATTTTTTCAGCACAATTATCTGTACTACTACCGAGTGGTAGTATTATTTTGCGTATATACGATACTAGCTGTTGCCCGCGACTTCGTCTGCGTAGAATTGCTGATTCCTCTTGAGATTGAGGTTACTTGTGCGGCCAATGCCCTGCTTCAGAAAGTAAGCTACAGGTAAATATCAAATTGCCGATTTTCGTGTTTCTAAATTAAAAAACATAGGACTTTCATACAAACTTCCAACCCCTATTTTACCCCCTACGGGGGGAATTTCCAAATATCCTTTCTTAGCTGACATCTAATAACTATCAACTACCTACTTGCTAAATTATAGCAATAATTTTTGAGATCTCGTGAATCAGTAAGTATGTAAGTAAGTGACCTTTCGCTTTTATATATATAGATTCAACGAATACCAAGTGAATACAGTGAATTGAATTTTATTCAGTCGCTTGTAACTCGATAGAACTGTCCAGTGCACCGGAGCACTTTGCGTGACGCAATACATGCAGATTTTTTAGGTAGCATAGATTTCAAAACCTGATATATGGTCGAGAACGAATCCTAATAAATCTCCAGTCACTGTTTTCGAAATGCGACCATCTGGCAGTATCATATCGCCATTGATAAATATTTATCCATTCATCCATCCATTAAATTTTCTAGCATTACACGCGTCGATATTTATTATCGTTGATATGAAAAATCGAAGAACTTAAATCAAATCAAAATAGCTTTATTCATATAAACCTGTTACAGGCATCTATGAATCGTTCGTATATATCACATTTTTCATTATTTCTAATCGTGAAGTGATGGTGATAACTACACTCGCCAACTTAAAACTAAAGCTAAGAGGATTCAAATCGCACCCAGGTCTAAGAAGAAGCCCACAACAAACTTAACCGTTTTTTTTTTTACCTATGAACCTATGAAGTTAGAGCAATTGACACCCAAGCTTTCTTATCGTTTATATAATCCTTAATATCGTAACATGATCTTGCTATAAGCTTTCATTTTGTAAAAATTTTGAACTTATTGATAGACATCTCCAAGATATATAAATTAAAATACAATTTTCTTTGAATGAGTTTATAATTTTGTGCAGCCAAGAACAAGCTTAGAAGCAAGACCATCTTACACAATGATGTATTCTTTTATAACATTGGTTTTATTACCATCTTCTATATATTAATATGACCTTTATTATATGATTATAAAGGCTTAGTTGCCTGAAATAAATGAAAAAAAATACTTCTTGATTTTTTTTACATTACAAATCATCTGCATTTTTATATATAATCAGCTATATGTGGTGATCGCAGATAACATATGAATACTACTCGTTATACGTCATGTGATATCAAAGCTTATCAGGCGTGCACCTATGTAAATATGAGTAAATAGTGAGTGAGAATACATGAAACCCACGTGCGGGTATAATATTGACTATGCTGCAATGCCATCAAACATACATAACGACAAACCTAGTAACTTATGTCACTCAACTTCATAAGCGAACCCAAAACTTTTTTTAAAGATTTTGTATAATGCAGCGACCGATTTTCGACGACCTCCTTGGCGTATTCATCATCAACATCATCATGATCAACCCATTATCAGCTCAGTACAGAGCACGGGTCTCTTCTCAATATGAGAAGGGTTTGGCCATAGTCCACCACGCTGGCTATGTGCGGATTGGCAGACTTCACACGCCTTTGAGAACATTATGGAGAACTCTCAGGCGTGCAGGTTTCCTCACAATGTTTTCCTTCACCGTTCAAGCTTGTGATACTTTAATTCAAACATTAATAAAAGGTTATTTGCATTTTAATTGATTTTGTATTGTGTTCAATAAATTGTACTGGTCCATGTTAGTTAGCTTTGATCTTAAACTTAATAATTAGAACTACAGTTAAATCATTTAATCCACGGGTATGAGTACGGGTGTTAAGGAACTGCATTTCTGTACGCTTTATGTTATGTGTCATTAACCGTTCGTTGGCCAAAAATGGCCACAAAACACCCACAAAAGATAGTTTACAAACAAACGGTTTTGTCCCTCTCCAATTTCGAGTGTACGAGCGAGACGATAGTACACGCGTTATGCCTTGGAGGACGCCCGTTCGACGAAGGTTATTCAACTTTTGACGATTTATGAAGAAAATTGCAAATAAAATTTTCTTCGTATAATTTCACGTTTTACGATATCGCTGTCGATTGCGTGAACGTTTTTGTTAGAATAAATTTTATGTGAAACTATATATTGAATTATTTTTTTGATCGATTTCTATGTGATAATTCGTACACGTAAGGGATTTAATTAAAATTGCAATATCTTTTCAAATGAATTTCAAGATTACAGATAAACGCAATACCGCGTCGCAACTCTTATTAGGTGGTAAAGTCCAAAAATTCTGCTTCTAGTGCTTTCATATATTTTTAGCAAAAGGGTTTTAACTGACCTCTCGTGAGCATTTTTTATCAAATAAGATTTGATTTATCACAAAAAAAAATAAAGATAAAATACAACGCAATATATATTGCGCTGTTTTCTTTAAAACGATATTATTCATACCACAATTATATGTATATGATTTTTTTCCCCTTTTTTTATAAAAACAGAAAACCCTTGTTTACGCTGAGGAGAAAACGTTTTGATTCAACAAGACTAAATATAATTGAGTTTGATAAAAAACTGTTTTCTTCTGTAATTCTAAGAGAATACCTGAAATCAACAGATAAACATTGGTGACTACACATGGGGTTATCGAATTTAATTATTAAACCAGTGTACTATAAATTTTAACGTGTCTCGCCAAGTAATTGCATACAATACATGCATACAATAATTGGGAAAAAGAACATTGTCTATATAAACCTAGCATGGCCAGTGTCTTTGCATTTTAATTGCACACTCTTTAACATTGAATAGCCAGCTTTTATGTGGGAAATCCATATTATTATTAATAATGTTCTAACTTATTATTAACAATGGCTAAAGTTGGTCTAGATTTAACGAATACTAAAACAGTCTTAATTTTTTTATCGTACTTATCTCATTAGCCAAGTGTAGCAATCTCTTACAATTAGTTTACGTCGACGACATAGCATTTTATCCGTTTGGCAGAGAGGTATGTAAATTCAGCTTTATGTATCAAAGTCATGAAATAAAAATTAAAAAAAAAAACAATTGTTTTGAACAACTATACCAGTATATATTTTTTATTCCACTACAATTTAGAAACTGAAAAGGTAAAGCTGTTAAAAATCCATGGTAGCGACCTGCCTGTTAGGATGATCATACATATAACAAACGCTTAATAGGTTTCAACGCGATATGGCACTGGAAAGCTAAATCACTTGGCGGCACGGTTTGTCGGTAAAATGGTAACTAGCCACGGCCAAAACCTCCCACGAAATAATATTAAAATTAGACAAACAGTTAGGAAAGTTAATATATATACATATACAAAATAGGGCCTCAAGAACCGGTTGCGTTAGAAATCTACCAATGTTGATTGCAGTTAGGGCTGTCAGCTTTTTAGGCTGCCTGGGTTTGAAGCCAACTTTTACATAAAGTATGACCTTTGAAGCTAACTTTTGGTAAACATCTGGCATTAGCTTTTTTGGGGTGCAGAAACCTTTCTATTTTACATGTCCTAAATGAAACCAATATTAGTAACGTTGCTTTTTAACGCGAAATTATCCTCAGACTTTTACAATAATATAAGGACATTATATGTCTCTTTAGATACATGTTTATTTATTTATTCGAAGCGCCACAATCAGAATTAAAATATGTTAAAATATGGACATCTTAATAACCTTAGGTGCTAGATACACATATAATTCAACTTAGAGGTAGCCACAGCATGCATAATAACTCTAGTCGACGCTAATAATATAATATGCTAAATTGAAACAATTTTTTAAATTAACTAACAGAAGCTAACAAAAAAAATAAGTTACTAAACAAAAGAATTTGTTTTATTACTATAATAACGAATAAGGGAGATATAGAGGGTACTTGCAAAACCAAAACCAGAAAAGTGTTTTTAATATTTTCTCTTGAAATTGTGCAGTTTGTCTTCAAAAAATATCGATAGGATTATCTTGAAAAACGAAATGTTTGTATAAACTGCTTTATCGGGGTATCAAAGAGTTAATGTAATTTGTGTTTTTTTTTTTTTATGGCAACCCTAAAAGTGGAACAGTCCTAGCATACTGCTTGGTAATTATTTTAATAAGAGCTGGTTTTATACTAGTTAGATAATAATTGTACCACGTAGCCACGTAGCTACGTCGGCAGTGTACCTCGAGTGTCGGCTGGGAAAAAAACATAATCGCTTAGCGACAACTTTGTTTACATGATTGATAAATTATACGCATTATCGCAATGAGTATCTTGCCTTTATTTGTTAGAATAATATAATAAAAAAATAAAAATAAAACGCCTTACTTTGCCTACTTACTGTTCCATGATAGTGGCCGTTTGTGTTTTACTGGAAAACCAGAAAATCTGATTCGATTTTATATAATAGTAAGTTTTTCAACTCTACTCAAAATGATGTACACATACAAACACACACTTGGTTATTGATTTGATTATATATATGAGAATATATACATATATGTATTATACGGAAAGCGGGACATCCTGGCACAAGTAAAATAATTACTTAAAAGGATGTTCCAACAACGGATAAATGTTATGTGAAAACGTTATTTGAATAAAAAAAAATCAGTTTCAATTAGGAGTATGGGTTTACCCGCCCAGATTAGCCCACTACCATCTTAGATTGCAGCATCACTTACCATTACAAGAGATAGCTGTCAAGGGCTAAGTTGTAGTGTATAAAAAAATCAAAATGGACCCTTATACGAGCCAAGTTATGAAAATAATTATACTATATAATATTATAGATGGTAATGACCACCAACACTCATACACTCTTCTAAAAATTGCTGGATAATTCGATAAGTTTCAAAATAACTGACCATCCAAAAGTATTCACGGGCGAGATGTATAATTTGTTGGTCTACTCCGCGTAGGTACATAATCTTTCCATCTCGGTAAACGCTGTAATTTAAACCCGTTCGTTTAATAATTTAAATGTAGGATATGATGCTTAGGAATTCGGAAGAGTTATTCAAATTCTACCAATTAGTAGTCATTTCACCTGTGTTGCCAGATTAAATCACGAAAATATTACTCTACATGTAATATTATATGTCTTGTCGGTCTGGTTTATTTATCAATTTAATATCAATTTAAATAAATTATCAATCATTAAAAACTCATAAAATCAATCAATCAATCAGCCTATAGACGTCCACTGCTGGACAAAGGCTCGAGAGCGCGCCACCACACTCGGTCCTCCGCCTTAATCATCCACCCGCCACCAGCGATCCTTTGCAGGTGGTCGTCGGTCCAGCGAGCAGGTGGTCGACCTACGCTGCGTTACCGGTACGCGGTAAAAAAAATTCATCATGATCAACCTATTATCGGCTCACTATAGAGCCTCTCAATATCAGAAGGGTTTGGCCATAGTCCACCACGCTGGCCATGTGCGGATTGGCAGACTTCACACGCCTTTGAGAACATTATGGTGAACTCTCAGGCGTGCAGGTTTCCTCACGATGTTTTCCTTTACCGTTGAAGCAAGTGATATTTTAATTTTTTTTAAATGCTCATAACTCCGAAAAGTTAGAGGTGCATGCTCGAATTCGAACCGCCGACCTCTGATTAGGAGGCTGACGCCCTAACCACTAGGCTATCACCGCTTCCTGCATAAATAACAAAATGAAAATTTAAGCATATCGCATGCTTATGGTAATTTGCCTTAACTAGGCAGGTTTACGTTATCTATAACGTGGTTTCACTCTTATACTTAGGATTGTTTTGAATTTAAGTACCTCACCACATCAACGTGTGTGAAAGCGTCGTGATAGGTCCATTTGGGAGTAATGTATTTGGGTCAAGTGCGGCCACTTGAGGCGGTGAATAATGATGCATTTTAAACGATTCCATTCGCTTCAAGTGGCGAATTCCGCGTCCAAATTGGAGAAAAAAAAAACTGTTGAAAGGCCTGAATAATCCGAAAGGTTGCACATTCAAATATTACTGGTTCATGCTCGGGATAGTGCAGTCACGTCTAAATTATAATTTTGCTTAAGGTATAGTTAGGTGTGTTTTTTAAATTAATACTTCAGTAACTAGTATTTATAGTCTGTAATAATATTATAAATGTGAATTATGTCTGATTTATTACCTATGATCAACTCCCACTGAATCTATCTTGATGAAATAATGTAAATGCATGTTTTTGCTTTCAAATTAGATTGATGTAGGAAAAGCACTCTAGAAGCTTTTAGAAGTGTCTGGTGGGAGGCCTCGGCCGTGGCCGTTACCACCCTACCGACAGAGACGTGTCGCCAAGCGATTTAGCGTTCTGGCGCATGGTACCATACCCCTAACAGGTTAGCCTGCTACCATCTTAGAATGTATCATCACTTACCATCAAGTGAGATTACCATCAAGGGCTAACTTATATATATATATATGTATATATATATGTATATATATATACGTACAATGATATAATATATTTAACGTATTAAAAAAAAGCTTACAAAACTAAAACAAAAAACACAATATATCCCTCAAAGTACTTCTTTGTATATACTTACACCTATCTTTTGTATATATTCCTTTATATTAAACATTGAAATCCGCTTGCCGCCTAAAATAATCCTAACACGATTTTTTAAATTTACTTAAGAAATATAAATATAAATATAACATATTTTTAGTGAAACCCCGTTCGATAAACGGGTCAAAAGCTATCACTTTCTTGGGAACTGGGTCACTAATGCCATTGGAGCATGAATTTTTTGCCTCACTAACCCAAACTGCACCGATAAGAAAGCCGAATTCCGAACTACGTAAATTGATAAAATTGTCAATATAAACAAAAGTTTCGAGACATTTCTAACGTTCATATTTAAAATTAATGTTAGGTTTTGTCTTTAGATAAAAAGGATGTCTAAAAGGTTAGGTTAAAAGAAATAACAGACAAATATTCATTTTTGTATTTCATCATAGTACATAGATAGCCTAGTGGTTGGCACGTCAGCCTCCCAATCAGAGGTCGGGGTTCGAACCCGGGCACGCACCTATAACTTTTCGGAGTAATGTGCGTTTTTAAACAATTAAAATATCACTCGCTTCAACGGTGAAGGGAAACATTGTGAGGAAACCTGCACACCCGAGAGTTCTCCATAATTTTCTCAAAGGCATGTGCAGTCTGCAAATCCGCACATGGCCAGCGTGGTGGACTATGGCCAAACTTCTCATATTGAGAGGAGACCCGTGCTTTGTAGTGATCCGATAATGGGTTGATCATGATGATGATGAAGCGATACAAGACAGTTCAGAAAGCAAGGCAATATGCTTGTAGAATTCTAAACTAGGACACATATATCATATAATATCGCTGGTTTGCAAGAATATCGACGTAAATCAAAATTCGGTCAAATTGAACTCTGTATTCCAAACAATCGTAAAACTATGATATTTTATCCTGAACAGAGACGCAACGCCAATTTCGCGCCAGTTTTTGTTAAAAAGAGAGAGCGTCATTATTCGTTTTAGACAAAACACTCGAAGTGTAATCACAAATAAAGACTCATCTCAGTTGAGCCAATGTGAATTGTTGATATTTTTCAAGAATAGTGACATATTTAGTGATCCGTCGTTGTTTCAGATAGAAGTAAGTATCTTTTTATGTCTTATTTCTAGTTACGCCTGTATTTTTGAATAAATATAGGGGATTGCTCGTAATATTGTATTTTATACCGATTTTATGTACCTTGAGTCTATATTTACGAAAAAATAAACAGATTCTATTTTGTCGTAAATAAGACACGTCGTTATTTTTGAAAAATAAATGGGCATGGTTTTGCTTTTTATTACGAAATGCGTCTGTGTTTATGGAATTTTGGGATAGAAATATTGAGTTAATTATCTGCATGGTATTATTTGATAATTAATTATCTACGTTAAATTTTTTGTTTTAGATAATTATCCTTATCAGAGTTATTCAGAATGGCAGAAAGAATGTTGTTCTTGAGAAAGTTTAAAGAAGCGGCCAGTAAAAACAAAGGAAATGAGGATCAACATGATTTAACGAATAGTGAACAAGAAGGTTAGCCTACAATTTTGGTATATTTGCAGTTTGTCTCAATTTTATTTATTCTTTTAACTATTTAACTATTTCAAATATTTTTAGGTTCCAATGAACATAAAAGCAGTTTGCCGTTTCGAGCAGATACGCAGATATTGATGGAAGTAAGACTATTGCAATGTGAAGAAAAAAGAGAGAAAAATGCTAATTATATCATGTTTAATAATATATTCAATGGAGAATTTAATATAGCATTTTACCAACCTAAAAAGGATCAGTGCAAGGATTGTGTTGCCTACAATAATGCAAAGGGAGAAGATAATAATCGACTGAAGTCTAAATATGAGAACCATCTGAAAGAAAAAGAGCTTTTGGGTTAAGGACAAGAAAGAAGCAGAAGATAAAGGATCAACTATTGTAGCAGTTTATGACTCACAAGCTGTGATGCCGTGTTCTAGGGGAGATGTGTCTACTTTTTACTATGTTTCAAAGTGAATACCTTAAACTTTACGATTCATGAGATGAAAAATAAAAATGCGTTCTGCTACGTGTGGCATGGAGGAATAGCAAATAGAAGAGCTATAGAAATAGAGACCTGTGTTTAAAAAGTCTTGGCAGAAATCGACACAGAGAGAAAGATAACTCAAGCCAAACAGATATAATTTTATTCTGATAAGTGCTGGAGACAGCAGAAGAATAAATTTATTACTATTATAGTATGTACATGTACGCTGTTTCTACTTTTGCTCATATTAATAGTATCACGCATAATTTTCTGATAAAAGCGCACACTCAATACGAAGGTGACAGTGTGCACTGAAAGCAGCGTCAAAAAGACTATGAATTCGGACCCTATCTGTGCACCGGATCAGTACATTTCAATTATGCGCACTGTAAAAAAGAAAGGATCTCCTTACAAAGTCATATAAATGGAGTTACTATTGTATGTTATAAAACTATTTTTATTTGTTATACTTATTAGTACAAAAGTTTTAAACACTGTTGTGTTTTATTTTTGTATTTTTAAGAAGCTTTAAAGCTAAATAAATGACATAAGTGGATTTTTGTAATTTGGAGTTTCATGAATAAAGACCGATGTCTGAAACCCCCCTTCCTATGACGATTTTTTAAATAATTTTAATAAAAGTTCCAAAATGTTTTTATGTTTTTTGATACTACGATAAATTTTCCTTTAATCAGTAAAGTCGGTTCCTCAATAAATCATTTACATTTTGCGGTATGCACTAAAATATTTACAAAGAAATTAAAAAGTGTCATTCTCAAAAATCAATCATTTTTAGTTCCGTCGCTATTCTCGCAAACCAGCGATATGTAAGTGAGGTACTCAGACCTTTTACGTCCAGTGTCCTACTTCTGTGAACTTGAAATGATTAGAGACATTATATCTCGCCAACACAACAAGTTCTCAGAAATCTTACAAAGCGCTATTATTTTGAAGGATCAGGTTCCTTACTCCAGCGTAAGAGTGGGACGCCCGTCGCCCGTCCCACTCATTTACTATTGGAGAGGGCTCGTAAAACCATTTCGGTGCGGACAAAAAGTTTGTTTTGCTCTTTTTTTCGAAACGGTGTAACACTTCTTCCTTTTTTGAGACGTAAGCCATAAATAAAATAGTATGGTGAGTATTTTTTTTGTTAGAGTGAAATTCAAATCTGGTCGAACAAACGGTCACTGGGGTTCCGCTATGAAATAAGTGTAACGATGTTTAATTCGATAGTATTCTACGCGCTTCAAGAAAGCGTTTAGGATTCTGTACCTGTGTGTTAGTTATATATCCCTAGTAATCTTAGTTATTTTTTATTTGATAAGTTTGTATTTATTTTATCATTATATTCACAGATAGAGCCTACGTCTAACTTAGCAAAACAACAGTAAATCAATCGTAATCAAATGACATGACATAAGAAATTCATGAAACATGAAATTAGGTTTTGTTTTTAGTTCGAAATCGATTTTTTGGCGTCTCGTAAGTGTTTAGTTTAAAACTAATTAAGGTAATTATTGATAAATACTTGTTCATGAATCAACCAGTACAATTTAGTTTTACATATAGGCTACAGTATCTAGTAGTAGAAAATTCGTTAAAGATACTGTAGACAAAAAGAAAATTATATATTAGGCACATTTTTAGAAATTTTGGACTATTTAACTTTTGACTAATTGAATTTCATATACAAGGGCAATGAAAAATCTGTTATATAATTTATTTCTTCTTTAAATCTCACCTGGTGTAAGTGATGATGCAGGCTAAGATGGTAACGGGCTAACCTGTTAGGAGTATGATATACCCATACACCTAATGGGTGTAATATTAGGGTTTTTGATAGCGATCGTTCACTTTATATATAAACTACGTCGGAGTTCGTGGCAGGTAAAGTAAATAAGTCTATACACCAACATGGAATAGAGTTGCAAAATATATTTGATTAGCTCTGACCTAGTTAGCTGAGATAAGAGAAAAAAACGACGCAATACCAACACAAATCACAATAGCGTGTGACGTCGCGCTTAGCCGACACGTGTCTTGGGTTTTATATCAAAAAAATCTTCTTTTACTCACCATAATCCAGCATGTTGAGCTTAAACCCACCACTCTTCTCCACTGTTAGTTGTACAGCATTTATGTTATACTACGATTATATATACATATATATATTTTTTCTTTTTAAAAAGCTAATCCGTTTAGAGTTAGAGTGGCCGATTCATCTAACATTGGAGGCCTTTGCAAATCATTGGGTAAATATACCGATGCTAGGCTAATACAATCGTTGGCTTGTAATACCAATGTCTAATCGATCCGGTAGCCGGTCTGTCCATTTAAGATTACAAAATTATCTTTTAATTGGTCAGAAATTGGTTCTATCTGGGGGAAGCTGCCTGGCCACTAGATGCAATCTCGTCGGAGATGCACGGTCACTGACCTCGAGAGCGAGACGGCGATACAACGCGCAACGGGTAGCGTGCGCGTACGCACCGAAAAGGAATGAAAATGATTGTATTATTGTTTGTTATCCTTTTAATGGGTATGCGTGTGTGTGTGTGTAGATATAATGTGTATGGTCGTATACGCACAGATGTAGCAGTTTATTGTTATAATTTATTATGGTAATGCAGATCGTTCACGGAATGCTAAACGATTTTTTTTTAATTATTTTCCTTAAGCCTAATTATGTCCCAGCGCTAGGCTCTCATATAGTAGATGGATTTTTAAAGCTTTTAGCAATTTATTTTTGCTGCAAACTTAATAATAAGCCGGCGATTAAAGCCAGTACCGGCCTACCAGTGGCAACAATTTTTCTTGCACCCTTAACTTTGGAGATCGTGACTGCCTTGATATAACACCAACCTCCCTCTAAATCTAGGACTGCGGTCACTGGGTCTTTCCATTCGTTTTTATACGCAACTACCGAACTAAAAACTAGATCGTTCCAAAATGCTCAGGCCTGATTGAGAGCATCAAAACGTTTAATGCCATTTAACACCGCGCCTCCTTAATAGCAAACCAATAAAGGCTTATTTGAACTCGACCTTTGTTATTGGAGTTTAGTGTTCTACGGCCGCGGCCTATTTCCGTACACCATTACGTACGTGGACGTGTCAACTCGGTGGGAGCACGAATAAGGAGCATTAATCCTCCTTTAAAGGAAAATCCTTTCGGCGTTGCTAAAGCGTTTAAACTTTACAAACTAGCATAAAGGATTTTAAGACTGGAGATGAAAGACGCTCGATTCCAGCTTATTGTATGACGAATGCTGGAATGTTGTTATTTTTATTTTATTATTTAATATAAACTAGCTGCGCTCTGCAGTTTCTCCTGCGTTAACACCACGTTAGTGTGATTGTCCTTTCCTCATAAACATACCAAAGATCCCAAAGGCTTTGAATATTTTGGATTATCTACTTACTGAAGAAGACTAGTAAACTTATAAACCCATCAGAAGATTTTATCATTAATAAATAATATCAACTATATGTCGTCATTACGCTATTAATTATTACCGCTTTTATTTGTTTTACAAAATGGCGGAAATTACCTAAACCAGACATTCCATCCTTACTACAAAAATATTCAAACCCCTTTTTCTAAATCGGATTTGTATTTGCAGAGATTTGCGTGACGACGTAAACGATTTCGATGCTGTACAAAACAAACTCTACGAGTATTATCATTACTAGATAACTCAGTATGCCAAGATATTTATAATAATATATATGATCACATGTCAAAACATTATGTTGATATAGAATCTTACTTTTTTTTTTAAATTAATTGTGATACACACGTGTTTCCATATTAAAACAGAATATTACTTAATAGTATCTTTAATCACATAAAATTAATCAAAATGCAAACTTATATGGAGATCTTAGCCCATTGATTTATATTTCACTTGACTGCAATGGCGTCTAGTTGATTTTCTGTTTCGTGATAATCATAGCTGGTCATTCGGGATGATATAAGGATTCTAGAAGATACCAATACTAAACTCATGGCACGTAAGTTCGCATGTCGTCCGCAACCAGAACGTCACTCAACACTTTTCCCTGTGGACGCAACATGCGATTCCCATGCAACATTACGACCGGCGGTCTCGCCTCGATAATTTCATATCATTATGCACCAACGGTACCTGCACACTGCGTCCACGAGCTCGCACAACGGACAATGTGCATTCACCCATTCTAATTCTAATTTAAAAAAAAAAAAAAAAGGTACCATAAAAACGCACTGTTTATTGCTCAAAATACACAAATAGACCGGCTCCCATGGTCATTGAGGGTCAAAAATGCCTCTATTGTTGCCCTAAGTTGTCCTTTCTCAATGGAGTAGGTTACGGGTTACAAAGGTGGTGACATCTTTGATTCTCTTAGAATACAACCCCTCCGGCTTTTTAATTCTTGGGTTATGTTAATGAGATTTAATTGAGTTTATAATGGGTCAGGATGATGGATTTCGCTTTTAGGCCGGGGCGCGATAATTATTGTGACTCAGCTGTTTTTTATCAACTGTACTTAATCGCCCCGGATGAATTTTGCGCTTGCTAATTATTTATCTGGTGTCTAAGTTTTGGAAGCGGTGATAGCCTAGTGGTTAGAGCGTCAGCCTCCTAATCAGATGTCGGCGGTTCGAATCCTGGCACGCACCTCTAACTTTTCGGAGTTATGTGCGTTTTAAAAAAATTTAAATATCACTTGCTTCAACGGTGAAGGAAAACATCGTGAGGAAACCTGCACGCCTGAGAGTTCTCCATAATGTTCTCAAAGGCGTGTGAAGTCTGCCAATCATGGCCAGCGTGGTGGACTATGGCCAAACCCTTCTCATATTGAAAGGAGACCCGTGCTCTGTATTGAGCCGGTAAGGGGTTGATCATGATGATGAAGGTTTGTCCGGTTTGACGCTATGGCACTGGCTAGTTAACACCCTCACACCCGAAGGACGGATCTCTACTGGTGATAGCGTCACTTCTATGTTACCAACAATTATTAAAGCCAAGTTTTACCAGCATAAAAGGCAGCATATATTTTATACCGGCATTTCAACGTTCTCCATGCATCGCAGGCGTCATTGAACGACGAACATACAAACACACTTTCGCTTCTATAATATTAATATTAATGATATATATTTGTCTAATAACTAAAACAATGTAACTGTATTATAAACACTTAAAAACTTAAAATAAACCTTAAATTGAACCTAAAACTTAAAATATTAAAAAAATATATATAATAGAATACCTAAAATATATTATTAAAAAGAAATACCTTTAGGCAGGTTCCGAAGATACTAGCAGCGTTACCAATATTAGTTATACATGGTACAAGCATATTATGAGATAAAAAATATATTAATGAAGCAATGTTATAAAACGACAGTTACAAACAAAAGAGGGTATTCGTAAAAAAATTATGCGTTGCGGTAGGTAGGAGTTCTGCTCCTGAAGGTGTAAACAGTATGACAAAAAATGTCGGTAAACGCAAAAGAGAGCGTAAACAAAACGCACGTGCGGGGGTAGTTAACGGGCCCAACAAAAGACATTGTTTGACGCAATCTGTGTTATCTTTAGTAATGAACGAGTGAATGGCAACGAAAGGAAGAGTCTGGAATTTCTTTGAAATTACGATTTCATTCCACGCCTTCCGAGTTTTAACACTCAACATGAGTATAACAAAGCACTTTGTTCGTAACAATTTGTGGAATCTACTCAACTAATGAACGAATGAATGGGAGCGAAAGTAAAGTTTGTATTACTGATGCATTATTACTTTCTTCGATTTTGACGACACCCTCAGCGTGTGCGCCGTCGCATTATAAAGTTGGAGGTCCTGGGTTCG
Organism: Lasiommata megera; assembly: GCA_928268935.1. Lineage (NCBI taxonomy): Eukaryota > Metazoa > Arthropoda > Insecta > Lepidoptera > Nymphalidae > Lasiommata > Lasiommata megera. Next base: position 6,059,393 of record OV743329.1, on the reverse strand, counting down.
ATTCCCGGCTCGAATGTGATCTTGTGGGAGTCGTGGCTAGTTACCCCCTACCGACAAAGAAGTGTCGCCAAGCGAATTAGCGTTGGCACGGTGTCGCGTAGAAACCAATTAGGAGTATGGGCTTACCATACCTCTAACAGGTTCAGCCCGCTGCCATCATAGATCATCACCTACCATCAGGTGAAATTCGTCGTCCGTACCTAACTTGTAGTGTAAAGTTTACATACTATACGAAGGTGAAACGAAAAATGTTCCATAACGAAGTACGAAGAACTATTCTATAGAAAATTAATACTTACGCATTCAGATTTATTTATAAATTTATCAGATTATATATCTAGTTTGGTTTAGAATAAAAAGGTAATAGTAAAATCGTGAATATCAGGAATTATATTTAAAAATCTAAACATACTCAACAATTACCTTCCATATGCGAATTTGAATGGACATTTTTGACTTTGAGTGATATGATGATAGCACGAATGCAGATGCGACCGACCGGGGCCGTAAGATGCAGAATGTAAATTTTTATAGGTTATTGACATGCAGCGTCCATTAAGGCTAACAAAGGCAATTCTCCTTCATTACATGCGACGAGATTGTCCCACAAAGGTTGATTTTGCAACCCACAGCGGCTTCCAGCGGGGAATCGGGCCAAAGGGTCAAAGATCTCTCATTGTTGTCACCCCAATGTACTCCAACTTACCATCTCGATTGTTGCATGTAACGCTATTGTGATGCTTTGAAATCAACTTCATCACTTTCACCTTATGGGTAAGGTAGCCTAAGTTTCTTTGTAAGTGATGCCGATACTAACGAACAAAGGTTTTTTAAGACTTGTATCTATGTATAAATTACCTATTGATATCTTGGAGATGTCTATCAATAAGGTTACTACTACAAACTAAATAGGGTTAGTGGAGCTAATAGACATTCCGAAAAAAAACTGTCTTACAAGTTATTATGATGACGACCAAGGTAAACTTGGAACTAAAGGAACAGTTAAGGTTTATAGTAAGTAGGTATATCGGGCACGAAGTAAAGTGAAATTTTGCTCCATAACACCTATACATGCCTAATAAAAATAATACAAATGATTATATAAATAGGTACTTTATTGCTAGAGTAAATTAAATTTTTAAACTCATTTCATTTTACAGACAAAACCCTTCGCTTGCGTATAGATAATAAACAAGGTCTACGATACCTTATCTACAATCTACATAGATAAAGCGTATTGTTTAATATGTAACTACATAGAATATTGTACGTTTTTACAGGCGACAGTGGGTCTACAAGAATTACATTCGAAACTAATACGTAGGTACAATCTAAATGTACAGAGTCACGAAATTCTACATTATAATTGTATTTTTCCATTAGAGTTTATCTGATGACCTTTGCAGATTTTAGACGCAGATGTTTCAACTCTAAGCAATGCCATCAGTATCAGATGTATATATTTTTATTTCGTTTAACAAATACTAAAAATCTCTGTTATTTATTCTAAAATACTTCTTTGCCAAAATTTATCGTTATTTTTTATAAATGGCCACAAACATTACGAATCGATATAATTATAAACGTCATAACGGTTAGTATATTTATGGTTTCATATACCTATTTTCTGTGGAATTTATAATTAATAATCTATATTATACCTTTTTTATTCTCACTTAAGAACTACATAGTCAATGTAGCTCTTGTGGGGTACAGATAACTAAATAATCTAGCTTACACTACGTCTACTTTCTATATTGTTTTTTGTCATATCATAAATAAATCTGGCGTTCTTAGTTGTTGGGTTCGCCAGACATCTCCATTATACCTATATAAAATCATTTACACGAAGGCATTTGACACATATGACAACTCTCACATCATTAAATTGTCATTTGTGTTAACGAGATCATTCAACACGTACACGTACATATAAAAAGATGTACACAATTTAGATGCGTATGCGCAAGTGCAACGGTTTCATTTGTTTACGTTATCAGTACGTCAGCGGAGATGTGGGCGGGCGTTTGGTCCGCCATGGCAACAGACAAGCACCAAACATACGAGAACTTCAACCTGGCAATTGCCAATTAACTGTTGCGAAGGAGAGACGGTGACTCTTTTTACGTATATCGTGTCAGTTAACTAAGCTGACGCACAAACTGCAAACTATATTAACGGTGACTTTTTACGTGTACATATGTCAGTTAACACAGTTGATTCACAGAATACAAATAAAAAAAAAAACAATTTTATCGTATGCCGTATTGACGTTTGGCGTATGAGTAATGGCAAAGCAGTTAAATCCTCCATTGTTAAAAAAAAATCATTTACTTTTGATGTTAAAATACAACTTTAAGGTGCTTGATCAGTGCCATTACATTTTTATGGTACTAGGGCGTAATTAAACACAATGAGTTATACTATAAAAGGCAATCCTTAATTCGATGCATCAAAAAAGTATCTTTTTAAGGTTTTACATGTCTTCTGTACCTAGAAATTTCGTTATAAAAAAACAGCTGTCCAATCTCTCCAAAAAATCACCCCCTTCAATAAATGAGATTAGAACAACACGCGCGTTTAAACGTCACCCAAAATCACTTTCCCATGCACACCCCCTGATTATTTTGCCTATTTTAATTAAAGCAAGCCCGGCGCCCCTTATTAAAATATTCGACCGCAGTGGTGAGAACTGTACGGTCGGTGATTTGTCAACGTTTATTTATCTTATATCAGACTAGAATAAAGATCGGTGATGTTTATTTTTACATGTATCCGGCGGTTTCCACGCGTAAACACTTCCACATGTTAGCTTCATTATTTGTTAATGCGCAATGCGTTTCCAGCATCTGACATTGTGATGGAGTTTTTATTTCCATGATAACATGTTTAAATTATCACTTGCAACATGGGCTTATGCACATATGTCAAGGGATGCGTATGACTGCTTAGGTATATATTTTATAATAATAATGTATACATATTTCAACAACAAAGCTGTGATAGTCTAGTGATTAAAACGTCCGTCTCCTAATCAGAGGTTGCCCTCAACCGTTCGATCCCGGGCGCACGCACCTATAACGTTTCGGAGTTTACATAACTCCAAAAACATCGTGAGGAAACTTGCATGCCATAATGTTCTCAAAAGCGTGTGAAGTCTGCCAATCCGCACATGGCCAGCGTGGTGGACTATGGCCAAACCCTTCTCATATTGATCCGAGACCGACGCTCTGTAGGGACCTGCAATGGGTTGATCATGATTTCAACAACAAATATTCATTGAATTTAAAGCTATTAAAAAACTTCTCAAATAATACGTAATGAATATAACTAGGACTTATTCGCGAGCTTTCTTTATATAAAAATAAGCATTGCACATATCGATAAAGAAAGTTCGAATAAAGCTTATGCCTACACAAAATTGTACTATTTCATTAGATAATTAAAAAGCCACGTTATTGGCACACAGATTGGATTGATTTTAGAATGGCACATTGTTGGTTTAATAAACAAACATAACCACTTGGTTCAATCAACTAATCAAACTTATTAAAACGCACATAAATCTAGGACACTAATCATAAAGGAGGCATTTATTTGACATAAAATTATCATCTGTATCAATTAATATAGCCTATAATTGTAAAACGAAGTCTTTTAATTATACAAAGATATTACGAAAGAAGCAAACTCACAAATTTCAATTGCTATTTACTCTAGAGCATAAAAATGTAATAACATTATTATTTTTTAATTTGTTACTTTGTTATCTTGTTAAACATCTTTGCCTAACATAGCTACTATTTTTAGAACTAGAACCCAAAAAACTTATTCAAATAGAAGACATAGGTATCCTAATGTATGCGAAATTTAAAACGCTCTTTCCAGTCATACAACTGGTATATTGGGGGATATATTCTCAGCCCAAACGTGACACCTTCCTGTACCATGAAATCGTTACAAAACTATTGTTTAATGCTTATTTTAATAATTACAAACGTAATCTTTTAATTATGTGTTGTTTAAGTACTCTGGAATCGGACCGGAATGACTCATTTTACTTTATATTCTGTACACAGCGGGACGCAAAAAAAATAACAATACTGAATAATGCGTTGCAACATTTCTATCATTATTTTGAGTGTAGTAAGAACTATATTTCGTGACATTTGTTTTGTAGTATTCAAGAATATGCATTGTTTTGATTCTTACAAGCGGTGAGCTTTGGCTGTTGTATTAATATTGTAAGTTATTCCAAAGCCGTTAATTGTAACATGCTGTTAATGGAAATTATCGCGCATTGTTTTTATTGTTATTTTATATTGTTTTGTTAAACGCATGCGAAATCGTGTGAAATATCCTCATCAGTGAAACTGTCTATTACAAAATATGAGTATTTTGAGATATTTACGCGCTGTATTCATGCAATTACTAGTTAACAAAAAAAAATACATTAATAAAATAATCATTGTTAAGACAGTGAAAACTAATAACTATTATCTGAACAGAATACTTGCATTGCATAAATAATATCTGCTTGACCAATTCAATTGAAAAACGAAAACGTTCGAAAGTAATATGAAACCGAAAGATCCCAATTTTAAAATAAACCCCACTGTGAAATACAAAAAACAAGTATTAGGATATATTATCGGATGAGATCCAGTTTTATCGGGACCGCGTAAATCTGACATTTGCATATATTATGCGCCAGTGCGAAACAGGTCCGTTCAGTTTTCAGCAGCGCATTCCCACGGGCACATCACGTATGCGATAAATATCTGCCTCTAATACAGCACACGTGCATAATTAAAAATAAAATTAATTGCTGTTTTGACGAACGGTGTACATACTTGAGCGGTAAGGTGCCATTTTTATTTGCTGCCGGCTAGAGTTCCGATCAACCCAAGCAAACATTTAGGGCAAGAGTATCGAACCTTGGTAGGGCAGCTCCTCTTAATAGAATTGTCATATGCTATAACAATATGTTCAGAAAAGCTAACCGAGACATATTTAAATATTCTGCTGCGATATATAAAACCAAAATAAAAAAATACCTTATGATTCAGTAAATATATATATATATGGCTTGTTTTAAAATTGTTATGTTAGTTAACATAAAATTAGCATATTGGCTTTTTAATTAATATAATTTTATAGTTTTAGATTATTATTGTTTTTTTTTTTGGCAAAAAATGTTTTAGTTTAGGATTATTATTTTAAGTTTTATATTATGCATGTCGAGTTAGCCTGTAAGTGAGTATACATTGATAGTCCTAAGTATACAAAATTTGTCTTAAAATTTATATAAATATTTCTTTGTATACCGTTGGCTTCCTAATAAATAAATAAATAAATAAGTAAACCGTTATTAACCGCTAAAATGTGGTTATTAATATTAATTAGTCATTCATTTAATTCGATCAATCTTACGAATTCAATTATTCGACGTAAAGTTTTATACAATTTTTGGCACTATATAAACTTAATGGTATAAAAACTAATGGTAAATTTACCCATCTACTGACCGCAATTCAATCTGCGGGTTTAATAAAGTTCTTTTGGACCATTTTTAAGTTTGGGTCATTTTATCTTGATTGCACTTAACGATTTAGTGTTTACCTCCGAGCACAGGTAAAAATTTAAACCTTAATTATTTGTAAATCGAGTGACTTAATCAACAAGAGTTACAAAGGATATCTAAAGTAAAGGATCACGATGAGGAAATTTAGCAAAACTCGTAGGTAAATTTGTAGCCAATTTTTTTTTAAAAACCCAATCTGAACTTGTATTGGCGACCTTATTGAGTGGCGGCCATAGACTTCCTAGATCTTCGGCGACCAATCATATTTTTACCAAGTCGATAATTCCGTTATTGTTGTTGGGTAGAAAATTCTCAGCCATCAGTTTTTAGGGACTTTACGTTGTCTATCGTTATTGTTTGATAGCACGTTAGCTCTCTAGGTCGCATGTGTTAATAATTGATATATATCTATCTCTTAGAGATGATGCAGTTTTTTGCCATTACTCGCGCTCGAATTACTTAAACATAGAATTTGGGACCGCAACGTAACGCTATGTGGTCCACATGCCGTTAGAAGTTCTCATAAAAGTGTTTTGGATGTAGGAAGACTGCTCGGCACCGAAGCCCCGACCAAAGCGGATAGAATCAAACCGTTCCGTTACACGTTGATTGATGTTCCGCACACGTGCGGGTCGCGAGCGTGGTAGGTACACGTCCCATGGCCCATGGGCTAAGCGAGTATGCGGCGAACAGTTATGTGATTCCATTTAGGTACATAGTACTCAAGTGTACCTACTTTACTTATTTAGGCACATATTACATATGTGGGTACTTTACGTATACGAATCTTCCCCAAGTCATAGTGATATGAATTCTTGTTTGGAGGGGAAGTCCTTCGACCTCCAGTGACAGTTGAGATTCTAACTTCCTGCCTGCACGTTGAAAGTTATAATAGCAAAGAAAATAGTATTTTTAAACCTGATCAATGTAGTTTTAAACACAGACATTCCGTCAATTATACACATATTGAAATGTCTATTAGGTGTGGCCTGAGGGTTCTAAATACTACGAGAAATGTTTTTTTAAGTAGTATTGGTATATTTATAAAATATAAAATTTTACTTAAAATGATATTTATTTCCGATTGTATTCATTGGTTTTATTTTAATATAATTAAATACAGAAATATGTATATTATTTTTATTATTATAAATGTTATTCCCTCGTTAGGGTTATGATATTAAAATCCTTTAGATTGTATTAAGAAAGAGTAACTATGTTAAATTTAGTATGACCAAGATTATAAGATTGTAAAAAAATCTACGCATAAAATGCAATCGTTATCAATAAAAACGGCAGTTTCAAAACTTCCCTCCAACATGCACGTAAACCGATAAAAAGAAATGCCATAAAAACGTTATCGACCTCTTAATAATAAAAAATGAATTCACCTTTATGTCCGGCAATAAAAGTAACGCGACTAACAAATCGCATTGCACAGCTCCTGTTACGCGATCCGATAATAGGTGCATACATTGAAACAGGCCCATTTCCTTTCCCAAGACCGCTGCTGACCCATATTCATGAACCTTCTCTTATGTAATCATTACGTTTGATCCGTCAATGCTTGACCAATCGCGTTTACTATGTGACCCCGGCTAGCTAGCGCGTACGCATTGTGATTTTATTGCTGCAGTGTCAAAATCACCCTTCCAATAACCCACTTTCACACGTTTTAAAATGTGGAATCTGTCCCAACTTAACGAGCGGTCACCTCGTAAAGGTTCGTTAGTCATAAGCAATATTAAAAGTGATACGAGCCGTGCATAATAATATCGTAAAAATCATAATTTATTAAAAACTATATTACGCTACGTGACTGATATTATAATTTTATTGTGACTACTCACGTTTTAAATCAGACTTGTAATTGACGAATCGAAAGTTGACAAAGTCAAAAAATATATATTTTGAAAGTTTTGAAACCAACACCTCAAGATAAGACAGGATAAAAATTAAGATAAAATTACAGGTCCTATCAATTTATGATATTTTACTTGTAATTGCAGTTTATTGTTATTCAAATTACACTAGGAATGTTTTTTCCATTTCCATTTCGGTGCTTTGACCTATGGAAATCTAACTAACAAAAATCGTGACTCAAGACAAGATTAGTCCTTGGGGTGGTCCTGGCGCCTCCGAACTTTTGATTTTATCTAATATCTACAGATATTATTAAACTTTAAAAATATGTTACGTTAACTGTGACCAGACAAGTGACTACCAAATAATAATCAACGTTTACTATATAAAAATAAATACATAAAAATTGCAAGAAAAAATGTTTGAGTAATTGTATCATCATCATGATCAACCCATTACCGGCTCACTACAGAGCACGGGTCTCCTCTCAATATGAGAAGGGTTTGGCCATAGTCCACCACGCTGGCCATGTGCGGATTGGCAGACTTCACACGCCTTTGAGAACATTATGGAGAACTCTCAGGCGTGCAGCTTTCGTCACGATGTTTTCCTTCATCGTTGAAGCAAGTGATATATATATTTTTTTTAAACGCACATAACTCCGAAAAGTTAGAGGTGCGTGCCCGGATTCGAACCGCCGACCTCTGATTAGGAGGTTGACGCCCTAAACACTAGGCTATCACCGCTTCTTCTTCCGCTTCAGTAATTATATATTTGGGTATATTATGTAAAAAAGGCAAAATGCAGAAACACCACACAAAATGCACAACTTCATGTTAGAGAAAAAATTACCAGCACTCACTAAAGATTGCCAGCTTTCCTTCGCACACTTAAGATAAAAGTAATCTTTTGCACTTATGCGTTTTAAAGTCGATTTCAAGAGGCCATTAAGTGCTTTTAATTCCACGACCGCAAACCTAGCTTAAAGGAACTAGTAACTTAAGTGCGCAGCAACTCAATACACGGTGAGAGTTGCTAAACTGCACCAGATGTGGCACCAGATGCCGGTCTTCTAAGCCACTACACCGATTATAATTGGCTTAAATAGCACCATCAGCCAAATGTCGTCATTTGCGACCTCGATGAGCGGAAATTCAATGAGCAATTATTTGTAATATAAAGACAAGCACTCTATAAATAAACAATTATTAATTGTGGAGTATTTATGCAGAAAAAACGTTTAATTATTCGTGTGAATACCGAGAGTTGTCCAAGCTGAACCAATATTGAATCAAAATGTATGTGACCATTTTCATCCTAAGTATAGTTTTTAACGTTATTTTGGATAATGAATACAATTGTCATCAACCATTGTGATTTTCCATGATAAAGGGTTCACAAATGCTTCGAATAGAAAATAGCAAAATGTAATTTCTTTAATTTACTTAACAATGCGTCGTCATAACAGTAAACGTCTAAATAGACCATTTAAAAACGGGATTACAAGAGATCGCGTCTCCCCAAATATGCACGATTTAACTTGAAACGCGAATTCGTTATACACGTAGAATTATCTTGAGAAAAGTTGTATGAACCTGTTGTACAATCTTATTAGCATAGCACCGGCCATTGTGTATTATATTCCACATTCATGGGTAAACATACACCAGTCTTTGTGTCTATTGTTCGTGTAATACTTAGCAGCTTCGCCCCTCTGTGATCCCAGCCTCTCTATCCATTGTGCCGGACAATGCGAGATGAACAACAGGAGCTGTTCCCAAATTTGGTCCAGAGGTCGCATTTAGTAACCTTAGGTCATCTCCACAATGCGCTACATCTTGTTTGTCATAGAAAAACCGATGTTTGAGTCTAAAGTGGTCCAGGCATCAACCCGTTCTTTTTATTCATCTATATTGTCGACAATAGATAGATCTCTCTGAACAATACCGTATACTATAAAGACATTGTTCTTTAATTCTTTAGCTACCGTTTCGCCCGTTACGAGTCCATGGTATTATCGATCACATTGTATTCCCGATTTATAGCGCTATTTCGGCTCCTGTTTCAAATATTTAAATATTAACGACCATGGGAACGTAGATTGCGTGTTCGGCTTAATCTCCAACCGTTTCTAGTTGGCCCACCAATTTTATAGTTCATATTGGTCCAACCTACATCGCAACGGACTCGTGCGTCTTATATTTCTTACCTGATCTTATTAAATTACCTGAGCAATTAGGCGTAACAAATTACTATAGCAATAGTGAATTTTGATTTAGTATCAAGAAATGTCTCAATCTTCCTGAAATTAATTTCACTAAGCAACATCATTGCATAAAATGTGTTGAATCCACAACCACGCAGGAACAATCCTACAATTTGTCACAGATTTTCTTCGCGAATTCCGGGGCAATTGTGCTTGTTACGGGCTGCAGATTTGATTTATTGTTGCCCTGAAATTACGCGGTCTGTAGTTTCTTTGATTGTCTTACATGAAAAACTGCGAAACAACTATTTTCCTAATATTGTAATTTATACAGCATTGTTAAAATATTCAACCGATAGAAGATATAGATTGGTAATACAAAAAATAACTTTGAAATACCATTCCTTTATGGAAAGCCATTAGACGCTCCATTAGTAAATATCTAAAATTATAAAACGAAGTTATTGAAAAAAGGATACTTACCACTCAAAAGAATGTCTTTACAGGTAAAAAAAGTCCTATAGAGATGATAAAGATACTGTGTACGCCGGTAGCTTCGAAATGAGCATCCACGATAGTTCAAGTGGCCGATAATGGCGGCGCTTTGATCGCTTCTGGGTGCGCGATGCGCCCGCGCATACCCGGCTGCTCAGTACTTTTTGCTTTGATCTTGCCGCCCACCGGGTGTTCTTTATTAGCCATTCATTAATGTTGCTCATTCGTTTACAATTTTACGTTTACTCAGTTGATAAAATCGTCATCGTTGTAAACTTTTCTTTTGAGACTGAAGTATATTCAGTTTTTTTTTAATTCTATGATGATTTTTGTTCTTATTTAGAGTTGATGGTAACTTTATTTTTATTTTATCCCTTTCTGCCATATGTGTATGCTCTAATTCTCCATCTCCTATAAAAAAAAAAACAAGTTTTTGGCTAACAGTGGAACACAGTATAGGAAAGTTGTCTATTTAAGTTATCATAGGGTATTGTATTAAATAATCTGATTAAAATCTTAATTTAATTAATATTATAGATGCTTAATCTTATATTGTATATATAAATTTCTAAAATAATATTGGTAATAATAAAAATATAGCTTCTGCTCTATATTGGTGTATGCTCTAGACGTATGCCTTTACTTCTAGAAGTCAGTGCCTAGAATTGGGGACGATGACGATTATATAGCTAATCAAAAATTCTTAAAGAATAATGCTGTCAAATATTTAAATCCCAAATAAATCTTATATCAATCGTAATTTATTCTAGTCGGTATTAAATGATTAATCTTTCAATCCTCTAATACTTATATAATGTCGATTGATTTAATCCAAAGTTACTGTTGGATACGAAGCGAGATGTCCCAGACGGGCACACCTGCTCCTAGATCCAACAAGTCGGTGTCAATGAACCCGGCTAGAAACTACACAGGGTGATATAATTAAATCTTAAGACCTGAGTAAGGTATATAAATCTTTTAAGTTTCTGTAATCATTTGTGATTTATAAAATGTCTGAGTGAAAAAATAAAAGTGGACTGTTAACTTTTTCATTGTTGATGTAATTTCAATGAAAAAAGAGGGCAATTTAAGAGTTTTAAAACATATTATTTCAGTTTAGAATTTGTGTTTACCTAGTTTTACACCAATATCAGTTATAAAAGCAACTACCTGATTAACCTGTTTGTATTTATCAATAGACAAGTAAACGCTTGATTAAATTATGAACAGACTGCGATTACACGGCACGCCTCGAGTCGTTAGATATTCACCATATACCATTCACTGCATTTACCACTTGGGCACGCTACAATGGCTTCCTTCTCACTTACTTTCACAATTACGTCGCTGGTTTCTATTTTCCATGCGCTATCTCAGATAAGTTCAATCCATTCAACCGCTTGCTCAATAGATCGTTGATCTTCAGCCATACCTGTCTATAAATATCATTTAGATGAGATATGGTATATTAATTCAGCCAATTGATGTTATATGTATCATATTATAGATTACTTTTTGGGATTCATACTACACTGTGATTTCATCTATTTTGATCTTGTAAGACCAAAATATATATTATAATATACAGGTTCAATATTTGTTTTTAAAAGATCAATTCTCTTTGAATTCAGAAGACAATTACATGTTTAGATCAAAAACTGGTTTGAGGCTTCTAATAAATACAATTGCACTTTTTACATATCCAATTAAATGGGTATAGTTACTGATATGATGATGTAAGAACAACATAAGTAAAAACCTGTTGCTAATTTTAAACATGAAATGCTCTTAAAAGCTTACGTAACAAATTCTATATGCCTGTCTACTCTTGACATTGCTGAATCAATTTAAACTTGTATGCACCGTCGCTACTAGTTTATCGGCTGAGCTATCAATCACTTGGAAAGCTTTTTGTCAAGTAAACGCGAAACCACGAGGCAGCCAGACAAACACGTTCTAAGCCACCGTCATTGAAAATATTATCAAAACTAACAGTTAAACGTTTAACATTTGATTTTGGTCCTTAACCATGTAAGAATTAATCCCAATGTTCACTAATTTCACACTGACCCGTCTAATGCAACAAAAAATGCACTCTAGCAAAAACGCTAATCCGACGTATCAACTTGAATTCAATGCTGCGAAACTGCAAACATCCAATTTACGACATCCTGTTTAAAAGATCAAATCTGAATAATTGCAGCGTACAAGACAGGCTTCTAGAACTGGCTGAATTACCAGTCTGATACCAGACCATTGAATGTAGGTAGTAATTTCGATCTATCTAATAGCGTCAGTTTGTTGCTGTTACTCTATATTTTAGGCTGCTTTATCGCCTTCAACTGTTGTTAACTGAGTAACATTAGAAACTAAAGTTATGTTATTTGATTAGTCATTAAAGCAAACTAATGAGATAACTTGTCTAATGCCTTCTGCAGCTCACTTCAACGTCCATAATAATCGTGTAACGAAAACGAAAGCTAACAAAGGCCTGTTGCTCGCTTGGCCAATTTCACTCGTACTATAAATAATTAGGTTGATAAATTAACCTAGACGCGTCGTTGACTCGGGCGGACCACAATGATTAAACTACAATGACAATGAATGGTATATCCTGTGGCGGTTTCCTTTGTTTATATGTTATTGGGGCAATGTCTGAAACACTAACGCAATGAGGCCACAGATAAGCTGCACGTTAACGAAAAAAAAAATACAAAATGGTGTTTCATTTACTATTGATGTTAAAGAAAAACCTCTTCACTTCAACAGAGCTTCGATCGTTCACTATCTGTCAAGCACGCTTTGCCTTTTGTCCTGATAATAAAACAAAAAAAAGCTCTCGTAGTCATGAGGAAGACAAAAAAACGACCGCAATTTAAATAAACTATATCAGATAATATTGAACAAATGTTAAGAGCGGCATACAATGCACACTACCTGCTTGTCACTTATTTGTTTAGGCTTCCACATCTCAAAACCAGTAGCCGGTGCCGGCTATAATATATACCTATACAAACGCGGTATACGGATATTCGAGTTGCACAGGATTTCTTTTTATTCTTTTTCCTTGAGCGTCCAGTTGTGCTAGACTACATCGTTTAGGGTTGTCCTCAGAAAGAAATAACTTAATTGAGTTAATGAGACCTTTTAAAAATATTGAATAAAATACTGCGTTCTACTAACTAAATACTTACGTTCCTAAAGTCTATGATATAAATTAGTAAGCTGATAATATCCACGAAAAGCAGGGAAATCTTTTACTTTACAAATCATATATAGCAAAATGAGTTTAGGTTATTTATGAGTATCTTAGTATGTGTACGTAGAAAAATATAAAGAAATACACCAACAGAAAAAAAACAACAAAAATTAAATCGGTTGTTTTAAAATGAATATCACCAACATATAATTGTTGAACTTGAAACATTGTTGTAAAAAAAAAAACAGGAAATGTGCAAATTAAGTCCAATGATAAATTATATTTTTTTTAAACGCGTAACTGAATAGCAACGTTGATCCAGTGAACGATATAATAAGTGAACTAAAAACTGCAGTAATATGTGATCCAGTAGAAACAGAAACGAATAATAAATCAACTGTAGATGCAATCACATATTCAGTTGCAGAGGAAGAAAAAGTAGTTGCGCTCGCGTTACGCGTATCCGCAATAAGCAGGCGTTTTGACATCGAATCGCCTTTCACTTGACCTAGATATTTGGGAACTGGTTCGTAATCACAATGCAAGCGAGTTGCATTCCCGTTTCGCTATCTTGTCGACATTGCCATAATTTGGCTCCCTGTCTAGGCGTGACTCAATAGAGTCAAATTATCTATGCTGGTTAGGTCGGTGGGTACGTAGTTGGTACTTGTTGGATATTATTGGGTCACAGTTACACAATCTAAATTGAGGTGCTGATCTGTATCTTACTATCTACGTCTGTAAGTATTCGATCAGAAATCGTTGCGGAATATTTACTTGTGGCTTTAGTACATGTCTCGATTTTGATGATTTCGAAAATTGTTCGTTTGACACAACCCGCTTAAAGTCACTTTTAATTATAATTATGAGTTATTCATTTGCCTCGGCAATAGCTAAACGTAAACTATCCATAACTAAAAAAGCATTCGTTAATCATGTACTCTAATGACTTAAGAAATTTCTTTCGACTTGTAAATTAATGTTTAATTTCCAATATACTGAATAAAATCTTCGTTCTTCTACGTTACTACGTTAAGTTATTAAATTTTAAACAATCCAATGCTAACACCTCTTCAATTTTATAAAACCGGACTTCTCTTGAATTATTTCCAGTTATTCGTTTGCGTAACACTGTAGAATAGAAAATGTTTATGACTTTAGTCAATCTCGCAATTGCCACGATTTTTTCTTCACGGAATCAGATGAAAGAGTTCTCCTAAACGAAACTGTGCTATTAGTAACCCTGTGCTATAATCAAGAATATAAAATGTCAGTGTGCGCTAGGGCAACGAGGCAAGCAACCTGTTTGGTTGCGGGGCGCAGCCACCTACGCCTGACAAATCCGCGGCCGTTTTTTTCGATCCCCCTTCCCCCCTTACAATCACTATACACACCTACCTACGAGATTACGTGTAGCGAGTGAGCCACGGGACGCGCACGATCAAGTTTAGACTTGCTTGGAAGCTATACGTCATTAAACCTGCCCCGAGTTCAGATTGTTAGAAATGTTAAATTGGTTTCGAAACCATATTTTTAAAATAAATGAGCGTAAGGCCTTCAAGAGTGGCGTGTGGGCAGCGTCTGTCATTCTTTTCTATTCAACTCCATCGTTACGATAGTTTATACAATCGTTTACAAGTTATTAGCTATTGTATTTTAAGCAACTAAATTTCCTCACGCGATCCTCATTAGTTCTATTCGAAGACGTATCTATTAATATTTTTATAGTTACTTCGAAATAATTTAGTTATTTCTGATTTGTACCTTGAAACTCGTCATCATTACTAGATAGCTACGTACGCTCGATATGTCTTAAATGTTCTAAGTCTCATTTTCCTCTATCGAATAGTTCTGCACCGTAATTTTGTTTGTGCCTTTATCAATTTCAAATATTAGTGCAATATCAAATAATTCTTTAGCTGCACAAATTTTTATTAATAATTTCATGACGCACTTAATATTTACCCCAGTTGCAATTACGAATTCCGTCTGCGTTTGTCATATCCTGTGCAATATTGTGTTGAGAACGAAATGACGGAATATGACATGAATTTGACCCGTGGTAAAAAGCAATATGGATGAGTTTCTAAAGTAAACGTGTTTATATTTTCGTCGTTGGATGAATCCATTACAAATCCTTTCGTAATAATATTTTGTCATGCTAGTCCCGTAAATATTCTAGTCGGGTAAACGGCGATGGAAATGTATTCTGCGTACCTACATCAGAGGCGACCTTAAGTGTCCGTGTTTAGCATTCGAGATTATATTATGAGGGATAATAATTATGTAAATAGTGGATAGGGTTACATATCCAATGAAAAGGTGCAATTGTTCTTAAGTACCAACATTACTTCGGCAGCGGTATTCATAGTTATATCATGTATTCTATAAACGGTGACTGTACGGTGACTTTATTTTACTTTTCTCGCTTGTGAAGTCAACATCTCCTGAGGATGATCCGGTGTCGGGTCGAAACGTGCGTAGAGGTTCTAGTGGAAGATTTTGTGTGGTGTTATATTATACAAATCTCCCGGTTGTCGGCGGAGTATAGCAAATAATACTTGCTGTTTATTGTTTATCATAGACTTCCGCAAAGTAACGCCTGCTTCTATTCATTATTTAAAATTAGTTAATTGAAAGTCGTGATTTTCCCCTTTGCATACTCTTATCTCTCTTTCTCTTCTCTTTGGCATGTATTTACTGTTTAATCAAAATTATGTTTATTATACTTAATCCATATTTGATTGGCTTAGTCTAGGCTACTATGTAATTGAGTGGTTGGTGTAAGTGAACCGAGGTAATTGAATGTTTATAACGGTAATAATGGTGCCTAGTTAATTGAATGCTTATGATTATAGTGTCTAGTTAACCGAATTAACTTCGTAGTCACGAGAAAATTTATACAGTCAAATGTTTGGCTAAATTAACACTGCGTTGAAATGACACACGCGGCGTTGCCCCGTGCGCCCGCGCAGATATTTAGGTCGCTCAAAATAACCACGCCATTTCGACAACTCGCGCGAAGATCTTGCAGATCTACTATCTCGTTAACGTGACCGGCTAACAATGTTAAACGAAGTTGTACTATACTTCACCAATAAAGGAACCACTACGTAAAAATTTAATGACAGGTTAATTCAAGGACGTGCGTCTGGCGATTTGTATTTTACTTATTAAATATGTAATGTGCCCTTAAAGCCGAAGCTGTGATAGCCTAGTGGGTAGGACGTCAGCCTCCTAATCAGAGGTCGGCGGTTCGACCTATAACTTTTCGGGGTTATGTGCGTTTTTAAGCGATTAAAATATCACTTGCTTCAACGGTGAAGGAAAACATCGTGAGGAAACCTGCACGTATGAGAGTTCTCCATAATGTTCTCAAAGGCGTGTGAAGTCTGCCAATCCGCACATGGCCAGCGTGGTGGACTATGCCCAAACCCTTCTCATATTGAGAGGAGACCCGTGCTCTGTAGTGAGCCGAGAATGGGTTGATCATGTGCCCTTAAATATCTATATTCTACACTCATTACCTAGAGGCGATATTATACGAGTATTTTTATTTTCATTAAATACTTAACATATAATATCAAACGATGTCTGAAATTGTTGTTAAGTTTTTGTTACATTTTATCGTAATGTTTTCCAAGTTAACAATTACAGTACAAATATTATCAATTGCTAGACTGCGACTACGCGGAAATAATTTCATCATTATTAAAGTTTTAGGCGTAAATCGTTCAGCTCTGTATTATAAGTCCGGTAGTGATAAACGGTTGATAGTGGCATACGATAAATAGAGTATGTGTGAAGATTGAATAGAAGCGACGCGGCGCGGCCACGCTCGGCGCACGCGCACGCGCACGATCGCCAAGGCCATTTTGTTTACACGCCCGCATGTTTACGCGAACTAAAACCGTATTAACCGGCTTAGACACATGCAAATCGTACCGAGTACGCGTCCACAGCGACTCCCGCCATCCTAAATCATCCGTGTTATATCAACAAGAAAATGGCGCGAAACGCTTCATTGAACATTTGGCGGGAAACTGTTGCGTAACGCTGAGAAAGTATTTTCACTGTGTTTATAACGCGATCGATATTAAGAGTACTCTCTGTATCTTACACTATTATCGATATTTGCAATAGTTTTAAACCAATTTTTATTTTGTATACATTTTTAGGTTATAATTGCAGAGGACACGTTTATTGTTTGTTAATTATCGATTACATAATCTCATTGTATAACAATACAATCAGATAATTGTACTTTACAATTATTTTTATCATTTAACTAAGTATATTTGAATAAACACGTGATGTGATCATTTAAGGTTTTGGCGGGAAATGAATATAAGCCGCGTGGTGACCAGTCGGCCTTGGATCTGGTGACGTCATTGACATAGTTCCCGATTGCACAAACGGACTCGCGATAGTTTTTTACAGTGATTCTGACGAAAACACTCGCCACGGTCGTTATTATTAACTGGTCCTAAAGACTTGCCTTGCTATAGTGTAGTAGAAGGCTGATATTTCGAATCAATTTTACTAGATTTCGATTCCTAACAAAATCGATATTCGTTATTTTTTGCTAAATGGAATTATTAAGTAATCGATTATCAATCGTTAGATAATATCATAGTAAAAGCTTAATTTTCGCTGTGCTAGTTGTGTTAGTAATTTTTCAGTTAGGATAATGATTGAGATACATACACGTCTATAGAATAATAAATTTATTTTATTTATTTATTTTTTTATTATTTTTGTACCAAATTTGTGATATAAAACTCTCACAAAAGAAGTATACAAAGGAAAGCTTATCTCTATAAGAGATCTCTTCCAGCTACCCTTAGATGTGAGTACGGTGAATTTATAAAGTGGGATAGTTCAAACAAGGTATGTTTAAACTACATACAAAAATATACTTAGATAATAGAAATTTGTTGAATTGAGTTAATTATTTATACAATTCTAAATCATTCTTCGTAGTGTCTTCACTGATACTGACGAGTATATCGCATACAAGTTTATATAACTTAAGCAAGGTGTGTATCTATTCAGGTTTAGGTGACACAAAAAACTTTACCGATCGAAGCATCCAAAAACCAGAATTATAACGTAATCGTCAAATTCGTACCTACGTTTTGTAATACCAATCAGACCATCATTAAATCGATTCAAATACCGATATTCAAATACCGATATTCCAATACCGATATTTAGATAATGTCGCAGCCCTCGATTTTAGTCAACTCACTGTTTCCTTATCGATCTTCTTTTTAGTCAAGGACATTTAGTTTTGGACAAATATTAACATAACGACTAAATTCTAGATACGTTGAAAAATAACGAAAGATTTTTCTATATTTATCTCGACCTTGGAATTCTAACGCTTGGATCGAACTATTGTTATTTGAGGATCTCTTTATATTATAAATTAATACCATGATATTTTTTAATACAAAATAAAATTCTTACGTACCGAACATTATTATTTATTTAATTGAAATAACGAAATTAATTGAATTGCAAATCCTAAATAAAATGAATTAACATTGAATTAACCGTAGGTTATTTGTTTGAAAAGATTTTACATGAGTTCGTTTATTTTTTAATGCTAGTAGGAATCATACGAATTTAGCAAAAGTTATGTTCTATGGAAATGATGCAAGGAAGAACTTTAGAGTTTAAGCCAACTTTGTAGGAAGGTAGATAGATGTAAATTCACCATCGTATAAGTAAGTAAAAAAACTTTTAATAAACATAACAATATTAAAATTTATTGAAGTATGTATTCATGATTAACTAGATTATACTGCATAGGTACGAGTATATACATTAAATATTCAGGCTAATCGGTCTTAGCAAAAATGGTCGGTAGGTAGTGTTCATTGTAATATGCAAAGATGATATGGACTTGTTTGTCGTCTCAACTCGGCCACGTGGTACGCGAGACGAAAGCAAATCACGAGTATCTGACCTTCAGCAGGAGTCGCGTGTTGCCATGCCGTCCCTCCACACAACTACCATATTACTACAGCTCGTTTTACGCGTCAGCTCCTTTATCTGATCTGGCTTCTTGATTTTTAATTCGATTTTTTATGCATTCGAACTTTTTTGAGTGCGTCTTCCTTTATATATATCTTTTACACTTATATCTATCGATCCAGGGGTTTAACACATCTAGTCTAGTCCCCTAGTACAAGTCTAGATCTCGGAGCATCCCACTGTAGATCCCGGAGCCTACCACTGTTTTATGCTGATGACGGCCACCGAAGCAATAGTCGGGTATTCTCACTAGGAGATTTCCCCCCCGTAAAAAAAAAGGTTTAACACAGCTTTGGTAACGAATAAAATATATTACTTTCCATTTGATTTGATTTTGTCTTGTGTATTTCTGTTTGTAACGTGTACAATTATAGATTCGCTATGGTAGCGTAGCTTTAATAAGTTATACCGAAAAATAAAATTGAACATCAAAATTTACTTAGGGAAATAGTACGGTCTATTTTCTTATCAAATGTTTAGTCAATATAACGTTATTAGACTTAAAAGAATCCCAAAACAATCGCTCTAATTTAAGTATCTACGTGATGATTTAATGACGAGGTATGAATATAAACTTATCCTTAATAATGAGTGGCAGTTCATTGCCTTGAAAATTTTACAACGCACGCATTATCTAATCGCAACGCTCGTGAACTTTGAAGTTTACACGCCAATGCTTTGTAAACTACGAACACGTTGCGCTCAAAACAATCCCACAATAGTAACTCACAGCCTTCGCCCATTATGATACAGATTAAACAGTAGTAAAACGATCGTAAAACTTTTATAGTTATTAAGGTTGTATTTTTTATACGAAATTTGGAATGGTCCCAAAAGGGCGTCGCCGCGCTATAGGATTTATTTTGAAAGAAAAAGATTCCGGTGCATTAAGTGCGCTAGAGGGAGTTTTTACGGTCTTATCCCTACGGATAGAGTCGTAAAAATGTCAACTGCGAGGGTCCTGCACTGCCATCCGGGTCTTAACGAACCTCCAGTTTTTGGATCGTAAAATTTGGACCAAATCACTCGGGTGCAGCTCCGCCTTCGATATAGATTTTATTACCACTTATTCTTTAGCATACGTCACCCTTTTCATGTTTTAACAAAAACTCACTTTTATGTTCTTTAAATAGAAATGTATTTGATACTTTCCAAAGACCCTTCTTCTCTATAACTAGTATTAAAATCGTTAAATACTCCTGACAGCTCTTTGTGATGTAAAAATCCACTGTCCCTGTCTGAAGAGGTGTAGGAAACTATACTAAAATATGCATGCAATTGGTGCACAGAAGGATTCTACTGCTCTAAACAGTGGCTTCAGTAAATTAGAAACTTAATGATTACAAAGGTACATTAGAAGGAAACGTTAAAATAATTATTATATTATATTGACAAAGTACGCCTTCGCGATGAAGCGAATACGCTGTCGCTTTATTAAATTGGAGGTCCTGGTTCCGATTCCCGGCTCAAGTCTGCTGCCGATAGAGAGCGAGAAGTTATTTAGTGTTCCGGCACGATGTTGCGTAGAAACCAATTAGTAGCATAGATTAGCATTCACCTAATAGGATAGCCCACTACCGTCTTCATTGAATAGACGACATCATCACTTACCTTACTTACCAAGAGTGATTGTTTTCAAAGGCTAACTTGTAACGGAATAAAATATACATCAAATCGCATTACAAAGTTTTTTTAATAGTATGTAATTATTAGTATGTATATACTAATAAATATAAATATATACATACTAATAAACTCAACACTTATACATATAAGCCTTTTATTTCTGTCGGCTCCTTTCAAAAAAGTGGCCTGGAAGAGATCGCTTTTAGTGAAAAGATCACCTTTTGCTTTTATATTATCTATTTTTTTTTCTTCTCCTTCGTTTTGTTTTATATGCAATAAAGTTGTATTTATACAAAAACTTTAATTTTATTTATAAAATAAATACAGTTTATTATTCCATGAAAATCTGTACTAAATTCTACTTTTTCCTCTTTCCAGATTTCTTAAAACCACGTAAGCGGTTGGCGAACAGCGGGAAGAAGTCTCCGGCTCACAAGCACAAGCACGAGTGCGGGCACGGGGCGCACATCCGCCCCCCCAAGGTGGCGAGACTTGCGCAGGCGCACTTCAAGCGCACCAGCTAGGCCGAGGCAACGTGCAACACCCGCAAAAATTGAACAACAGGCAAAGATTCACCTATGTAAAGGCAGCTGAAAACAAAAATGGAAAGTTGAAATCCAACCCAAAATGTCGTCATTGGATAGGGTTAGCAGCTTTCAAAGGCATTGATTCTTTATGATATTTAAATCGTACTCATTAACGGCCCAATAAATAAACGTTTTATAGCATGTGAATAGATACACATCGATTTCTCTCTTTCTGTCATCATGTGATTTGACAATCGAAAGACGCTTATACTTAAGCAGTTATTGTGACGGTTTGTCGAGAGTTTGATACTTTGTAAATATCATAGAGATTCAGCAGTTTCTGTTGCCCCATTGGTCAGATTAAAGGTTAAAGTGGTTGGTTAGAAAACCTCTGTGTCAGAATTACCTCAGATCATGTTATTATGGCGTATGTCACGCTTTAGTTATCATGGAACAGTTCGATTTGAGCGCGGGTTTCGTGTAAGGCAATTGTGCAAATTATTTTATATTATCTCTTAATTTATTTTGATTGTCGACGCTGCACGTCGCATCACGGAGAACAATATAATAATGTTAAGTAATTTGTAAGATAGTTTCAGACATTTATGATAAATAATAGCATATGATTTAATAATATATTTCTCTGATACGTTTTTGTCACTGAGAAGCATCACAATTTTTCTTAAATTCAACTCGTATAAGAAACAATTTCGGCCTCCAACAAATCGGGTGCCAACTGAGGCACCTCAAAAATACATGTCTCCGCTAAGTCCCGGGCAATATTTATTTATAATGTGACAATTAATTATAAGTTTAATATGATCTCTGACAAGTAAATTAAGTTATATTAGTCGTTAGAGATAGGTTTAAATTCGGATTTAGGTAGCAAGTTTTAAATATCGGACGTTTAATTTATACAGACTCTGTTTCGCCTATTTACAATACGATTTGTGTCACAACGTCAAACGCCTTGAGAACGTTGACGCGTTGAAGTGAAAATCAAATTTTCATCGTTAAAGTTGGAAGCGTTTTCGACGTGTTTCGTTGGATGATCGAGAAAACTTTGTACCTTTGCTCGCCAGTTGATACAAAGGTGCAAAGAATCCCATTAAAATACGATTAAATATAATACGTTTCAACACATACACACTAACACAACTTCCCTTTACGTAGTCGGGTATAAATGTGGAATCCTTCAACCAAAAGCAAGTTAGCGTTAAAAAAATACAAATACTCAAGTTCAGTTTTGTTACAGCGTCACGTAACAAAATTTGTTATTGCCAGTTTAATTATAATAAATAGGGATGTTACGATGGACGTCTTCGTCTATATCTAGCTCCTATGATGATAGATAATTATATATCGTTTTACAGTTACAAAGACATTGAGTATTTGTGTTTTGTGTCAAAGTTCAATATAACAAGGTCTTAACATTATAAGTGTCGTTGTTATATTAAATTGATTATTTTATTATTATGATTTATCGATGTTTGTTTATGATTGGTCGTCCAAATTACTGTGTATCATTTGGAATGCGAAGTTTCCTCGTGCAGAACCTCGGTCCCTTTATAAAAGTACAAATTATTCTCATGTCAGTTTAGGTGGGATCCGCGGTGAAATCTTTAAAAGACACTCATTTTCATTACATTTTCATGATAACAATTACTTCATTTGCTAGGTGTTTTTTTTTTTAATTAAGGAGCATCGACATAATCCTTTTAGTACTAATTTTCTGTTCATGAATGTCAACGAAATAAATAAAATCGACTTCTCTCATTCATTTAAATATGGAATGGAATGAAAATTCATTCAATAATGGAATTTTAATTCATTTAAAATTTGGAATGAATCCCATTAACTAAACTAAACTAAATTCAGTTAATTCATTAATTAACTTTGATTCAGGGTTATGCAATAATAATTGTTATGAATGTTATTGAAAATTTTGTTTATTTAATATCGTGAAAGAAATTAGTATTAGGATAAATGACGATTTTGGCGCCTCATAAATCGGTGTTCTGTGGACGCCGAAGCGTTCTACCACAGCCACTGAGCTGGTCTGACTAGAGTCTAGACTAAAATAACTATGAAATTAAAAATGAATTATTTCACTTGGACAAATAAATAAGAGAACACAAATAATATAGGGCGTTGAGCGCTTTATGTTTTCTTTATTAATCATTACGAGGTGTTTCGATTTTAATTTACAATGACTTGTTTTCAAAAGAGTTTTGACTTTTTTTTTTCTTAAATTTATGAATTTTGTTCACGTGTGATCTCTAGAACAGACGCTTGTATACCGCGGTCTATATAAATTTAGTTAATATGATTCGTTTAAACTAAAACTTAAGCTATATAATAATTTCGCAATTTTAGAGTTGACTTTATATTCCGCCTTAGGCAGCGCATGATAACTAACTCAAATCGTTTAAAAATCCGTTATTTTCTAATATACCGCAAATAATTGCTCGGAATTGAACAGTTTCGGTCAAATATTTGCTTGTTTTTCATGGCATGGCTTTCGTTTATGAGATTACACTGAAACTATATGAAATTTTATCGTTTGAAAATTTCTATTCGGATGTTATGTGCCAAATTAGACTGCGTTGGAACACTGCGAATGATTTCTTATTAAAGACCCAGCACTTATCGTTTTGAGTACAACGAGTCATCGTGTTCTCGATACCGGGAACACTCGATATTCGCCTCATATAAGTGGGCTATTAGTTTTAACGACGTTACAGCGGAATCATTAGTGCAAAATCTCCTCCACACACAGTTTTTCAAATAGCCAATAAAGTTAACTCTTTTCCAACTTTACTTTCGTTTAAATAAATACATAGTTAGTGTAATATATCAAGTTAATTTTTGATCCTTCGCACAACATAACAGATTAACGCAAACTTTTATGTCATGTTAAAAATGCCACATCACAATTATTAAACAATCAAAAATGATTTATTATTAAATTTTGTTTTAACCACTTAATTGGATGCAAAATACTAAATATAAATATTTGAATTTTAGAATGAAAAAATAATTGAATGCAAATTATTTTTAAAATAATTTAATTGAAATGCATTTTTTAACGAGTTCTTGGCGTGATAATATCTATTCGACCAGATGTAGTTTCACATTTGAAAGTGGTTTAACGTATGAAATGACTCCAAAATAAACTGAAACTAACTTGCACACATTTGGAAGTTTGATTAGTTATTTTGGACCCATTGCTGTAACAACGTGTTTCCTTGCACTAATCATTTTGTAGTACGCGTAACTATGCGGGTTGCAAAATAATTTTTCGCAGTATTGCAACACACTCGCCATATTACGTGCGGACATGATAAGAAGTCCAAAGCGGTTAATAAGTTGAAAATAAAATAGGATGTATTCAATGCTTTGGACGCAGTTATAGAAGCACACTACGCTCTTATAATTTATTCTAATATATTCTCTTTAACACCTGTGATGTATTAAATATGATCTCAGAACATAATTTAACTGTATGCAATTGTTTTTTTTTTTTTTGTTTACAAATATTTGCTAGCTTACTAAGCGTTAGGATGCTTGAGTAGCTACAATTAAAAAAACAGTATCCCTGGCTTTTTTGGTTTTAAGTGAATGAGAAATAATTTAATACATCAAAAAATATAATTTTATTTTTGTTAATATATAGTTTTTTTTTGTCTTAATTAAATTACGGTCTGTGTTTGTTTCGACTAGATGTCCTGATGGGTCATTGATGGGTAGGTCTCCGCAGCACTGTATATACGGTTCACGAATGTGTAATTTATTGAACGGCGGAAACTGACCACTATCCGGGATAATTGTGGGCTCAAGGACTTTGGAGTAATCTGTCAAATAATATATCCTTTTATCATCTCAAGAAACTTGAAAATATCTTGTATAATATAGGACATGGATTTGCTTATATTTACTCGATATTTTTGAGTATAAAGTTCTATTAACGTAGTGAAGTTACGCTTCGTTTTGATATCGATAATAAGGTTTGTAAAATATCGATATATTAGGGGTGACATCGATAAAAAATGACCACGTTCATTACATACTACATACTAACTCTAATTAAAGCGTAATTTAAATATAAACCATTTTGACAGTTTACCTCACAGCCCTTTAGCGGGGAGTTGGCTTATAGTCGAGACTATGTAAGGGATACACAAAAAAAATATATATGAAAAATGTATGTCTGTCTGTTATTGAAGCTCCAGAGGCAATGTTTACTGCAAACTCCGTGCCTATAAAATGGTACACTTAAACTAAATATGTTAACACTAGGATGAGATAATTTGGAGAGATCACTATGGCCGCTACGCTAAATAAAAATTAATATAAAATATAATAAATAAAATATTAATGAATAGAAGCAGGCGTTACTTTGCGGAAGTCCATGATAAACAATAAACAGCAAGTATAATTTGCTATATTCCGTCGACAACCGGGAGATTTGTATAATATAACACCACACAAAATCTTCCACTAGAACCTCTACGCACGTTTCGACCCGACACCGGATCATCCTCAGGAGACGTTGACTTCACAAGCGAGAAAAGTAAAGCCACGGAATATAGCAAATTATACTTGCTGTTTATTGTTTAAATAAAATATTGTCGATGCTACTATTGACTATACTTATTAAGGAACGTGGAATTTATTACTCCAATTGCATATTTAATGCGTTTGAAAATAGTTAATCGCTAGACACTTTATACACATCACGTTTTTAAAAAATGTTACTGTAGCAGCCATAAGTATTCTCACCAAAAATTTCAACCTGTATTACCTAAAATGTAAACTCCTATATGTATAACTAAGTTGTCCAACGGTCGGCCGATCGTTGGGCGACTGTTGGTCGACTCCGGAGGCGTAATAAGTGTAATTCTGTAAATATTCGGCAAATGTTTTCTGATTAAATGTTATATTGTGTATTGAGTTCCATATCATGTATCTATGTGTAATGTATAAAACTTAAAATTAGTTTTTAAAAAAAAGCTTACTTCATACGGTACCCTGTTGTTTTCTTTATCCTCATCATCATCATCATCATGATCAACCCATTGCCGGCTCACTACAGAGCACGGGTCTCCTCTCAATATGAGAAGGGTTTGGCCATAGTCCACCACACTGGCCATGTGCGGATTGGCAGACTTCACACGCGTTTGAGAACATTATGGCATGCAAGTTTTTTTATACACTACAAGTCAGCCCTCGACGACTATCTCACCTGGTGGTAAGTGATGATGCAGTCTAGGATGATAGCGGGCTGACCTGTTAAGGGTATGTTAAGCCCATACTCCTCATTATTTCTACGCGACGTCGTGCCGGAACGCTAAATCTCTTGGCGACACGTCTTTGTTGGTAGGGTGGTAACTAGCCACAGCTGAAGCCTCCCACCAGTCCAGACTCGCGCCAGGAATCGAACCCAGGACCTCCATCTTTATAATCTGACAGCGCGCGCGCTGCGCCACGGAGGTCGTCACCCTTGAGAGTACCCCTTCATGCTGCTTGCTTGCTTAGACAAATTAGCTGTTTTTTAGGGTTGGGTATACATATCCGGTACTCGATTTTACTTATGTTTATAGCTTAGGAGCCTTGTCTGGGTTAAACTTGAACCTTATACACTATTTTTAGATAGCGGAAATTGGTTTTAAATTAATTACGATAAAAATAAATTTCACTAAAAATTGCGTATAACGAAATGCAGCTTATGTTTTTGGTATGGTTTGTGAATTAGTTACAAAATAAGTGTGTAATGTAACGTTGCAACAGTCATTTTGTTAACGTCCGTCGATGTCAATCGTCATTCCGTTTCTTATAGTGGTCACGTGAATGTTATTTGTTTTCACTGTTTTTTCGACGACTTTGCTCTGTTTTTGGACTTTTTTGCTTTTACGTTTGACCTTGGCTTTAGCTTGCAGATGTAGTAGTTGAATACTTGTGGAGACGAAATGTTGAAAAATATAAAAAGGATCCGTTCCTTGAATAATGCAAGCTGTAAAACATGTTTAAATAATTAATACAGTAATTAAAAACTTCTATTGTTTCATTTACCACTATCATAGCAAAAAGGTATATTTAACATAGGATAATTAACATATTATTAGCCAAAAATTATTTTAAAAGGTTCAATGTTTAATCCTCCAATGGTTTATGTTCTACATAAACCCTTGGAGCTGAGCGGAGCGAGGCAGGATATTTAATACATAGGTCAAAATCTATTTTAAGAAGCTAGGTTAGGTTAGAACATAAAAACCCATTGAGAGCCGAGCAGAGCGAGGCGTCCCCTATAATTTGACATGAAAAAGGTATATTTAACATAGGATATTTAATACAATGGTCAAAATCTGTTTTAAGAAGTTAGGTTAGAACATAAAAAAAACCATTGAGAGCCGAGCGAAGCGTAGCGTAGCGAGTCGTCCCCTATAATCTGGCACGAAAAAGGTATATTTAATATATAGGTCAAAATCTATATTAAGAAGCTAGGTTAGGTTAGAACATAAAAGACCACCAAAAAGGTATATTTAACACTGGATAAGTATTAAATAGGTCAATATTCCTGTGTAAAAATAGTAAAGTTATGATTTATAAAAAAAAATCCGCCAAAGGGGAAAGGTGGAGGGGGGCTTACCCTACCTCCCCCACCTACCCCTATCACCCCCCTACACAAGTACCGGATATCTATATTTTACCCGTTTTTTATTTTAAATTGTTGTCGTCGCGTCATGTTGATGATGACAGAACCGATGGCTTTATATGCTTTATAAGACACGAGTCTACCATAATATTCTAACTCAAGGATCTCGGTTCTATCGAGTTTTATGTACTGCCGCATGAATCGAACCCCTCCGAAGTTCTTAGTCGATAAAGCTGACACCTAAACCAACGTGCAGTGGTTGCGGCCATATAACGACATTACCCAACGAGCGTTCAAGTATAGAACAGAACAGAAGGTTCACTCCGAAGCCTAATTTAAATAAATAATACTCTCGATATGACACAATAAAGAGCAATTAAGAGCGAACAGCATTTAATTATGCCATTATATTCACTTATGTGCCGTTATATCCCGAGATGCCACCAACATAAATCGCTGGAGGGAGATCGTAAGAGCTGCTGTGAAGGCCAAATCATAACCACGACCACTCTGCCAAAAGTTAACGAATAAGAAGAAGAAGATATTCACTTACAACTTATCGCTTTCTATCACTGACTTTTATATTTTCTGACTAAGTTAGGGCTGTCTTTAGACTTTTCTGAATAAGTTAGGGTTGTCTGTAAAGTAATTTTTTCATAATTATTGATTAACCAGTTATTTACATACCTAGCACTCTAGTGTTGAACAAATTATCAAAGAACACACAAGTTTACCTAGGTAAGTTACCCACTTAGTAGTAAATATATAACAAAATGCGGCGAAATTATTCCAGTAAAGGTAAAAATTGTTCAGCTCGACTTGGCGGGGGTACTCCCGTGCCCCCGATTTTATTTTACTACTTTCGCATAGGTACTTTAATCATAAAATATATGCCATAGAATAGCGTGTAATTTTAATAGTCTAGAAAGACTCAAATATGGACGTAGGTTTGGAAACATAGTGTGGTGTCCGCTTAAAGCTAAAATAAAACAAATCATTGGATGCTCGTATGAAAATGTTTATTGATATCACAATAAAGTCTACACAGCTAACGATACGGGATACCCATCGTTTGAGTGTACACGGTACAGATGACAATAGAATAATTTTACCATTTAAGTACACTCGACGCCACAACACTGCTTCGCTACCATACATACCATACATACATACATCTCCTATTCAACATGCACACTTCAATGATTTTAATCGTAGATATGCCCTGACGGCGTTTTCTCCGCACTGTTTTTTCATGTCTCAAAAAGTCTGACGCAGGTTATTTTCATAACTTTAAAGTACATTTTACTTTATTACACTTATTACATTTAATTACTCTACAAATTATCTATACGAACTAATTTGATATAGCTGTTGCGGATTAAAAATTGTTACTTGACTTAGATAAACCGTTTATCGAGGAGGGCTATTTAATTTTGAAATTGCCCTTGACATCATCATATTTCAGTGAATATCAAAAGTGAAATTGTTTTAAAATAACTTAAATTAATGATCATGATGTACCTTCTTCGCGAATTAGTTTCTAATGTAACAGACTAAGCCAAAATCGTAAAGTAATGGAATATGTTTAGTAGGTATTTTCCTAAAATTGACGCGGGTGAAATAATGAGTAAAACTCAAAAAATCAACTGCTAATTTTTCAATATAATAATCATATTAAAAGAATGTTAATTCTTACGATTTAAAGAGTAAGAAAATTTATTTGCTTTGGTAAATCTGTATAACATAAAATTTTTGGGGTGGAAGTATAATAGCGAAGTACTTAATTTGTTTTGTATGGTCATACACGACGTCATTAAAAACTAACTATTAGTTTAGGTACATATTTATGGTTTCGGTTTTTTATTATGATCATTTATTAATAACTTATATGAAAAAAAAACCAGTTGGTGTATGGTGATTATGAAGGCTCTTATAAATCATGATCAACCCATTACCGGCTCACTCAGAGCACGGGTCTCCTCTCAATATGAGAAGGGTTTGGCCATAGTCCACCACGCTGGCCATGTGCGGATTGGCAGACTTCACACGCCTTTGAGAAGATTATGGAGAACTCTCAGGCGTGCAGGTTTCCTCACGATGTTTTCCTTCACCGTTGAAGCAAATTATATTTTAATTTTTAAAAAACGCACATAACTCCGAAAAGTTAGAGGTGCGTGCCCGGATTCGAACCGCCGACCTCTGATTAGGAGGCTGACGCCCTAACCACTAGGCTATCACCGCTTATTATCTTATAAATAATGTTTGTTTAATAAAACGAAATCGCAATTCAGCGTTTTTTCGAGTATTACCAAAGTGATGTTTGCTGGTTTGAGCTCACTCAATTTAGAGCGGGCACATTTCGCTTAATCAAAACTAAGTCGAGGGCATATCTAGCGATTGAAATCCTTGACACTCTTGACAAAAACTGACTAGGTGGGTACTTTTGAATTGCAAATAATTCTGTGGCGTGCACATACATATAAAACGTTTGGTAAATTCTAAAACTAACGTTCCACCGAACTACGTGTCCACAATTATAGTGAAAGTAACACCTAAATTTGAATAGAAAATTGCCTACCAGCTAGTCAGTACAATTATTATATTTTGATTTGAAAATCGGAGAAATCTTTTAAGACACGAATAAAAATATTAGGTTTCTTTTTCATAAGTGAGTAGGTAGTTATATCAGTGCAAATTACTACTCCACATAGAAAAAAGAATGTTTAAACAAACGAATAGTAGGTACATACACATTTAGACAGAGCGTATACGGCCAGCCGGCACTGTTGAGTAAAGTATGTACGTCCCATCAACTAGGGTTTCATTTTTGTTTACTGCGTGAGCAGACAATGGAATCCGTCGAAAATGTATAAAAAATAGGTTTGCTTTCTGTTTCTCATTTTTATATCTTACCTTAATCTATGACGAGAGGCTTATAGTTTTTCTTTCATTTTGTGCTTTCCATGCCGTTGTTGAATTGGTTTACCAAACTAATTTTACTGCAAAAGCTAATTTTGTTGTTCACAAATCAATATATGTAAGTACTCAACTACATTAATAGATCTAACATAGATGCTGTAGTTTTTAACGCAGAACATTGTGAAAAGGAAAGCGACAATCTTGGACCTATAATCTTACTTTAGTAATCTATTTTCACTTAATTAGCACCAAAATCCGAATACTCTTATCATTGTAATGTAACAAATAAAGCATACGCTTAGCCGAAATGTGTATCATATGTAGGCATTCAAAATTAATACGTAATAGTCAACTCCATTAATCAAGATGGAATAGAGTAATTTAGATAAAAAAAAAATAGCAGCAAATTAGAAGTTATTGTCTTTAAAACACTTCAGAACCAACAGGCGATACAATAAACACGAATTATACCTACAATAGTTAATTAAGTTTACAAAGCGTCGGACGATGAAAAATTATGTTCGAAGACTTGCAATAGAATAGTGCTGAGTCGACAGACAGATCTCTGAATTAAACTAAACGAAGTCCCGTCCTTGCCACGTTCGTCCCTGAGGTAAAAGATAGCTTTACTTTTAGACATGATTTAATTTAGACTTGTTTGTTAATCTAAAAATTTTGCATACTATATTATTAGCGTCGACTTAAGTTATTTGGCATGCTGTAGTTACCTCTAAATTGATTTATATGTATATCCTAGCACTTAAGGTTTTTAAAATGTTTATTTTTCTTGCATATAATTCTGTTGGTGGCGCTTTGAATAAATAAATAAATAAATGATGTTTTTGTTTAGTTCAGAGGTCTGTACGAACTACAGCCGAATCAGCACCAATACTTTTTATTACAATATGTACACTAACTAGGTATATAGAGTATTACACTTAGGCACATCAATTTTTATAAAATTACGATTTAATTCGAAAACGTGATCCTGTCACCGATATTCAACTATGCTACCACAATCTAGTACATCCATGTGATTAAGTATATAAATAAGGCGTCACCCCTACGAGCGACTTTACCGCGGCGACAGTCGCGGCATATCATCGAGTTTAGTATCCAAACAAGTCGTTATTGAGTATTCACATAGTGAGACCATAATTTGTATAACAAATCTCAGGTGTCGAGTCGATCCAGTTTTCAAACGATCAATTACAACTAACGAACATAGGCCCACAAGCAAGTCGCACTACAAAGTTCAACCGTCAGTATGAGGCGGAATCGCCGCGGTAAAGTCGCTCGTGGAGATGGCGCCTGAGTAAAACGTGAGGTTAGGTTTTTATTTTAAAATGATTTCATATAACCACTGAAAAGATGCAAATAATGAATTTTTGAACAACGAGAATCTAATACAACATTTAACTTTTGAAACAATGCAACTTCTTTCTCTTATATAATACTAGTATATAAGAAAAGAGCTTAAAGCGTCGGGGAAAGGGGGGTGTGTGATAAATTTGTACTTTAATGCCCCCTCCCGCCCTCAGTGCTAGATCGTAGCGTACGATTTACGAATAACGTTTATAATATTTGTGTTTTCAAGATATATTATAATTACCCTCTAACTTGGTCGTAGACCTACATTTACTGAAACTAGTCTAGCATAAATAGGTGTAGGTAAGTTATGTTTGAGATATTATATATAGACACAGATAGACAAAATCTCACTGGACGCTAATAGGATTATTCTTAATGTATGTAATATAGAAGACAGCAAATATCGAATAATTTGGACATTTAAATCACATTTTATAGAAATAATTCTTTCTAAACACCTATCTAAGCTGGCGCCAATATATTTGACAGCGTAAGCCACAACGGGATTTGTAACAATAATAAAAAAAAATCTGTTATAGGAGGCCTTATTTATTCATTACTGTGTATATTTCACGCATTAGTATATACATGCGAAAATATCTTCTATGTAAAATATTATGTCATTTGTTGAAGATTTTTTATGAAAGCACAGGTACATTTTTTACTTGTAGGTACACATAGATCCCTTGTTTGTTCAAACCTACACGACGGTAATTTCCTGTAAAAATGCAATACCGATTTTGATGAGTCTTCTTTAAACAACACAGTTGTTGGATACGATTTACAAAGGCGCTACATAAGATATCTGATTTAAATTTTTTCCTCATGTTTTATACTGTTAATTTAAAACCAATTAATGTTTAAATTCCCATTGTTACCCCGCATTATTATATATATTCCTAGAATATAAATAAACGAACCACGATTTAATATAATATAGGTACGTTAGCCTACGCGTATAAGTTATATTATAATTCATAACACTACGCCCACAGACAGCTTTTATAAACATTTGATAAGTTAACTAAGACGAGAAGCCTTCTACGCTTTTACATCACTGATATCGTATTTGGCGCAATTATTTAGATGCTGGTTAGAAAGCGATGTATACGTTTTTACACATTTTGTACATATAAAAAAAAATCTCTTTGTGATTTCGAAATAAATGTCACTTAATAATAATAATAAAACTTTCTATTACACACAAGACAAAGCATACAAAAACAAAATTTAAAAATACACAAAAACGGTGTAAGGGCGGCCTTATACTGTAAGTGATCTCTTCCAGGCAACCGCTATGTACAGGAAACATTTAACAATATTAAAGATTATTATTATTATTAAGATAATTTAATTTATTAAAGGATTAATATAACCAAACACTTAAAACGTTTGTTTGTTAGGGTCAATGAAATAAAAAAAAATCTGTGTATATATAAATATAAATATAAAAAACTAAAACTTATGGAGTATTTATTGCAAATTTTTGTTTCAAACTTCGAAAATATATAACCAACAAACAGTATTCAATATATGTAATACCTACTTATACCTAAACTAGTTATATAGAACTTGTTAATTTATTCCTCTTTCTTTTCATACCTTTCATCATTTTTACTTTATATTTCTCAATGGTCTTGTTAGAAACTTAATGTGATTTTCATTTATTCAACTATCAACAGGCAAACATTTACGTTATTTGTCAATATTTACACTGTCTTCTAATAATCTCCTTCAACCTTCTTTACCATTTTGTACATGTCCACGTTTTTGTATACGTAATTAATTGTCGAAATAATTTTAAGTTTTCAGAACTAAATAAATGTAAACTTATGTAGGTATACCTAGGTTTCCCCAGCATCTAAATGACCGCATATCTTAAATCACCTACAGCCCTAGTCTCTCTATAAGCTCTATATATATATAAAATACTTAAATAACTATTATATTTGAATTTAAAAAGTTGATCTCAGTGTCGAAATACAAGTCGTAGTTAAAACGAAATAATTACGAGTTAAATAGATAGTAAATATATAATTACGCGGCAGTCCAGCTGTCTGTCTGTCGTACGCGACAGGTACGAAACATGGACGGCAAAATATTTTGGTGAGAACAGACTTATTTAGATAGGTATGATGCCATTACAATTTTTTAACACTTACGATTATTTATCTAACAACGTGGAAAGCATTGGAAAAGATTTATCGTGTCGTTATTGTATTAAAAAGATTATGTAAACTCGTATTTAGAAAAAGTTCTATTATAAGTGTAGATTAATCTTAAAATTTATACATTACCAGAGCGTTTTGTTAATGTAAGACATACTGGACCGCTGTTATCTCTAACACGTTACATTTACCTTCTACAGACAAAATCACATTCATATTTATAGACAGTGTAAAAATAATGTTTATAAACATTGGCCTATGAGATAATCATTAGAATCCATTGTACTTCATCTAGTTGAAAGCTTAATCTTATTATCACACATACCTATTAGGTAGATATAGAACGTCGAATATATAAAAGTTAACACTAGAATAAAGGCCGAGAGCTAGTGTGAAATTTTCGTCAAGTGCTTGAAAAAAGCCGAAAGTTTGTATTGTATGTAAATAGGGCCGCTCGCTTATAAGTATGACACAGTTTTCATATTTAATATTTTATAGCTGACCCAGAGATCATCTACGAACATTCTATGAACTGATTAGCTAAATATTATAAATTAGCTAATGAAGGCGCAGCGTATATAAGGATCTTTACCTTTGAACCCTCTTCGGTTACCATAACGTAACGCAAGAAAAATCACAAACTTTCACTTTCTCACAAGCTCCTGGTTAAAATCTCCCACCACCTCCCCGCCTAATAGAGCCTAGGAGCAGCAGCAATCACTATTAAGGTGGATTCAGACTTGTTAATTGTTATCACCAGAAAAAAAAAATTTGTGCGACAAACCGTCGTTGTGGAATAATCCAATGAAATAAGTACAAAATGGCATAATATTTAAAGGCGATAATTGTATTTAATTAGTTTTAAAATTTTTAAAGATATTAATTTGAATCAAAGTTACACATAAAAGAATATTAACTTTTGATGCAAGCAATAATTGTGATTGTCTTCGTTTTTTTTAACTGATAAACAAAATAAAATAAATCTTAAACACGTAGCTATTTCAATAATTTATGTGCAATATATAACCACGCGTCCACTAGAGTTATATTAATAAAATCTTCTTTTAAATATTTAATACATTTTAAGGCATTTTGCGAAGGGCTATAATCCCAATCTCTGGTGGACAAAGGGTGTCAAACTTCAGTTTCCATGAGCTTATGTGCTGCCTATATAACTGCGATAATCTAGAACCTTTTTCTAATAGCCGCCTCTATTAAAAGCATATATCAAGTAGATAATTTAACATTCAGTCGATATATCAAGGTACATTACAAAATTTGTATCATAAGTGGTCAAATCGGAATTTATAAAGTACTTGTTCACCACTTTTTTATTTTATTTTATATATTTTTTTCTCTAACGAAGAACTATATTTCTGATCAATTACTAAAATATGCATATCTACCTAATTATATTTCACACTAAGTATTATAAATAATTAGATACATTAAACAGCCACGATTTTGTAAAATTCTTGCATTTGCTTAATTTAACGATTTACGAAGTTAATAAGTTTCAGAATTAGAAAAATTCTTTAAAAAATCTTATGATAGTTCTAAAATATTTCGGAGATATTCTATAAATTTATTTCAAAGTTTGTGCCATTATCTACTACTGATCTTTTAAAATATGTTTGGGCGAGTACCTACTCAAGTACTTACAAGAGTTTAAAAACTACTAAAACAAGTGGGTTTGGTTTAGTTCGATTGGTGGTGCTTATTCCCCCGATACCTTCCAAATACCACCTACCACCTATTTCAGAATAAATTTGAACAACCCTGTCACATTAGATAGTAGATATTGGCACATCACTTTAAAATATTAATATTTCTACATATTCCTTGTATCTATTGCACTTACAAAAATGATCTTATGTATTTATTATTTAAAACATTTATATCGTTACCTCCTATCCATGCAGAATAATCTAGAACTATTAAAATGTATTTACTATGTTCCACTAATGGTCCAAGAGTTGGCGGAAAATTTTCAGCAGGTGCTTGATAAAAAATGAAAGTTCACCAAGTAACTACGGAAAAAAGATAGCAGACGATGGTTTTAAATATTTTTAATTCATATTCATAATATATAAGTAAATTAGAAATATCCGGCATGAAATATGTAAAAATCGTGTTGCTACCATGTTTTAGCTGCCCACACTTCGATTCCATTTTCAGTTATTGTATCTACTAATTACAATTCTTAATAACTGAATTTCATTTTAGCTCTTATCAAGCATCGCTTCAAAATTAATCACCAACTCTCTCTATAATAAAGGGCGAACGTAAAATGTCTACTAAGAGGCAAATAATAAGAATGATTATTGTCTGACACTGGGTTATTGTCGAGACAGCAGCTCGGGCGTCGTCGCCTCTATTGACTACAAGGGCATCGCGGGCTCCGGCCGCGGACAAGCGACCTTAGCCTCTACAACAATGTGATAAGGTACAAAACTGCGCAATTCATTTTCACTACTAGAATGCTCACAGATTAAAGAAAAATATATAGAATGGAGCTCGCGAACAAACGTAAAAAGAGTTAACACTATACTGTTTGGGCCGTATTCAGAGAGATCTGATCTAGCCATTGTAAGCCTCTCTGATTGA
The DNA here is from genome assembly GCA_928268935.1 of Lasiommata megera. Classification (NCBI taxonomy): domain Eukaryota; kingdom Metazoa; phylum Arthropoda; class Insecta; order Lepidoptera; family Nymphalidae; genus Lasiommata; species Lasiommata megera. The sequence continues at coordinate 6,022,131 of OV743329.1, read as the reverse complement.
TAGCTAAAACCTTTAACGTAGACCATCATTTTATCCTGTGGTCACTGATATGGTATCTACTACACACAAAGATTTTTGGTAGTCCATCGTAATCTAAAATATTAATGAAATCTATGCTTATAATATCAAATAAGTCTTTGAATGACAAAGAACATTTACCTTCGATAGAAGCACCCACGCATTCTTAACTTTATCTAACATTTAAAATTAGTGGAATTAATATTACTGTCCACCATTTTCAACCGACGATGTTTATTTTTCTTAATTTATGCAATCCATTTATATCCAAAATCAAACTTTATTTGCATTCGGCGGCAAAAATGAGCACGGTCGTATTAAATATTGTGATCACACTGGACTATTGACAAAGACAGGCCCACATATCAACAAAATAAAACCAAAACTAAATGAAAAAAAAAAGGAAAAAGGGTGTGGGAAAAATAAAAGTAAAATAAAAAGGGGTATCTGGATGTTTATTTACAATTTTTTCATAATAACTATGTGATTATAAATGAAGAAAAAAAAACCTTAAGCAACATATCAGTGCTATTAATCCCCTGATCACCAAATATTATGTTAATGGTTCCAACCGCTTGCGAACACAAGCGCCTACAAACTAAATTAAAAACATAAGAATACCCATTAATGTTTATAATAAGCTTTCAGCTTGTACCGTAGTACGTACAGTTACAAATTAAATGAAATCAAAAGGAAAACGTAAGCCTACAACAGTTTCACCGGCGCATATTAAAAAATAAACAGTAGTTTAATACAATCACAGTGGAAATCGATAATAATAATAACTATAGCCCAAATGTGCGTTGGGGGATGTGATAATCAAACTTAAACTATTATCAATAATTAGAAAACCTAGCGTTTGAATATACATTGAGAATAATTATACAACTTACAAATAGCGATAGGTATTTGTACATTATATCGTTCATTAAAACATTATCGGGTACTTGGCTAACTATGATTTATTTGCAAGACAAAACAATACAATACATTTTCTAATGTAACTACAAAATAATAATAATAACTGTGAATAAAGCTTTATAGTTAACATTAATATTAGGCAGAAACATCAATGCTCATAAGAGACGGCGGTTCTGTTTACGCCGTAATCTTTGTACGGCAGGTACCTATAGGAAAGAGTTACTTTTTAACGTCTATTCTTTTCAAAACACAACTAAACTACCTTAGACTAAAAATAATCTTGTCCTTTCCACAGTGATACTAGTGCAGTGGAAGTTTAGCTTTCTTAGAAGAAAAGACATTTCCAACTTCTACAATCTTTGAGACATGCGCTTACAAAAAAAAATAAACAGTACAATTAAACATATTGTCAAGTACCCTATAAAATAATTGTCGACATCAACGGAGCGAGGGGCCGTTAACTAAGGTGAAACTAATTAAAACGACTACATCTAAATATACATACATCGGGGTATTGCGAGGGGCTTTTGGACGTGAAGAAATACGCGCGGACCGCGTGCCATGAATGCGGCGATATGCTTTTACTACACTATGCAGGCACGTTGGACATCCACAGGTCCAACGTGCCTGCATAGTATAATAAAAGCACAGACCACAGAATCGAGCTGTATTACAACACAGTAAAACATCAGATCCCGTTGACCTGAGCATATAACTAAAGAAGACAAAATACCTGTCACAAAAAGTAGGTACCTACGAAATTTTGCATACAAGATCTTTATGAAAAAAAAAAAGATATTTCGATAAAGCAAACGATTTCTCGAAATCAATCCCAGGTTCCATATCCATTTCACTTACTAATTGTAGTTTTCATTCGCACGTATGCTGTGCAACAAACACTGACAATTTCAGTTAAGATTTTCAAATAATATTATTAATATTACTAAATAAATAATTTACTGTTAAATACTTCGCGGTCACCACGTGTTTAAATTTCAGTTTCAAGAGAAGGCTCTCGATGATTTCTGCTGAACGATTCTTTTCTAAAATTTATTGCAACTACCCAAATTTACATAGATCGAATAAAATCAAATAAAATCACAGAACATATTGATTCTGTATTATACCCGGTTGGTATATACTCGTACTATTGTCTATGTGACAAGCCATTCCCATAATTGTTGACAGAAAAATATATCCAAACCTGTCAAAAATAATAACCTTTCATTGTTTGTGGCGTAGTAATAGTAACATTCTACGCGAACTATAATTTTATCGATATAATGAATAATTTCGAAACGAACTTCACTTACATCGAATATCGAATCGATAATCGATATGTTCCGATTCTTAACACAATCCAACCATTCGATTAAATAGAAGTTTAATAAACTTGGTATAGTTAATTGGCTACACGATCGAGTTTTCATATTGCATCGACAATTGTGTTATTTCGATGTCACAAATAGTTTTTGACAACACCGCGTATCCAGCATACTACAATATCGCGTAAGTATATTATTGGTAATTCTACTGAAGGGGCCAAAAACTAATTGATTTATTATATTTATGTTACTGGTCGTAAAGCCTAAAAAATTGTCTATGGATTGGTTTAAAGATGAAATGGTAGTAAGTATTTATTTGCAAATTACTTACGCGATAAGGACCCCAACAACGAAATCCTAAAGAAAAATCTCGATAGTACTACCTACCACCTTTTTCGAGATGACTTATAAACCTGTCAGTTTACAACTTGTATACATCCGAATAAGCAACAACATACCCCCATTCGATAACTTATACAATACAACGTTAAGGCAATAATGAATAGAAACACAAATTTAAAACAACCAATAAGCAATATCGTTACAAACTAGAAAATAAAAGAAAAAAATACACTATTTTATGTTAACATTCCAGTTTTGTTATTGCGCTTAAAATTAAACCACTTATATAAATCCAAAGCGAAAGTACTACTCATGACAATAATTATGCAAAATAAAATATTTGATGATATAAACTGTTAAAAATCTTTTACCACCATTAGGCAATGCTGTAAAAATATTAACTAAAAAGTGGATAAAATAAAATAATAATTTAGAAGAGAAAATAGCCTTGCATTCTAATTACAGTATGCCTGAAAATAGTTAAAAATAAGTCTGAAAAATCAATTTTAAAGTGCAGTCTCATAAATAATGAATCTGTAAAATATATTTTACTTCTCACCTTATGCACCTGCACATGAAATATGTTAAACAAAAAAAAAACAATTAAATACTATGCAAATGCAAATACAATTAAATTTAAAAGATTTACCTACCAAAATCGAGAGATTTCTAAAATTCGTTTAATATTAATTGCAGTTAAGGAAAAAATAAAAAGTTATTTAAACAAATCATGTGTTGAAAAAGGATGTCAGGTCAAATATCGTATTTCGCGAAAGGATAACAAAATTTTTGTGAACGATTCACTCATGGGTATGAGTAAAGGTTATTATAATATTGAGAGATCAACGACTAAACACGCTTCCAAGAGGAATATCGCTATTAAATATTTTTCACCTCACATTATTATGGGATGCATCTTTGTACATTTTTTTAACGTTCACTTAACATTTAATAGAAGCAAAACTCATATTTAATAAAACAGATATATCTTATGAATATCAAGACATCCCTCATCTAGTACAAATATACAAGAGGTACTACAAAACGCTGAAGATGTAGTTAGTTGCAATACTATGATTCAAATTATACAAAATAAAACGAAAAATTCGTTCTTCACTTCGAAATTGAACAATTGAGTTATAAAATCTACTATGTACTGATGAAAATTCTAAATAATGCAAAAAAATTAAAACATGATTCAACATTTCAGATGCATCCCGTAATACGAAATATGAATCTAAGCATTGTATTAGAATAGGTTGAAATTACTATCGGAAAATAGCGGTGTCTCAAAACAGGCCAAAAAGCTGACGTTGACGTTTATCAAGGTTTTTTTTACGTATTACATGGACGAGACTTATTCTGAAACAATCACAGCGAAATGAACTCTCGCACGTTGTGATTCGGTTTATATTCACACGGCAACAAGTGAAACGTCCTTATTAAACGTATTAAGGCAAAATGTACTGTGATACATTGCAGCAATGAATCGTTATTTCGCAATTATTTCGTGGTGAATATTGTATTATGAATGGTGAGTTAGATTTCTGGTCAGCTAGTTGTTCTGCTTCATTATATACGAACATCGAATAGATAAGAAATTGAGCCATAATAATAACTTCAAGTGATTAATTGAGATAATTGTTTTAAAGATACTCTTACTTATTCCGTGTTGGTAATTCACGTATACATAACACAATGCTCGTGGAAAATAAAATACTAAAACATAAAACGTCACTACAAACGAATGAAACTATGCTAAAAATAATTAATTGTCAGGTAGAAAAGCTATTATTTTAAACAAATTAAAAATATTAACGGAAACATTGATATGGTTTTTCATTTTAAAGGAAAAAGTAAAAGTAGTTTAATAACTTATTTTGGAGGGTGGATTGATAAAGTGATATACATCAAAAAACAATCCACAGAACAGAGTAAACGTCAAAGGGTTTGACAGCCTGAACAAATGTACAAACAGAAATCGTGAAACGAAACGTCATGTTTACAAATCACCTGGATACAATCTTAATACTTTAACATGTTAAGTTTATACGTGATTTTTTTTTTTTGGCGTCCAAACATGACGTGCTACAATAACGTTTCATGTGCCACACACAATTAGATGTCATAACAAAATAGGAGGAACGGGTTCACAACTTTATACGGGTTTGAGTTAATACCTCGACATTACCATAATGGTTCTAAGTTTAAAACCGTGTAAAGTAATTCAAAACTCTTCGTCTAATAAGCAAATCTATTAAATTTGCATAAAACCGCGAACGAGCGAATTATATTTATGGTACAGTAGGCTTCAGGAAAACTAAAATGTAAGTCAACAAAATAGACTGTTTAATGACAAGGAGAAACAACAAAAAAAAAATCTAAATTATTCCGAATATATAGAATCATTAAAAATATGATTTACAAAGAAAGTGCAATAATCCTGAGTATTCATAATTAATGCATTCAAAGTAAAATCAGATAATTTATGTTTGTCCCGTAAATAGCCAAAACAATTATAAATTTACAGGAGCATGAATCAGATTTGAAACTTTTTTAATATGTTATTCATACCAGAACAAAACTAAGTTAATGAATTACTTTTTAGTTTCATAGAACATAAAACTGTCGCCAACTGCACATACAGTAGAAATAATTACTTGTACACTTATATATATACAAAATATTATTATTATGGATAAAAATCGCATAACGAATCACAAATGAAATTAACAAAAATGAATTAATACGAACTAATTAATTAACAGAAAGTGGACCTGTCACGTTATCTGTACGTAATGGGAGCACCCAGGCACAGAACAAAAATGTTTTATATTTATCTAGGCAAAAATACAACCAGCGTTCCATGCTAGTGTCACTAAACACTTATGTGCCTGCTCACAGAGGCACATCGCCATATTAAACATGTGTTCAGCATGTCAGATACAATTTGTGACAAAGATGTCAAAAATTGTACAAAAGATGTCACATATCGTGACAAAGATGTCACGAATAGTGTCCGATGTGTCAATTTGTGACACATGTCACAAATTGTGTCCGATGTGTCAATTTGTGACACAGATGTCACAAATTGTGTCCGATGTGTCAATTTGTGACACAGATGTCACAAATTGTGTCTGACGCTGGGTGCACTGTGAACAAACACTTAAGTCGCTAAATACAGTGTACTATATTTTTCTAAGCAACCATAATGTGACGTTCAATGAGTATCAAGTGGCATAATAATGTCTTCATACAATTCACAAGTGTGTCCAAGTAAATAATGTCGCTAGTACACTCTGAACATACACTTAATTGTAACACAGTAACTAATATAGTGTGATTGCAACATGTATTAGGACTGTGTGGATATATAACCTTAGGTAAACATATTTTGAGTTTTCCAACCTTAGATTGCAATTGACTATCAATAATAACATTGCTCTTTTCTTTATTCACACGCCTATTTTCGTTTGCGAAAAGACACACCTGAGAATTTTATGTCGACACTAGTGCGTTTTTTTTTGTTATTTGTGACACTATGAGCAGTCACTAAAACATAACTGAAATTGCAGTCATAAAATAAATTGCATTTAAACTTCATCGTGTAAAGAACAATTATTCAACAATTTCGCTCTATCTAATATGATTATACATGCATATTACACACAATGTTATATTTCCGTAAAACTATTTGTTTATTTCGGTACTAAATATTTTTATAAAAAACTCTTAAATAAACAATATATTTTTTTTTTCATTGCGTTTAATAATGAATCTACATCTATACAAGTCCACCACCGCACGCTACGAGTTAAAACTAATATCTACAAACTCCAGTTAATACGATTAAATAGGTAATAATAATAAACACAGCATGTTTGTTTGTTTGTGTGATTAAACAGACTACCGACTATATGATATGGAACGTAACATAAAACATCGACAAATCTCGTACCTAAAGCGAATCTCTACCATAAGAATAACTAATACTTCGGGTATAGAAGAGAAACTCTTTTTTAATTTCACGATAATAGCATTACTATTTTTGTTTGACCAAATGTCACTTTGGCTCACATCTACACGCTTGACGACTTTTTTTACGTGTTAATATAATGCGATCGTGTAAAGTCAAAAACATTTAAAATTATTAATTTATACCCATCCCTGGTCTACCCCAAGGCATCGAGTTGGAGGTCGACATTCTTTATGTGAGATCAACTATTTCACTTGATAGTAAGTGACGATTCGGTCTAGGATGGAAGAACGTCATAGTGATTTGGCGGTTTTTAAAATCCACTATTCTCATCTGTTTGTACGCAGCATCAATTATAGCACGTAAAGCGGGACCTTATGATACCGGAGATAATTTAGAAAATAAACAACTATAAAATAACCACCACTTACTATAATGTCTTACGCCCTCGCTATTTGGGTGTGTATCATAAAGAAGGTTCCATTCTATACTTAGTTATTCTTATGCATCTACACTATAAAAATTAAACAAGAATTTAATTGACAAATCACCGTCACGTAAAAACTAAAACAAAACCTACAAAAATTATACAAGCCGCGCTACCTAGGGTTCACGCGTCATCAAGTTCGACACAACACGCGCGGCCTAATATTAAAACTCCCATTTTGTTGATTTGGTAGAAACTCTAGTCTACGAATAAAACATTAGTAAATGCAACTCTCCTACTTGCTTAGCTTCCTCGCCGAATTATCTTAGTAGTTACAATCAAATATATTTATACATGTAAAATAAACTTTTCGTTAATATATTTATTATTTTATTTATTACACCTAACAGCATACTTCGCGTATACGTATTCCGATTAAAATCAATGTGAAATAAACGCTTGGTTTAATTAACAAAAAAAAAAAAAAACACGAATGCATGATTAATCCTATTATACAAATTAGAATGCGAGCATGTCCGTTCGCTACACGTAATATATAATAAACGATTAATTATTTTAATTAATTTAAGAAAAACCACTCTGAAATACTAACACGAATTAAAATACGCACGTCGAGACGCGTGCGTGCGTGCGTGCGTACACGGGGAAACTAAATTCACATCTAATTTGTACAGAAAGTGTGTACCTATTAACATTTAACGTTGATCGCATATTATGCTGAACCGAGCCTCGTCCTACGCCGATGACGTCATTAATGCATGTCCCAGTATAAGCATTGACGTGCAACCCATATACTCAAAAACGTAGTGCCTAACCCTATGAGCGTATATTAAAATCTGTTTTCTTACATTTTGTTTTATTTATATATGATTTTGACCAATGTCAGATGCACGCCAATGAATACATGATATTCCGTCTAATATGCACGCAATTAATTTTGCAATGCCAAATTTGACAATACTTGTCAACAGGTGCTTTGACGTCACAAATTTAGATTACGTCCGTCATAAGGGCCCTGAAGAATTGTTCATGGCTCGTCCCGTAACATGCGATCAACCCGGACCGAGCGTTAAACTCATATTAAAATAGTGCTAAGGATAGAAAATTGTCTTCTATCTATTTACAACTCTATTAGAATTGGATAAGGATAATATTTGTTTGCGGAAAAAGTGCTAGAGGATACTCTCGCGGTTTTTCGCTCGGTCCGTCAACCATCAACACAAAGAGCCTTAACACTCGTACAGGCAACAGTTTACACACAAGGAACTGTATATTAAACACGCGCGCATAACACACTAGCCACAGTTTTGAATAAAAAAATTGCAGTGTGAATAGAAACGGTCGACTCGGTTCCTCGAAGGGCCACTCGTCCGTCCTTACAGACGCTCCGGGGCTCATATATCCAACCATATATTCAAGTCCCCGTACGTCGATAAAAACAGCGAGTGTGTGCGTTACATAAATTCCTGTGCTCTTATTCTAGAAACGTCTATATTTCACTTCCAAACCGATGCACTTAACACATCCCAACAATTGTTTTGCTATCCTCAATGTCGATTTTTTCGTTAGTTCAAATTATCGAAATCGTATTGTCGCGACCAGCAGACAGATCTTAGACGTCAAACGAACATGTCACGGCATGTCACATCTTGTTAGGGAATATCAAATTTGTGATATGTATTGTCAGATCGATGGAGATTTAAGAGTGAAGATACGGCGAGCTTTACGTTTAGTTGAGGAATATGCAGATCTATATCCCAGATGGAGGTAATGACATATCGGCCAATGGCCTTGTCGGTGGAAATGGCACATCCAGCCACGTTCCTATCGGGGGCAGTGCAACATCGTTCCAAGGTCCCGATAGCCTGGTGAATGACATGTCGGCCAAAGTTTCCCCCGACGGTAATGACGCATCGGCGAACGCTGCTCGTGTTGTGAATGAGGTGTCAGAGAATGTTCCTCGTTGTGTTGAAACATCGTGATGAGTTCCTCGGGTTGCTGAAGAGATATCGACAGCTGTTGACCGTTGTGGTGTTCCGTCCAAAGACACTAGTTGTGTTAGTGACATGTCAGGCAATGTCAAATCGGCCAATCCACCCCTCGGAAGTGTAATCACAGGCAGCATTCCTCGCTGCGGTTGAGTCATATCCCGCATTGGTTCTCTTTCTTCTAGTGATACACCAGCCAACGGTCTTGCTGCTGTTACGGACATATTCGGCAAAGTTGGTCGTTCTGGTAATACCAAATTCGGCATCCGTCTACGCGTTGATAATGGCATATCACGGTGGAGTGATATATCACTCATTAGCCTTGACGCTGGCAATCTCACGTCGGGCATAACACCCCGCTGCGGTGGTGATACATCACCCATTATCGCTCGCTGATGTAATGACATATCATCCATTATTGCTCGCTGCGGCAAAACCACATCGGCCATAATATCTCGCTGAGGTAGTAACATATCACCCATTAATATTCGTGGTGGTAAAGACATATCACCCATTGATCCTAGAGTTGCTAAAGATTGTCTCGCTGCTGGGAGAGACACATCCGCCCACGATCTGTCTGCTGGCAGGGAGCCGTCGCTCCGCGGGTCGGCCCGCGGCTGTGGCGGTGCTCAGTCCGTGTACCACAGGTGCTGCTGATGGTGTTGCGGGACGAGGTACGTGGGCGAGTAGGGCTGCAGGTAGCCGGGCAGGCGCGCGCCACTGCCGTGGTGCGCGGGGGGCGGAGCACCAACGCCGCCGACGCCACTCACGCCGCCACTGGAAATATCGACATGTAGTTTAGTGAGGCTGGTTTCGTCTGGCGCTGGTTGGACAACGTTGAGACGAGTCGAAGACTGGTTAGGTTACGGTTATGGAGATAACGTTTTGACCTTGACTGAGCTGACTTGAATGAGCGCTTTACGTCATAGTTTATTGTGTGAATGTAAGCCTCGTTACATTGCACGAACCATTGGAACAGCTTAGGTTTATGTTTTAAACGTTGATAGGCTGATAACGATTGAACCACAACAACTTACACCACAAGGAATTCAAAAGTATACATACGACAGTGGAAGTTGGAAAGTATACTCACGTGTGGTAGTGATAGGTGGGCACGTACAACGGAGCGGGGAGATACCCCGGGGACACGCCTCCCGGCGACAGCACGCCACCACCCGACACCCCAGTTACGCCGCTGACACCACTCGTCACGGCGCCCACCCCGCCAACACCCGACACGCCGCTAGAGCTCCTAAAAGTGGAAGCCACAATCACAACTACCTTTATTTAAATATTGGTATATTAGCAGCAGTCAAGTGATAATGTCAAGGTTGCTTTAAGGCAAGCTCCGCTTTCATCTTCCAAAACGGCATATTAGTAGTTGAATGTCTAAAATATTAATGTTGGAAAAGAGAAACTGCCGAGCTTCTTGGCGGCTGGTTCTCGTTTACAATGTACCTTTCGTAAGACTGATAATCACGTTTTAAGTGTCAAGATCTTTCCTTGTTAAAATAATTAATATATTAACAAATAGAAGATGATGAGACGAATTCTGATGCGTGCTGCACTTACTTGTAGTGTGGATGCGCGTGCGGGTGTGCGTGCGGGTGCGCGTGCGGGTGCCACGCGTGGGCGTGCTTGTGGGCGGCGGGCGGGCCCACGTTCACGCTCACTCCCATGCCGCTCACTCCGCTCACGCTCACGCCGCTCACGGCCGCACTCACGGGCAGATACTCACGACAGCCGCCGCTCTGCAAATCAAACCCGCCATTTTTATTTTTTACTACGGTATACTTGGGGTTTCGGTCCGCTGGATACAAGCGGCCCAGGACCGTGGCCATTGGAACTCCCTACAGAAGACCTATTTCCAGCAGTGGACGTCTATAGGTTGAAATGATGATGATGATGATGACGGTATACTTTTTAGGATTCCAACATCCAGACCCGATGTGATTACCTGGAGAACAATCTTAATTGGATTTAATAAACCTATGTGATTGTCCCGAACGCCATATGCTGTAAGCAATACGAACGATAATCAACCCAAACGTCGTCTAGTCAAGGTTGTATGAACTGGCATTCCCCACTAAATTTGGCAAATTATATATTTTTGGATTATTATTGCTATTTAATAATATAATATATATATTAATATTCATGGAGTCTTGAATAAAAATAATTTTCGCACAAAACTTGACTAAGCGTACGTAGTGTTTATAACTTTATGGGGTAACTTTATACAATATTGGATTGTGTTAAGGAATGTATAGTAAATCTCCTACTCCATGCCTATTAGTAACATTTTTACAACGAAGCTAGCACTTGCTTACTCGTTAACAACTCCAAGTGTACCATTGTTTTACGCTTGGAATAAGCAATTTTTTTTAAATAATTTGGTCACTTATTTGTCACTGAGTAGCCAGCGACCCTCCTAATCGCTTTCTACGCTAATCATAACCGAACGCAATGTCGCTCGGTGGTATGTCTTCGCGATTGGGGTGGCAACTAACCGACCGAAGCCTCCCCAGAGCAGGCCCGCCGTGGATCTAAACCGGGACTACCACTTTACAATACTACTTGCGCACGCGCAGCGCCACGGGAATTGCCTAAAATTTTTTGCCATTAACATTTCTGTAACCGTTCTTGGAATTTTCGTCGTGATTCCTGCTACTTTATAGCTCCATGGAACATCGATGATGTACTCCAAGAGTGAAATTGGCATGTTCCAGACCAAAGCACCTTCATGAAAACCGTTATAATTGCTGTAAATTGGGCAAAAGTGGATCTGGATTTTAAATAAAGATGGCGCCTTACACTGTCCCTCTTGTTGTGCTGCGTCGGCACGTACTGATTGCACTGATAGTCGTTGTTTTGGCGCACCGTGGAACCGCTCTGCAACAAACACCACCTCTTCATCACACTTATATTATAAATGCCACAGCTTGTTCGTAAGTACGTGCTGAGAAAGCTGTTATAGCCAAGTGGTTAGGACGTCCGCCTCCTAATCGGAGGTCGGACGCACCTCTAACTTTTCGGAGTTATGTGTAAGCAATTAAAATATCACTTGCTTCAACGGTGAAGGGAAACATCGCGAGGAAACCTGCACGCCTGAGAGTTCTCCGTAATGTTCTCAAAGGCGTGTGAAGTCTGCCAATCCGTACATGGCCAGCGCGGCGTGGTGTATGACCAAACCCTTCTTCTCATATTAAGAGGAGACCCGTGCTCTGTAGTGAGTCGGTAATGGGTTGATAATGTATGTATGTAATTAAAATATCACTTTCTTCAACGGTGAAGGAATACATTGTGAGGAAACCTGCACGTTTGAGAGTTCACCATAATGTCCTCAAAGGCGTGTGAAGTCTGGAAAGCGTGGTGGACTACGGCCGAACCCTTCTCATATTGAGAGGATACCCGCGCTCTGTAGTGAGCCGGCAATGGGTTGATCATGATAATGATGATGTATACGTGCGTGTCTGTTACTCGATCAACCCAGAACTAATGAACCCATTAAGCTGAAATTTTGTATGGGGCTAGTTTATACCCTGGATGCCATGTGTATGGCCGGAATTTAGGTTTACCCATCTACCATTTTTACATTGCGACGATTTTAGTATTCTTGTAGAAACAACATACGGGTTACGTTTTTACATTAACTAGTCAAATACATAAAAAAGGCAATCACATTGTAGTGCGCGGCGGCGGCGTGGTCGTGGTGCTCGAGCTTGGCCTGCGCCTCCTGCTGCGCCAGCGCCAGCAGCCGCTTCTTCTGGCTCTGCGGCGTGGGCTGCGCGGGCGCAGCTGCTTGGCGCGCTGCGTGCTGCTGCTGCTGCTGCTGCGGCAGGGGAACCACGCCCTGCTGCTGCGGCTGTGGCGCCGCCTGTGGCAGCTGCTGCTGTCGCACAACGGAATCACGTTAATAAATTCCATCAATTATATTATTTAATACCAATTATAATTAGTTAATAGGTACCTTCCATCAATGATACACTAAATCTGACATCAGTGTGCAAATATCAATTGATTGCCTAATTCCATAAACAAGGTAGAGCAAAAGAAAACTTCCACATATGTTACTATGTTTAACCACCGTTTGACAACATTTTTTGACCACCTCCGTGACACAGTGCGTGCGCTGTCGCATTATAAAGTTGAAGGTCCTGGATTCGATTCCCGGCTCGAGTCTGGTTTGGTGGGTGGCTAATTACCACGCTACTGACAAAGACGTGCCACAAAGCGATTGAGCGTTCCGGCACGGTGTCGCGTAGAAACCAATTAGGAGGGTGGGTTTACCATACTCCTAAGCAGTCGAGGACTAACTTGTAGAAATATGGTTGTCAGCTTTACGGCGAGCTTTGCAACAGCATGGGTGGTAGCTCACCGTGTGGTGGTGGTGGCAGGGCTGGTGGTGCGGCTCGTGCTTCACGTGCCGCTCGTCGCGGGGGGTCCGCGCGCTGCAGATGACGCCGCCGTTGCTGCTGACGGTGACGCCGGCCGTGGTCGCCGCCGTCGTGTTGTTCGCGACCACGTTGCTGGCCGTGGTCATGTGGGCGGGCGGGGCGCACTCGCCGCTACCTGTATACATATAACATCCTAAGTAAACTCGTCCCAAGTAGGTCACACACCAACAACCAGAATACAGCGTCTTCACCGGCGAAGACGAGGTCCGCGATTTTTTTTTATTTTATTATTTAGAAAGAATTATTAACGAAGCGGTGATAGCCCAGTGGTTAGGGCGTCAGCCTACTGACAGAGGTCGGCGGTTCGAATCCGGGCAAGCACCTCCAACTTTTCGGAGTTATGTGCGTTTTTAAAATAATTAACCTATCACTTGCTTCAACGGTGAAGGAAAACATCGTGAGGAAACCTGCACGCCTGAGAGTTCTCCGTAATGTTCTCAAAGGCGTGAAGTCGGCCAATCCGCACATGGCCAGCGTGGTGGACTATGGCCGAACCCTTCTCATATTGAGAGGAGACGCGTGCTCTGCAGTGAGCCGGTAATGGGTTGATCATGATGATGTTTTAAAAAAGAAACACTTCATTCATTTCTCCACTTTCATTCACACATTCATTTCTCCATAATGCCTGGTGTGAGGTTTGCAATCAGTTTGAGCATGTATTATGTGCCAAATATTTCTCACGAATTTATATTCCTATTATTGGAGTAAACATAGATTATATCAGTTAGACTAGTTAATTTTATCCCTTGCCAGTGGATATAATCCCCTGACCATTTTATCCGAGCTGGGGTATAGTATGTAAGTAATTCTAATTCAAATATTCTTTTAAAAGGCACTTTTGACGCTTCAATAATTTACATAGTAGTGATTCGATGGTGATAACTACATTCGTAGACTTAAAACTAAAGCTATGAGGGTTCCAAACGCGCCCCGGTCTAAGAAGAAGCCCACAACAAACTTAACGAGGTAAATTTTCTTTTTGTTATCACCATCTCACATGCAAACTAAAGTTGGAGGTCCTGGGTTCGATTCCCGGCTCGAGTCTGGTCTGGTGGGAGGCTTCGGCCGTGGTTAGTTACCACCCTACCGCCAAGCGATTTAGCGTTCCGGCACGATGTCGCGTAGAAACCGATGGGAGTATGTGTTTACCATACCCCTTACAAGTTAGCCCGCTACAATCTTAGACTGCATCATCACTTACCATCAGGTGAGATTGCCGTCAAGGGCTAACTTGTAGTGGATAAAAAAAAAAACTTGTAACGGTTGTATCACCTCTGTTGGGGCGCGGTTCGGCGTCGTCGTCGGAGTCGGAGATCGTGATGACGGAGACGGCGGGCGAGGGTGTGTCGCGGATGGTGATGGTGTGCGCCGCGCCCGCGCTGCCGCAGCCCGCCTCCCACCCGCCCGCCACCACCGCACCCACCGCGCCCACCGCCGGCACGTTGCTGCGTAACCTGCACACACCAAGCAAATGAAATCGTCCTTTAAAGTAACTTAGAGCAATAATTAATGTGACGAAATACTTAAAAGCAAATACATCTTGGAAATAAGTTCAAAAATTTTTTTTTTTTACAGGAAGCTTAAACACATGAAAACGATGATCCTGCCGAAGTATAAACTGTGTGGCAGTAATCATCGCCCTCCAACAAATAAAATACATAGGCCATTTGACAATTTGAACAAGATCAATTTAGAAAAAAAAATACTTAAATTGACTGAGGGGTAGGTAGATTATTATAATTCCCTTTTGCAATAACGCTGCGTTAGCATCGGAGTAATATTACCGAGCCCGTAAACGAAAGAGAAGATTGTTCCCACGACTTCTTTCATTACATCCACTCCTAAGTGTCCAGTAGTATAAACTTTAATAAACTTAAAACGCATTAGTTCGTAAGATTGTAATTGTAATGTAATATGTAATTAAATTTAATTCTACGTAAATCCGAATTTTCTTTGTTTCCCACCTGTGGCCAACCGGAACTAGTACGAGGTTTAACGTAAGCAACTAAAAACAACAATAAAAAAAAATTATAACCTTTAATTTTGTATGTCTATACATTTTCAAACATTTGGTGCATCTTATTTTCTATGATATCGCGGCCGGGTTCAAACAAACACAATCAGTTTTAGTATAACTTCACTACATAGTATAAAACAAAGACGCTCTTTCTGTCCCTATATCCCTATGTATGCTTAAATCTTTAAAACTACGCAACGGATTTTGATGCGGTTTTTTTAAATAGAAAGAGTGATTGAAGAGGAAGGTTTATATGTATAAATAACATCCATTAAATAGTGGAGAAATACTGTTATTTTTGAGGTTTCTAATGTGATGTCGTAAATAATTTCATTTTTCCGCTTTCCGTGTGGGCCACGTGCAGTAATGAATAAATTAAAACTACTGGATCGATTTTAATGATTTCCTCAGTGAATGACATGGGCTATATATTTATACCCGTGCGAAGCCGGAGCGGGCCGCTAGTACATTCTAATCTACACAATACACCTAGCCTTTCGTTTGTTGCGTTAATAAATAACCAAATACTTTTAGTGTTCCATGACGTCACGACAACTCCAATATGGCGGCATACATGATTCATCTTAACGTTAAACCTAACCTAACGGACCTCTAATTGACGTATGTACTTAACATACGCGTAAAAAATGACTGTAAGTGAGTAAACTAACGTGTGATCGTGGTGTCGATGCCTGGAGGGTGGCGTGCCCTCTTTGACTCGTTTCTTCACGGGCGATAATTGTGTGGTCGCTTCCTTTTTCCCGCCGCTGTTTGCCATACTGGAATTAATACAAGAAAATTAACTCTGAAGATTACTCACTATATTTTCATTACTCAAATCAGTTTTTATTTGTTTTTAATCATTTTTAAACATACTTTGCAATAATAATTAACGAAAACATTTTTAACATTACACATTACTTCTACAAAACTACTACTACTACAAAACAAACATTGATAAATGGATTTTTCTTAAACAAAATAGTCAGGGTAGCCCTGTTTTATTTTTTCAATATCACTTATATCCAATGTACGCCAAATAACAAACCGTAAAGGGCAAGGTTTATTCACATAACGCCGTGACAACGAAATACTTTTTTTTTCTTTGTAATAATTAATAACATATTATAAAGACAATTCAGAATCACATTGAATTTTTTTATTGTTTTCGGATATAAAATACGTTAGTAAGAATTATGTGTAAAAGGTAGTAATATCGCACAATAATGGACGCTATTATGCAATAAGGAACCAATCCACAAAAACATCAATACTGAGTTGTGGCGTCTAAAATTACTGTACAAGTCAACACTTTTGTCAACAATGTCATTTTAGAGATATAAAAGACGTATCATTAAAACACCACCAAAAGCCATTTTATGACAGGAACACTTAACAAATTTCAGCCAGACACTAATTCTGCTCAATATTGGCTGGATCCCTTTTGCATAACTACGTCCAATTGTTTTAACTACTATTAACTGATTTTTAGTCGTGGTACGCTGTTAAAGTACCTTTGTTGCGCTTTTTCCACTAACCTGCCTCAAAATTATTCGAAACCTTATCATTACTGATATACATATATCCTTATACTTCGAGCTCAGCGACTTTATCTATTAAACATTAAAAATAAAGACATCCTTTTTGTTGTAAAAAAAAAACAGTTTTCGATTGAATATGTCCAGCTTGCCAGGAGTTCACGCACCTGTACTGGTGCGTCTGGTGATGCGGCTGGTAGTGCGGCACGGCGCTCGTCTGCTGCTTCGTTGATCTGTCGACAAACCACTCATGTTACAACTTTTTGACGACCTCTGTGGTGCAGTGCGTGCGCTGTCACATTTTAAAAGCTGGAGGTCCTGAGTTCGATTCCCGGCTCGAGTCTGGTCTGGTGGGAGGCTTCGGCCGTGGCTAGTTACCACCCTACCGACAAAGGCGTGTTGCCAAGCGATTTAGCGTTCCGGCACAATGTCGCGTAGAAACCAACTAGGAGGGTGGGTTTACCATACTTCTAACAGGTTAGCCCGTTACCATCCTAGACAGCATCATTAATTACCACCAGGTGAGATAGCCGTCAAGGGCTGACTTGTAGTGTATAAAAAAATAATTATTCGTTAACTCTGACAACGCCTGCACTACTCTACCCCTAGAGTAACTTGACAGACTCAACGTTGGAGTAACGTTAATCGGTTTGTTGACGTTGCTACAAATTACTGATTTAACCAAACGAGGACATGAGGTAGCGCTCATGTAAATAACTAAAACGAGTACCCTCTTTGTATTATTAAGCATTTTTTTCTTCTTTCTAATACCTTAATAACCTTATAGCTGTTATATTGTTTCTATCAATGTCAATATCAGCTGTAAAGAGTTTGGTTTTGAATGATTAACTGGCAGCCTGAATTCCAAAAGACTGGTCGTAGAAAAAAAAGAATTCGACGACCTCCGTGGCGCAGCGTGCGCGCTATCGCATTTTAAAGTTGGAGGTCCTGGGTTCGATTCCCGGTTCGAGTCTGGTCTGGTGGGAGGCTTCGTCCGTGGCTAGTTACCACCCTACCTACAAAGACGTGTCGCCAAGCGAAAAAGTATTCGTTAACGCTGACAGCGCTGTAAACTACTGTCCCCTAGAGTAAATTGACAGACTCAATGTTGGAGTAACGTTTATCGGTTTTTTGACGTTGTTACAAATTACAGATTTAACCAAACGAGGACATGAGGTACCGCTCATGTAAATAACACTAAAACGAGCGATTTGTCTCCATCGTACCTCCTTTGTATGGTATAAGCATTTTTTTCTTTTTTCTAATGCCATTATAACCTTATAGCTGTTATATTTATTCTATCAATTTCAATAACAGCTGTAAAGAGTTTCGTTATGAATAATTAACTGGCAGCAAGTCCAAAAGCCTGTACGTAGATTTTTTTTTGTAATGTTTTTGTACCAAATTTGTGATAACAAACACTTGTAGTAGAAGTATACAATGAAAAGCTTATCTCTATAAGAGATCTCTTCCAGCTACCCTCAGATGTGAGTAAGATGATTTTATAAAGTAGAACAGGTCAAACAGGTATGTTTAAACTACATACATATAAAAATGTACTTTTTAATTATGAGAAAATATTCATACAAGTAACGTCTTCTCTCACCTCTTGTGCGGATGGTGGTGATGGGCGTGCGGGTGAAAGTCCCACACGTCCGGTTCCGGTAGCGGCGCAGGCTCGACTATGAGCGGCGCGCGCCATTCGCCCACGTCGCCCACGCCGACGCCCACCCCAACGCCGCCCACGCCAACGCCGCTCACCCCGTGTTGGTGGTGGGCGGCCGCCGCTGCCGCTGCTGCAGCAGCTAACTGCTGTACCTGAGAAACAATCATTTACATGATTACTAAACTTATTTTTCGGACTGTCTATTAGCTGTACAAACCGTATTGGTTGCCACAGCGTAACCGGGCTGTACTAAACTTATTAATTATCAATACTAATTTTTTCGGCTACCATTTAAAAAAATATATTTTACATGTACGACGCTTTATTATACCTTAGCGTTTTTATAAAACGAAAGCTTATAGAAAAATCATATTACTATATTAAGGATTATATAAACGATAAAAAAGCTTTGGTGTGAATTGCTCTATTTCCATAGGTACTATATTTTATTATTAATCATGTGAGATGGTGATAACAAAAAAAAAACCGGCTAAGTTTGTTGAGCGCTTCTTAGACGTGGGCGCGATTTGAACCCTCTTAGCTTTAGTTTAGTTTTAAGTTGGCGAGTGCTGTTATCACCATCGCTTCACGAATAGAAATAATGAAAAATGTGATATATATGAAAGATTCATAGATGCCTGTAATAGGTTTACATGAATAAAGCTATTTTGATTTGATTTTTGATTGATAGAACTGTGCCCAGCAGTGGAACATTATTTAGCTGAGCGACGACGGGTCACCTGAAACCATCCCTTGAACATCTTTCATACCAGAGGAGCCAGCGACACGTTGTCGACTGAACCCATCCTCTTAATCGGTTTTTACCAGTCATACCGACCCGCTGATCGCCTCAAGGTATGTCTAGTAGATGTAACCGGTAGGATGGTATCCGGTCGGGAATCGAACACAGGACTACTTTAAAACACACGCTGCGCTTAAAGAATATCTTCGTAAATGTTACCTGATAGGCGGGCTGGCAGAGGATGGAGGAGACGAACTGGTGGGGAAAAGGCTCCGCCGCCCGAGTGGCGTATTGCCGGGCGCCTCCCACGGCCACGCGCCCGCCGCTGTATAGCTGGTACTGTGAATAACGAACAAACAATACCTTCAATATTTTATTACGGTACAAAATAAAACGACCATTTAATGTAATTAAATGGTATTAAAAGGTAAAAAAATATACATTAAAAAAAAGTTATACATTGAGATTTAACCTCTAAGATCTGGCAGTCTAAATAATATTGCCTTTTAATGAGAGCCTAGTGGTTAGGACGTCAGCCTCCTAATCCGGGCACGCACCTATAACTTTTCGAAGTTATGTGCGTTTTTAAGCAATTAAAATATCACTTGCTTCAACGGTGAGGAGACCCGTGCTCTGTAGTGAGCCGGCAAAGGGTTGATCATGATATTACACAGCATTTTAAATTGATGCAAAACCTTATATATGTATTGCCAACAACACATTGTGTAAGTCCATAAGAGTCTCTGAGAAGTAGAAATTTTGATAGCCGTGTATATTGGACCCAGCCACATAATTCTACTTTTTTACCTACATGTACGTAAATAAACTACAGTCAGTAACTTTTTGGTTCTCAGCTCGTGTTTGCTCTATGTCTTTTTCTAGCCGTTGCGCACTCAACACACGTTGACATTTTACTATTCGATTTCTATTTAATAAAGTTTGTAACGTCCTTTGCACCTTCACATCATATTGTCTGGTGTACAAATTATCTAGTAATTTGGTATGGGTAATGCTCCGTCCCCAAATTTATGAAGTCCTTTGCACTTAGTTTATATAATGAGGGCCGATAGTAGCTTCATAGGAGAATAAAGGTCATGATTAAAACTAATAAAGTTTATCGTATGGAGTATATAATCAAATACATGAGTAAACATACCAAATTGTCATAAGGTGCTGCCCGCAGCCTCTGCTGGTTTATGGTCAGCGCCAGGTGATGTGCAGACGGCGCGGCGGGGGCGACCACGCCGCTCACGTACTCCCCGCCGCCCACGCCCACCCCCACGCCGCCCACTCCGCCCACGCCTCCCACACCGCCCACGCCGCCGACGCTGCCGCTGCGACGGCATACCTGGTAATCCATCATAAGTTAACACCATGATCGAAACCTGCGATGGTTGGAGTGAAGCTCGAAGAGGAGATGGGTGAAACTTAGAGTGATGTAATGGTGCCAACTTCAGGAATTGGATTACAGCTTTTAGGCTGACATCTATGGAGCGTACCTTGACTTTGCTAAGCCGAAGTTAGTGTGCAAAGACACAGATTTATATCGGCCTTGGCCTTTTGTTTTTTTTTTATATATAGACTTCGGCCTCTCTTAAGGGGGAGACATTACAGAGTTACTTGCGATTTTAAAATTAAAAATAAATCTGGGGAATGAGTGTGCGTGCATGCCTGAGAGTTCTCCACAATGTTCTTGAAGGCGTGTGAAGCGTACCGATCCGCAATTCCACGAACAAACCTTCCCATGCTGAGAACAGATCTCTTAAGGTTGACAACGGTGATGAGATTGTTTATGTTTGCCCTTGACGGCTATAAGTAAGTAAGTAAGTGAATGATGATGCAGACTAGGATGGTAGCGGGCTAACCTGTTAGGGGTATGATAAACCCATAATCCCAATTGGTTTCTACGCGACACCGTGCTGGAACGCTAAATTGCTTGGCGAAACGTCTTTGTCGGTAGGGTGGTAACTAGCCACGGCCGAAGCCCCACCAGACCAGACTCGAGCCGGGAATCGAACCCAGGACCTCCAACTTTATAATGCGACAGCGCACGCACTACGCCACTGTGTGTGAGTTGAGTTTGATGATTTTTATCAGTGTTCGTTAAGTGAGGTCTTGGACACGAACAAATAAAGCCCATTATACGCTTAAGTACGCCGATCTGTTTTGCTTCCAATGCATTTTAAAAGGGACGTTCGAATCATATTTTCCATAAAAGTTATAATATATTTCACAACAATGTGTGGCAAAGAACTTTTTGGATTAGACACTACATATTCACCTTAGAGTGCTAGAGTTATTTGATATGTTTTAAGGTAATAATGCCACAATGGGGAATGATGCTGGGGAAGTTTCTTGGTCGTACATAATAAAAGCAAAATCATTTTTTAAAAGCACGAATCTCTTTCTTTGAGAAGTTATGTTTACCTCCATCATTTGGACCGAGGCCTTTACGTTGTTGCAGTGCGCGTAGTCAACGAGATGTGCGAGAGTCACGAACGCGTGGTTCAAAGCCTCCCCCGGTGTTATCCTGCGTTCCTGCAACAAACATATCGTTAGCAATAAGTATTCGTGTAAATAAAAGCCTATTTATAATAAGGAAGATTAATGATTGATTTACAATTGATTCAAACATTTTGGATCCCGTATTACATAGAAGATATTCTCTTTTATTTTCTTTTATTATGTAACACCAGCATCACAAAATTAAGACAGGTCAAAATGTTATTTTACAAAAACCTTACTACTGATAAAGGCCACTTAGAAGGCTCTATTTTTTTTTTTCTTCCTATTATTTTATTTCTACTTTCGGTGTACCAATATATATACATATATCGACAATATTTATATTGTTTATTATTTGTCAAATATTATAGCTTACTTGGTCCATGGTGAGCATTCTTTTTAATAAATCAATGAATTCCCTTCTGTCCGCTTTCTCCGCCAGAAGTTGGCCTCCTTCAAGATCCGTTGGTACATTAACCTGAAACAATCACAAAAATATGTAAAATATATTTATTTTTTCATTACTTAGCTCATTGCAGTGCAGTATCAAGCGAAATTGTTATTCATCATCATCATCATGATCAACCCATTACCGGCTCACTACAGCGCACGGGTCTCCTCTCAATATGAGAAGGGTTTGGCCATAGTCCACCACGCTGGCCATGTGCGCATTGGCAGACTTCACACGCCTTTGAGAACGTTATGGAGAACTCTCAGGCGATGTTTTCCTTCGCCGTTGAAGCAACCGATATTTTTAATTTTTTTAAAACGCACATAACTCCGAAAAGTTAGAGGTGCGTGCCCGGATTCGAACCGCCGACCTCTGATTAGGAGGCTGACGCCCTAACGACTAGGCTATCACCGCTAGTGCACATAATATACAATATTATAAATTTTTAACATTTCAAATGAGGACTATAACATGTTTACCAAACCATGTTTGTCCTTATACTATGCAAGTTTTTTTTTAAACCTGAAATCCTTTTTGACAACAGAACAATCTATATTTTTGAATGAAGCGCAAATCTTTCAAATAAGGTGTGACCATTTCAATGGGTTAAGTCAGTCCTATCCTTTTTATGTAAGAGAAATAAAGATTAGAAAGCAATCCTTCAGAATACTTCAATTATAAAGACATGTACTAACTTGTCCAATGTCGTCGAGGCAGTTGAAGATGTACTTCCTCGCCTCCTTACTCTTGATGCCGGTCTCCAGTTCGTGCTCTTCGGGTGTCTTGAGCCGCCAGAATGGATAAGTGCTGTCGACGTCGCGGTAGAAGAACTTAGCCGTTTTTGATGCACTGGAATCACATCAAAATATTGGAAGATTGTAATCAATAGTTGCCTCCCAAATTGCTTGGATTGTTTTTTTACACTACAAGTTAGCCCTTGACAGCTATCTCACCTCATGGCAAGTGATGGTGCTGTCTAAGATGGTAGCGGGCTAACCTGTTAGGGGTATGGTAAACCCACACTCCTAATTGGTTTCTACGCGACATCGTGCCGGAACGCTTAATATCTTGGCGACACGTCTTTGTTGGTAGGGTTGTAACTAGCCACGGCCGAAGCCTCCCACCAGACCAGACTCGAGCCGGGAATCGAACCCAGAACCTCCAACTTTATAATGTGACAACGCGCGCACTGCGCCACGGAGGTCGTAAAAATTTCATCGGATTGTGTCAGATCAAGAGGTCCTTGGAATTCCAGGGCGTAGTTAGTTATCGGGCATGTCATAAATAGACAGGATCAGTCTGCAGTTATTAAAATGGCAATGTGCAGTGTTTACAAGTTCGACACCAACAGGTAAATTATTTATTTGGATTTACAAACAAGTCATAGTATAATATCTATAAACGTGGCATCAACCACGTCAACCATAGAGATACATTTTAAGTGGACTGATAACCAAATCCAAATTAACTTTACAAAAAATGATTACTAAATAACCTTTACACTTAACTTAAAAAAAAACTAATTTACTTTACTTAAAAAAACCACAATCTTACAACATCGGAAATCTTACAACAGAGAAATGAAATATATTTATGGCTTTAACCTATTGATTTCTGTATCGGTGTTGATCATCATACCTGCTTTAAATTCAAACAAACGAATCGATGTGTTCATACCTGTTGAGCATATGTTCTGTGGGCAGGCCCTGCGTCTGCGAGATGTATCGGATCTGATCGTACTCCGAGGAGCCTGGGTAGAGTGGCCAGCCCAGAAACAGCTCTGCCACCACGCAGCCTAGCGACCACATGTCGATCGCCTCGCAGAAAGCGAGCCCCAGAATAATCTCCGGCGCACTGGAAATATTAGATTTTGATTAGAATTCAGCAATCATTTTCAACCCATTGCCAGCTCACTACAGAGCACTCTCAGTTTGAGAAGGGTTTGGCCGTAGTCCACCACGCTGGCTATGTGCCGATTGGCAAACTTCACACGCCTTTGAGAACATTACGGAGAGCTCTCAGGCGTCCAGGTTTTCTCACGATGTTTTCCTTCACCGTTGAAGCAAGTGATATTAATATTGCTTAAAAACGGACATAAATCCGAAAAGTTAGGGATCGATCCCCCGACCTCTCCTTAGGAGGCGGACTACGTGGGACGAATAACTAAATGAAATCAAGTACGACAATTGTTCCGAATGCTTTTCTGTGAAATAAATTGCATGGGCGCCACTCTAACAACTTCTATCCAACGCCCATTTGATCTCTAGGGATTACATGCGGGACGGACATGTAGGCAGGCAACTGCCTTTCGGACCCCTTATTCGTTCTGTAATTCTGGGTATTCAAAGGATCATCTCATTCATAATTCGATCACGTTGCATGGGTCTCCATCACCCGCAGTCGACCACGTTTGTTGTCAAATCATCGATCATGTTTCAGAGCCATAAGCCCGCACATTCCCAGGTTATTGGATATAGTACTGTTACCGGTAGTATCTGCTCTGCAGGTAAGTGTTGCAGACAGCTTTGCTGACGTGTGACGCGCTGCCGAAGTCGATGACCTTGACGCGGTAGGGTTGCCGCGCCGGCTCCACCAACATTATGTTCTCGGGCTTCAGGTCTGCGTGGATTAGCCCCAGTTGCTGCAATGCACAACATCAATAATTATCACATGACACAGTAGGTACTGGGTCTTTTTTGAGATGATTTCTGGCTCACAAAAGAATTTAGTCTGGATCTTTAAATAAAAATAAAAAAAAATAGATAAGAGCTGGGTTTGGCGAAACCTTGTAAGATTGAGAACTATAGAAACGACCTCTTTAGCGCACCTGTATGCGATTTTATCGAATACTTAGTTATGCTCATGACTGATGATGTCTGTGAGCGAGTCTAAAATGTAAGCGTTCTTGTCTGGACCTCATAATATGTCTAAGGGTTAAATCTGTAGCAAAACAATCAACCGCGATCTCCCTCCAGTGCAGACGTGAATATATTTTAAATTCGTCACTTGTCTGAGAGCTATATAGCATATTTTAAGTGATGCCAATTATTTTGAACGCATATCTCGAAACTAAATAAAATTGTATTTCTCAAAGTAACGCGGTCCTTTTAATACTACATATCCCATGGAAAACTATTGTATATCTATAGTACAACTTTTAAAGATATAAATTTTTCTTTTTGAAAGTTTTTCTTAAAAATGTATGAAGAATAGAATTGTAGAGGATGCAATTTTTGAAATGCGACATAATTTTTTCCATTTTATGTCGCCTGTCTCTTACCTTGTGCTTAACAACTCCTACGCAAATCGCATACATAGACGACTAACTGCACATAGAATATAGAGTACCTTTAGCAGGAGTAGGATAAGCTGAGGAGACCACCTTACCTTAAGTTTGAGCAGTGCAGTGAGCACCTGCTGCAGTATTGGCCGGATGTACTTGAGCGGCAGCGGCGAGAACTTGTTCTGCTTGAGGAAGTCGTACAGGTTCTGCTCCAGCATCTCGAACACGAGGCACGTGTGCGAGCGGTGCTGGAAGCATTCGTACGCGCGCACGAAGTTGAACTCGTCCGCCGACTCTTGAGACAAGCGGGAGAGGATGGACACCTGGAGGACAGCGCGAAATTATTTAATACAATGAGTATACAGACATTGTCGTCATTGGTTTTAATATGCGAACTAGGGCACCTCAGTTCACTAAAAACAACTTGCCAAATACCTACTTGCAAAAAGCCAATAATCTTTAAACTTGAGATGGCGGTGACCCTCTATGAAGAAGCCCACAACAAAGATTAGCCGGGTATTCATTTGATAACAATAATTTCTGAAACCTGTGACTTCATCCATATCCACAAGTCATATATTCCATGTTAATTAACTCAAAGCTAGTTAGTAATAACAAAATTAAAAATTGATGCTCGAACCTAAGCATCCATAAAATTTATCAAGTCAATGGAAAAATAATGTAAATTATTAAAAATCGAATTAATAGTAGATTTTTTTCAATTAAAGTTGCTACTCAATATAATTCATATATTTATAATGCGCGAAAAATATATTGATAGTTAATCCTTTTTGTTTGATACTATCTTTATATTGTCAAGATATTTATTATGCAGCTATTTTGATAAAAAATGACAGTTAAAGCGGCCAAGTAGTTAAAAATAGATGTTATAGGATTATAGAGATTATTATCGACTAAAATGTGCGATCCTTATTTATTAGGGGCACGTCAATTATCGGGGCTCGATATAATCTTTGAAGCGATATATTTTGCTTTGGGAGTCTAAACGCAAACATTTCATTTAAGCTAATTGCAGACGTACGGTATCAAACTTTGACAGACATGTTTACTCGTAAGTATAAAACTAGTATTAAATGTCACTGCTCGACTAATATCCAATTGTAAATTTTGTCATAGTAGACAGTCATAGCCCCGAACATAGACCCACCACGCTGCAATGGCACGCAAACGCAACACTCGAAGGTGTGTCCAAACTCCAACCTGAATCGCTACAGTTTTAAAAAACTTGAGAGGTGTCAAGGGACACCCGGATGGAACGAAGTTCCTTTCGATTAATTAGTGACGGAATCGTAATAAAATTTTATTTTATTTAAGTTATAATAATATTTTTTTTATTATTAACAAATATAATGTTATATAAACAGGATTCATTATTATTATAATTTTTTATTATTTATTATTTACAAAAAACCTGTATACACTCAACAAAAATAATCGTCGCGTCACCACACTGTACAATGCGAAATAGAAATGAAAATATCTGGCTTGCTTTCTATAAGAGAAAGAGAGAGACAGACAGAGAAACATGCGACGCCACACAGCTTACAATAACAAAAAGTGTCGTGACAACTTTTCGTAAGAATTTTTTTCGTCTAGCCCCCTTTCACAACGCGCTATAAGGAACTTCGTTCCAAAAAAAATTTCAAAACGACTTCAAAAAGTTTGCCGTAAGTCAGTTTTTTTTAAATCTCAGAGGCGACTTGAAGAGAATTCATAATTACCAGTTGGTGAAACTCCACGAGTTATAAACGAGCTATCATTAATTTACGACGGTAGCAGACTTTGTCGTACGCCTGAAGTCGGCCAGAAGTTGCCCGTAGATACTGTCTCAACTGGACGTTAGCCAAATAAAACGGACGGTATAAACAGACTTATAAACGAACTATAAAGAGAAAGATTTTGAAAAATAACACCCGAGAGGAATTCACAATATGGCAAACAACTATTAGTCTTTATGAAATAAAGAAGTGCAAAATCGAAAATACGAGTTTTTAAATAGAACACCAAATTGAAATAAATAGGAAAAATGAAATTTGCCTTTATGTTTTTCTATACTATTTGTTATATGTCAATTGGTATCACGTCCAAACGTTGTGGATCCATTGTGATCGTAATTTCTTTTTCTACGTTTAACAGTCCCGACCTTCAAGATCATAGAGGGTTAACGACAGAATCTAAAATACTCAAAACTGGGGCGGATAATGATGAACCGTTAAACAAAGACGGCTGTCTTACATAGACAAATCATATGTAAAAATAATTACATTAAACCTTTTTTTTTTTTTGCACAAAAACTGTTTAAAAATAGTGATTGATTGAAAGCAGCATAGCATAGAAGTAAACGTAGATGTCACAAATTTTGGCCTCAGTCAATGGCCTTCACACACGGTATAGACCCTCACAAACTGCTGGAATTGAAGCATTGAAATGTGAGCTTGTCGTATAACCTTGTTGTTCAAAATCATAAATAGGTTTTGATTTGACAGAGACTTGGATCACCAAACACATGAAAAGTTGCAACATTATTGCAAAATAATATCCCACTGATTTCTTTACGTATTGTCTGTTTAGCCATTCGCGTAGCTATCTAGTGACACCCTTTGGTACATACAAAATTAATTTGAATAACATTATTCAAATTAATTTTCAATCCGACACCCCAACCCTCTCGTAGTTGCGGCTTCTCTTTACTCCCCCGACCTAAGCGCTCCTCTCCGAAAAAGGTGACCTAAACATATCCTTCATGACCCTGACTATCAGATGACTACTGACAACATTCTCGTACCACCTACCACACAATCATACGCTACACACCGTCTTCGCCGGCGAAGATGAAGTCCCCGCTATCATACGTCATCCGGACGTGGGCTCCATCCACGGCCTCGGAGACGTACGGACTACTCACCGTCCGACCCCCCCGTTATCCCAAGCGTCGCCTAAGCCGAGGTTCGGCCTCAAAGGAGACGCCCTTAGGCAGTCGTTCCCTTAGTTTCTTCGAGCCCTAGGGCTCAAATTTCTTCTTAAAACAGCCCGGTTACGCTGTGGCAACCAATAGGGTTAGTACAGCTAATAGACAGTCCGAAAAAAAAAATGAT
This sequence comes from Lasiommata megera, assembly GCA_928268935.1. Taxonomy (NCBI): domain Eukaryota; kingdom Metazoa; phylum Arthropoda; class Insecta; order Lepidoptera; family Nymphalidae; genus Lasiommata; species Lasiommata megera. Next base: position 5,993,338 of record OV743329.1, on the reverse strand, counting down.
TTTCATAAGTGGGACAGAAGAACGTTCTAGTCTACGGATAACGTAAATTCACTGGGAAACTGCGCCGGAATAATGAGGGCACAAATAATGTGACGTATATTATTAGCGATCGGTCCCACACACGTTTACCTTTTTCCAGGAGCCACGTTGTAAGCAACGTTGAATAAGTATTCTACAGTATTCAGTTGTTGCTTATGATATTTGTTTTGAACACGCAAGTATCAAATGTACACTTGATGGATTAAGATCGATCTTGAGAAGCTTTCGTTACATTTAAAATACCACTAAATATTTAATGTCATTTTGTCTCCCTTTATTTCTGAAGTTGCAAATATTTCCATTGTTTTACAATACATATATAACTTAAATTTTATTCGAATTATAAAGTTGAGAATTATCTTTTAAGCTTGATTATATCTTTCTCTTCTGTTTCCTACAGGACAGAAAGTCACGCCCCAAAAAAAGGGATATTCATTTGATCGTTTATGGGTACATACTTGAAACAGAAACGCTTTTTTTTCGGACTGTATATTAACTGTGCTAACCATATTGGTTGCCACAGCGTAATAGAAACGCGCTAAAAGGTTTAAGGCTGGCTACTTTAGGAAGGTTTCCTTACCTCAATCTGCCCCTGGCGAGCATAGCTGGGGTGGTTCTTGAGGATCTTGATGGCGACAATCTCATTAGTGCCCTTCTTCCAGCACTTCACCACCTGCCCGAACGTTCCCCGCCCGAGGAACTCCAACACCTCGTACCTGAGGCAAACATAAAACATTAATTTAACCAACCATCCATTCATCAGCATCATCGGCTACCGACACTTATTTAGTACAAAGTTCGGAGCGTCGCCAAAAGGTTACCGGCATTTTGCGAGATAGATATATCAAAGAGTTCTTGAGTGCACAAGAACTACATAATCTAGTAACTCCCAAATCTTTTAACCAATTAATTGCGTATGCCTACGTAGAGATCAATAATATAACACTCTATTGAAATTGTAAATATATATATATATATATATATATATATATATATATATTCTAAGAAATATAAATTATATTCTAAGAAAATATAAACAATACCACACAGTTGTACTCGTACATTTGGCGGCCTTATCGCTAACAAGCGATCTCTGTTAGCCAACCAGACTGCAGAATATATACCGAGCTATAGGCGAGTTATAAGCAATAAAGAAAAAATTATGTAACTTATGTCTAAGTGGTGACATCGTAGTTCATTTAAAAAAAAGTAAAGATAACTTTTTGTAAAAATTAAGTTTTCCACAAACAAAGTAAGCAAAACTTGAAAGTGATTTAGCGTTCCGGTACGATGCCGCGCAAAAACGATGAGAAGTCGTGCGGGTGGAATATAACTATCGGATTTAATAAAACTACCACACCCTGAAAAGGGTTGCCCGCTAACATCATATATTGCATCATCACCAGGTGATACTGTAGTCAAGGGATAACTTGACAAATCAAATCAAAATAGCTTTATTCATGTAAACCTATTACAGGCATCTATGATTCGTTCGTATATAATAATTATATTTTTCATTATTAAAATTTATAAGGTGATGGAGATAACTATAATCGCCAACTTAAAACAAAAGCTATTGCGCCCAGGTCTAAGAAGAAGCCCCACAACAAACTTAGCCGGCTTTTATTTTATTTTTGCTATCACCATCTCACATAGTCAATAATAAATTATAATTATCTATGAAGTCAGACCAATTCACAGCCAAGCTTGTTTATCGTTTCTTGTAGTGGACAAACAAAATACATATATATGCAGTGATAATTGACTTTTCTCTTAAAGTGAATTGACTACAGTATATTTCTGTCTCCCGCACTGCAAGGATAAGTTGTCTCACCTATTCGACGAGGAGTAGAGCACCTCATGCTGCACCAGCTGGTAGTCGCCATCGCCACCGCAGCCGGAGCCTGAATTCGCGTCGTGTCGCAGCGCATCGGATCGCGACACCACACCGAGACAGAATCACCGCGCCCGCATGAAAACAAAGACGAACACAAACATTAGTACCGCAAAATAAATACCAAATTATTGTGATTATGCAATTGAACTTCCGCTACTAATGTATAATAATGTATATGTCGGCGCGAAGGAGTTATTAACTTCATTCAGCGGCGCCAAGAACAAGAATTCGCTAATTACCCACATTTGAACTCTTGATGATTTTGTTACCACAATTTAGACGGTAGCAATCAATTTTGTACAACCATGCTTTGCTATAAATACGGGCGGTTGAAGCCTTTCGTGGCATTCTCGCTCGCGACGTAGGACCGATCGGACCTCTTAATTATTGTCGCAATAAAAGTGTAATATCTCAAGTTGTGGTTTTAATTACTATGAGCGAAAGTAAACAAAATCGTGACGTCATTCTTACTAAACACAACTCAGACGGCCTTAATTCGTCATATACAATGAACAGATTAATGTTCGTTGCATACCATAGACTTCCGCAAACTAACCCCTGCTTACAATAAATGCAAAATGTCTAACGGTAAGTTGCAGAGTACAGAGTAGAGTTTAGTAGTGAAAATAGAAATGCCTAGATTACGCATGGCATAAGCTATGATTGATAGCTGTGATAGATATATCGATCCTGTTCACGCACATCTAACTTTTCGGAGTTACGAGTATGTGCATTTTTGAGCAGTTACACTATCACTTGCTTCAATGGTGAAGAAATACATCGTGAGGAAACGTGCATGCCGGAGAGTTCTCCACAATGCTCTCAAAGGCGTGTGAAGTCTGTCAATCCGCACATGAGATATATTGAGAGGAGACTCGTGCTCTGTAATGAGCTGACAAAAAATTATGTTTATTGTGGTGATGTTAAGCGAGTTTATAAACTACGGTACCATCGTAAAGTACTTTTTTTATTTCTAAACACTGGAACGTGATAATGATATGGTACTTGTCTACCTGGTCTTAATGCTCAAATGTGCTTACACTTACTACGGCCAGCGCTCTAACTTCAGCATTCGTAAATAAAAACCAGTAAGAGATAATTTTAGTCTCCAAAGACACACGGTTCATTTTACTATAAGTAAACATTTAACGATTTTCGAATACGACTCGACGCCTGCATTCAAAAAAAAAAGGAATGCGCCCATTACATAACGGCTTAATTTTAAAGTAGAAATTATTTATAGAGCGTTTGGACATAACATTGAATCACCTACCCTCATACTGGCACAAATCCCATTAATTTACTGTACCGTAATGGGGTTGAGATTTATGACCAGTAAATAGATCTCAATGAGTTTAAGTGAATTCAATAGACTATAGATTACAGTTTACAACAGGGACTGATTACACCGACTATAATCTATTAATAAGATTAGAAATAAGATACTTAAACATACGCGGGTACAAAATAAGAAACTAATAGTTTCTAGTAAATAATTAGCTATTGCCCACAGTTTCATCCGCGTAGTAGTCCTATTCCCGTGGGAATACAGGAATAAAATATAGCCTATGTTGCTCGCTTATAATGTAACTTTCTTTCTGTTAATAAAAGAATTTCAAAAATCGGTTTCGTGTTGCAGACGTGATAAGCGTAACTAAGAACAGACTCACATTTCCATAATATTAGTTTTCTTTCAAATATATATGAGCATAACATTTCGTATTTTCCAGTCTGCTCTTATTGATTGTGTATATCTTATATGATAAATAATCATAATAATACTAAGTAAATAATAAAAGAAGCTTTTAGTTAAAAAAAAACACATTTTATATAGTAATAAATTACATCATTATAATATTATTTAGAAGCGGTGATAGCCTAAGCATCAGCCTCCTAATCAGAGGTCGGCGGTTCGAATCCGGGCATGCACCTCTAACTTTTCAGAGTTATGTGCGTTTTATAAAAATAAAAAATCACTTGCTTCAACGGTGAAGGAAAACATCGTGAGGAAACCTGCACGCCTGAGAGTTCTCCATAATATTCTCAAAAGGCGTGTGAAGTCTGCCAATCCGCACATGGCCAGCGCGGTGGACTATGGCCAAACCCTTCTCATATTGAGAGGAGACCCGTGCTCTGTAGTATGCATGTTGATCATGATCATGATGATGATGCTGAATATTATTTATTTTAAATTGAACACGCAAACCATACTTTTAATACACATATTATTTGCATGCCAGGTAGGATTTACGTCAAGATTCTGCTAGACGATTCGCGTTGACGTAAATCGTCGAAAGCAAAGAATTTGTTTGACACTGAATTATTACAAACACCATTATAATTACGAGTGTGTACATCTGTGTTTGTTCACTTAACAAATACAAAATTGCTTCAACTCGAAACATACTGAGAGATTTAATCATCAGGTCACGTTTTCAGCCTTATTCAAAAGTAGGTTCTAATCCGACGCGTATTTCCTTTTACATGTAAATTGCTGGCTTTTGCCTGTGACCTTGGCCGCGTTGATTTGCTATCTCGGGAAATTAAATGTGAATCTCCAGGCTCTTTAGTATACCTATACTAAATCTAAGCGTAGATTCTATAATGCCCTTACTCTTAACATCTAGAAAGTCATAAGCATTTGTATAACGATGAAACAAGAGTAGACGCCACCGAAATACGAATGTTGAGATGGATGTGTGGTGTCACAAGAATGGAAAAGATAAAAAATTAATACATATATATGGAGATGTCTAAAAGCAGCGACGGCGACAGAAAAGATTACTCCTCAAGCAATAGTCTAGCATGGTATGGTCAAATAATTCGGGGTGAAGACAGAAATGTTAATAATTTTATATACATATATATATATATATATATATATATATATATATAAATATGTGAAAGGGCAAAGGAGTAGAGGAAGACCAAAGAATCGATGGATGAATTTTATAAAAGAGAATATGTGAGTAAAAGGTGTGGGTAGTGAAGTGACGGCTGATAGAAGTGAATGGAAAAAGAAGACGTGTTATACCGACCTATGCGACATAACGTGGGATAAGGGCAAGATTAAGAAGAATTACAAACCGCATTATACGCCGATTACTCCGGCCGATTTCTCTGATTCTTTTATAAATTTTTGAAAATTTCGAATAGATCACATTACAAACTTAATGAATATGTTATAAGAGATGAGAAAAACTTTTATCTACGCCTCTTATATTAAGATTCGCCTAGAACTCGTACGAATGACATTTCTTAGTAAGTTAAGTCTAGCTGAAGTGGCATTGGAAGAGTCAGGTATTTTTCCTGAAAATAAGTGGACCAATTTTTTGACCAATGTGTTTACTTCATACTTTAAGTTTAATAAATACTCTCCTCTCGGAACGCGAAGATTATTTGCTCCGTGATTTATTAAGAAGAAAAAAAAAACAATTCTAATACAGAATAGCGTGTTTAGAATTTAACCGTGTATGGAAATTATTCTTTAATATGCTTCGTGACAAAATTGCGCAGTCTTACTTATTTATAGAAATGTGCAAAAGTTACACATAGGCAATTAGTGTGTATTACGATAGGCAAGTATACGCAATAAGTTTATGCAGCCGTAATTAAAACCACTATTGCCAGTGTAGAGATTGTATCGGAAACTGCACACATTACATTTACAATGTTATCTCAAGCGAACGATGTTTATTATTATTATAAACAAAAAGCTATTATTGACATGGATTTGGTACCTATCATAACACAGGTTCAATAAAGACTTATAAGATTGTTAGGTTTAAGACATATATGAAGGCGGCAGTTGATATAACGTCAAAACTATAAATAAAATTAAAATTATATTAATTAAAAATTAATTCAATTAAATCTGTGTTTGACCTGGATTTTACTTCTGTCTGAACCTATATATATATTTTTTAATACAGTACAAGTTAACTCTTGACGGCAATCACACCTAATGGGAAGTGAAGGAGATTGTATCGGAAACTGCACACATTACATTTACAATGTTATCTCAAGCGAACGATGTTTATTATTATTATAAACAAAAAGCTATTATTGACATGAATTTGGTACCTATCATAACACAGGTTCAATAAAGACTTATATATTGTTAGGTTTAAGACATATATGAAGGCGGCAGTTGATATAACGTCAAAACTATAAATAAAATTAAAATTATATTAATTAAAAATTAATTCAATTAAATCTGTGTTTGACCTGGATTTTACTTCTGTCTGAACCTATATATATATTTTTTAATACAGTACAAGTTAACTCTTGACGGCAATCACACCTAATGGGAAGTGAAGGTAAGTGATGATAGTTACACTAAATTGCTTGGCGAAACGTCTTTGACGGTAGGGTGGTAACTAGCTACGGCCAAACCCTACCAACGGACCAGACTCGAGCCGGGAATCGAACCCAGAACATCCAACTTTATGATGCGGCAGCGCACGCGCTGCGCCACGGAGGTCGTCAAATAAATATATTCATCATTCATCTTCACACGAACATTATGGAGAACTCTCAGGCATGCAGGTTTCCTCACGATGTTTTCCTTCACCGTAGAAACAAGTGATATTTTAATAGCTTAAAAACGCACATAACTCCGAAAAGTTGAGGTGCGTGCCCGGGTTCGAACTCCCGACCTCAGATTAGGAGGCGGACTAGGTACTAGGTACATATGTATCAAACTAAATGTCCGCCTTCTAAGGCGACCAAGTCTCGTCGGCGGTGGCGTGAAAATTTGCGTCTTACTTGTTGTCCGGTTTCGTGTGATGGATAGTGAATTATACTACCTAATCTAATATTCTACCTACAAGTATAATTTTTATTGTTAATCTCATGGCATTTCATTCAAGAATCAGTTGCATAGCGGTATCGCTGCAATACCGTCCAATTAAAGAAAACATCATCACAATCATCATCAATATTTCATCAAAAAATATTCCCCAGTTGGACATACAAGGGGGTCTTTTGTTGGGAGTGCCAAATTCCACGGTCCAGCGGCTGCCAGCGGCGTGCACAACAACGTATTCAAGCAGATGGTACAATATGGTCAATATCTTATCTAATAGGGGTGTCGGAAACCAGTGTTATGAAAGCATATTTTAAGTTCACGCTTATGCCTTATAAATGTCTTTAAAGACAAAATTCGCACATTGAAAATAATAGTGTCACTATCCAAAATTCTATATTTTTTGCAAAAAAACGTATTTTAAAATACTTTTTTTGTTTTTTAAATATTACTCAACTGTTACACTTAATGTCCTTCATAAACAGACATTAATAACAATTCATTCCGATTTTCACATAGAATTAACCTTCAAAATCTTATAAATCTTTAAATGCTTCTACTGAAAAACATGGAATTTTGGATAGTGACACTATTATTTTCAATGTGCGAAATGTCTTTAAAGGCATAAGCGTCAAAAACACCAAGTCGACACAGATTTCCCAGGAATATGATTCCAATTCCACGCAGGCGCTCGATTATGGGGTATGTCTTCTTTTATGCAGGCATAAAGTGCACGCCACTGGCGGCTGCTGTGGAGAGAGTGATTCGATCAAGAGTCATTTGTCCGTATTGAAAGTAGAGGCTCTGTTCAAGCTGAGGCGAAATCCGCGCGGGATGCCGACCCGAAAGTCGCCAGTTTATGTTAGGTACGATATATATTTCGCGGATAAAAGTTCTTCTCAAAACGAATGCTTCTTGTAAAAGTTAAAGTTCAAGAGACGTGTTTCTTCTCCAGTCAGTAACAACGTTACATGAAATTGAGAAGCAGAGCCGTGAGCGAATTACTTTGAACCGCGTGCCCCGTTCAGCGCGAGGGTTAGCTTCAATTTGAACAAAGCTTAAGTGGCCAACTAAGGATGCATCTCCACCAGAAATGTGCGTAAACAGTGAGCGAGATCAAGACTAGAATACGTTATGTGACATTTGCTAATAATGAAAAGATTTTTTTTTAGCGGAGAAGTTGTGATTTGTAGTTCGAACGCGCTGCGCAAGTTAGCTGTGCGACGTAGCCTCGAGTGTGTCTGCACTCTTTAATAAATAAATGCGTGCTAACTACTGAGTACGTCGTGTACTCTGCTCCGCACGTAGCTACACCACTTGCGCATCCCTGACTTGCAAACTTAGCTCCCATTTTGGAAAGCATCTCTCTATGCAAAACACATGACTTATTTAAACGCGTTTCCATGCTATAATAAGATACACAGCTCAGCACACCTCTGGTGGGATACAGCTTAAAGGCGTAGGGAGTTGTCGGTATAGGGGTAACATCAATGAGCTGGATCCGTACGTTTGTTACCTTGCGGCTGGGCCGGGTGGTTGGCCCCGCCCGCCGCCAGCTGCTTGCTGTGCGCCGTCGTCGTGCCGCCGTGTGCCGCCCGCTGCCGCGCGCCTCCCGCCGCGACCGCTGCCGCTCCCGCCACCGCCACCGCCGAGCGGCAAGCGCTGCTATCTCCCACACTGCGACAATATCAGATACGTTAACATAAGCTAGGGACACGATGGCCGCAAACGTTACTTCGCGGAACTGAGTAATGTTCATAGGCATGATATAGGAAAGGTTGAATTAAAATAAATTCTCATGGGTGCGACCGATGCGAGTTCGATATTAAAATGATCGCTAGCGTCAGATAGCACTACTCATGCTATATGATATCAATGCTGTCACGCGAGCGTGAAACCGCGCGGGTTTCGACGTACGCTTTAAGACATGTATACTAAGTACTTTAACTGAGGCTGCACCATTGCAATATTGAACATATTTAGGAATAATATTGTTGGTGCTGTATAAATGAAAAATGATTTATAGCTAGCCAATGATATAAAAATGAACCAATTAATGAACCGTCTGATTTCAGCCCTAAAAGACTTTCAATATCATAAAACCCTGACAAAACATTTTACTATTCAATCAAAGATAAAAATAACGGGAGAGCCCGGTCGTAATTGATTTTCTTACTTAATACTACTGAATTGCTACAAATCAGTAACTGTTTAAAAGAACCCATCCTAAAATATTGTCTATCTGAAAACGAATGCAATGGACCATTCCGGAAGCATACTACACGGGCGATCGGCCTAATCGCGAATTCTGTGCAAAATTGCGCGCGAAATACAGTACCCATCTATCAGTATTAAATTCCCAACGGGTATATTAGAAATTCTAACGCTTCCACGCCAAAACGTGGGGAATGCAAGCAAGCTCATTAAACCGGATGCCGCTATGCATTTGGGCTGCAACAATTTAAAGACCTATTAATTCAACTGAGTTTATATTTTCATTTGCTATTGCTATTGTTTGTCTGATGAGAGGCTTCCGCCGTAGCTATTTACCACCCTACCGAAAAAGACGTGTCGCAAATCGGGTTAGCGGTTCGGTACGATGTCGCGTTGAACTCCATTAGGTGTATGGGTTTACCATACTCCTAACAGGTTAGCCCGTTACCATCTTAGACTGCATCATCATTTACACCGGGTGAGATTGCCGTCAAGGGCTAACTTGTAGTGGATTAAAAAAAAAATCATCACAACTAGGTATCGTCCATCATCGTTCGTTGTCAACCCGTTACCGGATAAGAGATCTGTTCTCAGCATGAGAAGGGTTGTTCGTGGAAGTGCGGATTAGTAAGCTTCACACGCCTTCAAGAACATTGTGGAGAACTCTCAGGCATGCAGGCTTTACTTGTTCCGCAGATAGTTTAATTTAAAATTTTAAAATCGCTAGTAACTCCGTTATGTCTCCACCTAAGAGAGACCGAAGTCTCAACCACTGGGTTACCATGTTCATAATCAACATATTTACGATTTAATGCATCATCATCATCATGATCAACCCATTGCCGGCTCACTACAGAGCACGGGTCTCCTCTCAATATGAAGGGTTTGGCCGTAGTTCACCGGGCTGGCCACGTGCGGATTGGCAGACTCCACACATCTTTGAGAACATTATGAAGAACTCTCAAGCATGCAGGTTTTTCTTCATCGTTGAAGCAAGGAATATTTTAATTGCTTCAAAACACACAACTCCGAAAAGTTAAAGGTGCGTGCCCGGGATCGAACCCCCGACCTCTGATAAGGAGGCGGACGTCCTAACCACTACACAGCTTACAATGCTTGAGATTTAATGCTTAAGCTGAACCCATTCATTTTCATGTATAACATAAAATTGTACTGTCAGCATTTTCACTAAATTAAAAACTTAAAGAAAACAGTATATTTTGCAATAACTTTACATAATGCTTGCTAGTAATAAAGACTATTTTCCCCTGCAGTAAACAGTTCAGAGTTGTCCACTACAATTACTACCAAGTTAACGTCAGCCGAGAAAACTCCCAATTCACTGGGCAATCTAGCAACCGTCAACGTTGGGGCAAAGTTAGGAACGCTATTTCGCGTTTTTTTATCTCTTTACTTATTAAAAGTTTTTACTTTCTTTTTAAAAAAAATGCCACTTTTGCAGCTCGCGTTCAATAAACAACCAACAACAAAAAGGGAGGGTGCTGTTATCCATTCTAGCAATGGACACCACCCAAGGTATTCCATATTTTATTAAACTAACATTAGGTATAAGTAAATAAATTGTTTTACTAATCAATTGAGCCTCCAAATAAAGATTATTATGATTATATTATATTAAAATAACGTACACAGCTTACATAACTGTACTATAGTATTATTTTGTCTCAGTTTTTCCTGACGGGTAGTGGTTTAAAACTTTGTAGTTAAGAAATAAATAGTATTTTAAGAGCGGAGAAATTCAAGCAAGATTAAGTTACAGAATAGAGTTAAATATTCATCTAGCTCGAATGAAAATGAGTTAGCATAATTTACCCGCAGTTTACCTCGAGGTGATATAACTGAATAATAATAATAACAAATGGAAATAATAACAATATATCTAATACTAATATAAAAATACAATAATAATAATATAGAAATTAAAAATAATAGCAATAATAATTTAATTTGTCAATATTCTGATAGTCAAAATAAAATGAATACAGGTTATTACAATTATTCCAAATCTAATTAAATTAAAATCAAATGCAAGGGTGTTAGAGGGGCGCGTTATTGAGGTATTCTTGGACGTTGTAAAAACACTTTTGCACTAGCCATTCTTGTAGTTTGTTTTTAAAGTTAATCTCACATTCTTTGAGTGCTGTAGGTAGTTTATTATAGATGATTATGGTTCTATAGTATGGACTGCTACGGCTTAAAAATGGTGAGTTATAGCGCGGGAGTGCAAGTGTACGTGTGTTGCGTGTGTTTCGGTGGGGTGTCTTAATGTCCAGTGTTGTGTAGAAGTGTGGGTGTTTCCTAACGAACAATGCTGCTTCCATGATGTAGATGGATGGTAACGTTAGTATCTTTTTTTCAATGAAATGCGGTCTACAAGTATCTCTTTGCCTAATATTTACTAGCACTCGTATGCACCTTTTTTGGGCTATAAATAGATCCCCTACATCCGTGCTTTGTCCCCAGAGTATTATGCCGTATTTAAGCCATGAGTAAGCATATGCGTAGTACGCGGCTAATGCTGTTTCGTAGTTAGTATTTGCTTTAAGAACGCTAAGAGCGTATACAAACCGCGAAAGTTTTAATTTAACATTTTGTATATGTTGCTTCCAATTTAAATGGGTATCGATGGTTATACCAAGTAACTTAAAGTTCGGTACCTCTTCAATATTTATTTTTTTTGACACCAGATCTAAGTTCAATGGCAATTTTTGATACGGCCTGTATTGCATTATTTTTGTCTTTTTTAAGTTTATTTGTAGATGGTGGTTCTCCAGCCAATTTCGTAAATAGTATTTTAAGAGCGGAGAAATGCAAGCAAGATTAAGTTACAGAATAGAGTTAAATATTCATCTAGCTCGAATGAAAATGAGTTAGCATAATTTACCCGCAGTTTACCTCGAGGTGATATAACTGTTTCACTCCCAATTCCCTGGGTAATCTCGCCAACGTCAACATATAATGCCCGGGGGTGCACGCGTGGCGTTATGTTTCGCGATACTTCGCTTATATGTAACGTATGCAACACAAAAGTAATAAAATTCATTACGTATTATATAAGGACTAAGTTTTCGCAGTTATGTGGTTTTTTTTAAGCGCTTAAAATATCAATTACTTCGACGGTGAAGGAAAACATCGTGAGGAAACCTGCACGCCTGAGAGTTCTCCATAGTGTTCTTAAAGGCGTGTGAAGTCTGCCAATCCGCACATGGCCAGCGTGGTGGATTATAGCCAAACCCTTCTCATATTGAGAAGAAACCCATGATCCATATTGAGCCGGCAATGGGTTGATCATGATAATGATGATGACTACGGCATTGTGGTAATATTGAGCGAATTTATAAACTACGCTACCACCTTAGAGCAATGATGAATGTATATAGATGTATACATAGTAGGTGACTAATCAATTAATTATTCTTGTCATCATGCGGTCACAGTTCTCGAGTGCTTTCCCGGAATACAAACTATCCTGCGTTAACTTTCAAGGATGCAAATTTCATTTAAATCAGTTTTTTTTATACGCTACAAGTTAGCCCTTGACGGCTGTCTCACCTGGTGCTAAAGATGCAGACTACATTCTAGGATGGTAGCGGGCTAACCTGTTAGGGTATGGTAAAACCGCACTCTAAATTGGTTTCTACGCTACATCGTGCCAGAACGCTAAATCTCTTTGCGGACACACTAGCCACGGTCGAAGCCTCCCACCAGACAATACCACCACAGTGCAATGGTTGAGCTCGAATAAAAGTAACAAGCAAGGTAAAAATAATTCAATTGCAATAATCAATCACTCAATCATAATCTTTATTAAAATAATCCTTTAAGAGGCATTTTTGACGCGTCAATAATTTAGATACTAGTGAGTTGATGGTGATAACTACATTCGTTAACTTCAAACTAAAGCTAAGAGGATTTCAAACACGCCCTGTTTCCAAGCCCACATCAACATACTTAGCCAAGTGAATTTTCTTTTTTTTTATCACCATCTCACATGCCACTTAAAATTATTTAAGAGCTACCTTATTTCATAGCCAAGCTTGTTTATCATTCACATAATCCTTTACATTTATAACAGGACTTTCTTTTAATTTTTAAAATTAATCAATTATTAAAATAATTTTCAACGTTTTCAATAGAATCTCAGTGCATTCTATGCACGACCGTCTTTATACCCATTTGATAGCTACAAATGCAAGTGCAAGTGCAGTTTTGTATGGGCAGCTACACATGTATCATATTGTGCTGATTACAGAATCACGGGTATTCTTTTTTTAGTTTTAATTTCCATTCAATTTAATTCAATTAATTTTAATTGCGAATTTGGGTTCTACAATAGGTAGGTCTTATTTAATAGATACAATTACATCCAGCCAAATTGGGCCATATGGCATGCAATATTACAGAATAAATTTAAAGTTAACATATAAATTAAAAATATATTACCCCAAAAAAAACAACCATTAAAAATGACAATTAATCTTTCATCTATAAGGTACTCATTCTCTACACTCAAGTGTAGATAAAACATTACGCTGACCAAGTGTTTGTCTCTTCAAACTTCATCATAGACTATAAAATTCATTTATAGACTAAAGGTTCGACTGCAACTGAATCTGATGGTGATACGGAATACGTTAATAATTTATGAGAAAGCTATAGCCGGAGTGGTTGTACTTGATCGAATGAGGTTTGTAGAGATTAAAATATGTAAGGAGATCAGCCAGGCGAACCAGATTCCCTTAGCGTGTAGCTTGTTTTCTATCTATAATCTATGATTTATATTGTTTTTCGGAACAGACAACGAATTTCAATATAAGTATTGTAGATGACAGAAAACTTCATGTTTATAATAAATATATCTTCTTCTTCTTGCCCTTATCCCACATTATGTGTGGTCGGCACAACACGTCTTCTTCTTCCACTCACTTTTATCAGCCGTCACCTCACTACCCACACCTTTTACCCGCATATCCTCTTTTACATAATCCATCCATCTCTTCTTTGGTCTTCCTCTACTCTTTTGCCCTTCCACGTTCATATATAGCATTCCTCCGCATTATATGACCATACCACTAACTAGCCTGTTACTCCTCATCTTTTCTGTCACTGGCGCTACTCTAAGACTTCCCCTTATATATTCATTTCTTATCTTATCCATTCTTGTCACACCACACATTTCAACATTCGCATTTCTGACGCATGAACTCTTCTTTCATCCGTTCTTTTTGCCGCCCAACATTCCGATCCATACAACACGACAGGTCTTACGAATGTTTTATAAATTTTCCCCTTAAGTTTAAGAAGCATTTGTGGGTCGCATATGGCAGTATATGTTTATAATATATCTACCATTCTAATATTGAAACGGTATAAATATTTCAATGCTAACTAGTTGTCTTGCCATCTCTATCTCGATACAATGTTATAAATTCGAAAGTGTGCTTGGCGTTTTGTGCTAAAACCGCGCCGAATATACTCGTAGCATCGGATTTGCTTTGTTTTTTGGTATCGTATAGTTTATGGTGAGAGTAACGACATGGGTTACTTTTTATTCCTGAAAAATAAACGGATTCTTTGGGATAAAATTGGGTTGTTACCATTCAACGCTTCTACGCTATTGCATTTAACTGATGTTAAATAGAATAGGGATACAGTTTATACGGATACTTCCGGCCACTTGTAATAGTGAATAATGCATTCCTTCGTGGATTTTGTTCGAAAAGGGCTACCGGCCAGTGACTATATTTTGAAATAAAATAATCTGTATTAGTCTAAAAATGTATATCAAGCACTTACGCTTCGTCGAAATCAAAATCCTCGTCGAAATAATCCACAGTTTCGAACTTGATCCTGGGCAAGGACAAATCCATTTTCGTTAACACTAACTTACACTATATTAACACTAGACTATGCTAACACTAAATTCACATCATAATGGTGCACGGAGGATGATTTTTAAATAAAACACTCTGCACTCTCTTCGGTTACAATACGTGCGCGCGCGCATTATCGAGGGTTGGGGATAAAATGACGCCGTCAGCGCTAAGGGCGCTAAACACTCCGGGGGTTGTAAGGGGCATGGTGGTGAGGGAAAGAGGAGGGGAGCGGGGGAAGGGTAGCCAGGTAGCTACGGCCGCTATGGGGTCGCGTAAATCCTGAGTTCTCAGAATTGTTTGTCGAGAAATAATACGCGATGGAACGCGGTACGCGCGCATTTCGTTTATAACTTTAATAATTAAAGCAATTTTTCTATGATTTCGAAAGCTAGTATTATAGCATGGTAATTGCAGCCCCATTTGTTTAGCATCGAAATTCACATTATTTTTAAAGACAATTAAATACGAGAAAGTAAATAGTACTGTGTACTGCAGTATATTTTTGTATTTTCGCGACTATTAAGGTGTAAGATTTCCGCTATGTGAATCTATTTAATTAAGCAGTTACCCAAGAAAGCCCCTTCCTATAAAAGTAAGTCCTGTGATTCCGATTGTTAGCTTGGTTCCACATAAATAGAGAGATTTGGTAGAAGGGGAAAAATATTGAAAAGGCTAAGAGCCTAATAATTAATGGCAGTTATTTTAAAATCATTCATATTCATACTTCAAACATTTATACCTTCTTTACAGGCATATATGAAAGCGTTCATGTAAAACATACTTTCCATTAGTTTAACTCTTCAGATGACAGTGATAACTACACACGCCATCCTAAAACTAAAGCTTCGAGGGTTCCAATCGCGCCCAGGTCTAAGAAAAATCTTAGACCTGGGCGCGATTGGAACCCACAAAAAACTTAGACGGGGGTTTTGTTTTTGATATCACCATCTGACATAATCAATAATAAAAAATATAAGAGCCATATAAATGGCATGGTTATTTATAATTATTAATAGATCAACCAAATAAAAAAACCGTAAGTACTTTTTTAAAAGCAAAAATTTCAAGATTTACAGGATAACACAACTTAATTTAATTTGTTAAATGCCATTTATTCATATATATGTATATATCGCAAGCTAACCTACGATACGGTAATCCACCATTTCCACGAACCTTTTCGTTGAAAACGTATTACAGTGATTATTATCGCTAAGTTTGCGTGTTTGTCTTATTGGTTCAACGGAATGTGTATGGTATGGGATATTTATATTATATCTCATAATCGATATCAGCGCCAGGTCTTCGTTCAAAGTGCACATTAGTTAAGAGAAATGTACCTACAAATTGCCCCAAAAAAACCATTTTACGACTATCGGACGTTTTGTTTCGTAAGCTCACAATACAACGGGAATCATTCGGTCTACCCTCATATAACGGGTTCTCTTATCTAAATTGTACTTGACTCGGGGCGCAAGGGATTGTCTTATCTATTAGCGATAACAGACATTTTGCATTTTGACAGCAGCTGCCGTGTGCAGCAAAATAAAAATTATTTCATTCGTTCGCCTTTTTCATTCTCGTCTGACTATATTTTTTGTATCTACCCACTTAAACTAAATAACAGTGTGTGAGCCAATCAGTTAACAGACAGCAATATAGACAAGTTTCAGAGATTCAAGTGGTTTTCGGTAAAATCCCCACTAAACGGTTTGTGAGAGAGAGAGAGAGAAAGAGTGAGTTGTGTGTACCAAATCATAAACAAAATTATTTTATTTATTCTTTGTTTGTACAGCACATTTAAATAGAAATAATAAGAAAAACAAGAAGAAACAGGATGCAAAAGGCGGCCTTATCGCTTAATAGCGATCTCTGCCAGGCAACCTTAGGATTAGGAAAAGAGAAAGTAGAAGAAAGTAGGTGGCGTTAATATTATGACGTTAATCTAGATTTTTTTGTTTATTACAAGTTAGCCCTTGACGGCAGTCGCACCTGATGGTAAGTGATGATGCAGTCTAAGATGGTAGCGGGCTAACCTATTAGGGATATGGTAAGCCCATACTCCTAATTGGTTTCTACACGTTTAAATATTACTCACGAACTTACCATCGATGAAGTTACAAGTGCTACTTTAGGAGTGAACTCAGAACTAATTTAACTTATAGAAATAGTGGCTGGCATGTATACTGATAAGATATGACTTGTGTAGCTTGCGTTATTCAAGTACCTAAGCCCCCAGAGAAGGATCTTTGTTATTTTTAAGGATTACATACTATTTTATATATATACATATACATATATGTTGTACAGACCTAATGGAGTTAGAAAGTCTCTACAATATACCTATTGTTTAGAAATGGACGGCCATCCGTTCCGGCCATATTAATGTTATCACATTATATTCATGATGATACACTATCGAGTTATTGAGAATATTTACAATGGCTCTGTTTGTTCTTTTGCCTTGAAGTTAGACGCATTTACTTAATATCTCAGAAATCTTTTTACTACACAAAGGTCAATAAAATTTGCAAAAACAACGACTCATAGCAAAAAAATAATAAATAATACTTTTAAATTTCGGCAAGTGAATAGGTAACGACTGGAAATAGGAAATAGAGTTAAACATTACTTTAAATTGTTGTTTAGAAAAAATAAAAATTATTATACATATATTACTCTTATACCTACATATATAGATCTCTTTTTTCATATTTTAATTGGGTTTATAATATATATTTAATTATATCATAACCTACCTATTACATTGTAATTTTATTGAATGTGGGTTTTATTTTTGACTTTGTCCTTGTTTTTTTGCTTATTTGGCACAAGTCCAAAATAAATAATGATAATTAATACAAACCAAAATAACATTTTTATTACGTATTGTGTCTATTAATTGTTATCTTTCCTTTTGTTGTCTGATTTTTTGTCTATTTGCAAATGGGGCTCTAGCCCAACAGTGTCTAAAAATACTGAATCACCTCAGTTGTTCCATAGTAAATAACCCTAATGTACACATCGGTAAATTTAAGACTAAAATGTGACAATAAAGGTAATTATGCATTCTTTCTTTACTTATTACCCAATAGGTAGTTTTTGGTTATTATAATATAAAAAATAAACTCATTAAGTAATGATTAAAAGTCATTAATGTAATACTTATTATTGGTATTTAATGATGAAGCCTCATTATTGGAGAGAAATGGAGACGTCAATTCCTGTGATGAGGTTTGGAATCAACAAAAAACTAAATTATGACCAGAAATTGCTCGCGACTACGTCCACGTTTCGATGCAGGGAGGTCCCCTGGACAGCGGTGAGCGCTGTGGTCTGTGAGTGGGAGGACTCACGTTCGTTCCCTGTCCCAGATAGCTGTCAAGGGCTATGACTTGTGGTGTATTATTATATTAGGTTTGTGGGTTTGCGTTTATAGAGAAAATGATTGACGTGTTAGAAATGTGGCGGACGAATAATTCGACATAGCAGCACGTGTCCCTCAGTCTTAGGGAGACGACGAACCTTCAAAATATACTGACGTGTTGTCGCACGCGCAGAGGTGAGCGGGCGGGGGCGCGGGCGGCGGGGACCGCTCCGCATCGCACGCGCGACTCGGCACGGCAGGGCAGCAGCCCGCCCCGACCTCAGGCCACCACTTGTCCTGCAACAAGCAGAAATGCTTCCATCAATATATGTTTTGTATATAATGTTAGCTTAGCGGCACCATGCACAAGGAATAAGTAGTCGCAAAAAATAAATTTGCTTTTCATATTAGAACAAATACAAAACCAAAGTCTACATAATTATAATCAGAAATCGCTGGAAGGAGATCGTAAGAGCTCCTGTGAAGGCCAAATCATAACCACGACCACTCTGCCAAGAGTGAACGAATAAGAAGAAGAAGAAGACATAATTATCAGAGCCAATGGTGTACTCTGCGAAACGTTTCACATATATGTACCTGAGACTGTCAGGATGATTTTGTTAGAGGGTATTAAGGTATAATTGGTTATACATAACAATATTATACAAACAAATATTACGCGAATAATCACTTTCGCGCGGTCGCCTTATCGAAAGGTTAATTATTGTTATTGTTAACAGGTGATAACACTGTTATTACGTGCACACATTTTTTTAATGCGACACTAAAAAATACGTGCGAAGTCGAACTCGTACGTTATGTAACAATTGAAAGTATTATGATAATTTATGAGTACCCTCAGTATAATATAGCAAGTTCAAACTAGTAACATGTGTATTGCGGTACCCATAGGGCGTCAGCACCAGCCCTAGTTATGGTAATTGTTGTTGCAGACGAGTGCGCGAGCGTTCCCGTAACCCAGCCACCAGGCGATGCGAAGGAGCATCGTTGGGTTTTAGTGGGTATTCTGATCGCAACTCTGGCCGCCGGTGAAATCCACATACCCCGCCGGATGCCGGCCTGATAATTGTTGGTAATTTTTTTGTTCCACTACAAGAGATCCCTTGCAATCACAATTGTGGGTAAGTTATGTTGCTGTCTAACGCGCAGTGAGACGCGCAGATACTAGATTTTATTTAGGAGCGCCTGAACCCTGAACTACCAGATCAATCAAATCAAACCAAATCATTTATAGCATTAAACATTGCTTCTTCGGGCGTGCAACAGAGGGTTACAGAATGGGTTTAATCTAATCAATTAATTATGTAATCTTAGAATAAATAATCTAAGTATGTCAGGAAAGAGTAGGAAAAGGACTGAACTACTCAATTCAATTTGCTTTGTAAAGATTTTGGATTAGATTGATTATTAACTTGGGCGGTTAAACGATACTAACCCTTTGCTGTTGATTTAAATACTCGTAAGCGCTTGATAAGACACTGATTGGTAAGGTTATCGGTTTCATAATGAAAATCAATGTTACTCATATTTTAAGAATTTTACGACAGAACCATCTATACTAATATGAAATGGTAAGAGTTTGTTTTATCTTTAGAACGTGATATATATGAAAAAGGTTTGTATAGGGCTTGATATCCCAATTTCTTAGCGAAGCTATTCAAAAACACTCTTAGCGAAAGCTTTTGTACTACCGCGGGTAGACTGGACTATGTTACGCAGTGGGTTGGTGGTCGTAGGAATTAATCAGTTTTTTTTTTTGTGAAAATTATAGATAAGAAACATAGCAACTAAACACTACCTCGAATAAAAATAAGAAAAAAACATCCAAATCCCCTCTAGTAATGAGAGATTGTATACAAATGAGCGTGTCGGGTCAAATACAAAGACTTCTGCACAAAGGAATTAACGTTCTATTGATAAGTCTTGTTATTCAACCATAATGGGACCTAAATTGATTCCATTTATTACTCAAGCGTTTAGATAATTTCATTTAATAATGTCATTTAATATATATTCATATATATGGAAGCTGTGATAGCCTAGTGGCTAGGGCGTCAGCCAGGGCTAATCAGAGGTCGGAGGTTCGAATCCGGGCACGCCATTCTGACTTTTCGGAGTTATGTGCGTATAAAAAAAAAAATTTAACTTGCTTCAACGGTGAAGGAAAACATCGTGAGGAAACCTGCACGCCCGAGAGTTCTCCATTATGTTCTCAAAGGCGTGTGAAGTCTGCCGATCCGCACACGGCCAGCGTGGTGGACTATGGCCAAAACCCTTCTCATAATGAGAGGAGACCAGTGCTCTGTAGTGAGCCGGTAATGGGTTGATCATGATGATTATGTCGTATGTTTTATTAGTTTGAGTTAATCATAAAGTAATATTACAGCTAGCTGGGAAAAAATATTTTATGTGCGTAATTATGAGGTTGATTTAATTAATTACATCTTTACCAAATTGTAGTAAATGTTGAACACTACTTTTGGCTTCAGTACGTCTGGTGATTTATAGAGGTGGCAGCTCTGTCGCATGGACATAAATATTGTTGTCCTCGCACTTTCTATAAGTTGGTTGGTTCTCTGTTTATAAATTGGTCGTGAGGTCACTTAGTGGCGATTATAGATTTATTTATAAATAAAGAGTTTATTAATCAATTTTTTTATTTAAAATCGTGCAATTGCAATATTTACAAAGTTCGTATTATCGTATCTTTCACACTACCCAAACAAATGGATTGATCGATTAGGGATCCAACGTAATCAAAAAATTATTAATCTATATCGTTGTCAACATTGTAAACAGTATCTGAAACGTGTAAGAAAAAAATTCATAAAATTTCAATAGTATTTTCCATTTTGTTGAAAATATTTGAAGGGGAAACTCTGCTTGAATATTTAAAAAAAATCATAAGTGGAAAAGAGAATTAATTTAGCACAAAAACTATATGGATCAAAAGAACCTATAACATATCATAGAAAGTGCAAATGACGGCTTTTCATATCATATAACGACTTAATAGCTGCGCCAATTAAAATTTGAACGCCGCCATATTCCGCCCTTTTTAGAGGCTTTTTTTTTGAATTCCTTAATAAATGAAATAGAGTTGGACAAGTATTATTACTAACTTATATTTTGCTGCCTTAGCAGTTACTGAAATGGTAACAGGATGACTAAACCTCACCACTTGATTTGGTTATAACCATTTTTAGCATAGTCCGAAGATTTTTATATTCTCGACAAACAGTAGCGAAAAATGTAGTTAAAACAGGTTGCAAATAATACAGTCTCAGATGGAAGCAGGCTAACTGGGTTTTGGGGTTTATGTATTTTTATAGTTTAAAAAGCGGTGATAGCCTAGTGGTTAGGGCGTCAGCCTCCTATTCAGAGGTCGGCGGTTCGAATCCGGGCACGCACCTCTAACTTTTCGGAGTTATGTGCGCTTTTCAAAAAATTTAAACATCACTTGCTTCAACGGTGAAGGAAAACATCGTGAGGAAACCTGCATGCCTGAGAGTTCTCCATAATGTTCTCAAAGGCGTGTGAAGTCTGCCAATCCGCACATGGCCAGCGAGGTGGACTATGGCTAAACCCTTCTCATATTGAGAGAAGATCCGTGCTCTGTAGTGAGCCGGTAATGGGTTGTTCATGATGATAATGATGATAGTTTACTTAATCGCTTGGCGAGCCTGCCGAAGCCCTTCACCAGGCAAGATTAGAGAAAATTCAGTTATTATTAATTCCGAGATTTTTATATAAATATAAAACTAGCTGTTCCCCGCGATTTTACTTGCAACAAGTATGAGTACGTAACGTCATATTCCATAAAGCATACTTCAACTAGATTGCACCCTTGCTTATGTTACGAAATTAAGGCTAAAATACATAACTAGCTTTATATTAGTACAATAACATTTTTAAAAGAATTCACAGACAATATTTCATAAGATTAATTGAAATCAAGGCTGGTCTACGAAAATGGGCACGAGGTGATAGCCGTAGTCTCGAGTATCTCATTGCAAGTCTCAATACAATAAGCAATAATTATACCTCAATAATTGTAGATAGCATTTTTTTTGTGTATCTTAATTTGTCTATTAGAGACTGCTTGTGGTGTTGTTTATTGAATTTTGTTCGACCGCCCTGGCGTTGTGGTGGGCGCTGCGGTGGCCGGATTCGGAACCGCCAAATTTCGTATAGATATAATCTGCATTCTGTAAGACTAGGATCCTAACATAATTATATTAACAATTTCTCAATCTAGTAGTAGGGGAGCCCAAGCGGGGATTTCGGGATTTACTCGAGCGCGGCAGATTAATATACAGGGAGATACCTTGTACCCGGTTATGTTCTTCCACCAAACATGAGCCCCATATATAAGGCCGCGCGTGAACGATACACGATCAGATTAGTAAAAAAAAATTGACCATCAGACATTCTCGAGCGCGTCAGATTAAGGTAGGGTGAGTTGATTACATCCTTAAAAGCGTATATTCCACTAATCTGACAATTTGAAAGTGACGTAAAGAAAGGGGAGGGCAGCAAAGTTGTAAAAAAAAAACGTCATCTCGACATTCTCGAGCGTAGCTAAATTTTTTTTTATTTTGAAGGAAATAATTCAAGAATAACGAAAAATATATAATCTGACGATTTCCGCAAGCCGAAATAACATAAATTCGCCGATAAAGTTAAATGCGTGCAGCTGTGTGATGCCTATATTTCCTTCTCCGCGTTTCTATTTCTCTATCACTCTTTCTCTATTTATTACTTTCTCCGTCCCCACTCTGGTTTCTGCTGCCATGACGCCATCACAGGTGATCATAAAGACTCGTTCGAGGCATATTGTTTACAAGGTGTTTCCAACGTTTTGGCTTTTTTTGGTATTTTAATATTATTTATGTTAATTAAAGTTTATAAATATTGTTAAAATGTGTATTTTGTGGTGAAAGTGCCTTACAAAAACTTTACAGTAGAAACATTAATCAATTAATTATAAAACATCAAATTTTTTAAGCCTTTTTTTAATTTTTTTTTATATAAATACATGTATTCTACAAAAAAAGCATACACTTATTTATTTGCATGCTATTTCCTGAGCTTTCTATTAATTAAGTTCAATGATTTAAAAAAAAATGTTTTTTTTTTGTCAGATTAGGCGAATCCCTCTAGATAATCGTCAGATTATGAGACAGTACGTTTAGAACATAAAGCTGAACCATATATATCTTAAACTGACGCGCTCGAGTATTTCAAAATGGCGATTTTTTTTGCACATTATGAAAATCGCCGCGACTTGCGGCACATCGGAATCGTCAGATTAGTGAATGAGAGCTTATTTTTGGTGTACTTAACACTCCCTTAAAAAATCTGACGCGCTCGATTAAATTATTTTTTTTTTCATTTTCAACCCTTACATACAACCACACGCATCATGCAAACGATCAGATTAACATACGTACATTATTAAAAATACGTAGGCTATTGATGCTATCAATATCTGACGCGCTCGAAGATGTCCATGCATCAATTTTTTTTTACATATTTAAAAAGCTATAGCTGCTTCCCCCACCGATGGAAAGGTATATATCATATAACATTTTTTTCTTCTTATCACCTAAGCTTTGCAACCCAATAGGTCTCTATGACGCTCGAGTAAATCCCCATTTAGCATCACGGGCTCCCCTACCATAGTGTTATGGTCCTAGACGTACGACAAATTTATCTGTAAAACGCATTCTGATGACGTATTCCGAACAGAAACCAATAGATTCCTGTAATCGCTAGCAGCGGCTAGTATTTTAAAATTTAAGATGTTCTTTATTTTAAATTGTGCATTGTATTGATGTAGCCAACATCTCTTTAGGATGCTCCGGAGCGAAACGTGCAACGTAGAGTAATGTTTCATCTGAATATTTCTGGTGTTCGGCATTAAATATACAAATTCAATGACAGACTTTTATATTTCATACAAGATTTTTTGAAGACCTCCCAAACGTAGAGCCGAACGCGGTGATTTTATATGTTCTGGATTTTGTCTGGTCTGGTCTCGTTGGAGATTTCAGCCGTGATTAGTTACCATCCTGCGGGTACTGTCGTGCTGCCGGACAATATCGCGTGTACGATGTCGCGTAGTAACCAATTACGGGTACGGAAATATTAAAATATAAAAATCGTTCTAATTTAATGGATAAACTAAACTTTCGTAACGACTCTTCCCCTTGGGATGGAATAAAAAAAAAACATTTATACAATAAATAAATTTATTTGTAATATTTTGCTTTGCCTTAATGTTCTTTTAAATATTTTATTGTAATTAATTAATTTTTGGATTTAATTTGACACCAAATTTGTAAAATAATTTATTAGCAACAGTAATTTTTACGAATTGCCACCGCTGGAACGTCTGTAGTCGATGAAAATTGAATTGCAACTCTCTCTCATCTCACCGAAATAACTCAGCGATTTGCGAGATTACTGCTGCAATGGGATGACACAGTTTTGACAAATGGTAGACGTCAGGCCAAAACTTTTCGACCAAAAAGTAATAATTGGCGTTTCATTGATATTAAAAACTGTGGATTAAAAAGCGAGTTAAGGGAATAATTTACGTCATGAACTTCACAAATGCAGCGCACACGCCGCATTAGGTGTGTGGTATTTCAGTATTATTGTCGCGTCCAAGGAATCTGCCCACAGAGACAATCACCGCGGTCAGCTTATAATGACGCAGTAGGTAAGAGAACCCTCTACGTTATTAGCATTTACTTTTTACACTGGATGCTGAATACCATACCAGCTATCGTATACTAGATATTCGCATATATCGCTCTGAACGTAATCCCTTAATTGATTGATCGACATAAGCTTCAAATGTTGAATCTAATTGATTGAGCGACGCATTTGGTCACTAATGGTAAAAGTTATTAATCAAGAGCTATAATGGGCTCTTGTTTATTGAGGACGGGGCTGCGCGTTAATTCAGACTTAAAAAATAGTTAAAAAGCCACATAGGTCTGTCTTGTTTTAACTGTACTGTGTTAGACAACCTCCGTGGTGCAGTGTGTGTCGCATTATAAAGTTGGAGGTCCCGGATTCGATTCCCGGCTTGAGTCTAGTCTGGTGGGAAGCTTCGACCGTAGCTAGTTACCACACTACCGACAAAGACGTGTCGCCATACGTTTAAGCATTCCGGCACGATGTCGCGTATAAAATGAGGAATGTTGGTTTACCATACCACTAACAAAATAGCCAGCTACCATTTTAGACATCACTTACGATCAGGTGAGATTGCCGTCAAGGGTTATATAAAAAAATGTTTAATATAGTATGTGAAAAAAAAAACTTAAGTAAGAAGTTACCCTAAAGCCCCTTTATATATCTCGGCCTGTGAGCCCAGTTTTGCCTGAGATTAACAAAGCTTGCTTATCCTTAAGAAACAGTAAAATGAGACCAAATGATCTGTTTTTACGTTAACCTGATCGAAGTTAAAGCATGCTCGGTACATTTCAGCCCAAGACACGGATACAAAACACAAGCGTTATTTGAAAGTCAACGACCGGTGTACCTTGGACCGGATTTGTTTTTTTTTCAACTCTCAAGCCTTTATAGTTAGTTCCCTCTCGTTTAAACAAAACTATTTTAAATGGTAACATCGTAAAACGCTATTTGGATCACGGGTAAATAGTTGGTTGTCTAGATGACTTCAATGCTACACCTGTATTACCATCACCTAATAGTTTTTGACTTATCTGAGTGGGGGTCTAGGGTCTGAGTGCTGCACTATGAGAGTTTTGTCCCTTATTGCCGAACAGGCAAAGAAATTTTTTTTTTCAATAATATTCTTAGAAAGATATTATAAATTTTTCGAATCTAACCCAAACTCTCGTTCGCAATTGAACAACCACTTGATTAAACATACTCGTAGATTACATACCAAAAAGATGTTGGGATATATTTAAATCTGTCATTTATAACGCAGTTATCCCCGACGTCTCGAGACGTTGTCGTGTTGAGACCGCCGGCATTCAGGGCGACCTGTCGCTTGTCGACGGCATGTCAAGAGTCCGCTACTAAGAAACGGGTCACTAGCGGTTGACCCGGTGCAGTTTGCGTTCGTCAAAATAGAAAAAAAACTCTTTTCAAGCTTGGATTAACCTGCACCCGATTTCAAGTTTCTGATCGAGCTGCCAATTTCCAAATATGTTTGTGTAGGATGACTATGACAACTCCCTCGTTGGCCTGATGGTGATATGTGTTGTTGTTGCAGATTACTTAGGATTACACATTAGGGCTTGATTGCAGAATCGGGGTAAAAATTATATACCCGGAAAAAGACCGGAGATAGCTAATTGGCGTTATTATTAAAAAGTTATGATATCTTTAAACTCAAAGTAGAACATCGACCGTGGAGAGCTAATATATGAATCCTACACACCAAATTTATGCATTAAAAGGCTAAGGATGATGAGATCACTATGGAAGTACAGCCTCAATACAATTACCAATGCCATATTCCAATTTAATCAAATGTTTCTCAATAGGTAGGTCCAAAATGAACATAAGCAAAACTTAGATTATATCTAATGTAGCCCATTTTCCGCTCCACCCAGTAATTGTTGGGGACACTGCTAACCTAATATATACATATGCCAGCTAAATATGCTACTTAAAGATAAGTCAAGAGTATCTAGAAACTCTAGTCATTGTACCTACATTTAATTTATTGTCGAAATTTTCTTTAGAGAAGTAATGGCACATAGGAGTTAGTTGGTGAAAAAGGAGCTGAAGGGAGAAAACTTTTAACAAATAAACAGTTGCTTTTAACAAATGTACTTACTAAAAAATAATCTAACAAACGTTAAATATTTGCGACTTCTAGTTCTAGTGAAGTGATGGTGTAAGTAGAAAATTACTTTAGTGACTAGGTTTTAGGATTAGACGTGATAGACATTTTTAAAGCACTACGTAATAAACGGTAAGTACGAAAGAGGGAATTTCATGTCAAAATAATTGTATAATTCAGTTCGTCTAATGCTGATCATAAATTTTACCAGGAACTATTAGTTTAATATTACTTAAAGACATCTGCTTGCTCAAAACCTATTTGTGGTTGTGACAAATCATCCAACCGCACCACCCGAATAAAGGGAATGCGATATTACCGACATCGTAGATACTAGAATCATTTAGATTTACGCAGAAACGCAACGCGTTAACTGTTTCCTCATTTGCGTTGTTGACGCCGACGGAAATGGCAACTTGGCGTATTGCATGTCTTTTGTTATTGGATAACGTCAAAGTGAAAACATAAAGAGACAATTTTAATGAAATTGGGAAGGCCGCTGGTGCCTATAGCGAGTGCCTGATCCAGGCAATTGTGCCTGAGTCCAGGAAATCTATTGGGATCAACCAATGTAATGTATGGAAGCGGTGATAGCCTAGTGGTTAGGACGTCAGCCTCCTAATCAGAGGTCGGCGGTTCGAATCCGGGCACGCACCTCTAACTTTTCGGAGTTGTGCGTTTTAAAAAAAATAAAATATCACTTGCTTAAACGGTGAAGGAAAACATCGTGAGGAAACCTGCACTGAGAGTTCTCCGTAATGTTCTCAAAGGCGTGTGAAGTCTGCCAATCCGCACATGGCCAGCTTGGTGGACTATGGCCAAACCCTTCTCATATTGAGAGGAGACTCGTGCTCTGTAGTGAGCCGGTAATGGGTTGTTCATGATGATGATGATGATGATGATGATGAATGTAGTGTTGCATATTTTTTGAATCTTTATTTACTCTGCAGGTTGAAAATATTTTATTATTAAAAGCTTGTCTCGATCCATTTTAATGCAAGGAAATAAGAGTTTAGAGTTTTTGTTAGGTTGGTAATTGCATTGGAATATTTATATTGTTTAATATTTATATTAATTTTAATGTAAGAACGTCCTCGTAGGTGACAATATATTTTTTTTAAATATTCGTGGGTTGGTTTTTTCGGAATATAATACGATCCTATTTCTGTGATCAGGATGCGAGATATTGCTGTGCCAAATATGTTCAAGAGCACAAATAACAAGCAGATACACTTTAGCATTTATAATAATAGCATGGATTTCTCGCACAAAGCAACAAGGCCGCAGTCGCGAGGCGCTCTCACGCGCGAGAAAGTGGCGATTGTTCGCTGGCTACCAATCCACCATTGCCACCGATCTCATCGAGGGATTGAGGGTGAGGAGGATGTTTATCTTTCGTATGGTACATTGTCATCGAGTTGCGAATGCAGCCATTGCCCTTAATGCCAGCTCACCTGACCTTTCATCCTTACAAGTTTGTCTGTTTGTTGTTAAGCTTTCAAGCCTTAACTGCTCAGTCGATCATCAATGAAGAGGGTTGAATATTTTAGTGTGGACTTACGTTATTGTTCTATTATACCAAAATCGCAGCCAAATAAAACTTGTATTTGAAAGTGGTTAACATTACTACTAATAAGCATATGACCACTTTAGTCTAATGTGACTGGTTTCCCAGATTATAGGCTATTAAAGTTTTTCTGGTGGTTTAATACCTAGTTTTTACATACTCGTATGTAAAAACTAGGTATTAAATTTAAAACCAAAAAGTATATAAACATAAAATTCGGTATTTAAGATATGGTTATATGGTCTAAGATATGTTTATATCTGAATCGACCAGAAATAATTTTTGCTTTTAGATTTATATTAGGTGCAGTTTTCTAACTTTAATTAATAAAACTAATAATTAAAATTAATAAATAAAAATAATAACTGCAATTCCTTCTTAAAGTGTTAACTTTAAGAAGCAATTGCAGTTAATGTTAGTTCTTATTATTTACTGATGATTCCACACTTTATTAGGTTA
Organism: Lasiommata megera; assembly: GCA_928268935.1. NCBI lineage: Eukaryota > Metazoa > Arthropoda > Insecta > Lepidoptera > Nymphalidae > Lasiommata > Lasiommata megera. The sequence continues at coordinate 5,964,234 of OV743329.1, read as the reverse complement.
TATCTCGGAAACCTGACTCTTTTGGTTATATTAGTCTAGTGTAAAACTTATATGCTATTCATTGAGGTAGGTTTTATGAGTGGCAGAAAAATTAAAAAAAAATAAAAATGGCGGTGAAGTACTTAAGACAAAATACTTGAAACCCTTTTGTATCTGGTAAATATCTGGCATACTAGAGATGGACATAAGATTTTTATCACACCAGAACTACAGTTTTTGCGGGATTTTAAAAAAACGATTAAACAACAACTGAGTCGTAGTTTGTCGGTTTGAACTGCCAACCGAGCGATAACATTATATATTTGAAAGTTAAGAGTTTTGATAAATTATATACATGTATAAAAATATTTTAATAATGTATTTGTTGTTTAAATATGTATATAATTTTTAACGTGAAAAATTTTAAAACATGCATGATAAGAAAAGCCGACCCTGCGTAACGGGGAGGACAAAGAAGAAGTTATTTTTGAAATTTTATATACGAGAATACTGTTGCTTGCGCAAGCCAAAATTTTGTCAAAATCTGCAAAATAGTACCGCAAGGGTATTTTTTATTAATCCCGCGGGAACAACTTCCATTTTCAGCTATAATATGTTAAGTGCCGTTTAGCCAAATATAATATTATTATACTATATTTCGAGTAGCTTATGTTAGCGTGGCGTAAATAAGAATTTCCTGCTTACATGTCACTTGTCGCTATATTTTACACAATTCACAGAATATCTTTATAAGATTTATAAGCTATATTATTGTAAAATTGTTGTTGTTGTTGTGTAGTTTTTACGTGAAAGAGTAACAAACATCTATCCATCCATACTTACAAACTTTCGCGTTTATAATATTAGTAGGATAAATTTCTATGTATATAATCTTTATTCAAATAGTTCTTTAATAGGCACTTTTGACGCGTCAATAATTTACGTAATATTGATTTGATGGTGATAACTACATTCGTAAACTTAAAACTAAAGCTATTAGGGTTCTAAACGAGCCCCGGTCTAAGAAGAAGCCCACAAGAAACTTAGCCAGGTAAATTTTATTTTTGTTATATATATGATAGGTATAAATTATGCCTATAAGTTATTTTATTTTATGTAAGCAGTTATCAATATTAGTTAACTTAGTTAGGCGTAACGGGACTATCAACAAAGCAACGAAAACTATCGTAATATAATAATGATTGTATATAACTTCGAAGTCGTAGCTAAAAAAACCTAAATTAGGATTTCAAGCGTCGTACATATCTCATACGGGGTCAGCGGCGGGGTGAACGACCGGTCCCTTTAAGCGACCTGGATGGCTCGCGAGTGATCCTTGACATGCTAACATCGTGTCTTCGCTCGCAACGCCGCGCCGGTCGACTCGCAATACTACTATGTACAAAAATACCTTCACTCGATGCTAATTGAGTTAATCCAAGATTAATCTAGGTCTGCTTTAATGTGGACAGGTTGAAATTTTATGGGTTCCGTTATTTCCATAAATGATAAACCTATAAAGTTTATTTTTTCACATTTCATTTCTGCTAGTAAATTTTTATAGTCTCTGCATGTTTCTTTTTTAAAATTTTATTTTATAATTATTAAAACGAAAAAATTTATTATCATGGAACTTTAAGAAAAAGATTGCTACGTGAAGACAATTTCACCTGGTGGTGAGTGATAATGCTGTTTAAGATAGTTGCGTTCTAACCTTATAGGGAAATGGCAGGTAGGTATATAAAAAACCTATATATACGTATTTATAATATATACTAATGACAAGTAGATTCTCTTTAGTAAATTTGTAAGTACAAAGTTCGCGTAAACAATTTTAGTAGAAGGAATCTCGGTAAATTTATTCTTCACTCGTGACAAATGTCTCGTTTACATAATAATTTCCAGCTGGGCGATATAATTATTTGCTTGTCTAAAGCAGGTTGCAAAGTTATCTCAACGCATTCCCGACTCGCCGCGTCTGTTAGGTGCACGCCTGGAGCTGATGTGCGTTTGTCATGAGCATTTACGTGTGTTATTGTTATGTAACGGACAGAAATAGTTTCGAGAACAGTGATGCGAGTTGGTAAATCTTTCGTTTTGCAAATGGATATTGAATTAGCTTCATTATTTTAACGACCTCCGTGGCGCAGTGTGCGCGCTGTCGCATTATAAAAGTGGTAGCCCTGGGTTCGATTCCCGGCTCGAGTCTGGTCTGGTGGGAGGCTTCGGCCGTGGCTAGCTACCACCTTACCGACAAAGAGGTGTCTACAAGCGATTTAGCGTTTCGAGGAGTATGATTTCGATCAGAGATATGAACGAGCGAAATATTTTATTTTTATTTAAGCATGAAATAGATTATAAAATTACCGCTTTCATAGTTAGCGAATAATAAATAATAGGCAAATCTTTAATTACAAAGCTTGGCCTACAAACATATTACAATAAAATGAAAAGAATTTAAGCAAGGAATTTAAGCAAACCCCCTAGAAAATCTGATTCTAATCTCTAAATTATTTCACGTACTACGTGTTATATAAAAGCAAAAGGCCACCGAGAAAAGAAATAACTGAACTGCGCTTGAAAACGAAGCAAGAACTAACTGGCACAAATCGTCATACATTCATTGTACATTCGGTTAGTTCGAAAATTATGTTATTTAATATCGTAAATATATCTGTTCAGTGGTTTATGACTACCAGACAAAAACAATTACTTTCTAATTAATAATATTGGAATTGAGATTGAAATGCCAACCAATAAATAGGTGAGTATCTTTTTTTATGATAGCTGAAGGATATCTTTTAATCTTCATACATAGTATTTTCCATTCAGCTCGTTATTACATATACGTAGGTAACAGATATTTACAGATAAGCATAATACCGATATAACCGATCACGTAATCCACAATAACTTTTGGATACATTTAGTGCCGCCAGCCGAGTGAGTCACGACATCATGTCTAAAGCATGTACCGTATTTAAAGATACGTCACGCCTGCATACCGTTCAACAAGAACAACTCGGTAATACATGGTATCATGGGTGAGTGGTAAGTGATGTATCAACAGCGAACAATACTATCCCATGACTAGCAAGATAGAGAAGGTCATTGATGTAAATGAGGAACAGAAAACGTGCTAAGAATGATCCCTGAAGGACTCCTACTGTCGCTTACTATCCTGTATTCTTATGCCATCAGGAACGAGAGGAACCTTTGATGATCTCTGTGACACAGCGCGTGCGCTGTCTTATTATAAAGGAGGAGGGCCTGGGTTCAATTTTCGGCTCGTATCTGGTCGGGTAGGAGGTTTCTGTCGCGGCTAATTACAACCCTATTGGCAAACATACACCGCCAAATGACTTAGCTTTCCGGCATTTGGCTTAATAAAAACTGATATGGGCGATGAGTTCTATTGGCCAAGCATCGGTGGCTCTTCTGGTGCTGCACAACGGAGGCGTTTAAATTGGATCCTGTTGGCACCCGTCAGGTATGGAACCGTAAAAAATCCTCTATACTATGGTTTGATAATAGAACGATGAATTAAAAAACACCTTGTTTAAAGGCTATTAAGAAAACAACCCAGTTTATGTAACATTAAGTGTAATGTAGCGAACTATTTTTATACGGCAACGCATTACAAACTCAACATGCCGCTCTGCCGTACAAGCACTTGTCCTAAAGTGGCGCGACGGTTAAATTAACTTGTGATTATTTCGGTTTCCAGCCGTGTAAGCGTTAATACACACAGCAGACTTTTTGTTTCAGAGCATCATGTGTAATTTTGTGAGCGCACAAGGAAGATTCTTAAACCAAGGTGTAATATTATGAAAAGCTAGAATGTAGTATTGGCCTAAGATCAAACAAAAAACACTTGGAAGATAACGATTCCTTTAATTTTTAACTTTAGAATTTTTTGCTATAGTGGCAATATAAAAGCACATTCTGTGTGCTGTAATTTCAACTCTCTAATTTTACATTTATAAGATATAACAAGCTAACACCGGAGGCTTAGTAAAAGGGCCTCCCTAAAAGCACGTTTGTAGAAAAAGGAAATACCTGAGTTACTATTGTTATATATTTACTAAGGGAGCTGTCGAGGTCAAAGCATCCCTACCGAAAAAAATCTCGCGCATATCGACTTACAGTGAAGAAATTGGTGTAATGAGAAACTCCCTGCCTGCGTTATAGAATAGTGCCATTCTTTCAACGTACCCGCATGCCAAGATTCTTTGATTTAGTTCTATCAATTTGTTTTCTTAACGGTAGCACCTTGCAGCGCCAGTGTTTGCAGTATTTTCTAAAAATTTTGCCGTAACAAAGAGTCAATACAAACTAAGATGCAGATCCAGAGCAGATTCAATATTATTGAATATTGAATCTGCTCTGGATATATACTGTAAAACTGACACAATAAAATGCCTATAAAGTTAAAATTTTACTTGTCGTTTGATTCACATAAGAAAATCATAGTACCTACCCATATACGTTACTAAATGTTCTTAGCGATAAAGTCAAAATGATTGAAATATGCTTTGTGAAAATAATCATTCTGGTATATCACTGTGTTTATTTAATAAACTATCATAGGTGAGGCTGACATTATTATGTGATGGTAATAAAATTAGCTTTATTGCTAGCAACAAATTGCTTTGAGTTCATCCATGCAAACATTTTACTTGATTAGTGTGTATTAATAAGATTTTGATGGCAGTAAAAATAATTAGTAAATAATAAAGAATTAAGTGGAAAAGACGCAGGTAAGATAAATGAGATCTTTTTGCCATGTAACAAAACGCTAATGTGCCCTGACTCTTAACACCACCAGGTCCTAGGGACGCCCTGACTCAACTGACTCGTATTTATTGGGTTTTCTGTAACGCTTAAAATAAACTTACATCACATCCAGCGACTGTGGGGGGCGAGTATTCGAATCGGGTTTCCTTTTAATTTATACCATTCGAATTCATTCGTCCTTCTGTTCGCAATTAAGGAAACGGCGAGCGGTATTTAATATCCTGCTTAATCACATACACATAAATAGCGGCAGGTAACTGGTCCTTAAACACTGAACAGAACAACTAATACGATGTTCTCAGCTGTTGTTCAGTGTTTAAGTCGCAGGGAAATTACGAAATCAGCAATTTATGTTAGAAGATCGAAATCGTTAAACATTTTTAAAAGTCGACTTAAAAAGTTTTATTTGTCTAAATGCCATATTAATGAATAGTTTATGTGTATTGATATACATATTAATTTATATATAAAAGTATATATTTATATATTATATTTATTGATATTTTATATGTTTTGAAAATTGCGCCATTACCCTCATATTTTAATTAATTCTTTCCCCAAAGGTTGTCTGGAAGAGATTTCTGATGCAATAAGACCGCCTTGGCATACTTATGTGTTAAGTGTTTTGTGTTGTTGTTTCTTTAAAATTTGTGTGCAATAAAGATTATTTATCTTATCTTATTTTCAAATTCAAATTCAAAACTTGCACTTTTGACGCGTCAATAATTTACACAGTAGTGATTTGATAACTACAATCGTAAACTTAAAACTAAAGCTATGAGGGTTCCAAACGCGCCCCGTTCTAAGAAAAAGACTACAACAATCTTAGCCAGGTAAATTTTCTTTTTGTTTTCACCATCTCACATGTCGTTTAAAATTATATTAAGAGCCATCTTATCAGAGCAATATTTCATACCCATGCTTGTTTTTCATTTTCATAATCCTTTACATTATAGTCGGACTTATCTAAAAGATTACGTTTTATATAAACTTTGAACTCATTGAGAGATATCCCAGAAATTTCATTTGGTAATTTGTTATAAAATTGTATAATTACCTTTGAATGAATTTTTATTAAGTTTCTAAGGAATATCACAAGAATCCGAATAAAGCTATATAAATGACCGAAAATATCTAGAAAACAGACGAAAAATATCACTCTGAAAGAAGAGTTCGTTGGGACATTGTTGAGAACCCATCGGTCTTGAAACAATGTGGCAACCGAATGTTCGTAGTTTTATAAATCATGAAGAAAATTGTCAGTGATTCACTTAAAGCGGCGATCGCCTAAGAGATTCAGCCTTTTTTACCAGGGACCGAGTTCGATGGATTAGCGTTTTCTAATAAGCAATCAAGAATCATTTGCATTAACGGTGAAGAAAACATCGTTAAGGAACCTGCCTGTTCACCATAATATTCTTAAAGGCGTGTGAAGCCTTAAAACTCATTTCGCAAACTCACAGTAGAAAACCCTGCCCTGAAACTCATCGTAGTAGTTTGTCTTATCACTAGATTCCAAGGATATCACATACTATTCATCCCATAGGAATTCACCACATCAAAACACATTGTGTTGTCTGAAAAACAAAATTATATATAAAAAAACTGAAATTCATAATTACTAACTAAATTTAATACCACACTCGTAGGTAGTATGACACAATCCAAAATAAGACTACTTAATACATTAGTGGTAGCGTATTTCAGTCAGTTAGTCACCCGTTACACTGTCTAACCCTGATAAGACTACAGCCCCCACAGATGACTCAGAACAGGGAAGCCCAACTCGGGTGACGTCATGCCCGAAAACTTACAGGCATTGAACATTTGCATGTCCTATTTAAAAATATTAAAATATACTCTTACTTTATAAATGTATTGACATTACTGGACCGTATTATCACTGGCGTGGAAATAAATTAGAATCTTTTTGAAATACTTTCAGTGCAATACAAAAGTATTAACATACATAAATTTCTTTCGTAATTAAGAAGAGCGTAATGATTCAATCAAATCTTCTGATTTGATTGAATCATTACGCTCATTTATAGCAGAATTGTGTGACATAAGATTTTATTATAATCAATTTACAAATATTAAATATAGATTACAATCATCATAGTTATGACAATTCCATTACAAATGGGTACGGGTCTCTTCTCAGTATAAGAGGGGTTTGAAGTCCACCACGCTGGCAAAGTGTGGTTTGGTAGACTTCACACATCTTTGAGAAGATCTTATGGGGAAATCTATCTAATCTATCTATCTCTGCCCTGCAGGTTTCCTACTTAAAAATTAAAATTAAAACACACACATTATAACTTCTAACACATCCACAAAATAACCTATCACCGCTTTTTTATATTTAGCATTATAATTAAAAAAAATACAATATTACCAATCAGTCCATTATTAGAAAGATTTCAAATGTTGGCTGAGCAAAGTAAAAGTAATTATAATGTAAAAACAATTATATACTACTCGAAAAATCGAACGTTATAAATTAATAAGCGTGAAAGTCAATTCTGGTTGTTAAGTTAACCGATTTTTTATGTTCACTCTTACACATAGAACTATTATTATTGATTATATTTTGTCTATCCTTGCTCATGGAATTACATCAATTTACATCAATTAGTATAAATGTCAAACGGAGGTCGAGCGCGACACCGAAATCAATACAAAACTTAAAAAAATACTCATTAAAACTACTTCGAAACCGAACATCGAAACTGTCACATCGCCAATACATACCAGTCGTTAGAACAAGAATTCTGTCACAGTATCGGCGCGGCGTGATAAATGGATATAGGTAGATACAAGACACGTTGCGGATGATTTATGGAAATGTGATTATCCATTTGTCATTCGCAAGGTAGGAGCGTTGACAGCGGCCGATTGGTAAAAACGTCACCGTACTGCCAGCAAATTGGATTCCATACTTTCCAGTGTTACGTATTAAGTGTATCGATTCATCTCTTTTCTAACATCTTCATATTGAGCAGATGTCGTCTCAACCAATGGACTTTCATTACAGTACACGGCCTCTTCCCACTGCTTACCAGACAAGTACGTTCTATTGTGACGCAAAACTGTTTCGATAATGGAAAAAAAACTCTTGAGAGCGTCTTAATCTTAGAGAAAACGTACATTCTAAAAATTAAAAGACTTATAATGAATTATACAAAAAAACTGAGTTTTGCGTACATTAAAAAAAAAAATAACAGCCAAACTAAGTACATTAACTGTTATTATCTTCTTTAATTGAATAATTTCAGTAGAAAATAACAAATTGTATAACTACACTATTTAGTAGATTAAACGGTTAAGAACAATTAAGACTAACTACCAAGTGGCTCTGCTTATGATAACAAGGTTGGTTAATGGTTATCTTCACTAGGTCAAATCAGAGGATGGCTGGGCCGCGGTCGAGTGCACAAGTGTTCCCGTGACCCAGCCACCAGGCGACGCGAAGGAGCATCGCTGGGTTTTAGTGGGTATTCTGGTCGCCAGCCTGGCCGCCGGGGAGTCCCACTTACCCCGTCGGAAGCGGCGCAGTCTTGCCTGCGTCGCCTCCGGAGGGGATGCGTTAAAGATTTCCCAGCGTGGAAAAAAAAAAAGGCTAAATCAGAGGATCTAAGAAAACGTCTAGAAGCCATTCGATATGAGAGGTTATCGATCGCTAAAGATCTGCTGCGCCCAAAAGAGTTACCAATGAGGAAGTCTTGCGACGTGTTGGTTGTCATCGCGAACTTTGGAAGACTGAAGACGAAAAGGAAAAAGTCGCTTATTTGGGGCATGTACTTACGCATGACAGATACAAGATCCTGCAACTCGATAACGATGGGTAAAGTAGCGAGGAAAAGGCGCATCGGTCGTAAGAGGAAGTCTTTGATGCGAAAGTTTATTTTGTTTTTACAGATTTGAAATTAGTAAGACATTTGATATTAGCTGGAACAGACTGCTGTTTTTGAGTTCACACTTAAAATGTGTTTCAGCAAAATTGACAAAGAAAAATGGAAAAAAAAAAAACTCTAAAACGTTTTATCGTAAATTCGAAATAATGATACTTAGCAATTAAAATAATTAAATGAACCTCTGGCCTCCTTTGCCTGAAAATACTTGTCTTTAGCAAATAACTCATCAGCTTAACTCGATTAAGGCAAATTAATTAAGATAGAGAAAGCGTATCATGGCGTGTGGATTAAATATTGTGTTTATCTAAGCACAATATTACGAAATCTGTAGACTAGGTTTTTCTGTATACAGAAAGTGTTCTGGAAAACTCATTTTGAATAACACAACTTCTCAGGGCCTTTTGACATTACAACGTATAATTTAAGTCTTTTTTTTATTTGACGTAGCGCTGTGCGTGCTGAGGCTCGAGTGTGGTCTTCGGCCGTGGCTAGTTACCCTACCGACAGACGTTTGGCCAAGCGATTTAGCGTTCGCGTAGAATCCGACCGTTAGCCCGCTACCATCATAGACTTTGCACCATCATCAGGTGAGATAGCCAAGGGCTAACTTGAAGTTTATAAAAAAAAAAGTCTAATTAATTATTTTTTCTACATCATTCTTTTTATTCAACCAATCAATTATAAATTTAACCGTGCCGTTTTTTTGCGCGGATTATAGCAAATTCGGCTCAATTATAGCAAATTGAAATGAAAATCTGCAAAGTAACGCGTGGGCTTATACAAAATCCCTGAATCAGAGCCAATAAACGAAGTATTGATGAACTTTCATCTGTCCTTAAAAATCCCTGATAACTGAATCGATTTACAAAATATATTAGATGTTTTATTTTCAATCAAAATCAAATGAGTGAAACTCAATTTACTGTTGACACAAATCAAAGGTTTACCTTTATACATAATTATAATATATTACATAATAGATGTTAAAATAAATTATCATTTTCATCTTAACTTGCGACCAACGCAGGGCAAAGGATTTTCGGGGAACACAGGCCACAGTTTCGGCCGTTTGTGTCTTAGACTATCATTTAGTGTCAAAATGTTGTCAAATATTGTTTCCATGCTGGACACGGGCCTTCTCTCAGAAATGCAAAGATTTAGGGCTTAGATCTCCACGCGCTGCTCCTGTGAGTTTTATTAATCTAATTCAGTTTTATTAAGTTAAAACCGAACTGACTGACGGTATGAATCTCCCATTGTGGCACAAAGTTGGATAGTGCTATTACACTCACTCCGAAGACAATTTGTTTCCAAGTCGAAACAACCATTTACATTTTTTAAAATGATAAAACCGTATCCAAAGCACACCCAACCTTATCCCTCTCAATGTAATCACAAATGAATGCTGAGATAGATATAAATGAGGGTAAGAAGCGTGTGACGTCACAACACTAGTTTATTTTCCCCGTCTGTCGTACATTTCACTTAGAGCGCACACAACTCGTAAAGTATTCTAGTTTTGCTTTTATTTACTCGCGCATAAAACTTTTACGTTCATCTCTCGTTTTCCAGAGGTGGCTGCAAGGACGAGAGTTTGTTTGTCCCGAACACTTACGTAATATTGTACAGTGCGGTACAGTAGAGCAATATTTCAGTTCATGTTGTTATATGGAGTTTTAATGTTGTTTTTGTTTGTATATTACACTATTAGGATTATTTTCTATAAAGAATAGGTAGGTAGAGAAGATAAACCCTGGATAAACCCAACGTTTGCGCAGGGTAAAATTTATCTCTCGTATGAGAGAGGAGGCCAGTTCCCAGACGTTAAAGCTAATTAGCTTAGCTTAGCTGAGTGTCAATTGCTCAAAATGACGTACAAGTCTTAAGGTTACTTAATTATGGTCTTTGCTGCAACTTTTAACACATTCAAATGACACCAGTAGCGCTAAGGTTGAATTTGGATCAATGCAACCCAAGTCTAGCCAGGTAAAGCCTGATGCATCAGCGCAAATTTCACCTTCGCCAGAGCGGTGAAGGTGACCTGTCAACAGTAACTGCATTGGCGGAAAAAACCTTTCGAACTATAAAGTGCACACATTATGAGGTAGGTGGCAACGAGTTTTTTTTTTTTCGATTTGTTTTTTCATTGGAATTCAATAAAATTATTTTATCTGCGGCATATATGGCGTCTTGAATGTTATACGAGCAGTGTATGACCGAATATGTGGCTCAATAACGAGCGCGCTATGACGTAAGGGCATAAACTTTTCAATTTCCAAGGATTAACGGGTCGGACCGATCGACAGAGCTCAAAATTTAATATGAGGACGACTTAAATATTACAGCAAGGTTGGAGCGAGGGCGGGCGACACTGATCAATGTCGCTGAGCGGGGCCCGAATAAATATATGTCTGGACTTCTTTCTTAGGTATTGATTGATTTGAAAACGCATGTACAAAACTCATTGTCATTATTCATCTATATCGAATTTGGATAACTGCCGCGTAATTAAATGTTTTTACATTTGGTTAAAAAAATAATATAACCCCCTCCCTGATGAAATCACAACCTTGTGGCCCCTTTCTACCACAGAACTTCGAAAAATCGTGAGCTTACGTGGTTGAAATCCGACTTACTCGAACGAAAAGCTTTGGATCAACGTTACTGAAACGAGCCCCTAAGGCGTGGAACGCACTTCCAGCATCTGTGTTTCCAGCTACGTATAGTAGAACCTTTAAGACAAGAGTGAAAAGGAAGAAGAAAAATTTTCTAGGCAAGCGCGTTCCAACCTACACCTCATCAGTGCTTTCTAGTATTAATTGTAGTCAAGCGCAAACCAATCTCGAAATAAATAAAAAATCGGCGCTCGTATCACTAGCAGCTTATGAAATCCGTGTCAATGAGCATTATTTGTCACTGTAATAAAATTAATAATTATTATACATACAACACCAAACTACTTCTTTATCTTTCTATATTTGTTTAAAATAAACTTTTATCATGTTGTGCTGTCACATAGAGTAACAATAAGAAATAGAACATGTAAGGAAGTTAAGATTTAATTATACGCTGATTGTAAGTAGTTGTGATTGCCAAATAAAAATTAAATTTAATAAGTATTTATTCTTTGCTATTATTGAGTAACATTTATGCATTTTCAAGTTGTATGAATTATGCGCCCCTTCAGTGTGTGGGGAAGCGGTGATAGCCTAGTGGTTAGGGTGTCAGCCTCCTAATCAGAGGTCGGCGGTTCGAATCCGGGCACGCACCTCTAACTTTTCGGGGTTATGTGCGTTTTTAAACAATTAAAATATCACTTGCTTCAACGGTGAAGGAAAACATCGTGAGGAAACCTGCACGCCTGAGAGTTCTCCATAATGTTCTCAAAGGCGTGTGAAGTCTGCCAATCCGCACATGGCCAGCGTGGTGGACTATGGCCAAATCCTTCTCATATTGAGAGGAGACCCGTGCTCTGTAGTGAGCCGGTAATGGGTTGTTCATGATGATGATGATGATGATGAATTATGTATTATTTTGATAATTAACAGCAAACCATTACACTATAGATTGTTCTAAATCCTAAACGCAAACTATATGTCGCTTTATCTCCGCATAATCAAAAACTTTCTTTAGTTTCAGTTTATTTTAATTATTTATAAAATATTAAATATTTCACCAACAAAATCAAAAGAAAAATAACAAACAATTTGTTCACTAAGACAACAAAGTGACCTAATATTAAATCAAAATCAAATCAAAATTGCGTTTATTCAGCCTTTAAAAGAAAAAAGTACATCTCATCTAAAAACGTATGTGTCTAGACATTGTCTGAACAGGGCGCTGCCTCAGCTTGATGCTGCGTCAAAATTGACTGCAGCGCTGATTTTCAGGCATAACCCATGCTGATATCACGGAGTGACTGGGAAAGCGCCCCTTCAGTGTGTGGGGGTGTGTGCGCGTGTGCATGAGTACGAATGATACTGTAATGTGAGTATTAATGAAGGTGTTGTTTAAAGCTTGGCCACTTGTGAACATTCCAGTCAATAGATTGCCAAAATCTTACCCCTCATTCATTCTAATGGAGATAGATGTGTTATATCTACCTCGGAGTCACATTCGTACTTAATTATTACATATATAAACAAACTACGGCTTAATTTTGGCACTACAAATGTAGCGTTTGTAAATTTATGTACCTACCCGCGTCGCCATAAATTGTGAACTTCTTGTCATGCGCTCAAATTGATAAATTCATTGCTTGTTACACAATCCCCTGCTTACTTTGGGGTATTGTAAATTGTGTAAGCTAATAGTTGAACATTTCAGTAATTTCCCTGTATTTTATTAATAGTAAGGTTTATTAAAATTTCACAACGTAATGTATGTTAGAATTGCACAACGTTATCCAAGGCAGAACGTATCGTAGGCAGACTTTACAACTGAAATATACGTATGTGATAAAATGGTGTGATAGCCTAATGGTTAGGACGTAAGCCTTCCAATCAGAGGTCGGGGGTTCGACGCCGGACACCTATAACATTTCGGAGTTATGTGCGTTTCTAAGCAATTAAAATATCACATGCTCCAACGGTGAAGGAAAAAATCGTGAGGAAACCTGCATGCTTGAGAGTTCTCCGGAATGTTCTCAAAGTCGTGTGAAATTTGCCAATCCGCACATGACCAGCGTGGTAGACTATGGCCAAACCCTTCTCATATTGAGAGGAGACCTTTGCTCTGTAGTGAGCCGATAATGGGTTGATCATGATGAAGATGCTAAAATGGTTATTGTTTTAATTGGAAAAAACTTACTATGATAAATGCAATGAAAGCGTAGAAGTTACTATAAGGCATTTTACGTTTGTCGATTATATTTTAACGGAAGCTTCGCTTACACAAATCAACACTAATTGTCATTATCACTTGCTGTCAGCAAGTCTCATCATTTCTGTCATTTTCGTTTCATTTTGAAATCTACGTACAATAGAATCAAATTTATTATCTACGGCTGAAGTAGCAACCAATTTAACCGATTCGATTGTAATATTCGTCTCTTGAATACTATTGAGTATTTAATGAGTATTAAAATTAATTGCGCAAGTCATAAAAAACAATAATCATAAAACCACGAGTCAATGCTATCAAGTATTAAATCGAATTCAACACGTATCGCGTTCTTTAAATATATTGATATACAAGTTACTGTATAATATACAAGGCCTATATACCATGTTGCCCGCGACAACGTCTGCCTTTTACAGAATGTACCGTTTGTTTCACCGACCTATAATGAGTACATGCCCAGAATCTGCATTATTGTCCGCAGCATGTTCGGTAACAATTCTCTTGTAACAAAAATGTCTCCCGGTTACTTAAAGGCTTTAAAAAGTAGCCACTGTCAGTACTGGAGGCATGCTATCTTTAAGGCAAATTTCATTAAGATTTATTTAACGTTTGGGCCGAACAAAGGTTGCAAGGTATGTTTTAGGGTAAAACGCGGTTATCCTGGAATACAAAGTTCATATGTATTTTTATAGCTATAGCTAACACGGACCCAGAGATAATTATGTCTTGCATTTTATCATTTTACTTCAATATTGTGATAAGTAGTCCCATGATTTCCAAATGTTTTAGGTTTTAGTGTCTTTGAATTTACAAACATAATATAATATCTTAATCACTAAATGAGAATATATAATTAATTGAAGTATGTGATTTGACTTAAATGATTTAGGTTTATTTTTGACTATTTTAATGAAAAGTATCTCAATTTTGACTGTTTTCTTAAGATACCGGATATGAATAAGACAAAACGGAAAACATGACGTTCGAAACGGCCTTTTATAAGTTAGTTAGTCGTTGGTCATAGTTGGTTAGTTATTGTTTAGTGTTAATGCCGAAAAGTGGTCTCCAAGGTTCTGGTTCTACAAAGGTGTGTAAAATGTTATAAATAAACAAGTATAGATATTGAATACTTGTGTTCCTTATCAACAAGGTGTGTACCATGCTGTAAATAAATAAGAATAGATACTGAAGAATTGTGTTTCTTAACAGTAGAGAGAAAGGGTACTGTGAGTAAAAATTAAATTGACAAATCGGTAACAAAAAAACAAGATACATTTTAAATCGTATACAGCAGTGAATATTGCATTTATGTACAACGGCAAGTCGACAGACAAGGTCACACGTTGCGGGTCAAGACAGCCGAGTGCCCGCAATTGGGACGTCTCCCCTTTATAGTTGATAACTACACTCGACAAAACGGTCGAATGTGATTGCCTGTCCATTGACTTGAAATGAATTGTGTATTTGAAATACATGGCTGTTGTAGCCTAAGCCAATACGGACTGATGTTTTAGGAGAAATAATGATTTCGTTGCGCCACACTCTGTACTGTGGCCAAAGTTTTAGAAGAGTGGGTACTATGGCTCCGAAACATGGTGGCCAACTATGGACAGTATATGCGTGATTGAATCAAAAATAAACAGATTCGAATATATACCGACATAGATCGCGAGTGGCTTGAAAAGATGGTCGGCACTGAGGCAGCGTGAAGTCAGGCAGGAGACTGGAATTTGGGAGTTCCTAAAAATATATCCAGCATTGGATAGTTGTCTGGTGTCATGTCTAATATTGTCTGCCCATCTGGTTGGGACTGGGGAGTCCACCAAATCAGCGCTCTTCAATATGACCAAACATGTTTCAATAAATCAGACAAGAGCCATTCAAGGATGACAGGTTTGGTCATTCCCAATATGTATGAAATACAATGTAAACTTCTTGAATCATTACCAGTTCCACGGTCCTCTATTAGCATCGTGGCCTTGCAAATTTTGTACGCTAATAGCTCGACATTTAAGGAAAATTCTCTATATTTTATTAAAAGGTTTTTTTTTTATTCACTTACACTACGTATGAAATAAATGAAAATGCAAGCAGGTCTACTTTGCGGTCGAGGCACGAGCCAGCCACCAGGCGACACGAAGGAGCATCGCTGGGTTTTAGTGGGTATTCTGGTCGTCAGTCTGGCAGCCCACATACTTCGTCGGAAGCGGCGCGGCGCAGTCTTGCCTGCGTCGCTTCTGGAGGGGATGCGTAAACGTAAACGCATTTCCCAGCGAAAAAAACAAGCAGATTTCTTTGAATATAGAAAGTTGACATCGACCAACTATATGCATTCGAATTTCGCTGCTGCACATCAAATTTACAGCTACGATAGCAACTGGCAGGCAAGCAGGTAGGTAGGTAGGTGCGTCTCGACGCCGGCAGTAAAGTGGCGACAGGCGAGTTAACTAGTTTTTTATCAATGAGAAAGCACGCAATTACCGCTGCGGCCCGTTTGTCGCCAGCCGTCGGTTGGTATTTTTGTATTTTTTTGTTGTATGGCACTCGCCTAGTTCAAGCCCAACTAAACCACGCGGTTTGCTCTAGTAGTACATTGACTGGTTGATAATAATTTGTGACTAGATTGGACAATTACAAGTACCGAATGTGCTTCAATAATAAAGCTGTTATTAAGTTACGTCATATGTTAAAAAGGGGGAAAATAATGTGGAACATTGTACGACAAGAGGGCAAAGAAATATAAGCATAAGTTATAGTCATTGCCGGCTCACTACAGAACACGGGTCTCCTCTTAATATGAGAATGATTTGGCCATAGTCCACCAAGCTGGCAAAGTGCGGATTGGCAGACTTCACACGCTTTCAAGAATATTACGGAGAACTCTCAGGCGTGCAGGTTTCCTCACGATGTTTCCCTTTACCGTTGAAGCAAGTGATATTTTAATTGTTTAAAAACGCACATTACTCCGAAAAGTTAGAGGTGCGTGCCCGGGTTCGACCCCCGACATCTGATTAGGAGGCGGATGTGACTAACCACTAGGCTATCACAGCTTCATTTCCCTATGTGTCTACCTATTTTTACAGTAACCGTTACGGGGTAATAATTACCATAATATAGTTGAACGAAATTCATAGTAACGCTCAACAAAAGCAACGGATTAATTTATTTAAATACCAAATTAACCAACTCGCAGTATGCTTTCAAAATAAAGTGGATATATCGAGGTTTAATGAGTGTTAAATCGCCCTGGAAAATAACAGCGTTATTTCGAAAATTTGCACTGCTACAATATTATTTTGTATAAAGAGCGAGTTTTGAGACTGGCATAGTGAGATAGCTTTCATTTTTAATTGGAAAACGAAATGTATGAATGAATGAGATGTCTATTATTGAATTGAATTTGAACATTCCGAATTCTTACAAAATAGAGTAAATGTGCTTTTACTTTGAGTTTTGGATAATGATAAATAATATAACAAAAGTTTAAATAAATATTTTAAAAATATAAATTTTTATGAATCATTTATTTAATATAATTTATTAATTTTGATTTGTGTTTTGTACTTTTTAGAACAAAAAATATTTATATTGTTTACTCATTAGTAATCCAACAGCGTTATTAATTATAATGATAATGTATGTGTAACTTTAACAGAGTTGAATAAATAGAAACAATGAATTGTCGCAAAAATAATATAAACAAAATAATCGACTGATACATATAATAATGACATGCGATGCTATGTATTACGTATTATCAAATACATTTCAGTTATAACTTGAACAGTTATTTCTTGTAGAAATGGTATTTGAGACTCGAAGCCCGTCTGAAAAACTCACCCCCTAATCCGTATATAATATATACGTGCCTTGAACCGAGCGACCTTAATTATAATTTATAACCAATCATGAAACCGATAGACTAAATAAGCTCTATGGTTTCGACTGAGGTCCCTATTGACTTTAGACTGTCTTTTCAGACTTTCTCGATTATGTTAAGATAGGATGATTCGGTCGTGATTAGTTTCATATTACTTGTATGATATATATCGGTAAATCTTTGTACTATAATGTTTTTTTTTTAATAATAAAAGTTAGCTCTTGACGGCAATCTCACCTGATGGTAAGTGATGATGCAGTCTATGACGGTAGCGGGCTAACCTGTTAGAGGTGCGGTAAACTCATACTTTCTACGCGACACTAAATCGCTTAGCGTTATTATAAGTTATATTATCATTTATACAATGTTATCTTGATAAACATTGCCCAATGCAGCATGTTGTTTGAACGTGCAGTTTAGAACAGTTGAAAAACCTCGCTCTGGTCAGTCATTAAATTAATGGTGATGATAATACTAAATATATCGCATATTAAATAGAGGGAAGGAAGAGAGCATTTAACTGATAAATAACGTGCGCATACAACATTCTAGATGTATGAAATCAATTAGCTGGTAATATTTCACCAGTCAGTTTAATTGGATAATAACGTCACGCTACCATTAATCTAACGATACTGCGATTCCATATTAACATTGGACACTTAATTATGGTAGTAAATTAAAATTTTGTCTTTCACTTTTGGTATAAAGATCTGATTCACTAATAGCTAATTTATGCACTAAGCATTTATTTTAAGTCATTTTATAATAGTATTTAAATAAAAAGCACCTAAAAGTTCATGATACCGTTTATAGAGGACCTTCAATAATTTATTAAAGGTTATCAAGATAAGTTCATCTCAAGTGGTCTGTACTGTTTAGCTTCTAGTGAACGTACTATTACTTGCCGAATAAAACTCAAATGCACACAAAAAACTTTGGTCTGCATATGGGCAAGTACCATCACATGATTTTCTCAACTATGTTATATCCTTATTAACAAAACTGCTTTTCCAATCTCATATAAAAAAACTATTATAGTGGAATCAACCGGCATACTGTTAAACAGTTTGACGAAAGGATCACTTCCCTTACAAAACAAAGTGGTCATTACTTATTATCATCCTATAACTATATCAGTTATACCTTTACATACATAAGAAGAATTTGGGATTCTTCAAGAAGGATCTGCAACTAGTTCAGTTAATTATTAACACTTAATTTATCCCAAGCTATTATATGTTTATGTCCTTGTTGCTAAATTAGCAACAACAAGAATAATAATTTGCTTTTCTAAACTCAAGCAATTATAATATCACTTGCTTCAACGGTGAAGGAAAACATCGTGAGGAAACCTGCACGCCCGAGAGTACTCCATAATGTTCTCAAAGGCGTGTGAAGTCTGCCAATCCGCACATGGCCAGCGTGGTGGACTATGGCCAAACCCTTCTCATATTGAGAGGAGACCTGCAGGCCTACCATGAACTTTAAGCTAGCGATCCAATTCTTACTCTATTCAATATCGGCGTCTAAACGGAATCGCATTCAATTCGTACCATGAAGTCTTCTACTACATATCTCATTTGAATCGTGTATGATGAATGAATGACCGAGAATTGTCTCTGACTTTACGTTTGAGTAGAAAGAGACAACGCTATGTAAACTCGTATAAGTTTGTCTCTTTCTTACAATAACTATACGCTGCGTTCTTGGGCGTTGTTAATTCGATCATCGGTAGTTACCGGTTTTTAGTTTTAAGTTAAATCAATTACAAAAACATATAACAGCATTGTTATACAATGAATGGTAGTCAGTTCTAATAAATTCATTTATTGGAGCTTTTTGTGTTTAAGAAATATAATATTACGTGGCATTTGTCGCACAAATTAAAAGCTATTTACGAACGCACCATATTAAAACTGGTACTCTAGTAATTGACATCGACAGTTGACAAGTGACAACATCAAATCGTCAACACAATTTACATCGAGAAGGCGCAATTTTTGTAATCGTTTATAAATTTATTGTAGTTTTTAAGATAGTTTCTCTACTTTATCTAAATTACTTAGGATTAGTGTAGGTACAGTGGTAATGAGTGCATTTTTATTATGGCGCAAGTATTATTGACGCTACATGTACGCAGTGTGCACATATATATCGCTTGAACGTTCTTAAGTACCACTTGATGAGTTGAATAACAAAGAATAAGTACATAATTTTTACAGAGAAATATTTTAACGCACAATTAGTAGTCTGCAAGAGCAATTGTGGGAATTTTTGTATTCCAATAGAGCCATAGCCAGTTAATAATAATTTTGATCTTATGCCCATAGTGTCAAAATAGAATGAAATGTTAGGGAGGACATGAAAAGAATTCTTTGCTTTGGAAAAATAACTATATTATTCTTGCTAAATAGATCATGACAGAGGTAACTTTTAATTTTCAGACTACACAACAAACTGTTGCAGTAATTGCAGAAGCTTTAACAGCTTTTAATAGTATACTGAATATTCATGCTGTGTGAAGGAAAAGTACAACCTGCAACATCCAGAATAGTCACCCCTCCATGATTACCTACAACTCTTTATCCCCTGCACCTTTAACCATTCTGCAATCCTCACAATGTCACAGTAAAACAGAACTAACGCAAGACGCGGCTAACAGCTGTCTTATTAAGATATCAGAGAGGGCACAAATGTAGGAAGATAATAATTGCTTTACCTTCCTACATTTAAAAACTAGTATAAGAATGAGAAATAAAAGAAATAGTATGTTTTATGTAACAAAGAAGCGGTGATAGCCTAGTGGTTAGGGCGTCAGGCTCCTAATCAGAGGTCGGCGGTTCGAATCCGGGCACGCACCTCTAACTTTTCGGAGTTATGTGCGTTTAAAAAAAAAAAAAAATATCACTTGCTTCAACGGTGAAGGAAAACATCGTGAGGAAACCTGCATGTTTCTGAGAGAGTTCTCCATAATGTTCTCAAAGGCGTGTGAAGTCTGCCAATCCGCACATGGCCAGCGTGGTGGACTATGGCCAAACCTTCTCATATTGAGAGGAGACCCGAGCTCTGTAGTGAGCCGGTAATGGGTTGTTCATGATGATGATGATGATGTAACAAATATTTATTCTTTCACCTAGGCTTAACTTACAGACACTTACGAAATGTTAGAACCCTACTGCCTCTTTTGGAAAGCAGTTTTGCACCGAGAACTTTGCATTGCATTTGTGCCTCCTGCAGAATTTCTTCATTACTAAGTTGAGAAACCAGAATTTTGGCTTCATATTAAATATTTTGGAGGATGACAGGTATTCACTATGGAGGCAGGAACTCTAAATATAACACTACTAGAAGACTTGGAAGTCCTTGAAATTATGTTTCTTCTTTGTACGTGGATATTAGCATGATATCTCTCTGGTGTTTGGGGATATCATTGACGATGGGTGACATCATATATTTCCTAAATGGATATACAGAATCAGCTGCAACATACAAAAATAATTTCTACTAAAATAAGGCTTTGTAAATGACATTGTCATAATCTTGGGGAGATGTGAGAAGAACACCACCATAAATATTTGAATATATATTGTTACAGTACATTAATAATATTACTTTATGTTAATAAATAATTCTTATTCAGTAAACATGTTTCATTAAGATTTTCTATCTAAATGAGTTTTTTTTAAATAAATTGTTGGTGGTCCATACAAGCTAACATCAACACTTGTAACATTCATATCAGTATCACAAATCTATAATATGTAGTTTCAAATTTCTAGTCTCTTTAACATGAAACTATTGCAGAAAGGATATTCAGAATACTTTTATTTAATAAGGTCTTTAAATTGTGCAAGACTAGCTTTTTCCCGCAACTATGTCTGCCTTGACTTCAGAATTAAGTTTCACATGTTGAATTGCAAGAAAATTTCAAAGCTGTCTGCCCGCAGCTTAGCCTGTAAACAAGTTCTCGCAGGAACAACTTCGGGATCGGAAATCAATATAAAATGTAGCCTATGTTTCTTTCCATGTCAAAGGCTACATGTATTAATATAGCCACATAATTAATATAATTAATTTCATCCAAATCTGTTCAGCAGTTTTTGTGTGATTGAGTAACAAACATCCACACTTTCATATTTACAATATATAATATGTCTTATCAACTGGATATTTAATGAATGATAATGCTTCTTTCAACTACATCATATTTATTCTTCAATAATTTCTATCTCTGTACTGCCAGTGCAGCTGAGTACCAGAGGAAGTTGAATTTTAGAAAAAACCTGAAAAATGTTATGTTTTACTATCTAATAACTAAATATCTAATAAAGATATATATTTCTTTATAATTAACCAGACTTTAAAAGATTAATTTAGTCCTTTTAATACCTCAAGTTGGAAGAAAAAGGCCACTCATTCCAAACCCTTGCAGGTTTATACTCTAAATCAACCTTGTTCTAATATTGTTTTCAATCTTAAGGTAATTAGGAAAAGAAATGTATTTCCTTTTCATCTCGGTTGAGAAAAACGCAATTTATTGGACAAAGGATCACCTAGTGTAGGTGCCAAAAGATTTACTAAATTTTGTAGTTGTTTTTTGGCAAATAAATATTTTTCATCGTGTTACTTAAGCTATGTCGGTAGTAACTGTCTGCTTCGTCATAGAAGTAATGTGTCTTATTGGCCTTCGATACGGCCCTGTCGCATAGAAAAGATAATGCAGTCAAAATCTGAAAACGGGAAGTTATTTTGAAAACAAAGAATCAAAAAGCAACAAATAAGTTCAACAAATCTATTATGTCTATCACAAAAATCACAACTTACCTATGTGCTTAATTAACTTAAAACAAATCCACTCATATTACGTACTTTTGTTTCTATCGACAAAATCGACTGTTTGGTCTGCTTCTTAAATATTGGTTGTAATTCTGCACATATATCTAACACCAGTTCTTAAGACAACCGATATCGCTTTATAAATTCCACATCCTCCGAACAGAATGGATCCGATTGTTCCCGCAATAGGAGTCTTGATTGATTACGCGA
Organism: Lasiommata megera; assembly: GCA_928268935.1. Taxonomy (NCBI): domain Eukaryota; kingdom Metazoa; phylum Arthropoda; class Insecta; order Lepidoptera; family Nymphalidae; genus Lasiommata; species Lasiommata megera. The sequence goes on along the minus strand of OV743329.1, from coordinate 5,941,770 downwards.
GATGTTTATTTAAATAGCGTTTCCAATAATTCATAAGTAGGTACTAGTACTACGGACATGATGGCAACCTTTTAGAACTGTTTTAAGTGCTACTTGTTAATATATTTTACAAAAGTTTGTGAAAGTGATTCAGATATAGCAACGATAAAGTAACTTTTTTTGGTTGGCTCGATTTGACAGCTTTACGAAACAATTCAGCTTATAAAACACTGTCATGGTACGAAAATGAATGAATTATCTCAGTGGCGATACAATATTTTTGTTATGATTTTGCTCATGACGTCATGACGTGTATTGCTCGGATAAAAGACTTCATGGTACGGAATAGCAATGCAGTTCAGTTTAGATCTGTAGTTGAGTCGCGATAATAGTTGATGGTAGGCCTGCAGTACTCTGTAGTTAGCCGAGAATGGGTTGATCATGGAACTCAACAATCAGCTTATTGAACGAGCAACTAGGAACACAGGAATTGTTGGAGATTGAAATGTTGGAATTACGCTAAGAAGTTATTTTTCAGGCAGATATAAAAACACATTGGTAACATCCATAATAGCTGAACTAACTACTATGAGGAGTATAAAACGTGATATGCGATACTATATGAAAGTGCATGCGCCACGGGACGCAACGTCAGGCGTCGAGAGTTTAGTCTGAAAGAGATACACCGACAGACGCACACGAACAATGGCTTTAGAAAACGGAACATGCTTTCCAGAACCTGTCAGTACGTATACAGTGAAACATAACACTTCAATGAGAAGTTTGCACTGTAATGTTCTAGTTAAGATGGCAGGAATAATCAGAAAAAGTTATGATAATACGCCAGCATGAAACAGCGACGTTATTTCGATTAGCATTGAGACTAATCCTGTAGTCATCCAATACTTCTTGACTTGACAAAGGCCTAGGCCTATTTTGTGGTCTAACATTAAGCAATCAGCAATTAAGGGGAGTACGAAATTTCAAGACAGCTCGGAATACTTAAGTATTACGAGTAGTATTTCTGTTAAGAAATTCCAAGTCTCCGTCGGGAGTTAAAATATTAGAGTTATCCACCGTCGAACCCCGAAGAGTACGTAATGCCAGACACTAATCTTATCACTAACGTGTTATAGTTATATAGCACAAAGCAGTGGCTATCTTCCACAATTCAAGCTTGAACGCACAGTTGCTTTGGTCACGTATCTACGCTTAAAGTGTCCATTGAACGGCTTGTAGTTCAAGGTCAAAGGGTCCAGAGCAAGTGGAAGGTCACCATTGAAAAGGCTTATCCAATTATGGCTATAATGGAAGCATCCCTACACGAATGCACCAGAAAAACGACCATCAGAAAGTATATCAAGCTAGCCACCCAACTAAGTGGCGACCACGACCTGGCTATCATTTCTGACTAAGAAAGAACTGGTAGAATGTTGATAACACAAAGATGATAATCGCACTTGTCCGCGCAACTGTCCATTTTAATTCATTATTTTTACCATTGCTGTTATTCAGGTTTAATTCAATTGCATTGCTGACTCATCCCACTATAAAGGACTGATTAACATCATATTAATTAAATTAAGAGTGTCTAATTATACAAGGTGACTCTGCCAAAGCAATTAATAAGAGTTTCATTTTAACAAATAACGTGCCCTATTGGCAACGACTATACACATAATCATCATCAGCCAACATTTATCCACTGCTGGACATAGGCCTCTTTCAAGTAGCGCCAACTCATCCTGTCTCCGGCCTTTCGCATCCAGTCGATGCCTGCCACTTTTCGGAGGTCATCACTCCACCTGGCCGGAGGACGGCCCACACACCGTTTGCCGAGACGTGGTCTCCACTCAAGGACCTTCTGACTCCACCGTCCGTCGGTTCTCCGACAAACGTGACCAGCCCACTGCCACTTCAGCGTGCAAGCCCTTCGAGCTATGTCGGTTACTCTTGTTTTTTGCCGAATTACCTCATTACGGATTTTATCTCTCAAAGAGATTCCAAGCATAGCTCTTTCCATGGCACGCTGAGCGACTTGAAGTTTGTGGACTAGCCTCGCTGTCAGTGTCCATGTTTCGGCACCGTAAGTCATGACGGGTAGGACGCATTGATCAAAGACTTTTGTCTTTAGACATTGTGGTATGGATGAAGCGAAGACTCGGCGGAGTTTGCCAAACGCTGCCCAGCCTAGCTGCACCCTCCTATCAATCTCTTTCTCGAAACTGTTTTTTCCTAACTGGAGAATTTGTCCAAGGTATGTATATTCCTGAACAGTTTCGAGAAGAGACTGACAGACAGTGATCGGCCCCGGAACAACCAGATCATTGAACATAACCTTAGTCTTGTCATAATTCATCCGGAGTCCGACACGCTGGGAAACATTATGAAGGTCATTGAGCATCTGTTGAAGTTCCTGCAGCGAACTTGCAATGATAACGATATCATCAGCAAAACGGAGGTGTGAAATAAGCTCACCATTTATGTTGATACCCTGTCCTTTCAAGCAAGTCAAGCGTTTTAAAGACATCTTCCAAAGCATTAGAAAACAGTTTCGGAGACAAAACATCGCCCTGTCTCACCCCTCGATGCAATTGGATCGGTCTTGTAGACGCACCTTGTAACTGGACAGACATAAACGCTGAGCTGTACAAGCATTTCAACACTTTGATGTATCGCCAATCTACTTGGCATCGCTGGAGGGACTCCAGAACAGCCCAGGTTTCGATGGAGTCAAACGCTTTCTCATAATCCACGAATGCAAGACACAGAGGCTGTTTGTACTCATTGGACTTCTGTACAATCTGCCTCAATGTGTGTATGTGGTCTATGGTGCTGTAGCCACTCCGAAACCCTGCCTGCTCCGGTGGCTGGAAATCATCGAGTCTTCGTGATAGACGGTTCGTGATGACCCTTGAAAACAACTTATAAATGTGACTAAGGAGCGAAATAGGACGATAGTTTTTTAAAAGAGTTTTGTCACCCTTTTTAAAAAACAAAACCACTATGCTTCTATTCCACGCCTTCGGAGTTCTCCCATTCTGAATAACAGAATCAAATAGCCTCTGTAGCTCCTTCAGTATTGGTATACCTCCAGCTTTTAGAAGCTCTGAGGTGATCCCGTCTTCACCAGGGGCTTTTCCATTTTTTAGTTGTTTCAGGGCCAACGCAATCTCATCCATACTTACCTCCGGAAGATCTTCAGTAAAGTGGCGGGCTAGCTTAGCTCGGGGGTCTTGGTCGCTGGCCTCAGGCTGAGGAACTTGCGACTCATATAGCTGACCGTAGAAGTCTGCTATCTCGGCGAGTATCTCGGGCTTTGTGCTAACAATTCTACTACTTGAGGTCTTAAGCTTAGTAATATTGCTTCTTCCAAGATTTTGGGTGAACACCTTGGTGCCTCTGTTTGCCTCTATAGCTTTCATGATATTTCGTGTATTGAGGCACCGAAGGTCTCAGTGTATCGATTTTTTGACCTTTTTGTTCATGGCTTGTTGTTCTGCCACATTAGAAAGAACATTTTCGCGCCTCTCTTTCATGAGTTGTAGAGTCTCGCCTGTGAATTTAGACTTTCTGCCAACAGATCTCCTTTCACAGAACCTGCCACCTTCTTCTCTGATGATTTTTGCCACGGTTTCAAAATCCTCGTCAATATCAATTGAAGGTTCCAAAGCTTCAAACCTGTTTTTAAGTTCCATCTGGAAACGTTCCGCGCCAGCGTTGGTCTGAAGCATTGTAGGCCGGAGCGTAGACTTCATCATTCGTTTTCTTTCTACCTTGTAATTTAAATTAAGAGTGCCCCGAACAAGTCTGTGATCACTTCCTGTGTTTAATCTGTTAATTACAGAGACATAATGTATACAATGAAGTTTGGCATCTGCCCATACATCGCAGCACTTGTCGTACGAATTGGCGTCGACTGGACATAGGTCTTTTACACGTATAACTCCTCACAAGGGCCTTGTAACGCTTATTACGTAGAGCGGCTCACAGAGACTCAACCCCAAATCTTTTTGGTCTTCCGAACTGTGTGCTACGACAAACCATAATACTTTAGCATAGTAACGACCTTGCCTTTTAAACGTTGGAGGTCCTGGATTCGATTCCCGGCTCGAGTCTGGTCTGGTGGGAAACTTCGGCCGTGGCTAGTTACCACCCTACCGTGTCGTACGATGTCGTGTAGAAACCAATTAGGAGTATGGGTTTACCATACCCTAACAGGTTAGGCCGCTACCATCCTAGACCAATCATTTACTATCAGATAAGATGCGGTCAAGGGCTAGCTTATGGAGTAAAAAAAAAAATCGATGAGCTATGTCAGTTATTATGTTTTATCTGTAGAAGACTACAGAATTCGTAATTTCTCTCTTTGCTACCGAACATACCGACAAAGACGTGTCGCCAAGCGATTTAGCGTTCCGGCACGATGTCGCGTAGAAAGAAACCTATTAGGGGCGTAGGTTTACCATAGTCCTAACAGGTCAGCCCGCTACCATCCTAGACAGCATCATCACTTACCACCAGGTGAGATAGCAGTCAAGGGCTAACTTGTAGTGTGTAAAAAAAAAAACATAGTCCCTGCAACTCAGGTTTTTAAACAGTTCGATAATTATTATAAGTTTAGTAAACATGCTTCAAAGCTGTATGTCTTTAATGGCAACACCTTTGAAGAGTTTGATCAACAATAGAGAATATAACATTCCAAAGTTTTTTGTGTGCATTTGAGTTTTATTCGGCATGTAATAGTACGTTCACTAGAGGCTAAAGAGTACATACTCGTAAATATACACACACAAATAGTAACAGCCTTGAATGACCACGTATGATAATGCATCATTGTTTATTGTTCTTTTATTCTTTAGAGTCAAACCAGACAGATTGTATTTCAATTGCAAAATTTCAATTCGGATTTAATTCTATTGCAGTTAACATAACAGCGTTGAAACCGCCAACCCAGTTCTAGGCTTCTGCACCCAGTCGGCAATTTCGATGCAGTTATGTCAACTGCAATGGAAATGGAAATTACAATGTTGCAGTTCACACACACTATCTTGTGTGTGTGAACTGCAACCTGATTCACTACATGAGATCTGTTTTAACTTTGAAAGTTTCTCATCGATTTGGAACTTCAGTATAAAATGGTATAACGAGTGTAAATTTTAAGATGAAAGTTTCAGCGGTGATTGCCCGGTGGTTAAGACTTCAAGTTCAATCCCCTGAACGTACCTTTTACCGTTCGGAGTTCGGATGTAACATAAAATATCATTAAATTTGACGATACTGAAAAACATCGTGAGAAAACATGTATGTCTGGGTATTCTTCAAGAGGCTTTCAAGAGCGTTTGAAATCTTGTTGATAGTCCGCCCTTCTCACGTTGAAGGGAAGCGTCCTGCTACATGGCTTGATAGTGAGAGTATTGTTCTTCCTAAATTTTTCGCCTGATTCATTAGTAGTGTTAGTTGGACACATTGGTAATCTATAATAATGTACATCAAATAGAAATACCACAGACCGGGTTTGTCTAGTGAATTCTAACCGCATTAGCCAAAATAAATGGTAAGCTGCGTAATATGATTAACACGCGTATTTGTAGATTTAGGTGTCACGTTTATTCGTGTGGACTTCGGTTAAGCGGTTAATATTAAATCGTAATGAAATCGTCAGGCCGAGAGACATATAAACGAAACGAAAGAGATATCGAATTTTGATCTAATAAATCGCTCGCACCCTAAACACGATCTGGCAAAACGCCCGTGGCTCTTGATACCAAAGTCGTAAAGGGCAAAAAAACAAGACTTTTTCGACACGAAGCTTGGGGTGCTGAACTGCGTAATTTGAGGCGTGGCAGAATACAGGGTTGGTAACTTACAAATTAGAACTTGAAGGTAAATAAGAAACGCTACGCTGCTTGAAACGTAACAAAAGTATCTGCAAATGGTGCCATTCATATGATTCCCACTTGTCTTAGTAACCTAGATGTGGCATACGGAGGAGCGCGCTTGTCTATAAGATGCCTATTCACTATTACTTTGAAGTACCTAGGACGTTAAGCATCAGAGGGGCGTTTTAAACCGTGGTACGTGGCGTGAAACGCTACGTACCCGTTCTCTGTAGGTATGATAACAAAAATGTTGAGGTAAAACAAACCAACCGCTAGGGTTCAATCCCCGAGTTTATGTTTATAATTAAGCTTATAAATTGACATGTTAGTGACGCCAGTTTTGTTTCGAAAAATGAAAAACTCTTTAAACCGAAGCTGCTATAAAAGCTGGATAAATTTGACAAAAAAAAAAAAAAAGCCAACCCTGGGGGATCGAAAATCCACCCGTAAAATGGCGGCACGTCACGATGAAATTGTGTTCATTTGAACGTTCAGTCGCAATCTGATCGAAATTTGACGACACGAAGCTGACAAGTCATAAAAAGAGATGAGAGTCTCGTTACATTATTTTTATCTTTTGCCACAGCATTCGCTCTCAGGAGCACAATCTATTTCGGAGCGACAACAAGAATATAGTTTATACACTTTTAAACTATTTGTGTAAAAGAGGATATGCGGGTAAAACGTGTGGGTAGTGAGGTGACGGCTGATAGAAGTGAGTGGAAGAAGAAGACGTGTTGTGCCGACCCCACATAATGTGGGATAAGGGCTAAACTATGTTGAACTAAAAAAGAGGAACTCCCATGTACAATCCACTGCCCGTTTTTTTTATATGCTACAACGCCCTTGACAGCTATCTCACCTGGTGGTAAGTGATAATGCTTTCTAGGATGATAGCGGGCTAACCTGTTAGGAGTATGCCTACGCTCCTAATTGGTTTCTACGCGACATCATGCCGGAATGCTAAATCGCTTGGCGACACGTCTTTGTCGGTAGGGTGGTAACTAGCCTCCCACCCGAACAGACTCAAGCCGGGAATCGAACCTAGGACCTCCAACTTTATAATGCGCCACGTAGGTTGTCAAAAAATTGGTCTAATGTGGAGATTTCCAAACTTCACGGTCTTGCGCCACTTAGGACTATTGACTTCACTGCGCCTCTGTCTTTCCACCTATTGGCGGAAACTTGTTACTACCGTTACTTTGTCTGGAGTTGGGAACCCATTATTTTTATATGCAATAATACTTAAATATCACTCTAAATCTATGTGTTATATACCATGCTTCGCCCACTTATCCCACTTACATGTAGGCCAAGAAACAAAACTGACCGCTGGCACGCAAACGTTCTTGTCAAATAGAATAAAGCTAAAGGCAAATTCAGGTTCAAACATATGTGAGGTAACGAAGGAAATATATGTTCGCTAATAAATTCTTCAAAAGGTTCCAAAAAACGCATCATTATCTTGCTTGCTACAAGATAATTATCTCTCTCTATTATCTATCTCTGATGAAGGACGAGAAAATGGATACTTATAATTATCTCATGGCTCGCATCCTAGCGCTGCTGGTCTGACGGCTATAAAGCGTACTTTGGCCTCTGTCCGGACGTTACAAAGGGTTAAAACGAGACAAAATTATATGTTTAACATATTTCTTGTCTCGTTTTACCACTAATGTTTGATAAGCAAAGTCAAAGTGCGCTCTTTAAAACATCTCAGCCTAAGAAGAAGTCCGCAACAAACTCACATTTATGTACGTTATATCAAGTTATGTCACTAACGCACTATTTACTCACTGCTTTAAAAATCAGTAGACATTTACCTGTAACAAAACAATTTTCATTAATATACTATTTAATTTACACAAAATGGGTAACAAATGTAGATATACAAGAAATGTGTTCAAAAACATTTATCATGTTTATTTATTATAGTATGTTCTGAGATCTAGAGATAGGAATTAATTTTTGTAAACGAGAAAAAAAAATACGGCGCCAAGTGATCGTTAAACAATTAATATAGTTAACGGATTCTCCGTTGGACTTCGCAGCAGGAAATTGGCTGGTTTGTTATAAAAGCCGTTAATTTCCTGCCAAAATTAACGACTCTACCGAACTTGTTTGCTCGTAGAAAATATGGGAACGTTAATGTAACATATTTTGCTTGATCAACATCATCATCATTACAATGCAAGGACAGCAGTCTCTCTCATGGGAGACCAACGAGAACCAAGCTTCTCTAATTTGTATATTTATTGTACGGTTATGCTTTAGATCGAATTTTTGGGCTAAATTTGAGAGAACTTTTACAGGAAATTAAATATAAAGTACCCATATTGATTGAGGCAAAAGCAGAGCTTAAGAAGGAAGCGAATAGGTTTTTATTTATAATAGCTTTTGCGAGGTCGTTGTGAACAGCGATTACATTTGAAAAGGGATGGGTTGATCATGTTGATGATGAATGTAACATATTTTGCCTGATCATCATCATCATCATCATTACAATACAGGGACAGCAGTCTCTGTCATGGGAGACCAACTTTTGCGAAGTCTTTGTGAACAGCGATGACATTTGAAAAGGGTCTGTAAAGGAGGCTTGCTCGCATAAAACTAATCATGTAATTATGTCGAGAAACAACAATATGTATATGTCGATAAGTAACCCTTAACTTTGTATATATATACTATATCGTTAAAAATTGCAATCATAAAAAGTTACCCAGTTCTGTACTTTTTAACTACAACGGAATGTGGTGCAATGTTTATAAAACTTATTTGTGATGTGACTAAATGGAAACTCCCGCTGTTGTAACAACAAACAACGTCATATTTATTTAAGAGATAGAAAAACAAAAGAACTAAAATTCACAAACAAAAAAGCTCACAATTCACTATTGCCATGACTTTTTCCACCTAGGCGACAATTTTTAAATGTTTATTGGGTGGGTAAAAAAATTGCTTTTAAACGCCAATAGCTTTTCCTAACGCGGGCATGGAATTCAAAAATGAAAATGTCTTTTTTATATTTACATCGCGGTTAAACGAGCAGACGGTCACCAGGTCACCTGCTGGTAAGTGATCACCGTCGCCCATGACCAAGAACACCAGAGGCGCAACCTAATAGGTGTCTACTTGGCTCATAATTTAATGCAAAATCGCTTGATTAGTCTTTGCCAGTAGTCTAGTTACTACTAGTGGCTGAAGCCTACCTAGTCTTACCGGACCAGACTAGAGCCGGAAATCGAACCTAGGGCTACATTACAATACTACAGCGCACGCGACGCGCCACGGGTTTCATCGAAAATTTCGCCTCAACGTTGAAAGTAAAATCAAAGTCCAATAAGCAAACAAACATGTTTAAGCCTAACCGTTTCGAATCTTAACTTTAAAAGATATTCATTTGTAGTCTAGTTATACAGCGCGGATCCCCCGGAGTGCCACGGCGTGCTGCGTCCATTTCCCATCGGTAACTCGATTGGCAGGCAATCTAGCACCGGCGCCGCCTCATTACCTCGCTGCCGGTGTTTTGATGACACAAACCATGTGCGCAGCGTTCTACACTACACTTATCACGCTTACTCGTGTCATTTTTTGTGAAATCATGACATGACACCAACTATCGCAATGCTTACAAATTGGTCGTCTCCCTCCCAAATATTACATAGTTTAGTTTTACACAGAGCCATATGGCTAAATTCCGTTTGCATATTCGGTAAGAGAACTTGATTAAAAGAAAATAACCTTTTTTCCCTGTTGGCTACGAGAGTGAAATCTAGACTATATTTATTATTTGTCCTGACTATCAACGCACAAGATCCACTGGATGGATCAGGCTGAAGGTTGGCATACAGATAGCTATAATAACAAAGTCAACCACTAGTAAAGGATTTTGAATATTCATCCCCTAAGATTGTCAACTGGGGTTTGAAATTGACTGAATATAGACTGTACCGAATAATTGATTGAATAATTGATGACATTTGGCACATATGTAGATTCTGGAAAGGGACATACATAGAATACGGTTAATCGAGGAAATCCACACGGGTAACGTACCTATGTACGGCTTCGAAATTGAGTATCAATAATAAATATATTTGCATATGTTAATTGCATCCTGGAGGCCAACAAAGATCCTTTTTCATTCCCGCAAAGCAAAAACAAAAACCCAGGGGTTTTGTTTACACCGAAATTAATGCCGAATAATTCTCGGGCAGCAGCTAGTTATTGCAATAAAATGGGTTAAACCATTGCATCTAATCAGAGAAAGCAGCGAAAATGCTGTTAAGTAAATTTCTTTTGCAGTGGTTTAATACAGTGAAACTAACTTGAAATAACATCTACACTATTCCTTCACTTATGATTTCACGTAAAAACAAAATAAATTACAACAAGACCTCATAATGTAGCATTCTTTATACTAGGGCAACATAAACTAGTAGCATCGCCGGCCTCGTTGTAAGTAATCACTGGGCGTACGTTAACGGAGACGGTCGGACCATCTCGCTCGGGTCATTTGAGATACCATTTACCCATTGTAATTATTTATGGCACTTTACCAATGACGCACCGTTACAATAAAATAATAAAGAAGCAAAGTCGTGAAAAGTTGTGCCCTGTTCGTTCAAAGCTAATATATTATGAAAATGTACACACACACACCCCACGATAGCATCAACGCAACGCATCTCACGCCAGTGAGCTGAAATATTAAACGATATGAAATTCATAGCTTCGTTGAATATTTCATACCATTCAAATTATAAAACTAATGTGTGATCCTGTAGTGCATACTACATACATTTGCCTATATTAATAAAATGGTAATACAGGCTACCTGATTAAATAGTAAACTTGAAAAAGCAATTTAAAAACACCGTATATGTGACTTGAATAAAAAAAGACGAAAAAATCTGAATGCTGAAACGGCTGAAAACAAAAAAAAAACTAAATTATAAAAGTTTTTAGGCGTAACATTACAGTATTAATTTTGGCGAACTTCAAACTATCGCCAAGCGAAATATTTGTGCGCTTAGTAAGTCTTAATACTCTGTCATAATCCGTATATATGCTTCTCACTTCCACTTTCCTAACTTTTTCATGGCTATAACTATTTTATCTGAGCAAAGTGACGATTACTAATCGGGACCTTATCGTCATTTTGGATAAAATTTATAAGGAGGGTTCTTGCGGTCTACGCCGCTCCAACAAGCAAAATATGCAAAAATGTTCAATTACCGACATTGTTTGACAATTCTCATGACTACAATTGTCATTTTACCTCATAACTAAGAAAGAAATACGTGGGTTTATAGAAAGTAACCCATCAAAAGGAGAACTGGGGTCTTACTTATTTTGTCACCAATATTATGACCGGTTTTTAAATCGAAAGAGCCGTTAAAACTCAATAAAATTCATTGAATAACATCAAGTCGAAGGCAATTTGTCACTCAATAGGGGTACCAGAGTTGGGATGCGAGATCAGTGGTTCGATACAAAAAAAAAAACATAAAGGTAAATTATAAGTAAATCCATTAGGGTATTTATACACACAGTATTCCATATTAGATAAAAATGACAATAACACTTAATTATTTGAGTGTTAAATATACAAATGTAATGTTAAGTTTAAGAATGTTGTTATCACCATCAAATCACTACTATGTAAATTATTCTGGGCGGACGCTCTGACTGCCCAAACCCAGGCCCTGTTACGGAGATCGCAGCGGGTCATGGCGGTCAGAATGATACGCGGGTATCGCACCATTTCGTGCGAGGCAGCCTGTGTGTTGGCGGGGACACCGCCGTGGGAGCTGGACGCTGGAGTGCTCTCTGAAGCGTACTGGCGTAGGGTGAACGCCCGACTCCGGGATGAACAACCTACGCCAGCGGAGGATCGTGCGTGGAGGCGGTTGGCTGAGGTTAATCTCGTTGCCCTTTGGCGGGAGAGGCTTCTCGCGCCGACAGCCGGCCACCGCACGATCGAGGCGATCCGGCCCGTCCTCGAGCTCTGGACGGGCCGGAAGCACGGGGCTCTGTCCTTTCGCCTTGTGCAGATCCTCTCGGGGCATGGTTGCTTCGGAAGGTATCTGTGCAAGGTCGCAAGGCGGGAGCTCACGGAGGAGTGCCATGAGTGTGGCTACGCTCAGGACTCGGCGCAGCACACGCTGGAGTCGTGCGTCCAGTGGTCGGTCCAGCGAGCCCAACTCGTGGCACAGGTGGGGCCAGACCTTTCGCTGCCCGCCGTGGTCCGCACCATGGTGGCCAGCGAGACGTCTTGGGCTTCCGTCGCCTCCTTCTGCGAGGAGGTGATGACACAGAAGGAGGCGGCAGAACGACGCCGGGAGAATGAAGCAGACGCGCACCCTCTCCGGCGTCGTAGGACGGGGCGCAGGCGAAGGGTGCACGATCGCCGCCTGCCCCCTTGACGAGGAGCTCCGGGTGACGGATGAGAGGCATCCCCACCCGTCGAGCCTTATCCTCGGGTCGTGAGGCGCGTCCAATGGTCCTGGCGCGCCTCGGACGGAGTTAGGGGGCCTCCATCATAGGCCCCCCGTGGAGGGTCTGCCTCGGCGGACGCCGCTGTCTGGGTTGCGGTCGAGTGCACAAGTGTTCCCGTGACCCAGCCACCAGGCGACGCGAAGGAACATCGCTGGGTTTTAGTGGGTATTCTGGTCGCCAGTCTTGCCGCCAGGGAGTCCCACATACCCCGTCGGAAGCGACGCAGTCTTGCCTGCATCGCTTCCGGAGGGGATGCGTAAACGCATTTCCCAGCGGAAAAAAAAAAAAAAAAAAAAACTATGTAAATTATTGCCTTTTAAAGGACTATTTAAATAAAATAAAGATTATTTGAATTTGAATGTACAACTTATTTGAGTGTAAAGCACTGATCAGTTCTTAATTAAATTTAACATAAATAAAGGCTGCATTCAAAACAATGGACTGGAATGGGATACTTTTTATTCCGCAAAAGCACCTCGGTTTTCTCGCGTGACGTAAATAATAGCTTTGGTTAATTAGCATAGCGTCATAGCTAATGATTTTTGGGAAATTTTGTAAGGAGATAGTTAACTCACTAGAAAAAGACACAAGATACAAAAAAAGAATCGCGGGCAACCACAAGTAGTTACTATTTTTACAAAAAGGTATGGAATGAAGGGTTATATATATAACTTATATATAAGGCGAACCATATTGTGGTATATATTGTTATATGGTCATATTGTTTTAGCCCAGAAGACTAGAAGGAAATCTATAACCGAAATCTTATTATAATACGGTATGTAGATATATTTTTATTGCACAAATATGCACAGATAAAATGTTAACAACTGTCTAACTTTAACATCGGTCAATATATAAATATTTATGCCAACTGGACATTATATTATATAGAAAGTAATACGAAAAAATTTGTCACAGTATCGAGACTTTTTCGTTGATTACGAAACGCCAATCCACGTTTATTATTCGGAAAAATTACCAAGTTTTCCGAGGTGTAAATACAAACAACGTGACTTTCTGTTGAAATTTTTCCTCGCTAATTAATTTTCTATTACAAGTTCGAAGGAAAATGAAATATGGCGACCGAGCTTCGCATTATAAAAAAAAAAACATCACGGGGCAGAGTTACGCAAAACGTGAATTCTTGGAAGACCTTCAAAATTCACGAGCACGTTGAAAACGTTGCTTGAAAAACCAAATTATTATCACGACAACAACCCTGTCGAAATATATCGAAGGGAAAACATTTAAACTCTCAAATATTGTTTCAGAGGCAAAAGTCGAAATGTATAAATTTGTGAAACATGGTTTGTTTGTTTTTTTGCGTTTTTTGGGATTGTGTCGCAATTGCACAAGAATTTCTACGACTCCTTTGACGTCAATATACCTAAGTAGATATTACGTAATGGTGATGAAATTTCTATCATTTTTGTATCCCTTAGGAAACTTTCAGATTCACGGTAATTTAAGTTAGTCATAATCCTTACTAAAATAAATCCGAAAATGTTTTTGACTTGACAAAAGTGCATGGAAACAGACATTCCAGTTTCTTCTAACAATATTATATGCTCGTACCATATTAAAAATAACTGTTCGATGAAATCTTTTCAGAAATAAATATTTTTCGAAATAGGGGCTAGGTACATCTCACGGTGAATCAGAATTTTATCTCAGTCGACCAAATCACAGCTAGTCAAAGATATTATACGTAATTAATTAATAGTGAACATTTTTGTCCTCGTTCAGTAAAAAAATCTGTATCGTTATTATTACAATTAAAAATAGTCGGGCGACGAAAAGTGTCCTCCCTCAGCAGAAAATCAGCTGTGTAACGTAAAATATTACATAAACGCCTATGTAAGGTATAACAATGGATTACATAAACAAATAAAAAGCGAATACGAATTATTGCTCCAACTACGAGATAGCTCCACACGGCAATAACGAAAATATTTACTGTTTCCTTTAGGCTTCTTTATATATCTGACTACGCAAAAAATCCTTAGTTTTTAATGTAAGCAAAAATTATATGCAAAAATTATATATGCAAAAAACACGGAATGCTGAAACTGCTGAAAACAAAAAAAATAATGATGAAAGTAACGTATAAAGTAACAGTACAAATTTTGGCGAACTTAAAACGATCGTCAAGCGATATATTGACAGGCTGAGTACGTATTAATTTTCTGACATAATATATATATATATATATGGATCTCACTTCCACTTTCCTAACTGTTTCTATATATTTTTTTCTGACGATAAATATTCGAGACCGATGCGGCCTTATCGCGAGATAGTTCTACACGGTAATAACGAAGGCTTCTTTATATATCTTAGTACGTAAGGAATCGACGCATCCTTAAATTATAAGTAAAATAATGTAGATACTTCTACTAATGTACAAAAATGGATGGATACAATGGATTTATCATTATTAAGCAATTACCGTCCACTCCGAAATCCCCGGACTCTTACAGCTAGACTATCAACGCTTTAATCACCACTAATTTAGAATAATCATGAAATTTATACAAAAATTTTATGGTAAGATGCCTCATAGTATGAACGTTCATCATCATTATCAAATCATTACCGGCCCACTTCAGGGCGTGAGTTTCTTCTCAGCATGAGATTTGTGATCGTAGTGGCCACCGCCCTGGCCAAGTGTGAACTGGTGGACTTCAAGCATGCAGGTTTTCTCGCCTTTTCCTTTACTGTTAAAATAATTTATATGCAATTTAAAAATTGCTTGATTTTACTTGTAACTTACATCACTCCGAAAAGTTAGTGGAACAAGCCAGGGATCGAATTCATTCCCCTCGAAAAGGATATTTTACAACTAGGCTATCACCCTAATACCATTTATTAACGCAATAACCTCCATACACCAAATAATATTACTTTACATGTTTCTAACATTTCGTTGTATTACATACCAACCTTTATCAAAAGTCCACCGCAAAACACAGACCCCGAACACCCCTCGTGTTATAAGTATGACCGCTTTTTTATTTACGTGTGTCTAACACATAAATAAAAAAGCGAGACCTTATTACTAAGACTACAGCAATATGCAATAGAAGGGTAAAAATCCCGCTAATTCGATTCACATACACACGGTTCCGTACGAAGGTGCAATATGATTGTAGTGACATTAGTAGGATAGATTAAAAACGCCAAAAGAATCACGGCATTGTACTGGGACCTCCATTTAATTTTCAACTATTGTTGTGGATTCGCTTTTTTTAGCTTGGTGTGATATGAACGTGAGTTTCTCCCCCTTCACAACGTCGAATTAGTTTTAAACTTTGCTCACCTATCAAGAACCGACAATGAAATAATTTAAATACTTGGTGCCATTATCATGATCATTATCTTCAGGATTAATGATTTGTTTTTATCCAGAGGAAAGTTCTTGCATTTCATACTGGTATGAAATAAAGTTTATTTTCTCATTTTAAACTATTTATTATAACGGCAATAGAAATACACATTATATTATATTATATTTAAGATAAGATAAATACTCTTTATTGCACACAAACTTAAAGAAACAACAATACAAAAACATTTAACACATAAGTATGCAAAGGCGGTCTTATTGCTTCAGCAATCTCTTCCAGACAACCCTTGGGGAAAGAATTAATTAAAGAATGAGGGTAATGGCGCAATTCAAAACAAAATAAAATATCAATAAATATAATATATAAATATATACTTTTATATATAAATAAATATATATCAGTACACATAAACTATTCACTAATATGGCATTTAGAAAAATAAAACTTTCTAAGTCGACTTTTAAAAATGTTTAACGATTTCGAACTTCTAACATCAATAGGCAAATTATTCCACAGCAGCACGGCATTAACAGTGAATGACTTCCCATAACCTTTACAGTGACTACGGGGACATACTAGCTTATTATCCGAGCAAGAGCGCAATGTAACATCACGGTCCAAATCACTTAAAAAAGAAAAGCGCTCTTTAAGGTAGGAAGGAGTGTGCGGAGCATAGAGAATATTATAAAGAAAAGAAAGAAGATGGAAATTTCGACGAAATCTTATTGGAAGCCATTTGAGACGAGCACGGTATTCGCTGATACGGTCAAATTTTCTTAAGCTAAATATAAATCGAATGCAGAGATTTTGCAAACGCTCCAGCTTGTTTAGCAACTCCTCACTCAGATCAGTGCAGCAGACGTCAGCATAATCTAATATAGGCAACAGAAGAGTTTCAGCTAAGGCTATCTTTGTTTTTATTGGTAGGAGATTCTTCCATCGTTGCAAAGAGCCGATTGCAGCAAAGACGCGCTTACTGATCTGGTTAACCTGAGGCACCCAAGATAACGAGGAGTCAATAAACAAACCAAGGTTTTTAACAGTTTCACTGAATTGCAAGATCGAGTTATCCAAAACAAGCGGATCTAAGGCTAAAGAGTCAATTTTACGGGTCTGCTTAGGGTTACCGACAATGATAGCCTGAGACTTACTAGCATTGATAGTCAGCCCGTGGGATTTACTCCATGAACTGATATGATACAGGTCTTCATTTAATTTATTAATTCCAGAAACAATATCATCTGCTGGAACAGAAATATAGATCTGTAAATCGTCAGCATAAAGATGAAATGAAGAATAAAGGGAATTGGAGATCGAGTTAATAAACATGGCGAAAAGGAGCGGTGAGAGCACACCTCCTTGAGGAACGCCAGCATTGAGATAAGAAAAAGAAGAAAAGTTATTATCTACTCGAACACATTGCTGACGGTTACATAGGTACGAACGAAACCAGTCAACCACCTCCTGGGAAAAATTGAAGGACTTGAGAATAGATAACATGATATCAAAATCAACCGAATTAAAGGCATTACTGAAGTCTAAAAGGACAATTATTGTAACAAGTTGGTTATCAAGGCCAAATCGAATATCGTCACAGATCTTAGTAAGCGCTGTAGTAGTACTATGCCCAGGTCTAAAACCGGACTGAAAGGAATTAAGAAGATTATTACAAGATAAGTAAAGACGCAGTTGAGAGGAGACTATACGTTCAGCAACTTTAGATAAGAAGGGAAGAATAGAAATTGGTCGAAAATGAGAGTAAGACGAAGGGTTACGAGTCTTCGGAACTGGTATAACATACGCTGAGCGCCACACACTAGGGAAGGTACTAGTGGAAAAGGAGTAATTAAAAATGTGACAAAGAATCGGAGTTACTTTTTCCAAAACAATTATAATCATTTTTCGACTTATACCATCACAACCAGTTGCATCAGATTTAATAGCCAATATGTTTTTTTTTTATATCATCAGGAGTGACTTGCTTAAAATTAAAAGGAGAAAAATTGGGAGGAACCAATGCATTAATACGGCTTAACGTGCCAGCCTTAATATGATCATCGATCAATTCTACCGCAGTGAAGTGGCTATTTAAGTCATTCAAGTTGACATTACTAACTGTTTCATTTCGTTGCTTCCCGATCCCGAGCAAATTAAGGAACTGCCAAGTTTTAGCAGTGTCACTGTTGTCAATCGTTTTGTGAATATAATTACGTTGGGCATCTCGACAAAGTTTACTGCAATGGTTCCGAAGTTTTTTATACTTAACGAAATACGCATCTGTCGGATTCAATTTATATTTAGCCTTAGCTGAGTTACGTTTAGCCATAGCAATTCGAATTTTATCAGTAAGCCATGGGGCGGGCAAATGCTTTAGCTTTATTGGCCGCAGCGGCGCATGTACGTCAAAAATATCAATCAGCATTGAATTGAACAAATTCATTTTATCATCTACAGTAGAAGCACCAAAGATAGCGTCCCAGCAAATATTATCAAGGTCCTGCATAAAACTATCATTGTTGAAGTGCCTGAAGCTGCGCCTCATGACTATTGTCGGCTTCGCCTTAGGTGGACGTATTTTATATGAAACATATACAAGATCATGGTAAGAGAATGCTTCGGCTGGGTATAGACCATGAGAATTAACATGATCTTTGGAGGATACCAAGATTAAATCAAGCCAAGAAGGAGCACAATTAGGGAAAAAGTGAGTAGCGGCAGACGGGAGTAAGTGCAGATTGGAACTATTAATAATACCAGACAAGCGTTTGGCTCGCACATCACCTTTAAGCAGACACGTGTTAAAATCACCCATTATGATAGAATGGTCAAAAGTAGGTACAAACTGTTCTAGAAGAGTTTCAAAGGAAGGAAAATAATTAACATGTAAAGAAGGACTATAGTATACGCCGAGAAGCAATTTACGTTGACCAAACAATACTTCAATGAAAATATGCTCAGCGGTTCCTGAGTAAGAAGACGGTGATTTGTCCAAGATAGTAAAGGGAATATGGCTACGAAGATATATAGCCACTCCCCCACCACCTTTGCCAGTGCGATCGTTACGAATCAAGTGGAAACCTGGAATAGAATAGGATGTAGAAGGCAAGCAAGGTTTAAGGAACGTTTCAGATACAAGGATAGCATGGATGTTATTGTTATTATCAAAAGTTGAAAGAAGATCGGAATAGTGTGACGGTATACTTTGAGCATTAATATGAATGACATTAAAGTTTTTGGAAAAGGGAGATAAAGCCGAGTCAAGGAAGGAGCATAGCGGTAATGATGCGCTGTGGAAACTGTTATCAGAAGAGCCAGAAGCCGAAAAAAAGTCGTTGTGATTGTCGAAACTGTCAGATATATCACTATTAGCCATAACAATATGAAAAAAAAAAAAAAATATATATATATTATATTTATTATATTTCTGTCGGATTCTTTCAAAAAGGTGGACTGGATGAGATCGCTTTTAGTGATAAGGTCGCCTTTTGCTTTTATATTATGTTTTTTTTTTCCTTCGACTTTTCTTTTGTTTCAATATGCAATAAAGTTGTTTTAATAAATAAATACCTAAATAAATTATGTTCATGTTAGATTTCAATTCTACCTCTAAGGCTCATAAGATACAACCCGATGACAGACCAATGGGCAGTTCATTATTTAGCCATTGCCTCTCGTCGTCCACATCATCCAATCGCATTCTCTCGGCTAGGCACAAGCCTTCTATCTAATAATATACAATAAATATGACGCTTTGACCGACAACACTGCGCTAATACGGGATGGCAGTGCAAGTATAACTCAAAATACACTTAAAGAGGCTGATAAAACTAATTAAATGCAGTTTCCGTCAGGTGTTCGGAGGCAGAACAACTCGAAACATTAAGGTAACATTTAAAAGCACAGCCTCAACTAGTAAGACGAGTCGATAAAAAGTGACGACTGGACGAGGCCGACGTTGCTCCACCGAGTTGTCCGGAATCAAAAGCTGGTTTTGATAAGCAACTTTGTAGGTACAACTAGATGCTCACTATACTCAAAGAGTCGACACACTTTAAAAAATCTTCACATAAAGTATGAGCTAGCGCCAACTAATTAAACAGTCACTCAGTAAATCAATCAAACAGTAATAAAATTTATTCCAGTAATCGTTTAAAAGGCACTTTTTATGCGACAATTACTAACATAGCTATGTTAGGGTTCCAAACGCGCCCTGCTCTAAGAAGTCTACAACAAACTTGGGCGGGTAAAATGTGACGACTTGACGAGAGGTTGAATTCCGGCTAAGATGGTTTCAATAAGCAACTTTGTGCATTAAGACGTGTTAGTAAAAATGTACAAAAAAAAACACAACTTGCTAATTCTTTAGACAAATAAAGTCCTATAGTAAAACCTAAAAGTAACCTTACTTGGTTTAATACTTAATTTGGATATTTTTAAAAGGTTGAGTAAAAACACTAAATATTGGTAAGAGTAAGTGGTAAGATCGAGCAAATAGCACCATAAAAACAAGTTAATTTTATATTTTGAAATTTTTACTGCTGTTACAGATTATATGTTTTTCACTTGCTTGGAAAATTCCTACAATGTACGTAACAGTACGGTTTGTATTATTCAGCTCGCTAACCGACACATGATCACGGATTTTTGCACCTTTTTTGAAATTAAAAGTAGATTATATTAAGGAACGTTGCAGAACACAAACTATAGTAATTCCAAATCAGTCATCAACAGTTTTCAACTATTTTTTACCTTAGACACAAACTAACCACAACCAATTTAACTTGATACTAATATTAGTGTATAATGTATGTCGAAAAAGTCCGAAATTAATATAAGAAAATCAATTCGTTAAATATTTAGTAATTTACTTTTGTCGTCCTATAAATCTTTATAAATATATTGATTTAATATGTAGGCTCCGATACGACAAGAGTCAGTCCGGTCAGTGAAAAAGATAATCTAAATGAAGCTGATGTTATCATCGAAGAAGCATGCTTAGTCGCAGATCCAGACACGTTCCAGTAATGTTTCTCACAGTTGGTAACCGGTGGTGAGTGGCGATCATCTCCATACAGCAATAGCGATTACTATTAGAAGTCACTTAAACGCTCACCCTCCTATAAGGGACAATCCAAACCATGCAGTGACGGTGATGATAATGCAACTGTAGCACTCAAATGAAAACGATCTTTTGACAACGTGTTACTACATCGAGCAGGTGAGACAATTCATCATCATCATCATGATCAACCCATTAACCAGCTCACTACAGAGCACGGGTCTCCTCGCAAT
This sequence comes from Lasiommata megera, assembly GCA_928268935.1. Classification (NCBI taxonomy): domain Eukaryota; kingdom Metazoa; phylum Arthropoda; class Insecta; order Lepidoptera; family Nymphalidae; genus Lasiommata; species Lasiommata megera. The sequence goes on along the minus strand of OV743329.1, from coordinate 5,920,766 downwards.
ATGAGAAGGGTTTGGCCATAGTCCACCACGCTGGCCATGTGCGGATTGGCAGACTTCACACGCCTTTGAGAACATTATGGAAAACTCTCAGACATGCAGGTTTCCTCACGATGTTTTCCTTCACCGTTGAAGCAAGTGATATTTTAATTGCTTAAAAACGTACATAACTCAGAAAAGTTAGAGGTGCGTGCCCGGATTAAAACCGCCGACCTCTGATTAGGAGGCTGACGCCCTAACCACTAGGCTATCACCGCTTCAATCACGTTAAATTCCAAGTTTACCACTGCACCATGTAAGGCCGTAACATTTTAATATGTTCAGATTATACTCACGTTTCAAATTACTAAGTGATCAAAGACTCTCTCGTCTTTGTCATTAATTTCGTAGCGACATCAAATAAGAATTACTTTACCCATATATATTACAGCGATATTATATTTCGTCAAAGGCTCCCGGGAAATCGGTCAACCCAAGATAATTGCGTCCCTAGATTGCAGATTAGGGATAGGGAACACAAGATTTTCTTTTTTCCTTTTATCCCCCGGCGAAAACAACTCCTACGGGAACTTTTAAAACCCACGCTGGTGAAGTCACGTACCTACATCAGACAGTTTTCCAAAATTTCAGGCTCAGTAGACTTGGTAATCGGGTACAGGAAATATACGGAATCGTAAGCAGGTAACTTTTAACCGTATCCAGTGGGTCAGGTTAATTATAAATTCTATATCATGCATTTATTATTTAATTTATCCCATAAATCGTCGCCTGCATTTCTTCAACTTCCTCTGGAGGTTCCTATTATGGACAAACTGTTTCAACTTATTTCATCTATTAGATTCAGCTAACCCACAGGCGGCCCAGCTTACGTCATTTTCAATATTTCTAATTAACCAGTTGCCTCAAACTGTCAGTTCAGTTGTTGACCACTTTGACGACCGAGTGCACGTTACGTAATGATAATGAAACATCATGGGGCACGTGTGTTTGGAATTTTCCCATAAAAAATCTATTAGAGCCATTGGCAAGGTTATCGTTTTAGAAATCGATTCCAGAGTCTGCAGAATTGGTACATTGATGTATATGATGTTACCGATACTGCTCTTGCATATTTAAAATGAATGGGATGAAGATAAATTACTTTTATTAAGCTTCGCACGACGATCTACGTAAGCTAGCGAGTCGGACCTTTCGTTAATTTCTAATGTTTTTGGCTTCTGTAGGCTTAGTAATAAGGTTTCGCTAGCCCTCTTTGATTAAGAAACCCTAATAAAGTTGGAAAATTTAAAAAATCTGCTGTCCATTGTTACTAGGTGGCGTAACGCCTAGATTTATATCTAATATTATTATCTTAGTTGTCTGTTATTTTAAACATACTTTACACAATCATTTGTATTTCAGCCCCGAGCAATCTGTCTTGGATTGGGTAACCGTAAGCTATGTTTCCTGAATAAATTAATTTCCAGCGAACCGCCTCGTGATTCAACAATACAGATGTACCCCACAGCTCCACGTGCTTCGCAACGTGAACACTTCCCCAGGCCGCCGGTATCACGTTATCACGTTTATTGATATCAACGCCGCAGCGCTGACTAGCGACTGGTTATTACACGTGATGTTGTTGAATCCACATTCTAATATCGTTGTTGCTAAATATAACACATTTTAGGAGTTGTAGGGTTGCAAGCCACCTCCTCCGCATGCGCATTTTTTTATTATGAAGTCTACAAGCTTGAAAGTTTTGAAAATCGGTTTCTTTTAGGCCGTAAGTATAAGGTTAGAATTGTTTTTCAACCAAATCTACCCCGCAGAGTTTAAAATAGGGGCTTAAGTTTGTATGAAAGTCCTATGTTTTTCAATTTAGAGACACGAAAATCGGCAATTTGACATTTGCCTGTAGCTTACTTTCTGAAGCAGGGCATTGGGCTCACGGGAAACCTCAATATGACGAGAAATCAGCCATTCTACGCAGAAGAAGTCGAAGCTGTATTTTAGATAATATTATCTAAAATACAGCTTCTTTCTTCATTGCGGACTAGGTATTTTTTGTCACATTATAACACGCTTTTATTAGCTTTTTATGTAGGAAACAAAATCCTTGAACGTGATTTTAACCGTCCTTCAACCGTCGGATTAATTTGAAACTTTGCACACATTTCAAGGATCGATGACAATGCATATTTTAGTTTATCTAAAAATACTGTTTTATGTATTTTTAACTGTTGTTTTTAATAAAATTCACGTGAAACGTGAATTAAAAATTCGACGTTAAAATTTAAAACTCTAATACGAACTTGTGCAGATTTAGTATTTCATTTAGACGTATATTATGTTACGTATGATTCCTTTTTAGCGTTCTTATTTGTCTCGTAAGACCTCAACTGATATGTTTATTCTATGTAATGAAAAAACGGCCAATTGTTTCAAATCTATACCTAAATGTATAAATATATATGTACGTATACATTTGAATAATAATAATGTTTGCTGATCGCAATCCTTTACTCTGTAATAGTGTTAACGGCTAAAATAATGTTGGGGACAAAATATAAATTATGAATCTGATAATATGATCTGTTAATCGTTATTACGAGTATGGAAAATATTGCGTGTTAAAATACAGAATTTTATGTAGTAAAATTGCCAAAAAAATGCTTTATTTTGGAAAGGTTTTGTCTAGTAGGAGGCTTTGGTCGTGGCTAGTTACCATCTTACCTACAAAGACGTATCGACAAGCTATTTTGGCGTTCCAGCACGATGTTGCGTAGAAACTAATTCGGAGTTTGGCTTTATCTTACCCTTAGCTGGATAGCCCGCTACCCATCTTAGACGGCATCATCGCTTAACATTACGTGTGAGTGCCCTCAAGGGCTAAGTTGTCCTTTTTTATATGTAAATATATATATTGGAAATAATGGTAATAACTAACTAACTGTATTTAAACAGAATATATAACGATACAATGCGGGAAGCTTCCTTTTTCACGAGAGAGATGGTTTTAGACCATATATCTACCAGGCTGCTTCAAAACGGGCTGTCGGGTTTTATTGCTTGGTAGATGATAAATTTATTTTCATCAATTTCTAATTAAATACCAACACATTCATAGGTCGACTCAATCTAGATTTCAAGACACTTAACTGTAGAAATTTAATTAAATACCTATATATAGTGACACGAAATTGTACCTAATTTACCAATAAGTGTCTAGGAATTTAATAAAATAATGTAATTAATAAATAAAATAATAAACTTGGTACTTATAAATACTGGATACAATTTGCAATTATCGTTTCCGCATTTATACATATATACCTACTTTGAATTTAATTGCGTCAAGCCCAGAGCTTGTAGATATCGAGATTTCTAGGAAAACAAAGTTGTGGGTAAAGACATTACACGACGATTTTCAACCAAAAAAAATAAGCAACCAAACTTCCACTTGATATTGTATTTCCTAATGGTTGCAATTTCATACATATTATTTGTTGATATTTTTAACAATTTTATTTTAATAATTTCGATATTTTTAGTTTTTATTTAGTTGATATTTGTTTTTGCATAGAGAATCAATTTAATGCTTCCGTAACTGAATTGAAGACGTTTTTTTTCATAACATTGCCGCCTGAACCCATCCTCATAGTCGGTGACTTTTCGGCATCATACCGGAACGCTTAATCGCTTGGCCAATTGAGTGGTAACTAACTGCGGCCGAAGCCTCCCAAAAGAGCAGAATCGAGCCGGGAATCGATCCCCCAAAACCTCCCACTTTAAAACACGGCAGCGCAAACACTGCGCCGCGGAGGTCGTCCAAACAACTTCTTCTTCTTTGGCCTCGCCTTATCCCGTTACGCGGGGTCGGCTTTTTTATCATTCGGCGCCACGTCGATCTCACTTTAGTATCCTCATCATTGAGGCCGAGGCATTTCATGTCCTTTTGGACATTCGTCAACCATGTAGTTGGGGGTCTTCCCCTTCCCCTTTTCGCTGCAGCCATGGAAAGGCACTTTTTCACTACGTAATCGTCGTATAGGTCGTCCAAACAGTTTTATATTATAGACAGAATCTAAAATTTCATCATCATTATCATCATGAACAACCCATTGCCGGCTCACTACAGAGCACGGGTCTCCTCTCAATATGAGAAGGGTTTGGCCATAGTCCACCACGCTGGCCATATGCGGATTGGCAGACTTCACACGCCTTTGAGAACATTATGGAGAACTCTCAGGCGTGCAGGTTTCCTCACGATGTTTTCCTTCACCGTTGAAGCAAGTGATATATTATAATTTTTTTAAGCTCACATAACTCCGAAAAGTTAGAGGTGCGTGCCCGGATTCGAACCGCCGACCTCTGATTAGGAGGCTGACGTCCTAACCACTAGGCTATCACCGCTTCAAGTCAAATTTCACATGTCAATACGGAAAGCGTTCTATTGTCAGTGTTGATTTCGCACTGACAATGAACATTTCGCAAAAAACGCACACAATAATTGTAAAAATGTGAGAGAGCAAAGCGAAGGTGCAATTTGCGAAACAAAACATTATGTCGAAACGCATATCCGACACAACGTTGGTAATAAGAAAATGTCCCTACACACGGAACCAACATCCACGTCTACTGTCATTTTAGACACGAGCATGTTCAAGGGCATAATGATTTATCACCATCAGTTGAGTTAAGACTAGTGTATGGCTTTATATGGAAAACGCAGTCGGGGCAAGGGTGGCGTAATAAGGTTGGATAAGATTCATTTTAGATTTAAAGAAACTTTTCGATAGATGGCGCCAATAGTATTTTTTAACGCTATTTAAGTGTAAATTGATATTGTATATAGACACAGTCATATATAGACACGTCAGTTCAAAAATCCATTTGAACAGTTCAATATAAACCTTTATCTAAGCGAAGTAGCAACCATCAGCTAGCAATGTAGTATAATATATATTGCAATGTTGATTGTGATAACAAAAAACCCGGCTAAGTTTGTTGTGGGCATTTTGTCATACCTGGGCGCGATTGGAACACTCTTAGCTTTAGTTTTAAGTTGGAGAGAGTAGATATCATCATCACTTCACGAAGAAAAATAATTGACAATGTGATATATATGAGCGATTCATACATACCTTTAAACGGTTTACATGAATGAAGCTATTTTCATTTTGATTTTCGACTTTGAATTCGTCTCATATAGGCGGTAACAGTATTTACTTATACTTGTAATAGTTACTAAAAATATTTAAATAAATTTGTGATTTATAAGAAAGTTAGATCAAAGAAATTAAAACCAAACCATAAAAAATTACCGCTCATACAATGTTGCGAAAAAAAAATTATTCGATCAGCTGTTACAAAAAAAAAGCATATTTTTTTTATTCTATATCGGTAGTTTTGTCGGTTATTATCGGTAGTAATTAAGAACGGGTTGATACAGAAAATTTTGCCGTACCCATTACAAACATATGAAATGTAATCGGCAGTTTGAACTCTACCCTGTATGTAGTGCCCAATAAAAAACGTTATAATTGTGAGGGCTAGTTGAGAATAAGACCTCTACAATGGAAACACGAAAAAATAAACAATGTTACACAGATAATAGATACGTTTCCTGAATTATAAAAACTGATTGAATAGTAGTTTACGGAAATCATCGGTGGTTAGTTAGTTCACGATTCGCGAATAACTTAAGTACGGTAAATTAAATACAATACTTTTAAGAATAACAGTATGTATTATTAAAGAACATTATCGGTATAAAAGGCTGTTATAGCCTCATAATAAAGTTTGCCTGTAAAAGATTCTCGGCAGCAATAAGACCGCCTAATCATATATAAAAAATTTCACATTTTTGGGTTTTTAGCTGTTTGTACATTCTATTTATCGATTATTTAAAAGCCCTGTATTTTCGGGTATTTATTTAATTATATACGTTAAATTATATTTAAGTATTCAATTTTAATTCAAATTTTACCTGTTGACTTCAGGTAAGCGAGTGTGTGCTACAGAATGACTCCTTTCTTACCTGAAAATGAAAGGAAGAAAATTGTTTCAAAAATGTACTTAACTCATCGACAATACTATACAAAAAACAAAAAAAACAACATTACAGCACTTATATTATATACTAGTTTCAGCGGCTTTGCTCGCATTGAAGCCATCAAATAAGTATCAGAGATCATCACAGTAGAAATGAATTAATAAGATAACTATATTATAACAAACCATTTCTTATCATTCGTATTTTTTATTTAAAATATCCTATGTCACTTCCTCAAAGAATATGTGTACAAAAGTTACTCAACCGATCATGTACTCAACCGATCTAGTTGAGTACTTTTTGAGAGTGACTGTTGCATTTTAAAGTCGGAGGTCCTAGGTTCGATTCCCGGCTCAAGTCTGGTCTGGTGGGAGGCTTCGGCCGTGGCTGGTTACCACCCTACCGACAAAGACGTGTCGCCAAGCGTTTTAGCGTTCCGGCACGATGTCGTGTTGTAACCAATAAGGAGTATGAATGTACCCATACCCCCTACAGAATAGCCCGCTACCATCTTAGACCGCATCATCACTTACCATCAGATGAGATGCAGTCAAGGGCTAACTTGTGGTGAATATAAAAAAAAAAGTGTAACAAACATCCCTACATTCACATTTATAATATTAGTGAAGGATATTCTATACATATATTGAGATTGTTTTTCTAGTATCGCTTCCGCACAAGTTGTTAAGAGCGGGTCTGTTTCCAAGGGCCAGTTAAAAGTTAGCAAATAACCGTTAAGTTATCAAGAGCGAGCATAACTTGTATGCAGCCCGTAATTCCCATTATAGTAATGGACGTTGAAAACATTGCACCCCACTTCGCTACACTGAACGGAGGCACTCAAGGCAATTTGCGAGGTCGGTTAAAATGGTATTATGCAACTGGTTTAACTTTGTATATAACGGGCTAACGAACTGGCGGTTCACCTGCGGTCAAGTGATTATCGTCGCCCCTGCACAATGAACATGTTAATTTCAAGATGAACATCATCAGAGGAAGCAATTATTTTCGAGGAATTTCATCATCATCATCATGAACAACCCATTACCGGCTCACTACAGAGCACGGGTCTCCTCTCAATATGAGAAGGGTTTGGCCATAGTCCACCACGCTGGCCATGTACGGATTGGCAGACTTCACATGCCTTTGAGAACATTATGGAGAACTTTCAGGCGTGCAGGTTTCCTTCACCGTTGAAGCAAGTGATATTTGAATTGTTTAAAAACGCACATAACTCCGAAAAGTTAGAGGTGCGTGCCCGGATTCGAACCGCCGACCTCTGATTAGGAGGCTGACGCCCTAACCACTAGGCTATCACCGCTTTAACGAGGAATTTATTTTTTCCTAATATCATAGTTTTGAGTTAACCCCCATAAGTGTTCGTTAGTCTCGCTAAAACTCGAGAACGGCTGAACGGATTTATCTTATCTTGGTCTTGAAATATCCGTGGAGGTCTAGGGAAGGTTTAAAAAGTGAGAAAAATTCGAATAATTGCCGGGAAAACCCTAAAAAAACCAAAAACTTGTTTTTTTTTTAATTTTTCACATAAATTTTGAGGTTATGTTAAAAAAGTGTAAATACAAAAGTTTTAGATCGTTTTATACCTACAACTTTGCCATTTAAATTTTTCCCATAGGACTTTTAGTTTTTCCGGAAATCGAGAAAAACCGTTTTTACCCTTAAAAACTCACCTCCAACCCCTTCCCGTCCTCAGATCGCCCGTAAATTATTTTTCCTTTCATTTTTATAATATTCCCCTCCTTTTCTAATGGGTTGCATACTACTATTATTTTTTTTCGCTTTTTATTATTTCTAAAGGCTTCTTGAGAGACACCCTTGACTACCTGCTTAATCACGTTATCTTGTTAAATAGCTAATAAAGTTTTAAATTAATAATTAACTATCACTTTCGCTCTCAATTATGACGTCAAGTTCGGCAACTCCTAATCTATGGTATTTTTTCCTACTTTAGCCGCTAATGAGTTCGGCCGTTGTCACTTACCTAACTAGACATCAGGCAAGTTGGGTATTATAAATACTTGAATTGTAACTATCCGGAAATCCAACTCAGGACCTCCGAATAATAATAATAATAAATAACAATGTCACAGAGGTGATAAAGTTATTCTCCGGTCCGTTAAAACGGTATTTATGAAACTGATTAATTTACTGTTGCATAAAACTGGCATTGGTGACAAAAACAATAAAAAGAACTCTATACAAAAATCTGAAGTTTATCGCAGTGCAGCGGTATTATAATTTTGGTGATAATTCATAAAAATAACCAGTTTTATTATTCTAGTTATGCAAGGAAAACAATCCTTAATTTGCAGCGTTTCATTGGATTAAAATGTTGAATGTAGATTTACTTTTGTAATAAAACAAACACTGTGCAAATTACATTACTATACACGTATGTTTTCTATCGTCTTTATAATAGTAAATATTCTCAATGGTTGCTAGAACTAATACCACCTTCTCCTGTTATATATATAATTTTGTCTCACCACCTGGGTGGATGGTATTCGAGCATCTTCGACCATCCATTATACCAGTACAGTTACCATACCATTTGTTTGTTACTATCTTAGATTTTTTTTCGAATATCACTAAGGTCATACTAAATTAAAACCTACTTACCTAGTTCATCTTGGAGATGTCTCTCAAAGTTTTTATAAAACGCAAAAATCCTATTACGATATTAAGGATAACATAAAGTATAACAAAGTTTGGGTGTGAATTGCTTTAACTTCATAGCTAATTATAATTTTTTATCAAGACTATGTGATGCTGATAACTAAGAAAAACCCCGCTTAAGATTGTAGTGGTCTCCTTAGACTTGGGCGCGTTTGGAACCCTCCTAGCTTTAGTACTTCACATATTTAAATAATGAAAAATATATCATTTTATTAAAACGTTTCATAGATAATAAACCTGTAATAGGTTTACAAGAATAAAGTTTTCATAATTATTTTTATTTTTAACGTATCTACCAAATGTTTACAATCAAAATTGTCCCCACTTCCGCAGCTAGCACAAGATTGAAAATAGAGTACGGAAATTGAGACTCTTATCTGAAAACACAGGGTTCATTTTACTTTGATCTTATAGCGTTTTGATACTCGAAAGCTACTCCACGCTTACAAGTGCAATGTTAAACAGACATTTTTAACCACGCATGTGCCAATTAGGGAACGAGCTTGCATCTACGTTGTTTTCATTTAGTTTTTTGTGAAGGGTTAACTATGGGTATTAAATAATCTCTCAAAAATCGTCAAAACATTATTCCGGTGCTGTAGTTTTTATTGGGCAGCGTGAAAAACATACCAATAGATTTCGATTATTTAAAGAGGGTGATTGGACGATGAAAGTTAAGGGAATTTGAACTAACTGTTTAATTTGTTGGCACCCAAAAGATAAGAACTCCAGTAGTGAATTATTATACGAGGGTGTGCATTTTAGGAGTTGAGAGTGAGCGAGAAAATAGGGAAACATTTACGATACTTGTACTCCTTCTGCACCCCAACGCGCCTATTCACAAGACTCGTGTCTTGGATGGCAATTTTGTGATACAGTCCTGATCTAGCTCTCCCAGCTTACCTATGTATTTCAAAACTTCAAAAAGAGAAGTATGTAATTTTGTCGTATTTTTTTGGATAATGACAATTTTTTTTTGCCGGTTTTAAATAACATAATTGAAAGATCCGATAAATGTATCCGATAAATTTGGTGTTTTATTTCCTCCTTCTTACAACCACTCTGCGAACTTAAAAACGTTCCCTCGTGACTCCAAGTTCACAAAACTAAAGTATAGTCAGTTGGTTTAGTTTCTTACCATACAAAATAGTATAATCGAATCGATTTTATTGAACACGTCGCGTTGCGGAGGTTTCCTCCGTCTACCACCATTCAGTACATCACCTACTTTAAAATTCTAAACAGTACAAATAGCGAGAAGCATAAATAAACTAGAATGGTATACGCTCACTAGTACCAAATGGAGAATGTATTTACACAGTACATGAAAGCGCACTATAACGTGCAAGTCCAACACATCTATGCCCATTTATTTAACTCAGAAACGAGAATTTATACTAAGCATATTTGCCAAGACAATATTTTCCTACAGTGGTCCTTTTGTTTTTCAGAGTTTTGAGACAAAGAAAAGTCACTCGAAAGGTGAGTAACCTTCCGAGAAAATAGGACAACTCCCGAGCTTAGCAATTAATTCACTCATGGCGAAGTTTCTTGAACAGTCGTAAATATTCCTTTTAAATGGACGAGATGTTATTTTGTGGGAAAAAATGGTTAAAAAACTCGATTGTTTAAGGGTAATGTAATAAAACGACACTTGCTGGCTCGAGACTGATTTATTATGAAACTACCTGCATGATATACTACATCTTCCCCCTTATCAAATAAAATAAAATGAAATTGTGCCATTACATTTCATTCATATTATAAGTTTACCTTTACATTTACAATAATAAAAAAAAAACAGAAAAAAGAAACAGTAAGACATTATATTTTTTAGAACGCTTTCTTTGACAAATTAATATACAAAGTTAGTATTACCATTACTATTAATATACAAGTTTAGTATATAATAGTAGTAAATCGTTGTAACAGCAAATACAATCCGAAACGTAATATATTCTAGTTCTAATTCCATTTTCCCTTCTACTTCTTTACAATGCATTATTTTTAGCGATTAATCGGGCCTGTCTTCGTGTAACAGGCGCAGAAGGCAAAGTACTCTTAAAAGATGAACCATTTCTTAAATGAACGATGCCTTCTGTAGACCTCGTACCCGCAGATTGAGTGTCTGTAGCCGCTCCGGATTGAACCGTACCGCTTGCACTAGCACCAGCTGCGTCGATGTTTGTAAACCGGCCTTGAGATTCTCCCATTTGCCTACGTACTAAATGTCGCCTGTTGCGCCGGTATTTACGCCCGTTTTGGTCTACTACCACATACGACCTAGGTTCGACAGCTTGTCGAACCACTTTAGCGCTCTTCCGCTCTTTTCCATCCACAATCACCACTCTATTGTTAACACCAAGCGGTGGCAGGTTTCTTGCAGACCTATCATAATATTCTTTTTGAGTTTGTTGTTGCTCCAATATGGCATCGTAATTCTTTTTACGATCAACCGATTCACCTAACAGTTTCCTATATATAGGCAACCGCGTGTTTAATTTCCTACCCATAAGAATCTGCGCAGGCGAGTCAATATTTTCTCGCGGTGTAGTTCTAAAATTTAACAACCCTATATAATAATCCTTACCAGAGTCAAAACATTTCTTCAGCATATTTTTAATCGTACGCACACTTCGCTCACTTTTACCATTACTTTGGGCATATAACGGTGACGATGTCACGTGTGTAATATCCCAAGCAGTCAGAAAGGCTTTAAATTCACTCGAACAGTAGACTGAAGCGTTATCTGTTATTAATTCATTTGGAATTCCGTGTCTGGCAAACTGTTCTTTCATAGCCTTTATCAAAGATTTACTGTTAACAGAGTTTAACTCGTTAACTTCAACAAAATTTGAGAAATAATCGACTAAAATGAGAAAATATTTTTTTCTATACTCGAATATATCAGAGCCTACTTTGAGCCACGGCACGTCGGGAATAGCGTGCGGCATTAAGGGCTCCCGGCGCGGCGCCGGCGCGTGCAGCTCACACGTCGCGCACTCGCGCACAGTGCGTTCGATGTCGCGCGACATGCCCACCCAGAACATTAGTTGTCGCGCACGCCGCTTGCACTTCTCGATGCCTAGATGCCCCTCATGGATTCTCTCTAGCATATCTCTTCGTAGGGCTACCGGAATATAAAGCAAATAGTCTTTTAATATCAAGCTGTCTACATATTGTAGACTTTCACGATAGGGCCAGAATACCCTTAGATTCGCTTTCACTTCATATTTGTTTTTAGGCCAACCCTCTAATATATATTTTACCAAGTCTTGACTTTCTTCGTCTTTCGCCAAGTGCTCTTTAACTAAATTCAATTTTTCATCACTGAATCGCAAATTATTAATCGTAAAACAAGTCTGAGCCTCTAAATTTTCATTCAACTTTTCATACATACATTCAGATAATGGCGCTCGAGATAAAGTATCCGCGATATACATATATTTCCCCGGAGTATAAATAACCTTAAAATCATATTTTTGTACTCTAAGCAACATGCGCTGTAACCTAGCTGGAACAGAGGACAGAGGTTTTTTAATGATCGATTCAAGTGAGATTTATGATCACTCTGTACTGTCACATCTCGTCTGCCAAAGATATATTGATGAAATCGTTCGCACGCAAACACGATAGCTAACATTTCCTTCTCTATTTGTGCGTACCGTCGCTGCGTGTCGTTGAGCGTGAGCGACGCGAACTCGACCGGGCGGCCCGCCTGCAGCAGAACCGCGCCCAGCGCCTCCGAGCTCGCGTCCACAGACAGCACCACCGGCAGCTCCGTGCTGTACAACGCCAGCACCGGCGCTGAGGCTATTTTGCTTTTTAATAAATTTACTGCCTCCGAATGCACAGAATCCCAGATCCATTCAGCATTTTTTTTTAAAAGATTCCTAAGAGCAGCCACCGACTGTGAATAATTAGGTACAAACTTTGAAAGGTAATTAATCATACCTAAAAACCGCTCTAATGATTTCCTATCAACAGGTTCGGGCATTTCTAAAATAGCTTTTACTTTATTGACATCTGGTCTCATACCGCGTTTATCGAAAATATGTCCTAAATACGTTATCTCATTAACCCCAAATTTACACTTATCCTTATTAAATCTTATACCTATTTCCCGTGCCCTCTCGAGTAATCGCTTTAAGCGCAAATCGTGCTCTTTCAGAGTTTTACCCCAGACCACAATATCATCTATAAAGGAGTCGACCCCTTCCAGGTCCTCCAGATGCTGGCGCACTCTCGAGTGAAATATTTCTGGCGCACAACTTATTCCATACGGTAAACGAAGGAACTGGTATCTACCGAATGGCGTACTAAAGGTGCACAAGTCAGCGCTGGCGTCGTCCAGCTGAAGCATCCAGAACCCGCAGCGAGCATCGAGCACGCTAAAGCAGCATGCCCCGCGCAGCCTTGCCGCCAGATCGGTCACCGTGGGCAACGTGAAGTGCGCCCGCCTGATCGCACAGTTTAGCGGTCGCGGGTCTAAGCATACGCGAATATCCCCATTCCTTTTAGCTGTTAATACAATAGCATTGACCCATTCAGTTGGATGCTGGACTTTGCGAATAACCTCCAACCGCTCCATACGTTGTAGCTCACTATACAGTTTATCTCGCAACCCTAGCGGAATTTTGCGTGTTGGGCAAATACTAGGTTGCACTGATTTATCTACAACTATTCTATGTATACCTGGTAATTTTCCTAAGCCCGAGAATAAATCTGAAAAGCTTTCATCAATATTTAGTGTATCTACCCTTTGTATCAATCCTAGCTCCATACAGGCACTCAATCCCAGTATATTTTGACATTTCATATTACACACTACAAATTTTAGGTTATACTCCACTTGTTTATATCTTACTAATAAATAACACTGGCCTATTATCGGAACAATGTTGCCCGTGTAAGAGTGTACTCGCCCACTGTAGGGTATTAACATTTTATAACCTAGACCTAGTTCTGCATAATCTAATTTTGACAAAATATTCAACGTTGACCCTGTATCTAATTTAAAAGATATCCGCTTACCCTTAACGTCCAATATTTCTGTCCATTCCTTAACCCTATCCTGACTCCTCTCATTGTTGCCGATCACATTAACATAGATTATATCATCATCGGAACTTTCTGACTCCGCGCACACACTTAAATTATGCACTCGCTTCGCAGCCAACCTGCACACCCGGGCGAAATGACCGCGCCCCCTACAGGCGTAGCAGGTGGCTTGTACTGCTGGACACCGCTGCACTTCACAATTATCACTACCGCAGCGCTGGCAAGCGCGGCCCCCCTGGCGCACGGCCCGCTGTTTCTCATCGCGCGGTTCGCGCCAGGGCCCGCGCCCGCGTCTCGCCAACGAAGCGTCGCCAAGCTCCCGGCTCCTACGGGGCTCCCGCCCTCTGCGCTCGGCCACTCCGTCCACTCGTACACTGGGGCTCACCTCTTCTATTTGCCGACTTTCATGTCTCGCCATCTCATCGGCCTCACATATTTGCACAGCCTTCGCAAGGTTTAAATCATCGGTCCTCAGAAGTCGATCCCGCACCACATTATTAGAGATACCGCATACGATACGATCTTTTATTAACTCATCGGTGAGATGCTCGAACTTACAATCTTGGCTGAGCAATCTCAGCGCGGTTACATATTTTCCAATTGACTCCCCGTCACTCTGGTTTCTAGTGAAAAATTTAAATCGTAGCATTGTTACGTTAGTTTTCTTAGTTCCAAAATGGGTATCGAATTTATTTTTTAAACACTTTAGGTCATCCACACTTTCCCCTTTACTGTACGTAAAGGTCGAAAAAATTTCATAACCCTCTGGACCGATTAGATTTACCAGTAAACTTGCTTGCACATCTGGAGTTTCCTTGATTGTTCCTGATGCCTTAAGAAATATTTCAAATCGTTTCCACCATTTTGTCCACGCTTCAGCCCGTGCGGCGGGACTGCCATCGATATTTAACTCCGGCGGAGGCCGCGCGTGCTCCATTGTTTTATTATTTTTTTCTTTGAAGATACACTATATATATTTACGACAACGAAACCACTCAAACAAGACTTAATGTGTTAAAATCTATTTAAAAACTTTCACCGCTGCCACCATGTAATAAAACGACACTTGCTGGCTCGAGACTGATTTATTATGAAACTACCTGCATGATATACTACAGGTAATCAAGTTTCAAGAAAAGCTGTGATAGCCTAGTGGTTAGGACATCCGCCTCCTAATCAGAGGTCGGGGGTCCGAGTCCGGGCACACAACACACCTCTAACTTTTCGGAGTTTTAAGTAATTAAAATATCACTTGCTTCAACGGTGAAGAAAAACATCGTGAGGAAACATGCATACCTGAGAGTTCTCTATGATGTTCTCAAAGGCGTGTGAAGTCTGCCAATCCGCACATGGCCAGCGTGGTGGACTATGGCCAAACCCTTCTCATATTGACAGGAGATCCGTGCTCTGTAGTGAGCCGGCAAAGGTTTGATCATGGTGAATCAAGTTTCAATTATAATCATTAGAAGTTGTATTATATAAAAATCAGTTGAGCCACGGCAATAGTCCTCACTATTTGGTCACTTTTTTTCACTGCGCTTCTTCACATTATTTCGAAGCGGTGAGTCAAATTGACACCACAACTGACAAGCACCATTCAAAAGTTTTTTTTTATACACTGCAAGTTAGCCCGTAACGCCAATCTCACCTGATGATAAGTGATGATGCAGACTAAGATGGTAGCGGGCTTACCTGTTATGGTTAACCAACGCTCCTCATTAATTTCCACGCGACAGCATTGAACGCCAAATCGCTTGGCGACACGTCTTTGTTATTGGGGTAACTAGCCACGGCCAAAGCCTCTTACTAGTCCAGAATCGCGCCAGGAATCGGGCCCAGGACCTCCAACTTTATAATGCGACATCGCACGCACTGCGCCACGGAGGTCGTCAAAATTTATTTATAGCTGTTTCATACCAGTTAGCATCATATCATAGTGATAAAACCATTCAAAATATTATAATAACAATGGGTAAGTAGTTAATTATGTACCTACACAGTACGTAATTATGAGTGTCGAGGTGCGAAATAACTCGCCGACAATTAACAACAGCGTTAATGACCTGTTTACTGCGGCAACTATGTAGGAAAGTCATACATTATATAATCTATTCTTATAATAAAACTGTAACTGATAGTTTACTGTAAATTGAAAAAAATACTAGGAGGAATTTACTTTGGAACTTATTTTAAAAATTTTACTAGGGGGATTTTACTAGCTATAATCGATAAAGATAATAAAAAATTTTTTTTTTTAATTTTAGCCATTTTTTTTTGCGTAATATGTATACGTAACGGATTTAAATGCAGTACACTAGTACTCTGTCTAATTTTCTAGGCTATTTTTATACGGATATGTATAAAAATAGCCGATAATAAACCTTTTCATCCATTTTATATCTCCAATGAATCAAACGATGTTATTACCTGTTCTTCCAGTTTCTCTTTTTTGCTCTTTATTATTGGGACTGTAAATTCCGTTGATACCCCAATCCGGCCAGAAACCAGCAAAATGTTATCACTTTCATTCAATAATAATAGATTAAGCCCACGAACACGCTTTGGTGCAGGGTGGTGAGCGTATGCTTTAACTTCTCAGCTTAAATATGCTGATGATGATGATATGAAACTTAAGGTCGTCTGTTTCGACAGCATGTGAGAAGTGTATTATAATCACATTCGCTCAATAAATATTGTTTAATGGATAAATTTAAATCTCGTATGTAGATCTTGACATTTTAACAAAACAAAAACTGTTAAATCATTATACAGAACATAAGATTTATGCACAAGTTAAAAACCATATCGTTAGATTTTGAATCAAGGCCTTAATATACTACCATCTCAATGCCATAAAACATAATCAAAATCATATAAATACATATGATACGCCTGCCAATATTTAAATAAGGAAAATCGTGTGTAATGGACAGGCTCAGTTCAAGGTAAAAAAATATTACTATTGGACAATTTTTCGACCATGGATTCCATGAAGACGAAGATCACAGTTCGGATCTTGAAGTTATCATATAACCATTAGTTTGATGCAAAATTCTACATCTTACTTGTAAACTAAGGTTAAACATGTATCAAACAACCAGCAGGTAGAGTTCAAGGTAACTAATTAAAAAAATATCATTATCATTGGACGCATTTTCATTATGACCCACAATACCCATCATATAGACGAATAACATTAACAGAGTAATAACACCAAAAGCCGCCTTCATACTACTAGACCTTGAACTTATCAAATAAGCTAGAACTAGCAAGAGAGCTAAACGAAAAATGCTAGCAAGTGCTTGAAAAAAATTAAGAGCTTCAAACATGTCTCCTCTGCATGATCAATTAATATTAGAAAATCTGCTAATTCATTCGTAGTAGCAAGCATTCGTGTAAAATCAAAATACATGTTTACCGTGCAGGTAGAGTTCAAAGTATATTAAAAAAAAAAACATCGCACATACTTCTATAATACAACACAAAAGTTTCCATAGCGCGAATATAATAGTATTAACCGTGTAATCACAACAGAAGCCGCAAACATTGTTTCGGGCCTTGAACTTATTTAATCACATTCATTAGTATTAGTTGGCAGGTATTATTTTAAAAGGTGCTTGATAAGACTACTTACTTGAGAAGACTAACAATAAAGATATGTTGTTATAATAACAATGCTCTTCTTGTACCTCTTTGAGCAATAAAAGAGCAGAGATGTGCCAGCAATTTATTACAAAATAAAATTGACAAAATTAAAATTAATATTATCGCCATTATACCGAATGAATCGAGTTAGTTTGGAATGAAATCCTAAAATTAAAAAATCTCACCCAATAGACTATTTAGTTTCCAACCTTGTATAAGATTTACACTTAGCTCAGTGATAACCTGCATGTAAAAAAAAAAATATGCAGCGAAAACTTGTATTTTATAAGAGAAATAAAATCTTTATTTTATGAAAAGCCTTCTCAGAAACGGCTCCACCAGCTCTCCAGCTACATTGGATACATCACCCACGGCCATCGGTCCATCGTTTCGCTGCGTCATCGGCCAATATACGAGTACAAAAACTGAACCCTGACTGAACGTTTTCGATGACTCAGATACCATGCCGTTAAAACGTAACGATGAAGTTAAACCCGACTGTTACTTATTAGGCCCGCTAAGGGTAGAGTCCTGAAACTAATAGTGGGACATGGATATAATGGTACGTAAGCGGGCAGCCTGGAACACATGCGTGGTTTGATGTAGGAAGTTTATATGTGATTTCACCGATTATTACCTGCTTTAACTTGAAGGCTGCTGAGCGTAGATAATTGAAAGCATTAAGGGTGTGTGCAGATCATGTATGTCGAAGAATCGTGAAAGGTTGGGGCAGTAGTGGTCCAGAGTGGGGAATGCCAACCGGTAAGTGCGGTTTGGAACGGACTTCAACCCGAACAAATTTAAAGAGCTGTCTGGGAGCAAGAGGATGAGAAAAGCGCCAAGACGCGTTCTTTTTTAATTTAAGCCTTTTGTTCAGCATTTGAAGCGAATAGGCTGTTTGTTGATAGATTGCTTGATTGATTTAGGTAATGTTTATTTGATTTAATTTAATTGTACAACAATAATCCTTAGCTGACGAGTTCATTTGTTCATTAAAATTGAATCCTCCGTATGTAAACTGATAGCTTGTTGGACAGTTTTATGTAATTAAAACAATAAAAAAAAAAATTATAGCTTTATTTTCGAACATAGTGTTTATTTGTTTATCTCTCAAGCTGATTAATTCACGCCTGGGTTTGAAATTTACATTTGTATATTAATTAAATGTTAACCTGTTTACAGGACGTGAGAACTAATAAAAGCATCTCTTTAGTGTTTATGATACGATCCATTATCAACCCATTACCGGCTCACTACAGAGCGAGGGTCTCCTCTCAATATGAGTAGGGTTTGGCCATAGTCCACCACGCTGGCCATGTGCGGATTGGCAGACTTAACACGCCTTTGAGAACATTATGGAGAACTCTCATGCGTGCAGGTTTTTCTTCACGATGTTTTCCTTCACCGTGGAAGCAAGTGACACGATCAGTAAATAATAATTCTAAGTAAACTCGATCCTGAAATACAATATTGATATTAACTACTCACTGCGTTTCGCGTTTTCACCCGCGTAGTCCTCGATCCCGTAGGAAAACGGGGATAAAATAAAGCCTAAGTTACCCGTTGATAATGTAGCTTACCATTGGTAAAAGAATTTTCTGTTCGTCCGGAAATTACAAACGCATTCATACTCACAACTTTATCTCCTTATAATATTAGTATAGATTGATAGAAAAACGTAACAGACTTCCCTGTTATGTTAATCCTAATGATATAAGGTAGTTTTTTTTTTGGCAATAACTCCTATAAGGCAGATATCAAATTATTTGTCCTTGAGATGTTTCATCTTTTATCTCTGATGACGTTCATTAGTAAGCTAATGCGATATCTGGTCAACCCAATTAAAGCAAAGGTACTTAGAGCAAATTAATTTTTTTTTACCAATACTTAGTTAGCCTATTGTTTGCTTTCTCACTCATACTAATAAATAATATACATAATATAAATTAATTTATTAGTTTTAAACATGGATGCAGGGGGTAACAGATGTAGTTATAAGACATATGGTAACAAAACATGTTTCGCATTTACAGTCATTCAAAATATTTTCTATGATAGTGATTCTGGTAAGGCGTTTGGAATCATTTAAGCCAATATTTTTCTCAAATTTGTTATTGTTTGATAAACTTATTAGTGTGAATACTATTGTTAACGATTGTGTGAAATTATAACAAATTAGTCTTCTTTTTTATAACTTTATTATCTTGACAATAAACAGCTATGTATTTTTGAAATTAACTTCAATAATTATCAATTTGTCAAAAATCAACCGCGCTTGTACCACGTCCTTCCTAAAACGCCGCCGCTAGTTCCCGCTCTTTTTCTCCCTCACTTAGGCTCGAAAACCGAAGCCGTCTCCTCTTCAAAATGAGCACTCGTACGTCATTTGACATTTGAAATTGACAGTTTATATTCGTAATCACGATCAACCCATTACCGGCTCACTACAGAGCACGGGTCTCCTCTCAATATGAGAAGGGTTTGGCCATAGTCCACCACGCTGGCCATGTGCGGATTGGCAGACTTCAAACGCCCTTGAGAACATTATGGAGAACTCTCAGGCGTGCAGGTTTCCTCACGATGTTTTCCTTCACCGTTGAAGCAAGTGATATTTTAAATACTTAAAAACGCACATAACTTCGAAAAGTTAGAGGTTCGTGCCCGGATTCGAACCGCCGACCTCTGATTAAGAGGCTAACGCCCTAACCACTAGGCTATCACCGCTTCGTAATACAAACACCAAACTAATTGCACTATAATATGATCTCTAACACTATGTAGGTGGTTCAACGCGGTTTTTATTTGTTTACTGCGTAGGCAACAAAACCAACAACGTCAGCCGAAGCAATCGATTAGACGTCAAGACAATTACCGTTCTCCTTCAAGCGAAGAATGGAAATATACTCACTCACGTGTGCCGTATACAGTATACAGTGTACAGGCCTCAGTGGAGCCGATTGGATTTCAGAAAACGACAATTTCCGATCGCTCAGGAGCCGTTTTGCATAATAACCGGGTC
This sequence comes from Lasiommata megera, assembly GCA_928268935.1. Lineage (NCBI taxonomy): Eukaryota > Metazoa > Arthropoda > Insecta > Lepidoptera > Nymphalidae > Lasiommata > Lasiommata megera. The sequence continues at coordinate 5,900,310 of OV743329.1, read as the reverse complement.
AAGGCGTTGCTGCCTTTACTAGAGATGCGAATAGTGGTTATCGATTTGGCACCCACAATCTATGATCTTACGTTATCAGTGTATCATCTACTTAATATACTTACTGATATTATCGATATTGCTAAGCTGTTATCATTGCATTGAATTATTCCATGGGTCAGAAATCGTCCTATATATTTTTAGAGTTATTTTCTCCACGCTCCAAAACCATTTTTGATTCATTTGATTAAATCATTGATTACAAATAACCAATATCCCATATTCAATAACAAGCTTAGTTTCGTTTAAAACATTACTGTTATGAAACGGTGACAATAACTAATATATATCTACCTATATAGTAAAATATTTCATTGCGATAAAAACTTTTTGGATCCATGCATTTAACTTTTTGTATACTTACCGGGAAAATAAACAGTTAAAAAAACACGTAATAGAGACAGACTAAGTTGTTAACTCGTATACTTTGACCCATCTGTGATAAATACAATGTATTATAATTCACCGTAAGTATTCGATATGCGAAATGACACTGATCAATTATATGTACAGTAACAATTGACCCTGTGAAAAAGCGTTTACTATATACTCGTTAGTCTTAACCACCGCTGAAGAATTAAATTTTACCCAAAAACAGTTATTTTACGCCAACGACGACTGGAGCTAAGTAGGTAAATAAAAATGATCTTATTAAAAATCCTTTCTTTAATTTGACAGCGGTTTAACATGTGAGGACATTTCGTGTTTCGTTCGGCTAAAGGTCAAGGAGACGGGGCCCTTTGTTACGTCGAAAACGTACCGCCTCCTCCCACGTTTTCAAATATATGTGATTTAAGATTCGACGCAGCGTGCGCGCGCCTTTACACGCACATGCGTTCTTGACCGGACGACTTGACGCGTGGATATTGGAGGTCCATTTTAAACAGATCCCTCGAAACGGAAGAGAACTGTAGGTTGGAGGGTCGTGATAGGATGGTGGCGAACAGAGCTGCTTCAACCGGTTCCCATGTCCGGTCGAGGGAGGTTGAGATAAAGCGTGATTTAAAGCTTAAGCAAACTAAACGCGATCCCATCGCGCGTTACAAAATAATACGACAAATTTATACTATGGACGATGTTCTAGCATTAATATTGTAATAAAAGTAAGCAATCGTAATAAATATAGCGTTTTAAAACAAACGTTAGAATAATAGTTTATTTGAGGACCTCCGTGGCAGATCCGTCCGCTGTCTTATTATAAAGTTGGAGGTCCTGGGTTTGATCCCCGGCTCTGGTGGTAGGCTTCGGCCGTGGCTAGTTACCACCCTAACGACAAAGGCGTGTCGCCAAGCGATCACGCGGCTATCCTGCACAATGACGCGTAAAAAATAAATTAGGAGTGTGGGTTTACCATACCCCTAACAGGTTAGCCCGCTAGTCTTAGACTGCATCATCACTTACTATCAGTTGAGATTGGCTATAACGGCTAACTTGTAGTGTATTAAAAAAATGAGAAATATCATTTTTATGCTCGTGTGCAATTTGTAGCCAGTTTTGACTATGAAGATAACGGACCCAAAAAGAGAGCTAAGTCACTAGTGGGCCATAAAGTACAATATCTTCCAAGGGTTGAAACCATGATCAAATCAGAAATGATAAGATCCGTTGCAATACAAAAGAGTCACAGAGAACAAAAAGAGAACATTGGTATCCCAATAGTGGCGAACCCCTTGTAGAAAATGCAGTATTGTAAAACTAATTTTCTGACACCGCTTAAAGATGCAAACTACACAGGACTGCTGACTATAATTTATTATTGATTATGTGAGATGGTGATAAAAAAAAACAAACCCGGCTATGTTTGTGGTGGGTTTCTTCTTATACCTGGGCGCGATTTTAACTCTCTTAGCTTTAGTTTGAAGTTGGCGAGTGTAGTTGGTGTAGTTATCACCACACTTCACGAATAGAAATAATTAAAAATGTGATATATATTAATGATTCATAGATGCCTGTAATAGGTTTATATGAATAAAGCTATTTTTGCTTTGATTTGATTTGATTTAATGAATTTCGTCCGTTTTATTTATCAGGCATCTCCCTGGACAAAGTTGTTGGTATAAACTGACCCACCATTAGCAAACAACTATATTTAATAATTTAAATAAGGTTAAGACGATAATGAAAGCTAAAGTGATAATTGTACCGAAGAATACTTTTGTTGAGAATATACGTCACGACAGGAAAAAAATGGAACACACATATCATTAAATATCGCGTGAGCCCGCTTAATCAGTACCCCTCGTTCAGTATGGGTACAACCTAACATTCGTGAGAGAGAAGAAATAACGCTGTGTTCTTTAAATCGCTACAAATTGAGACATTCTCCAAAAGGAGCAATCCTTTTACGAGAACAATTACAGATCTGAGCGCCGTCTAGAATAAATTAACTACTTACATCGCCACTTCCAGATAATTCTGGTTGCTTTAACACTGCAACTTGAAGATATTGCATTGCGATACCATTATAATGTCGTGAGAAGAGATATATGTTGATATAGTGCTTGTCACGTCTGTTTCTTCTGAGCAGAATAATTACGAATATTTATTTATTATCTGAAGCGGTGATAGCCTAGTGGTTAGGGCGTCAGCCTCCTAATCAGAGGTCGGCGGTTCGAATCCGGGCACGCACCTCTAACTTTTCAAAGTTATGTGCGTTTTAAAAAATCAAATTATCACTTGCTTCAACGGTGAAGGAAAACATCGTGAGGAAACCTGCACGCCTGAGAGATCTCCATAATGTTCTCATACGTGTGTGAAGTCTGCCAATCCGCACATGGCCAGCATGGTGGACTATGGCCAAACTCTTCTCATATTGAGAGGAGACCTGTGCTCTGTAGTGAGCCGGTAATGGGTTGTTCATGATGATGATTTATTATCTAATAGTAGAAGATTTTGTGTTTTAGTATTACTTTATTTGTACAACGCAAAATTTAAAAACAAGAAAAAGAGAAACATAAAGACCTGCTTCTTTATGTTTCTCTTTTTCTTTAATACAAAAGGCGGCCTTATATCCTAACAGCGATCTCTGCTAACCTTAGAATCAGGCAATACAAGAAGAATATGAATTCTGGTTAGGCCACTATACTCACAAATATGCATACGAATGAAAACATACTAATATATAAACTGGATTATACGCATAATGATAAATATTAAATAATAATGTCATATAACAGCGCTTTTATTTACAGTGAGTGACTTGGACTGTCGAATGCTCCACATACGTACATTCCACAGTTCGATTGCCTGTACAGTGAATGATTGCTTATAAATTTTGCGGAACCGCATGATGCAACATTGTTCGTAAATTCAGTGTCCCACTGAATGGACCACGAGTGACTCTCAGAAAACCATGACAACATGAAGTTCATGCAACTATCCAATATATACGCCATTTGAAGATGAGAATCCCAATAATGATCGTACATTGTCATTTGGATTTAATACTGTAGGTTTATCATAAATTTTAAAAGTTCAAGCAGATATACCGGCCTTCCTTAGCCAAATATCTCATCCCTGGAAGATACTGTCCTCTGTAACACAGGTTTTCCTAGTGCAGAGGGTAGGGACAAATTATATATATTGTAAGTCCTAATCATATTAAACACAAATTCAAATTCAAAATAATCTTTATTCAAATAGTTCTTAAAAAGGCACTTTTGACGCGTCAATAATTTACATAGTAGTTATTTCATGGTGATAACTATATTCGTAAACTTAAAACTAAAGCTATGAGGGTTCCAAACGCGCCCCGGTCTAAGAAGAAGGCCACAACAAACTTAGCCGGGGTTTTTCTTTTTTTCGTTATCACCATCTCACATAATGAATAATAAACTATAGTACCTATGGAGATAGAGCAATTCACACCCAAGCTTTTTTATCGTTTATATAATCCTTAATATCGTAATATGATTTTTCTACAAGCTTTCGTTTTATAAAAACTTTGAACTTATTGATAGACATCTCCAAGATATCAATAGGTAGTTTATTATAAAATAAAATACAATTTCCTTTGAATGAGTTACTAATTTTGTGCAGCCTACTAAACGGTACTACAAGTTTACTTTTACTTCTGATAATCTTAACTAATTCGTCAATGAACTTCGTCAATGTTGAGACCAATGATCGCATGGCACATTTAAATCGGTTTCGGTTTCTTTAAAATCCTATTAGATGTGTTGAGAAGGTAGTTCGTCTGTGAATTGTAGATTGAGATTTTGTTTAAATACATGGTCGTGGGTACAGACTTTCGTTTTCAATCCATAGCTAGTTAACGTTTTGGTATTACGGTCATTACTTCAGTGCCGATAACAATCGTGCAACACACAAACATCTCTGATCTAGTTGGTTCAAATAATATTAGCATTCATTACTTTTCAGCCAAACTGTAACATGTGTTGCAGTGTGTCTATTTCATTGTTTTTCCTCCCACAATGAAGCGAATGTCGCAATTCATTAATACAGCATGTGAAGTTTTTCTCGGAACGCTGCCGACCCGGATTCTTGGCTGCCAGTGCAAAAACTGTACAACGTAAAACTGCTTTTTACGCAATCTCTTCACTCGTCTGACATAGGTGGTAGCTATTCAATGTGCTTACACTGCACATTCGCGTATTGCATCTAATGCAATACCTATTTATCACTGTATGACTAAGCAAAATTCAAACTTATTATAGGACATGATAATGTTGAAAAGCAGAATACTTTGGTCTATAAACCTAAAGCTGTATATATATCTCTAAAAAAATCACTTGCTTCAAAGGTGAAGAAAAACATCGTGAGGAAACCTGCACGCCTAAGAGTTCTCCATAATGTTCACACAGGCGTGTGAAGTTTGCCAATCCGCATATGGCCAGCGTGGTGTACTATGGAAAAAACCCTTCTCATATTGAGAGGAGACCCGTGCTCTGTAGTGAGCCGGTAATGGGTTGATCATGATGATATATCTCTAATCAAGGCTATATCAAAAAGGACATTGTAGGAAACATCTAATATCAGTGGTCAAGGAGTGCGTTTGTCCGCAGACCTTTCTGGTGGGCTCCGGTCACTGTTACCATATTATCGATTGTCATTACCTGTGGTACCAAAATGTTAATGGCAGTTGTTTAGGCGGGTATTTAAATATTAATACTGGCTTGAAACTTCAGTATTAAAATAATACTTTCAGTATGTAGGTTACTATTCCATGGGTTCGATAATATGGATTATCATCCTTCGTTCACCATGACGTAAATGAAGTTTGTTATTCGTTGTTATAGCATATGCACACCATCTTGAATATAAGCAACATATAGCAAATTGTTATGGTATTACAATCAGTTTAGACTTAATGCTGTTTGATATTTCAGTATCTTTAAAGAAGGAATGGGACAATTCGTTTAAATTATGCATTATTAAATGACAGTGATACAGTTAAATAATAATTGAAATACCATTTATAATTGAGCTACTGTTTTATGGAAGTAACACTGTTACATAATAATTTGAATGGCTCCCGATTCTGATGACCTTGTAACACTATAACGGGGCACACTTTTGATAGAAAGAACATGTATTCGATAAAAATTAGACTTTTGATATTTAGACTTTTCAGAGTTACAACGGATCTGAGCAAAACTAAAACTCACAATAGAAGAAATTTATGCGATACGCGCTACGACCGATTTGGTTTTGCGATTGCCCCCCTCTCTCTCCTACGAGTTTTTCATGAAACTGTTTTCAAAACTGCAGTTTTCTTAAAATATTCCACAACGTGCTGCGTGTAGGTGAGGATTGAAGTGGATTGAAGCACGAGACTAGGCACGCCATTCAGCTATTATTAACCCGAGAACTATTCCCGGCGGCCTCCAACAGACGCGGTTCGGTCTATTTTGGTTGAGACTCGCGTGTTGGCTTCGCGTCGGCCACTGGTACGAGGCGTATGAAATTGTGGTAAAATGATTTCCTTTAGGAATTATGCCGTGATAACGTCGCCATTATCGTCAACCTATTAACGTCCCACTGTCGGGCACATGCCTCTGTCACAGGAAAGGGTTTATCAGCAAAGTTCCACCAAACCGCTCCTATGTATTAACGTCCCACTGTCGGGCACATGCCTCTGTCACAGGAAAGGGTTTATCAGCAAAGTTCCACCAAACCGCTCCTATGTATTAACGTCCCACTGTCGGGCACATGCCTCTGTCGTAGGAGAGGGTTTATCTTCGAAGTTCCACCAAAATGCTTTGATGTATTAACGTCTCAATGTCGGGCACATGCCTCTGTCATAGGAGAGGGTTTATCAGCAAAGTTCTACCAAAATGCTTTGATGTATTAACGTCCCGATTTCGGGCACAAACCTCTGTCGTAGGAGAGGGTCTTTGAGCAAAGTTCCACCAAAATGCTCCAATGTACTGTACTGGGATAAAACAATCATGTGTTGAAGATGCTTACTAGTCCAAGGGGCAGAGTGTCTCGTAACATACTAGAATTGTTATATTAGTAAAGATAAAAGAATAAAAAGTATGTGATTTCGCTCAGTAATCTAAGGGGAAGATCTATACACCCGATTAACTCACCACCTCTAAACGACACGTGTATCAATTAAAGTTGACTTCAGATTTAGCTGAGGGAAGACTTATGTAACATTTGTTATTTTTGAAAATAACTAAATTGAATCAGTTTTATTTGCGTATTTGTGTCCGCCATAGTTGCTACATTGGCTTCACTGCGTTCTTCTGATAAAGACGACTTGATTGGCTTGTCATTCATCAAAATTGGTTCAATAGGAGCGCCACTGTAGCTTCATTAAAATACAACATACCGAAATAGAACAGCCTCACACACATAATGGCGAATACGGGTAAGAAGAACTTAGTCGTGGCGTAGGTAATAATACCTATTTATTGTCTACTATTAAAAAATATGCTTAGCATTTCAAAAATGGCCTCGCAACTAAATTTATGTATTCCCTCGCTTATTATTTATATCGCAACATCGTCAATTTTTAAAAGTTAAACGTTTCAATTATAAATGTGGGTCAAGAAACTGGCTGAGTATTAACGATAGTAACAGTATCTAAACTAATAAACTAATCTTTTTACGAGGGCAGGTATCGTTTCCATTCAAACGCTTTGGAGGCTGTTTTTTTTTTTTAAATAATATATTCTGATGTATGGACTGTGGGGGTTCTTACCTAACCACCTACCTGAAGATTACGAATAAAAAATTGAATCGAAACGAATAAAAAAATATGACCAGTCAAGTTCGCTTGTCGTGATCAACCTATTACCGGCTCACTATAGAGCAAGGGTCTCCTCTCAATATGAGAAGGGTTCGGACATAGTCCACCATGCTGGCCATGTGCGGATTGGCAGACTTCACACACCTTTGAGAACATTATGGAGAACTCTCAGGCGTGCAGGTTTCCTCACGATGTTTTCCTTCACCGTTGAAGCAAGTGATATTTTAAATTGTTTAGGAACGTACATAACTCCGAAAAGTTAGAGGTGCGTGCCCGGATTTGAACCGCCGACCTCTGATTAGGAGGCCGACACCCTAACCTAACTTGACGTGGGGGTTGACGTTACACTTTAGTCTCGGTAAAAACCTAAGATACCTTCCGTTTTCATGTAAAATTACACAACATACGAAGGTTCTTCATTTGAACAGTCATATTAACAAACAATAGTGTATTGGTGTCCGTATTTCACGCAGCACCGGACGGTTTAGTTGCCAAAAACAAATCCACGTGGACAGTGGAGTCGCATCGGAATAAGCTAGTTTACCCTTAATCGAACCCTATTGTACGACTAGTTAATTTTATTATGAAAAATAAATAACATTCCTTTGAACCCTTTTATCTTTTCGCGTGAAATGCTAACAGTGGTGTAGGGTTTATAAGAAAGCACACACATTGTATTATTAATCAAATTTCCCTAGAAACCGTTTTATGTAACAACCGAGTCGGAGCTCTGCTGAGTATGTAAGGGAATTATTCTGCTCGCAAAGAAATAAATAAGTTAGGTACTTTCGTAAGCACAGACTCATGTTTATTTGATGAACATGTTCGCTGAAAAACATTATCCATAAATACAAGTTGGAAGCTGTGATAGCCTAGTGGTTAGGACGTCCGCCTTCTAATCAGAGGTCGGGGGTTCGAACCCGGGCACGCACCTCAACTTTTCGGAGTAATGCGCGTTTTTAAGCATTTAAAATATCACTTGCTTCAACGGTGAAGGAAAACATTGTGAGAAAACCTGAGAGTTCTCCATAATGTTCTCAAAGGCGTGTGAAGTCTGCCAATCTGCACATGGACAGCGTGGTGGACTATGGCCAAACCCTTCTCATATTGAGGAGACCCGTGCTCTGTAGTGAGCCGGTAATGGATTGATCATGATGAAATACAGGTCTACCTACAATACTTATGTTTATATACTAAAGTTGACTCTGACTCACGTTAAGTTCGACTTCTAGTGTGTCTAACTTAAAAAATGATACACTTCTTACTACTAAACTAATAAAAGTTTTAAAAAAATATTATTCTCAATGGCGACTGCATTATGATCGCTACTTCTGTATGCCCAAGTTCAACCCAAACACGTCAAAGGTGTGTGGGCGGTGTATTGATAGATCAGTTAGTCTTTATTATATACAGTTTACATATTCCACTTCTCATCCCACCCTTCCGTGTATTCTTGGTTGTTTATACATTATCTTTATTAGATGAATTTAAAGATAAAAGTCTTATTAGGAACAATCATCATCATCGTCGTGATCAACCCATTGCCGGCTCACTACAGAGCACGGGTATCTTTATGAACATGAGATGGGTTTGGTCATAGTCCACCACGCTGGCCATGTGCGGATTGGCAGACTTCATACGCCTTTGAGAACACTATGCACTGTCAAGCGTGCAGGTTTCCTCACGATATTTGCCTTCACCGTTGAAGTAAGTAATATTTTAATTGCTTAAAAACGCACATAACTTCGAAAAGTTAAAGGTGCGTGTTCGAACCCCCGACCTCTGTTTAGGAGGTGGACTCCCTAACCACTACGCCATGCCAGCTTAGGAACAATATAACAAGCATAATGCTGCACATGTATAAACAGAAATGACAACACATACGTATGCGATTTTTTCCTACTTTTATCATAGAGATGTAAGGTAAGGTTTATACAAAAAGTATTTATAACATCGTTCGTTTGTTCATATTTTTTTAGTATTTTTAGAATCTGCCTTGCTGGCGTGTTCGATAATGGATCACGAGGTTCGATTCTCAGGTCGAGCATCTGGTCGGTAATCTGGTTTTCAATCAAGAAATACTTAGCAACATCTTGCAGTTAGGGAATTGGCAATGTCCAATCTCCTGCCTCGGGGAACACTTTTAGCTGTAATAATCTAATTTTTGGCCGGTTATATCCCATACAAATCAACTCAGTGTTTAAATACATTGGATGTTATTTTGGAGGTAGGTAGGAGGAGGACGTTGGAGGTACCGGGCCCGATTCCCAGCTCGAGTTTGGTCTGGTGGGAGGCTTCGGCCGAGGCTAGTTACCATCCTACCGACAAAGACGTGTCGCTAAGCGATTTAGCGTTCCGGCACGATTTCCTGTGACGTGCCGATAACAATCCCGTCCACGCTCAGGATTGGGTGTGAAAATTCAGCTTATTTGAGCTCCTAATCACGAGGTAAAATACATATATTATAATGAAGGTTGGTTCCTTGAAGGGATCTGAATTTATTTTTATCCATCACACAAAGATATATAATAGAAGGTAAATTACATTGCTTGCCTCAGTATCAATTTAGTACGCATTTTGCGTCTTAGAAAAAGGCGATGCGCAAAAATATTCCCAGTACGCATTGACGGGGGACGATGGGGGGTGAAAATCAATTGGGCCCTGTGCGTGGGCGGGTCGTCACGGCCAAGGTCGGTTACCCCCCTCTTGCTCTCCCCTCCGGCTACGGCACGCTCGAAGGGTAGGGTTGGCACATTATATCTGTTACATATATACAATTCTAGCGCAAACGGAACTTCAGCATCAATGCAAGAATGTCTTCTAGATTTTAACAGGTACAACTACTTTCGTAAACAACAACATTATTTAACAACAAAAAAACTTCTTGACAGTGTTTCTTGTATGGTAGGTAGTGTAGTAATTTAGTAGGTCTAATAATATCTTATCTCCATAAAGTTCAATCTAAACAAGCTATCTATTCCACCGTTCATTATGGTATTGACCAGGCAGGTCACCTACGCAATATAGTTTAGAAAGTCAGATAAGTGAGATGATAATACTGGGCAGGGGTATTGTTCAACGGGTCATAATCTTATCGCATGAACGAATATATAGTACATACAATTATCTCATAAGGTATATCTAAACTCTCAAACAGTTTTGAAATCCTCTAGTTCTAACGAATATTTTACGATTGAATGTGTGGGTATAAAACTGCATCCTAATAAGTTGATGATTATCTAGTTGACCGAAAATGTAACTAACAATTCTTTTTTTAATTTTTTTAAACAAAAATCTAAAACTTTGACAACCCTATTGTGAAACTCATTGAATTCTCAGTACAACAGCGGCTGTTATTGATCTAACAAGTACGCATCTATTCAACTTTATTCCCGTGCGTTAACGTTCAAAATACATCTTCAGGCGTTCATGAATAGAACTACAAGGTACACGGCATGTTAGCGTCGACCTCTAAGGTACTACAAGGACATTCAACTTTTAACTTTAAACTACAAGGATTATTCCATATAATATCAATGCAATTATATAATAAAATACAAATATGTGATATTAAGAAATTTGAAGCAACCCTACAAGTTATTACAAAAGTACATTACATACAACCTGGGAGTAACATTCACATTAAACTTAATTATCATATACATAAGGTTTTAAATCTCTCGGTATTAAAATCGGTGTAAATATTCTGAAGAGCGCTGTGATATCCGAATTTTAATGTAATGTGCAATCATAATTCCAATGTTGCGACAGCCCTATTACAGCGAGCAGACTCATTGAAACATTTTTACTATAGTAACAGCGTTTCAATGAGTCTACTTGCTTGCTGCTATGAACGGGTTTATATCTACCACACTATTAAAATTCTACTTTATATACAAATATTAAATACTTTATGTACAAATTACCTTTAAGTAATTCATTGCGACTCAATGAAGAAATTATAAATAGCAAATAAAGATTGGTTTTCGTTGTACACGTAATATTTATAAAACCGTTCTTATTGCGTCGGAGGGTTGAAACGCATAATTTAGACGGCGCGGTTGTAATATATATATGTTTACTACTCTTTGTATATTGATAAAAGTTATCGTTATATTAACCAAGTGGTAGTACGTATATCTCATATTAAGTATAGAACAATGGAAAATTGTGTGCTTTTATTACGATTATTTAAGTAAAGTTTTGACTTTAGTTATTCACTAACTTTAGTCTTAAGGTGATGTTAAGTTTATGCACATTGTAAAAATATTAAAGATAATTAAGTCTCTCTATTATATTTGTACCATCATACGCGAAAATTTCTTTATAACATGCCAAAATTGGGTAAGTTTCTCTATGGAGACTTGAATCACTTAAAGTAAAACGTTTGGAAACTTTCCAAGATGTAAGCGAAGTACGCGGACACAAGCTAGTGAACATAAGAATATAGAGGTAGATTTATATATACCGAGTAACAAACACATATTATGCCAATTCTATACTAAGATAACGTTATCAACAAAGTCATTATTCTGGATGATAATAAAGATAACAAATACTTTGTAAAACAGGGCATAAGTATTCACTTATACTGTTGTGGCTTTATAGTGTTTTTGAGTATTAGTAGTAGTTAGTAGTAGTACTTTTTTAACTAATATAAATATATATATATATATATATATTTATATTAGTTAAAAAAGTAACGTAGCTATGCGTCTGGTACGTGACCACACTTTTCCAAGGCATTTAAGCATTTTTTTTAATCCACTACAGCTTAGCCCTAGACGGCAACCTCACCTGATGGTAAGTAAGATGATGCAGACTGTTCAGATGGTAGCAGGCTAACCTGTTAGGGGTATGGTAAACCCAACTCCTAATTGGTTTCTACGAGACATCGTGCCGGAACGCGTAATTTCTTTACGACACGTCTTTGTCGGTAGGGTGGTAACTAGCCACGGCGGAAGCCTCCCACCAAACCAAACTAGAGCCAGGAATCGATTCCGTCCTGGGTTCGACTCCTGGCTTGAGTCTGATCTGGTGGGAGGCTCCAACTTTATAATGTGACACCGCGCGAGCTGCGCCACGAAGGTCGTCAAAATTATTTCCAAAGAATAAAATGTAACTAAAGTACATCACAGCATCCTTTATTTCTTTACAATAAGCTTGTTAAGCTATTACAGGATTTAACGATTGGGATATCGTGTCACGTACTAAGGACGTGTCATCGCCAGGATGGGAAAAAATAAACATTAATAAATATTAATTATTCAGACGTTTTGGCAGAAGCAACGCTTTAATTTGTAATAGAACTTAAAATGTTAGACAAAAAGAACTAAAAATAATACGACTGAGACTGAGAGGTAAAAGGTTTTCCCTCTCAAAGCGAGGTCTCGAATTGGGGTGAACCTCTGCTAAATGGGTTGCAAGAGAAATTCTTATTTACGTGTAATTTAACACTCAACCGCTGCGCCTTGAGAATCTTGGAATTGCTCGGTAGGCGTAGCTTAGGAACGGAAACACGAAATCTTGAGCAACCGTCATCCGAACGAGGCCAAGCTCTGGTTTCACCTTTGCCTCGATACAGTAATACAAGAAACTGGGGCCGACCGAATGGGGCAACGTGTCCTTTTTGCATATTAGATCTATTTTAGAATTTAAAATATCGGGAGTGATATTTACATCTAAATTATACACGGCTGGACTCACGTGAATTATCGTCGGAGTGTGCCCGATTAGTTTCAAACTCGATCGGGGGCTCTTACTCAAGAGCTTAATGCGAGCAAGCTTTTATGTATAAGAGCCCCGGATGGTTTCGAAACTAGTTGCAAACACTCCCGACGATAATTCACCGTGTATAGTTTACATATAATATCTTTTTTTTTTTAAACCCACAAAAAAACATGAGAAAAATATTTTAAAAAAATAATGGTAGCCATATTATTTCAACAATTATAACATCTTACTAAATGTACCCGAGAGTATTTTCATAAACTAATTCAACTTGTAATTACCATATTTTTTATCCTGATTTGGCTTTGATGTCCAGCATTTAAATTTGTTCCAAAGATACCCAAAATATGTTACCATATACTTTGGGTATTCAGGTTACAAACATATTGAAACACTGGAGCTGAGCATATATACTTACTTACGGCTTACTTTGACTTTGACTTTGCAAAGCCAAAGTTAGTGTTAAAACGAGATAGATTTATGACGGGCCGATAACTTTGTCTCATTTTTACTACCTTAATTCAAAGCTAAGTGTAAGCGCGCTTTATAGATCTCAGATTAAGAAAATCAAAAGAAAATGCCTGTGGATTTCATTCAGAGTGAACGAACCTGACGCTAAACGAAACCGCGTTGTGAACCCATTCTTATATTATACCTTTAATATATCCATCCGTTTTTGTGTGTAGTTATCTATTAATTTACAAAATAGTATTTAACAACGGTTGAACATTATCATCATCAGTGTCAAATCATGTAACAAAATGTGACAACATGTTAGCAAATGTTCAATAATGTTTTGTAACATCCATTAACGTCCAACACCACCAGACACTGAAATTATCATACGATTGTGTTCGTTTTATTTCTGTATTCGTCGAGCGTCAAGAACTTTCAAATCGCTGGATTCCCTTCGCAATTAATTCATCAAATAACAAACACCCGTCGAAAGTACAAATTGTGAACGAGACAGAGTCGAAAAGAATTGCTGCATAAACTAAAGTCCAGCAGAGTGTCTTAAATTTTAAATCGATCCACGATACGCTATTATACGGCGCACGCCGCCGAGAGGGGGCGTCATACTAAATTGATGAATACGAAACATGTTCGTTTATATACACACGCAAACTCAAATCTGCCACAGTGATGGCTGTGGACATAAATTCTTGGTTACAAAAAAGGTCAAGAGAATGAAAAGAAAATCTATATATTTTTGGAACGAAGTTCCTTATCGCGCGTTGTGAAAGGGGGCTAGACGGAAAAAATTCTTACGAAAAGTTGTCACGACACATTTTTTGTTATTGTAAGCTGTGCGGCGTCGCATGTTTCTCTGTCTGTCTGTCTCTCTCTTATAGAAAGCAAGCCAGATATTTTCATTTCTATTTCGCATTGAACAGTGTGCTGTCGCGACGATTATTTTTGTTGAGTGTATACAGGTTTTTTGTAAATAATAAATAATGAATCCTGACAGTGTTTCTGCACAAGTTCCGGATATTGCTGATGGAGTAAAAAATTGAGCCTACTGATTAAGTTTATATAACATTATATTTGTTAATAATAAAATATTATTATAACTTAAATAAAATAAAATTTTATTACAATTCCTTCACTAATTAATCGAAAGGAACTTCGTTCCATCCGGGTGTCCCTTGACACCTCTCAAGTTTTTTTTAATATATATAAATTGATATGTTTTAATAACATATGGCCTATGTATTTTGCTTTTGTTTATCCTTTGTTTTGTGTAACAAAAAAAATATATATATATATATATATCACTTGCTTCAACGGTGAAGGAAAACATCGTGAGGAAACCTGCACGCCTGAGAGTTCTCCATAATGTTCTCAAAGGCGTGTGAAGTCTGCCAGTCCGCATGGTGGACTATGACCAAACCCTTCTCATATTGAGAGGAGGCCCGTGCCCTGTAGTAAGCCGCTAATGAGTTGATCATGATGACTGCAACACAGTTTATACTTCTGCAGGATCATCATTTTCATGTGTTAAAGCTTCTTGTATTATTTGTTCAAAATAAAAAATCTTTTATCTTATCTTACATATTATATAAAGATGCAGACGATTAGCACGGACGACCGGTAGACGTTGAGGTTCCAGGGTGCTGGAGTGGCGAGAGCTTAGAATTACTGGAAATCCTCACAAACGATCTATGTTGAGCAGTGGCCATATATCGGTTGAAAACTTTACGAAGATTGTATATTAAAAAAAAAAAAAAAAATTACCGTTTATTTTATTGTATTGGTACTCCAGCCTTTTCAGAGGACGTGTTAAATTAAGTATGCAATGGAAAACCTCACGGTACAATGCTAATTGTAAATGACATAAAATTCCTAAACAATTCAATCCATTGCTGTTAGCCTACTAGTAGGCTAGGCTCAGATGTTGGGATGACGACAAAACGAGATAAATAACTCGCGCGAATAGATTTCAAATTATCCCAGTGTCAATTGTATATCTATATTACAGACTAGCTGTATCCGCGACTTCGTCGACGTGGAATTTATCAAAAAAGTTAATGGCACTCTTTGTGATATTAATTCGTTGGTCGGAGAAGTGCCGGCATGCGCGCGGTACTGGACAGTACTTGGACATTGCAACATTACTTTATTTTTGTAAAATAAAGGACTTTTTCTAAAATAAAAGTAGCCTAAGTTACTCCTTATTACATCAGCTACCTGCCAATAAAAGTCCAGTAAAAATCGGTCCAGCCATTTCAGAGATTAACTGGAACAAACAAACAGACAGACAGACAAAAATTTAAAAAAAAATGTTATTTTGGTGCATGTACCGTATACATATTCATATGCATATAGTAAAAAACGGTTATTTCAATATTACAAACAGACACTCCTATTTTATTTATTTGTATGTATAGATGAGTTGTATGTCTCGTATACATTTCATATTGGTATATTATACAGACTCCTTTAAAAGAATGAACAAGTTGTATGATACGTAAGAACGACGAAAATAAATAAAGGTATCTAGGAATTACCGCCCGAACGGCGTTCTGGAACAAAGGTTTTCGAGTCAATACTCGAACGTCATATCAGTTCAAAAATGAACTTCCTTTTTGTTTTAAAGTTATAATTCCACACTTGTTTCTATGGGTGGAACGTTTGTAGAATAGAAAACAGTTAAACAGTTTTCACTGTTTTAAAATGTTCATACGAGCAAGTTTTTGACGACCTCCGTGGCGCAGAGTGTGCGCTGTCATATTATAATGATGGAGATCCTGGGATCGAGTCTGGTCTGGTGGGAGTATTCGGCCGTGGATAGTTACCAACCTACCGACAAAGACGTGTAGGTAGGCAATTAGGAGTATGTGTTAACTATACCCCTAACAGGTTACCGTTTTAGACTTTTAGACTGCATCATCACTTACCACCAGGTGAGATTGCTGACAAGGGCTAACTTTTAGTGTATGTGAGCTAAGTGGTGTGGCAGTCTGAATCTAACCTAATGAGGTAACAAAACAACTATCCGATGAGATTTATCCTTCCCCAACAAATTTGTTCTTGGAAAACCATAGTTTATAAATGAAGGCAGTTAAACGAAATGAATGTGTGCATGTTCTTGTATTTGTTATTTGCTCAACTTCTCTTTAAAGCGCCGCACATAGTTTTTATGTTTACGCATTCTGCAAGGCAACGTGGGATTTGTGTATACTTTTTAGCAAAAATATATTTTCAAAGAATGTTTTTCGCGAAAATCAAACATGCTGTAGCGCGTGCATTACGAAACAATGTTCCGTTATATAATACTGCAGTATCGAACCAATAAATGGACTATGGACATATCAAACCTTCTAAAAATGCTAATGGTTAGCTGCTCTTTGTTTCAATCTAGTCATCTAAACATAGTTTTTGACGACCTCCGTGGCGCAGCGCGTGCGCTGTTGCATTTTAAAGTTGGAGGTCCTGGGTTGGATCCCGGCTCGAGTCTGGTCTGGTGGGAGGCTTCGACCGTGGCTAGTTACCACCCTACCGACAAAGACGTGTCGCCAAGCGATTTAGCGTTCCGGCACGATGTTGTGTAGAAACCAATTAGGAGTATGAGTTTACCATACCCCTAACAGGTTAGCCCGCATCATCACTTGCCATCAGGTGAGATGCAGTCCAAGGGCTAACTTGTGGTGAATAAAATAAAATAGTCAAGATCTAATCTCATTTTATTAAATTATCAAATTTGCGCTATCTAAGTGGGCCATATCCGAAGACCATAATATGAGTCCAAGGTGTCTTGGAAATTTGAGTTGTGTAGATATAACACCGTCAAAACACGTCTTAAGCCAGCTCCTCCATTAATGTGATTGGTCTGACGCAGGACGCAAATTTAAACTCCACTAGAACGTACGTAGGACGTCTTGACGTGGTCTCCGTTTCAAAATGTTCAACAAACCACTCAAGATAATATAAATATCGAATGCTAAAATCGCCATTTAAAACACATATTAAGCCAGCGCCTTCGCAAGTGTAATTGGTCTGATGCAGAACGCAAATTTGCACTCCACAAGAACTTGTGTAGGTTGTTTTGACGTAGTCTCCGTTAAAACCATGTCCGACGAACCACTCAAGACTTGATAACTATCTAATTTTTTAATTCTAACTATTTAATTTTTAAGTTGACGACCTCCGTGGCGCAGTGCATGCCCTGTCGCATTATATAGTTGGAGTTCCTGGGTTCGATTCCCGGCTCGAGTCTGGTCTGGTGGGAGGCTAGTCACCGCCCTACAGACAAAGACGTGCTGCCAAGCGATTTAGCGTTCCGGCACGATGTCGCGTAGAAACCAATTAGAAGTGTGGGTTTACTATACCCCGGTACAACAGGTTAGCCCGCTACCATCCTAGACAGCATCATCACTTACCACCACGTGGGACTAACTTGTGGCCTATAAAAAAAAATGCAAAAATAGCCATTACAAACTGACATAATCTAGAAAAACATTTCGCAAGGTCTTCATTTAAATGACAACATCTTTTAGTAATATAAAGCTCGATAAAAGAAAGTTAATTACGAATCTTGGCACAAAAGCGGCATTACGCAGTTGAGTCGAACACAGTCACTTTCAAATAAAAGTATGCCGACTTCCTCATTCCACCCTCTAGTATTACTTCGCTTACTCGCGTCTTCGCTTCGATTCTAATATGAGGTTGGCAGGTATATAGGATTTCAAGGGCATTCGGTACGGGGAATTCTTTGCGCTTTTCTTTGTCTTGTCTTGAATTTAATATCACCTTCTAGGTAAATTCAACCCTTGCGAGTATTATACAAGTTTCTTTAAACTACTTTTATTGATTTTATATTTTATTACTCAGATCGGGAAGAATTATTAATTGATTTTTCTGTTAAATTCTAAGTAAAGAAATTTGTGGTAACTGATCCCAGAGAGCAAGTTGTGTCGTCGGTCCCGGGTGGTTTTACTTACATGTGGTAATTATAAATAATTGTTTCAGCCCACCAACTCGCGTTGAAGCGGCGTAGTAGATACATAATATTATAATGTTATTACATATGTATGTTTGTGTCATATGACATCAAAACCCGATGACAAAAGAATGTCAACATGGTGTCATGCTGCCATAATGCTCGCCCAGTCGCTTTAGAGCAGCGAGAAAAGTAAAGGTTATACAAGCGAGAGCAATTCTCATCGGGAGCGCATTTTGTATAGGGATTAAGTTAAGGCCATAAGGCAAGATAAAACAATAGAATAAGCTTTTAGGATATGGCAGCCCTAAACAACCTCACGCAGAGCCTTCATTGAGCGGCTCCCGAGCGTCTATTTTTAGGGGATGGGGTGGCTCGGGACGGCGGCGCCGTGACGTCACGCCCCTTCCATTCAACCCCTGCCAACCCCTAAGGAACGAGACGAAACATGTGCTCGTATTTCTAACTTGTCGCAACGAAGAAATTGCTTTCTGATTGGCCTGTGGGTGTTAAATCGCCAGTATTGGATATAGAAGATTTTTCTTAGCAGCAATATCTTTTTATTTATTTTTTATTTAAAGATATATTCTCTGGATAATCATCCAGAAAATTTGTGATGGATTCGCTACAATCGCAATATTATGTGAAAAAGTGGGTGATACAAGGTCCTTTAAATCTTGTTTGAGGCAAACTATGATGTAACATAATAAATATGATGGTATATGGTGGTTTCAAGAGTTTAGGAACTGTCTTTTCTATTGAAGTAAAGAAAATCTGACAGAAATTTAAATAAGACCTCTTGTCTGCAATTCCGTTCCAACTACAGATCCAAGTGACTCAAAATCATAAACAGTGAAAACAGCTCGTGATGATGTTATTATTAAAGATTTGCGCAAAAATTTAATTTTCTCTTTAACAACTTTCCATATTGTTACATATATACATTTTACAAAATACGCTAAAAGATAATTTTACCATAAACAATTTCACAATATCCAATTTGGTCGTAGCAATTCGTGTCAATAAACGTAGTCTCGTAGGGTCCGATTTTATTTAAGAAATTCTTTGGCATTCAAATAATTTTAGCTTTAATCAAGATCCTTTACTGAAGATCCTCTTGCGTGGTAAATTTAATAGAGTTTCGACATTCAGTTACCCGAGAAACATAATTAATGATCAACTTTAATTCGATTTTTCTAACTTGTTTAATAGAATTTTAAATAGTTTCGTGGCGAAAAATCGGCTAAAGAGAATTTGGTTATTGGTATAGATTAAACCATGGATAAAAGGATATCAGGAGAACGAGATTTGGTTTTTATTTTCTCTAAAATAAAAATAAAATTTCTTTATTAATTTATCCTTATTATTTTTTGGAGAGAGGGAGTAAGTGAAGGTAGGCGAGGAGGCTATCGCAAATTTTATGTGAAATGACAAACTGACAAAGTATAGCCGTAAGGGTTCTATTCTTTGTACAATATACCATAAACTGCATGGTTTCTTTTAACAGAATTCCTGAAGACGATACAATGTGCGATATCAGCTGAGAAGTGATATCCCACGTGTAATGTGAAATTCAAAGTGGTGTGGTATTTTCATAGCACCCAATAACTCAACAGTTTGTGCGCATAATACATACTGCATTAATCAATTAACTTAATATTAATTAAAAGTGTACATGCCCGAGTGTACGTACAATTACGTGCTCAATTATTTGCACGCGTTTTTTCATTCAATATCAGGTTTTCTGATGGAAACTTGTGATAAAACGTAAGATTGAACGCGGTGGCCTGGTTTTTTTTAACAAATTTATTGTACATACGAGAAATGTCGTATTCTGAATCTTTGTTTAGCATGTAGAATAACAGGTTCCCATAACATATGGTTTGGGTTCGGCACCCGAAATGTTTAAAGATAAAAATTTGTTATCCAAATTGAAATATTTGCCTTGTCCAGTTAGCACTATCAATTATCATAACTAAAAGGTGACGAAGATAGTTTCAGCCTACCTTTAAACCTAATATCCTATGGGAGACGAGGCCCAGGTGTCGTAAGCTAACACGCTGATGATATAATTTCTCGTATGTTTGTGTCAAACCCCCCGAATATACTTTATGTTATCAGAATTGTCGCAAATAAACTGTGAGGCTGAGGTTTATTGTGATAATAATGATATCCAATACAGTTGAAATGTATAAGAGATGTCAAAAAGATTATAGAAAATAAAGGAGCTCAACGCCATTTAAATTGAGTTCTCTGATATAGGTGACAATCGCTTTGAAACCGCGTTACTTGTACACGGTTCACATTACACACTTGGATACAAGCTGTTAGCTGATACACTTTTATTTTCTCTCTGTGTTCTCGTATCAGGAACACATGCCGTTCCTCATTCCCACACTCAACAGCACAACATTCAATGTTCAAAGCAGACATTGCGAGCGACTACAAAAATGGTCGCACTTTTAAAAACACATTCGTTGCCTCGTGGCCTTATTGATATAACAACTGTAAAGTTCAGAAACACGCATGTCTATATTGCAAACGGTAAAGATTTTTTTTATCAATATCGCAGGAACGCGTAATGCGTGATGTTATAATAAAATTAATCTAATAAACTAATAATTAGTATTTAATAACGTTATTTTAAAAAGTAATTAAAATATCACTCGCTTCAACGGTGAAGGAAAACATCGTGAAGAAACCTGCACGCCTGAGAGTTTATAATGTTCTCAAAGGTGAGTGGAGTCTGCCAATCCTCACATGGCCAGCGTGGACTATGGCCAAACCCTTCTCATATTGAGAGGAGACCCGTGCTCTAGTGAGCCGGCGATGGGTTAATTATGATGATGATGATGAACGTTATTTTAATCTTATCTTATATAATAATTAATATAATAAACTCGGAAATGGCCGATTTGTTTTTCGTTTCTTCGCCCCGATGCAGAGTTGGTTAAGTTAGACAGACCTTGTACTGAACGCAAAGAAATAAGGAACGTCTCAAGAGATTAACGTTAATCTTTTTAATTTTTATGGGACTATTAAAATATAACGTTTGGTATTCTATACAAAACTCCAAATCTTTGATGTGACGCTTGGTTACCCCTTATAATATTGTTCAACCGTTTACGTCTGTAACGACTGGGTAACTGCTGGAGTAACACCTTCGAGTCCAATTGCCATCAGCATCATCATCAGGTATGTCAAGACCCCACTGCTGGACCAGGCGTACTTACAGTATCCACAATGCTCCAATATGAATGCGAGCGTATCCATTCACCGCTCATTTCGAAATCAATTTATATTTAAGGGAGAAAGTGCGGAATCGTTAAAAAATCGACAAAAATCATGTTATTGCAAGTCTTTACAGATAACCTAACCTTGCAAATTGCCCGGCAGAGACTACTCTCATCTATTTCGTGTTATATGTCTATATATATATATATATGCAAAGGAGTAGAGAAAGACCAAGGAAGAGATGGATGTATTCTAGATCCTAAAAGGTGTGGGTAGTGAGGTGACGGCTGATAAAAGTGATTGGAAGAAGACGTGTTGTGCACGTGTAATGTGGGATAAGGGCACGAAAAAAAATTTTTACTTTTTTCGCTTGTGAAGTCAACATCTCCTGATGATGATCCGGCGTCGGGTCGAAACGTGCGTAGAGGTTCTAGTGGAAGATTTTGTGTGGTGTTATATTATACAAATCTCCCGGTTGTCGGCGGAATATAACAAATTATACTTGCTGTTTATTGTTTACGAAAAAAAATGTCTATTTCACATTTCTATCGTTTACAATAACAATTTATGCATAGGTACTAATGAAATGGAATAAATGTCCCTAAAGTCGTTGCATGTCAACGCTATGGCGACGTTCAGTGTGAACCAAACAAATTAACTGATTAATTTTCACTTGTTGTTCGCGAGGAACTCACAATATATGTTGTTGTTTACTGACCTCGATGCTTTGTCCGTCCGCAGCTACCTGTAAGTTGTACGGTTGTTTACCTGAAAACAGAGAAACTCACATAAATTTTTGTTGAGCTATCTGCCTAAAACACTTATAATAACGCTGAATAATAAACCTATAGTAAAATCTGTGATAGCCTAATGGTTAGGAATTTCGCCTCTTTATCAGAGGTCTCGGTATCGGTTACGCACCACTAACTTTTCAGAGTTATGTGCGTTTTTAAACAATTAAAATATCACTTGTTTCAACGGTGAAGGAAAACATCGCGAGGAAACCTTCATGCCGAAAAGTTCACCATAATTATCTCCAAGGCGTGTGTAGTCTGCCAATCCGCACATAACCGGCGTGGTGTACTATTTCTACACCCTTCTCATATTGAGAGGAGACTGGTGCTCTGTACCAACAATGGGTTGATCATGAATAGTTTTTTTATGTTACTACTAACTAATAACTATTTTATTTTCTATTTGCACAATTCTTGCTACACCCTTAGGATCCGAGAGTACCAAGTAAGAGCGCGGGCGGACGACGCGACGTGGTGGGTCGGGGTAAAATTTGTTTAGGTAAAATAAACTTGTAAACCAATAAAATCTCAAGGAATAGTAAAGTAAGCGTATACAATAGTACCTACCTACAGTAAAACTGTACGTCTACGATTGCTGTAAATATATGTGAACTTATACTGAATTATTTTAACTTTTGATAAATATTAGTGATTCCTGCGAATTATCCTATCATACTAATATTATAAATGAGAATGTAAGTTTAATTTTTAAGCTTTCACGCGAACACATATTCTTGGGCTGTTAGAAGTAACACAGGATACTCTTTATCAAAAAAAATACATTATAAAAAAATAATTTCTACCAATTTAAAAAAAACCGATTGTTGCCATATAGTTATCAGTTATCATTAGTTGCCATATAGTTATGGAAGCCATTAAATAGGTATCACAGATCATTGCAATATAAATAAATCAATTTATTTATATTGCAATGATCTGTGATACCTATTTAATGGCTTCCATGCGAACGGAAACGCGGGTAAAAGCTAGTCTTAAATAATAATGAGACAACCTTTGTAAATATGAACAGCAGGCACAGAATAATGCTGTCATAAAACAAGTTTGGTTCATACGATAGGCGCAATCAATGCTATCGGTACTGTGATAATGGCATACATATATCACTCTCTTTGTGTTTGTATGTATGTGTGCTAAGAAACAGCACAGTACATTTCGAACAGTACGACATAGAGTAGCAAAGCGAACAGAAATACAAAAATATGCAAACAAATGTAATTAAAATAAATAATAATAATATTATAATAATCTTTATTTGGAGCATCTGAGGCTCAATTGGTTAGTAAAAACAATTTATTAACTTATATCTAATGTAAGTACAAATTCAACATTATTTATTGTACTCGCTTATACTTGAGGCCTTACCAACACTTGAATAAGGTGCTCAAGCATTGGCGAGTCTATTTTACTCGCAAGCATACAACAAACACCTATATAACAGATATACAAAGGAAAACTAATAAAAAAACAAAGCTAAGGAAATTTAATGCGCTCCTTAAACTGATTTAGTTGGTCGTTTGTATATATCTAATGTAGAAAAGCGAAATAATGAAACTTCTAATGGCATCTGACAGTAATCTAGGGAGTCGTAAACAACCACCACTGCCACAAGAACGGTAAACACAGCCAAGGCCTGAGCGCCGCGACGCTATCAGAGTTAATATGTGGCTAAATTTTTGTCCATTCAATTACGTTCACGTAAGTGAAGAATTGTGATAGCCTATTGGTTAGGGCGTCAGCCTCTTAATCAGAGGTCGGCGGTTCGAATCCGGGCACGCACCTCTAACTTTTCGGAGTTATGTGCGTTGTTAAACAATTAAAATATCACTCGCTTCAACGGTGAAGGAAAACATTGTGAGGAAACCTGCACGCCCGAGAGTTGTCCATAGTGTTCTCAAAGGCGTGTGAAGTCTGCCAATCCGCACATGGCCAGCGTGGTGGACTATGGCCGAACCCTTCTCATATTGAGAGGAGACCCGTGTTCTGTAGTGAGCCAACAATGGGTTGATCATGATGATGATGAAGTGAAGAATAACTTAGTATTCATTTAATTTATTTATTCTCTGGCCACGGAATGACATTCAAGATTCGAGCAATTAATTCGGTTGTTTACCAAACACAAAACTAGACAAGGCAAATCTATTTATTAGATAATAAAGCATAAAATTGAATGATACCATTGTATCGTGATGTTGTACTACGATTCTAATGGAATAGGGCACTAGAGAAAGCAATTAACTGCATGTTTTGTTTGTAGTAGTATGTTTTTGTTTAAACTTTTAATATTAAATATGTGGCGGGCAAGTGAGTCTCGAATAATAAACGGTCTAATTAAACGGGTACCGGGCATATAGAACTTGAAATATCTGATAACTTTTTGTTGGAAATGAAGCAAACGTGCACTGTTTATTTCATTGTATTGCTTCCATAGGTGGCAATGGATTGCAAGAGTGCCCCGTATCGGTTACAAAATGTGTCTACGTTTGTTACTGAACTAAAGCCTACAGTGCTATAAACGCGACTTAGAGGAGCGACTAGTTGTTTTTTTTTTTTTCGGACTGTCTATTAGCTGTACTAACCCTATTGGTTGCCACAGCGTCACCGGGCTGTTTGTTTGGCGAGCTTCGGAAAGAAGCTCTGAGTAGCGACGGGTTGCTACAAGTAAGGACATATCGCGACGGAACGCGATCGGAAAGCGGCGATTTTAGCTCATTTTGAGCTAACTATAATGAGGTATCCTGCGTTGATACACCAACTTTCATATTTAGACTACTAAGTACTAAAAAAAACATTCCTAAGAATATAAAATGTGTATAATATAAGGTAAGAACATTATAAGGTATTTATCAGTATATTATTATTATATTGTATTATGTATGTAATCTGTTTTACATATTATATGTATGTATGTAGTTTTATGATGAAAATGAGTCACCTACTCTATTTTTCTATTTTTCCTAATCCTAAGGTCTGCCTAGCAGAGGTCGCTACTAAATATATCGCGATAAAGCCACCTTTTGTATCCGGCTTCTTCTTGTTCTTTTTTTCTTGTTGTGGTGTACAAATGAATAATATAATAATACATTGAGAGCAAAATAAAAAAAATTGAGCGTTTCTTTAATTTCTAACCGAAACAATGCGTCGCGTCTAGTCGCGTAAAAAAAACAAGTTCGCGCTACGTCACAGACTTACTATTTGTCGAAGTTAATAATCAATCCAATACAAAATCTACAGATATCGGCTTGAATTTAGTAAAGCTGTCCTTTTCCTTCTTTTACCTGTCGATAAGGATGGGGCAACAAAATTGCTATCTGAGGTTTTTGTACAACGTAAAAATACATCTAAAAACTACTTGATTTGTCGCGGTGAATCGTGTTTAAATACGCGTGACGTTCACCTAGTACAATAGGTAAATCGCATGTCGCCTGAGCGTAGAAAGTACTGTGTATAGGATCTAAATGATGTTGGAAGAAGTACAGTTCTAAAGAAAGCATGGTAAGCAAACCGAGTAAAATAAGACGTTGCTCGCTTAATAAGAAAAAAGAAATAAAGCATAAACAAGAAATAAACATCTTTAAACTTTTCTCGTCTAGAGTTAAATAAAACATCGGCCAATTTTGCTTTTACAAAGTCATGCATCCATCTTGTCTTTGGGTTTGCCAAGTAGGTATTTTTGTCTCTTTATGACAAAGTTAAAGACCTTTTATTCGATGATTGTTTAAGTCCTCAACCTATACGATTTGTACAGTCGAAATAATAAACGTAAACAGTGACAGCACAATACTTGAGACCGGGAAGTCTCGCACCAGACCATACTCGAGCCGGGAATCTAACCCAGGACATCCAACTTTATAATGCGACAGCGCACACACTGCGTCACGGAGGTCGTCGAGTTTGTAGTACTGATTTTAATTCATAGACTTTAGAGGCGTGGATGGAGCTGGCTCTAGCTCTTATTAATCAACTAAAACGATGATAAGGTCAGTGTAGAGGTGTGCCTAGAAAATGCCATTACAGTCTCACCTTGAAAGCACTCTAGTTAAACGTAAAGTAGGAAATAGATTGCAAAAGAGCATTACACACCTGAGCGGTTCGTATCAGAAACTTGGATACCTTAAAAACGCTTTTGTGCATATACAGCATTAATTTCCAGCCTAAGCTTTAATTATGCGACAAAATAACCTATAAGTTATGATCTATTGAAACAATGGCTTCAGTATTTAAATATGATATTGATTGTTGGGACAAAAATCCTGATTAGCTATAAATAGGAATATGATACCCGATAGAACAAAGATACTGGAAACAATTCTCCCAATTATTTCTGATTTTAAGCATCATTTGGAAAGTATCATCATGATCAACCCATTACCGGCTCACTGCAGAGCACGGGTCTCCTCTCAACATGAGAAGGGTTTGGCCATAGTCCACCACGCTGGCCATGTACGGATTGGCAAACTTCACACGCCTTTGATAACATTATAGAGAACTCTCAGGCGTGCAGGTTTCCTCACGATGTTTTCCTTCACCGTTGAAACAATTGATATTTTTTTTTAAACGCACTAACTCCGAAAAGTTAGAGGTGCGTGCCCGGATTCGAACCGCCGACCTCTGATTAGGAGGCTGACGCCCTAACCACTGGGCTATCACCGCTTTTGGAGAGTATATCGTCGTCATAATAAGAAGTAAAACAGTATATATATATATATATATTTTTGAGCCCTAAGGCTCGAAGAAGATAAGGGAACGTCTACCTAAGGGCGCCTCCTTTGAGGCCGAACCTCGGCTTAGGCGACGTTTGGGATAACGGGGAGATCGGACGGCGAGTGATCCGTACGTCTCCGAGGCCGTGGATGGAGCCCATGTCCGGATGACGTAAGATAGCGGGGACTTTTTTTGTGTGTTGTGTGGTTCAAGTCTGGTCTCGTGGGAGGAGGGAGGAATCGAACCCTGGACCTCTTTTATAATGCGACAGCGCACGCGCGGCACCACGGAAGTTGTCAAAATATTTATTGCCATATTATATATATCGTGATACATTCCAAAGTAAATAAAGCTACGTTAGTTAGAACCGTAACCATTCAAAATAACACAATCGCAAGTGCGTTGCGTAATTACCCCAAGGTTATTATTTTAGGAGTGTTTCCTGGCAAGCATGACGAATATGAAATATGGCAAACATTGAATCAATCTTAACGATAACGGAACCGTAAAAACCACGTTTTAACCGTTTAAAAAAGCGTAAAAAAATATTTTAACCCCACCATATAATCACATTTAAGCCAGCTACACATATGCACTGCACTTTTGGTTTGCTTGTTTGAAAGCGATAATCTCTGGAATTTGAGTAGATTTTGAATGGTTGAAGCTGTGATAGGCTAGTGGTTAGAGCGTAAGTCTCTTAATCAGAGGTCGGCGGTCGAATCCGGGCACGCACCTCCAACTTTTCGGAGTTATGTGCGTTTTTAAAAAATTAAAATATCACTTGCTTCAACGGTGAAGGAAAACATCGTGAGGAAACCTGCACGCCCGAGAGTGCTCCATAATGTTCTCAAAGGCGTGTGAAGTCTGCCAATCCGCACATGGCCAGCGTGGTGGACTATGGCCAAACCCCTTTCATATTGAGAGGAGACCCGTGTTCTGTAGTGAGCCAGTAATGGGTTGATCATGATGAATCTCTGGAATACTCAATATCTTTTGAAGTTCTTTTTTGATTTAGTAACGAAATTGTTGTGGAATTTGTAGTTTATGCTGCGGACGTCGCATGTAGGTTTTGCAAAATTGAAGTAACACCGCAGTCGAGCGATGCGACGCGTTGAGTCTTAGTTTATAAGTGTGATAGTTAGTAACGAAAATATGTAATACTCGGAACTTGACTTGAACTCGGGCGAGTCGTAGGGAGGCGCTAAACTTTAATAAGGATATAATTAGTTTAATGTTAATACGCAGGGTCATTGCACCTTCCCGCAGCGTGGAGGTGTCCATACCGTTTTAATACCCCACTATAACAAAAAAGGTATAAGGTTATAATGTTTAATAACATCATCCTCCAAATGACCGTGAATATATAATATAATTATGACATAAATTATGATCGTAAATTTAAACCCAATGGTTATGACATTACGTGAATTTGTATCTGTGAATAAATTATTCTAACTATATTACAAATATGTTTATTTAACATTGATCTGATTCTGTTTAGTGGCATTGTATATTTAAGGTAATTCAACTAAAACTTATAATCTAAATCCAAGCTAATGTTATAAATGGAAAATTATGTCGGTTTGTTCGTTTATACGTTCGCCTAATCCACTTCACCGATTTCGATGTAATTTTGCATAGAGACACGTCATTAATTTCCATAGATGACTTTCATCCTGAAAATGGACATATGTTCATTTTATGGATACGTATGAGTTTTATAAAAATAATAATTAAATCAATTATTAATTATTCAATCAATCAATCGATCATAAACTTCATTCAAATAATCCTTTAGAAGACACTTTTGACACGTTAGTAAATTTATAACATAGAAGTGAGTAGATGGTGATAACCACATTCGTAAACTTAAAACTAGCTATGAGGGTTCCAAACTCTAAAAAGAAGCCCATAACAAACTTAGCCGGGTAGATTTTCTCTTTGACGTCACCATCTCACATGCCACTTAAAATTATTTAAGAGCTATCTTATTAGAGCATAATATAATTTAATAGTAAGTCATTAATGAGTATGTTAGAAATTTCACTATTATCTATCTTAACTTTTTTGTTTGTCTTCTCTTTCAGACCGGAATATATATAGATTTGTTTTTTGTATTTTTTTTTCGGACTGTCTATTAGCTGTACAAACTCTATTGGTTGCCACAGCGTAACCGGGCTGTTTGGCGAGCTTCGGAAAGAAGCTCTGCCAGAAGAAATTTTTAGCCCTAGGGCTCGAAGAAACTAAGGGAACGACTGCCTAAGGGCGCCTCCTTTGAGGCCGAACCTCGGCTTAGGCGACGTTTGGGATAACGGGGTGGTCGGACGGTCTTGCATTGCAACCTACATCTACTATGTATAGTTGTATGTATCTAGTTTTTCATTTCATCGCTCACGTCAACGTTAAATAGTTTTGTTTTAAAAAGTACACAACATCTATGCCGGTCACCAAACTCATAGATATGAGCGTCGAACGGTTTAGTTAATTTGTATGCCGTAGGTGGGAAGGCTTATCGTATTTTGGTGCGTTAATGTGAACCACTTTCCTCATATAGTCTTTAGAGTTCGTTGTATATACTGGTGATTATCTGGTGAAAGCCGAACGCGTGGGTTTTGTGAAATCGACGACATTT
Source organism: Lasiommata megera (assembly GCA_928268935.1). Taxonomy (NCBI): domain Eukaryota; kingdom Metazoa; phylum Arthropoda; class Insecta; order Lepidoptera; family Nymphalidae; genus Lasiommata; species Lasiommata megera. The sequence goes on along the minus strand of OV743329.1, from coordinate 5,870,500 downwards.
AAATATACTGAGTTCTTAGCTATGTAAGTTTGTTGAAAATAAACAAAAGTAAGACGTTTCTTAGAATTAATTAAAGTAAAAAAGTGTATAAGTTTAGACAAAACTCAAGAGGAATAAATCATCCCATTAATTTTAGGCCCCGGTACCCTTAGCCGTACAGAACATTTCTAGTATTGCAATACTTCAACGTCAAAGTAAAAAATGATTCATGTACATGATTATCAACTCTAAAACAATCAACAAAAGATCCATTCTTCTTTGATAACACATTACTTCGACACACAAAATCGACTCTAAGATTTCGAGCTGGTTGTACGAAGGGCACAGGTATAAAATATGACTGCCTCGCAGTTGTTAGCATGATTGACTACAGATAACGAGGTCGTCATGTCTTCGTTTGCACGGTCAAGCCAAAAACTGTTAGGTATTAGGTTTGATGTCAGAAAATTCTCAGTTAGGAATACGACGTTGTACCCGTGCTCGGGAGGGTGTCGGCAAGCCGTCGGTCGCGATTATCGTCACTTGTGATAATATAATCGCAAGCGCCCCATCGCATTGTGCCAACGTGGGAAATCTAAGCTCTAATTCTCTCATAGGAGAGGGTAATACTTATGGACTGAGGATGAAATTGAAAATGCATACAATAATTTGGTATCCGACGACATTGGAACCCGCATCTCTCCGGCAACCGCGGCCCGAGTGCTTTGCCTCTCTGATCTGATCTGAGCAACGGTTCATACTATCACGTGGAATTAACTGTATGCATTTCACCAATCTATAGAGATTGTTAGCGCCATCTAGTTGGTAAAATTGCAGCATTCAATTTACTGTTCAATGGTACATATTACAATCAGTGGTATGGACCTTTGTACTAAAAGAAATTGCATGCATTTTAAATTTATAATTTTGTTATTTTTGTATTTAGTGATGGCAAACATGATTTTACGAACAAAATTTAAGCTAAAGGTGATGATGTTATTGTAACGGCAGCAAGGGTCGAAACCGAGAGGTGATTTTGGAAAAAATTAAACGCGTGATGTGCAATTTATCATAGAACATCTACTAGATGTAGTAGCATGATAGAGTTTTGTAAGTAATTTCAATTCAGTATTGTTAACGATGACGCACATGGAACGAGGCCGTTGCATTGACGAGTGCAATGATCCCGCTAGGTACGTACGCGTTCGTCTATTTGCTGCGTTCGCTGATAACGCCGGACTCAATTGCTTGAACAACTAACTAGACAATAGACGGGGCGACGACGGTCGATTGCTCTGTCAAACGGCTAATGAGAATGTAGCGAAACGCGCCACTTCCAGACCAAAATAACATGAGGTTAAATCGAGGGGATTCTTTTAGTATCAATTTTATTAGTGACTGTAATGTAATGACTGTAAACTTTCGACGACCTCCGTGGCGCAGCGCGCATGCTGTCGCATTATAAAGTTGGAGGTCCTGGGTTCGATACCCGGCTTGAGTCTGGTCTAGTGGGAGGCTTCGGCCGTGGCTAGTTACCACCCTACCGACAAAGACGTGTCGCAAAGCGATTCAGTGTTCCGGCACGATGTCGCGTAGAAACCAATTAGGAGTATGGGTTTACCATACCCCTAACAGGTTAGCCCGTTACCAACTTAGACTGCATCATCAATTACCATAAGGTGAGATTGCCGTCAAGGGCTAACTGGTAGTTGATAAAAAAAAAAAAAAAATTAGTGCTGGGTAATCGCAGGGTGCCTGCGTGATCCTGATACTAAGAACCCGCTGTCCGTCAGCGCAACCGTAATACAGTTAAAAAATGTGAAAATAAAGTTGAAAAGTAAAGCTAGATTTATACAAGGAACATAATACATGTTCCTTTTGTTTCCTTATGTTTTTTCTCATAACGCCAATCTTATTTAAAGTACCGTGGTTTCCCTTTCGTTTGTTAGGAAAACTATATCATAAGCGATTTTTTTTATAAGCGGCACGTGACATAATATCCAAAAGGATTTTGAAAAAATATGGTCCTACGCACGTTTCGCTTCTGTAGGAGAGGAAAGCGATATCGTATGAATACTTGTGTTCGTAATATAAGAGGAAGTACTTGTGACGTCACCCGCATTTAAAGTAAAGTATCCCTAGTGAAACCTGAAATTCTATAACTAATTTTACAAACTGTTGTACCGTTCATTTTTAAATTTAGTTTTTGTGGTTAGTTATCAATGAACATAACGTGTAAAATAGTAGCGGGCTGACCTGTTAGGGGTATAACAGCTATTCTACACATACCCTCTATAGGTTTCTTAGCGGCATTGTACAGGAACGCTAAATGGCTTGGCATTCCTGTACGCATTGCTTTGTCGGTAGGGTGGTAACCGCCACGGCCAAAGCCTCCCACTAGACCGCTCCATTGGGAGCGTTGCTATGGACTAGTGTGGACGAAGTTAAGCCTTGAGCATAGACCATTAGGTGCACTTTAGCCTGACACTACAGTTTCTATGCTCTATAACGTTTGCGGTGCAAATGTCATATATAACATTATAGTAAAGGTAACTGAACTACGAAACAAAAGTACGGCGCAAGCTGGACGATGTGCCATTAGTTTGAAATATCCCTCAGAGAAACTTGGCACTGTTTTTCCATATTGAATCCATTCGTCGTTTCTTGCGACCGGTTGTGGCGGTTGTATACCGACATCAACAAACATCTGACGTGCGACAGCTATTGTCAGCCACTTTAACGAGAAGTATGAAGACTTGACTCTGTAGTCCAGTTTTTGTAAGACCGTGAATAGCTGGCTAGATGATGCATTTATATGAGTGTAGCTCGATAAGATAAGACGGTCGGACTAAATTAACTATCGCGGTATATATATACGCATAGTAACTAGGTTTTATATTGTTCAATGTAGATACCAAGAAGTAGAAACATATTATCGCAGTCCTCCTCGTTTAAAGTATAGTTTAAAGATATAATATTTACAGCCTCTAACCTACCTAATGAAACGTGTTAATTTTAATGATATGTCCATTCAAAAACAAACATACTTGTAGAAAAGCATTGTTAAATTTTATAACAAAGAATATATTTTTACTACAGCATAAAGCTATATAAGAATGTACGCGGACGACGTAACCAGTAACACTTCCTGGGAGTGTAAAATCAAAATCTGAAGTACCAGTACCTCTTTTCCATTGAACATCAGTACAACTTTTACCGTGTATTCTGAAAAAACAGTGCTCTTCTTCTTAGTATCATACTACACTGTCAAACTGTCAAATTAAATGCTGTCCAGTAAATAAACTTGAAATGCATTCGCGTAGGTAGCACATCGGAATTAGATTTATTCTTAGCTTGTACTACCAGTGGAATATCACGTGAAAATTTCCTCACATGAAACACTATGAAAACTAAACGGTTTAAATTGTTGCGCGTTTAGTTTTATTATAAAAGTATGGTAGGTATCCACCCATCGTACCGACCAATGGATGTTGAGTCTCAAGGTGCAAGTTGTAACCTCGCACTGGAAAACGCAGCGTTGGTGCACCGACAACGAACTCTCAATGGATTGAGTTGGTAGACAAAACCCATTAAGGGATACGCGACACTCGATAAAAGCCACTCAAGACTAAGTTAAGTTCGGAATTCGCTACAAGAGACCAACGACCAGCACTATGTCCATCTGTTGGCAGAGCCGATGACGACACTAGAATTGGAATGTAGAGAATCGAAAAAATTGTATAATATTAAATTAATAAAAAAATAATCTTGGATATGTCTCTGAATAAGTTCAAAGTTAGCCTTTAGAGATAATCTTATTAGAACATTTAGGGTGTTTCGGTTTAAAAAAAAAAAAAAAAAAAGAATTAGGGTAAACAATGAAGCTTGGATGTGAGTTGATTTAACTTAATAGCTCCTTAAAATTAATTATTAACTACGTGATAACAAAAACAAACCATTGCGGGCTTCTTCTTAGGCCTGAGCACGTTTGGAATGCTCGTAGCTAGTTTTCTCCTAGTTTTACGAAAATGAATGTCGTTATCACCTCACGAAATTTATTTAAATATGATATATTTTTCAATTGTTTTTGAAAGTATCCTGTAGCTGTTACTTTTACATCTTTGATTGCCTGGTAGAAATAGATAATTACCAATAAGGCCTCCATATTATGGTGTTTTTCTGTACTGTTTGTGCAACAATGTAAAATTAAAGTATGTTCAGTTTTTCATTCAAAGTAAGCGGACAGACGGAATCAAGAGTCGCAAGGAGTCGCGAAACATCAGGGAGTGGGGACTGGTATCTCGAGTGCCGCCCAGCTTTTTAGCCTCGCAAGAGACAAGGCGAAATAAGCCGTACTGAAAGCCAAACTTCACTATTTGGAGAGGCATTTAAAGAAGACGAAGCTGTATAGTTTTCCTCCTGCAGTAGTGACCTCGATTGACGACGTTAGTTGCTAAACCGATGGCGTTGATATCGTCGCTAGTAGCGCTTCGCACGTGATTCACATCGCGATATAGCCACTTTCGATGGTTTGAAACACTTATAGGCCAATGGGGCCCCATTTTTATTTAGACAGCGCATTAACGTGCTAGTGATAATCATTGAGAACAAACACATTCGTTTGTAACGCAGCCTATATTCTACATATTGTTTAAAATGAAACCTTAAGCCCACGTTGAAGATATGAAAATTGTCCGCCATATAAAATGACAGATGTCCCTAATGTCACAATAGTTTTCTGGAAAATTTAAACCAAGGGTTCATATAAATTAAAACAATATTCGGGGATTAGTGGACAGAGAAGTTAAGGGATCAAATCAGAAGTGGGATCCGTTCGTATCTCAAGTGGAAAAAGTATTGGGTTGGGACCCCAACATGGCAACAACGATAGCATACCCACAACTAGTTAAACAAATAACAATAAGATTTAGCTCATCTCTGCGGAATTCTTAAGCGAAGCGACATCAACTTCCAGCAAAGATAATCTCAAAAGCATCGTAGTTTAAAATTATTTTACCATGGTAACAATAAAAATGGTTTACCGATAACCCAGGCACCCATTCAATGAGAATAAATACCTTCCTTTGAAAAATTTGCTCTATTATTCACCGACGCCAACAATAGCTTTGCATATCACTATAATAGCTTTGCAGATCACTATACGTTCGATCTAGAACTTCAAGTTAATAAAGAGACGTCTTACATGTGAACATGTGATGTGCGTTAATATCTCGATTTAAACCGTGAATCGCTTGCTAACCACTCCTATAGGTATTATCACTAGTTGTGGAGTAATAGCCTAGCATTTAATCATATATTGAGGATAAAAAAAGTAATGTGTACAGTTATTGTTAGGGCTGATTTCAACATTCGATTTGGCAACCAAGTTTGTTAAAACCAGATTTCGTACGCTGTTAAATGTAAAGAAACGGCAACTAAGTTTACCTTCAATAGATTGCGTGTAATTTATTTATTTCGACGGTGAAATAAGACCCTTAATTACTTAAGTACGAACGGTCACTGTCTTTACTAAATTATCAGGTGGTAAGAAATGTGTCTGAGAAAATTTTGTAGCAACTCAATCGTGACGTCTTACTGTAAGGCAATCTTTGGCAAGGGAATCAAGCTTCTAAATCTATATATACTGTCCTTAAGTCGATCTAGACTATAATTACTTGGTTAAAAAAGTCTATCATGATCCTCTACCATGGTGGCTAAAACTAATCGACAAACGGTTACAATAACTCATTTGTTCCAGGAACTAGCTTCTTTATGAAGAGTTCAAACATACACCTATTTTTCCCATTTTCGTGTCGAGAATTAAAAAGAGAGTCTGATAAGTAGTTATCCAATCTAAGTGATGATGAAGTCTTTTAATTAAACAAAAGTTTTGCCAAGCACCATAAAAGCGTCAAAATCAACTATCATTTAAGGCAGCGACACTAAGATTAATGTGAAACAAGTTTTTCAACACGGCAAAATACACTGAGCGAAAATTACCCAGTTTCCAAACTAAAGTAACCCAGCGGCGGTGTCCCAGATACGCCGTTAGATCTACGTGGAATATTAGCCAGTGCGCCGGGAACATGTTTCGCTGTCTTGTATACCGGCGCAGACCGTAAACGACGCACTAGAAAAACGCGAGTGTGCTTGTCTTTGTATAGCAACACACAAGATATAGGGCGTTCAGTAAACTAAAAAAATACAGAATGGTGCCGGAATTGTAACAAAACATCTTTTTTTTATCTCACCTGGTGGCAAGTGACGATACAGTCTAAGATGGTAGCGGGCTATCCTGTTAGGGGTATTTATTGTAAACCCACACTCCTAATTAGTATCTACGCAACATCGCGCCGGAACGGTAAATCGCGCTGTTCTCCTACGTGTTTAGTGACCTTGAAGTTTATGGTAGCGCCCTAGCATATCTACGCGATGAAACGCTTGGCAACACGTCCACACCTCCCATCAGCCCAGACTAGAGCCGAGAATCGAACCCAACAAATCCAACTTTATAATACCGCATGCACACGCGCCACGGCAGTCTTAGTCTTAGGTAATTATTTCACAAATTAAACCAATAGATGTTAGAAACTCATGTTTTCTCAGCCCCAAGCGGGAGGTAAGGAAACAATAAAAATATTTCCGTAAGTAACTATTATTGTGTTACAGGCTGGAATTACCAATTCAATGCCAAAAAAAGTAAATGTAATATTGATCCCTTGTCGGTTTCCAATTACCGATTTTGTTTGTTTTGGTAAAACATCTAGGAGACCCTTGACTTTAATTAACATAAAATACAAAATGGACTGGTTGAATAATTTGAAAGAACAAATCGTTCAACCAGTCCCTGAGATGGGTTTTCAGTTATTTATTAAGTTTGACGGTGATACAAAAAAAAATCCTAACAATATATTTCAAAATATACAATAGCATAAACTAAAAGGCGTATTGGATATGTGAGATAAGTACAAACCAAACTATTATATCATTTGAGTGTATGCTACTAGTGGAGGCATTTCGAAATAAACAACTTATGTAACCTTTAAGGATTGAAGCGCTATTAACAAAAAGTTTATTAAGTGGTAAATTAGATTGGACTACTATTAATAGTTGGACGTTGTTCGGAAGTAGCTCAACAAGACAACAATGTGCCTGAAAGGGATAGCTAGTTGTGCGCAACTATTTCCAGTCAAAGTTTGCAAATTGGCGTTGTCCATTGTCCAACCCCGTGTCCGTGTCGGAGAGTTTGTTAAGCCGTCGGTCTCGGTTATACAACATATGATAATAGCCTTTAAAGCTAGCCCACACATATTCGAGCGGAATGGTGGATCAATGGTCAATTATCTCCTATGAGAGGGCAAGCTTGTAACCAGCAGTGAGGCGATTTTAATAAATCCTGTCGACAGTTGGGAGGCGTCGGCTCTTGAACGATGCCACATCGAAATAATGGGAGACGTCGGCTCAAGGACGATGCCACATGAAAACAAATCAGGTAAGGTTAAATCCTGAATAAGGATGGAGGAAGAAGTGATGTTGAAAGATCATTGTGCATCATTTAAAACAGTTTTTGGAACACACACACATACAAAACTGAAACTAATAACGCCAAACGCGCGTACTGTTCAATATTGAACTCATGTCGTGTACATAACCAGTACACGTAACCTCAATGTCGTGTCGACACAGTCTCGTCTGTCAAGTGCGATTAACGTTTAGAACATGCCCTATTGTGGAGCGGAGCGTAATAATTGCCCCCCCAGCTCCGGAGGGGTTCATCGACAAAGAACGTGAAAGCTAAAACGTGAACCACACAATGTCCAAAACGTGAAAGTTTTGACAACCACAAATCAAAATGACAATCGTTGAATTGTTATACCTTGGTTATGTCACCCGATTTTAGTCGCCTATTAATCTTGACGACCTCTGGCACAATCAAAAGGAGTTATAAATCCAGTTTTTATTTACATCGCAGGAAAACGGGGAGGCGGGTCATCAGAGCAACCACCAATGCATTACCGGCTGAACCCATTCTCCTAATTGGTGTCTACTTGGCATCATACCGGAACGCTAAATTGCTTGGCGGTATGTCTTTGCCAGAAGGTTGCTTACGCGAAAGTCAACCACCGAACCTGACTCGAGCCGGAATCTAAAGCAGGACCTCTCACTTTATAATGCGACAGCGCACGCACTTCACCACTCTGCAATTTGTGACAATGCAAACATCTCTGGAAAAATCCTAAGACATACCGCCGTCACCATATATACCCATACCCATACCCCAACCTTACCCATCCTAAGAAGCCTTTGATTATTAACATTCAGTAAGTTCACGAATGGTCGATTTTGAGATGGAAATTCACGTAAAACTAATTCTGGCATCTATGAGGCGTTTATAGATATTTTTTTCCATAAATCGAAATTGTGAGGTGATAACTACATTCAACTTTAAATTGAAGAAACGTGGACTCCAAACGCGGCGTGATAAAATTTAATTTGTTCGTTCGCTAAAGCCATATTTTTTATTCCAGCGCATTAGGAAAAGTAATTTGTGTCATTGAATCAGAGTGAGTGCCGCTTCCGGCCTAATTCATAGCCGGGCCTGTTTACCTTGGAAATGGACAGAACGAAATTAAGTCGTGCTCGATTTATATAGCGTAGTAACTCGATAATATTGTCAAGTGAATAACTGTCATTTAAATTTTACTTAGGTCATAAGTACATGGAACTGTGCCCGGCTGCTGCCACATCTGGTACAGCCTACGATGCAGGGCGTTTACCTCGTTTTTACTATTGCTATGGAGGTTATCATATCATCGATAAGTGGGGTAAACGGAAGCCGGGAATGACATTGCAAATCTTGGCAGGGCATGCTGAAAACGGTTGTCTGGTGGGAGGCTTCGGCCGTGGCTAGTTACCACCCTACCGACAAAGATGTGTCGCTAAGCATTTTAGCGATGTAGCGTAGAAACCAATTTAGGAGTGTGGGTTTACCCCTAACAGGCTAGCCCGCTACCATCCTAGATTGCATCATCACTTACCACTAGGTGAGATAGCTGTCAAGGGCCAACTTGTAGTGGATATAAAAAAAAAGGAAGTAACAATTATTCGGAATTGTTTTCGGCGTGTCAACGTAGGTATGGGACAAAATCTTAACAATAATTCGCAGTTTGATTGCTTAAACCGATATAAAGATAATTTTATGAGTAAGTAATAATTATAAGAAAAAAAAGGGACATCAATGTTAAAGGTCTTAATTGTAAAAAGGCACAATTTTTACAATACATAAACATAAAAGACAAACATTATATTATTAATATGTGCAATTACAAATACAATTCACTTTACAAAAACATTAGAATTCTTGTTTAGTTCAGCACTGCCGTTATGCTATTACCACATTACGTCGTCACGTATATTCCATTCCACATGCTTGCACTTCTACTATTTCTACTATGAACGGCATTTCTTCCAATAATATCTGACGGGAGTTGATCTAAGTTATTGCTTATCTACTGGAATCATTTTCAACAGACTTTTTAACAATAAAGTCGGAATTTTTTGAACGATTTGTTCGCCGCTTTACATTATTGCTTTTTTAATTCTTTCCGAATCGTCGAAAGCAACAAAAAAAAGATTGTCTAACAATTATTAAGTAATTTTTTCATGTTTGATTCCAATAAGAGAATTATAATATGGATATACCATACGTGATAAAGTCAAGATGATTAAAATTTGATTAACGAAAAAAATAATCATTTTGAAAAATTACTAAGTAAATTTAATATAGTATCGTGGTGAGGCTGACTTAGCATTGCATTGAAACATGCTCAATTTTGTTATATTAAGTAGTAAAATTAATGATAAAGTTAGTTTTATTTCTAGCAACAAGGACTTTATGTTCCTCTATGTAAACAAGTTATTTGATGAAGACCAAAAAACAAAGTTGGCAGCAATATTTTTAGCATTAAAAATTCCTTAACTTCGCATTTTGCAAAGTGAAGAATCACCTGATCAGATACCTTTTGGTACCTGGTAACAACATTGGGTTACTCCTAGCCAAACAAAATATATAATTCGATCTAGAACATTATTGATGGCCACCCTTAGCATATAGTGGCAGACTCCCAGACCCGGTTAGTTTTTATGTATAAATCCTGTCAAAAATAAAATTATTTTCTTTACAGTTTGCAGCTTTTGAAGTGCCAAGGTTTTTTGGAAAGTACTCGACATTAGCGATAATAACACGTAACCGCTGTGGCAAGTACCAGGCGCGAATAATCATCGAGGAGTTTGGCAGTGTCAGTGTGGCAACAACGCGATTACGTAATGCGGTCTGAGGGGCGGGGGCCGGGGTGAGTGACCTGCCTGTGTATGGTCCGCCTGCCAATTCGCCCATCACATCATGAAATCTTCGTTGCACATAATGCAAAACATACTCTGTACATATTACAAATTTTATCATCTGGTCTATATACCAGCCAATTTGACTTCTAATATAATATATTATAGAGGCGCCTATTGCATGTTCTTGATTATAAGAAGGATAAGAGTCATTGGAAATGGGATTTTCAGTTTTTTCGCATCATTTATATAATATGTGATCGAATTTAATAACCTATATTATACTTAACTTCTTAGACTAATATTGACTTACTTCTGCAAGTGGAAGCTGTGAAAGCCTAGTGGTTAGGGCGTTTGCCTCCTAATTAGAGATCGGGGGTTTGAACTCGGCCACGCACCTCTAACTTTTCGGAGTTATGTGCGTTTTTAAGCAATTAAAATATCACATGCTTCAACGGTGAAGGAAAACATCGCCAGGAAAACCTGCCTGAGAGTTCTCCATAATGTACTCAAAGGCGTGTGAAATCTGCCAATCCGCACATGGCCAGCGTGATGGACTGTGGCCAAGCCTGTAGTGAGTCAATAATGGGTTGATCATGATGATGATGATGATGATAATGACTTCTGCAAGATTTTCGTTTCAACTCAAAAAATTCAAACTCACATGAACCCCGCAATACACATATAATGTTAGATAAGAAGTCACTATAAGTATTGGAGGTATCAAAATATTTGTATCAATACTCATTCATAAACCAAATGAGTCATAGGTATTCATTTAATAATAAACTTGGCTCAAGAGTGGACCAAATAGGTAGTAAGTACCCAGCTGCATAAAGAAGATAATAATATAATTGTATACGTACTGCCAATCATATAATTAGTTGTAAGTAATATATAACAGCAGATGTATAGAGAGGAGACGTCACAAAGATGTTTTCTATTTATGCTATTACTTTTATGATAATAATTATTATTGTACGTTTTAGCTAACACAAAGTCATGTTTAACATTTTGTTTATCTTTACTCACTTAAGTAGGTAACAGGTCAATATAATATTCTAGTGCGAGAATCATTATTATTAATAATCTTATATTATATTATAAATGGTGGTGAAGTGTGGATGTTTGGATGTTTGTTACTCAATCACGCAAAAACGGCTGTACGGATTTGGATGAAATTTGACATGGAAAAAAACAATTGCTACCTTTTATCCCGATTTCTTAAGTAGTTCCCGAGGGATTCGTGAAAATTGTTCACGAACTAAGCCGCGGGCAGACAGCTTTGAAATTTGATATGCATGTCACCTATGCTACGGAAAAGGACGTGTACTTTCTATACCGATCTCTCTAATAGTTCCCGTGGGAAGATTAAAATTTTCTAACGAGCGTAGCTTTAGACCCAAACCTGAAGTCCACGCAGACGAGCTCGCGTTCAGAAGCTAGTATTATAATAACGGAGGTCGTAAGGTTTAAGGGACCAATGTACCTGAATGCACACTTTGAGATTTCTACGTAATCGATCGCGTTAAAGTTGACTTGAATTTGTATGGAATCGAAAGAGCGCCACCTATCGTGTACCAGATGACGCTCGCACGATTCTTATTGAAGTTAATTTTCACGTGATCGAATAGGCAGAGAATCCCGCACTGGCACTCTGTAGTACTTATCTACAGAGTGCCAGTGCGGGTAAGCATAAAATATAAAAAAAGGGTACCGCATCATGTCGTCAAGCGAGAGACACAATAAAAAATAAAACCAATGAGAAATCCAGAGCTTCGTTCAATGCTCTTCATAAATATTCCATAACTGTTGTGCAGCGCGCAAAATCGTTTCGTTCACGTTCGAAAAAGCTTTTCTGTGTGAACCATTTATAGTTCGATCACTGACAAGTGACCGTGGAGAGGCGTCAATCGGCACTAATAGCGAAAAATAAATATTAGTGTCGGATGGGACAAAACGAAAAAACAAAACGTACCTACTTAACCTAGCTGTGAATTTTTTACGAAGCACATCATTTTGACTACTTCTTTCGCAAAAATGATGATTTGATTTAGTTTTTGCATTGTTAATGTTTTATCGATTAACATTTCAATGGTTTTAGTTTCAATTTTTTTTTTAGTTTTCATCCTGTACACCAAAGAGTTTTATCTAAATACTAGCGGTTGCATTTTCACAGTCGTAATTCCTGTTCATATAAAATATATATCGCTGATAATGAACTTTTCCATTGGTGAAATTGTATTGTTGTTGTTCTAGTAGCACCATATCAGACTCACAATCTTTACCTCTATATAAAGTTACTATAGATTTAGACAATATACTGGCGCCATATATGGATAGATAGCGATTAGATGGTTTCAACGAAGGTAGATCGAAATATTTTCTCCATACTTTTGGTTGATTACCTACAAATACAAAGTATCATCGCTTCTTAAGTTCCTACAAGTACTTTGTATTTGTAGGTACTTAAGAAGCGATGATAGCCTAGTGGTTAGCGTCAGCCTCCTAATCAGAGATCGGCGCTTCGAATCCGGGTACCTCTAACTTTTCGGAATTATGTGCGTTTAAAAAAAAAAAATTTAACTATAACTTGCTTCAACGGTGAAGGAAAACATCGTGAGGAAACCTGCACGCCTGAGAGTTCTCCGTAATGTTCATGACCAGCGTGGTGGACTATGGCCAAACCCTTCTCATATTGACAGGAGACCCGTGCTCTGTAGTGAGCCGGTAATGGGTTGATCACGATGATGATGATGACAAAGTACTTAGTACATAAATACCGTAAAATAAGGCCGAAAAATTACAGACTATACTTGTAACGGAACAAAATTTTATGCATAAAATTTTACAACCATATATCGTGTCGCAGTGAAGTGAGTTGCAAAAAATATAAACTGTATTTCGATCCGTACTCCAAATACGCGTAACTATATCATAACAGTTCTGTTGTTGCCTGCTAGCTAGGCTAATGCGCTAAATTGCTTCGTTCTCGTTGAATCAACCGAGTGCTTTGTGATACATTTCCGTCTGTTGTCATAATAGCATGTTAATAGACGTACTAGCATAGCCAAACACAGCAGTGAACGATCATTTTCAAATACGATTTGGAATTTCCAATGACATTACCAATGACATTTCACACAATTACACATTTATATTATTATTTATCCCCTAAAAATTAGCTCTCGACTATAATCTCATGCTATAGGGCTTTTAGGGAAATATCTAAAAGGTTAGTCGACATCACAGGAGACCGAAGAGCAGCCAGCTACCTCGGACAACGAATTAGTCTTGCTATTCAAAGAGGGAACGCTGCCTGTATCTATCCTCCTTAGTTTCTTTTAATAATATATTTTAATAATTATAATATATTTTTTAAGATTTAAAGATTTAAGTTCATTATAAGGTTTATTTTAAGTTTCAGTGGTTATAAATAAATACAACTTGTTTATCTCATGGTGATAATTTAGGGGGGTATATTAAACCCTATTATATAACATACACATCTTTGTCGTTAGTGTGGTGTAAAGACAAGGCCGCAGCCTCTAAACAGACCAGGATAAGGGAATAATGCCTATGCCGTGAATCAGGATATTTTTAGACCACTGCGCCAAAGTGGTATAATATGACACACTTACTTGGTTTGGGTGTTATCATATCATTAACTTCACTAGTTTAAAAACACCATTATCGTTATTATCATCATAACAACCAGATGGACGTCCACTAGACTATATCATAGACACTTTCTAGGACTAGTTTATAATTGTCTAGCCTAGATGGGTTTACTCATGTGTATTTTTCAATGCAGAGGTTACCTTTTTTCATAGTTTTTTTAATTTATTTTATTATACACCACAAGTTAGCCCTTGACGGCATGTCACCTAATCGAAAGTGATGATGCGGTCTAAAATGGTAACAGGCTGACCTGTTTATTATGGTAAACCCAGACTCCTAATTGGTTTCTACGCGACATCGTGCCGGAACGCTAAATTGACTGGCGACACGTCTTTGTCGGCAAGGTGGTAGCTAGCCACGGCCGAAGCCTCCCACCAGATAAGACTCGAGCCGGGAATCGAACCCAGGACTTCAAGAGAAACTTTTATAATGCAACGGAGGTCGTCAAATACATAATTGGTAGATATCATTGATACAAATATTACAGTGTCCTACAGTTATTGAAACGAAATTCGATGTAGGATGATAATTTAGTCTATCAACCATTGTACAACCAGACAATTACGTCGGTTCGTCTGTAAACATCATTTAACGAGGCCAGGGAGGAAACGTGAGATGAAACGATGTAATTGTCACAGTCTGTCACCAGCTATATCCGGGAGGAGTATCCTTGAGTGAGTTCCAGTCAATGCTTCAGACAGTTTTTATTTTTTTGTAATTTTCCGCAACATGGCACAAATAATTAGGTACCTACTGATAATAATTGTGTACAACAGGCACGACAAGCAAGATTATAAAGTAGGGTATTTGTGTCAGTTATGTATGATTATATTTTTACAATAGATGATGATATACCCATTAAGTATCAATCTATCAACGTCATCATCCTTAACCACCTTAATTATATGCTTTATGTCATATACCACTGTTCGGCACAGGCCTCTACTCCGTACTTCTCCGACGTAGTAGATGGGCTTTATCACTATAGTTATAGTAACCGGGTTAGGGCGTCAGCATCCTAATTAGAGGTCGGCGATTCGAATCCGGGCACGCACCTCTAACTTTGCCGTATTATGTGCGTTTATAAAATATCACTTGCTTCAACGGTGAAGGAAAACATCGCGAGGAAACCTGCACGCCTGAGAGTTCGCCATAATGTTCTCAAGGGAGTGTGAAGTCTGCCAATCCGCACATGGCCAGCGAGGTGGACTATGGCCAAACCCTTCTCATATTGAGAGGCGACCCGTGCTCTGTATGAGCCGGTAATGGGTTGATCATGATGATGAATTTCTTGATAGAAAAAAACAATATGTACCGTATGTAATGTAAACAGTATTTTGGCTCGACCTGGGAATTATATAACCCATAGATGGACATGTTAACAAGTAGACCAACAAAACAGTTATAGAGATATTTATTTATTTATTTATTATTATCAGCCCGTACTGTCCCAATGTTGGGCAAAGGCCTCCCTTTCTTCCTTCCATTTGTCTCTGTCTAGGGATATTTGGGGCCAAGCCGACATATAGGCATCGAGTTCGTCACGCCAACGACGCCTCGGTCTGCCTCGACGTCTTTTTGTTTTTTGTGGCACCCAATGTGTAGCGGCCTTTGCAAAAAGTTCGTCGGACATGCGCATAACATGCCCAGCCCAGTCCCATTTGAGTTTGGCAGCTTTATCTCCCACATCCGTTATATGAGTCTTGGAGCGTAGTATGCTGTTTTTAATCCGATCTGTCAGCTTTACTCCCAGGATGCTACAGTGTATATTAATTAATTAACTTATACGCCGCAAAGACTTCTCAGTCGGTTCGCTCTAGGCACAGTGGTCGTGGCAGTTTTTTTAAGTTGTGGGTTTACTATCCGTTGCCATTTCTTTGACAGCCTCAAGCATTCATGCAAGTGGACGGCTACCGCAGCCTTTACTTGATCTGCCCATCTAATGGGCGACCTTCCTCGTGCTCTGGTGCCCTAGACCATTCCGTGAACAATACAAAACAGCGATCTCAATATTCCCATCCTGTGGCACATAGTCCTGATGGTATGGAGTCCCACTCAAACTTGACCGTTTTTTTCCAACGTGATCATTATCTGCGTTGACAAAACGCAAAACAGGATTCGCAGAGATACTCGCAAAAAATCGGCTGCGTGGACACGGTCTCTGTGTCGTTAACCATCGCCACGCCAAATTTGGCCCAAGAGCGACTTGGCAACGTCGTTCAAGCAATCCCAGGGTTGACACCTTTTTCCAAATGCCTTACCAAAAGGGAAACGTAAATAATTCGTCGTAAATGTTCAGCCACAACGCATCTAATTTATTTATTAATAGTAAAAGACAAAAAAAAACATAGAGTCGGCCGCGATGATTATCACTATCATGTGATAATAATCTTTAATATATATGCTCTTTATATCTATCTCTGAGTACTGTGATAGCTTAGGTTAGGACGTCACCTAATCAAAGGTCAGAGATTCGATCACGCATCTCTAACTTGAGTTATGTGCGTTTTAAGCAATTAAAATATCACTTGCCGTACGGTGAATGGAAACTTCGTGAGGAAAACTGCATAACTGAGAGTTCTGCTTGTTCACAAAGGCCTGTGGAGTCAGCTAATCCGCTCATGACCAGTGTGATGGACTATGGCCAAACCCTTCTTATATTGAGAGGAGACCCGTGCTTATATCTTTCTCTAATTTAAGGACGGTATCCTGCGCGCATCAGTCGACCGTAAAGACTGAGGATGATTAAGCTGTTATTGTGATAAATAAATCAACGAGCGGCAACCCTACACCGACCGCTCTTGATATGCACGTACCCACTTTATACTGGGAGTAAACATACGGAGTTGCGTCATAACCTCGCCCCAACCAAATTACACCTAATTGTAACAGCTTCAAAGTGCATTTTGCGTCGTGAGCGCCACAAAGTTGTTATTCACGAATATCTCGCTATAATTCGGAGCAACACCTACTTTCTGCACGGAAAAAATATTTTTCACGCCACTCACTACGCAGTTTACTTCTTATCTCTTTCAGTTGTATACGGGAATAGTTATTGTTATTATATATCTTGTTAACATTGTGATACATTTTTTCCACGCATACATATATCTCAATGCTTCGCTCGTCTAGCGGTTTAGCATGTTCGATTTCACATTGCGAGGTCGTCGTCATTTGCGGGTTGGACCAAAAATCTAAACGTTATTCTGTTAAGAAATTCCCAGCACCAGTGAGGAAGCGATGAGTTAGTTGAGATAAACTGGCATCGCCCACTCCCGTGTCTCATATATCTGTCCGTCTCTATTGTTTTTATTTGTATATGTTGGGTAAAAATATGAACATTAAAGAAACTAAAAATGGATCTAATAATAATGTCATTAAATAATGCGAATTCAAGCATAAATAATTAAGAATTAAATATTTATATACAAACAAAACAAACGGTGCGAGTTAATTATATATAATAATATAAAGAGCATAGTGGTAATTTCTGGGCGGCCTTAACTACATAGTTACTCGCATCAAGCCAGCTCCGTGGGTTTAAGCTCGCAATCTTTCTCTATCATGGAAGGGGGCCTGTGTCTGGATCGCGATGCTAAGTAATGTTAAACTATCAAGCTCTTACTGTTCTCTCAACACTACTTTATTTGAATAACTAAAACGTTTTTTTTTTTGTTGTTAAACTACAAGACAGCGCCTTGAAGGCAATCTCAACTTTTGTTAAGTCATGACGTAGTCCAAACTGCTATGGTGAACCCATAATCCTTATTGGTTTCCACGTACATCATACTTAACTAGCCACGGCCGAAGCTACCCTCAGTCGAACCATTCTTAAACCGGGATGAACCCCATCAACCCTGGTAAGGCTCGAACCCAGGACAAACCAACTTTAAAATAAGACAGCGCACGCGCTGCGCCACAGAGGTATTCCTAAAAAACCGTATATCGCCGGCTATGTGACATTCCGGTCCATATCCGAAAAATAAATAACGTTAAACATTGCTCTGATGCTGCGAGATTAAAGTATAAAAACTTTCGCCTTCATAAATTGTAAGGTAGGATAATGCTTTTGGCCGGGTGACCTTGTTTTCAGTACCAAGAGAAAAACAAACTCCCTTTATCCCGATAAAAATAGTTAACTAACGCTAAATATAGGTAGGTAATTTACACAGTATGCTATTTATTTTTAATTTTACTATACTCTACAAGTTAGCCCTTGACTGCTATCTCACCAGGTGGTAAGTGATGATGCAGTCTAATATGGTAGCGGGCTAACCTGTTAGGGGTATGTTTAACCTATACTCCTAATTGGTTTCTACGCGACATCGTGACGGAACGCTTAATCGCTTGGCACTCATTTGACACGTCTTTGTCGGTAGCGTGGTAACTAGCTAACCACCAGGCCAGAATCGAGCCGGGAATCGAACCCAATACTTCCAAATTTATAATGCGACAGCGCACGCACTGCGCCACAGAGGTCGTCAAAATAGTAGTGTGCTAGTAGTCACGTTTTCCCGTCACGAGGCTCAATCCTCCCTCCACGTGCCCGGCCAGCCCAGTTACACAAACAATGACTGTATTTTCCATCACAAAATGTATAAATTACCGCCAGACACTTGAAATGGGAAACTTCGTTGGTAATCTACGGTCGATAGCGGTTGAATTGATTATACAAAAAAAAAACTACTTACGTACGAACTACTTAAGTAGATATGCTACTTACGTAAGGAATATAAGTAGGGGAAAACGCACCACGATATTTAACACCATTTAATATTTTGAATGGGATTTGATGAGCAACAAGTTAATAATTAACAACTAGTCGCATATTACAACAATTAAAAATATCACTTGATTGAACGGTGAAGCAATACATCGTGAGGAAACCTGCACGCCCGAGAGTTCTCCATAATGTTCTCAAAGTCGTGTGAAGTATACCAATCCGCACTGGTGGACTATGGCCAAACCCTTCTCATATTGAGACGAAACCCGTGCTCTGTAGTGAGCCGGTAATAGGTTGATCATAGGAGAAACGCGGACAATGCTGCTTTATAAAGCATATACATAACTTTATAAACAAATAATATAAAGGTAAATTATTAACAAACGTTAGTTATAAAACATGGATCTGTAAGCTTTACATAATAAATAAGTAGGCGATGATAGGCAACGCCAATTTTCACACTGCTTTCGAACCCAAAACGATACATAACAATTAATGAACGGATCGGGTATTCGATCCTAAAGCCTGTGCTATGTATTTACATATTATGCTTACCACTAGACCGAGGAGGTAAGAAAACGTTGTCGATAACATGTATGTAAAGCAGTATGTAGTTGCGATCGGTCAAAAAGCGTTATAAACTTAACCGTGTCAATACATTACTACTAATCAACTATGGCGACACATTATACAAATCTTAAAAGCATCATTAATCATAAAAAATATGCAATATATCATATATATAAAACAAAGTCGTGTTAGTTACACTATTTATAACTCAAGAACTTCTGAACCGATTTGGCTGAAAATCGGTGGAGGGCTAGCCTAGAACCAGGAAATGGACATAGGAGACTTTTTATCCTGTTACATTTCCTGCGAGATTTATGTAAAAGTGAATTTCACATCGATGAACTATAACTAAAGTTTCAGCTTGCCACTAAAATTTCCTCGAATTGGTAGCTTATTCCATAGGTTTTTATATACCCAAAATCTACGCGGACGAAGTTGCGGGAATCGACTAGTATATATCTAAAATAACGTACAGTAGTGTTTTTTGTTGGTTACACCGTCGGCGAGCGAAACTGTATTTTACAGGTGGAAATCGTTATGCAACAATCGAAAAGGCTTACTTAAACTTATCAATCAATCATAATCCTTTAAGAGGCACTTTTGACGCGTCAATAATTTACTTAGTAGTGAGTTGATGGTGATAACTACATTCGTTAACTTAAAACTAAAGCTATGAGGGTTCCAAACGGGCGTTTATCTAAGAAGCCCACAACAAACTTAGGTAAATTTTCTTTGCATTATCAACATATCAAGTGTCACCTAAAATTATTTAAGAGCTATAGACTTACAAGGCTTTGCTAAGTGCACGTAAACAAATTAATACATTGACCTCTTTTGCATTTGTTGCGTAATTAAATCAAGTCCATTTTTAATGTGCTTATTAAAAAAAACACTTTTTTTTATATTGTATCATGTTTGTGTAATTAAGAACAGTCAATATTATATTAATTCGAATCAATTTCAATCAAACTCTTGACACATAGATATGAAACATTAAAATAAAATTAAATAACTAGGTAGGTTACTTAATTTTATTAATTATATATTTTAGTAGATTAGTACACAGATTAAAAGACAGCAATAATTATTATCATTAATCCTCGCACTTATAATTCTAACCAAAGAGTATTTATACTCGTAGTTAAGAAACATAATTAACAAGAAATATTTAAACATGTGATTGGTTATGCTACATTTCAATAGCCACGGCTAATTACATAAATAAAGCCTATAATAGCGTATATAGATAACAATACAATTTGCCTTTTCTAGAATAATTTAAATTAATAATTTAATACAACAAATGCATTAAACAATAATTTACTGAGGATTCTAATGAACAAAGTTAAACTACAACTGATAACTTCTGCAAAAACCAGACTTTTAGAAGGTGTTTAGACTATTGGATAAATCTTACGTATTATGATTTATTTAAGACAAGAACCCAAACAAAAATGTATATAATTAAAAGTCGATCAGCTACGTTGCATTAGATAAAAGACAAATATTCAAGTCGATTAAGAAAACAATTAATTCCAATCTATTTAATTAAAACGCCTTAATGCCGACAATATCTAGTAACAATATCCATGAACGCGCTGAAACAGTAGAATGTACTGAAAGTATCATATACCAACCAGTTTAATACAATAAAGGATTGCAATCCAATTTTGGTTGGCACGTAACAAGACGCCGAGTTACTTTCAAAAATGCCCCAGATGTTTGTAACGGTAAAGAACATCTCACGACAGATGTGCAAGCGTTTATAGTCTTAAAGGTAACTGAAAAAGGATGACCCAGAACATTACCGTCGTGATTCGGAATGCCATGGAAAATGTGTGTCCATTTTCAGTACAATCTCCGAAACTGGGCATATCGATATATGTTATTCAAATAAAGATAACTTTTAAAAAAAGCCTTATAGTTAAGATATTTTCCTATCGTTTTTAGACATTCAAAACAATTTTTTTTAAGATAAATTTGTTTTGAATGTCTAAAAACTATAAAAACAAGACAATGTACATACTTACTAAAAAAATCTTTAATAGAATAAATATATACATAAATCCTTCCTACCAATTTTATAAAAGTTTCTTAGTATGGATGAATGTTTGTTCCTCTTTCAAAACTACTAAATGGATTTTAATTAAACCTTACAATAATATAGCTTATACATCAGAATAATACATAGGCTACAATTTATAAAGATATTGTGTGAATTGTCCAAAATATGACATTAAGTGTAAGTAGGAAAAAGTCTACCATCTGCGTAATAATTTTAATGTCATAATGTTAGTTCTTACCTACGCCACGCTAATATAAGCTACTCTAAATACTAATCATGCGCAGACGAAATCACGGGCACCAGCTAGTAAATACAAAAACCACAGTTTTATTAGTAATTTCTCTGTAGGACATGCTACATGATAAGAAGAGTAACTATAAAGATAGAAAACACTTTCAAACTTTTTGATGTGCACTTGGATTAACACTT
The DNA here is from genome assembly GCA_928268935.1 of Lasiommata megera. Taxonomy (NCBI): domain Eukaryota; kingdom Metazoa; phylum Arthropoda; class Insecta; order Lepidoptera; family Nymphalidae; genus Lasiommata; species Lasiommata megera. Next base: position 5,848,712 of record OV743329.1, on the reverse strand, counting down.
GAACTCGCGAAATGAACAAGATTTTTTTTTTTCAAGTACATATATTGAACTGCCCTACAATCACAAATAATCAATAAACGGTACACGTTTGTTGACCAAGGTCCACGCTACAGTTACTACACCACTTGGGAAATAATAAAAAAAATTAATGATCTGATTCAAATATTTACTACACCACATAACGATATATTTGTAAAATGTTTTTATATATCTAGCTTGTTGTTGAGTCACGAGATTTAGAAGACATAAAATTATTTTTAAACATGTTTCATTCTCATCCCACATCTATACTAACGAATATTATGAAGACGAAAGATTTGCTTGTCTTTTAATTTGTTATCGATAAACTCTGATTTTCTCAAAAACTATTCTAATAATTGAAAGACTAATTTATCCTAAAAATATTCCTATATTTAATTTCAGAAATAATAACTTTGCAGCCTGAAATAATAAAAAAAAATGTTGTTTTCGTAAAAAAAAGCTTTGAAGCAAAAGAGTTACTAAGCGACTTAATTTTTTTTCCATCTACCGTCTTTATTTGGAAGCATTGATAGGTAATAATGCATAACGAATATTAAAAGTGTATGTCAGTGGAGTTTTTGTCCATTTGTAAGGAACGCTGAGGGTCATATTATGCTGAATAACATTACGCTAGTGCTATTAGTTAACGCGGGAGCAATCGCGGGTTACAAATAGCACATAGCCTATCGTAATAAGTGGCACTAAAATATATTGCTAGACATTCTGTAGCGATTACTTCGTACAAAATCATCAGTCGTATTTTATGATTTTATTTCACTACTTGGCTCTTGGCTGTCACGGTAGCTGGCTAACTTGTTAGATATGGCAATTCTTCAAAACCACAGTCGCTTGGCGGCACCTGTTTGTTATAAGGGTGTAAGCCACGGCCGAAGCCTCTAGTGAAACTACAGATGCTAATGCAATATTAAACCTGCATTCTGATTATCTGATATCTCTTAGCCCATTATGTAGCTTTTCATTTTAGTTTGTTATAATAAAACATGATCGGTTTTAGTCAAGGATTTATTTAGTTTTAAGCTGCATGTTACTGATCATGTCCAGATTATGTCCTCATTTGTATCAAGCTAAATTTACGCTTCACTTGCCCCGTCAGAACCCTCAAGCCTTTTATGTCATGTTGATGTCTTGGGTTATTGAATATTCATCGTTTTAGTGTTCGCCACTAACCGAAATGTCAAACGGAATGTTTCACGGTTCACTGGATGTACGAATATTTACTTGCAAGATAGTGAAGTACACGAAATTCCTTTATAAAGCGGCAGTTAATAGCTTTTTAACTATATATTTTATCACCCGGGCGCAGTGGTTTTATCACCCGGGCGAAGTGTTGAATGCTGTGCCTTATAAACGGGAGGTCCTGAGTTCGATCGCCGGTAGGGACAATCGAGGAAGTTATCGGTTCTGAATTTTCTCTGGTTTGATCTGGCGGTAGGCGCCAACCTACCGACGTGCTGCTAAGTGATTAAGCGTTCCGGCACGATTTCGTGGAGAAACCAATTAGAAGAATGGGTTTACCATAACTGTTTACCCCGCCTAACAACTTGACTGCATTATCACTTACCACCATGCAATATTGCCATCAAGGACTAACTTGTAGTAGACTAAAATAACTTCAACACAAAACCAAAGACATTGCTTGACATAAGCACTGTGAAAAATCGATGTATGTTTTTTTTTACATATAATGACAGTAGTAAAAAAAAAGATCACCGTGTGGAGCGAAAAAAGAAGCCACCTGTTCAGAAACTCTACTATCTTCATTGTGCTATTTATGGAGCTCTTCCAGAGTCTGCAATTACGACTACTGAGGTAATGGAACAAACCTAAGACGAGTGATGTATATACTGGCCATTATTAAAATAAATCTCTACAGCCAGAAAAAAAAAATAATAATAATGATGTTTCTCAACCTGTCGCCCTGACCCCCGGCCGTTTGGTCTCCCCTGCCGGGGTGTAATCCTCCGCCCGGTGCAAATATGTATTTATGTAATGTGTATGTAGGTTTATTTATTTTTATCTATTTAAGTTTATTATATCTCTTTTGGCTGTTTATATGTATTTATTTAGCACACGGACGTGAGAGCTAGTATATAAAGATAATAATGAAAAAAAAAGCACTAGAGAAACCTAGCTCAAACGTCACTTTCATTTGTGGTTGGAACGTTGGTCTAGATATTTTGTTTTTAACCCTATTTTACTTATATATTGTTGGCTAATCATGTAACCAGATATATAAATACCCTTATATATATATAAATACCCTTTTCCTTTTAACTCTTTCCTTTCACAAAAGGTTATCTGGAGGAGATCGCTTTTAGCGATAAGACCGCCTTTGCGCATTATGTTTGTTTTTTTTTAAATTTTATTTTTGTTCTATTTTGAACTCAAGTTTATAGTGTGCAATAAAGTGTTTATCTATCTATCAAATAGCTGATACTTGAAACCTCGTTTGCGAATCGTTTTATTTGTAACTTATCTTCTTGACATTGAAACACTTATCGAAATCCGTTCAGTAGACTATTATAACGAGTACAAAGATTGAGGCGGTGTTCCATAACAGAGTTGTTATATTTAAACGTATGGTAACCCAGCAACATGTTTACCTATATCAAATGCGTCTTGGAAACGGTTCAAACGTTTTACAAAAAAATCATACACAGCTCAGAAATTTATCGCTCATGATATTTTCACGAAAAACATATTCAGTGTAGTCGTCTAAAATATAAAAAAATTATAAATCTTCGAATTAATAGTTTTTGAGAAATGCCTGCCGACATCAAAAGACACTAAAACACCACAGCTATTGTCGAGCTCCATTTACGATACCCGAAGATCGTCAATATATTTTGATATCATTTTCGGCTTGTACACGTCTGACTACTGGGCAAGGAACGGTTCTCTTATTGAAAGAAGGATTAAGATTTTAGACCTCTATACCGCTCCAAATGCGGTCTGGCTGCCTTCGTAGATTATAAAGCATTTTTAGTTATAGTAATCAGGACCGACAGAGTATCTGTCAAATAACTATGCCTAACGTAAGCTTCTAGAAAATCTAACGTAAGCTTGTAGGAAAGTCCTACTATAATATAATTTTAAGTAATGAATAGAAGCAGGCATTACTTTGCGGAAGTCCATGATAAACAATAAACAGCAAGTATAATTTGCTATATTCCGCCGACAACCGGGAGATTTGTATAATATAACACCACACAAAATCTTCCACTAGAACCTCTACGCACGTTTCGACCCGACACCGGATCATCCTCAGGAGATGTTGACTTCACAAGCGCGAAAAGTAAACTTTACTTTTTGTAGAGGTTCTAGTGGAAGATTTTGTGTGGTGTTATATTATACAAATCTCCCGGTTGTCGGCGGAATATAGCAAATTATACTTGCTGTTTGTTGTTTATAATTTTAAGTGGCATGTGAGATGGTGATAACAAAAAGAATTTACCTGGCTTAGTTTGTTGTGGGCTTCTTCTTAGATCGGGGCGCGTTTGGAACCCTCATAGCTTTAGTTTTAAATTAACGAATGTAGTTATCACCATCAAATAACTACTATGTAAATTATTGAGGCGTCAAGTTTCTTTTAAAGGACTATTTGAATAAAGATTATTTGAATTTGAATTTAACTACAAGAACATTACTTAAACCTACCATTGCCTATCTAAACAAAACATGTTTATTTCACTCTAACCAGCAATCAAGTCGAAACCTTCATAATAAGTCGTCAACAATGATAATTAAGAGCAAAACGAGATATTCCCATATTTACATTATATTTTATTTAATATACTAATTTGGTGTTAACTTAGTTAAGTAAAACATTGACTGGCTATTAACATTTTAATGAGCACTGAGTACACAAAACATATCCAAACCGGTATGGCAGGTTGACCGGTCACACGAAATAAACACCTACGCTTTAAATATGTTTCGACAGCGGCGGCGTGAAGCTTTCCCCAATTTGTGGCGGTAGCGATCGCGGTTGGACCACGCAGGTATTTTGGATTTACACTAGTGCATATGTGGCAAGCTATGCTATATGAAATCGAGCGATCCGATTGGCGTCGAAAAACCCAATAGGATCGCTTGCTTTTGATTTAAATTCAAGCTATTCCTTTGCTGGGTCTGACAGTATTCCATAGCTAAGCAGCGTAGCAGATATCTACTTTACACCGACATCATTACTGAACTATGATTATGATTCGTTCTATGACTGAATCTAGCGTTGATATAGAAGGCGGAAACTTGACTCTGCTAACTTTTATACACTATAAGTGAATCCTTGACGGCTATCTCACCTGGTGGTAAGTGATGATACTGTCGAGGACGGTAGCGGGCTAACCTGTTAAGAGTTTGGTAAACCCACGCTCCTAATGGGTTTCTACGCGACATCGAGCCGGAACGCTAAATCGCTTGGCGACACGACTTTGTCGGTAGGGTGGTAACAAGCCATGGCCGAAGCCTCCCACCAGACCAGACTCGAGCCGGGAATTGTACCCAGGACCTCCAACTTTATAATGCGACAACGCACGCACTGCGCCACGGAAGCCGCCAAAGATGAAAGCAGGTAGGTATGAACAAACAATGTTTTAATAATATTAATAAGTCTTAAGACACCCGGCAAAGATAGGGTTTGAAGTCACGGGTAGCTTCAAGCCTATAGATCGCATAGACATGCTTAAAATTCTCCACCTACCTTCAACATCTGATTTCCGCGGCGACACCCACCACCTGTGTTTGGGTAACGCTTTATTTCGTTATTGGGAATCTGTCCATTTACAAACCGTAAGCTTAATGTATGTGTTAAGCCCTCGGCACACTTATTACAGGACGCAGCGTGGTTTCGGGTGTTTACAGTGTGTTTCTAGTCGTCATTACTAATGTCATAGGTAATTGAATCTACAGCCTTGTGTAGTTCACGTACTAAGTAATGAAGACGGTATTTTTAGCTCTGTACTACAACGAACTATTCCAATCTTGGACGTACATTTGGAGCTAGAGAATGACAGAATTCGACACAAAATATGCAGCTGACATCTTAGAGCTCATATTTAATGAAGTCATTTTGAGCTTTACCGTTTAGTCGTACTGATTTTAAAAGTTTTTGAGGATATTTTAATAAAAAAACTGACTATCCTTCTGCATGAGCATAACACAATCCATAGTAGATTACGTACGTACCGATTTACACCATGACTAATAGATGAAATCAAAATATAATCCAACTGCTGTTTGTTGTTATTTTCATGTATGTTTTGTCCTTTATAAGTTTTTTTTATTCACTACAAGTTAGCCCTTGACGGCAATCTCACCTGATGGTAAGTGATAATGCAGTCTAAGATGGTATCGGGCAAACCTGTTAGGGGTATCGTAAACCCATACTCCTAATTGGCTTCTACGCGACATCGTGCTGGCGGTAGGGTGGTAACTAGCCACGGCCGTGATCGATCCATTCTCGGCTCACTACAGAACACAGGTCTCCTCTCTCAATATGAGAAGGGTTTGGCCATAGTCCACCACATGCTATTAAATATATAAAATAATACATAAATAATTCAGCCTTCTCCATCTGTGGAGATGCGATTTTTTCTATCTGATGTACACCATATTAATCATATTTAAATATATGTACAGAAAACCACATTGGCGAACGTTGTTATCAGAGGAACGTTTAACCGCAGACGTATTTATCTCTTCATGTGACCAACAGCGATAACTTGTGTTGTTATCTTCAGTGATACAGAACTGGTTTGTAATTTTAAGGTATGTTTTTTTTTATAAATAAACTTGGACGGCTGGTTCCAGAACCCCACCCCTGTCAATTCTATCGATATAACAAATTATGATTCTATACTCATATATATATGTAGATATAATATGACCGATATAGCAAGGTACCTTCCCTTAAGCAGATGTATAATTTAGATTTACATTGCCTAATTGCTTGATATATAATACAGATTGGAGACCAAAAATTATTGCATTTAGGGAAAGGATAGAAGCACTAAGTATGGATGGAAGTATTAAACGAAACTTCATTTGACATTTCTCAAGAGTCAACGTTTTGAGTAAGTAAATGGTGTGGACGACATGGGAAACTGGACAAAACTTAGTACTCCAAATTAAAAGTAGGATCTGGGAACCATCCCAGATCCTAATCGCAACTTTTAACGTAATATCTCATCCCAATAAATGGATAACTGTTACATCAAAAACTGCACATTTTGATATGTTCCAAAACCGCTATAGTTTTATGAAATAAAATATACTTTCGAAGTACAACAAGTTTTTGTGTACAATACCAAAATAAGTTTATTGCTCCTTGTATAATGTATATCAAGGCATTTCGCAAAGCAACTTTCGATTCTGTCGAACGTAGGCGAAATCCGCGAAGGAAGTATTCCTAGATACAGACCCAGCCTCTCCAAACTTTGAAGATTAAATTAAAGAATTGGCTCATAGATGAATGTTTTTAAAATATAAATGAATATATTCAAATTAAAACTATTTAAAATGAAATGACATTTAATATAAAAAAGCCAATTCTATTTGTTTTAAATTAACTTAAAACAGTAAGTGTCATTGCAGATTGACGATGCCTTTTTTTAAATATTAAATTTTAAGTGTTTGCATACTATCAAACTAGTTGAGTATTTTGGAGACACACAATTGTAAGACCAAAAATGTACCAAATAAATAAAGATGTTCTTTTCTATTCAGAAGCGGTGATAGCCTAGTGGTTAGGGCGTCAGCGTCCTAATCAGAGGTCGGCGGTTCGAATCCGGGCACGCACCTCTAACTTTTGAGAGTAATGTGCGTTTAAAAAAAAATTAAAGTATCACTCGCTTCAACGGTGAAGGAAAACATCGTGAGAAAACCTGCACGCCTGAGAGTTCTCCTTAATATTCTCAAATTCGTGTGAAGTCTGCCAATCCGCACATGACCAGCGTGGTTAACTATGGGCAAACCCATCTCATATTGAGCGGAGACCCGTGCTCTGTAGTGAGCCGGTAATGGGTTGATAATTCTATTCTAGAAAGTTAGGTTTAAAGTACCTTGCAATAAGTATAGTCCAATGTGTTCTGGTGTTGTCGGTGTGTCTGCGGACTCAGCAAACGGCGCTTCTTAGCTGGCTGCGCCGGCGATAGTGCCGGCTGGTGACGGGGCGGCTCGGGCTGACTGTTGCGATACTGCGTCCGCTCCGGGTACATGACATGCATTCCCTGTGGACATGAAACGGTACCTTTATTGACGACATTCGTGACACAGCGCGTGCACTTTCCATTAAAAAGTTGGAGCTCCTGGGTTTGAATCCCAGCACGATTTTGGTCTGGTAGGAGGCTTGGACCGAGGCTAATAAGCACCCTACCGACAAAGACGCGATTAAACGTTCCTGCACGATATCGCGTAGTAACCAACAAGAAGTATAGGTTAACCATACCCCTAACTGATTAGCCCGCTACCATATTAGACTGCATCATCACTCACCACCTGGTGAGATTGCCGTCAGAGGCTAACTTGTATAAAAAATATTTTCGTGCTACTGCTCGACAATGCCTTATATGATTACTCTTCATATAAGGCATTTCCGAACGAAAATACGTACGTAAATTATATATATAAAATTGAATAGTACGTAATTAAAATTACCGAAACCAACCGATACGTAACGTAACGAAACCGATTACTCCTACACGTTGTAGTTTGTTTTTAAGTAAGAGACATTCTCGGAGAAAATTTTGATAATTTTTATATTGCTAGTCTCTTCGAAGAAAGATGGCGTCCATCATTCGCGTAATTTGAATGCTGCTGTCTCGCTTCGATGAAGGATGACGCTCCTTTCACTCGCAAGAGCCCGTAATGCGCGAGCTATAGAGTAACTTAACAAGTTAACAAAAGTAGCGTTATTCATTTATTAATCGGTCAGAGTAAAGAGTTTTTATACGTTTAATATTCCCTTTAAATTGAAATATCAAAGTAAAATTTAATCTGACCGTTAGTTTATATAAAATAATAAAATAAATTTACACTTAGACCTTTAGTTTATTATATTTAACACCACCTACCACTAATGGCCATAATCGTGATATTAAATAATATTTTATTTACACTTTTTGTTTTCCCCGTGCATAATTAATTTATCACTGACGTACCAAAAATATTGTCTCGCGTACCATTAGATCACCAATTCTCGTGTCGTTCTAGTTAATCAAATATTTATATCTCCGTAACGTTTAGTGCTGTGTTGTAAAAAGTAGGGGATTCGTCGTAGGGTTTGATGCTGTCTCCGTCATGGCTGTCTCCCCTAAAGGGTGCATCCCTTCCCCACATGCATGATTCAAAATATGCAAAACCCTCGTTGCGCTCGAGATGCCGGAAACCGTAACTTGGTCCCCATTTTGAACCCTACTATCTACGAAAACATTATTTTACAGTATAATTTTATGTAGAAATAAGTGACTGCTATCAATTTAATAATCTTCGGCGACATCAATTTCACACACACGATATTACAATGTTAGACCTGCCTATACAAGGGGAGCGTTTAATATTTTAACCCCATCAGCAGCATCAATAATTCTTGTTGTTACGCGAGAAAGTGGTAAAAGATAAATCTTGCAATAGATGTGTGTATATAACATACGTTTTCATTTTTATCTTGCTACTTGAACAGTTCAAGTTTAACTACGACGACCTCCGTGGCGAAGTGCGTTCGCTGTCACATTATAAAGTTGGAGGTCCTGGGTTCGATTCCCGGCTCGGGTCTGGTCTGGTGAGAGGCTTCGGCCACGGCTAGTTACCACCCTACCGACAAAGAATTGTCGCCAAGCGATTTAGCGTTCCGGCACCATACTCCTAACAGGTAACTCCGCTACCATCCTAGACAGCATCATCACTTACCACCAGGTGAGATAACCGTCAAGGGCTAACTTGTAGTATATAAAAAAACTAAACAATATCGACCAAATGTAGCATAGATATAGGTTTTATCTAAGACAGACAAATAATATATTTATCTCGGTAACAACTTCCACGCGATTCTACGCGCACGAAGTAGCTGCCATCAGATTCAAAATACAAATTCAAATTCAAAATAATCTTTATTCAAATATTCCTTTAAAAGGCACTTTTGACGCGTCAATAATTTACATAATAGTGATTTGATGGTGATAACTATATTCGTAAACTTAAAACAAAAGCTATGAGGGTTCCGAACGCGCCCTGGTCTAAGAAGAAGCCCACAATTAACTTAGCCGGGATCAGCTTGTTATCGTATAGTAAAAACAAACGCAAGTAGAAAATTAATGACTGACAAAAAGGTCAACATCTATCTTCTATCAAATGTAAAGACAGTATATAATGCCACGCCCAAAAACTAATGACGATCTAATGATAGCTTATTGATCGATTTTAATATTTTCGGCCATCGTTCAACGCAGCAATGGTTGGAGTTAATTCCGTTAAAAGCGTCGTAAAACCGACTTCTAATTTACTAAGAGGCTTCCTCATCATTATGGTGAGGCATGTCATCTGGACACAAATTTGTTTGGGTAAAGAGAACAATATAGTAAAACTATAAATCAATTCTCACTTCAGTTTATGTTTTTCTTCTTCTTCTTTAAGTGCCATCTCCTACCGGAGGTTGGCAATCATTAAGGCTAATTGGATCTTGTTCACTACCGCCCTAAACAATGAACTTGAGCTCATATTAAACCACTGGCGAAGGTTCTTAAGCCAGGATGTTCGTTCAGGATGTTCGTCTTATGTTTTTATTTTAGGACCTTCGTTTTATGTTTTTATTTTAGGCTATTTATTTTCTTGTATCAATATAAGACACTTTAAATTTAAATTTTATCCTAATGGTTTAGTTTATTTCAACATCATGATCAACCCATTACCAGCTCACTACAGATCACGGGCCATAGTCCACCACGCTAGGCTATATGCGGATTGGCAGACTTCACACACCTTTGAGAACATTGTGGAGAACTCTCAGGCGTATAGGTTTCCTCACGATGTTTTCCTTCGCCTTTGAAGCAAGTGATATTTTAATTATTTAAAAACGCACATAACTCCGTAAAGTGAGAGGTGCGAGTCCGGATTCGAACCGCCGACCTCAGATTAGGAGGCTGACGCCCTAACCACTAGGCTATCACAGTTTAATTTAGTATATTTAGTGCACGATATTGTTTTGTCTCAATATGCAAGATGTGAACTGCTTGTAATTAGGGTTATATATGTACGTCGAACCTGAGGCATAATTTTTTGTAATATTCATCATCTATACAAATAAATAAAATTAAAGTATGTTTGTAATATTGAAATAACCGTTATTTACTACATGCATATGAATATGTACACGGTACATACACCAAAATATCATTTTTTACAATTTTTGTCTGTCTGTCTTTTTGTTCCAGCTAATCTCTGAAATGGCTGGACCGATTTTTACGGGACTTTTATAGGCAGGTAGCTGATGTTATAAGAAGTAACTTAGGCTACTTTTATTTTAGAAAAATAAATTAATGTTGCAATGTCAAAGTACTGTCCAGTACCGCGCGCAGCTCACGCGCATGCCACCGCCTGTGCCATCACGTCTCGGGCGCCTCCCACATCTCCCACCAATTGTTTTAGTTTAGTAATCATTTCAAGTATTACGGTTTAGTAATCTATTGCTTCGTGATTGAAAGACTAACAAACACACTAACTCGAAGAGTGAAGTCGCAGGCGTCAGCTAGTAGTAAATAAATAAAAGAAACTACGCAAAACTAGCTAACTATACACTGAGCATTTGTAAAAGAAAAACTAACAGGCTCAATATGATATTCTTTCGAAAATGTCGGAAACCCGAGTGGAGCCACACAATCTAAACTTACATTGAAACCTGATTCGAGTGGAATCGACGGGCTTTGACCAACCTGAATGTGAAATCCGCTTATTAAAATAAATCGAGCCGACTAGAACTTGTTAGGTTGCAGCAATGCCACACATGGAAACAGTAGAGCAGGGAAGTTGCGCCCGGCGCGGTTGGATCAATAGTGTACAATATTTGCAGTCTAATACAAAATCTAGCAGGTTTTTGATATTTCGCTTGCCAGACCGATTACGAGTTTTTTTTTATATGAAAAAAATGAAAAATGAAAAAAAAAAAGATATTCAAAAAATACGTTTTACATTTTTTTTTTTATCCACTACAAGTTAGCCCTTGACGGCAATCTCATCTAATGGTATGTGATGATGCAGTCTAAGATGGTAGCGGGCTAACCTGTTAGGGGTATGGAAAACCCATACTCCTAATTGGTTTCTACACGACATCGTGCCGGAACGCTAAATCGCTTGGCGACACGTCTTTGCCGGTAGGGTGGTAACTAGCCACGGCCGCAGCCTCCCACCAGACAAAACATTTATAACATTTATCCGTTGTGGGGACATCCTTTTAAGTAATTATTTTACTTGTGCCGGAATGTGCGAGGAGTTATAAGTCCTCCAAATAAATTCATGCGTATGTATGGCAACGTCTACCCGTCTTTCGTAAGCTACATAGATTTACAGAAATTAAAATTCAAATAATCTTTATTCAAATAGTCCTTTAAATGGCATGTTTGACGCGTCAATAATTTATATAGTAGCGGTTTGATGGTGATAACTACATTCGTAAACTTAAAACTAAAGCTATGAGGGTTCCAAACGCGCCCTGGTCTAAGAAGAAGCCCACAACAAAATTAGCCACGTTTTTTTTGTTATCACCATCTCACATAATCAATAATAAATTATAGTACCTATGGAGATAGAGCAATTCACACCCAAGCTTTTTTATCGTTTATATTATCCTTAATATCGTAATATGATTTTGATTTCTATAAGATTTCGTTATATAAAAAACTTTGAACCTATTGATAGACATCTCCAAGATATCAAAAGACATCTCATCATATCACAGAGACCGTTACCTATTCACAATACATTAATGTAATCTAAAGTGGTTGAAGGTCAAACTACACTCCCAAGTCCAACGCCCGCCACTCTCATCAAGAGACGTCCCAAACGCTTCCTTCAAAACTCAAACGATCAATTGCCGACCAACAATGCCATTTAAGTAGGTCACATACACACATGAAGCGGTGATAGCCTAGTGGTTAGGGCGTCAGCCTCCTAATCAGATGTCGGCGGTTCGAATCCGGGCACGCACCTCTAACTTTTCGGAGTTATGTGCGTTTAAAAAAAATAAAATATCGCTTGCTTCAACGGTGAAGGAAAACATCGTGAGGAAACCTGCACGCCTGAGAGTTCTCTATAATGTTCTCAAAGGCGTGTGAAGTCTGCCAATCCGCACATGGCCAGCGTGGTGGACTATGGCCAAACCCTTCTCATATTGAGAGGAGACCCGTGCTCTGTAGTGAGCCGGCAATGGGTTGATCAGACACATACACACAACTCAAACACGCGTAGCCGGCGAAGACGAGGTCGTCGTTATCGATATAAAACCCTTAGCGGTCCTCTACAGCATGAGAAAGGTTTTGGCTGTAGTCCACCACGCCGGTTATGTACGGCATTAAACACTACACATGCCTTTGAGAACATTGTTTTTCTTCACCGTATCCATATCCGACATTTCATATCCATAATAATATATTTGGGAAATACACGCCTATATGAATAAAATACGTATACGGTTATTTTTTTGTATCGATACACAAACAAGTACAGTTCGATGGAACGCAAAAGAATCATTTGCGTTTCTATTAAATATCCATCGAATCCTTCTTTAAAAGTAATGAAAAATGTCTAGAATATCACATTTTACTTCCCAGAAACAAAACGTACTTAAGTACTAGATGGTTTTTAATATGATGCACTGTGAATTACTACCTAATCGAAAGGTTGACTGATTGATAATGGGTTTAGCGTTCCGTTACGACGACGCGTGGAAGCCTACAATGGGAGCAGATCTACACGGTCTGTAACAAATGGACTCATGCTTTTATTGAGCGATTATATCAAAATTCTTTGTTAAGGTGAGCCTACATATTTTATTTTTTAATTGCTACACATAAAGGTAAACATTGTCACTTTCAATGTGCCTAATAAATCAACTCAAATGAACTCGAAAGGCGATAGACGTGCTCGGAGATCGTCTACGTGATCAAATCAGCAATGAGGAAGCTGTAGAAGAACCAGAGATAGCGACATAGCTGTCTCGCAAAACCAATGTGCCAATGTGATGAAGTTGGGGTTCCAAATGGTGTGTGGTGTGGGTGCAAGAATGGCGACCCCTAACCGGAAACCACAGCGTTGATAGATCCCCGACTAGGTGGACAAGCGATATGAAACAAGAAGCAGGGAGCTGGATGAAATCGTCACAGGATCTTGGGATTTGAAACTCCCTACGAAATACTTACAACTATACGAAATACTTAGTTGAATTGGGGATAGTGAATTAAGTCATAACTCCCCTTACGAATAATTTTAGTTTTGTATGCCTACTAAGTATTATACCGCTAACGATACGTACACTGTTGGACGGGAATTACAAAATTGGCACTTGGCCATTTCAGCCAGCTAGACACTTCTGTTAAATGCCTATTTTGCATAACATGACCTTTTACTGCGGAGGCACGCGTAGAAGTCGCTTATTATTCAAGTGTTTATATTAATTCGAAGTTAGTTGTAACAGCCCTTAAATAATTCAGGTTTATAATTAAATCCCTTTGCTTGCTACGTCCCTTGGCGTACTAAGGTAACATTAGATTATGCAAGACTAAATTCTGAGTAAAGTTTTAGTTTACTTTACCTTTACTCTTCATATCCATGACTTAACTATTAGTACTATTTTATTAATATTATCTATTATTATTATTTTATCAGATACTACAGTCATAATAGATCGTCTGGTTGTTACGAACGTATAACTAAAGACACGCTAGACCGATTACAACGAAACTTTTGCAGGTCGGAAGTCTGCAAAACTCGCGTACAAGGTTTCAAGGTTTATTGGAATTAGTATAATATAAACTGTAATGTAATGTTCTGCCATGTAGTGGCAACACTGTTTAACTTTCTTGTTTATGCTACATCTATGGTATTGATCTATTAAATAGTCAGACATTGTTCAAACTCAACAAATGCAGTTTCATTATAAAATTCTCTCTCTCTCTCAGAAGGTCAATGCCTTTTTGTAGTGACTTTTGTACCGGTGCAGTTAGCAGTAGGATAATCGTCAGTAACAAACTTTGCCTATTCCACAGCATTTCTAAAAATATCCATACATTTCTATAAACATAGGTCTACCAGTTCCGTGCATCAGTTAGTAACTATAAATTTAATATTTATGCGTATTAAGTCCCAATAGTACTGGGCTATTTATGATATGTATGGTTCGGTAAATATAGATACATTTTACTGCCATTGTCATCTCAATAAATCATTTATAAAAAAAAACAGATTTCTTATGTTAGTGCTTCGATTCTAAATATAAACTTCATAAGGATGCCAAATATAATGCGTGCAACGCCGAGTGCCTAAACTAGTGCAAAAGATAAAATATATTTTAAAACGTATTCAAAATGCTAATGAAACATGCGAATGAAGTCAACATGCAGCAACTTGTCAGAATGTTAAGCCATTGATATGTTTTTGGCTTGAATAACTTAAATGTCATCGTCCTTGACGTAAAATAAGCTGACCCAACCTACCTAAAGGTTTCGAAGACCAAAACTAATATAGTTGCACGTGTTATGTTGTTACATACAATCTCTAAATATTCAGCCCTGCATCCTAGCTTTTTGATATAACTTGACTCCCTCGGGCACTCAATTTGCTTATAAGGTAAATCTGCAAGCAATGCAATTGGCCTATTCAGGCGGGTCTTTTATAGACCGGTAGGACGTTGCTAGTAGCGATAGTGGTGACTATCTCACCTGGTGGTAAGTGATGATGCCGTCTAGGATAGTATCGGGCTAACCTGTTATGTTAAACCCACGCTCCTAATTGGTTTTTACGCGAGATATTGCCGGAACGCTAAATCGCTTAGCGACACGTCTCTGTCGGTAGGGTAGTAACAGCCACGGCCGAAGTCTCCCACCAGACCAGACTCGAGCCGGGAATCGAACCCAGGACCTCCAACTTTACAATGCGACAGACACGCACTGTGCCACGGAGGTCGTCAAAATCGACTATCGTCTTAATTATCATATTAGATAAATTAAGCCATACCTAACAATATTTCGTATGCAATCAGCTATACAATGCTTGATTATCCATTGAAATAATAGTATAGTGGCTTATTTGGACATACATACAGCATAGGAGTGGTACACGCGCATTGTTCGATTGTGTTCATTCAGTTCATAACATTAAAAAATGAGTGTTTAGTGATACTGCGGTCTCTAGAGGCACAACTTCTGACGGCATTACATTTGCAAAATGCGGGTAGATGTATAATTATCTCCATTTCGGGATATGGAACTTTACAGGGCACTCGGGACACAAGTTGTGCCGGTCGTGGACACAGTGAAATTTTATTAAATTTTGCATATTTTCATCCCGATAAATAACAAACTTAGAGAGCAAACACAGGCGTAGTGGAGGTTAAGCATTTGGTCAAGATTTTGGCCCTTCACTTTATGCCCTTGTGGTGGTAAGTCATGATGCTGTCTAGGATGGTAGCGTGCTAATCTGTTAGGAATATGGTAAACCCGGTATTATGAGTAATTAGGAGTATGGTAAACACGGTCCTTATTGGTTTCTACGCGACATCGTGCCGGAACGCTAAATCGCTTGGCGACACGTCTTTGTCGGTAGGGTGGTAACTAGCCACGGCCGAAGCCTTCCACCAGACCAGACTCGAGCCGGGAATCGAATCCAGTTCCTCCAACAATACAAGCATATTTTTATGCACGTAGTCAATTTTTACGTTTACTCCTCTGAATAAATTGGCATAACGAACGAGAACTTACTACCTAACTACGCTAACTAACTTACTTAATGTGACCTTAGTTTGCATGGAAACTTATACCAGCACGTCGGTACAGACACTAAACCAAATTTGTTAGCAAAACTCACTATAGACAGTGTACAAAGGTAAACAAAAAACTAATGTCGTAAACTCCCCAAGCAATCGTTCCATTCTCTTTTTTGAGCCGATTTCATTGTAACACTGCCGCGTTATTACGAAACGGCTAACTATATGTAATTTAGGTGACCCACCCACGTATATAAGTACGCGAAAACTCTGATTGTATAGACATTTCCAATTTTCTACGCTGGACGATCGCAACTGTTTGATAACCACGGTAGAACTAAAAAAAAAACAATTTGGTTATATTACTGTTCCACTAAATCAGTCAGACACAGCAGACGAAATAATTGTGTCTACATTCATCATCATCATGATCAACTCATTACCGGCTCACTACAGAGCACGGGTCTCCTTTCAATACAAGAAGGGTTTGGCCATAGTCCACCAAGCTATCCATGTGCGGATTGGCAGACTTCACACGCCTTTGAGAACATTATGGAGAACTCTCAGGCGTGCAGGTTTCCTCACGATGTTTCCTTCACCGTTAAAGCAAGTGATATTTTAATTGCTTAAAATGCGTGTCTACATTATTCTCGTCCTGTTTGTATGGGGGTTAGACGAGAAAATTGGTAACGCAATTATCACGCGATGCGCATCTTAATAATTAACTTGCTATTCATCTATTATAGAATATTCCTAACGATATCACCTTTTCAGCAACATTCAAAATTAAAAGAAAAAAGCCATTTCTTCTACTGCTTATTTTGTCATAGTTCTTATATATTATCCATTTATTTTTCTGTGTAGTATTATAAGTATACCATAATCAAAATATAAATCTAATACGCATACATAATATATATTATGGAGTAGTCTCTAACGGTACGGTTATGGTAGAAGTCGATTGTGGCGTAGGCCATCCCCACCCGATCCCCCGTTATCCCAAACGTTGCCTAAGCCGAGGTTCCGCCTCATAGGAGGCGCCCTTAGGCAGACGTTCCCCTAGTTTCTTCGAGCCCTAGGGCTCAACTTTTCTTCTTTCCGAAGTTCGCCAAACAGCCCGGTTACGCTGTGGCAACCAAAAAAAAATGCTCCACCACTCAAAATTATCAAGTTCTAAGTTTAATAGAAATATGTTCCTTGACTTTTAAAGATCTAGACGAATACGAAAAAAAAAATTGGACATTACCAAGCGTTCGTACTATACGATTATGACCCGGGGAACAATACCCAAGTCTAGTATTATCATCGCAGTCATCTGACTTTCTAAACCAAATTGCGTAGGTGACCTGCGTGGTAAATACCATAATGAACGGTGGAATGGTTAGGTAGTTTAGATTGACGTGTATGGAGATAAGATATAATTTAACCTAACTGACACTAACCTAACGTCTGAAAAGAAAGTAGGCATAATATGTTGATTACTATGAAAATATTGCTGTTGCAGTAACTGGTCTACCTCAGTTAGGTATATATATATTATTTTTTTTATGTCTTCTCTTTATTGGGTCTATTTTCAATTATGTGACTTAATATTCAAGACTATAACCGGTGATAGCCTAGTGGTAAGCGCGTCAGCCTTGTAATCAGAGGTCGGCGGTTCGAATCCGGGTACGCACCTCCAACTTTTCGGAGTTATGTGCATTTTTAAACAATTAAAATATCACTTGCTTAAACGGTGAAGGAAAACATCGTGAGGAAACCTGCACGCCTGAGAGTTCTCCGTAATGTTCTCAAATTCGTGTGAAGTCTGCCAATCCGCACATGGGCAGCGTGGTGGACTATGGCCGAACCCTTCTCATATTGAGGAGACCCGTGCTCTGTAGTGAGCCGGTAATGGGTTGATTGTGATGATGATGATATTTAAGACAAATTTTCTTAAAACACCTTTGACCTAGGACGCATATAAGTCCCTTTATAATGTAGACTAGCAATGTTTTCTCGTAATTCCCACGGGACCGGGAGTCAGAGTTCTGGCTTTATGAACGTCGACGCGCATACTGTACCCCGGACAGTTTAATTTCTCGGAGAACTATAATATTACCTATATTATTCTAATAAGATAACTCTTAAATAATTCTACGTGGCATGTGAGATGGTGATAACAAAACGAAAAATAACCACGCTATGTTTGTTGTTCGTTGTGGTGTACTTTTTTTTCTAATCAGGGGGCGTTTGGTTCCCTCATAGTTTTAGTTTTAAGTTTGGGAATAAAGTTACCACTACCATGTAAGTTATTGACGCAACAAAAGTGACTTTTAAAGAATTATTTGAATAAAGTTTATGATCGATTGATTTATCCACATAATTACGTAAACTGGCCTACCCTTGGAGTGCCTGGAAATGGAGAATATTAAAAATAAATATTGGCTTGTCATTATTGACAAAAATGTACCAAGACACAGCCGATATACCCTTATTGGTGACGAATTTTTTGATATTGCATCATCTCAATATTTGCATTGTCAAAAGTGCACCGACATTAAAAAATATCTCAACGTCTTACATTGTACGTATATTATTCTTTACTAGAAAATTCACTGATCGTTTTGCCTACTCGAATGAGTATTCATAGAAAATACTTGCTCATTTTAATGCAAGATACATTAAAATATATTTCATGCTACTTCTTCTACGTGCTTTTTGGTGCTGTTATTTCAGCCTGATCTTCTCCAGTAAACACTTAAAGAATATTTTTTTACATCAAACTGGTAGTTTCGCACATTGCGTTCAAATATTCATCATCATCATCATAATCATTATTTCAACCGATGTAATGTTCGGGTGGTCGGAAGGGGTCTTGAAATGACAACAGCAGCGTCACGACTATACGAAGTTTATTATTAGAGAGGTGAAAAGGAACTGACTTACAATTTTGGTAGAGGAGCTTATAAACCCATTAATACAAATATTAATTAGACTACGTAAACAAACACTTTCTTGGACTGCTACACGACTTTGGACTCGTTCCTAATCATCGTGTGATAATTATACATTCGATAACAATATTGTTAACTAAAAATATGCGTACATTACAATCCTCCCCTTTTAAGAAAATAAACACAGTTGTTTATTTTTAATTATATAAACCAAATTGTAAATACATTAAAATATTATTATCAATAAACAATCAAACAAATCCTTAATATAAATTTAAACAAAATATTACATTTAAAAGAACAAAATGAAAATTATAGGTATACAATTCTTATTTAATTATTAATTCATCTTTAACTGAGCTATTCTACTACTGCGTCTTAGAGGTGTGTCTGAGCAATTAGAAGTAGAAGGTATCTCTTCTAATTCTATGTCTCTATTGTCTGGATTATTTACTTTCAAAGTTATACAATTAGTTATTCTTGTACAGCAAGATTTCGTATCTTCTAACGCTAAAATTCTGTCATTTTTATTACAAAAGAAATGTCGTTTCCATAAGTATTTAAATAATCTATATATTATATAAATAACAAACATTTTTAGTACAGGAAAGAAAATATAAGCGAAATAAACATTGTTTACAACTGTATCAAACATTGTTTCATTTTCCATTTTGTCAATTATATCATTAATTTTATCAATTTTATGGCTAGCTAAATTTAAACTTTCTAAATCTAATTTCTCATGTATTTTTATTGGTATAAAATTTATATTCGTAATGTTTTTATCTTTTATTTTCTTACAACAATCATCAACTATTATATCTATAGGTGGTAAAACAGAATTAAAATTACTTTCTAAACTAGTTGCTTGTGTTTGCAACATTATGTTAGTTGTATATAATTTACAACTATCTGATATCTTTAATATACCAGTGTTATATAATTCAACATCAATAGGTTCCTTATTTTTACAATTTAAAGTAGCTATTACTTTCTTTGGAGCTACAAATAACCAATTATTGTTAAGATGCATTTTAAACCACTGTTCAG
Organism: Lasiommata megera; assembly: GCA_928268935.1. Taxonomy (NCBI): domain Eukaryota; kingdom Metazoa; phylum Arthropoda; class Insecta; order Lepidoptera; family Nymphalidae; genus Lasiommata; species Lasiommata megera. The sequence continues at coordinate 5,828,717 of OV743329.1, read as the reverse complement.
TAGCTATATAGCCTACTCTAGTGTCACATTCAGCTGGTAGTTTTGTATTACCATACAAAAGTTCAGTTTCACAGGTTTTACTAGTGTGAACAGAATACAATGGCGTTTCTAATTTACATACATATTTCATATTTTGTAGTTTCTTACACTGACTTAAATTTTCTAAACTTGTATAATGTATCTTATTATTCGATATTAAAAAATATTTAAAATTAGGTAAAACAAATATAAATGTGTTATCTTTACTTTTAATGGGAACTGGTAAAACATGATATAAATCGTAACTCACTTGAGTTATTATAGGAGTTCTAATTATAAAAACAAGTTTATCGTTTGAAATATACGATACTAAATTTGCTAATGATAACAATTCTGGAATATCTTTTTCATTTAGTTCCAAAGGGTATGTAGTTTGTGGTGGTAAATGTGACAATGTTTTCTTTAATTCTATTCCATACTGTTCCGGGGTTATTATAACCGGATGGATAGCATTATTTTTTGCAAACAAAATTGCATTTATAATTGTTGAAATTTCATTATTTACTTCGGTAATTATTAAAGTTAACAACGACATGTGTTCGTCAATTCCTTGTTTTAAATTGATGCTAAATATTTTATTGCCAACATCTTTGGTATAATTTGATAATAAGTTTAAATTGTCACTAAATATTTTCTCATTAACATATAAATCAGTAATTGTGTTATTAAAATTAGAAATTGTTGATTTTACTACATTTGATTGAGCTTTCAAAAGGTTCAAGATTTCATTTTCATCTTTATCTAAATGTTCTATAGCTTCATTATACTTTTTTGCGTCTTCGACATCTAAAGTGCCGAAAAGTACCTTAAAAATACTTCCTACTCCGTCTATATATGATCGCTTTACTCTATGATTATGAAATCCTGTTAATTCCTTAAGCACATTTTCTTGAATACTCAATTGAGGAATTATTTGTTCTAAAATTAAAAGTGAAGTTTGGCATAATGAAAATTTATTAAAAGTCTCGTGATTGCATAAATCTTTGGTTTTGATATATGTATTATGAATTAAACTAATCTTCTTATGAATATCTGCGATGTTCAAATACGTTATTAAATTCCATTCACTATCAAAGTGATTTACTTTACCTAAGTTTTCAAAGTAAATACCTCCTTTATCTATTACACTAATATTATATGATCTATCACTACTTATTATATACGTGATCCATGTCATGATTATTAATACACGAACCAGGTTCATTCTGAAACAAACGCATGCTTCAATCTATTAGTGTGTACTTTTAGTTTCTTATTCTTTAATTTAATCGTAACATTAGTTGGAGAGTTGACTTTTATAATTTTATGAGGTCCTAACCAATATGGTGACAGTTTGCGCGATTTACCAACTTTAATTGCTTCATTACTTAAATATACTAAATCTCCTTCTTTAAACTCTACGTCTCTACATTTTTTATCATAAATTCGTTTGTTATATTCTTTTGAATTAATCAATTTATTTCTTGCTATATCTCGTGACTTTTGTAACTTTAGTAAAAGTTCATCTAGATATGTATCATAAAAATATTTAAATTGAGGTTCTTTTACTATAGCACTAGGTAAATTTGCTTTAAATCCAAATATCAACTCAAATGGTGTAAACTTAGTTGAAGTATGCATACTTGTATTATAAGAAAACATAGCGAAATCGATCCATTTGTCCCAATTAGTTTGGTCTTCATTCACGTAATGTTTAAGATAGTCCGCTAATGTTGAATGAGATCTTTCTAATGCTCCATTTGATTGTGGATGATAAGCACTAGTATTTATCTTCTTTATTTTAAATAATTTAGAAATTTCTTTTATTAGATTTGAAGTAAAATCTGCTCCTTGATCTGTTAATAAGACTTGTGGTATACCAAATTTACATATAAAATTACGCACAAAACAATCTGCAATTGTTTCTGCATCATGTTTGTGTAAAGAGTAAGCTTGAGAATACTTTGTTAAGTCATCTTGCAAAGTTAATATGTATTTATTTCCATTTTCTGTGATAGGTAGTGGACCTACAATGTCAAGTGCAACTTTCTGAAATGCTTCTGTAGACGTAGAAGTGATTTCCATAGGTTTTCTATTTTTCTTCCTATTTACTTTATTCTTTTGACAAGATTCACAATTTTTTATGAATTCTTTAATGTCTTTTTTCATGGAATCCCATTTATAATTAGCTTTTATTTTCTTATAAGTTTTGTGGAATCCTATATGCCCTGAAATTGCATTTGAGTGATTTTCTTCTAAAATACATAACATATCCTCCCTCTTTGGCGTTTGGACTTTCCCGTGATAAATATTGATTATCATATCTGAGTCTTTAAATATATATCTAATCATAGTTCTTACTTTATGCCATTTAAGACGAAAGTTACAAAAACTTGTAAAATTTATTTCTTTTATATTTTCTTGTAATATTTTATACTTAATATTTTTGAAACATTCAAACATATCTTCGTACGTTACACTATCCCAATAATTATTTCTTGGAAAAGTAAAATATACTTTTCTATCATTATCTAATATTCCTAAGACATCATACTGATTTGGTTTCTTGGACCTTAATTCCTTGATATACGGTTCATATTCTAATAAGATCTTATCATTTTCAACGTCTAAATCGACTGATGTAAAAATTACTTTGTTTACGTTATTAGGAAGCTTATCGTTGTATTCTTCGAGTTTATTAAATAAAATCGGTTTTCTTTCTATTTCTTTTAAAAATGTTGAATAACTTTCACCATTTCTAGTTATACTATTTATTTTTCTTGTATCTTTGGTTAACATTATATCATTTTCCGGTTTTATTCTACTCAACGCGTCAGCGTTTTGATTTAATTTTCCTTGTTTATAGATTATTTCGTAATCATACTCTTCTAAAAGAAGTCTCCATCTAACTAATCTAGACCCTGGGTCTTTAACGTTCATTAACCATGTTAATGGTTTGTGATCAGTTATAATTCTAAACTTACGTCCATACAGATATGGTCTAAAATGTTTTACAGACCACACAATTGCTAATAACTCTTTTTCAGTTGTAGAATAATTAATTTCACTTTTATTTAATATTCTACTCGCGTATGCTATTGGCAGATCTTCTGACGATGACCCTTGTGATAAAACACTGCCTATTGCGTAATTACTAGCATCTGTAGTTAAGTTAAAAGTTTCAGAAAAATTTGGGTATTGTAATATTGGTTGTTCACATAACCGTGTTTTTAGTGTTTCAAAAGCGTTTTGTTGTAAGCTTGTCCAATTGAAACATTCATCTTTCTTTAAAAGTTTAGTTAAAGGTTGGCTAAGTTTACTAAAATTTTCAATAAATCTGCGATAGTAACCAGCTAATCCTAAAAAGCTTTTAATGTCTTTTGGATTTTTTGGAACAGGATAATTTTTTACTGACTCTATTTTCTTCGGATCTGGTTTTACTCCTTCCTGTGTTATTAAATGACCTAAATACATAACTTCAGTTTTTAAAAACTCACACTTATCTGGTTGTAGTTTTAAATTATGTTGCGATAGTCTATCAAATACTTCTTTTAATTTTATATTGTGATCTTGTAACGAGTTTCCGTAAACTACAATGTCATCAAGATACACGAAACATTTTATTCCTTGTAAACCAACTAATACATTATTCATTAATCTTTGAAATGTCGATGGTGCATTTTTTAACCCAAATGGCATTCTAGTATATTCATAATGTCCTAACGGTACACTAAACGCTGTTTTAGCCTGGTCTTTCGGATTCATTCTAATTTGATGAAATCCTGACGCTAAATCTAATGTCGTAAAATATTTACTATGACCTAACTGATCTAATATATCATTTATCTGTGGTAGTGGATAAACATCACCAACACTAATTTCATTTAATTTTCTAAAATCAATTACAAGTCGCCATTTCTTTTTACCTGATGCGTCCATTTTCTTAGGTACCACCCACACTGGTGAATTCCATGGACTATTAGACGGCTGAATTATTTTATCTTTTAACAACTTTCCAATTTGTTCATTTACTTCATTTTTAAGAGCCTCTGGATACCTATACGACCTAGTATTTATAGGAATATTACTATTTATTGGAATCTCATGCATAACAGTCTCTGTTGATGTTAACGTATCACCTTCTAAACTAAATATATGATTGTATTCTTTACATAATTCTATTAATGATTCCTTTTCTTCTGTATTCAAGTGATTAGTACGTAATGTTTGTTTTAATTTATCTAAACGATTTCCTTTTACCAACTCATCATTCTTAATTGTGTTTACCTTAATCATCTCATTTGTGCCTTGCTCATTAGCTAACGGCTCTAATTTAACGAATAATTTGTTTATTTTCACTTCCTTATCTGTCGTATTTAAACATACTGTTAATGCTTTGTTTTCGTGGACTTTAACTATACTTGGACACAAATAAACACCTTCTGATAACTTAATCGATTCTGATATTATTCCTTCCTTTAAATTAGGGTTCTCTATACAAATAGATATGACTTTTTCACATCTTGGTTCCACGATAAATTCATAATTCACTTCTTTGTTTGAAACTTGTGGATATACTTCACAATCACTTTCAAACATATTACTTTCTAAATATTCATAACACATATCATTTTTATTCTCTTCGTCACACATATCTCTTTGTAAATTTTCTTCATTCATATTTTTTTTATCATACTCAATATTCAATTCTATTCCACATATTCTTATTTTATCTTCTTTATAACTAATTATTGAATCCGTTTTAGACAAGAAATCGCTACCTATTACTCCATTACATTGTATAGGAAAGTTATCAGGTACAACGTGAAGTGTATGATAAACTCTTTTGTCTCCTATATAAAATGTCAAATGAGTACAACCGATCGTTTCAGTCGGAAGAGCGTCTTTGTCTATACCTTTTAACTTAATTTTCTTATTTTCATTTATTAATGTTTGTACTTCTAACGATTTTATTTTTATTAACGTTATTTCTGCGCCCGTATCTATCAGAAATTTATTTTGGTTTTCTAAAATATTACTCGAATCTAATCTGACATATGATGATATACACGTATCTATGTATCTTATTCGGCCTGAATTAAGTTTGTAGTCCTCGGGTTGGCCTCGGGCCTCGGACCATTGGAGTTTAAATTCCTTTGTCCATTATTTTGATAAGAGTTATTACTTGGCCCACTATTAAAATTATTATTTCGACTATTTGCGAAACGATTATTTGATTGAAATCTATTATTATTATTTCGAAAGTTTCGATTAGTATTTAGATTACGATCATTTCTGTTATTATTATTATGCCAGCATTCCCTAGAAATATGTCCTTTTTTATGACAATTAAAACAAGTAGGTATATTTTGATTGGTTTCTATTTGTCTAATCATCGGTTGATACCTACATTGGTGTGATAAATGACCACTTTTATTGCAGTTAGTACACCTTTTTATGCCTGTATTAATATTTTGTCTATAATTCATTTCATGTCTAGACCTAATTTCTTGTTCCTCGGAGATTGCAATCGATACAGCATCTTCGAATGTAGAAGGCTTTTGAGATTTTAATAAAATATGAAGTTGTGGTAAAAGACCACTAATAAATATGTTAAGTGCTTGATTTTTTAATAATTCCACATTTGCTTCGCGAGCTTCTTTAGTTAACTTTGGGTCTAATGATTTAATTAATTTAATGTAACAATTTTCGACTCTACTGGAATATTTTGAAATTGGTTCATTATGATTTTGTTTACATGAATTCAATTCCAATTGCCACTGTGCAAAAGTACGTTTTTCAGAATAATTTTCTAAAAGATGTTGTTTTAAGTTTTCCCACGACGTAAATGATCGATTTAGAAGGGTCGACCTAATATTACCTTCTATTTTGGATAACACTACTGATACGAATGCGATTTTATAAATTGGATTTAAAAGAGTGAACGCGTTATTACAATTATCGATGAACACATGTAGATTTGATTTATCACCGTCATATTTATTTATCATTCTCTCTGCGAGACCTATATCAATTACTCCACTAGAAACCTTCGTATCCTCGGAACTATACATTTTTAATTTATAATTTATCTAACGAACATACGAAATTTAACACAAATTACACAATATGCAACAAACAAATAATATTTATATATTATAATTTAACTCACTTGAAGATGTTGTTTCTTGTATATGTAGTAGTTCACCTCGTGGCGATTGTAGTGGTGGAGCGCAACGCTTCCGAAGAACCACTGACGATGGACCTCGATGTTGAAATGTTGCTTCTTAATTTCGTTGACTTCCCAAACTGACGTTTGCCTTGCTGCTATCTTCAGACACCAACTTCTTACCAAAGTATGTCCAAGTACGTAATTAAACGTTTTAAGAACCGGAGATTTAATACTTTTCTCACCCGTTGTTTCGAAACTATAGTATTTCAACAGCTTCTACTCCAATTGTTTTTGAACAAGGACCAAGGCTATAATATTTCAACAGCCTGTGGTTTCTTCTTTGTTCTGTCAGGACCAAGGTTATAATATTTCAATAACCTTTGATTATCCCACTTCTGACACCAAAATGTAATGTTCGGGTGGTCGGAAGGGGTCTTGAAATGACAACAGCAGCGTCACGACTATACGAAGTTTATTATTAGAGAGGTGAAAAGGAACTGACTTACAATTTTGGTAGAGGAGCTTATAAACCCATTAATACAAATATTAATTAGACTACGTAAACAAACACTTTCTTGGACTGCTACACGACTTTGGACTCGTTCCTAATCATCGTGTGATAATTATACATTCGATAACAATATTGTTAACTAAAAATATGCGTACATTACACCGATAGACGTCCACTGCCACATAGGTCTTTTGTAGGGAGTTCCAATGGCCACGGTCTTGGGCCGCTTGTATCCAGCGGCTCCCTGCGACTCGTTTGATGTCGTCTGTCCACCTTGTTGAGGGTCGACCAACGCTACGTTTACCGGTGCGAGGTCGCCATTCCAGCACCTTGGGACCCCAACGTCCATCGGTTCTACGAGCTATGTGCCCCGCCTATTGCCACTTCAATTTCGCAACTCGCTGAGCTATGTCGGTAACTTTGGTCCTTCTACGGATCGCTTCATTTCTGATTTGATCACGTAAATATACTCCTAGCATAGCTCTCATTCAAATTTTCAAAACAAACAATTCTGAACTCGCTTTTTTTTCGAGTTTTTTTATTCGTCTTTTCTTAACGGACTCCTGTGTTATAATAAATATCAGCTTGCCAACTTTCAGCCTGATGCGTATGATATTTTGAGCAGCGCGTTGTTGAGTTAGTCACCTTTTTCTTTTAATGTACTATCAAGTTACGAGTCAAGTATTCTCGTACACTCGTATAGTCAATAACGTGATGTTGTTACCCGTTCCACCGGTACAGTTCGCAGGGTCACGCGTTGGCACACGCGGCTCAAACCGAAGAGGTCGCGCTAAATCGAGCCCCGGTCGTGAAATGTCGCGCACCGTTACCCGGCGCCGATGCTGTCGAGCGGGCCATTGTGTTCACGCAGTGCGAAAAAAAAAATACAACGCCAACGCACGAAGAACATACAAGTGCATTTTGCTTTAACCCGCAAGAACTAAAAGTTCATCTTCTAGTTCAGACTTTCTACATACCTAAGTTAATTTAATTTATATATATCATAATTAACTTAAAAATAACAAAAGCATACAATACATTCATCTGGTATGAACTTACAATGAAGGGTTATGAAAAAGTAGTTTGTTCTTATAATGTCATATCAAGTAAGAAAGCATGGAGTATATGCCTTAAACATATATTTAAAAAAATTGTGTTCCTTGTTATGTTATATAATTGTTTACACTATATCTGGATTCTCCAGGTTATTAATGCCCCTAATACAATGCTTAATTTTTATGCTAACAGCCAATACAAAATTTTAATCAATTTCACTGTTGTCTAATAAACTTCATTTTGAATAATTATTGCTTCATCATCTTAATACTCTACTTCTGAACAGCAAATATAAATAGCAAGGAATCACTTAATTTGCTGCCGTTTTAATTATTTACAACTTTAGTAGTATTTTGTTAAGACAAAATACAGCTTTCCAGATTTTTCTGGACAAGATATGACATCTTGTAATACACATGCTAGCATTGCAGGTCAACATTCAAAACCCTTACAATACCTTCACTACTATTCTACTTTGACTATTACATTATACTATTTTGATGACCTCCGTGGCGCAGCACACACGCTGTGTGATTATAAAAAAGTTGGAGGTCCTGGGTTCAATTCCCGGCTCGAGTCTGGTCTGGTGGGAGGCTTCGGCCGTGGCTAGTTACCACCCTACCGAAAGGAGTATGGGTTTACCATACCCCTTACAAGTTAGCCCGCTACCATCTTAAGACGTATCATCACTTGCCATCAAGTGAGATTGCCGTCAAGGGCTAACTTGTAGTCAAAAAAAAAAAATCATACTTCACACTATATTGTGATCATCATTAGACCAATATTTAATATACTCATAAATCCTGTGAAATATCACCTAAGTTTATGTATCAAGCAACACAAGTAATATCTTGTAAAGAGTATATATTATTAAAGAGATTAAACACAATAGAGGAAACCGTTGTTTCTTCTCACAAATCAAGACCAGTATGTCGGAACATCAGATGTCAGTGATAATAACAGAGACAGGCGGTTTATAATGTGCTCTCTGAGGCACAGTGGGGAAAGTAATGCCTGGGGGCAATAAACCAAGTCAGGGCATTTAGTTGCCAGCTTGCATTGTTGCTGCAGTAATATACATTCTTCTCACTAATATAACATACATACATATTTATAGGTACTTATATTTCCTTACAATGGCTTGTATTGTATATTTATTAATGTACATATACTATACCTCTCTACTTAATTTTTAAAATAAGTGCCTTATGTTAATTTTAATCTTTAATTGAACAACATCATAACAAAAAATATGTTGGCCAATTTTCTACCCATCTGGGCTCATTTTCCAAATGGCTGAACCAATTTAAGCAGGCATTTCACAGGCATATAAAAGACATTGCAAGTAATAAAGACTATTTCTTGGCATGGGAAAACGATAATTTTGCATTTACATTTATGTTTCACAGTAAAAATACTTTTACTATACTTTTTAGGCAGTATTGATTTCCTTAATCCTAAAGGTCTTTACTCAGTGTTAGCCATTATAGGTTTCACCTATCAATTAGCTATGTTTTGTCTATATAGTATATCGTAGTATATAGGAGACAAATTATAGTTCTATTGCTATAGAAAATTTAAAGTTCAAAGTTGATATATATTTTGTAGAGCAAAGTATTTTCCATACAGGTCTACACAATTTTAATGTCCATCTAAAATACTTTTCCTCTAAAGTAAATTAATTAAAGACAGTTATTTCACAAACCTTAGTATACTCAAGTAGGTGACCACTTTTTAGGTATATCACAATAATAATATGAGATTAAATTTCCGATTTAATACCTATTGTAAACTTTTTAGTAAAAATATTTTTTACTCCTTTTTAGTCCAAAGTGATTTGGGTGGTGCAGGCCACGAATCAACAGTTAGATCAAGTATTTTTTGGTATTCGTGAATATATCTAGCACCACTGACTTAACCTTCTCCGAGCCACGTAGATAAGATAAAGGTCATAGTCGATCATTGAAAAGAACAGTATATAACTTGGAATAATGTGGCATAACGAGTAATTTTAATATAACACGTCACTAACATATTGGAAACACACAAATTCTAACAAGATTTCAAAAATAAACAAAAGTATGGTTAGAATTGTATCAAATAGTAAACATATGATTGGCCGCATGACAAATAGAAACATACGTCAGTACAACGTAAATAAATCTAGAATTAGAGTCGAAGCCTTTAAGGAAATGATGCAAGAATCGTTCCAGGATTCCTTGACGTAGCGAATGGCTTCAGTGTTATTAGAAATCACACGTATAAAGTGACTACGAGTGAGCGGTAAATATCGCTTCCATAGAAAGCAATAAACGACGCCACGATTCGGTGAGAACCAGTTATTTTCCACTGGACTTTTGCAATCAAAACTGTAGCTAATAACTGTCCTTACCTTTCAAAGATAACCTTCTGTGTGTATGATTCCACTATCATGCTGGAGATGCAAACGAAAGCGGACAAAGAGTCCTTCAAAACACAGCCATTTTGAAACCGACCATACAAAATGTTACGTGTTCCGCGACCGTACAAATTGTTTATCGAAACTCAGGGTTAAAATCATCCGTTCGCACTCATTTTGGTTTTACATCACATTAAAAACTATCACTAAACATTGCACACACTTTTATGTACGATTTCACTTCATACTTTCGCACACACCCGTACACGTCGCTTAGCCCGTCGAACGAAAGGCGACGAACTCACACGAATGGCGCTGTAAATCGCGATGGCGGCGCCTGAGCGACGGAAATAATGAATGTGTTGCTAGAACAGTTTTCATAAATTCTACCATTTTTATATTAATAATTAGTATTTTGTTTCATAAAAAATATTTTGACTTTTGACGCGTTATGAAATTAACTATTATTAATTACTAATTTAAGAAATGGACGATGCGCAGCCAAACAGAATGTCACAAATGACAATAATTATTTACAGTTTTTATTCATAGTATCTATTGGCATCTGCAAATGGAAATAAATACATTTATAATTAATTAATACTAAAGAAAGTTAACTAAAAGTATGTTTAGTGTAAGTTTTATTTAATATTTCAAATAAACTTAAAGCGATCTCATATGCTTTTCTTACGAATATAAGTTATTTGAAATTTAGGTTATCTTATAATTTACATTACTGTATAATTAAATATAAAAATTTTATAATGATAAACATTTTAATATTTAATATTTAAGAAGAAATATCTTCTTCTTTAGATGCCTCTCCAACTAGTAAAGGTTGGCTGGCAGAATGGCATATTTCACCTCCTGCGAAGCAGAATAGCTGGGCGGTACTCGCGATACCAATAGACTCCCTAATGTTTCGTAACCAAGACTTCCTCTTGCGACCGATGCGCCTTTTCCAGCCTGTTTTTGTTATGCCGATGCCATGTTTTTTGTTGACAGCCTTCTAAAGTTCACGATGACAATCAACGCGTCACAAATCTTCCTCATTACCACCTTTTGGATCCAGCTAATCTTTTGTATCCGTCGATAAGCTCAAATGAATGACTCCAAACGTTTCCTTAGATGCTCTTAGATTGTCCAGGATTCGCATCCGTAAAGAAATATAGACCATTTGTAATAATGGTTAATGTCAAAAAGGCAGTTTATCACTTATTTCAGTTAATAACTAATATTATATAATACCAAATCATAAAATATTCAGTATTATATTAATATTAATAATTAACATCAACAGAAATAAATACTACGTGTGCATCATCACATCTATAGTCGTATTTTTAATTAGACGAAGCCAACTGCCACTAGCTAATGTTACTTTGTAAAATAATGTTGCAATATTTAAAGTAATAGTAATGCGTTCAGTTCTTGTTCAATCAGATGAATGAACAATGAGTGTGAATCATTTCAAACTATAAAAAAATATTATTTCTATTTTACAATAAAATTGTATAAAAATGCTCTGATATAAGTTACTAGTAGTATGTAACTACAATCAGTTTTTTGACGGCTTATTACAAAGTGCGGCACGGCAATGAGTGCTATAGTTTGAAATACACGATGTTCTTCGCAATGTTTTTCATTTTCATTCACTTGGTCACTACACTATTTTTATTTCCTAAAAAACTGACAACACAGTAAACGTCAGTTGACTTCGTCTAATAAAAAATACGAGTATAAGCGCTAAGTTGCTAGCAAATGAATAATAGTACTGTACAATTAGTAGAATATTATAAAGTATGGCAACTTTATTTACCAGAGACCATTTTTATTTGCAACGGCGTGAAGGTGGGTAAATTTATTAAATAACGGCGGTTTTCAAGATACAAAAATTAAAAATTTATGGAAAATATCGTTGTCATATGTTTATGCATAAAAAAGAAATATACATAGTATTTTATTTTTGTTTTTAGATAACGTTAATATATCATGGACAGTGAACGTGGAGAAAAAACTGAATTGTCTATGAGAGATAGCGCGCGTGATTCAAGTTTGTTGCTTAGCAACGCGCTAACAATTCAAAAAGCACAGTAGCATTCGAGATATTATTACAGTAGGCCGGAGTTATCGAATTCAAAGCCCCTCTAGTGTATTATTTCATCATAATTATATCTTAATATTAATAGTTAATTAACTGCATTTTTTTAAATGATGAATTTATTAATTGTCAATGGCATTATATTCGTAAATTTGTATATAGCAATGTGTTGTTCTAGCGATAAATTAATAGTTTTGCGTATGTAGGTAGTATAAACCTAATAAAATATAAGTTAAAATGGTAATGGTAGATCATTTTGTAATAATTATACTGGGTACATGTTTTTCAAACGCAAAAGGAAACGACTACGAGGATGAAGAAAAGAGTAAGTAATTTTTTTATTTCAATAAAATATTTTGACTACAAAATTCAACAGCCCATACCACCGATAAAAAATGGTTTACTTACCAATTTCATTTGAGTAGTCAAATTTAATAATTAGTTACATGAAAAAAAATATTACCAGGTATTTTCTGAGATCTGTGATTTGATAAAAATCTATATCAATATTTCCACTCTTACTATACCAAATAATAGCATCAGCAGCCTAAATGATTTCACACAGTTAGGCATAAGATTGCTCTCAATTTAAAGCGCGAATGACAGAGAGACGAAGACTTTGTTTTTTTTTCGGATTGTCTATTAGCTGTGCTAACCCTATTGGTTGCCACAGCGTAACCGGGCTGTTTAAAGAAGCTCTGCCAGAAGAAATTTTGAGCCGCTAGGGCGCCTCCTGAGAGGCCGAACCTCGGCGGCGTTTGGAATAACGGGGGGGGGGGGGGGGGCCGGCTGGTAATAGATACTAGGAAGCTACACCCAGTTCTCCAGTTTTGATTTCAACAACTTGTAGTGGATAAAAAAATTCAAAAATATATCATGTGAAAATTTTATTAACTTTCGATCCTTATTGTGGCATAGATTGTTTAGAATCTAAAGATATTGACACTATATTCGTTTTGCAGAAGAGGGCTGTTCGTGCGATATATAAATTAGGTCCCAGAGAGTCATTAAGAGATAAATTTAAAGATTATAAAATAATGACAGTGCATAGCCAATATATATATGAAAATTTAATGTATGTTCATAAAAATATTGATAAATTCAAGAAAAAAATGGACTGTAACGCACTGAACATCAGAAGTAAAAGTAAACTTGTAGTACCGTTTAGTAGGCTGCACAAAATTAGTAACTCATTCAAAGGAAATTGTATTTTATTCTATAATAAATTACCTATTGATATCTTGGAGATGTCTATCAATAAGTTCAAAGTTTTTATAAAACGAAAGCTTGTAGAAAAATCATATTACGATATTAAGGATTATATAAACGATAAAAAAGCTTGGGTGTGAATTGCTCTATCTCCATAGGTACTATAGTTTATTATTAATTTTATTCATTATGTGAGATGGTGATAACGAAAAAAAAGAAAAACCCCGGCTAAGTTTGTTGTGGGCTTCTTCTTAGACCGGGGCGCGTTTGGAACCCTCATAGCTTTAGTTTTAAGTTTACGAATATAGTTATCACCATGAAATAACTACTGTGTAAATTATTGACGCGTCAAAAGTGCCTTTTTAAGGACTATTTGAATAAAGATTATTTTGAATTTGAATTTGAATTTAAAGCGAATTCTACCAAACTGCACTTGGCTTCCATGGTGGACTACGGTCTAAGCCCTATAGACTCGAAAAGGTTACCACGGTCCTGGGTCGATAATGGGTTCATAATGACTGTACGGACATACGGGTTGGTTGATGACTATGATGCCTTATTGGTCATCAAAATCATTCCACAGCTAGAATAACTTTCCAAAATAATAACTTTTTAATCGCGTCAAGTCTCGGTCGGCTGCGCTTGCGCATCCGCCCGATGACAAAAGGTTGCCAGTACCCGCATGTAACCGCCGAATTACACCTTTTATATGGATGTTTATTCGATTGTACCGAACCGGGTTACCGGCAGGATGTAACCTACAGACCCACCTTTTAGATATATATATATAACACACGAATCTCAAACAATACTCCTAAAAATAAAAATAGAACTGTAATTTTTTTTTTTTTTTTTCGGACTGTCTATTAGCTGTACAAACCCTATTGGTTGCCACAGCGTAACCGGGCTGTTTGGCGAGCTTTGGAAAGAAGCTCTGCCAGAAGAAATTTTTGAGCCCTAGGGCTCGAAGAAACTATGGGAACGACTGCCTAAGGGCGCCTCCTTTGAGGCCGAACCTCGGCTTAGGCGACGTTTGGGACAACGGGGGGGTCGGACGGTGAGTGGTCCGTACGTCTCCGAGGCCGTGGATGGAGCCCACGTCCGGATGACGTAAGATAGCGGGGACCTCGTCTTCGCCGGCGAAGACGGTGCGTAGCGTATGATTGTGTGGTAGGTGGTACGAGTGTGTTGTCAGTAGTCATCTGATCGTCAGGGTCATGAAGGATATGTTTAGGTCTCCTCTTTCGGAGAGGAGCGCCTAGGTCGGGGGAGTAAAAAGAAGCCGCAACTACGAGAGGGTTGGGGTGTCGGATTGATTTCTCGAAATAGATTTTCGAGAGTTTCTTAAAGTGCTGAGCGATAGTGTCAAGTTCTAGGTCTCTGTGCAGATCTACGTTACGCACATACCAGGGACAGCCGGTTGCCGTGCGCATGAAACGATTCTGAATCGTTTGAAAGGTTTTATACGTGGGACGAAGCGCTATAGCGGCGCTCGCGTAAGACATGATTGGGCGGATACAAGTTTTATATAATGTCACTTTGTGACGGAGAGGTAGCCTACTGCGTTTATTAATCATGAAGTAGAGTCTGTTAAGAACAAAACGGGCTTTCTGACTGACTCTACGTATGTGCGGCGAAAAGGACAGGCGACTATCAAAGGTTACACCTAGATATTTGACAGTGCGTTCCCATGGAATCACACGATTAAATAATATAAGGTCCTTTTTGTATCTGGGGTCAGGGCGGTTTAGTCCGGTAAAAAGAAGCGCTTTGCTCTTTTCCGGGTTAGCTTCTATCCTCCATTGGCGGAACCAAGCGCCTAAGCGCTTGATCGCTTTCTGAAGGCGGGCTACTATGTACGGTAGCGAACGACTGGTCGTGTAAAGAGCAGTGTCGTCCGCGTACTGGGCTAGCTCTACATAAGGGCTCTTGGGTATATCGCTCGTGTACAGCGTATAGAGGTAGGGCGCTAGAACTGAACCCTGGGGTACGCCGGCCTTTAGGGGTCTCCTAGACGACAGAGTGCCGTCTATTCGAAACCTAAAGGTGCGATCGGTTAAATAGTCTTTTAATAGGTATAAAAGCCTATCCGGGATACCCTGGGTTTGTAATTTATAAATGAGACCGGCGTGCCAGACTTTGTCGAAAGCCTTGGCTACGTCGAAGAATACGGCTCCTGTGAGGCGACCACGTTTCCAATCGTAAAGCCCTCGCGCCACGTGCTCCGTTAGGCGGTGCACTTGGTGGACGCTAGAATGTTTGGATCGAAAGCCAAATTGCTCGTCATTGATAAGCTTTTTAGCTTCGATGACGACTTTAAGTCGGGCGAGTATTATCCTCTCGTACACCTTTGCTAAGGAGTTGAGAAGACTTATAGGGCGGTAACTAGAGGGGAGGTTAGCGGGCTTACCAGGTTTTTTAATACCTATTACTATAGCCTCTTTCCACTCTGTGGGGAAAGAGCATCCTGCCAGCAGGGCGTTATATATCATTACCAGTAGGTACAGTAGCTGGGGAGGGATGCATTTAAGTGCCCTGTTTGTGATCACATCGGGACCGGGAGCTTTCTTAGAGTGCAGCCTATTGATAATCGACTGAACCTCTTCGCAAGTCGTGGGAGCTATGGGCTCGCTGTCTGGAGACAGTGGGCCTAGTGAGTCTATTTTATTGGTGACGATACCTACAAAGTTGGGATTTATAGAACTATCGCTTGGGGTGCACTGTGCTTCAAACGAGTCAGCGAGGCATTCGGCCTTATCCAGATCTTCGAAAGCGGGTGGAAGATTGGGTCGTAAGAGAGGGGGTGTGGCCGCAACGTGGTCAGCTTTGAGAGCTCTCGCTAGGCCATGGTACGCTGTATGGGATGGCGTGAGCTCTCCTAGCTTTCTGTCCCAGTAGTGGGCCCTCAGAGAGTCAAGGCGAGCCCTGAGCTCTCTTTGGATTTGCCAGAGTTTTCTCCGGTTGTCGTCTGTCGGACAGTCGGCATGTGCCCTAGCTTGGCTGTTCTTACGCGTCAGTATTTGTCGAACGTTGGCCGGCAATTCCCTACGACCGAAGTCGTTAGAAATTGTGCGGGAACAGTCGTTGACTGACTGACGAACGTGCCTGGTAAAGTGAGACGCTGCACGTTTAGCGTCCTCTACGGAGTCTATGGTGTCGGGGATTTCATTAAGGTGCACAGAGTCTAGTGTTTTAAGTCGGTCGGTAGAACTGTAAGCAGCACAGTGTAGTGCTGTGTGTGTGTATAGCTGTGATAGCCTAGTGGTTAGGACGTCCGCCTCCTAATTAGAGGTCGGAGGTTCGAACCCGGGCACGCACCTCTAACTTTTCAAAGTTTAGTGCGTTTTTAAGCTATTAAAGTATCACTTGCTTCAACGGTGAAGGAAAACATCGTGAGGAAACCTACACGCCTGAGAGTTCTCCGCAATGTTCTCATAGACGTGTGAAGTCTGCCAATTCGCACATGACCAGCGTGGTTGTCTATGGCCATACCCTTCTCATATTGAGTGGAGACCCGTGCTCTGTAGTGAACCAAGAATAGGTTGATCGTGATGATGATGATGATGATATTAGTTATTACAGCGTCAGCGTTGCTTTGGAGGGTACGAAGTTCTGTCTCAGAATTGGGTACTATAGCTCGAAGACATCGGCAGAACATTTCCTTAGAGACGCCTCTTGCGAAGCTCGGACCTCGACTTAGGGTGTTTTACCGTTCCCACCTAAAACCATAGCCTTTATATACTCCAGACTTTTTTATACATTACAAGTTGGTCCTTGACCGCTATCTAACCTAGTGATGATGCAGTCTTAGATGGTAGCGGACTAACCTGTTAGGGGCATGGTAAAACCACACTCCTTATTGGTTTCTTAACGCTTAATCACTTAACGACACGTCTCGTCTTTGTCGGTAGGGTGGTAACTAGCCACGGCCGAAACCAGCCACCAGGCCAGTCTCGCACCGGAAATCAAACCTAGGACCTCCAATTTTATAATAGGTCGTCAAAAACTTAATGATGAAGCGAGCTCTGTAGTAAAAATAGCAATCTTCAGGAAACTGCCAAGTTTCTGTTTGCAGGATTTCAGGAGCTCCTTAATAAATCGACGTAACAAACTTCGTATTGGGGAAATGCGTTTTCTTTTTATGAAACGGCAGTGGATGGTACGGGTTGGTTCCAACGTAACCTCCCTTCAATATTGTGGCCTAATTTAAAAGAGGCAGACGGTCGATTCTGTGATTGTATTAAAATTTCTATTGTAACCCACAATAATATAAAATAAGCAACCGCACATAAAGTGAACGTGTGGCTTCATAAATGGATGTTGGATTCACAGCACGCTAGGTCTGTCACTGTATGCGGTAGTCATTTAATTAGCAAAAATATCAAGTTGTGAGATGAATAACTGTAAATATGCTCAAAGTGTTATGGCGTGAAATATAGTATAGAGTGCTACCTACTTTAAATAGTGTTCTAGGGTTCCGAATATATATATATAAAAAGTTGAAATTTTCCTATACGTTGACGTATATATATATATATATATATATATATATATATATATATATATATATATATATATATATATATATATATATATATATATATATATATATATATATATATATATATATATACATACGTCAACGTATAGGAAAATTTCAACTTTTTTTAATAAGCAACTGTAAATCTAATGGATTGCTCGACACTTGAAGGCACAAAAATTTCATCAAAGTCGGTCTAGCCGTTTAGGAGGAGTTCAATGACAAACACACGTACAGAAGAGATATTCAATGGGCAGATATTTATTCAATTGAAACGTGATCCATTAGCATTACTTCTGGGACCGAAGACTTAGTATTTATTCTTTTCTTTTCTTTCCTCTTTACTTTTTGATTTAAATTATTTTATTGCTCGTTTCTTTGTTACATCACTGCATCAAAACCAGTGCTGCGCCTTATACTTTCGTCTGCGATACTGAGTCAGCTCCTAGGTCACATATTTAATATCCCTAGTTATGTATGAAATCTTAATTTCGGACAAATGAGCGACATCAAAGATAAACTTTCATTCTTGTAACGTGGTCCTCGAGACTCGGAAGTCGACTCAACTAAAAACCAGTGCTAAAATGTTGACCTCTTAAGTAAACTGACTTGATAGCTATAAAAATCAAGTAATCAGCAACGTCATAAATTGAACACTTGAGCAATAAATGCAATCACCGCATCACCCCGCTAGCTCTTATCCCTTGGGTTATTAAATCCACCAAAGTTGCAGTAGTTTCAGCCGGGCCAATAAACTCAGCCCTATTATTCGGGAGATCACGCGATTCCCTCGTGTTTACCATCTTGTCGTTTACTTTAACATTTACCTCTTCCCCTCTGTATTGAACAAGTATCGATGGAGCAGGTAACTAGACTGAATTCATCGTGTTTAATAATGTCTGTTTTGTATAAAACTCCACTTTTCATAAGAGAATACAAAGGAAGTATGAATAAAATAATAAAAAAGCCCTAAGACATATATATATTGAATATATATGGCGAATATATAAATACAATATACTCATCATAGCATAAGCTACATATAACAAATCAAATCAAATCAAAAATAGTTTTACTCACATAAACCTAATACAGGCTATATATCATCATCAATTGTTCATATATATTACATTTTTCATTATTTTTAACTTAAAACCAAAGCTAAGAGGGTATATATTTGAAAGATCGTCTTATGTCCCTAAATTAACCACTTCTAACTAAAATAATTCCACATATACCACAACCGTGTCGTAAAAGACTTCTACATAATGATTATTTAAAGGAATGCATAAAATAATATTATATACGGTAATGTAATTGGACTATTTGGAAATTGGGTAATCTTGAACTATAACATAATTCGTAGTAGAATAAATAGCTTTTGTTGCTATATATTAAAAATAATTTGCTATATGCCACCGAAAGACTGGCACGTAAGCAATAATAATGCTGTTATCTATCTATTTAAAACCTAACCTACGTAGTTTAAAATTGAAGTAGGTAGGTACTAGTATACAATATTTCAAAAGTATTATATATTGATTTTTTATGTCTCAAAGAAATTGTGCCATAATCCATACGGTATTTGTCACGATCTCCGTGGCGAAATGCGTGTGCTGTCGCATTATAAAGTTCGAGTATGGGTTCGATACCCTGTTACCCTACTGGCAAAAAAATTGTGTTATTAAGTCGCGTTTTATAGAGAGTTTATAACTTATTTAGATAATTATAATGACTGTAACAATTAAGGTTATAGGTCATGGCCAAGAAGGCTGTAATTTTTTTTTAAGTAGCAGTATGGACAAGTTGTTCCTGGAGGTCTGGCATCGGTACATAGTCCACATATACTGGCGGAATACTCTAGAAGCTATAACGTATTTTTCAGTGTACTTGCTGGTCTCCCCAGACCAACACACCCGCACGCCACGTCTGGAGGACTTCTTCTGGACGGGTTCCGGAGACGGACCTCCCCCTCCAGACATGTCAGTTCCAATGCCTACTCCAACTGCCCCTGTTGTACGAACTACCACTGTATTGGCTACGGTTTATTTGGACTCATATCCGCCACAGGTCAGTAATAAGATCTTGTTATTAAAAAGCAAATATTCTATCATTATGAAGCAACTATAACCATACATCGAGAGATAGAGATTGCCATAAGATTAGAAATCCTAGTTCTCACTCCATTATGAATGAATACAGTTTTATTCGACAGTACAGATAATATTACATAATGCAAATATAATATATTATTATGGAAATCATTGTGAGCAATGGCATCGTAAACCCTTATTTGTTCGTCTAGCATGTAATAAACACGCTCGAAACATTTTTATGCAGACTTCTGATAGAACTGCTAAGATGTGATACGCACTCTCAACATCTGCCACCTACAATATGGGTTGGCATTTGTTGGAAAAACAAGCCCTCACTCAGACTATGTGATTAATGTTGGTAATCATGATGATGGTCGACAAAGAAGTTAAAGAAGATAACTAAAAAGATGATCATCTTGGAATATGCTTTTCGAAACTTAGTTTAACTACAGACTCAAGGCTCTTCTAGCCTATTGTACATAATGAATTGGAATTTATGCACTAAGCACAAAAGACCTTTGAACGTTAGGGTTCTGAAATTTATTTCATCGGAAAACATAGCGTACATCCAGAATTCCGAAATATCGGCGGTACAGGACCGTTGCTTGTGAAAGTTCATACAAAAGACCTATTTCCAGCAACGGACGTCCTTCGGTTGAGCTGAGATAATTATAGATATGATCCATCCAGGCGGTGACAGATAAGTCAAGCGGGGAGTGCGTCCTCAACTGCGAAGCAACACCAGATAGTTTGGAGCCAGAAATCCCTGAGGATAGGCGTTATTGGCTTCTGACCGTCATCCAAGGATCTACTCCTGATAGTTTACAGCTAAGGCTTGCTAGGTTGTACCAGAAAGCTTTTTTAAGGTGAGTACGAGAAATTCTTCTCAATTAAGATCTCACCAAGTGAGCAGTGTATGCAGTCTGAAGATAGAAACGCTAATATCAAAAGCCAGATTTTGTACGACATCAGCACAAAGCTTAGTAATTGCACTTTGTTATATCAGATAATACGGTTGCTTTTTTTTGTATTTATTGCCAAATTTCCTTGTTTCCATTGTTTCCCGCGTATGGATGATTTTATGGTCGCAGACCCACCCACAAACTTTAATCATTCATCATGATCAACCCATTATCGGTTCACTACAGCACGGGTCTCCTCTCAATATGAGAAGGATTTGGCCATAGTCCACCACGCTGGCCATTTGGGGATTGGCAGACTTCACACGTCTATGAGAACATTATGGAGAACTCTTAGGCGTGCAGGTTTCCTCACGATGTTTTCCTGCACCGTTGAAGCAAGTTATATATTTTTTTTAAATCACACATAAAACTCCGAAAAGTTAGAGGTGCGTGCCCGGATTCGAACCGCCGACCTCTGATTAGGAGGCTGACGCCCTAACCACTAGGCTATCACCGCTTCACCGCACCGTTTAATCATTAATAATTTAAAACACTAAATTAAAAAATTCATTCTAAATCTATAACACCTTTTACAGACAGCAAGAAAGACATCTCGGCATAATCAAATCTCTAGATTCACCGACTCCAAGAAAAAAACACGATGTGCATTCCTTTGTTATAAATAAAGACAATGAATTTAAAGACATAAGTACAAACACTGCCAAAACTCCTCAAAAATTGTACGATAATGAGACTTTCATAAGCTTAGATGATTTAGCTGTAAATAATGAATTGCAAAGATCGTTTAATTCAAGTGATGCAATGAATAAAAGTTATTTAGCAAATATAGAAATGTTTTCAATAGATCAACAGGAATCGCCTGTAGAGCCAATTAAAGTAACTAGTTCAAATAACGTAGAAACATGGATTCTGGTTACTCCGACTGTTGTAGTACATAAGAGGGATGTGGATAAAGTAATTGAGAATGCAAAAGAAGATCATATAGATCTTCCGTTAGAAGAGGAGGTGAACAATGAGACTGTATTGTTTAAGAGAGAAATCATCAAGCCTGAGCAACAACCGCCAGTTCAAGTTCACATTCAGAATATAACTGAGGTAAAGCTTAATATAATTTTTATGCAACGATAAGAGAAAAATAAGCCAAGCCAAATCATCTCGTCGTCGTCGTGATCAACCCATTGCCGGCTCACTACAGAGCACGGGTCTCCTCTCAGTATGAGAAGGGTTTGGCCATAGTCCACCACGCTGGCCATGTGCGAATTGGCAGACTTCACATGCCTTTGAGAACATTATAGAGAACTCTCAGGCGTGCAGGTTTCCTCACGATGTTTTCCTTCACCGTTGAAGCAAATGATATTTTAATTTTTAAAAACGCACATAACTCCGAAAAGTTAGAGGTGCGTGCCCGGATTCGAACCGCCGACCTCCGATTAGGAGGCTGACGCCCTAACCACTAGGCTATCACCGCTTCAAATCAAATCATCTCGTTAGTTAAGTTAAATTTGTTTCAAAAATCATAGCTAAACTCATTATCAAAGTGATAAAGCTTAAAGTGAATTGCTCAAACTTCATAGCTAAATTATTATTTGTAATTGACTATGTGAGATGGTAATGACAAAAAAAAAACTCTGCTAAGTTTGTTGTGCCTTCTTTCTTCTTAAACAAGGGCACGTTTGGAACCCTCTTAGCTTTAGTTATATCTAAAATAATTAAAAATTATTATCTTATATATCAACGCTTCATTGATGCCTGTAATAGGTTTACATTAATAAATCTTATTAGTAAGAAATTCCCTTACTTGTATAATCACTCAAGCTTTATCATAAGCAAATTTCGAAGAAACTTGAAATCATAACATATAAGAATAAAATCTTATTCAACTTCATCATCGTCATCATCATCAACCCATTGTTGGCTCACTACAGAGCACGGGTCTTCTCTCATATGAGAAGGGTTAGTCCACAGTCCACCTTACTGGCCATGTGCGGATTGGCAGACTTCACACGCCTTTGTGAACATTATGAACTCTCAGGCGTGCGGGTTTCCTCACGATGTTTTCCTTCACCATTGAAGCAAGTGATATTTTAATTGCTTCAAAAACAAATTAATTCAACTTCAATACAACAATTCTTAACGGTTCAAGTGATGATGTTGACGATCTACATCAATCAGGTACATTAAGGTTTTTGGTCTCAGTCCACAGAAGGCAGCGTTCAGATAGTGTACGTAGTGCTGGTAGGCGGCAGGGCCGTACCAGCGGCAGTGGCAGCTCGAGACATGCGTCTGGTGAGAGACGCTGAGGTTGCCAAAGAACTGGGCGCAGTCGTCACCACCAAAGCTGAGCGTGAGTATAACATTCATAATAAATTCTTATATGTTACTTATATCGGGAACTTATCGAAGAAATCTCTATACAGTTAAGTTGTCCTTGAAAAAGTCCTGAATTTTTTTATGTCTCAGTGTTTTGGTAGGTACTTAATAAATACATTAGCAAGCTGAAGTGGCAGTGGGCGAGTCATATCTGTCGTAGAACCGACGGCCGTTGGGGCAGACGTGTTCTGGAATGGAGACCGCGTACCGGTAAGCGCAGCGTAGGACGACCTCCTGCTCACTGGACCGCAGACCTGAAAAGGTTCGCTGGTGGCGGGTGGATGAGGAAAACGGAGGCTCGTGTGTGGTGGCGCGCTCTCGGAAAGGCATATGTCCAGCAGTGGCGTCTATAGGCTGATTGATTGATTCAGTGTCATCATCATGAACAACCCATTACTGGCTCACTACAGAGCACGGGTTTCCTCTCAATATGAGAAGGGTTTGGCCATAGTCCACCACGCTGGCCATGTGCGGATTGGCAGACTTCACACGCCTTTGAGAACATTATGGAGAACTCTCAGGCGTGCAGGTTTCCTCACGATGTTTTCCTTCACCGTTGAAGCAAGTGATATTTAAATTTTGTTTTTTTTTTTTTAAAAACGCACATAACTCCGAAAAGTTAGAGGTGCGTGCCCGGATTCGAACCGCCGACCTCTGATTAGGAGGCTGACGCCCTAACCACTAGGCTATCACAGCTTCTGATTTGGCATTTGATTCAGTGTATAAATACATTAAATAATTATCAATGCGTACCAGATAGTGCATTGATTAGGGAGAGTATTGCTGAAAGCTTTGAAAGCGGATATTACCTATAAACTATCTGTGAGGATACCTGTGACACAGCTCTGGCAGAGATTAAGCCTATAGTCTGTTAAATACAATGTAATTTATAAATGTTTCATTCAAAGCAAATTGTATTTTATTTTATAATAAATTACCTATTGATATCTTGGAGATGTCTATCAATAAGTTAGAAGTTTTTTATAAAACGAAAGCTTGTACAAAAATCATATTACGATATTCAGGATTATATAAACGATAAAAAAGCTTGACTAATAAAGAGCGAACATTGCCAGCAGCGTACCTGAAAGCGGCGGAGGGATTGGAAGGAGAAGCCGGTTCCACTGGGGTGCACGGTACCGAGCTGTGGGCTTTGGCAGTGGGTTCCACTATAGCTGTTCTGCTGCTGTTGGTTATATTGGCTCTCCTATGCTTTGCTCACAAGTAAGACTTTTGGAAGATGTCATTTCTAATTTTGTTCTAATATTCTGTTCAATTTAGAGTACCAGCCTGTCTACTACAACTTTTATTTATTTATCTCCTCTTGCTTTACAGGATAATAAACCTAATTTGATAGGGTAGTCTAATATAAAAGTATAGCGTCATATATATATGACGCGTCAAGGGCGTCCGAGTTGTTTTTTGTAAGGGTGACATCAGCATTGCTGACATCACGATTTGTTTACTTTCGCTCATAGTAATTAAAACCACTACTTGCGGGTTTACACTTTTATTGCGACAATAACTAAGAGGTCCGAACAGACCGACGTCTCAAGCGAGAATGCCACAAAAGGCATCGACCGCCCGTATTTATAGCAAAGCATGCTTGTACAAAATTGATTGTTACTGTCTTAATTGCGTTAGCAAAATCATCAAGAGTTAAGGCGCTGTGTATAGTGAAATTGAGTCGAATGAGTATCGTTTTCTGCTAAATCTATAGCTCATAACATTATGAAAAAAAATATGGTTACACTTGATCGTATTTCTGACGTGATGGCCGATTTAGAAACACGATTTAACAAAGTTTACTAGATAAAAAAAAATTGCAATCGCACCTCTGAAAATACTTAAATACTAATTTTTCTCAGTTATGCCTAAATTGATTAGGGTGAAATTAAGTACAATTATTTGTGATATATTAATAAAGTAATTGGCCGATTTACATTTTGCATAAAACGTATATTATAATTTTAATAATTTTTATTACGATTTGGCACTTAGGTCCTTTGCATCCGAGTATCGGCGTCCTTGTTACTCGTACGCAAATCGACAGTGATCGCTGAGGCGCGTTGCTAGGTGGACCTGTGACCAGCTGCGATCGCCCGTCATTCAAACATTATTTTCGATTACATTAATTAAAAATTTGTTACAGGAATTTATTTCGTTTATATTAATTCATTTAAACATAGAGTCTGTAATAAAAGGTGTAAATACGTGTGTTTATAAATAGTTCTGGTAATCTAATCATATTATCACAGTAAAATCAAATTGCTTAAGGTAATGTAATGTACCTTAATTTCACCCTTACTTTTATAAGAACTGTGGCGCAGTTGAATCACGCTCACATGTGGTGCATTAGATAAGCGGGAGTTCGGATCCTAAAAGGTTTCAATAACTTTTTTTTCCGTAAATATTTTTATATTTTTTATTATTTTCGTATTTTGTATTTTTGAATATTTTTTTTTATTTTAATATATTAATTTTGAACAGATAAAGTTTTTTGAAGATTGATTCTGATGAACCGTCAACCGTCATTGTTTTACAAGAGTGAGGATAATTATTTGCTTGACCTGAGTAATAATCAAAAATACCGCCGCTATCAATTCGGCGTATGCTGCCTACTTTAGATTTAAATACGCCGACTTCTTTGGAGGTACGCCGACTACTTTAGAGGTTTGCTGTCTATTTTTATCAGTCAGCATGCGTAGTAGTATTTTTGTGGGTTCATTAGAGTTTCCCGTGGTTAGTTTTTGAGATTGTTTCAATAATAAAATAAAATAAAATAAAAAAGCCATTTATTCTACTACCAAGTCAATAAAAATAATAAATTATGTCAATGTTTTTTTTTTCTTACAAGTTTCAGTCAAATTTTATATTGTAATGTCACAAGTGTTTGGTAGAAGTCGCCTCTCTGGCGTAGGCCTCCCCCAGCTCTTTCCAAGTCTTCCTTTCCTTAGCTTCTCTGGTCCATAGCGAGCCACTGACGCGAAGGAATAAGTCTTCTTGGCCTTCCTCTTTTTCTTTTGCTACTACGCGGAATCCATTCTGTGGCAATTTTTGTCCATTTTGTATCTGTCATCCTGCAGATGTGACCAGCCCATTTAAATTTAAGCAATCGTATTTGGCTGATGACATCTTTGACCTTGGTTTTTTTTCCGAATATTTATGTTGCTCACCTTGTCAGATAGTTTGATACCCAGCATGCTCCTCTCCATTTTTTTTTATCCAGCAGTTGCAGATGATATCCGGCCATAATTCTTTATAAAATAGTAATTTCACACATATGCCACTTGTCTAAATATACTTGTATACACTCTAATTATACATGACTTTTTAATTATAAGTTATCTCGTTTATAAATATTTCCCATTGGATATATTAATATTTTTGTTAGAATGGTCAAGCTCCAAGATTCCTCTTGTCTTTTTTCACTTTGGGCAGTCTGGTACAGTTAAATGAACTGCTAACGGATTTGGATGATGTTTCAGCCGCAATTTGTAGTTTATACAGAATGTTGGATTTCCTGCTTCACAGTATAGTGATACATCTGCGTTCCTGGATCTCGCTATTTCTTAAAAACCATAATGCGTTGGCTTTTTGTTTGAGTATGTAATCCTCTGCCCGTTGTATCACTTTGATATCAGAGTCGCATGTGGAGCCCCAGAGCGGGATTCCAAATTGCCAGATTGGTCTGAGTAAAGCCTTGTAGATGGGAAGTTTGTTGTCAGTTGTGAGCTTTGCGTTTCTTGAGAGTAACCAATACAAACCAGTGTACTTAAGTTTCAGTTCGACCTTCTTTGCTACAATATTTTGTCGACAAGTCATCTTTCTATCCACAAGAAACTTTCCACAAGAAAGTGTGACAACCACCGGACTTTGGCTTTAATCTCCCACGCTAGCAAATCGCCACTTTAATCAAAAATCAAAAGGCAAATCTCTGAAGAACAGGCAGGCTTTGTTAAGGGGTACCCGCGAACAGATAGTCAACATCAGACTAATTATAGAGAAAAGCTACGAATTTGACAATCCTGTCATCATCTGCTTCGTGGACTATAGCAAAGCTTTTGACTGGACCTGCATGTGGAAGGTTCTCTTAGAACTGGGCGTACCTCAGCATCTTGTGGCACTACTACAAACCTGATACAATAACAGCCAAGGTTCCGTCAGATTAGATAAGACCATGACAAGCTCATTTTACTTCAAAAAAAGTGTGCGTCAGGGATGCATTTTGTCACCCATACTTTTTAATGTTTATGTTTAGTTCATAATCCGTCGCACTTGTGAATCTTAGGATGGGGGCATAAACATTGGAGGCACCACAATTACTAACTTGCGGTACGCTGATGACACTACACTTTTGGCATCCAATGAAGCAGAAATGGTGACTCTCCTTAGTAAGTTGGAAAATGTAAGCAAGGAACTTGGTCTTTCCATGAATCCATCTAAATCAAAGATCATGGTTGTGGATCGAAGTGGCAAACTTAATCTCACGGGTGCACTCAAGTTAGAAGTGGTGGATAACTTTATTTATCTAGGCTCATGTATAACAAACAATGGATCTTGTGAACAGGAAGTGCGCAGGCGAATTGGTATGGCAAAGAATACCATGTACCAGCTATCCAAGATCTGAAATAGCAAGAGCATATCAATTCGCACCAAGCAAAGACTAGTAAATGCTCTGGTTATTTTCCATATTTCTATACGGTTCTAAAACATGGACTCTTCGGGCTACAGATCGCAAACGCACTGATGCTTTCGAGATGTGGTGCTGGAGGAAGATACTAAAGATACTGCATTCAGGACCAACGCATCTATCCTGAAAGGGTTGAAAATTACAGCAAAGCTGAAAACTATATGTATCAAGCGCACCTTGAAATACTTCGGACACAGCCCTGGGAATTTAGGAAACTACTCGTAACGGGCAAAGTGGAGGGAAGAAGGCCAAGAGGACATAGCCCCATGCGTTGGTCCGATCAGATCAGCACTGCACTCGGTACATCATTCCACGCCACACCACATAAAGCCGGAAACAGAACCATCTGGAGAAACATCATACGGAAGAAGATGATCCATGCTAAGGATCGCGACCCTCAGTAATGAGAATGACGATGCAAAGAGACATCTTTCTATGGAAGACGATTGTGGGGTAGTTGTTTGGTGCTAAGCCTAACTGGAGGGCAGTCACCTGATCTCAGAGTGAACGTTATGTGCTGTGATTTCAAAGCAATAACTAGAACTTTCTATTTATCATGGATGGACAAATGTCTGAGTTTCTTGGAGGCTTTTTTGTAGCATTTCAGATGCTTTTGCAGGTTTCTCGAAGCATTTTGATTTTCCGAAACAAGCCTTGTTGCCAAACTTTTTCAGGCTTGTTGTATATCAAAGAAAACATACAGTTTTCGTTCATGTGCTTTTCTTATGATTTGACATACTCGGTGAACTTGTTCAATAGTTGCAGTTTGTCAATAGGTCTCTTCTAAAACCGAATTGGTGGTCAGGCAGTATTTTTCTGTCAGAGATTACATGCAGTAGGCTATTTAGCATTATCTTTTCAAGTGGTTTGGATAACGGTGGCAGCAAACTTATAGGTATGTCTATAAGACGTAACTTTACTAGTTGATTTACCAGGTTAGCAGATCAGAGATTTGAGGGATTTCCACAACAGTGGGAAATAACCAATTCTAATTATGCTGTTGGAATGGACAGTACGATACATAAGGCCTTTTTTTGGAGGTTCTTTCATTACTCTTTTGTCTATTAGGTCAAATCCTGGAGCTTTCTTGTCTTTGAGTGTTGTGACTGCCCTTCGAATCTCCTTCGGTGCGACACACTTAAGAGGTAGATATAGCTGGAAGTCCTGATCCAATATCTTATGAATGTCAGATTCATCTGCATTTGCTAATTCCATATTTGGTGCGAATAGTATTACAAATGTAAGTATTATAATCTTCAATAGGAGAGGTAGAAACAGCAGGTCGAGTAATATTTATAATTCCTTTCATAGAGAATATCTACGCTACGGGCTTTAGTAGGAGAGAGCGATTCAATGCTAGTTTTATTTGTATCATCCTCAGCTTCTACAATCACATATTTTAAGGAATGTCCATTAGGACATTAATATACCCTTATACTTTTATGTTATGTATTTTTTCCACTTTTCTTTTTGTCCTTATATTATGCAATTAAGTTGGTTAAAATAAATAAAAAATAAAATAGCTAGATAATTTTCTTTTCGCTTGGTGGCCATC
The DNA here is from genome assembly GCA_928268935.1 of Lasiommata megera. Classification (NCBI taxonomy): domain Eukaryota; kingdom Metazoa; phylum Arthropoda; class Insecta; order Lepidoptera; family Nymphalidae; genus Lasiommata; species Lasiommata megera. The sequence goes on along the minus strand of OV743329.1, from coordinate 5,799,075 downwards.
GCTTTCTATTGCCAGGGATAAATATATAGAATAAGTGTAATGGGCATGAGTCGAAACGCCCACATAAAAAAAAGCTGATTTTTTGACCAGGTACCCTCCCCAAAACACCTCACTAAACTTTCATCACATATTCTAGGAACACAGCAAAGGACAAGCATATCAACATCATTTTTTATTTATATAAAAAGATGGATCGTTCACTCCGAATCATATAAGTAGGTAGTAGGAAGAAATACCAATTTTCCAAATTTGAAATTTTGATTGAATTTGAAATCCGATGTTTATCAGCGAAAATTTAATTTTTATGTACGAAAATTATTGTAAACAATACAAAAACATAAACAAGGTTAAAAAAAAAAAAAAAAGCATATTTTGTTTAAGATGCGAAAGGCGCCTTAAGGCGCTCTGTATAGAGAAACTTTAGGTATTTGAGGGGGTGAAGCAGCGGCAGTAGCGGACGGTTAGCCCCGCCCACCTCGCGCAATACTTTGCAGCTCGCCATAACAGTTGCAATAAACGGCTCGCGACAAGTCTTATCAACTATAGGTATAGATACGTTACCTTAATTTCGTCACTTGATTGAACGGTCGTCTGGACTAATACACTTGAATTCGAATTTTTCGCATCTTAAACAAAATATGCTTTTTTTTTTAAAATCTTGTTTATGTTTTTATATTGTTTACAATAATTTTCGTACATAAAAATTAAATTTTCGCTGATAAACATCGGATTTCAAATTCAATCAATATTTCAAATTTGGAAAATTGGTATTTCTTCCTGCTACCTACTTATATGATTGGGAGTGAACGATCCATCTTTTTATATAAATAAAAAATGATGTTGATATGCTTGTCCTTTGCCGTGTTCCTAGAATATGTGATGAAAGTTTAGTGAGGTGTTGGGGTACCTGGTCAAAAAATCAGCTTTTTTTTATGTGGGCATTTCGACTCATGCCCATTACACTTATTCTATATATTTATCCATGGCAATAGAAAGCGATGACCACCAAGCGAAAAGAAAATTATCTAGCTATTTTATTTTTTATTTATTTTAACCAACTTAATTGCATAATATAAGGACAAAAAGAAAAGTGGAAAAAATACATAACATAAAAGTATAAGGGTATATTAATGTCCTAATGGACATTCCTTAAAATATGTGATTGTAGAAGCTGAGGATGATACAAATAAAACTAGCATTGAATCGCTCTCTCCTACTAAAGCCCGTAGATATTCTCTATGAAAGGAATTATAAATATTACTCGACCTGCTGTTTCTACCTCTCCTATTGAAGATTGTAATACTTATATTTGTAATACTATTCGCACCAAATACGGAATTAGTAAATGCAGATGAATCTGACATTGATAAGATATTGGATCAGGACTTCCAGCTTGATCTACCTCTTAAGTGTGTCGCACCGAAGGAGATTCGAAGGGCAGTCACAACACTCAAAGACAAGAAAGCTCCAGGATTTGACCTAATAGACAAAAGAGTAATGAAAGAACCTCCAAAAAAAGGCCTTATGTATCGTACTGTCCATTCCAACAGCATAATTAGAATTGGTTATTTCCCACTGTTGTGGAAATCCCTCAAATCTCTGATCTGCTAACCTGGTAAATCTTCTAGTAAAGTTACGTCTTATAGACATACCTATAAGTTTGCTGCCACCGTTATCCAAACCACTTGAAAAGATAATGCTAAATAGCCTACTGCATGTAATCTCTGACAGAAAAATACTGCCTGACCACCAATTCGGTTTTAGAAGAGACCTATTGACAAACTGCAACTATTGAACAAGTTCACCGAGTATGTCAAATCATAAGAAAAGCACATGAACGAAAACTGTATGTTTTCTTTGATATACAACAAGCCTGAAAAAGTTTGGCAACAAGGCTTGTTTCGGAAAATCAAAATGCTTCTACCACACACCTACTTTGCTTTACTAGTTTAAATTTTTAAGGTCACAGAAGGTGAATGTACCTCTAGATTCTACTATATTAAAGCTGGAGTACCTCATGGCTCAGTGTTAGGTCCAATCCTATACACATTATTTATAGTCGACCTACCAAAAACTTGTAGAGTATCTGTAGAAACCTTCGCTGATGATACTACATTACTTGCTTCTTACGAGAAACCTGCAAAAGCATCTGAAATGCTACAAAAAAGCCTCCAAGAAACTCAGACATTTGTCCATCCATGATAAATAGAAAGTTCTAGCTATTGCTTTGAAATCACAGCACATAACGTTCACTCTGAGATCAGGTGACTGCCCTCCAGTTAGGCTTAGCACCGATCGCGATCCTTAGCATGGATCATCTTCTTCCGTATGATGTTTCTCCAGATGGTTCTGTTTCCGGCTTTATGTGGTGTGGCGTGGAATGATGTACCGAGTGCAGTGCTGATCTGATCGGACCAACGCATGGGGCTACGTCCTCTTGGCCTTCTTCCCTCCACTTTGCCCGTTACGAGTAGTTTCCTAAATTCCCAGGGCTGTGTCCAAAGTATTTCAAGGCGCGCTTGATACATATAGTTTTCAGCTTTGCTGTAATTTTCAACCCTTTCAGGATAGATGCGTTGGTCCTAAATGCAGTATCTTTAGTATCTTCCTCCAGCACCACATCTCGAAAGCATCAGTGCGTTTGCGATCTGTAGCCCGAAGAGTCCATGTTTTAGAACCGTATAGAAATATGGAAAATAACCAGAGCATTTACTAGTCTTTGCTTGGTGCGAATTGATATGCTCTTGCTATTTCAGATCTTGGATAGCTGGTACATGGTATTCTTTGCCATACCAATTCGCCTGCGCACTTCCTGTTCATAAGATCCATTGTTTGTTATACATGAGCCTAGATAAATAAAGTTATCCACCACTTCTAACTTGAGTGCACCCGTGAGATTAAGTTTGCCACTTCGATCCACAACCATGATCTTTGATTTAGATGGATTAATGGAAAGACCAAGTTCCTTGCTTACATTTTCCAACTTACTAAGGAGAGTCACCATTTCTGCTTCATTGGATGCCAAAAGTGTAGTGTCATCAGCGTACCGCAAGTTAGTAATTGTGGTGCCTCCAATGTTTATGCCCCCATCCTAAGATTCACAAGTGCGACGGATTATGAACTAAACATAAACATTAAAAAGTATGGGTGACAAAATGCATCCCTGACGCACACTTTTTTTGAAGTAAAATGAGCTTGTCATGGTCTTATCTAATCTGACGGAACCTTGGCTGTTATTGTATCAGGTTTGTAGTAGTGCCACAAGATGCTGAGGTACGCCCAGTTCTAAGAGAACCTTCCACATGCAGGTCCAGTCAAAAGCTTTGCTATAGTCTACGAAGCAGATGATGACAGGATTGTCAAATTCGTAGCTTTTCTCTATAATTAGTCTGATGTAGACTATCTGTTCGCGGGTACCCCTTAACAAAGCCTGCCTGTTCTTCAGAGATTTGCCTTTTGATTTTTGATTAAAGTGGCGATTTGCTAGCGTGGGAGATTAAAGCCAAAGTCCGGTGGTTGTCACACTTTCTTGTGGATAGAAAGATGACTTGTCGACAAAATATTTTAGCAAAGAAGGTCGAACTGAAACTTAAGTACACTGGTTTGTATTGGTTACTCTCAAGAAACGCAAAGCTCACAACTGACAACAAACTTCCCATCTACAAGGCTTTACTCAGACCAATCTGGCAATTTGGAATCCCGCTCTGGGGCTCCGCATGCGACTCTGATATCAAAGTGATACAACGGGCAGAGGATTACATACTCAAACAAAAAGCCAACGGATTATGGTTTTTAAGAAATAGCGAGATCCATGAACGCAGATGTATCACTATACTGTGAAGCAGGAAATCCAACATTCTGTATAAACTACAAATTGCGGCTAAAACATCATCCAAATCCGTTAGCAGTTCATTTAACTGTACCAGACTGCCCAAAGTGAAAAAAGACAAGAGGAATCTTGGAGCTTGACCATTCTAACAAAAATATTAATATATCCAATGGGAAATATTTATAAACGAGATAACTTATAATGAAAAAGTCATGTATAATTACAGTGTATACAAGTATATTTAGACAAGTGGCATATGTGTGAAATTACTATTTTATAAAGAATTATGGCCGGATATCATCTGCAACTGCTGGATAAAAAAAACATGGAGAGGAGCATGCTGGGTATCAAACTATCTGACAAGGTGAGCAACATAAATATTCGGAAAAAAAACCAAGGTCAAAGATGTCATCAGCTAAATACGATTGCTTAAATTTAAATGGGCTGGTCACATCTGCAGGATGACAGATACAAAATGGACAAAAATTGCCACAGAATGGATTCCGCGTAGTAGCAAAAGGAAAAGAGGAAGGCCAAGAAGACTTATTCCTTCGCGTCAGTGGCCCGCTATGGACCAGAGAAGCTAAGGAAAGGAAGACTTGGAAAGAGCTGGGGGAGGCCTACGCCAGAGAGGCGACTTCTACCAAACACTTGTGATATTACAATATAAAATTTGACTGAAACTTGTAAGAAAAAAAAAACATTGACATAATTTATTATTTTTATTGACTTGGTAGTAGAATAAATGGCTTTTTTATTTTATTTTATTATTGAAACAATCTCAAAAACTAACCAAGGGAAACTCTAATGAACCCACAAAAATACTACTACGCATGCTGACTGATAAAAATAGACAGCAAACCTCTAAAGTAGTCGGCGTACCTCCAAAGAAGTCGGCGTATTTAAATCTAAAGTAGGCAGCATACGCCGAATTGATAGCGGCGGTATTTTTGATTATTACTCAGGTCAAGCAAATAATTATCCTCACTCTTGTAAAACAATGACAGTTGACGGTTCATCAGAATCAATCTTCAAAAAACTTTATCTGTTCAAAATTAATATATTAAAATAAAAAAAATATTCAAAAATACAAAATACGAAAATAATAAAAAATATAAAAATATTAACGGGAAAAAAACTTATTGAAACCTTTTAGGATCCGAACTCCCGCTTATCTAATGCACCACATGTGAGCGTGATTCAACTGAGCCACAGTTCTTATAAAAATGAGGGTGAAATTAAGGTACATTATTCATTACCTTAAGCAATTTGATTTTACTGTGATAATATGATTAGATTACCAGAACTATTTATAAACACACGTATTTACACCTTTTATTACGGACACTATGTTTAAATGAATTAATATAAACGAAATAAATTCCTGTAACAAATTTTTAATTAATGTAATCGAAAATAATGTTTGAATGACGGGCGATCGCAGCTGGTCACAGGTCCACCTAGCAACGCGCCTCAGCGATCACTGTCGGTTTGCGTACGAGTAACAAGGACGCCGATACTCGGATGCAAAGGACCTAAGTGCCAAATCGTAATAAAAATTATTAAAATTATAATATACGTTTTATGCAAAATGTAAATCGGCCAATTACTTTATTAATATATCACAAATAATTGTACTTAATTTCACCGTAATCAATTTAGGCATAACTGAGAAAAATTAGTATTTAAGTATTTTCAGAGGTGCGATTGCAATTTTTTTTTATCTAGTAAACTTTGTTAAATCGTGTTTCTAAATCGGCCATCACGTCAGAAATACGATCAAGTGTAACCATATTTTTTTTCATAATGTTATGAGCTATAGATTTTGCAGAAAACGATACTCATTCGACTCAATTTCACTATACACAGCGCCTTAATAACTCTTTCGCGCCGACATATATGTATAAATATACTTTTATATTTATGTATTTATATGTAATAATATTTATATTATGTATATGCTGACGTCACTCTTACTAAAAAACAACTCGGACGTCCTTGATTCGTCATATAAATTGGCATTAAAAAAATAAGAAGCCATTGAAGTAGGTACAGTATCTACTTTATGTATGCGTGACAACATACCTTTGCTTTAAATATTTCACCCGACAGGAAGAAAAACTTAAAATCGGCCGCGTCTATACGCGCGTATCGAAATGAGCTGATGAGGGAAGCAGAGCGGAATCAAATGAAACAAATCAATGACGACAAAGATTCAAAGGTTGGTAAATTTCACCTTTCAGTACTTTGAAATCGTTTTGGCGATCAGTTGATGAACTCTTAGTTAGGATTTTCCCTTCAAATCTCCTCAGTACATACAAAAAAAGTCTCCGAAGAGTAAATGATTATTGTACATCCCTTATTAGACACACAGCTAATGTACATGAAAATGAAAATGAAAAATGAAAATACACTTTATTGTACACCACAAAAACAGAATAAATACAAGACAGTAAATTAAAACACACAAAGAATAGAAGGTACAATAGACGGCCTTATCGCTAAAGAGCGATCTCTGCCAGGCAACCTATAGACCAGGATTTAATGCATATACAGCAGACTTAGTGTGTACACTTACGAAAATATATTATAATACATACACACACAAATAAATAAATAAAAAAAAGACGGGTTGCACTCCGGGAGTGCCGGCAGAAGTGAAAACTTGATTATTAACGTTGAGCATGTTTGATATTTTGGAATGGTTAGGGAATAATTTTGCACCAATTGCTTTATCAGTATAAAAGTACTATCATTTATGTGGTAGAATACAATATTCATTTATTACGCTATCGTACACAAACATGACAATTTATATTACATTAAAAATTTAACACTTTAAAACTATTACAATTATTTTACATTAAAAAGTTTATCTCTCCGAAAAATCAACTTTCATCCATAATTTCAACGACTTTTTCACCATCATCATTACCAGAACTATCCATGGATGCGCGTGGCACGCTGTAACATACACGAACATTCGCGCAAGCGCCCTGCGCTGCCTAAACGAAACAGTAGGCCCAGGCATACATTTTCGCCGCGCCGTAGAGAGGGGATAGCTGTCTACTCTCCATCCGTCTTACGCTTTTTCGATCAGGTCACGTGTCCTGACGCGAGTTTAAGATTTTATACCCATTACAGAAAAAGTGCTCAACGCCGCTAAAGAAGTTTTCACTTCAATAAAAAAAAAATACAAAAAAAAAAAATAAAAATATGTCATAAATTACCAAGAAGAAAGAATAATAACTATCAAACAAATAAAAAAAAAAAACTTAAAAAAAAACAAGAAATATAGTAATAATAATAGTATTTAAAAAAATTTAAAATGTTAAAACTTTGTAAATAAATAAATTAAAGAATCGGATGAAAAAGAAAACAAAAACCGAGGGGGCATAAAATGTTTTTACATATAAAATGTTTATACATGCAACACACACAATACAAATATTGGAAATTTTGTATTTTCAGTTGATAAGCGTAGTGTCTCCAAGTAGGACGAGACCTAGCAGTGTGCTGTTACCAATTTACAGGACAGGCAGTGCTTCAGGGTGAGTCTTGCTCATCATCAGCTCATGTTACTGATTTAACGATTATTATCACAAAAAAAAAAACAAAAAAATATCACTTGCTTCAACGGTGAAGGAAAACATCGTGAGGAAACCTGCACGCCTGAGAGTTCTCCATAATGTTCTCAAAGGCGTGTGAAGTCTGCCAATCCGCACATGGCCAGCGTGGTGGACTATGGCCAAACCCTTCTCATATTGAGAGAAGACCCGTGCTCTGTAGTGAGCCGGTAATGGGTTGATCATGATGATGATGATCACAACTGGCACATACTTCGAGGCACTTTGGTGGAACAACGCCAATTGATTTCATATGACGTTTCTTTTACATATAAAACACCAGCCAATTATATCCAACCCGAAAATCAGTAGTCGACTACACCATGCTGACTACTACAATTCCTTGTCTATCAATTAAATGACAAAAACTCAACGAGGAATTTGTGTAAAAAAATGACAATAACTACAAACAGATCTAATATATAAAAAGTGCTTAAAAAGTAAATTACGAGTAATTTTCAATTGAAACGTCTTTTCAAAGCGTAGCATAGTGTGAAAGACGATAAATGATCCCCAAGATCATACACAGCTTTACTATCTTGGATATGCTGATTGGGTATGCAGCCAGAGACTTGGGTTTATCCAAGATTTATATTCCGCTGACTAAATAACGTATATTACCGAGATCTTGGCAACAGTGAATGATTTTCAGTTCATCGACCACTTCGTCTGGTATATCTGAAGTGGCGGCCGCGCTTCGCAGGCGACAGAAGAAACCAAATGCCTTCAGAATGCCGCAGAAAAAACGAGGTAGGTCTAGGTAGACACTACATTTTTTTTTAACTAATTGTTAAACTTATCTTTAACTTTAAATCAAACTAAACGCAACACATACTGAAATATTTTTATTTGTTAAAGTGCTCTAGATATGTAACTTTTACTTTATTCAATGTTTGGGAAGGCACTGTCCCCTAAGATACGGGGTTTCCTAGTTTAGGGGTCAGGATTGCATTGTATTGTGCTGTACTGAGTTTTATAAATAAAGATTATTATTATTATTATAAGTACTGTGAAAAATTGAGATTCCCTTCCGGCTTCCAATTTCTACTCCATTTATGATATGAGTTTCTTGCCTTTTCAAAGCATCTGCCAGGCTAGAGACCTCCGTCTTAAGCCAGGGCGCGTTGGATAGATTTAAAAGTAAACAAACTTTTACTTTTAAATTCACATTAGCTGATAATCCTGTTGCTGTTATTGGGGCGGGGGGAATGGGATACAGCGAGCACGAAACTCGGCCTGAGAAAAGAGCACCAGTGCTCGACGTCATCAGTTTACGCTTAGATAGGTTGTCAGCAAAAAGCGCCTTACAACCTATCAAGTATACCTTAAACAGACACCTGTCTGTGTCAAATCGTTTTTGTGTAAACGTGTTTGTTAAGTTCAAAATACGAGATGAAAATACGCGTTGAAATAATAACAATAATATTTTGACTTGGATGCTGCATCTAAAATTATTAAGCTCAATAATCAGTGGAAGCAATAAAAAGCAAAAGTTAAGATATATAAATGTGTAATATATGTAAAAAAAAAAACATTTTAGAAGTACTTTATCATTAGGTACTGATATTTGAATTGCTGGAAAGTTAGCAACTCTAGTCGCTAACGTTAAAACTTCGCATTTTTGATGTCTTTTCAGTATTGTACAGACTGAGGTCTGTCCATATAGACTTTAGGGACAGACGCACGTTTTGTGGATGTTCACGCGTTACTTAATAAAAACCTAATTTCTTTCTAAGCTATCGCTGAATATTTGAAAAATACTTTCCATTATCTATTAGTTGTCCTAAAGTTTCCAATTAATTGTCCTAAAGGCAAAATCTTGGCATTCATTCAATAACTGTACAAAGGAACCTACGTGAGTGTGTTTACCTTATTGGATATGTTATTGTTGACTAGTGGGAACAACAGATAGTCTTCTAGAAGCAGCTGGTTTGGAAAGCTCGGATAGTGGACAACAATCGCCTTTGGGACCGACCACGCCGACTTCATATCTATCTATGCCTTCAGTGAATGCTTTTCCAAGGTAATTATCAAATTCTTGCTTTCTAACAGTTCCCTATTAATTTGGCTACCCGTATTATTAAAAAAATCTTTGCTAGATATCCTGTCAGAGAATTGGAAAGCCTCGAAGATTCCTTGCGAAGTATTACTTGCTTTTGGAAGAAGTAGAAGTCCATGGCGAAATCATTTATACCAAATGTTAGACTTGAAACAACAAAAAGGAAGGAATAAGGAATAATTTTAAAATGTAACTATGTGCCATGAAATTTTTACCATAGAGTGAGGCACCATTATTATCTTTACCCATTTTCTTGTCTCATTCCATAGAAACAGGAGGAAAAATGGACATAGTTAGATAACTTCTTGGATATGACCTTACTTCTTGCTGTGTATCCATAGCGCTTGCTCTAGAGTCTCTGAGAGTAAACTTCCGGAATTCAGTCAGATCAAATAAGTTTGTGTGAACAGTTATTTCTAATTCCAGAGGAAACATGGTAGAACCACTCTCCAAAATCCTGGAACCGGTGTCAGTAAGACATTTAGACATCGATTCGTCTCCGACCGGCCCCAAAGAAGTAAAACCCAAGAGCGGAATAGACGTGGTTCCTCGAAGACAGATGCCATCCCAACTAGTGCGACTTGGCAGCATAGATAAGGACCCTGGGGTGATAGGACCTTTGGTATGGGATTTGCACTGCCAGAGGATCAAGGATGGTATGAATTACCTACATACTCATAATTTCCGTCCATGTTTTATTTGTTCCCACTTATAATTTCCCATTCCCATGGTCATGTTTTAATAATTCATCGAGCTTTTCAAACAAGCTGTGAACTGTTCGCCTTCATACAATTCGCATAATCTGACTAGCACCGATACTCATCGCAAATATTGTATGTAGATAACAGCTCGCCACTATATAGTGCATTTTGGAAGATTCGTATAGTATGATTCGTGTGGTTTGACGGCCTCCGTGGCACAATGCGTGCGCTGTCGCATTATAAATTTGGAGGTCCTGGGTTCGATTCCCGGCTCGAGTCTGGTCTGGTGGGAGGCCGTGGCTAGTTACCACCCTACCGACAAAGACGTGTCGCTAAGAGATTTACCGTTCCGGCACGGTGTCGCGTAGAAACCAATTAGGAGTGTGGGTTTGCCATACCCCTAACAGGTTAGCCCGTTACCATCCTAGACAGCATCATCACTTACCACCAGGTGAGATAGCCGTCAAGACTTGTAGTGTATGGTATGTAAGGTATAATTATGATTATGCAAATTATAATATTGTTCATCGTCTACCATGCACTTTTCTACAAAGTAACTCAGATTACTCTGAACTCTCCGAAATTGGTTCACCCTGTGCTTTGAAGAACACATAACGCCTTATGTTCCGGTAAGGGTATCTTATGAATAAGGTTAAATGCACGAATGAAATACTCTCAAGAAAAAACTGTTATATTGTCGCTTATCTTATGATCAACCCATAGAGAATCCTACTGTATGAGATTTGCGCTTTCATCAAGAGACTCAAACCACCCGCTCTCCCAAGTGAATTCTTACTTACGACCTTGGGGTAAGTGACCCTTCAATCCTCTCATTTTGGCATTATTTATGACCTTGGGGTCACGTACACATTCAAGCCTCTCATTTTGGCACACGCTAACTAAAGAATGTATTTTATCCGAGCATAATGGAACCGTCAACTATAATCGAAGAATTCCCTTGGCCCAATAGATAGGTGACCTGATCCCAGCCTCGGAATATTGATAGGCCGAAGATAACCTAAACTTTTACAGCATCCAAGCCTTCTAGTCCCGCGAAGTCCGCGACGTCATCAGCGCGCAAGGACCCTCCCAGTTCCTCCAGGATGAGGCAACGCTTCAACGAGCTGATGGACGACGCGTTTACGCTATTCGGCAGCGCGGGATCTAGCGCCGACTCGCACCACACCTTCACTATCGACAAGCAGGAGAGTAAAGAGAGTATCGAGCCCAGGGGAAGTGGAGATAAGAAGACTGGTAAGTAACTGCACCTTCTTTATTAGCAATCAATATTCGCGCTTATATAGAGGTAGACAAAAATGGATTTATGCCTTCATCATGATCAACCCATTATCGGCTCACTACAGAGCATGGGTCTCCTCTCAATAATGAGTAGGGTTCGGCCATAGTCCACCACGCTGGGCATGTGCAGATTGGCAGACGTCACACGCCTTTGAGAACATTATGGAAAACTCTCAGGCGTGCAGATTTCCTCACGCTTAACTTTAACACCTTTAACTTTTCGGAGTTATGTGCGTTTTCAAGCAATAAAAATATCAATTGCTTCAACGGTGAAGGAAAACATCGTGAGCAAACCTGCACGCCTGAGAGTTCTCCATAATGTTCTCAGAGGCGTGTAAAGTCTGCCAATCCGCACATGGCCAGCGTGGTGGACTATGGCCAAACCCTTCTCATATTGCTGGGAGACCCATGCTCTGCAGTGAGCCGTGAATGGGTTGATCATGATGATGATGATGAAATTGTTTTACCGAGGATTGAACCCGGGACCCTTCCGCTAATAAGATCACAGAGCTCCAAGTAAGTTATCAACATAAAAAAAAGATCAAAAATTTAAAAAATATAGGTATATTTCAGACTTTCACCACTTGCAAAAATAAATACTTATGTTTATTTATTAAGAATAAACGTTGGCTTGCTTCATTTTAAAAACTATAATATCATCAGCTGTCATTAGACAACAGATATATAAAATACTAGCTGTTGCCCGCGACTTTGTCTGCGTAGAATTGCTGATTTCCCGTGATTGCCCTGCTTCAGAAAATAATCTACAGGCAAATTTCAAATTGCCGAAGTTCTTGTTTCTAAATTAAAAAAACATAGGATTTTCATACAAACCTCAAACCCCTATTTTACCCCCTTCGGGGTAGTTTTGGATGAAAACAAATTCTAACCTTTTACTTACCTAAAATAAACCTATTTTTAAAATTTCAAGCTTGTAGACTTCATAATAAAAAAATAAGCAAAAACTATCATCCCCTTTTTTACCATCGTTAACAGGTAATATTTAAAAAAAAATTATGTACATGTTTTTTATTTATTATTATGAATCTTAATGCAAATTTTTGTGTCTCTAACTCTAAAAACAAAGAATTTCCATTGCAAACTTTCAACCCCTATTTTACCCCCTTAGAGGTGGAATTTACAAATATCCTTTCTTAGCTGACATCTCTTAACTATCAACTACCTACTTGCTAAATTATAGCTTTATACGTACAATAGTTTTTGAGATCTCGTGTTTCGTATCGCGTATCAGTATGTAAGTGACCTTTCGCTTTTATATATATAGATATAGAACCTACATACGTCACAGTTTGTATATATGTCTGTTTGAACGCATCCCGCAGAGCCTGTGACGCAAGCTCGTAATGACAACGTGCGTCTACCTGGGTCACCTTACACGGCGCTCCACGTGGTCAGGGGCAGATCCGCCGGCCCCGGGTACGTATTCAAAAACTACTAGGCGATCGCACTTAAACCGTCTACACAAAAACCACGAAATTCCGTAATCTGCATATTGTTTTATTATCATAAAACATCTAAGGCAGTGATTCTCAACCACTGTGCCGCGGCACTTTTGTGTGCCGCCTAATTTCAAAAGAGTGCCGCCAAATTTAGCAAATATATAATAATTAATCCCTTAATAATCGTTTAGTTATTGAACCGAAGTTCCTTATCGCGCGTTATGAAAGGGGGCTAGACGAAAAAATTCTTACGAAAAGTTGTCACGACACTTTTTGTTATTGTAAGCTATGCGGCGTCGCATGTTTCTCTGTCTGTCTCTCTCACTGTTATAGAAAGCAAGCCAGATATTTTCATTTCTATTTCGCATTGAGTGTATTTGTAAAGATTTTTTGTAAATAATAAATAATAAAAAATAATAATAATCCTGACAGTGTTTCTGCACAAGTTCCGGATATTGCTGATGGAGTACAAAATTGAGCCTACTGATTAAGTTTATATAACATTATATTTGTTAATAATAAAAAAAATATTATTATAACTTAAATAAAATAAAATGCTATTACAATTCCTTCACTAATTAATCGAAAGGAACTTCGTTCCATCCGGGTGTCCCTTGACACCTCTCAAGTTTTTTATTGTAGTATATATTACTTTTTTTTTTTGGTATATTTAAAATTATTGTCATAAACTTTTTATGCAGTGTGTTGTAGTAAGTAAATAATTTTAATTTTTTTCTTTGTGTACTCCCAAATTTTGAAATCGTTAAATATGTGCCGCAACATAAAAAAAGGTTGAGAATCACTGCTTTAAGGTATGTATTGACCTCTAGAAAAAAACTGTAGAAAAAAGACTTTAAAAAGCTGTAGAAACTGGGTGGTGGGGTATATAAATATATATACTAGCTAGGTTTGATTATACATTAAAAATTGTTAAAGTTATTAAGATAAAGTGTCTTATATTTTCTTTAAAAAAAACAATGTAGGTATGATTTGGATCCCTTGCTCAGTCACCAATGGTCTTGTATCTAACTACCTTACTCATTAATACAACAATCTAGGAGGAGTATCAGTGCTACAAGTGACAGCAGTGCAAGTCGGCCGCGTACTGCCCTGTTGCGGGGGGCGGGAGGGGAGAGACGGGCGCCGCCCACCCCTGCGTGGCCCTCCGCACCCTCACACGTAAGTGCGGGCTTGACCGCCGCGTCGCGTCCAACCGACGTTCAACTTGACGTCCAGCGAACTCCATAACTCAATTTTGACTACGTAGCGAAGCGCGTGCGCAAGTTGGAGGGCCTAAGTTCAATTTCAAATAATCTTAATTCAAATAGTCCTTTAAAAGGCGCTTTTGACGCGTCAATAATTTACATAGTAGTGATTTGACGATGAAAACTAAATTCGTAAACTTAAAACTAAATCTATGAGGGTAACAAACGCGCCCCGGTCTAAGAAGAAGCCCACAACAAACTTAGCCAGGTAAATTTTCTTTTTGTTATCACCATCGCACATGCCACTTAAAATTATATTAAGAGCTATCTTATTAGAGCAATATTTCACACCCATGCTTGTTTATCATTTACATAATCCTTTATACTATAGTAGTACTTTTCTACAAGCTTCCTCGTATTTCGATTTCCGACTCGAGTCTGAAATTGAATTAGTCAAATTGTAATATACCTACTATTAGTTATATTAGCAATTAGGGGGATAAATTCCATAAATGAGATTTAAGATCGAGTATGCCTAAGCGGGCTCTGTAGAAGGGTTGGCATAGCTCAGAACTGTCTCGAACCCAATACCACGTTATTTGTAGTCAAAATACTGATCAAAACATAAATTAGCTTTATTATTACCAAAACGAGAATATTGTTATAGAATAATCATGCACATTAGTTATATACCAATTTAACTTCACAGCGGCTTCCAACACCGATAGTGAATCCAGCTTTCACCACAGCGGAGGGCAGGCTGGCTCCGGATGACCCAGCGCTGCCCCTCATATCGGCTATCAAGAGTGAGATACAACGTGTCAGAGACGATGCCAAAAGGTCCGCTTTTTAAATGAACAATTCGCTCACTATTACTCGTATATAGAACAGGATGAGCGTAGGGATTTTTTTTTTTTTATTTATTTGGGACAGCAAACAATGACGCAATACTAGTACAAGGTAAACTTACACATAATAACTATAAATAAATATACAATTAACAGCACTATCCATGACTTAATGAAAATTACAATATTAAGGGCGTGACAAAAAAAAAAATTAGAACATTAGAAAGAGAAAAAAAAGAAAAAAATTAAATCGTTTGTAACAAAATAAGTTCAGTAACACACAAAATAAAAGCTTATTCGGGCCTTAATTTTAAAATGTCAGTAATTTTTTTTTTTATCTGCCTTCAGACAGAGCAAATATGTCTTCGTCAAACATTTTATTGTAGGTGTCCACCAATCGACGTAAGGGTGAACGTGAAATTCCAAGACCTAAAGATTGCTTTTACAAAGATTGCAAAGGTCGTATGTACCTACTTACTAATTCAATAATCATTGAATTAGTAAGTACATACGAACCACGTTTTTACCAACTTTTATAGTCAAATTTTACTTTGTATAGGCTTCGGCCGTGGCCACCGCCCTACCGACAAAGAGGTGTCAAGCGATTTAGCATTCCAGTACGATGTCGCGTAGAAACCAATAAGGAGTATAGGTTTACCATGCTTTTACAAAGATTGTAAAGGTCGTATGTCGTATTCAATAATCATTGAATTAGTAAGTACATACGAACCACGTTTTTACCAACTTTTATAGTCAAATTTTACTTTGTATAGGTAAGCTGGGTAAAATAAAGGTCTCTTGTATAGCTAGTAAAAGCAAGCTGTAACTTTCGCAGTGACCAGGTTATTTAATAGTCTAATAGATATATCTACTTATAGACTGTTTTGTTTGCTTATCGCAGGAACTTTATTTATAATATCGTCATGATCGTCATAATCAACCCATTACCGGCTCACTACAGAGCACTGGTCTCCTCTCAATATGAGAAGGGTTTGGCCATAGTCCACCACGCTGGCCATATTCAGATTGGCAGACTTCACACGCCTTCGAGAACATTATGGCGAATACTCAGAATGCAGGTTTTCTCACGATGTTTAGCTTCACCGTTGAAGCAAGTGACATTTTAATTGCTTAAAACGCATATAACCCCGAAAAGTTAGAGGTGCGCCCGGTATCGAACTCCCGACCTTTAATTAAGAGGCGGATGTTCTTACCACTAGGCTATCACAGCTTTTATATATAAACAGTTGTATAATTTAAATTACATTAAAAATAAAGAATGGACTAATAGTTCGTAATTTGGAAAACCATGTTTTTATCAAGGAAAGGTTGAATTCATTATAGTTCTGCTTCTATGCTTTCTTTTATATAATCTTTGCCATATTTTAAACACGTTAGGGGTTTGTACTTTCTATCCCCAAATTCCATCTAAAAAGCATTTTTATCATTGATAATTTTGGTCTTTTTTATCGAACTAGTTTTATGAACTAAGTGTATAATTAATTAAGTCTAGGCGATGAATTATGATATTACCTAATATTTGTACCCTTGGGAGGAGATCTATACAGCGTGATTAGCCTAAGTAGTAGGTTTTAACTTGACAGATTTGCGTTTCTTTGGTATGCATCTGAGAAAAGTCAAATTGACTTGATCATGATCAACCCATTACCGCCTCACTACAGAGCACGGGTCTCCTCTCAATATGAGAAGGGTTTGGCCATAGTCCACCACACTGGCCATGTGCGGATTGGCAGACTTCACACGCCTTTGAGAACATTATGGAGAACTCTCAGGCGTGCAGGTTTCCTCACGATGTTTTCCTTCACCGTTGAAGCAAGTGATATTTTAATTGTTTTAAAAACGCACATAACTCCGAAAAGTTAGAGGTGCGTGCCTGGATTCGAACCGCCGACCTCTGATTAGGAGGCTGACGCCCTAACCACTAGGCTATCACCGCTTCATACATTCATAAATTGACTTACATACTTTGAATTTGCTCAGTTTAATGTTAAATCGAGATAGGTCTATGCCAGACATAACTTTGTTTCGTTTTCAATGTTTCTTAAGAGGTAGGTAAGGCATGCTTTAAATATAATGTCAGCCTAAGGGTGCAAGGGCTTAATGTTAACCTTATGTCATTAGTATTAAGATTCACAATGCCAACGGTGTTAGTAAATCAATGTTGTAATATGTAAGTGTAACGGACAATGTTTTTGTCACATTTTAAATCATGTTTTTAGTAATAAACTTTTTTATTGATTTAACTTTGTTTTATTTTCTTAATTGTTGGCAACCTTAAGTTTGATGACGTCCGTCGAGCAGTGCGTCTCTGTCGCATTATGAAGTTGGAGGTCCTATCTTTGATCCCGGCTCGAATCTGGTCAGGTAGGCTTCGGCCGTGGCCACCGACAAAGACGTGTCACCAAGCGATTTAGCATTCCAGTACGATGTCGCGTAGAAACCAATAAGGAGTATAGGTTTAACATACCCCTATCAGGTTAGCCTGTGTAGTATAAAATAAAATAAGATTCACTTAACACTTAAAAATAACCGTACCATTTTCATCGGAAGTTATAGATTAGCGTTTATTTAGCGTCATATTAGAATAGTATATGGTTGTATATATAGATTCTAGATTTAATGTAGTGTCATTTATTTTAGCTACCGTATCAAAAAAACATCCAGAAAATATCTAGGACGACAACTACTTTAACAATCTATATAAACACCCCCCCCCCCCATTATGATAAAATGCAATTGAAAATAACTATAGGTCTACCAGGATCTGATGGCAAAAAGGGAAAAAAGAAATTGACGCTAGCAATACTAGGGAAATTGGATTAAAACGTTTTGATACTTTTTTTTTACTTATAGCGGCTGATTCTGTGAGTGCACATGCAAATATAAAAATTTATCCAATGATCAAGGATATTTTTTTAAAACCTTACAGCGGCGAATGTGGGGTTCAAAATTTAGATGAAAACTCCAATTACTCTGTTCATGAGTTTATTAATTAATTATAGGCTATCAGAACTTGAAAATGTTTCCAAATACTGCACATACATAAAAAAGTTTTCATCAGAAGAAGAAGATGAGGAAGACGCAGTTTTATGATAAACCTTTCCTCCTGCATCTCAATTAATCGATCTTGTTCTATGAACTGATTTTCAATTTTTATTATATGTTCACAAGATTTTCACCATTCATCGATCCCTATTTGAGAGTAAGCTTCTTCTGTTACCGATTTAATATCACTTGCATGTCTATTGACGTTTTTAGTCGCAACTTTTTGTTTCATTATTCCCCAGATTAATTCTATGGGGTTTAACGTACAATGATATGGTGGGAGCCTCAAGACTTCGTGACCGTGTGATTTTAAAATCTCATCTATCTGATATTTAGGTTTAGACTTATGATTTTTCACTGCTTCCAGTAATTAACATTTAGGCTAATTATAGGCGAATTTGTAGCAATTTCATGACAGTAGGTATTTCTTTTCGTACAATGTAAAACTCATTTATCTTTTATTTATTTTTTGCCGCCTTTCCTCTTTTTACCAGGCGTACTAAATACGTCTCTGTTAGATCTGCCTTCAGCAATAATTCGTCTTATGGTGGTACTAGAAACCCCTAAAATAAACCAAAGTTTAGTATACATAATATAATACACACGAAAAATGCAATAAACCAAAGTATCAAGACGTGTCAAGCCTACTAACCAGTCAACGCTTGCACATGGCTTAATATCAATGATTGTGTTTGTTCTGCACCTTGTTCATCAAGTATTCTTTGATGAACATTGAAAACAATATTTCTTGCTTGCAATCGAAGAGGTTTCTTCGACATTTTCACCACTTTATAAAGAAAATTTGAAGCCAAACCAAAAACAATTCCTCGAAATTTCAGTTGACAGATGACATATTTTTTTTGTTGCTATATGAAAAACGCTTTTTTTAAGCTTTTTTTTTTGCCATCAGATCCTGGTAGACCTATAAAATACACAAGTCTAGCCATTTGTTTCTATCATATGTCGTATCTTTAGATAAATTATTTATACGAGGCCCCATTGAACGTTTAGTATAATATTTTACTTTGACGTTATAGTGCTTCGATGCTATAAACCGACGAAGTTAGTGTGCAATTTTATACTAAGGTCATAGTGCATAGTGCGAGATTGGAATCGAAAGAGTGCCATCTATCGTGCATTTCATACACCACAAGTTAGCCCTTCACGGCATCTTACCTGGTGGTAAGTGATGATGCGGTCCAAGATGGTAGCGGTAACCTGTTGGTAAATCCATACTTCTAAATGGTTTCTACACGACATCGAGCCATCATAAATGACGCTTTACCGATTCCATACAAATTTAAGTTAACTTTCGCGCAATAAAAAAAGTAGAAAATCTCACATTTGACACTGCACGAGATTGTACGCGCGAGCTGCGAGCAAGAACGCGCCATGAGTGTGGGCCGAGTCTACGAACATTTAGAATTTCACAATCCCGATTTGTTAGTTTGCTTCAACGGTGAAGGAAAACATCGTGAGGAAACCTGCACGCCTGAGAGTTCTCCATAATGTTCTCAAAGGCGTGTGAAGTCTGCCAATCCGCACATGGCCAGCGTGGTGGACTATGGCTGAACCCTTCGCATACTGAGAGGAGACCCGTGCTCTGTAGTGAGCCGGCAATGGGTTGATCATGATGATGATGATGATTTGTTAGGCTTTTGACTTCATTTGTAGCCAATAGCAAATCACTAACTTGACAAAAAAGTCGGTTTTTGCTGGTGGTAAAATAAAACAGTTAATCTTGTGCAATATGTATATTTTGTACTTTGCATTATAGAAATCAAAACAGAATCTGATATTATAGGAAAAATATTTACATAAATATTTTACAATCACGATTTAAAATCCACCACATTAAATAATTTTGCAAATAATATGATAAAAAAAATATTTAGTACATTAAACATTAAATTAATCTTTTTCACTCTTATTTATCTGGCGTCATTATTATCATTCAACCGATAGGGGTCCACTGCTGGACATAGGTCTTTTATAGGGAGTTCCAAAGTCCAAGGACTAAATTTGCTTATTTCCATCAACTCCCAACAACTTGTTAGATGTCATGTGTCAACCTTGTCAGGAGTCGAGGTGCAAGGTAGTCATTCCAGCACCTTGAGACCCCAACTTGCATCAGATCTCTGAGCTTTGCCTGTAATTTCTACAGATCGCCTCGTTTCAGATAAGATCACATAGAGATACTTGGAGCATAGCACTCTCCATCATCCGCTGAGTGATTTATGAAACGTAAATCATCAATATTTGGCTTAAATTAATGTAACTATTAGTAGTTCCGATTTCCTCGTGTCATAATAATTCTTATTTACAATAATAATTTTCACAATCTTAAATACATAGCCGTTTCCTTGGCACAATTTATACAGTAAAAAAAAAAAACAGTTATCAAAACTATAAGCACACAGTATAATTTAGAAATAAGCATTAACATAAATAAATTCAATATCTCTTAAGTTAATACACCTAATAACATTGCTGTTTGTTACACAAGTTATGATCCAATCCCATTTATATACAGTTAACAAGATAGTAAAACCTTAGGCCACCATTTCAAAAAATAATATAATCGCATTTATAACTTATTAGGTGAAGAAAACAAAAACAATAATAAATAATAATAATTCCAATAGCCATAAGTAAAATCATTCAAATATTGCAGTACAGTAAAATAGTACACACACCTGGAACATGGACCTGCTGCCTTCATCAATTATTATTTATAACTAATGCTGTGATATAAACATATATATATATATATATATATATATATATATATATATATATATCTAATGTACCAAGTAGTAACTCATAGATTGACAATTGGTCTCCGCTGCAATCCTACTAGTTACCGGTATGTAGAAACTGTTTTTTAGTTGTAGGAATGTCATTATATTCATATATTCAGTCAATTAATTGTTTGTCAAATTTATGGCTCTTAATATAATTTTAAGTGGCATGTGAGATGGTGATAACCAAAAGAATTTTTACCTAGCTAAGTTTGTTGTGAGCTTCTTAGGCCAGAATGTGTTTGGAAGCTTTAATTTTAAGTTTACGGATGTAGTTATCACCATCAAATCACTACTATGTAATTTATTTAAGCATCAAATGTGCCTTTTAAGGACTTAGGAGGAATTTAATTTTATACTTTACTGTTTCTAACTAGATCTTTGTTTTCTAATTTTTTCGATAAAGTATCAAATCAACAATGATTGCTAAACATTTCACACAAAAATTCTGGTCTTTACCTACTATCATCTCAATACTGTAGGTCTTAAAATATCTTTGTTGGAAGTACTGTAAATTCCAATAGGCTGTTAATATATAAACAGGCAATTACATGTAATTACTTTGGGACAAAGAAAAAGGAATAAGGAATGCCAACTCAATACGGTTCAGTCCTTACTAGAACTGGAGTTGGTAACCTAAAACATAAGTTGGTACATAAGTTTAGTACATGCATTTTGTTCGTAACTAGTTAAGTACTATATTTATTATGAGTTTATTAGGATGACCCTCAGTAAAATTGCTTATTACTTAATACTTTTACTTTATATGTCTACTTAATAGTTAGTTTACAATTAATAAAGCGAACAAAACACATTTGTAAAATTCTAAATTCTTTCAGCCGAATTTGGACTAATATGACTTGTAGTCTGTATCTAGTAAGTCACAGCGGAGATTTATTGTGTTAATCTAAGAATGTACTGCATACTATACATAAGTTGTGTTCTTTAATATTAGTATTACAGAATAATTCACCAGACCAGTAGACAACAAACCATAATATAATAACAGAGCAAAGATGTAGAGTCCACAACAAAAAAAAATACCCTACCCTACCCCGTAGTTTCTTTTCATTGTCTCTGCCATCCTTTCCTTTGCTGTACACTTTTCCACAGTTCACTTTCATTGTTTTAAAATTTTGCACCACTTCACAACGGCTCCTCCTTGAAAAGAGCATGTTCTTTACACACTAGACATTGCTGTCACATATTAATTCACTCATCTTCATTTCTCAACATCTGCTATGTTGAACCCATTGGTTGTGGAGCAAGTCTCCGCCACGTGTTGGCATTCTCTTGCATATCATCTCCATCCTGTAATATCAAATTGTCATTTTCTTTAATCATTATAATTTTCAGTGGATTATCATCATCATAGGGTAAGACCCCCTCATGCTGTTCCAATACAGCTTTGTGGGTTTTTATGATTATAATCAAAGGAGAACCAAAAATTTAATGTTACCTTAAAATGAATAGTTACCTGAATAATGGTAATAGAAACTGTTTCGGGCTTGATGTCCTCCAACAATTTTTGGGTTGCATTACCTTCTTCTTCACTTTGCTCCATGTTTCTGAAAATTGAAATGACAAAAACGTAAATTTCACTCACAAAATATTCAGACAACACTATAACGAAAAATATTAATTTTACATTAAATGCAACATTATGACATATGATATAGGTTTGTGATAGACAACTACATTGACAAGATCTAGTTTTTGGTACTCTTGTCACGAATATAGAAATATGTTAAAAAGTCACCAATAGAAAGTAAACTTCTGTAAATGTTAACTCTCTACCTATTAATAATATACATAATTATATGTAATAAATATTTTGTGCAAATTGGTTGGATGGCTACCATATATGGATGATTTAAAATTAGTTGAATTGAACTCACTTTCTACTCCCAGAGTTAAACCTTCCACCTTCACCTCGGATTCTGTTCATTGCATGCCTGTGTCTTGACTCATGGAGATATTTCTGGAAGGAGATAATTCAGTTTAAGAAATAAAAAATAATTGTAAAAAATATATTGCTATAAGAAAAGTTACAACTGTTGATCGTAAAAAATATTACTGCAGCACTTAATTTTGAAAGTTTTTGTTGTTTCAAAATATCTGAGTATCTAATATATCATCATCAGAATATCTACGTTCCAGTAGTGGACCCAGGCCTCATCTCTCAAGAGAGGGTGTAATATACACCATGGGTGCACCAGGCTAGAGATGGTGGGCTTTAATAATAACTAACACATGTAGGTGATAAAAACCAGGGTTAAATGCTTATACACTAAAACCTATGGTCCCCACTCTACTTGTAGAGATACTTACAGGTCGCTCCTTAGGTATCTTCCCCTGCTCATGCAGCTTGGCTCTGGCAGCTCTTCTCTTCAGAATCCTCTTGTACTGCCTGGCATTCACATAAAGTAATGGCTCTTCATCAGAACCTGCTGCAGAGGATGTGGCACCTTCTGATGAAGTGGAAGCAGCTGTGGCACCACTGTTGTTCACCATCTAGAAATATTAATTATATTTCTAAATTATTTTACATTATTTGTAAGGAATTTCATGATATGGAATTTTATCAGATCATTCTGAAAATAAAATGAAACATGAATTCAACAGCAATTAGTAGATTACTAGAAAAGAGAAGAACAGGATCAAACTAGGTATACTGTTAATAAATATGTATAGCATTATTAAAGAATTAGAAAAGCATGAGTTTTTCTGCATTCAGTAAAATATTCACAAGATCTGTGTATGAATGCTACGTCAGACCAATAATTGGATTTTTCACTAATAAATTCTTAGTTAGTAAATAGACTGTGTTAATCCATTTGCTACGTAGAACACCTAAAGCCGGTAGCCATATCAAGTAAATGTGATGTTAAAGCCCACATTGGAACCTAATACGCTATGAACATGAAAGAATAATTACCATAACAATATTGGGTTGATTGACAATTTGTTGTTGTTGAACTGCGCTGCCCACACCTGCCACTTGGACAAGGTTTCCATTGAGGTTTATCAGTGTTCCTATAAAATTAATTATTACAATTTGTATAATTTTATATTAATTTATTACAGTTTCAAGCATGGCAGTCAACGGGACGTTTGTCCTTGTTTGTCCTTCTTGAACCATTTAGGAAAGGGAGCTGAAATTTTCTCAGATACATCATCATCATCTACATCATGATCAACCCATTACCGGCTCACTACAGAACACGGGTCTCCTCTCAATATGAGAGGGGTTTAGCCATAGTCCACCATGCTGGCCATGTGCGGATTGGCAGACTTCACACGCCTTTGAGAACATTATGGTGAACTCTCAGGCATGCAGGTTTCCTCACGATGTTTTCCTTCACTGTTGAAGCAAGTGATATTAATTTACTTTTATTTTTTTGTTTATTCAGATACAACCACCCCATTTTTTGTGAGTTTGGTTTATAAGATACCTATCTAGTTTCATATTATACCTCCGCACATAACCCTACATTAGCTAACCTTACACTTAGAAACTGCCAAGTTGCTAAGTTTGAGTAAGTAAGCTAAGGTTATTTGGATTGCAGAAACAAAATAATCCTTTGAAAAAAAAATGATTTTAATTACAATGATGGTGATACTTAAAAAAAGTTTTTCAACGAACCAGGTTGATGAATAATTTGATGTTGGTCTAATTGCGGCTGTGGCGCACTGGCAGCCGGCTGATAGATATACGTCTGACCATCCGGTGTTTGAACCAACTGCATGGGCTGGATATTGCTGCTGGCACCTTCATATCAACAAAACTTTAAAATGAAATAACATAGCAATCTAAATTAACATTGTTGCGTAAATAGAAAAATTCAAAATTTTAAAATAGCATAATCCAATTGAATAATGTTTATATGGTCTATTTTTTCTCACTTGTCTTGTAATGTATTGCAATGCAATTTTTTCATGACCTTTTATTGTTAACACTTTGTTTTGATTATATAAAAAACATTTTTCAAATAAACTATATTAATGCAGATTTTTTTACAAGAAAAGTAAGAAACATTAATTCTCATTCTTCTTACTTTTTTTCTGCATTACTAAAATAAATAAAAATAAAATAGTGTACACACTATCCTTATTAACAGGATACTTTTAGACTTCTCAATTTAAATTAGCATAGAGATCTACACCACATATAATTAAATATTTAATTTAAATTTAAATTGTTGTTTGAGTACAGAAACATTGACATCAAAGTAAAATACATAAATGGATGGAGTAATAAATCCACTTGCAAGGCATATATATACATAATTAAAACCAGTAAACTGAGTATGCAGCTTCAACACAAGGTAAATTAGGTCCATTTTACTTTGAAGTTATTATGTTATTTATATGTAAACAAATATGATTAGAGGCATGCTAACTTATACTATGGTGCCATCATCACAAACAAAATGATAAAGCAGTTTACCTTGAAGACTGGACAATGGTAGGACTTGTAATTGTTGCAGTTGTTGACCACCAGGTGTTGCCACCTAGAGAACAATTCAAACATAAGAACCAGCAATTACAAATGGATAAATCACTTAAAAATATTATTATGTTATAATAGATGTCAATTATTTATATTTAACCATTAAAATGAGGGTTCCGGGAAGTATAAAAAGGGTCACCCGGGTGTCCAGCAAAACCAGCAAGAGGGACGGAGTGGTGGTTTTCAGTTCGGGTACAGCCCCTTGCGGAGGTGGGTGTCACACATAATAACTCTTGTCCTGCCCAAGGGATGGGAGGTGGCTATAATGCTTTTCCACCATGACACAAAAAAGAATGGGTTTTTATAACCCTGGGTTTACTAATAGTAGTTTAACTTTTCATGAAATAAAATAGTATTACAGTCTGTATTATGTCGGTCTTATTATTGACAGTAAATTCAATTGGAGTTTGCACATTGACTATGTGTGTAATAAACTGAGACAATTTCTCGCTAATATAACTATCCTGAATCGTCGGATTCCATTTAAAGTTAAACTACTGCTATATAACTCGTTCGCTCATACTTACGTACAATATGGTCTCAGTAGCTACGGTCGTACATATACAACATACCTTAATAATATATTCAAATTGCAATTCAGAATTTTAAAATCTATGGTCTCAAATTCCATTAAAGGTAAGTACGATGGTAACGAACTGGGGCTATTTAAACATTGCCAAACATTACCTGTTCAGAAGCTGTTTAAATACACAATATTAAAAGAAGAGTTCTTCAATGAGAAGATATTCATTAAAAAAGAACATCCTGTACAGACGCGGGCGATGGCGGCTAACCGCTTTAATATTACGCGCGCTAACAATACGTACGGCGAGCGAACGACCGCGTATTTGGTTCCACGATACATGAACGAACTACCTCCAGCGTTCCAAAATTTACACATTAAAAATCTCAAACCGAAATTAAAAGAATATTTTTTGACTAAGTTGGACGGTTGACTCATTAGTGTCGACCGTCTAACTCAGTTAGGAAATGTTCTTTTCATGCCTAATATGCTTACTCAGTTCCTTTAGCTTTAAGCTGTTATGTTACTGATTAGCACCGAGGACCAACCTCTTTGGTTTTTTCGGTGCCTTTATTATATAACTTATTTTATTCCTTGTATATTAATAATAAATAAATAAATAAATAATAAATGTACTTATTTATAATAGGAGTAATCTAAAAATAAAAAGTTAGTGTAAAAGTTAGCTTTTTAAATAATAATACTACAACCTGTATTTGTTGGGTTCCAATCTGAATGCATGAAAAAAAGAAAATCAGTTAATTTCAGAGAGATGTTAAACCCCAAGGGCCATACATAGTATTTAAGTATTTACTTCCACTAGTTTGCTAGTAATAAAGTTAATGTATTTAGGCTTAATCTTGAAAAATTGCACTTTCTGCAATTATTTGTATGTTTATATTGTTTGTTGCTTATCTAGTACATTATTGATTAACACTTTCTACTTGTCTCTACTTTTGAGGAAGTCTGCCATTCTGTAGTATTTGTTGATTGGTAATCTCAGATTATAAATACTCTTTTGATGTCAACTCTGTTCTGGTTGGTTTATGTATTATGTTTGAATTAATTTAAATTTGGGATATTAGATTTATTTCTTTAGATTGAATTTTGTCAAATTTGAAGATTCAGTGACAATCGGTTATAGAAGCATCTTGTCTGAATGTCTGACATGCCCTTTGTATTTTATATAAGTTTCATAATGATTACATTTTGTGTACAATAAAATAACAATGTTACACATCTACCAATCAATAGTATTGACTATCAATATTCAATTTAATAGATACCTGTATGGTAGGACCAGTGGATGGTATAGCATGGATGACAATCTGCTGTCCATTAGGGCCTTGAATCATGTGTGGGTTGTTGTTCATCTGCAACACCTGTAGCTGCTGACCATTGATGGTCATCACTTGACCACCATCAGTCTGGATCTGTGTGTGCTCCATGATTATTCACTGTAACATGTATAAGAAATGTCCCATAATTATAAAAATCTTTACAATTGTAAATTAAAATTTTCATGTAAGTCAGTCATTAGACAGTTAAAAATTAATGAATTAATTTAATCCAGTATGCCTGGTCAGTATTGAGCGGATGATTTAAATAAAATCAATATCTTTAAATAAATATCTTCAATTGACTAAGTGATCTTTATTCTGTATTGAGCACATGATTTGAATAAATATCTTCAATTGATTGAGTGATCTTTATATTTAATGATAATTGGTATATCTACTAGGCTTCCATAGTCAGAACTATTTTGTATGAGGTCCAAGAGCTCACGAATTTCATAGCGGACACTTCGCTAAAGTTTAGGACATATTTACCTATTTAAATCTTTGGTTTATAATATATTTCCAGACAAGCTGTAAGTAGAGTCCCGACTACTTTTAGCACGCACTAATACGCATAAATAGTTTCAAATAAACATTAAACGTGCTATGTGGCAAAGATAATTATTTAGGAAAATATTATCAGAAAATTAAGACCTACGTCATTCGCCCGAGGCCAACGAAGCGAACGTAACCAAAATGGCTGCTTTTCATGTTATTCCATCACACATTGAGAAAACTTTACAGCTAAAACTGTAAGTTTTGATAAATAAAAACACCGGCTCAACCATCACAACGTAATAATCGTCAAATAAAATGAACTTACATTGGATATTCCTCACTGGTTTTCCAATGATTGGTTGACAAAGGATAGACCAATGGCCGAAGTCAATGATCACAGGAAAGCAGTAGATTGGTTCGACATGTTACCACTCCCAAGGAAGCGCGGCTGATGCTAGTCCAATGCTCGCTCTTGTAATTAAAACATTGTCTATGGTAAACTATTGTATACAATAATTTTAATTGGATCAAACCATTGGGATTTTTAGATTAGTTTCAAAATTGAATAAAGAGATATATTTTTGCGTTTAAGTGTAGAAGTGTTGAGGACTTTAGGCTCGAATAAAATCTTACTTCTTCTTAGCTTCACATGATTAGCGCTTGTTCATAGTTTCCATTAGAATTAGGCGTCTATAGACTTAAACCTTAAGTTACTTTCAGGTAGACACAAAAGTCCTTTATCCATCATATTGGGGTATACAAGATAATAACTGATTATAATATTAAAAGTAAGCCTTTTAAAACAAATGTTTTGAATTACTAAGATACAGAGGAGGATACAGACTCGTCAGTAAAACTATAGACAATGATGTTATAACGATTTGTCTGTGTTTGGAAAAACGACGCTTCTCACTGTCAATATTTTAGCAGGTATTCATAATTCATCAAACATTTTGAATTAGAAAAGAGAATTAATAAAATCCTGTATTATTTACTAATTTCAATATATAGAGCGTATGTTATTCCTATTGTTTCTGCAAACGTAAGATGAATTCAATAATCTTTGACGATTTAAACCGTGAACATTTTGCATTAGAAGCAGCAAAGTGTTTAGGTATGAGGTTATATTTTGTTTGAAAATAGAAAGTCAATTTGTTCTTTTGTTATTTTGTATTGATGCCAATTTTTGTTCTCATCTAGAAAATATATTTGCAAATTCACAAAACGTAACAGCGCAGCACAAAGAGTTGCTGGAGATCAATTTGTCTATAACGGCATACATCGCAGAAAGTGAAAACCGGCTTAAAGCACTGCGCTTAAATTTAGCTAATACAGCTGAAAGCTCGCACAAAGTTGTTAAAATACTCAGTGACAAATGTAAGTGTTATCTAAATATTCAAAATAAATAATAAGAATAGTAGATGAATTAGTGGTTCAACAAAATTCCAATAAGAATGTTTGTGAAGCTGAAACCCACCATGATGAGCCTAGTCTTGGTGTGGAGGTTAAGTTAAGCAACTTTATCAAAGTCACTAACTGGATTATTGTTAATGTCAACCAGAATTTATTATCGGTTGCAGTTATCATTTCTTAATTATATTATTTGCTAGAAGAATCTGGCTACTACTTCGCTTAGGTACAGCATAGATAAGCTAAGCATGATATTTTTTTGTTTGTTTGACTATTTTAATAAAAAATATTTAGCTATAGAATTTTGAGAAATGAATTTATGTAAGGGCTGGATGCTATCATTTGTACTATGAGGTTGCCCTTACACCCTACCTTTGATTATGTGTGATTTTATATTATATATGTTATAAAAATATTTCTTAAATTGTACAAACACTAGCTTGCCCATACTTCTCCATCCATGAGTTAACAGAGCCAGAATTATGCTCCAATAATTTAATTGTATTTTCAGAAAATGACAAGTATACCACAAACACCTCCAAAAAGAAAATTTCATAAAGCCATAAATAATTCAATCAGGGAAACCAACAACAATTCAAAAACACAGGTTAATAAACAACAGTCGGCTAGGAACTTTGCTGTGTGGTACAAATGCATGATAGACAATGATCGGCAGAACTTGTCACTCTATTTATCAGATGATGTCATGCTGGAATGGTTCGGAAAGACTATTAAGTCTAGAAAGAAAGTGTCATTTTTCATGAAATATGACATGCATTGTTCGAGACATGATTTTACCTCTGTTGAAAGTATTGAGAAGATACAATCCAGATATGAGCCATTTGAAAGGTTTGCCTGTTTTTTTATGGAAATAATTTGAATACATTTTCTCTTGAAATACATCTGCCGTTCCACAACCCCAAACCCATTAGTGGGCGAGGCATCTAGTTACACAACCAACTGTGTGTGCATCAGAAAGCAACCCAAACAATTCCTTAAGGACTTGGATCATATGACTACCAACAAAGCTACTCAAGTAGGTCACAGATAAAAACATAACAAAGAGTCTTAGCCTGCAAAGACAATGATTTCTGACAATATCCAGATGTAGGTCTCATCTAGATCACTTAGGCGAATGGACTAAAACTCTCAGTCCAATAAGCTAATTATCACCTCACCTATATAATCACCTAAACTACTAGAAATATCAGCAGGACTAAGTCCTTTCATTATGAATGATAAAAAATGCATCTGAATACAATTAAATCTGCCATTTTAGTGGATTATGTGGACAGAAGAATATTTGCTGCCTTAAGCAACATACTTCAAACTTCCAGTCAATTTCACTTTAAAGGATACTGAGATCTTTTTCCTGTATAGATGCATCTTCAAATATATCATAGTCATAAACACAATTAAATGTTTGATTAAATCACTAATGTTACCTTTAAATGCCTTTGAATAAAAATTAACATTTAAACTTTCTCCCTGACATTTAACCTTTGACCTTTCATGCTCAAAATATTTATTTCATTTTACAACCTTTTTAGTATGTTATGATGGAACATAATGGGTTTAGAGTGACATAAAAGTATCTAAAATTTAATAGTTAATCAATAGATTGGACCTTGTCCCAAGATTTGCTGATGTTCTACATCATAATATTCCAATAATAAAATTGTTTTATTTTCATGTTTTGCAGAAAAGATGATTCTATTTTGGCAACTCCATTACACTC
This sequence comes from Lasiommata megera, assembly GCA_928268935.1. NCBI lineage: Eukaryota > Metazoa > Arthropoda > Insecta > Lepidoptera > Nymphalidae > Lasiommata > Lasiommata megera. The sequence goes on along the minus strand of OV743329.1, from coordinate 5,768,162 downwards.
TCCAGAAATTGGAATACCAAGGAGATCTTGTAAAAGAAAACTGGATTGTGGAAGCTATAGTCCGCAGTGGGCGGAAGGCTGCAAACCTGAAAATGATGACTTAATAGCAAAAAAGAGGCCCAAAACTGACAATATTATCTCCATGCATATATCTGACAGCTATGAAAGTAGTGACATTAAAGATATTTCTGAAGAAATTAATGATATGAGTAACAAAGGTGATGGCTTGATTAGGCGTAAACGTAAATTTATGTCTATAACCCCACCAAATTTGGAATGTGGTCAAGGTGACTGTCTTCCTTCAACGAGTGGTACATCTAATTCGGAAGCATCACATGACACTTTAAATGCTCAACTTCCTAAATTAGCTGTAGAATGTAATGGTTATATAGAATTCACCAGAACAAGAAACAACCGTAGTACAGAAGGTATGAAATGGGATAGAAAGTGTAAAATACAAGTTAGTTATTCCGAAGACCCTCTTAATGTAGGTGAGTATATTATATGGGTTTTACGATACAGCGATGAGAGTAAATGTCGGAGGAATTTGCTGGCAGCTTTTGAGGAAGCATCAAAAGAATAACAGTTTTGCACTTAAGTTCTAATATTGTTTTAGGTTTTAATAAAATGAACCTGTCACAACATAGAAATTTATAGTTTGACATATTTTTGGCTTTAAATATTGCTATTTAAGTTAATTCAAATAAGTATTTTCTACATCTACATGAGACATAATATGGTGATAGGTTTCGACGTGATTTAAATATTTTTTTACATCTCTCAATACCTATTTAGTAGAGTTTCCTTTCAAAGTTTACAATAACAAAAAAAATGTTATACATAAATAATAAAAAAATGTATATGTATCTTTTATATTTTCACACATATTTGTATATTGTTTGCACGTCAAAAATGGGCTATGGATTTTTATTACGGCAGTGACTTATCGTTTATCAATAACCATTCTATTCGTTTTTATTGGTGGTGGTAGTCACCACTAACTTCATACCACCAGCACAGTCAATTAAATTTGTTGACTAATTGACACATGAATTCCATTTGCCCATAGATTTTAATCATTAGGTTGACTATTAATATCTATGAAATTATTTAAGTAGAAATTGTTATAAAGTTATGTAAGGTATTCTCATTTTTATTGTGACATGAATTTAACACAATGACAAGATATTGTCATTCTGGTGTGTTATTTAAATTTCTTTTGACAATAAGTGATGTTAGTAAGAATGATGGAATTATAGTGCATTGTATATTATGATAGTGCATACTATGTTTACATGTTAGTGTTTATTAATACTTTGTTATAAATTGAGAATATAATAATTATGTATGTGTATCAAATTCCTTTCATAAAGAAATTTCGTAAAGTGCCCTGGTATAACATAAGTACTATCATTTCCGTATTCAGTAGTGTAGGAAAGAGTGAGGCTGACTTAAAGCTACTGTAAACACCATAGTTATACGTTATTCCATTGTTTAAAACAATGGAATAACGTATAACTACCGAACGAGTTTAAAATACCACAGTAATAGAATGACGCTATCTCGCTCTCAGAGGCGGAGTTCGCCATAGTGCGAACTTGTTAAATAATTACGAAACATAATTCGCGTGTAAATGTTGACTGTTATTGGCTTAATACATAGATTATATCAGCACCTTTTTTGTGATTGATAAAATGCTTGTTCCAGTACCGGATGGTACCTACTACTTTTTATTATGACATTGTAAATCTTTCGAATGTTTTTTAAGTATTAAAATTAAAGATCTAGATCTAGATCCCATCGCCAGAGTAAAATGCACTGAATTATTCTTTTTTCATCTAAAATTCGCTTGTATAAAATGCAGCCAGCATCTAAGCACATGAATTTATTTTCTCTTATTTCACTGCGAAGTTATGATGATTTAATACTTTTGAATCATTGACGTTTGCCGTTGAAATGTTTATTTGTGGTCGCAGGTCTAAAAAAAAGCCATATATCTTCCAGGTTCATTTGGTGCCATAATGCATCATCAATTTATCATCAGCATTTACCTACATCAGTTGAGTACGAAGGAAAATATTTAATTGAAGTTTGACGTGTTTAAGGAACCATGATAATTAGTTTTAAAGAATGGCAACCACCATTGTGAAAAAGAAATGTAGAGGTAGATACAAAAGTACAAGGTTTTTTATGCAATAAATTTCCTTAGATTAATAAAGTGAGTCTCAAACACATATTTTTTATAATAGGTTTTATAGATAAGTTGCATAAGGGACCAAATTGTAAATATGTAAAATAAATCATTCCATTTTCAATGTCAATACACTTGCATGGTTTTATGTAATTCAGTGGGCCAGTATTACAAAAAAGATGGAAACACATTATATACAACCGACACGATAAGATTTTAGGTCACGTGTATTTTTGTTAACTAAATACTGTGGTCAGTTCTAACTAAATACCGTAAAATATTATTACGATTTTATTTTGTTTTTGATATCAAAATCACACTCGTTACATATTCATCTCTATCAAATAATATTAAAAATAATGCAAATAAATAGATATTGAATTTATTTTTACGATTATAGGGACATGTTTGACTCTTGGGGCCTTAATAAACTTGGCATGATATAAGAATAGTTATGCAGTGTTTTGTCACATTCTGACATTTGGAAGGCGCTGCGAGTTGTAGTGAGACAAAACACAGCTTATATATTCCGACGTTATGCCACTTTTTAAAGCAATAATAAAACCCCTTTGGTTTCTGTCCATTATAATCATCCCTATACAAGTTATGAATTCAAAAGTTTGTTTATTGGATGAACAGGTCTAAAACTAGTGATGTCTTTTGAACAAGGCCACAGGACTTTAGACTTGTCAATTTAGTACGAGATAATTGCCACCATCGACTTTAATTCAGTTTCTATGAAATTGTGCTATGGTGCAATATTGATGAAACCTCTTCCTCGCTTGTTCCTTCTCTCGCATTTATGTCATTAATGAGGAACCGTCCGACCCCTCCATTATCCCAAACGTCGCCTAAGCAGAGGTTCGCCCTCACAGGAAACGCCTTAGGGAGACGTTCCTTTAGTTTCTTCGATAGATCTTATTATAGAGGATTATATTAGCTAATTTTGAGTGGTGGCTTACGCAACAATCGACTTTCTACCAAACCCTACCGTAAAAGACTTCTACTACATAATATATATTATATCGATTATGGTATACACAGCCCAGTTACGCTGTGGCAACCAATAGGGTTAGCACAGCTAATAGACAGTCCGAAAAAAAATATTCCATGAAATAACAAACTAAACAAAAACACAATGTATTTGAAACAAGGTGTATTTATGCTCCATCGAGCGTCTTGTCGTGCGAGCAGGGTGGAGGGCACCAGAGGGCGAGGAAGGTCACCCATGCGATGGACCGATCAGATAAAGTCTGCTGTGGGTGGTCCTTTGCATGAGTGCACCAGACTTGCGGCCGGAAGAGGGAAGTGGCGAATGCTTGTGAGGCGCATAACATCTGGCCTTAAAGACATTGATTCGTGATGACCACGACCGCTCTGCAAAGAGTGTAACGACGAAGAAGAAGAAGAAGAAGAAGTATTTATGCGAAAAGTAAATGCGGGAGAAGCGGCGGTCTGTTCTAGTATTAAATATTCAAGGTTAAGTACCACCGATTTTACCTATTAACTTTTTAATTACGTACCTACCTATTAATTAGTATCATGTGTCCTATTATTATTATTATATTTTTTTTAGATATTAGCTCTCACGCCCGTGTGCAAAATAAATATATATAAAAAACCAAAAGAGATACAATAAACTTAAATAGATAAAAATAAATAAACCTACATATACATTACATAGATACATATTTGCACCGGGCGGAGGATTACACCCTGGCAGGGGAGACCAAACGGCCAGGGGTCAGGGCGACAGGTTGAGAAACCGGCGGATTATTATTATTATTATTACGTTAGTTTATTGAATAGCATTTATAGACACATAGGTTCTTAGGTTGTTAGCATACCGGCTAAGTATAGTTTAGAGTTTTATTAGTATATAAGTTAGGTCACGTAAAAAGGGCGTTGCTGATCTTGCACTTGCAGCGCGTTGGGTGATTTTAACGTATAGATTTGTAATATTATATTTGTACTCTAATTTTGAAATCAACAGTAAAATGAGGACGTAAAATGATGTAGAAGGAGGGTATCCTCCTTCAAAAAATAGTCAGTAGTATATACATAAGTAGTCTTATCACTGCCGATTTTGGCGAGGCAAACTTGCGCATGTGGCGCTATATTATATATCATCATCATCATGATCAACCCATTACCGGCTCACTACAGAGCACGGGTCTCCTCTCAATATGAGAAGGGTTTGGCCATAGTCCACCACGCTGGCCATGTGCGGATTGGCAGACTTCACACGCCTTTAAGAACATTATGGAGAAATCTCAGGCGTGCAGGTTTCCTCACGATGTTTTCCTTCACCGTTGAAGCAAGTGATATTTTAATTGTTTAAATCATATCATATATGAATTCAAATAACTAAATTAACTATCTAAGGCTTCACGACCTCTATTTCTTATTCTACGGATAGTCTCAATCCTTAATTGATCAACTTATTATATTTGTTTAGTAATTGTATAATTTGCCTACTGCGCAGATCAACATGCTCTCTTTACGTGACACCTACTATACCTACTTGTCATGTGATAACTATATTTGTGGATTGACTTATCAACTTTCTGGTATGTTATTTTATATCTATTACGGAAATATTATTGTTATATTATATTTCATTTTAATATTTGTAATGTTCTTGGGCTGAGATTTGTAGAGCGTACAATGACTTTGTTCAGCCAAAGTTATTGTCAAAAAGAGTACATTTATGTATGCGACATAGCGTTATCTCATTTTCACTGTTTCTTTACTCAGGTAATGTTAGGATCGCTATACAGATCGCACACAGACTTGCCTTGTTAGCTCGTAAGTAAGGGCTGATTCACATTTACCGAAGACATCGTTATATCACTAAAACACGACACACAACAACAAGATACAGTTGTACTACTCTAAGATACTCCCCCGACCTAAGCGCTCCTCTCCGAAAGAGGAGACCTAAACATATCCTTCACGACCCTGACGATCAGATGACTACTGACAACATACTCGTACCACCTACCACACAATCATACGCTACACACCGTCTTCGCCGGCGAAGACGAGGTCCCCCGCTATCTTACGTCATCCGGAAGTGTGCTCCATCCACGGCCTCGGAGACGCACGGACCACTCACCGTCCGACCCCCCCGTTATCCCAAACATCACCTAAGCCGAGGTTCGGCCTAACAGGAGGCGCCAATAGGCAGACGTTCCCTTAGTTTCTTCGAGTCCTAGGATACAAAATTTCTCCTGGCACAGCCCGGTTACGCTGTGGCAACCAATAGGGTAGCACAGCTAATAGACACTAAAAAAACGTGGAAACGTGAAATGTGTAATGACTTCTGTACCTTAATTTTTCTGTAGAAATAAAACTTGCAAGGAAAAATTATTTCGTACTTGATGATACATTGCAAGTAAAATGTGTTTTCAGGTTTAAAAAACTTAGAACCGTAATAATGGCTATATATGAAGTGAATTTAATTATTATTCACTAGTATTTCATTCCAGTTAGTCGGGATCAAAAGAGTTTAGCTATTAATTATGTTGAATGTCTACAAGGTGATGTCATATCAAACGTATTATTATATTTCTTGACTTTTTGCACTAGTAACGATGTTGTAAAAAAGTTCTTGTATGTAAACAAGTCTAAAGACCTTGGTATAGAAGGGCGAATATTGAAACTAAAAGAAACTCCAAATGCGCACGTTTTATTCGCATTTGATTGCAAGCTTCTAGCGCAGCCGCTGAGATGAACAGGGTGCAAACTCTGTTCAGATTAGGGCACTAAAAAAGTAGCGGACTTCAAATATCAAATGGTTTAATAATTGGGAATGAAATCCAAAAACTGGTAATTGTGTTCCTCGTTGCGTTGACAGAGTTGATTGTCCGCTCATGTTCGATCACACTTGTTAGCGCGGCGCGGCGGCTGCGTTCCAATTTTAATTTATTTTACTCCGTGTTCACGTTCTAGAGCCAAGTTAAAGCTAAGTTTCAAAATAAATAGTATGAATCCCTTTTTTTTGAAATTTCGTGATGCGGACCTCGATGTATGTAGACATAATATGTCGGAAGCCCAGATTAAAGCGCGTAAATGAACTCATGGTCGAAGCTCGTCCCCTTCTAGCTAAAGTCTTTTTATGGATTGTAAATCTGGCAAAGTTTGGTTAAGATGTGCGGTTACCGTGCAGTATACCAGATCGGTACACTGTACGGATATGACGGTAGATGTAAGTTTTATTTTTAAAATATTGTAAAAACATTGCTTGTGAAGTAATGCGTTTTTGTTTATTGAAAAAAAAAAATGTTTAAGGGTAAAATAAAGTTATTTAGACAGAAGCAGTCTTTTATTTAAGTTATATTTACGTAAATACAATCGACACGCATGCCCCTTTTCTGATTAGTTGGAGTGTTGTGAAAAAAATTACATAATCTTAATTAAATTCCACGAATAATATGCTAAACTTTAGTCCAAAGTCGAGATTGTGTTAGGCATTTTCTTAATATTACTATAAAGGTAATATGTTCCATTTTATTTGCTAACAATTACAGTAGTAAATAAATTTATGATCTCCCTCTTTCACAACTAGTATATAGGTACTGTATCTTGGAAAGTGAGAACTTACTTCTATGATATAAACATAGTTACTAGCATGTGTGTGTATTTGCGTGCGCGCCTGTGTGTGTGTGTTTGTAATTACAACTATAAAGAGCCTTACATGCTTATTCTTGAGTCTTACAGCCAATTACATAGTGAGTTAAGGCCATGGATTCAGTTTGGCAAAGATTATGAGATTGCTACAAATTGATCGCTGACTGAATGAGAGGTGTCTGTTACACCCGAAAATCACACAGCACGAAGGTTTTATAAGAAATCCAAGTATCTATTACTATAACACAACAACGGAAATTGAATACTTTAACCTCAATTATGTTACTTATTAAACTAATAGAGTAGGTGTAAAGGTCGATTTTTGTTTACCCTGGGAAAGCATGCGGGAGCGATTCAATATCTAAACAAAAGATAGGCGTCCACGGAGATGTGTAAATTTTCGATCATTCGCAACCCTAACTGTGTTGAGCAAGTCTTGATTACTCACGCATGGGTGCAAACTTGCACGGACATAAATGTATGAAATCAAATGCGTAAATGTACTTACATTTTATTTAATCAATTTGATACAGTGAATGGATTCTCATTTTGGTATGCATTTTACCTTCGCCTAAAAGATAGCGGGTTTTAATATGCGTAACTTATAATTGTATAAGATAAAACGATATTTACACTAACCAGTCAAATCCCGCTATGTACATTTTGAAATTTTATACATATGACACGTCACAACAAATAAATTTGTAGTTTTTAGTGTAAATTTTGATTTTAGCTAACACAAAATGGGTAGGTAAAATTGGAATTTAATTAAATACCTACATATTTTAACTTAATTTTTTTTTTTTTACTGTTCTTGTGAGATACAAGTTACAAATCTGTAAAGGGGAATAAATAAATCTTAATACACCTGCGAGTTCTTAGGGGGTTCCAAATGTGTGATTAGGACGGCTATAGAGATTCGTGATTACTTTTAGATTTAATAATCAAAACATCGATTCTTCGGGCGAACCATATCTACTATCTCGTAATTTTTTAAACAAATATATCTATCGGCTTTAAACACCATTTTTTTGGGAACTATGTAGAAGAACTTAAAATACTGTATTTCATACACTTGCGATGAATGAATCTAATAGGTCCCTTCATTTGATGTAACTTTACGCCATATCAAAATCTTATTTAATTTTAGAATAATTTACTATTGTCTATGTTTATAGTCACTACATAGGAAACCCCCCCATGACTCATGTGCACTGTAGAGATTTTGTATGAAAGGCGTTACAAAATATACCCGGCCCGCTGTCAATTAAAGACTTGAACACTGCACAATTAAGATTTATTTTGTCCATTTGCTATGTGATAAAATGAAAATGCAATCGATATCATAAACGGAATCATAATAATAGGTAACATAGGTAATCCACAAATTCGTAGCTGGTATTAGAAAGTGTACTTAAAAATATATTTTCGAGAAAAAAATCGAGTATACAAATTATTGAATTGAGCAATAATAATACAATATAATTCTATCACTTAAATTGTCAGATCTAGGTAATGTGGCACCAATATGGCATGATTTATTTAACTCACTCATAAATTATACGTGGGTAACTACAATGAATTTATTTACTTTATCCATAGATTAATAATCAGTCTCCACCATTTCCCTACTGGGCAGTACAGATGTATTAAAAAAAATAGGTCCATAAGCGCAGCAACCTAAAAACATTTCTAATTAAGGTATAAACATATTCAATACATTGTGAATAATTAAGTTATTGCTATAAATGTGCTTAAGATAATTTGAATAGTTTAAATACTGACCTAAGTTTATTAATTTTGGCATAATATTAATGTTGCCACATTTGAAGTTTGGTGTATTTGAGACCAATCATTGATCTAGTAAAATAGTCATTTGTCAATTTGTTACCGCTTGCATTAATGTACGCTGATAATAACACTGTTATGATAAATATAGAATGAATAATCCATGAAATGGATCAACTGGCAAATATTACATTAAATAATATACAATTTCTAAATTTCAAGTGCCATGTATAAAAGTTTGAAGTCTTATGAACTATTTTGATAAACAACATAAAATTTAATTCCTATTTGTGATTTAGTAGTATTTTAAAATAATACCTTAATTTAATTACAGTCATAAGTAAGGTGTGTAATTCATATTTTTATTACAAATATATAATTTCAATTTGATTTCAATAATTATATCATATATAAAGAACAACATAGCCTGCTTTTGCACAATCATAATAACCTAATAAAATAATATAGGTAAAATTAATAAAAATTAAATCACTAAATGGGTGAATGTATTGTTTTTTAACACATTATCCTAATGCCACTCAGGTGTTTCTATATACTAAAATATTTAGGACCTAGCATGTTTGTAATTATTTTGCCCCATATCTATTCATTATTCAGACAAACAGACAATGATGAAAAAAGTATTACTATACCATCTTTAACATTTTAGTAATTGGTTCACCTTTTTATCAATTTGTTAAAAAAAGCATCTTTACTTTTGCCCCATATCTATTCATAATTCAGACAAACAGACAATGATGAAAAAAGTATTACTATACCATCTTTAATATTTTAGTAATTGGTTCACCTTTTTATCAATATGTCAAAAAAAAGCATGTTTGAATATGAATGTTAATCCTGTTTCACCATCAGTCAATTGTATAGCTTCTATTACAAATAACTTCTTGTACTTATACAGAGTGCAAGATATAAAAAAATGTCTGGTTTGTTAATCCTTAAATTATATTACTAACATGGGCCAAATAGCTTAGTAAGTCTAACACAACTGTTTGGGCTTTCATTTGTGACCTTCATACTGGCGTGTGTCTTACATAAAGCTGCATATCATCAGGAACAGGACAGGATGTGTAAATAATAAACAAAATAATTTTCATAGTTCAGCTTAGCTCCTGTGGGAATGTGTAATAAGCAATGATAATGAAGCAGACATAATAGTGAATTCCCACCAGTGCTTTGGCTAAATCAGTAATCAGTATCAGCCTAAAAAATTACTTATCAATTAAGTGGTATTGAAAATATCTATTCATATGGTATATTTGAGTATAACTATTCATCAAATAATCTTTACAGGTACTTCAACCATTAATAGAAAATACCTGACAAGTTGAGATACTACCCTCATCAAAGAAACCGCTTTATTATACCAAAACTAACAATGATTAACCATTATACCTGTTAAACAATAAACAGCAAGTATAATTTGCTATATTCCGCCGACAACCGGGAGATTTGTAAAAGTAAAGACTTTACTTTTCGCGCTTGTGAAGTCAACATCTCCTGAGGATGATCCAGTGTCGGGTCAAAACGTGCGTAGAGGTTCTAGTGGAAGATTTTGTGTGGTGTTATATTATACAAATCTCCTGGTTGTCGGCGGAATATAGCAAATTATACTTGCTGTTTATTTTTTATCATGGACTTCCGCAAAGTAACACCTGCTTCTATTCATTATCATTATACCTGTTTTTTTTTACTTCGTCAGGTTTTGGGTTATGGTTAGGTACTCCCTGGTTACCCTATCCCACTGTTTCACAGATATCTGCCTAGCATAAAAGGTATCCTTAGCTAGATCTACTTTACCTTACAAATTAATCACTGTTGTTCAAAGTTATCTACATCATTTAATGCACTAGGGTCCTCCATTTCCTCCTTGGCATTGTTCTCTATAACTGGCTCATTCATAGGTACATTAGCATTTAAAGCTGGGCTTAGTTTAGGAGGTTGGGGTGCAGGTGTCACCCGGGAGGATGCTGATGGATTAGGTGCACTCTTAGTAGTCATTGATATTTTCAGTTTGGAAATTTCTTTCTCCAACTCATCAATTCTTTTCTTTCGCTCTTCCAATTGGGTTGTCAAAGTTTCTTTCTCTAATCTCAAAGTTTCTAGAGTAGCTGACTTACTCATTTGTAAATTTTTCAATGACTGCAACTCTGTTTTACAAAGTTCAACATCAACCAATGTTCTGTTGATTTGTAATTCGGATTTCACGACTTTAGATTTAAACTCCGATATGTCGTTGGTCAATTTAATTTTTGAACCTTCTAAATCGCTCATTTTAGTATTATAAATATCGCGTTGTTGTTGGTACCTCAATGATTCTTCCATACATAATGTCTGCTGTCGTGAGCATTCCTGCATCTGTGAGCTAACCTCAGACAGGCGATTTTGTAATTCGGTCTCCATACTCCAACTATTGAGTAGTGAAAGGGTAAGTAAAATTGATACTGCAAAAACAATATACATTGGCCACCGACGCATGTTTTCTATACCCATATTACTCTACCACTACAATATTAGCAACCACGTCTTCGTTACACACTTTAAGCTATTTATATAACAAGTTTCTTTTTATTATTTTTACAACTAATTAAACTCTATTTAGCCGACAACCCACCATTGGGGACTCGAGAAATGTCAAAATGTCATTAACATCGTGCTGTCAAACCTTTGACCAAAGACAAAAAATACTTTGAACTACTTTAGTAAACTTTTAATGCACTTTCATTATTCAGTATGCAACATATTTAGAATCCTAACTGAGTAATGGTTTACTTTCTGTGGAACAAAATATGCCTAGTTAGAAGCCATAAGCAATAACTTTTATTTAAATAAAATAATTAATTAGTTGTTTAATGGCCTGGCAATATATTTTTACAGGTCACGTGACCCAGTTGTCATAGACTAAACTCCTTCATCGACTTCTTTGGTTTATAGCCACGAGGTTTTTAGTATTATTTCAATTTATTAGTGAATTAATAAAAAGCTAACTCGAATCCTTTAGATAAAATGCCTCCAAATAATCCATTGCCACCAAAAGAGAATGCTCTTTTCAAAAGAATATTGGTAAGTTTAGTTGTAAACATACAGTTTGGTTCAAGTGTTTTGTCATTCTCGCACAATAAATCCAAATAAAAAATAATACGATTGTTAAGAAAATGAAATTACACATAAGTTAGACTGCTCTTTAGCAGACTTCTCCAATAACATCTATTCTTACAATTAAAGATAAAGCGTTTAGCTGTAAAACCATCAATCGTGTATCTGCATTATTTGGGTTGCATCCAATAATAAATAGAGGTTAATGAATTCTAATTAATTATCTAATATTTTCAGCGGTGTTATGAACATAAACAATACAAAAATGGCTTGAAATTTGCTAAGCAAATATTATCGAATCCTAAATTCGCAGAGCATGGAGGTTTGTATTATAGACGTTTTACTATTTTAGTTATATATTATAATGAGCTTAGTATTTTAATTAGCTTAGGAAGTATACAGTGTTATGTTGATTTGTTTCTACAATACTCTTAGGTGAAAATATTATATAAAGTATCAGTTAAAAATTGTAAAAAATATTAATTTGTGTAAAAATAAGTGGTTTTATTTTAAGTAGTGGGTCCATACTTCGTATTTGTCGAGAAAACCTATTAATATCATTATAATAAATAAATGAAATATATTTTATTGAAAGTTTGGTATTTAATATCATATTATTTTTCTATATAATAATCAGTAATTAAGTTCTAAGGGTAACTGACTTTAAATGGTTTTTATAATTTATTTATTTTTAAAACAAGTGACTAAAAGTACTTATATTTACAGAGACCCTGGCTATGAAAGGGTTGACATTAAACTGCCTTGGTCGCAAAGAAGAAGCTTATGAGTATGTTCGTAGAGGTCTGCGCAATGAGCTAAAGTCACCAGTATGCTGGCATGTTTATGGTCTTCTCCAGAGATCTGACAAGAAATATGACGAGGCAATAAAATGTTACCGCAATGCATTAAAGTGGGAAAAGGAGAATATACAGATTCTCCGGGATTTGTCTCTACTCCAAATCCAGATGAGAGATCTAGAAGGTTACAAAGTAAGGAAAATTTTAAATTAAGTTAATATTGTTTTATGCAATACAATGATTCAATCCTATTAAACCAAATTAATGACGACCTCCATGGCAGAGCGCGTGCGCTGTTCCATTTTAAAGTTGGAGGTCCTGGGTTCGATTCCCGGTTCGAGTTTGGTCTGGTGGTAGGCTTCGGTCGTGGCTAGTTACCACCCTACCGACAAAGACGTGTCGCCAAGCGATTTAGCGTTGTCGTGTAGAAACCAAATAGGTTTACCATACCCCTAACAGGTAAGCCCGCTACCATCAAAGAGTGTACCGTACAGACCGAGAGGTGGTGTATAAAAAAAAAATGATTTAACAATAAGTAAGACATATAATGTTTAAATGCAAAAACATTGACATTAGGCAAGAAATTGGATTAATCATTGAAAATGCATGTGATTATGTCCCAAATTTTTTAGATTTTTTTCTGTTTAGAGTTGGCTTAGTTAAAGCTATTGCCATTCAATTTTTATACATTTCCTAAAGGAAACAAAAACATGTTTTTAGAGTCTCAACTATTTTATATGTACCACAGTCACCAATCTCTAGTCTTACTTCAGCTGGGACAGCCTTAATGTTTACACAGTAATAACAATAGCCTCTAAAAAGTAAGAAGTGTCGTAATCAAAGACAACTAAAATTGTGTTACAGGACACTCGCTACCAACTATTCATGTTAAGACCAACACAAAGAGCATCATGGATTGGATTTGCCATGAGCTATCACCTTCTAGGTGACTTTGAAATGGCCAACAGTATACTAGATGCTTTCCGTACCAACCAGATGAAAGGTCAATATGACTATGAACACTCAGAGTTATTATTATACCAAAACATGGTCTTAGCTGAATCGGGGCAGTATGAGAGAGCACTACATCATTTACAGAAATTCCAAAGTCAAATTCTAGATAAGTTATCAATTAAGGAAACTTCTGGCGAGTATTATTTAAAATTGAAACGGTGAGTGTTCTGTTTAAATATTCTTTTTATAAGTACCTATTGTGGTAATATAAGAATACAGTTGAAATATATTAAATGAATCTATACTTCTTCTTAATCTAAAAAACAGGCAATAATACAGAAATATCAAAACATGGAAATAACATTGTTTTTTTGAAATAATCATTGTTTTAACATCATTTTTAAACTCAATTATCAACCACCTTAAATAGTTACACACTCGCCTGGAATAGATAGGGCAGTATTTATAGCCATCTGCGCTTATTAATTGCTATGCAGCAAAGCACAAATCACTTGCCAAGCTCAAAATATTTGTCTCCAAAATTATGAGTCATATCTGCCACTGACAGACTAGACTGACAACACAAAAATCAAAAGACTCCAGAGCTGAAGTTTCTATTGCTACAACTTATGTCTAAAGGTGCCCTTGCTTGAAATTCTGTAATATTTATTTCCAGGTATAAAGAAGGTGAAACTGTATATGAAGATTTGCTCAAGCGGAACCCAGAGAATGTGATGTATTATGAAAAATTAATAGAAGCTAAACAACTTAAAGATTCAGACGCAATAGTGGCCTTCTATGAAATATATAAGTAAGTATTTTATTCTATCAACTATCAATTCAAGATTTTATCACAATTATCATTTGCATATCTGTGCAAAAGTAGACCCAGTCACCCAGCTGGACAAACTGAGATGAAATTTGCCACAGAGATAGATTATAGTCCAGAATAGCGCTTTGGCTACTCTATCCTATAAGCATACAACATATATTTCCATTGGCATTGATAAGGCTGTGCGTTCTCACCGATACACAATCAAAAGTTGTTACATTAAAGCTACTCAGTTTATACAATATGCAACATAATTGATGTAATTTGCATCACCTTTATTTTAGTATGCTACCATTCCATACCTTACCATATATATGAATGATATACAATGAGTTAATATAAATAATTTCAGTATAATTCCTTAGTTTAGTAATAATTGTAAAAGAAAGCTGGCTAAACTACATTGAAGCAGTATAATTGTACCACTGAATGAATACCGTACATTAGTTTTAGTACAGTAGTACATTTAAACCATTCCAGAAAAGAGTATCCCAAAGCAATAGCGCCGAGACGCCTGCAACTGACAGAAGCTCAAATGCCCTGCTTTGAACGTTTGGTGGATCAATACTTAAGACATGGACTCCATAAGGGCATCCCGCCACTGTTTGTCGATCTGAGGTACTATTTGCATTAGTTAATATTGATTTTGTACAATTTAACTTATTTTTAATTTTTAAATATTGGTATTGGTATTTTTTAATAATACACCAGTATTGATTCAATGTTAAATTTTAATTCTACCATCTCATTGTACCTACATTTATGAGAATGAGTAATCAATCAAAGAGATGTGATGTTGAGCAAAGTTATAATGGTAGATATGCTTTTGCTTTAATTAAATAAAGCGTAAATATACTAAATAACTGGCTTAACCTTACATCTTTCTAATCGAATTCTATTCTGCATCATACCAGAGTGCTGAATTGCCTAGTGTCACGTTTTTCCCGGAACCTCACACCAGACCAACCACTCTCACTTGATAATAGAATAGAATAGAAAACATTTATTTATCAGTACATAAACTAAAGTACCCACAATGCTGGTATTCTGTCAGTACAGTGCTGAAAGAAGTCCTGCATTTAAAAGTTCATAGGAAATCATCATAGGAAATAGGAAAAAAAGTTTGGAAAACTAATAATAAGGACCCAAATACTAGTTCAATTTCATTGATAACAGTTTGGTACATTCAAATAAAGATTTAAGATAGCAGTAGATAGTGTAGATGTGTAGTAACACATCCTGTAAGAAAAAAGAAAAGAAAGATGAAGAATAGTATAAAATGTGGTACATTTTTGTCTTACAAATGTGTCTTCAAAACATTCAACTAGTTTGATAGATGAAAAACATTCTTAGAATTGAATATAAAAATAATGTGCGTCGTCAATCAGAAACGAAACCGACTGTTTTAGTTTAATTAAAAACAAATATAATTGGCTTTTTTAAAAAGGAATATCACATACATATATTAAGAAGCGATGATAGCCTAGTGGTTAGGGCGTCAGCCTCCTAATCAGAGGTCGGCGGTTCGAATCCGGGCACGCACCTCGAACTTTTCGGAGTTATGTGCGTTTTTAAAAAATTTCACTTGCTTCAGCGGTGAAGGAAAACATCGTGAGGAAACCTGCACGCCTGAGAGTTCTCCATAATGTTCTCAAAGGCGTGTGAAGTCTGCCAATCCGCACGTGGCCAGCGTGGTGGACTATGGCCAAACCCTCTCTATCCTATCTCATATTGATAGGAGACCCGTGCTCTGTAGTGAGCCGGTAATGGGTTGATCATGATGATGATATTAATAACTTTAATTTAACATATTAACTGAATACCTGTTGTAAGATAAAAACGAAATCACTGTGTATATAATATAGTTATCTGTTCCAGGACTTTGTACGGTGACGAAAGTAAAGCGGAAACAATAGAAAAATTTATTTTACAATATATAGAGAACCTATTGAACTATGGCACGTTCAGTTCGGAGCCAGACGAAGTGAAACAGCCTGCCAGCGCCTTACTATGGGCATATTACTACGCGGCGCAGCACTTCGATTACAAGGAAGACACCGAGAGAGCTCTGTATTATATAGAGGCTGCGATAGAACACACGCCGACTTTGATAGAACTGTTTATTGCTAAAGGAAGGATTTATAAGGTTAGTAGTCATCACGATCAACCCATTGCCTGCTCACTGGAGGTCCTGGGTTCGACTCCCGGCTCGAGTCTGGTGTGGTGAGAGGTTTCGGCCGCGACTTGTTACCACCCTACCGACAAAGACGTGTCGCTAAGCGATTTAGCGTTACGGCACGATCTCGCATAGAAATCAATTAGGAGTATGGGTTTACCATACCCCTAAGCGGTGATAGCCTAGTGGTTAGGACGTGGCCGGCGGTTCGAATCCGGGCACGCACCTCTAACTTTTCGGAGTTATGTGCGTTTTAAAAAAATTAAAATATCACTTCCTTCAACGGTGAAGGAAAACATAGTGAGGAAACCTGCACGCCTGAGAGTTCTCCATAATGTTCTCAAAGGCGTGTGAAGTCTGCCGATCCGCACATGGCCAGCGTGGTGGACTATGGCCAAACCCTTCTCATTGAGAGGAGACCCGTGCTCTGTAGTGAGCCGGTAATGGGTTGTTCATGATGATGATGATGATACCCTTAAGAGCCCGCTACCATCTTAGACTGGATCATCACTTACCATCAGGTGAGATTGCCGCCAAGGGCTAACTTGTAGTGGATAAAAAAAAAATTACCAGATTTCATCTCAGAGATTATCAAAATTATTTCTACTACCCTTTGAAAATCATTTATTTTTCAGCACCCCCAATTTTTTATACTTATGAAACTTTAATAATTTCATAATTTTTATTAATATTATTTTAAAATAATATCTATTACAGCACGCCGGTGACCCAGTGACCGCGTACAAATGGTTAGAGGAAGCGCAGGCGATGGACACGGCCGATCGCTACGTGAACAGCAAGTGTGCCCGCTACATGTTACGCGCCGGACACGTGAAGAAAGCCGAGGAAATGTGCGCGAAGTTCACTAGAGAAGGTATTTATATGTATGAAATATGTATAAAAAAAGCGGTGATAGTCTAGTGGTTAGGGCGTCAGCCTCCTAATCAGAGGTCGGCGGTTCGAATCCACGCACCTCTAACTTTTCGGAGTTATGTGCTTTTTTAAAACATTAAAATATCAATTGATTCAACGGTGAAGGAAAACATCGCGAGGAAACCTGCACGCTTGAGAGTTCTCCATAATGTTCTCAAAGGCGTGTCAAGTCTGCCAATCCGCACATGGCCAGCGTGGTGGACTATGGCCAAACCCTTCTCATATTGAGAGGAGACCCGTGCTCCGTAGTGAGCCGGTAATGGGTTGTTCATGATACGGAACACAAGACAGTTTCTACGAACACTCGGAAGTGCGTGCCCTTATTACCGAATACTGACTTAAATGAAAATTCCTAACTTCCGTCTTCCGGCTCGTTCTGTAGACTCCGTCTAGCGCCAATAGGTGGCGTTGGCGTTCCGTTCAAGTCAAATCAGCAACATTTTCGACATATACATATATATATTATATTACAAATATTTAAATCATTATTAATTTACCGTAACCGATCGGTACGGTAAGTTTTTTATACACAACTTAAATAGGCTCCACGATCGAGGTGTAGTAAATAGGTTGACGTTTTCACTTACGATTATATGGACCGTTATTTGAAAGTGGTGTACGTCCATTTTCTTTTGTTTCAAGAAAATTAAAGGTTACGTATATTTGTTGATTTAAAAATACAGGCAAATCATATGAGGTGTGGCATTGTTTCTATTGTTTGATGAACATTTAATTTGTTTATATAAATTAGTTTTTGGCTTATTAGACAACGATAACACATATTTATATGCTGTAAATGGACTTTCAGAATTTCACCACTTTCAAAATTAGACAATTGTAATAACCGTTTAATTTCAATTTTGAAAAATCAAATATCGTTTAAAATATGAAGTTTATTATATATTTTAATATAATTTTGTTTACAAATACGCATAACAACACATACAATTTTATTTTAGATGGCAATTACATTGTCATTACAAGATACTGATTACAAGAATTTACTTATTCTCTGCATGTGGTAGTGTACGGTCCATGTATTTTGACATTGTTTGTAGTTTTTTTTGCTTTTTACCACCATTTCATTAATCGATTACTGAGGCAATTGCTATAGAAGTCTATACCAAAGATCAATCGTCAGAGATCTTTTTACGTGGTCGTTACTGGGGTCATGTTCGATATTCATTAGTATGGAAAGTATGAAGCGGTGATAGCCTAGTGGTTAGGATGTCAGCCTCCTAATCAGAGGTCGGCGGTTCGAATCTGGGCACGCACCTCTATTTTTTCGGAGTTATGGGCGTTTTTAAACAATTAAAATATCACTTGCTTCAACGGTGAAGGAAAACATCGGGAGAAAACCTGCACGCCTGAGAGTTCTCCATAATGTTCTCAAAGGCGTGTGAAGTCCGCCAATCCGCACATGGCCAGTGTGGTGGACTATGGCCAAGCTCTTCTCATATTGAGAGGAGACCCGTGCTCTGTAGTGAGCCGGTAATGGGTTGATTATGATGATGATGATGATGATGATGATGGAAAGGTTGCATACCATGTTGAATTTGGTATTATTTATGTCTGTCCAGGAGTTCCAGCTACTGAGAATCTAAACGAAATGCAATGTATGTGGTTCCAAACGGAAGCAGCGGCCGCCTACCAGCGATCGCATCAATGGGGAGAGGCCCTCAAGAAAGCGCATGAAGTCGATAGGGTGAGTCCATAAACCTTGAGTTGAATATTTACTAGGTAAAACTACAACAATTCATTATGTCATATGGTATTTTATTATGGGGTAATGCTGCTGATATTGACACTATATTAGTTTTGCAGAAGAGGGCTGTTCGTGCGATATATAAATTAGGTCCCAGAGAGTCATTAAGAGATAAATTTAAAGATTATTAAATAATGACAGTGCATAGCCAATATATATATGATAATTTAATGTATGTTCATAAAAATTTTGATAAATTCAGGAAAAAAATGGACTGTGACGCACTGAACATCAGAAGTAAAAGTAAACTTGTAGTACCGTTTAGTAGGCTGCACAAAATTAGTAACTCATTCAAAGGAAATTGTATTTTGTTCTATAATAAATTACCTATTGATATCTTGGAGATGTCTATCAATAAGTTCAAAGTTTTTATAAAACGAAAGCTTGTAGAAAAATCATATTACGATATTAAGGATTATATAAACGATAAAAAAGCTTGGGTGTGAATTGCTCTATCTCTATAGGTACTATAGTTTATTATTAATTTTATTCATTATGTGAGATGGTGATAACGAAAAAAAAGAAAAACCCCGGCTAAGTTTGTTGTGGGCTTCTTCTTAGACCGGGGCGCGTTTGGAACCCTCATAGCTTTAGTTTTAAGTTTACGAATATAGTTATCACCATGAAATAACTACTGTGTAAATTATTGACGCGTCAAAAGTGCCTTTCTAAGGACTATTTGAATAAAGATTAGTTTGAATTTGAATTTGAATTTACAATGTTAAGAGTACGATTTTGTAGACTTTTTTATAAGGATATTATATTTATCCGCTTCCGTATCAGGAGTAGTAACGACTTGAGGCGTTAGCGTAGAGTCGCATATTAAAATTGGACACGTCTCCCGGCGTGAGAGTGACTCCATTCAGCGTCTTGTCGTGCAAGGCTAGGTGGAGGGCACCAGAGGTCCAGGAAAGCGATGGACCGATCAGATTAAGTTTGCTGTGGGCTGTCCTTTGCACGGGTGCATGAGGCTTTCGGCCAGCAGACAGCGTGGTTTGACGACCTCCGTGGCGCTGTGCGCGCGCTGTCGCATTATAAAGTTAGAGGTCCTGGATTCGATTTCCTGCTCGTGTCTGGTCTGGTGGAAGGGTTCGGAAGGGTTCGCCAAGCTATTAAGCGTTCCGGCATGATGTCGCGTAGAAACGAATTAGGAGTGTGGGTTTACCATACCCTTAACAGGTTAGCCCTCTACCATCTTAGATTGCATGATCACTTACCATGAGGTGGGGTTAGCCCTGGACGGCTATCCAGGGCTAACTTGTCATGTATAAAAAGGTGAGGTGTTCCTGTCCCTCACAGACATGGCTTCGTGATGACCACGATAACTCCGTCAAGAGTGTTACGTCGAAGAAGCGATTTTTTTTTCCTTCCGATAGTCCGCTCCCAGTAGTGTACTCTGAATTGGTGTAAAATGCATGATAATTGTTTGCAGCATTTCTGCGAAATAATGGAGTTCGACTAATTTTTCATGTATAAAAAATAAAAAATGGCGAATGCTCGTGAGGTGTATAACATCTGCCCTCAAAGACTTAGCTTCGTGATGACCACAATCACTCCGCCAAGAGTGTTATGACGAAGAAGCGATATTTTGCTTCCGATAGTCCGCCCCCAGTAGTGTACCTACTCTTCATCATCATCATCATGAACAACCCATTACCGGCTCACTACAGAGCACGGGTCTCCTCTCAATATGACCATAGTCCATAGTTTTTTTTTAAAACGCACATAACTCCGAAAAGTTAGAGGTGCGTGCCCGGATTCGAACCGCTGACCTCTGATTAGGAGGCTGACGCCCTAACCACTAGGCTATCACCGCTTAAGTATCTACTCTTAATGGGTGTAAAATGCATGCCAATTGTTTCCAGCATTTCTCCGAAATAATGGAGGACCAGTTCGACTTCCACTCGTACTGCATGCGCAAGATGACGCTGCGTTCGTACGTCGGCCTGCTGCGACTGGAGGACGTGCTGCGGTCGCACCCGTTCTACTTCCGGTGCGCGCGCGTCGCGATACAGGTGTACCTGCGGCTGTACGCGCACCCCTTGCAGGACGTGCCGCAGACCACGGAGCCGGATACAGGTCAGTGGCGGCAACATTAATCATTAACATTATTACTACTTTCACTTTAAACCGAAAGGTGGCGGTCGTTGCACCCGTGAAACCATGCGCATAATTTTTTTTTTTTTTATTTCGGACTGTCTATTAGCTGTACAAACCCTATTGGTTGACACAGCGTAACCGGGCTGTTTGGCGAGCTTTGGAAAGAATATCTGCCATGGGATAACGGGGGGGGGTCGGACGGTAACGGGGGGGTCGGACGGTAATGCATGCGCATAAAGGGCGTGAGCTAAGCGAGGACCGGTTGTAAAGAATACGCCAAAACCGAAACAATTTCATTCTCTTATTTTTGTATGTTGTTGATCAAATCAATTAAGCATTGTTCCGTAAGGCAAGCCAAATCAATAGTGGGAAAATGGCTCGCTTCTTTAATTGTAGTTTAAAAGAAATGGAGCTTTTCTTGCATTTAACATAAGGGCGTTCTCTTTGATACATCTTATTGAGATAAATATATATATATATTTTCTTTTTTCGCAACAAAAATATAATTAAGCAACCAAGCGTCAGTATTGAATCATTTTAACTGTTAAATCGAAATAAGGTACCCACGAGACAGGATTACCTAGTGTGGGTACCATCGGAACATGTGAAAGTGTATATCTGTGTTTTTGGTAAAATATTTTTTATTTTTTTCAAATCAAAATAGCATTATTCATGTAAACATTTTCATCAAACTTGTGATAAAAGACACTTATATAAGAGGTATACAAAGGAAAGCTTATCTCTATAAGAGATCTCTTCCAGCCACCCTCAAACTTATTACAGGCATCTATGGATGGTTTATATAAATGATATTTTAAATTATTTCTATTCGTGATGGTGATAACTATACTCGTCAACTTAAAACTACAGCTATGAAGGTTCCAATCGCACCCAGGTCTAAGTAGGAACCCACAACAAACTTAACCGGTGTTTTTTTTTATCACCATCTCACATAATCAATAGTAATTTATAAGTTGTTGTGTACTCAAATGTTTTATATACGTAAACAATTGCGTATATGTTTTGTCTTATCTTTTACTGGTGACAGAGAGAGATAAATGTGTAAGCATTCACCACGTATGTAATAACGTTTATTTAGGCCATTTAAGTTTAAATAGAATATGTGAAGGTACTAAGAAGGATCTTTCACTTATATTACAATGAGGAAGATGAGTGTCATTTAGTTCCGTCCAGAGGGCCTCAAATGTCTCGTACAAACGAACTGTCATCAACATACTCGTCATCATCATCATGATCATGGCTGTCTGTCCCAGGACAGACTTCTCTGGCAACTGGCTGACTTCATGTGACAATAACTGGGGTTTTACGTGCTCTCCGCGGGCTATTATCATATTAAAAATCTCAATACTTTCGAGATTCGTACCCGACCTGGATTTGAATTTCCTAAAACCCAGGAAATCAACAACCTTTGATCCATATTTGTACATACTAAGCACTAAACCAACGAGACAATTTAGCGAACAAGATTCTAACTAACAGTCAATCTCTTTGTTTGATTTGTTTGTTATTATTCATTCGATCATAAATTTCGATAAAACGATTTCGATATTTTAGGCTAAACAACGACCGTTGTTATAATGTTCATAAATTTGCAATAAGAACATTCCAAGTATTATTCAAACAAAGTGGCCCAAACTATTCACGTAATTCCGGGTCAATTCAAAGAAAACACTGGTAAAAACAAACTATATTTAATTTGTAGTCATATTTATGCGAATTTTATTTCGAGTCGCACTATAAAGTTGCGTGGTCCTGGTTTCAATTCCCGGCTCGAGTCTGGTCTGGTGGGAGGTTTCGGCCATTGCTAGTTACCACCCTACCAACAAAGACGTGTCGCATAGTGATTTAGCGTTCCGGCACGATGTCGCGTAGAAACCAATTAGGAGTGTTGTTTTACCATACCCCTAACAGGTTAGCCCGCTACCATCCTAGACTGCATCATCACTTACCACCTGGTGAGATAGCCGTGAAGGGCTAACTTGTAGTGTATAAAAAAATATATATACAATCAATCAATGAAAATAAAATCTTTTTACCATGGCAATAGTTAAAAAAGAGTCTAGTCTCGTTACAGGTAGACATCTGTTAAATACATGAATAATTTTATTTCTAACCTAGTGGTTACAGATGACTGGTTCGATCCATCAATTGAATCCGTTTCGTAGTTTTTCTGCAACTCACTCATATGCGCTATAAAATGGCCACATACAAGAACAATATTAAGTTTTTTGTTACAAAAAATGTAGGAACAATATGGTACACGTTTTTGTAGTTTCGTTATCCGATTTCGAGAACCATTCAGCCGCAGTCCTTGCGAAAATTCTGATAGGCGACACACAATAAAGAATTTGAGACTCTAAAACGAGGGTATGTAGATTTATATTACTTGTGCTGTAAAATCGAAATTCATAAGTGCCGAAGTTTGAAGATGTGCAAACTCATACTACAGTATAGTTTTTGTCACAGC
This sequence comes from Lasiommata megera, assembly GCA_928268935.1. NCBI lineage: Eukaryota > Metazoa > Arthropoda > Insecta > Lepidoptera > Nymphalidae > Lasiommata > Lasiommata megera. Next base: position 5,744,392 of record OV743329.1, on the reverse strand, counting down.
TGCTTAAAATTTCTCATCGGCTTTGCTATCGTAATTTTATGCAATTTTCTTTAACAAAGGCATAATAAAAAACTTCTCGACTACCTATTCTTATTCAGATTTGAAATTCTGATTCTGTTTATAACAACAACATCTGAGTACGTTTGTTTGGATGACCTGGTTTTTTTTAACTTTAAATCGTGTTTCTGCAGTGTACGTAAATTTCTTTATGAAATAATTTGTATAAATTATCTATAATTACTTTATGAAATTCATTCAGTTTGATGTTACATCATCATGATCAACCCATTACTGGCTCACTACAGAGCACGGCTCTCCTCTCAATATAAGAAGGGTTTGGCCATAGTCCACCACGCTGGCCATGTGCGGATTGGCAGACTTCACACGCCTTTGAGAACATTATGGAGAACTCTAAAGCGTGCAGGGTTCCTCGCGATGTTTTTCTTCACCGTTGAAGCAAGTGATATTTTAATTGTTTAAAAACGCACATAACTCCGAAAAGTTAGAGGTGATCTCTGATTAGAAGGCTGACGCCCTAACCACTAGGCTATCATGTAATCACGTTAATAGTATTCATAGGTACTCGTTTCACGAGCAATTTAAGAGCAATTAATTTTATTAAAACAGTTATGAACCTGATTCAACTATCTATTAATTAAACTGGAGGTTTTCAATGAAACAATAACTAGTTAATTAAACATTTTTAATTCTATTTCTTATTTTAAGTCTTTTGTTTATAAAAAGACATACAAAAAAAAATCACAATCGTTTATACAAACATTTTAAAGTGACAAACAGTAATTCATAACCATTACATTTGCAACAATTTTCACACACACACACCTTAACACATTATCACATCTAGTGAGTTCAATACTGACATACATGAATAAATTACTTATCTATAGTCTTGCACCGCAGTCTCTTAACAATAATAATTTAATAAATAGTTCCTCTAATAACTTGTTAAGTGTTCATTTGTTTTATAACAACATTCGCACTTCACCGCATTTTTATAACGCGTTTCTAAATATTATGGCAATGCGGGCGGCCCGCTAGTCTTTTCATTCTAATACTACTTAGGACACTTAAACATCACATTTGCTTTGTATTTACACGTATCGTCGCTTACGGCGTACTGTTCAGACTAGAGCTTTGGTTTCACCGTCCGTATCCCGGCGATCTGTACCTCTCTCGGGCGGCCTGCGCTGCCTGGGGCGTTAGGAAGTACACGTGTGCTCCCTCCCCGGGTAACCTGTACGAGACAAAGGAACCCGGTCGGCCTTCCCCGGCCGGATTCACCGGTCCAATCCACTCTGCGTCAGGGTTTACGGGCGGCCGAGGCCTCTTGTGATTCACGTCTGTGTCCCCGCCCAGTGATGGCCTATTCAGGTCATACTGCTCATCAGTATACTGAGGCCTTTGCACTTGCGATTGCATCCTGTACTGTTGTGCTGTCCTGTAACCGGGGTTCGGTATCGGTATGAACTCGCTGTCAGGGTTAATTTCTGGTCGCGGGAATCTGTCGTTGATCACCGTATCGTGTAATAGTGACGGTGGTTTTGGTGGTTGAACTAGTTCTTCATGCGGTGAACCTTGATATATAGATTCACTGTAGGGATTGATGGTCGGTCGGGGTAGGCGATCGTTTACAATCGTGTCTTTATGCAAAGATGGTGGATTTAGTCTCCGTGAATCGACGATCTCGTAGTCATACTGGAGATTAATATTATTGTTGATTGGCGTCTTTACCGATTCCAGAGGAGGTGTCACAGCTAGTCCGTTTACATCATGAGTGCCATCCTCTAGCTTTTGGCCGAATACGTCGAAAGAGTTCTTGGTAATATCATCAATGTATTTTTCATCTTGTTTGGTATAGTAGCCATGACTGATCGGGTTAGGTGTTGTATTCGAGTGTTTGTTAGCGTGATGCACTGGTTTGCCGGTCTGGACTGGAATATAATTCACATTCGTGTTCGGAGTGGGCGCCTTGTTATAAACAGAATCTTCGTAGTCTTCATCCCTTGTTTTAGTTTTTGGATAATATCTCGATGATGTTGGGTTTTCCGTTGATACATGTGAATTTTCGACCAAGTACTGCTGTTGATATCCCGATGCAACTGTAGGTGTTATAGCGTTGAATTCGTTCTCTAAATTAAATGGTTTACTATAACTCACCATTGGCCTAAATGGTTCAGGGTCCAATTTAGGTGCTCTGAATGTTAGTTTTTCTGGGCGGTGTTGCGTGTCGTAACTGAATTCGTATACTGGTCGGGAGGTAATTGCTTTCGGTTTTGTCGAGTGAGGTCTGTGTGAATGCGCTTTCGGTCTCTTTGTCGTATATAATTCAATAGTCTGTTGAATATCTGCAATTTGTTGGTAGAAAGCATTTGGCCGTTGTTTTATTTGTTGCACGTACACGTTCTGTTGCTTGGGTTTTTGGACGCTAAAATATTCTTGTGTGAGCGTTCGTGGACCTTGTTTTTGCGGCCACAAAAACAGAGCGTCCGCTTGGTCAATAGATCCATAAGCAACATCAACGGAAGGTGAAAATCCGGATTGTGGGTTCACATTTGGATTTTGTGCATAAGGTCGCTGACTAGGTACTGTTTTGTAATAATTTCTTCCATCAAAGTAAGGGTCAGGAGCTGGAGAACTTTTCGGTTGTTCATCGAAGAAATAGAAGGAAGCAATCGCGTCTTCATTTGGTTTACGGTTGTACACCGGCTGTAATTTAGTTGTTGGAACTTCATCGTTTTGTGTGTTAGAGTAATAAGCTCTCAGTGGTACAGATGTTGATGTTACATCGTGATTATATTCATTATTTGCCTTCTGTGGAACTTTGTAAATGACATAAGGCTTTTCCGTAGTTGTTGGATTTTTGTTATCGTAAACTGTTTCTGGATAATCGTAAAATACTGAGACTGAAATTGGTTTTGATGTTAGTTTTGTTCTTGTTTTGTACACTGGTTTCTCGGTTTTTGGCTTCGTGGTATTTTCATCTGGAAGATTGTGGACTCTGACAGGATTTCTTGAAGGAGATTGTATTCGCTGAGGTTTTCTGTGTTTAGGAGCTGTTACAACCTCTACTGGTAGGCTCGTTGTAGTTGTAGGAGTTTCAGTTGTCCACGATTCTGTTGTTGTAGGCCTTGTTTTGTATTTACCTCTGTATCCCACAGTTGAGGGCTGTTTAGTCGTAACTTTTGACCTCATATGATTTGTTGATGGTGGCCTTGTATTTTTAACTGCGTCGGTCGTAGTTTTTTCTTCAAGGGGCGCGAAGAAATCTGGTGGCGGTGGCAATATTATTCCAGGTACAAGGGGTCCGGCCGGTACATTACTTTGGTAGTTAGTGTGATAAGAAAAATTGTATGGCGGCGGATAGTATATCGAAGGGTCGTCTTCGTCGTACAGGTCTGTCTGGTTGCTGGGTGGTGGTAGAAATGCTGCGCCCGGAGGAAAGCCTTCTGGAAAAGAGCCGTTTATGGATCCTGGGTAAGGGAATGCTCCTTCGCTCGCATTCCCGGGTAGGAATGGGAACGGAGGATCTGGCATCGGCGCTCCCCCGGAAGTAAAGTTTCTCTGATTATCACCCGAGGGGTAGGGCGCTCCCTGTGGGAAAAGGAATGGCGGAGGAGGTACAGGGCCTTCGCTTTCTCCTGTAGAGTAGGGTGGGAAAGGGGGCGCAGGGATACTGCCGTTAGGCGTAAGGAAGACGAGCGGGCCGTCGTCGGAGAGTCGAACTGGAAAGGGCGGTGGTATTTTGGGTTTCTGTGGTAATTTTACTTGCCTCCTAGGCGCCTCATAGTTATCGATCGGTGGCCAAGGTCTGTTTTCTGTTTCTTTTGTACGTTCTGGGAATGAGCCTCCTTTTAGAACCAATAAATGATCTTCCGCGAGCCATATTTCATCTTTCTTCAGGCCACCAAGACTTTGTAGATTATCTTTCGATCTGGTCTCTGAATTCGGCTCGTAGCTCAATATCCCAGGTCGTTTAGGTGCCTTAGAAAATATTTCGTTCTGTATCAGTCCGTATTTGCCTTCGGCCACTTGATCGGATAACGTCTTTTTATCTTCGTCGACCTCTTTCGTTTTTCCAGCGTCCTTCCCCTCGCCAGCGCTCGACATGAGCATGCCGTCGTCCCAGATTCCTTGATTCCATCCGACGGTGCCGCCCGATAGTTCGGGCACTATCACTCCTGCAAACTTTCCACTTTCGGTTTTTGCATCTAAGTTAATGGAATTTTTAAAATTCCCGTGTTCTTTCTCTTGTTTAATTTTCATGTGACCGCCGATTAATCGTCTTATCATCCGTTGCGAGTCCGCGGGGTCAGAGTCGGGTTTCGCGGCGAGGGAGCGCTGATCTCGCACGAACGACTCGGGCGGCAGCACGTAGGTGGGCACAAGGACGCTGGCGCGAACGACGCACGCCCATGCCAGCGCTAGCGTTAGCACTGACGTCGCCCCTCTCACCATCTGAAAGTTTAGAAACCATCACTTCTTAGTTATTTTGCACGGCTGACACAATTTTATATTATCACATGCACAGTTAATGAACTCATCTCAGATAGCGATTATTTCTTTGTTATCCGGTCACGCCGCGTTGTCGGTCATGAGCGCGCGAACTAAAGTGAAAGGACCCGAGTTAAAACGCTCGGACAGTGGTTCAGTACTGGCGAGCCGCGCGCTACCACCCGCCTTTTATCAATTCGAACAGAGTGACCACCTCCGATCTAGCTGGCATTGAGAATCAAGCGTTTAATTTGGAAATTAGCAAGTAATAATCTAAAGGCAGAAAGGCCGCGTGGACTGCGACAAAATCGACTGTATTTTTTTCATTCGAGACTGTTACTTAATATTTTTTTGTTTCTGTATGTAATGTTTCTTAGCTTTGTCGTGAAGGTTGTTTGGTGTTTGAGCATATACAAATTTCGAATCGATCAATTATAATTATTCCATTTTTGCGATTATCATTCCTTTTATTGGTTATGACTTTTAGTTTTATGTTTCCTGCCTGTCAATACAACGAAATAAACACTCTCAAAGGTGATCGACAATCAAGTAGCATTTCGTTATTAATAAATCGAGAATCATTGAAATGCAACATTTATAATTTTGTAGTCTTATTCGGCGCGCCTAGGGTTCCGTGAAAGGTGTGGCCACCTGATTTGATTATATAGTCGATAAAATAAACGTGCGCCATTGGATAACTGTGCGGTGACATGCATTGAACCCAATAACGTGTACTTGCGGTTGCAAAATATTTGTATCGATATTTAAATTAGTTTCCAAATCCATTACGTTCAAAGTCACTATAAGCGTTTTCCATGGCCTTGTAAAATTATAGTTTCGTTATATGATTTTTAAGTTATCACGCCATTTTTATTTTCTTAATTTGGTTATGAATTATTTTTCACATATCTCGTAAAAGTATTTTACGGAGCACTGTTGGACTTTGTTCTACTCAAAACGAGTACCTATTTAGGCAACGGCTGCTTAGATATCTGAGTCATATTTATGTATCTTGGATGACCTTCACAGTTTCTGTGACTGAGTTTTTGGTGTGTCTTGCAATCTATTACTTCTAAGAGTGTTTGGTTTCATCAATAGAGTTACTATTAAATATCTTAGTAAATATTACAAGCTCCGTCAGTAAATAGTAAAGTTCAAAGCGAATGTTTTAAATAGTTTGACATTTGCGGGACTCATCTTGGATGCATCCTTTCGTTTATGGTACTCGTTAACCTTCGAAAAGCTCTCAATTGTTATCCGCGAAAGTAGCACGTCCTTAAAGACAGATTTAAATTTTGTATTGCATTAAAAATACAGTCAATGTAATTATTGTAGTGGTTTGAAAATTCGAGCGACGCCCGGCCTCGGTTCGCAAGGTGCCCGATTTTGTTTTGCGGTCACACCGGAACGTGAAATGATTTAGTAAGCAAGAAAAAGAAAAATTGTCATATAGTTTTTGGCTATAATATAACTAGATTCAAAATACAACGCTGGGAGATGTTTACGCATCCGGCGGGGTATGTGGGTGGCCAGAGTGGCGAACAGAATACCCAATAAAACCCAGCGATACTCCTTCGCGTCGCCTGATGGCCAGGTCACGGGAACGCACTCGTACCCAACCTATAAAGATAATGCTGACTACGACGTTATTGATCGAGCTAATTTCTTTTTTCATGGTCCCAAAAAATTGTAAAGTTATATAATAATTAAAAATGTCCCCCAGCCAATTAAAAATATGTTTTTATTTGCCTACATGACATAATATCGCAATATTATAATAATAAACTCCACAAACACTCACATCTTGTGTAGACTTTCTTTGTTTTCTCTAGCGATGTTGGGAAACTTATCTATTGTTGTCAATTTGTATTCAGTGCCATACAATGTCAACTCGGCAACTTTCCATTGGCCTTTGTTCGTCAACCGCTCGTCAGGATACGAATACTCTGCGAATGCAGTTTTGACGCTTTTAAAACGTTCTCTCTAATCAAACCGTAGCAATGCACGCTTTATTATCCCGAGCGATAAGAATCGCTTATAATTGTTACACAGTTTACGATGTACTTGGTCGGTGTTACCAATACGGTTTCTAACAGGATCTGGACGATATTCTGCATCGAGTCGTTGGTTAGACGTTTTAAGTGGCAATTTACGTAATTACATCCAACCGTCGGTATTAATGTTAAAACTACTTGTAATTGTATATCGATCTCCTTGAATTTGCGGAACAGTGTTCACATATTACAGTCCACTTTATATACCTCCACTAACACCTGCCGGGAATTCGTCAAACTCCGCTGTGGCAATTGTAACTCAATGGTCGATCAATGACATTTTTGGAATAACAAAAATAGGGAAATTACCATTTTACAATTAGTTAGAAATTTCCGTTGGCACCCACGATATTCAAGCTTGTATCGTTCTTCCTATACAAGTTGCCAACGTCCATACCACGTTGAACACGCCGGTTCTCGTTCGATCACCAAAGTTAAACAACGTCGTAGTAGTACTTAAAAAAAAACAAAAGTGGTGCCTATTCAAGTTGTGTTTACTTTTTTTTTATGTATATGGAGTGTTTTTTTTATCCGCAATGATTTTGACTGTACCTTGTTTGTCAGTCACTCTGAGAACTCATTTTTAATCCGAACAGCTTTTATTATATAGATAAATAAATTTATTTTGTAAGTTGTTTGGAATTTCTGTATCATTATTGTTTTGCTCGCGGCCATGCTTGTTATAAGGTAATTACACTGGTCGTTACGAAATGTCTAGCTCTGTTTAACTCGTAATTTCTAGGACATTTTTACGACCTTAACGTTATAATATCTATGTGTCAGTGCATTTTAATGGCTCCACTAGTTCTAATAATTAAGCTATAAAGTTCGCAATCATTAAATTTTATGTTTCCTTATTGTGCTAAGTGTAGATCATTAGACTATTTTTTATAATAACTATATCTTAAAAGCTTTTATATATATTTTAATACAACATAGCAGGAGAATTATCATCAATGTAAACCGAATCTTGCGTAACGAAAGCAAATCAATTGAAATAAAAAACAAATTATTCAGATATTGCTCCTATAAATGTTCGTTAAAACGTACATGAACGCATTTTTTTCACTTAACCTTTGAACGTAGTTCTCGTAATCGAGGCTTATTCTGCTATATAAAAATCGCTGAAATAAATTGAACAGTGAAACAATATTGCTATTCTTTTTCACAGGGAACCTTGTGTTACAGTTATCATGACTTATGTAGATTTAGTTATAACAGAACTAGTACTATTGGTAAGTTTTATAATCTTAGTTATCGTAAATATGTCGCCGAAAGGTCTTAAATAACAAAAAGTGGTTATAGTTATACGACTTTTAGAACCATTAAAATGTAGAATATTTGTGTTGCAATCATGATTCTGTAACGGATATTGTTTATAGACAAGCCGTTTTTATCGTAGAGCATTATTTTTAGAATAGGTTGTCTAGCATTGGCAAATCTAATGATGTATAATACCCGGCGCGTGCCGGTCTGTCGGATTGCCAACTGTGGTATACCAAACGATTTCTTGTTCACGTTCGTTACTACTAATAGGTTTTACTTCAACACAAAAGGCAATCGTATTGAGGACTTGATCAGTGTTGATCACGTTCTCGTTAAGTTATATTTCTATGCGTATGCTCTAGAACTATTCGAGGTTTGTTAAAACGTCCTCTCCTACCGCGAGATATGGTAATAGCCTACATCGTAACGTATTTGATGTTCCATGCCTTTGCTTCCTCGTTTCTAATACGCACCGAATACAATCTGGAAAACCCTGCGGCCTCCAGTTTCGTCAACACCTATTTAAAAATCAAAAAGATCAACAACTGCAATTTTAATTGATAGAATAACCTTTGTTTATTTCATTATAAGGCTATCGATTTTCGGTATTTCTTAATTAATTTAGAATGGGCTTCGTTCTATTTTGATTACTTAACACCTTCTGTGTGGTTCAAATTAGTATCGTTTAAAATGGTTATTTTAATCGAATTCGATTTTCTGATGTGAACTGAAAATTTTAAACTGTATTTGCATTATTTATTAAGTCTTTATCCAATTTATTCAATGACTTGCGTATTGATTGACAAAAACAAATCTTAAAGAATGTCAGGGCTTAAGTTATGCCTGTCATAGTTTGGTCAAGGCGAAGCCTCCTTAACAACCAGTTTAAGATTGTTAGCGCTGAACTGCACCTCAAGTCATGATGATTACGACTATTAATAGATTATCCTTACTTTTATTAAAATATCCACGTTATTTATATTGAATATTACTTTGATTCATTTATATATTTAAAAGGTTTATTTGTATAGAACATTTTTCAAACGTGATATACGTTTCCTTAAATAATAGCTACTCATAATATTTCTCTCTGAATTCTCGTATTTCTCGTATTGATTTTCTAATTGAAATATAGCTAAATAGATAAATGTTTATATTTTAGAAAGGCAAAGTATAATTATAACAATTAAAATATGTAGCATTATAAGAAAATAAGCTTTTATTAAGCTATCCGCGAAATGCAGGCAAATCGTTGCATTGTGTGTTTATCATTTTACACATTACCTATAGAAAAATAAGTTCATGTTAAATCGTGTATTACCGCAAAGTAACGCTTCTATCCAATACGTAGCACTTTTGGTCTATTTTACTATGTTATCCTAGTATTTAGGTTGCGATATCTATATGGCTTCTATGGTTAAGGCTGTCTTTATACTACACTTCTGTTTTCTATATTTATGTTCATCGTGTGTTTGTGCTAATACCTTGTTATGATGCACAAATGAAAAGTACACATTTAAAACCACAGCATTACGTCATCCCATACTCCTATAATAACCCCCTATAAGATTTGCAGATAATTTCGAAATTAAGTATTTTTTATTATCTCATGACCTTCCTTGTGTTATAATGTGGGAATTTTTAAAACAAGTTTATATTACATACAATTTTGTTGTCCCAGCGCGTAAACGCAGCTGCGGCGTTGAGGCAATGTTTTGCTTTATTTACTCGTTACAATTTCTGCTGGCTTTAGCAATTTCGCATTATTGCGTACGAGTTTCCAATAATGTCATAGTACTTGTATACCGGAGTTTTTTAAAAAGTATCTTTACTGCTTCTTATGATTGTTTTTTTGATAATTTCATTCTGAGTAGCCTTGGCATAAACTAAACTTTTGAGTTGTAGTAGGTATATATAGTAGTGGCATAGTCTTTGCCACTATTTTTAACTCAAAAATCGAAAACTATGGCTTTTGTATTCTAATACATGTTTGGGATATAATCTTGATCCGCGGTGAGTTATACAATTTCTTGGAAGATCTTTTTATGTTGCCTCAAACTTTTACTAAGATTACAGGTCTTTGAAGATACAGCTGAGTTAAGATAGATTTATAGACAGAAGGCAACCGAGTTTTTATTATATCGGTTAGGGTTTGTGCTTAGTAAAATAATACCTGATGCTTTGCTTTGCTTCAAATTATAATAAAAAAAAGTCGGGTGGGCGTTCCACATTTAAGCGTTAAGAACTGTGGCTCTGGGCACCATTTTGCCCTTTAGCTACGGAACCGTAAAACTATTCGGTTCAAAGATTCGTGATTATAATACGTTTGTGAGCGAGTTCTGAGCACGCGCCGACTCGGGGCCACGAACCGAGGCATTTCGTACTGTGCCCATACTATCTGTCAAGCGTTCCATTGTCGGCGGATTTATGATTTATTATACCTCCACTGCCTTTGAAAGCACAAGGTTGCCAGCCATTGTGTAAGCATTTCGTATCGGCATGCCGCATAATCAATTACTCGAAGCTTAATTACGGTTTTATTGCTCGTTAGGAGCCGGGTTTCGGGTTGGTTGTTAAGGCTCTACCGCACAGACATATCGGTAGGGTAATAACTATGCATGGCAGATGCCTCGCTCCAGATCAGACCAAAGAAAATTGGGAAATTCCCCTCAACACTACGGTTTGTCGTATTAGGAGATGATGGAAGGAAGTCCCCATAAAATAACAAAAGCAAAGCGAATCATTAATATAACGTACACCCATGAAGTTGGTATCGTGCTATCGTAATTCTAAAATAGCTATTATAAAACCCTTTTCCGCAAAGTGCTAGATGCTTTCATTTCGTAATATGCGGTTTCAGAGATAACATAAGTAGAGTAGACCACGCAGAGCCGTTTACAAAATCCATTCGCCTTATTAAGACTTCCTAATATTTTTAGATGACGTTACGATATGAAAACTTTATTCTCAGCAGTAAGCAGATCGCTTTATCAAAAGCGATCTGCTTACACTCTTTAAATAGAAAATCCGGGATTGATTCCCTACTGACAGCAGTTTGAAATGAAGGCTTTCTAGGCGGAAAACTATATTTTTGAAATTTTTGTCAGTAAGAATAGTGGGGTCCACTATTCTTACTGACGGGCTAAAAGCTGTTAAGCAAAGTCTTTGAACAACATATCAATGTTGTTCAAAGACTTTGCTTAACAGTGTTATATTTACAAATCTAATTAAAGTAAACTAACATAAAACCTAACCCTTCACTTAGGATCACATGAGATGTGATCGTTGCTAACTAATCATGGATGGAATAAAAAAATTGTTATGGAAAAGTAAAGACAGCGGTACAACGAGTCACGTACGCGAGTTCCAATTTACCGAGCGGTTTAAATTATGTGAAAAGTACGCAAATTTATTTCTATGCGGATGTCGTAACACCAATTACCGGCAGACGACATGAGAGCAAACAACTTAACATTACATGGAGGATTACCCGCTGCAACAACCACAAATGTCCACCGACCAAATTACGAAACAAAGAATCAAGAAAGTCTCAACTTCAGACAAAAAAAAGGAAAGTTTCGGACTCATTATGGTCCCGTAACACGTACTTTAGAGACTATTTTACGTACCAGGACAAGATTTATTATTGATTCCACTAAAAAAGTTGCTGGCACTAAGAAATTATGCAATATAATATAGTAGCGAGCTCATATGTTAAGGCATAAAGGGGTTATTAAAACCTACACCCTTAATCAGTTTCATCGCATAATTGTAAAGAGATTTTTAGTCGCTTGGCGATAATTAGCCACGGCCGAAATCTACCACCATACAAAGTTAACGACCTGATCGAAGAATTATAGAAATTCTGATTGAGATTGGTATGTAATAGAGAACTAGGGCTTAGATGCTAACGTATACGAGTTACGCAGTAAGAAAGCGTGCTAACCGTGGTATGCCAGTTATTTAATTTAAACCCATATATTTAAACGCCTCATCACACCGGAAGTCTTCAGTTGCTTGGTAGTAAGAAAGACCAGATCAGAATCATCGGTTGAATATTCAAGTCTTTAAAGCATTTAATACAAATCCATATTTGTATTCATTATAGTAATAAGATTAAATAAAATGTCAACTACAACCTGTACAACATTTCATTTTTAAATTGAAAGCATATTGCATAAAGAATTAACCTCATTATTTATTGTTGCAGGTAAGATTTTGCATTGAAGCCGACCACGTAAGTACGCGTTTCGTATCGAGATAGTTTCAATCGGATGGAGATGGGAAGCGCTATGGAGTAAACGGCCAATTAGTTGATTATGTTCCAGATAACGGCTATTAGTTTTATATTGTTTAATATGGAGTCTCTTGTGCAATGGGTTTCAAAATTTTTCCGCCGCTCTGGGCGCTACCTTTTGGTGGTTTTCGGAGCGTGGCGGATAATAGGCAACCTTAGATTGCGCCCGAGTCCTTCGCTCGTGCTAGGAAAGCTTTTTAAAAAGCGAATTTTGAAATTTAAGTCCATTTATTCGGGCCGTCATTATCTGATTGTAATGTACTGCAAGTAATTATTCTCAAGGTGGCACGTTTTATGTGCATACATGAAATATCGCGACAAATAACTCGAATGGCTAGCTGGTTATGATTTGCGAGCGCAATGTCTGGGAACTTTGCTATTGTTTGATCTAAACCACACCAATAATAATATTGCAACGTTTGTTTTGCTTTAGTTTTTCGTGAAAATCTGATTGATTTGCGTTGATATGTTAACAGGGTCTTATTTTTGAACCGTAGCACAAAATTTGCGTAAGTGCTGTAAACTCTCGGTCAATATACTCTTATTATTGTGCCACAAAAACTGGTCCATGAGTCTGGTGACGCAATAGTCAGTGCCTATGTAGCCCAAAGGACAAGCTTTGCGTTAACTAGAGTTAATATAAATATATATTTCGTTGTAAAGATTCTTTAGCAACTAATTCTTTTATTTAAATAATGGCATAAATATTTAGTTATTTATTAATAATTTTAAGTGCACCTTGAAAAGGAAGTAATAAAAATTATCCAAAATATATTTATGTTCGTCACGATATGTAAGCCGGATTCGGTTTTTTATCCGCGTATACGAGAGGTGACGTAAGCTGAAGTTTGTACTATCATCTTATTGAAAAGGCTTCGGCGCGAGATCGGAATATTGTTAAGTAATGGACGCGATTATATTTACACACTCCAGGGTTGAGTACACTTTGCCAATGCATGACGATTTCGGTTTAAAATAAAGTATACGTAGCTTCGTTGATCTCATCCAGTTTTATATAAAACCAAAGAATGTTATTAATAACTTCCGTGGAAATGACGTGTGTGACATCGATCTGATTCACTGGTTGACGTTGAGCCGTCTAGACGGGGCGATGTGGTGGATAGTTGAAAGGTTATTCAAAGCAGGTGATTAGTTGTGTCATCGCGCGTTTCCAACCTTACATGGGAATGCGACATTCTTATAACCTAGAAGTGTACAATTTTCTTAATGCCAGCCTTTATTTAGCATCGTACGGTATGCAATAAAACTGGTTTCACAGCTAATGGCATTTGATGGTAGCCTTCAATATTCCGATCATAGGCTTAACGTAACATTGAATTTCTCCATAAAGAGACGCAGTGGTCTTTTGTTTTCAATAGAATATATAATGTTTTAAAGATATTTTGAAATTCACGTTGGAAATCTTTGGACCGGATATGATTACTTATTTATAGGAATCAGAATTGTATTGAATTCTTATCGGAATCTCCGCATTATTATATCGTGTGCTCGTTGGTTATAAGAAATATAGTTTTATTTATAGTTTTAATCTTAATTGCATTCACGTATATCTCGGCAGTTGGTCTTTATAATAACACGGCTAACAATCTCGTTTATCTCGGCGAGGTGTTGTTTAGTTTGACCGCTGAGATTATGATCTATCATTCTATGTTGTGGTTATATCACTATTAAGGCGGTTAACTAGTTTTGTGCGGTCCGGGAAATACAAAAATATCTCACGTTTGTTTCCAACATCCGCCTTCGTAATTGTTGTTTCTCATACATTTTTTAAGAATTGCCGCAAAGAATCGAATAACGATTTATCTATGAAGCAATTCCGCAACACTTCCTTTACACCTTGACTAATCTCAGTACCGATATTATTGCCAATGTCCGTACACCGGCGGGTATGAAACAGTGTGTGTTGATTATTTACGGTCTTATGTCATCATCGTGGGTACAACTCTGTACACTCTCGTTTGCGCTACTTTCATCTCCTGTACTTCATCTGTATCAATGTTTGCTAATTCATGATTGAATAATACCATTTAAATGCCATCAATATCTTAACGTTCACTTGGATTTTTTTTTATAGTTTTCTTATGAATCTTTTTACGTTAGCATTTGCGCTGTTTGTAATCTGATTTTTATTAATGAAGATGCACGTTGGATATTCAATATTTGAATCATTATTGTATAGTATTGGTAACATTTTTATTGTTGCTGTTTTCGTAGATAATTAAATTAAATGTGTGTATGTTTACAGTTATATCCAAGCTAGTGACGTAACATTCAAATTACGATTGGTCTCCGCTGAATGATGTATAAATAGTCACGTAATCAATTGATGAGACAGCGAATTAGTATTTCTCACGCGTACAACCAGACTCACAACTCCCGTTACGCGGATGTATCGAGTTTTGGACAAGAACTGCATACATTATCATAATATGATCGGGTTTTTTTCACTATTATTTATTCTGTACATATTTTCGTTGTCCGTCACTGGTTATTCCCGAAGTAATTATCACATGTCGTGCTAACTTAATTTCGATGTTTACGTTGGTTATTTCAATTTACGACGTTTCAATCAAACCACCATCATTTGTAATCACGAATCCATTAAGCGAGGATCATCATTTTGTTTTTGTAGTGTGACACGTTTCTTACGAGCTTATTATGAATGAATAGGTGTTTGCAAAATAGCACAGTTTAAAAACAATATATTTATTAGCTGGTATTATTATAAGACGTATGATTTAGTGATGCGTGGGATATCTATTATAAATTGTTTTGAAGCTCAACTCACTGCGAAGGCTTTAATACTTAAATCACGTTCAGATAAATACCAAAATTTTCCTATGTTGATATTTGTTCACAGAACATTTTGTCTAGACACGTAACAATTCACTACAAACGCTTTTGTTTACATTTTCTCACAGGCGTTTCTTTGGGCCCCTGTCATTGAGTATATTACCGTGAGCGGGCTCTGTGAAACTCGAAATTTAATATTTGTGTCGCGATACTAGTACATTGTGCGCTGGAGTCGCTAGAATACTAATTGTTAGTGTGCCTCCGGCGTTTTCGTCCGTGAGATCTGGGTCGGAAATTAACTTTTTTTTTTTTTAATTTGACTTTTGTTTGGCTTCTGCCCTATTTGCCGCGTTACCGAACACATGTACGATTGCTTGTTACGAAATGCTGAGGATGTGAAAAAGCGAGGTCTTATTTACGAATATGTAACTTGTACTCGTTTTTTGTTTTGAAGTACATAAGTTTTTAATTATTTGACTAATGTTTTGTTTTCAGGCCTTTGTGCCGAGTTACCGATTACACTTGATATAGATGTGAAAAGACGAGCGTTTGTTAACATTTATTCGATTTTGTTTTGTTTTGGCCCTTTATCGTATACCGGCACGGGCTGTCAATATGTATGATATAAATAATGATATAAAAAGGTTCACTATTGTAGATTTTAGATAAAAACACAAGCTTACATTTAAGTTAATGGTAGAGGCTGCGATTGCTTAATAAAATCACTTCTGGTACACTCTTCAGCACATATCACGATGTGGGTAAAGTCACTTAGTTCACTATCACTGACGCTCAGTCACTGGCACATGCTGGGTACAAATGTCCAAATGTTGGTGGAGCTCGTGGTCGCAGGGTCACAGGCGGTGGTGGGGTGCGCGTGTGGTCGGCAGGTCGCGCGGCGCATGAGTGCCTCCGGTGGTAGGGGCGCGAGCGTAAATAACGTCGCCGTAGGCGCGTGCGCATGCCACGCACACAGGCGCGCGGTGCGACACACACTGCGGCACTATACACCCGATCATGTACTGCCTCGCTTGTAGTAAACAAATCCAAAATATTCGTCGGAAATAATTGTGTACCTATTTTGATCTGATGAAAATAGTGGTTCTGTAATATTTATACAAAATATCTGTCCCTTCAGTAGAATCGTATTCTTAAATACTTTATTAAACATCTAACACCGATTGGCTGTTAGACAATGACCGGATAAACCAGGCGATTTTGTTGGAACACGGTGCTCTAATAAAGATGCCAGATTATTTATCGAATGTCAAAATAAATCTGTTTATTTTCGCGTAAATCGTGTAAATATAAGCTAGACCGATTTATTATAATTATATTTTAAGCTTAAGCATAGCTACCGAAGTGCGAATATTCTGGGATTAAAAAATTGATTTATCAAAAGTATTAGTTAGAATTTGTTTTCCCAGTTAACTAACTTCAACTCGACCAAACAACCTACTAGCAAAATTTATATAATCAGATAGTAAAAAAAAAACTCAACTTTAATACTAATAATATATATGTATTATTAGGCAACTACTGCTTACATACATAATTGAAATATACGCGTTTAGATTTCAACATAATCAATAATTTTCCTCATAATAAAATAAGATTCGTGGATGAAGGAAGAAAAGCGGTTTAATCTATTTGAATAAAATTAATTATGAAATGTTGGAATTTAATTATATTTAATAATAATTACCTGCTTAATTTCTAGTCGAATCCTTTTGGTAAACTTGGTTGAGCGTGGTTTTAAAATAGAGTGTATGGCTATTGAAATAACTTTGTATGGTTATTATTTTCAGTGTTTTTAATTTGCGTATCATCATCATCATGATCAACCAATTGTCGGCTCACTACAGAGCACGGGTCTTCTGTCAATATGAGAAGAGTTTGGCCATAACTCCGAAAAGTTATAGGTGCGTGCCCGGGTTCGAACCCCCGACCTCTGATTAGGAGGCTGACGTCCTAACCACTAGGCTACCATAGCTTCCAATTCAAATTTACGTATGTCTCGTTAATATTTTGTAGTTAACTATTTATTTTTAATATTAGTATATTTTTATCCGTTCAACAACCGGTGTTTTTAGTTTTTACGTTTCTCGTTCTAACATTTAATTTTTAACTTTAGCGTTTAAAGTAGTTTAGTAATATTTTGTAATTGGTGTGAAGATGACAACATTACGGTCATGCGTTTGAAATGTATATGTGCATCCGGTTTTTATATTTGCGAAAGTATTTGTATGTTTGTAATCGCGTTTCATTCATTTTCGTTGCGGTTTATTTACCGCATTAAATCAAAGTGTATATGTCATGAATTCAATTGACTTCTGTAGTATAATAGTTTTACCGAACGCTTGTTCGAGCGTGTTCGAGATTTCAAATCGACGACACACACCGTAAGTTGTTGATGGGATCTCATCAACTATCTCGTGGCTATGGCCAACTTATTTTTGTGGACCGATCACCTCGATGGTACCTAATTATTTTAGCATGCCACCAATGTGACTTAGTTAAGTAAAATTTTAGCTCAATTGGATCTCGGAGAGTGCTTGACAAATTGATTACAAAATTTTGAATCAGGACTACATACTGAGGCTTGTATTATAAACTGTTTGGTACTTATTTGGTTTTTGACAACTTAATAAGACTAAAATAAAAAAAATGCATTAATAAACCCCGTGCCTTCAAAAGCTCGCCTTGCTTCGGTCTCGGTCATTATCACTAACATGTGATAATTGTAATTATTCAATACGGTGGATTCCAATGGAGTTGCCTGGTAGGATTTAACTATAAGGCTAATCAATAAAGCGTTACCTCAGACTGACAAAATGAAAACGAGACTAAGTTTAGTGTTATACATAAGTCTGTCTTCATTCCTGTGAGAGGTTGGGAGGAGCCCCCGGCAGTGGGGCAAGTGTCCAAGTTAGACGATTGTTGACAAATCGATTATAAAAGCTATCTGGAAGGCTTATAGGGGATGTAACAAACAAATATCCTTTTTGTTTTGTTTTATTTCCGAGCAATATATTTAAAAAAAAAAAGCGTATGTATCAGCTCCGACGTACGAATGGAGTTAATCCTTCAGATCGGCTGTCTAAATAGGCACAAAAAATGCTTATTAGTCTAAGAAAAACATTAATACTATATCAAATGGTAAATAAACAAAACAATCAATGAAAATACCTAAATAATGGATATATTTATATAAGTACATACATCAAATATTTTACAAAAATAGATTTCAAATATAATAAATGTAAACAATACTCTCGCCTGAAAAGTGGTAGATAGGTCGCGCACAAAAACGTAACGAGGTCATTTGTTCAGCAGATTTTACTGCTCATATTTTTTTCATATCAGGCAACTTATATGAAAATCGATTCATAGGTTGTAAAATCCAAAACTTATATAAGCTAACAAACGCCCTGTAAGTCTTCGTTCCCAAACTGTTATTATGTGTTACAAAGGGAATAACAAAAAGTATCGGTCTGTCATTTTGTCAAATTATCGCGCCTCAGACTGTGTACACCTATTTTATGTTTCAACAATAAATGACCGATTAATTGCTATAACTTAAAATAATAATTCCAATTAGGAAAATGGCTGATTTTATGTGAATAAAAAGCCATTTAATTTAATACAAAGCGCGTCTTGATTGGTGTACTATATTTGCGGCTAAATCCCTTTGAAGCGAGTTAAATAAAAGCTAGCGATATCTCAGAACGTTGGACTGTGCGAGAAGCTTTAGTGTCATCGACATGGTGGCGTCCTCGAAAGGTCGCCGCGTGGCCAATTTGCATAACACCTAAATCTTTATTTTTCTTATATATATATTTTTTCCACCGAGTGGTATTTAATCATGCCAATATGGTGGCATCCCGGATCTTTTGCATTCAGTTTTTAGAATAACTATAATTGTTATTCACTAGGAATGTAGATGGATTGGTATTTAATATTTTCCACGTAGTTTCATCTGTGTGTATATTATGATTGTCTATGCATACTATGATGTCATCAATCATCATACGATATGTTTGCTCAATGATTAATTATGATTGGGACATATTATGTCAAATTCGTTGGCAAGTGATTATTATTATTTTCTTAATGATTTTCAACTAAACGTGAAGTTTTCAAGCGGAAAAAAACTATTAAGCTAAATTAATAGCCTAGTTTGTGCGTATGATTTGACTTTAAAAGCAAACTACAAAGTTTTTTTTTATCCACTACAAGTTAGACCTTGATGGCAATCTCACCTGATGTTAAGTGGTGATGCAGTCTAAGATGGTAGCGGGCTAACCTGTTAGGAGTATGGTAAATCCATGGGTACTCCTAATTAATTGAATTGATCTACGCGACATCGTGCCGAACGTTAAATCGCTTGGCGACACGTCTTTGTCGGTTTGGTGGTAATTAGCCACGGCCGAAGCCTCCCACCAGACCAGACTCTGACTAGACCAGGCTAAGTATTAATTTAAGTTAGTAAAAGTTGCACCGGATTGGCATTTCATAAGCCTGCCTTTGATATAGAATATATGTTTTTTTTATTGCTTATATTACTTGGAGAATTCAATAGGCTACGATATATATATATATAGATACGGCGATTCGGAACGGAACTGCGCAAATATTTATATTATACGCTAACGAAGAATCTAGATTGTTCGTTTGGTATTCATAGGTATTTATATTAATTTTTGTGACACGGCATGTTAACGAGGAAACTGTATCCTGTTTTTTATTCAAGCCTGTTGTGGTCTGCAGTTTCCTTTAGTGAAACATTGCTGATCACGAGGGGAAAAGTGATGGTTGCGATTAATCGGTGTTGCGCGTGCGATGCGACATATATATATATATATATATATATATATATATATATAATATAGATATATAAAGATAGATAAAATACAATATATGAAGGCTAATTTTATGAAGGTATTCAAATAATGTGAATTAAAAAAACATCCATCAGACAGCATCAACTTCAAGAAAAGCAAAGCAGCGTCTAGTATTTCAATACACGTGATGAACGATTATAATCATTTGTAAAAAAAAAAAACCGTAATTTGGTAATATTATTGAAGATATTTTAACTATACCGAAATTTTATTTTACAAATATGTACCGCGAAAATTACTCGACTCGAAAAATCTAAATTTTTTGTTCTTGCGAAACGCCAACTGCGCATAACTTCGAAAATATTGGTGGTGCAAAGTTCATGGAGTCATCTATTCATTAATAAATTAAAACTTTTCAAGCACGTTTTATTTTTAATCCAGACCTTATATTAAACTTTTTTTTGTTTATAAAGTGTACTTTATAAAGCAAAATCAATGCTTAACCAAACTTTTTTTTTTTCATACACTACAAGTTAGCCCTTGACGGTAAGTGATGATGTAGTATATAATGTTAACAGGCTAACCCGTTAGGGGTATGATAAATCCCCACATCTCATTGGTTTCTACGCGGCATTGCGTTTTTGTCGGTAACAACGGCCGAAGCCCACCAGACCAGATTCGATCCCATATCTCCAACTTTATAAATACGACAGCGCACCCACTGCGCACGGAGATCCTCGTCGAGACACATTATATAAAGCTGTCTCGTTTTAACTGTCTGTCTCAAGTCAGAGATAAGACTGAAGTTCCTTTAAAGATGTCGACCTAACTGTCACAAAAGTTGTATAGTTCATGTGAATTAAAAACAAAATTCATCCTAAAAACCGCGCCGCATTCCGCGACACCGCGACGCTACAGTCTGCCGCCGGATAGTTTCGTAACTCGACCTTACCATTTATGGCGTTGCCATGCCGTATAACTCAAAAGTATCATACCTGTCTTGTCGAGCAGTAAATTTCGTTGAGCGTTTGTTTTGTAGAAATTTCCCATCTTTGGTTTTTCCAGTTCCTAGATTATAAGGCTTTTCACCACACATACAAGTGCTGCGTTGCTAAGCTAAGGATATTTGACACACCGACCGTTAGCGATAGGATCGCTTGAATTTTATATTTATAGCTCACTGCGAACGTTTCTGGTGCAGTGGTGAGTTTTGTTGCAATAACATAATAATAATCATTTATTTGCAAGAATGTTTGTAAATATGTAATGAGATGGTGAATACAATTTTGTCGATAAGTCGGCCATAACATTCAACTAAACAAATAGTGTGCAAAATACAAACATAACTTTAGTACTAATTAAAATTACAACATTAAAAATTCATCAAGACCAGTATATTATTCAAAGTCAAATTATTATTAAGTGATAGCGAATTATAATTAAATTAACAAAACGACGAAAATGACTTATATATGTTTTTGTTAAATTGTTTTTAATTGTAAATATTCATTTATACTATAGAAACATTTTTCTATGAGCCAATTCTCACTTCGCGGGGCCTTTATCTTAGAGGGTAACCTTACAGCCATGTAATAAGCGTTTTTTTTAATATGTTTAAATTACATTTTGGTATACAAAGTTTGTTTGGATACTTCAGATTTTTTTAACGCCTTTGCGCTCAAAATACCCGGGATGCGTTTTCACCAAGATACATATATTTTAATGTACATGCTTGGCAATGGTAGTAAGTACATTGCAGTAAATCTATCAATTACAATAAAAGAGTACAATTTTAGAAATTTATAATGTCTTAATTTTCTCTGGTCTGTCGTTACTCACAACAGCAACACGTTCCGGCTAGCCATTTAGCGTTGTAACAGATTAGGGATATGAATGTGATATAAATCACATACCCCTAACATAACCTGTTTGAGGTATTTAATGCAATTTCACTTTTGTGATCATAATTTACTTTACCCTCAAAACAAAGCTATGAAATACAGCGAACCATGTGGATTTGACACACATTTATCGCTTATCTTTAGTGGAAAGCCAGCCTAAGCATATGAAAGCCTAATAAAGTGAATTCATATTCAACTTAATCTTTATGAAAAAACTTTAAAGGTATTAAAAAACCTTAGTGGAATTTGAGGCAATACAAAAATCATCAACGCGATGTTTTCTCTCCAATAATCTAAATCTTTAAAAATGGTAGTAAAATGTATCGTTGATTTATATTATCGCTAGATCATGCTGGAGGGTATAATTTTATATACTTAAGCAATAAAAATGTACCTATTACGAAATTGACAGCTGTTTCGAAATGAGGCCATTTCGATACAGGCAGTCTTCATAAATAATTGAAAAAGGCAAAATCGATACCTTAACAGCGATTTACGTATACAATGACAATTTCCTTTTTAATGCGTCAAAAAAATTTTTATTTATTTCATACATACCATTACATAACACAGCAATGCATTCATATTACAATTAATACATTTAACTTATCACTCGAACGTTTTTAGGCTTCTTTAAAAAATTTAAACATGATTGTCGACTTAGTAACATAGTTATATGTACTCATACATTAAAAAGATATCACGACAAGTAGGTACATTAAGATCGATCTAAAAGTGCGTAATAATTGAGTTACTCAAATTTAACCTTAACAAAGAAAACAGCGGTAGATAAATATTAGCTGCTAAAAGTGGGTAGTCAATCGCTTTGAGACGAGTGGTCCGCGCGTCGGGTCACCTACGTCTACTGCCGGTTAGGACGTCGTGATGAGGAAAATGATAACAAAATTGTAAAAACTTAGATACATACGCTAATTAAATTGAAAACCTTTCTTCCAAAAATATCACTAAACTAGCACTGTTCTCGTGGCGTCCATTGTTATTGCTATTTTTCGTGGACCAATCACTTGCCACTTGTTTTGGCGGGATCCAAAACATGGCGCCACGATATGATGACACCAATGGGTAATAGTATTCAAGTCAAGTTTTATACAGATTAATAGCAACTTGTAAAATATCATCACCATCATCATCATCATGATCAACTCATTACCGGATCACTCCTCTCAATATGAGAAGGGTTTGGCCATAGTCCACCACGCTGGCCATTGGCAGACTTCACACGCCTTTGAGAACATTATGGAGAACTCTCAGGCGTGCAGGTTTCCTCACGATGTTTTCCTTCACCATTGAAGCAAGTGATATTATATTTTTTTTTAAACGCACATATATCCGAAAAGTTAGAGCGTGCCCGTATTCAAACCGCCGAATTCTGATTAGGAGGCTGACGCCTTAACCATTAGGCTATCACCGCTTTGTAAAATATATGTCTTAATAAATACATCATAATGTATAAATATATAGCTTCTTAGAATCGCGGCGATAACATCATGCTGCATAACTATTCCCGGCGTTCTTCCACGTTCATCTGCAAGACCCTCATAGTACATATAGTATGCATAGTCAGATATCAAATATGGTAGAACCGGAACATTATGCCCTATAAATGGTAATATGTGGGTGTTTAAAATATATAATCGCAATGCAAATCGAGGTGTTAGATGAAGGTGCCTCGCTTCGCAGTAAGGATCACGGAATTCGTGCGCAGGCGCCGCGTTTCTCATCTCGGGCCGGATGCGAGACGTCTGAGCGCTCGGTGCTTGAAGTTATATTATTCTTTCTTTTTGCAACCTTTGTTTAACTCGCCATGTATTATCTTAGTTTTCATCGTCATATCATTTCCCCCCTAGGTTATTTCCCAGGGTATGCAGACATTTGATACAATAAAGAAGAATTCTTCACCACAATAGAGTTTGACGACCTCCGAGGCGCAGCGCGCGTATAAGTTAACTTAGATAACTTAAGTACCAGAAAAGACGCATACTTATTAATGCAGCATAATGATGGAGCAATCTATATATATAAAAGCGAAAGGTCACTTACATACCTACATACTGACTTACATACATACTGACTTACATACATACTGATTAAACACGAGATCTTAAAAGCTATAATTTAGCAAGTAGGTAGTTGGTAGTTAAGAGATGTCAGCTAAGAAAGGATATTTGGAAATTCCACTCTTAAGGGGGTAAAATAGGGGTTGGAAGTTTGTATGAAATTTCTTTGTTTTTTAATTTAGAAGCACGAAAATCGGCAATTTGACATTTGCCTGTAGCTTATTTTCTGAAGCAGAGCAATCACGGGAAATCAGCAATTCTACGCAGACGAAGTCGCGGGCAACAGCTAGTAATGTATATGTCTTAGTTATAGTTGGTAAAAAGTCTGTGGTACTCAATATAATTTATTTCCTATAAAAACCCATGTTAAATATACCAAACTCAAAAACGGCTAAACCGGTTTAAAATATGTATTTTTTGCTTTCGTCTCAATACCCACCACCCCCGGTTTAAAAAAAACAAAAGAATTACGACAATACTAGAAATATATTTATTATACTACGAGTATAAAATAATAGTGCATTAGAAAATTACTTTAAATTAGTTTTATCGAAAAAGTTGCTTTCGATAAATGACATTACGAAGTTCAAATGGTATCGTTTACTCAATAATTATTGCACATACTTAGAAAATCAAATCAGGACCTCGTTATCCGTTCTCGAACATGTTGACTGCTAGACCCACGAGCCACTTATAAACAATTGACAGAGTGATTAATTTTATCTCAACCTGGCTACAACGATCTCATATTGTTTTGACTACCTGATAATAGAACGGTGGCATAATAGTTTTACTCGTTCTTTTGCTTGCAATTTTTTCTATTTGCTAAAAGTATACATCAATCAATGTAGTAGATTAGATAATGTTAAATATAAATAAAATATGTGCATAATATAATAAATGATTGAACTGTTCATTTTAAAATAGACATCAAGAAGGTCGTCTTCCTCCAAATTAATGAAGATAAAATCTAAAGTTCCTTCGATCAATAATATACCAGATATTTTCCTTTTTTAATAATAATTGCCTAAAGACGTAAGCAATCTTTTCGTTACCCTTTATTGTTAAGATTATTTTTTAAAGGGCCAAAAGCAAAGTAACGCCTACCTCTATCCAAGTGTTTTAAATGAAATAAAGAGAAATTAAAACATACTTTACAACAAAAGTGATGATAATGTTTACATTATAAAACAAGTAAAATAGACTACTTAAATTAGAAACTGAAAGATCTTACCCACGATTGGGGGGTGTCTACTTTCGTTAGTTTCCTAGTGAGAAACTAATTTGAGTGACTTAACCTCTGATAAAGCAATAAAAATGACGGTGTTTCTTACTTTAAAATCAATTTTTTTTAAAGTTACATTCTATGTGGTCAAACAGATAACTATAAAGTAATTATAAATAAACCTGACACTTCTCTCACCTCTTAGATTTTGTATGCGAATTCATATCTAGTACATTATATTGATCGAAGTTTTTATCAATAATAAAAAAAGATGCAGCATCGCATTTTTTGGCGCCATCCGTGTGTGAATATTGTTTTTTTTTTTAAATATAAAAACGATGTTATTGTTTTCAATCTACATTTATTTTTTTATTGCGATCATTTAAATTATATTCAAATTGGGTGTTGGCGACATCTATTTAAATGATTCGTCGGCGTTTACCAGATTTACGATACAATATTATAGACGAAGAGGATTTGAAAACGGATTTGTTTTTTGCCTCGCGGACTTTTAGGCGTCGGAGCGGCGCGAGATTTTTCAAATTCTTCACCCTGCGCTGGTTTCAATAACTGGTTAGAGGTATTCGGCTAAATCCCCGATGTCGGATAAGTTTACTTTTTGGCAACTATACTTTAGTAATTGCAATTAATTGAACCTTGAAGGATTTATTTATGCGGTTCACCTTTTGGTAAACTAGCGACGACCTCCCACGATAAATCGAACTCAGGACCTCCGTCACGGTGGTTGTCACGTATTCTGAGACTAACTAAACTAACTAAGAATAACTAAATGAGACGACAATAATATTATTTATATTTAATAAGTTTTCAATTAATGTTGTTAGATAGCAGCCTACCTACATGCTTCTTAAATTTACATCGTCGTATCGATGAGGTATGTAGGTTAATTCCACCTACATATTTTTATATGTTTTACATCTTTGGTCGGCTTACGTAGGACACTTATCTACTGCACTAATACACTTATCGCTTATCCAGTTACTAAAACTGTTATAAATCGACTGAAGTGATAAAAATATATATATTTTTATTCTTTCACGCAAAAAAATAAACAAATTCGAATGAAATGGATGCATGGATGATTTTGAAACAAAATCCTATGGGATTGCGGCTTCGTCTAACAGCTAGTGCTAAATAATATTCCAGGTAAAACCATTCTCCCATGAAAGTGTAAGTTAAATTTCACGCCAAAGAATAAAGCGAATAGTAATTTGCCGTAGAACGATAATAGTTTAAAGAAAGATAAGGTTTAAGAATAATAATATAAATAAAAAAAATCCACATCAGTAGGTACACGTAAAGAGCTTTATAAAGTATCTTTCAAGTATTTATACGCCATTTAGCACGTCCGTTAGGTTTTTATTGAGCCGCAAAAACAAACACGCTTTAAGGTGACGCCTCACACTTTTTAACCTAACAAGTTCAACTGTAGCCTTCTCGCAAACGTGGAGTAGCTAGCGATTATCGAAACACTATAACGTCAAAGAAAAATGGATCTTATGCTTTCGGATTGGAATCACAATTTCCGTGCTACTTATTTTTAGTTTACAGACTTAGTGCTGATATGGAAGTGTGGACGAATTAGTGTTTCAAAATGATGTAGACACGTTTTAAGTTTATTTTATATTAAAGTTTTGATGTTCTAAAACGATTCTACGATTGTGAGCCTAAAAAAATTACAGTAACGGTATTGATATATTCATTTACCCGTTCGCCAACTGATCACCGGCTTCCATCGTGGTGGATGGACGTGAAAATTCATCACAGGATGCGATATTATCACTGTTAAAAATTAACAGCACCTATCGCTAATGATAACTGTTATTTTTTATGAAGTCCACGGATTTTAGCGTGTATAATAAATATGTATTATTCAAGTATCTGTTTGTCAGTTAGTTAGTTCAAAATCATCCTCAGCCTATGAATGGCGTATCACAGGCATTTCACAGAGGATTAAAGTTAGATTCACCCCATTGTCTGCACTATATCAATAATAGAAGAATCTCCTCCTCTCAATATGAGAAGGGTTTGGCCATAGTCCACCACGCTGGCCATGTGCGGATTGGCAGCCTTCACACGCCTTTGAGAATATTATGGAGAACTTTCACGCGTGCAGGTTTCCTCACGATGTTTTTCTTCACCGTTGAAGCAAGTGATATTTTATTGTTTTTAAAACGCACATAACTCCGAAAAGTTAGAGGTGCGTGCCCGGATTCGAACCGCCGACCTCTGATTAGGAGGCTGACGCCCTAACCACTAGGCGACCACCGAGAACGTACTTAACGAGGCGAAATATAAAAATTAAACTCCTAGTTGGTTGGTATTACGAATGAATTCTGAACAGAAAAAAACCTTATTCGTATATATATGTATTTATATTATATAACTTTTGTTTGTTATAATGTATCTATTTCTTTTTATTAAAATCTATAACATATTTACTTATCGTTATTCGCCTTAAAAAGTAATTTTTAACACTCAACTCTCTTCACACTATGATACCTTTAATTCAATTGTCGACTCGTTCTGAGCATTCTGATGGTTCTCATGTTCTTTTGCAATTCAGGACCTTGCTCCAGATATATTGGTTTTAACACTTGTTTTAAATGAGTGTACCTTTGTCTAGAAATCAAGTTTTATGCAATACCAAATTAGCATTCGTCGATGAATAGGTTTTGTTTGTTTAACAAGGAGTTTTTTTTTTACATCTTTATCCCATTCTTGAGATGGTTATTTTAGTGATGGTATCACGTGCTATCTGAGCCCACTCGGGGTTGGTACTGAGAATTTTAACCCAGAACTCGAATCCGGGACCTCGTGTTTTCTAGTTGAACATGTTAACCACTAGACCTGAAATAGTAGTAACGATCTTCATAATAGACTTTCGTATGACGTTACATGACGTTGGAGATTAAATTAAATAAAATCGATAATGCGACCGATTCAATCTATGTCAATGATAGTTAACGTAAAACTAAATCTCTCACCTTTATACGAGCTACGAACGAACGAACGAACGATACGAACGATACGAACCATATTATAATATGGTAAACATTCAGGTTGTTTATACTTTTCGCTTGGAAACTTTAGTATTATTGCTCTAACATTTAAATTGTTAATAAACGGTTCTTCTTTACTTTATTTGTTTCCATCTGGATGTCATTGATCGGTCATTAAAACACAATTGAATTAGCCGTCTTAGACCGAGATCTATGCGCGCTTTGACTTACCCTCTAAGACAAAAAACAGTTGAAACGAGACAAAGTCATGTTTCAGATATAAATCCGGCTCGTTTTAACACTCACTTTGGTAAAACAATCTCAGCGTTAGCCCAGACCATCCATGTTCATCATTTTTATTTCTCTCTCTCTCTCTCTCTCTCTTCCCTCTCTCGTGGTGGAAAACTACTTCCGTCCTTGGGCAGGACGGAGGTTATGTGGGACTCCCACCCATGGGGGGTCTACCCGAACTAAAAACCAGCCTATCGCCGGGCCTCTCCCGCACTACAAGGGGAAGGATCAGGACAGCTTGATCCAGCCCCCCAATACAATAAGGAGACTTGTGCAATGGCGGGCAACTAGCCCAATAGCTACCCGCCGTCTCCCAAGCGAAGCTGACGATGTTCATCGTTAGCCTAAATAAAGTCGCACTGCCGGGAACTGACCTCTCAAATGAGGACCTTAGACGTCGCGATGCACCAACGATGGTTGCCGTGCTATTTACTGACCCATGTGTGTTACATTAAAGTTATATTATGCAAGCGTATTGCGAACCAACGCAAATGGTGACACCTCTACCGTACCTACCACATACCATTATACCGAACAACAAATTAATGACTGTCTTTTTTGCAAGTGCTTCAAAATAAGCGAAGCAACCAACCATTTTATATGAGACGTTTTTATTTATGTGTAAAAAATAGTATTATCAACTAATTATATATAATGGTTTTGGTTTCGCAAAAACGTGTGCAAAAAGTTAACGGTAGGTACAAACGGACGTTTATTATGTGATGAAAACATCTCATCGGGTTAATTTTTGACTTGTTATTATTGTACAGTGGATTATCAGGAAAGGTTCACAAAGAGATATCATCGATCCTTTGTGAGCCTGTCAATGCCTGTGCAAGCAATATCTGCCGGGTAGGCGTCCTCTCTCATAGGAGCTCTTTCGGTTTAGAGGTTTAATTCAGCGCACATGAGTGTAACAACCGGGTCTGAATCCGTGCTTTATAGACTCTTAACTAACCTATCAATTATACTTTTTTGTTTTTTACCCACTACAAGTTAGCCCTTGACGGCAATGTCACCTGATGGTAAGTGATCATGCAGTCTAAGTAGTGTACTAAGTAGTGGTAGCGAGCTAACCTGTTAGGGGTATGGTAAACCCATACTCCTAATTGGTTTCTACGCGACATCGTGCCGGAACGCTAAATCGTTTGCGACACGTCTTTGTCGGTAGGGTGGTAACAAGTCACGGCCGGAGCCTGCCATCAGACCAAACTCGAGCCGTGAATCGAACCCAGGACCTCCAACTTTATAATGCAACAACGCGCGCGCTGCGCCACTGAGGTCGTCAAGGTATACAGACTTATTGATCTCGGACATATGGGCATCGAATTCATGATCTGCTGTCGTTGAACACGCTAAACACTAGACAAGCAAGGCGTTAAGGGCTAGTTAGTAGTATGTTCATACGAAAGGAACAGAGGTCTATGATTGACTGATTTATCAACTCACAGCTCAAAGCAGAACTGGTCGGTCTGAAATTTTGCAAACAGATAACTATTATAATGTAGGCGCTAAGATAACATTTTCATGATAAGAGCATTAAAGCTAAAACAACACAAACGTGACATACAGTGAATCATGTTCATATTTAGTCTACACTGATTCAATAACAATCTGCAAGGTAATGGCTACTGCCAGCGGAAGCATATATCCTGCCAATGACTTTTAGCTGTATTCTGGTTTTCTCGCGATATTTACCGTCACATCGCAGCACGTGATAAATTATTAATATCATTATCTACTTACGCGGCATATAAGACCCCTAAGAATTACAACTATGTCGAGCAGTAACATAAATACTAGGTATAACTGGCTCTGTGGTAATAAGCGGTTAGATTGATTCGATTTTATGAAGTGAAACTTTGCTCAAATCGGCGACATATATAAAGTTGGAGGTCTCGAGTTTGATCTGGTGGGAGTCCTCGACACAGGCGAGTCGCGATTTAGCGTTCCTGGATAGCTAACCCTATATATATTATCATCACTTACCACCAAGTGAGATTGCTGTCAAAAGCTAACTTGTAGTGGAATATAAAAAAATCAAGAACACCTCAAATAAGTTCCGGGTGTTTTTAAATTTCTAGGTGACCGTAGTGATAGACCTCGTCTTTCACTGTCTTCAAGTTTAAAACCCTTGAATTGGTGTTAAGGCTATATCCTGGGTATATCACCAACCACGTACTTGCATATTAATGCGTGGACAAGTCTCATCGGCAAATTAACAAAATAGGATGCCTGTAGTTTTGGCTTAGAAAAAAATAGCTTTCATATATTTCGTTAGTTAGTTAGTTATATTCTTACTGTTAGTCAGACTTAATAGTACACTTCGAAACTTCTGACGTGGACAATAATTGAGTTGAATATTGACCTTGAAGTACACGCATCGCTATAAGCGTCAAGGTCATCGTACTCAAGTTTGCGGATTTAAAAAAAACTCCGATTTGTCTCCCGTGCAAGGTGGACGTGCACGACTTCCATTAGCACGAAGTGTACCCTCAGTATGAGATATGTACGCGCCCGATTAAGTAAATTTCGCGTATCGAAACATAAACCAGCCTGCACATTTTGTACTCTCTACTGATTATTATATAACAGACGTTCCATCATAAGGTGGCACTAGCTGTAGAAGATTCGAATTTTAAATCAAGATTGATAATTTCCATGGTTATTGTTACATTACAGTTCGATTTGTTGACTATTAAAGTTGTTTTCCAAATCGAACTGTAATGTTACTCGAGACGTTTTGGTACTGGTAAACGACCACGAACTCACGAACTCGAGAATAAATACTCGTATCTAATATCTACAAATAAACTGATGAACATTGTTTTCCACTGTTTTGGTCCACAGTTCTAAAGCCAGTTCCCCTAATGGAACTCTTAATGCGTAATAATTGTTATGGGACATTCTCGTCGACTGGAAGTTGCCAAGATTCCAAATTTGAAATGAGAACGACTTGACTGCGATCCTGCAAATATCTCACTAAGGGTTTGTATTATGACTAATGTAAACTGGTATTAGGATATCGAAAGTCCATTATACAGCATAATTCATAATCCTATGTAATATGAAATAATACATTAGTGTTACGAATAAATCCTGTTCTATTATATATGATAATACGTTCGAGTATGATATGAATGCAGTGTTATATTATTTATTAATTATCGTACAGATTATATGCAGTAGTATGTTAACTGCATTCCAATTAATTAAGCAGAGTATTTGGCTCTGATACGATTTCGGTGCGAACTTTTGGAAAATAGTCGTAGTGAGTACGGTGATCCTCAACGGACAACAGCTCATCACTCGCAATCAGTGTAATAGTTAATATATAGTATACATTGATGCTCATCAACCTGCATTTGAACAGAGTTATAGATCTATGCTCAAAAACCCAAACGCAGAAGTGGAACATTAATAGGGTGATGATGACGATGATACATTTGTAAATAGCGAGTAGTCAAGTAAGCAGATGACCCTACAAGCCTGATAAACTATTTCCTTAAAAGGTTTAATACGACCTAAAACATACCCGAATAGTTTTGAGATACCACCCAGTAGATGGGTTCAGTAATTTGCATTTGCGTGGTAAAAGTAATCTGACAATACGGCTGGTAGAAGAAAACAAGGCATACAGATATTAGGTGTGATACTTGTTTGCATTGCGTGAAGTAGGTATGGTCAGAGAACTAGGACTATATTAATGTATATAACTTTTGCAGAACAGTTTCCCCATTAAGAGTCAATAGAACACGCCAAAGCCAGCTGGCATATCTTCCGTGCTCTTGGGACTCTTAAGTTAATTTTGGTTATTGTATCCGGTTAAATGAGATTATGAGGACCAAGAGGAAAATGTGATTAAAATCAGGGCGTTGTTAATACATTAGATATTGATTCTATTGAGAGGCTCTCCCGTCTTAGTAAAATACCTAAGTAAACACTGCCAGATGCACCAGTAATTAACTTGTATAAAGATCTTCCGAGTATTTGTAGCATACGTGACTGAAATACTTGAAATGAAACTGCAGAACACCTGCTATACTGGCTTATAAGAAAGAAAAAACGAGCTTACGTCCGTGATTCCGCACACATTTGTTTAACTATATTTCTTTATGAGAATTAAAAATTGTTTAAAAATTTATTGTTTGTCTGTGTTCTATCTTTATTCAAAGTTTCGGCACCATTTGCAAGGCTTAATAGCAAAACTTACTGTAAGGCCTCTGGTATTTTTCAATTACTGGATAGATCGTTATCTGTTTCTAGAGTGTGTTTTCAAGTGCTAATTTACACCATGCTAAAGAAACATGTACCAAATCTCACCCTAGTCTGTTCAGTGCTTGGGTCGAATATACGTATCAGACATACACAGACACACTTTTGCATTTATAACATAAGTAGGGATTCTTTACATTTTTCCGCGTAATGCGCCATAAGCCTTTAAGTGCGTGGGATGTACGCGGATCCAGACGGAGGTAAAAATAACAGGTCCCGAGGTTTTTATGTGGAGCCATATTGTAATTTGTCTGTTGCCAGGTCATTTGATGAATCGTTAAGCTTTTTTATCACTTTGCACAGACGAAGTACCACAAACGAAAAGACTGCCTTGTAAGTTGCATACCAGTAAAGAAAGTGTATCTTTCCAAGAACTTATAGAATCGTGAGTCGTACATCATAATAGGATTGTCACACGTACTGTGATATCTTATGAGATCAATACATTAAGTGAAAATATTTACTTTGTCTACTTCACCTTTGAGATTGATGTTAGAGTTAAAAAAAAAATTTTTTCATAATGTATCGGATTATTATTTAGGATCTTATCGGATGCAACGAGAAATTCTTGTGTACACATCAATCAATCTGAATGTAGTAATTCTGGCTTATCTATAATACATAAAGCTATCTCACGATTTTAATTAAATGTAGCAGTCATGCTCGTCTACTCATTCGTTCCAGCCAGAGATCCCATCCTATATCCGCCACGTGACTCGACCGCCCGCTGCTTCGTCAAGTTCTGAATCCCATCCTATATCCGTCACATAAGTGGACCTCCCGTCGTCATGTCGTGATGCAGACCTTTCAATAGTATATGTACATTACAATAATATCAAAACGCAACCGTTAGCAGTCGTTTAGTTGGTTCAAGGTCTTTTTTTTTTAATATATAAAATCGAAATTCCTCGTTTTCCTCACCACAACGTTTTCCTTGTACATAATCGGTAATCCGATCCTTTTAAACCTGTTTATATTGAATCGAATTGTTGCTAATTCGCACTCACATTATGCATAATCGTGCTTATATGCTACCATGTGTTAGACACAAAGCTGACGGTCTGTCTACTCTCCGGCATATATTGCAGTTGGATGGATTAAACTTCAGTAAGAGCGGTGAAGGAAAACATCGTGAGGAAACCTGCACGCCCGAGAGCTCTCCATAATGTTCTCAAAGGCGTGTGAAGTCTGCCAATCCGCACACGGCCAGCGTGGTGGACTATGGCCAAACCATTCTCATATTGAGAGGAGACCCGTGCTCTGTAGTGAGCCGGTAATGGGTTGATCATGAAGAGCTAATTAGCTGTAGGAGTCAGAAGTTCGCTTCGATTAATGCTTTGCCATTGTGTCGAATATGTGTAAAACGTTTCCAGCATGATTGGATCACATAAGCCGCACCAATATCGTGTGGATTCCTTTTTCCACTATCTATTTTCCATCCTTGCCTAGTAAAGGTGAAGACGTCGTCGTCACAACCCTTTAAACAATAAACAGCAAGTATAATTTGCTATATTCCGCCGACAACCGGGAGATTTGTATAATATTACACCACACAAAATCTTCCACTAGAACCTCTGCGCACGTTTCGACCCGTTTATTGTTTATCATGGACTTCCGCAAAGTACCGCCTGCTTCTATTCATTACAAACCTTTAATTTTTTCAGAGAAATGGGCGTAAAATTTAAGCAAATTTAAATTAAATATCAGTTGCTTCAACGGTGACATCGGGTGAAAACCATCATGCCTAAGAGTTTTCCAAGATGTTCAAAGGCGTTTGATGTTACCAATCCTCACTTGACCAAGGTGGTAAAACCCTGGTCAGAGTTAACTGCCACTACGGGTAAGGGGTTCATAATGAAGATGATGATTTTCCATCCGCGTGGTCGCTTCAACATCGGTAATCGTGGCGGTTGCATGCGCAACACTTCCATAACAGGCAAGTGTTGCCTGCCAACCGTATCTATTCCTCCAGATGGTCGCCTTTCGAGTGAACTCTTGTGAGGTTAGTGAGGGTTCAAGAGAAGTACATATATGTGTAGTAGTAGCTTCATTTTTGTCACCTGTCACCTGTAATACGCAGGAAAGCATAAAGAAATGATTTATTTCAAATGTAACCTTAATAGTGGGAAACAGCTTCATGTTTCTCTACCAACAAACTGTCTTCTATTGTAAGTTTACGCCCCAGAGTACAGCGCACTTTGTTTCTGCAACGCATGCAAACACTTTTTTCGCTTTGCTCTCGTATGACCAACCTACCGACGAAGACCAAATAGGAGTGTGGTTCCATAACACTATCATCACTTACCACCAGGTGAGATATTAGTCAAGGGCTACATTTTAGTGTAAAAAAAAAACTTCATCCTTTCTTTGGCTTTGGCTCCAGCGCATGTATCTAGAACTTCTGCTTAGCTTATGAGACTAAGAAAATCTACGCAAGGCAGTTTTCAAAAAGAGGGCTATAGGGCTTGCTCCTGTGTCTAACAGTAGATCAGTCTGTGAGTTGCTGAGCTTTATTTTTACGACATCGTTACAAAATGTAAGAGAACAGGTTCCGCGGACGTTGTTGTGGACATAGAAAGTTGACTGGAAACCATAAGTTGGACCGGTCAAGGGAAAGGGATATAATGCAATGTCCGCACTGTATTGTTGACAGTCTTTGTGGATATAGTCGCTGATGTTGTCTAATTGGAGTAAAATATGAATTCCGTTAAAGCCTTTAGTTGCAGCAAATTGACTACATATTTAGAAGTCCATGCGCTTTCGCTGGCCAACCAATGAATGACACATTTTAAAATCACTGTACACTATATTAACTGGGGCGATACTAAGAATCCATGGTTTCACCCGAAAACAAATCATCGATTATACGCTGGAAAAATAAAAATAAAGTTTATCGACATTTGACTTGTAGCAATAGGGGAAAAATAATCAATTCATTTAAACGAACGTTATATACAATTATTTCAATAGAATTGTTTTAAGCCTTTTGATATTTTCATCGTTCCACACATAACCTATCCGGAGTTTTGATTCGACTATTTGATTTCGCTAGCATAATTGTATCTAAGTAGTTGCTTGTAATCAAACGTATGTTTACGATCATTAAACATCTGACATGGTAAATGTTTAGACTCCATTGTTGTTTATGTATTTTCCTCACGTCTCAAGATTAGTTTCGATCGTGTCTTTGCAATGTAAAATCACGTTGCAATTAGCCCCTAGTATTTTCTCCGAGTTTCTCACGTTTAATGCACATAAAGCCGAGTACATTAAACATTTTAAGTTTAAACTAATATGAAAACGGGCATAAAGTATGTACTCGAATAAATCCAATACTATATGAATCACTTTTACGCTATATTCCCCTTTTATATTACGATTGTATTGTTATACAATGTTTTGTCATTTTCTGTTGAATGTTAAATTATCAATTGAAGAAAGAAAGAAGGTATGTTTTAATATTTACTTAGATATACAACTTTTATTTGTAACTAAGCCTATAAAATATCAAAAGAAAGACAACAGCGTTATCAAATTTGACAGTAGCGTAGAGAATTACTCCATAAACTCAACTATTGGACTATCCATTTTTTTATTTTTGTACCACTGTTTTGTTGTTTGTTGACAAAATAAAAATGCCCCTATACATAAGTAAGCCGTAGCAAGTTTGATTTCTGGTTTGCAATAGGGATTGGTGTTGTACAAGGACGTATCTAACTTGCACAAAACATAGCGAACTAAATCAGAAACTAAAGCATGATTTACGATCGGATTTTTTCCAACTTTGACATATTTATTTTAAGTCAGAAATCAATTGAATAATGACCAGCAATGATATACGACCGCTTCTGATTAAGAAGTTATTATGTAGCCATTAATTATAAAATGGTGATACAGAACATCACGGGAGTTACTATCAATAATTCATTTTTAAGCTTTTATAGCCTAGTGGTTAGGACGTCCGCCTCCAAATCAGAGGTTGACGGTTCCACCCCGGGCACGCACCTCTTTCTTCAACGGTGAAGGAATACATTGTGAGGAAACTTGCATGCCTGAGAGTTCTTCACAATGTTCTCAAAGGTGTGTGTGAGGTGTGTTTGCCAATTCCGCACATGGCCAGCGTGGTGGACCCAAAACCTTCTCATATTAAGAGAACAGTGCTGTGTAGTGAGCCGGCAATGGGTTGATAATGATGATTCATTTTTAGGGTTCCGAATCTTATAATATAGAAACGGTATCTTCTAGCTTAACTTTGTTGTCTGTCAGTCTGGATGTTCTTTCGTCAGTCCTATTTCTACTTTATTGTCTTTTTATTGCTATGTAAATTCTAAAATTTCTCTTTAAACGTAATGATAATTGTAAGGATGAAAAGCATGTTTATATTTCAATACTTGTCTTCAAAGTTTTCTTTAGAAAAAAATAATCATTACGGTTGATTGAGGTTTTTTTAACCCAATAAAAAGTTAAGTAATCTTCTCTAAGTTACGGAAACTTCGAAGCTTGATTCTGACACGGACTTCGCCGTTTTATTTAATTAAATCATTATTTAAAACGTCTATGAACCCACGAAATTAAGGCGGTCCAATTTACAACAGAATAATAAAATTATTGAAATGGCAACGAGCCATCGTGCCAGATATTTAAATAACGTCTATGTACTCACAATTGTATCTCATTAATTTTATTGAAGAACCGGTATAAATATAGGTTACCTTAAAGTCTTAATCAGATGTTTTTAAATAATCACCAAATTGTCATGGTCTGCTCTTGGATTGGCTTTGGAATAACTGTATACTACCTAGGCAAAAAACACTAAAACTTTTAGGCTACAAAGAGCAAACATGAATTTAATCTAGGTAGACCTAGGTATTCTATAAAATGATTTTTAAAAAAGCAGGCCTAGATATTTTTCAAAAATTCGCCGGGTTTATGCTTTAAGCAAAAGATTCAAAAATATATTTCTAACGTAGTTTTCAACTCTTACCAATATATTGTAATTTTTTATTCTTACATGATTGATACTTTTGTATTTATATTAATACATGCTGAGTAAGTTTCTAAGTGAGGTATGCAATGTTATTATTATGTTAAAAAAAATCCAATCCAAAATAATGGAAACTTTATAATTTACTCAATAATTCACTTCGGCAAGTAAGTTTCGGTGACTACTTAACTAAAATTCTATATACTTAGTCGTATAACAGTTTTATATATGATTTCAAAATTTAATGTGACCTTATTCAAGGGCACAGCTAATCACATTTTATAAGACTGTAGTGATCCCAAATAATATTAAATCTCTGACGGCGTTTACGTCAAAGACTCCGCTACGTTGACGGTGAATGTCAACCTAGCGGAGTCTGTCACTAGTAGTAAATGCACCGTCTTAAATGAAAATTTTTAAACGAGGACGGGCCTGCTCCACGTTTATAACGAATCGCTCTGTATCTTCGCCATCAAGTTACATTATAAATTAATTTACTTGATTCCATATAGTAACGATGAAATAGCCAGTCAATAAACAATTTAAATATGTAATTATTATAATCTGAGGACATTTATTTTTACTTCCACCTACCCTCATAATTATAAGATGAGTTTTGGTGAAGACCCTTCTGGCTCTTCATATAGATAAAAACTAAATTCAATACTTGACATGAGCAGACAAATGGGGTAGCTTACTATTATTGTCTCTCTCTCTTATTATTGTTTCTCTTTTTATTTTTATATAACTGTAAAACGCATTTTCATTTGCGTCAAATTTAACAAAATCTCTTATGTTACAGAAGGCTAGTGTAGGTTATTTTAAATTATATCCTACATATGAATGCTACATTAAATACAAACAAACTTTACCTGTTTATGATATTGATGTAGATTGTGTTACAGGCGCCGACGCGGTCGTATGGTAATGAGAAAGGCCGAATGTGCCGAAAAGCGCGGTCATCTCCGCATTCCATACGGGCCGACGCCGGCCGGCCGGGAAACCCGTCGACACCGGCGACAAAAGACCGACACGCAATTTGTGCCCTTCCGCCATTGAGAGATGGGTCAATATCATCGAATCGCATCTAAGGACACCACCAAACGTCAACAAACAATAAATACAATCCAAATTAAACTTTAATTTAATGTCACGAGAGTGCTTTACGTAATGGAGTGTACGTTGGCGCCACGGCTGGATAAAAAACAGCCAATTAAGATGGGCAGTGTTACCGATTTGGTTAAAAACGATATCGCCATCTTGATTAACGACCGCCAAATATAAACAACGCGAGAACTCGCTCTACATGGTAGGACGGTGGACTCGCGAATTACTAATAGAATAATATTATAATACGTAATAATGTTATTTTATGGGGCGACATGCGGGCGCCGAATTAAATTATGCCCGCAATTGGTTGCATTTTTTTAGTCTGTTTTTAAATATAAAATTAGCGCTTTTTCCATTTGATTACTCAGTGATAATGCAGTTTAACTTCACTCGTATTTGCAAAGACAACTTATTAACTGTCTATTTGAAGTTAAATTTCATAACTTAGTTATACTGATGGTTTAAATCAACAAAAAATAGGTATTCATCATCGTTCGAATCAAAACATAACCTCTCTTTATCATCATCATGATCAACCCACGGCGGGCTCACTACAGAGCACGGGTCTCCTCTCATTATGAGAAGTGTTTGACTATAGTCCACCACGCTGGCGATGTGCGGATTGGCTGACTTCACACACCTTTGAGAACATTACGGGCACACGGGAACTTTCAGGCATGCAGGTTTCCTCACGATATTCGCCTTTACTCTCTTTATGAAGCCGGTTTATAAATACAACATAAAATAGTGCTTGTCATCTCTAGTGAACTTAAGAGTACTTCCAAGAGAGTGTTTAAGTACATTGTCGATTGTTATCTTATTGAAAAAACTCTTGTTGCGTACATTTAATAAAATTAAATAATCAGTAAACCATCTACATCGAGTTATCTAAGATTTTCCATGGGAATGTCACGAACAATAAGCGACCTTTGCAGTGACAATGAAATCCCACTTTCTACTTTCCCGCGTTTTCCCACAAGATGGCGGCCGGCGAAAATCGCGCGAAAAACCATTCATTATGGTTTTCACAGAATTAATTATTGTATCGCTGTTAATCATATAAATAGGTCTTTATCACGCTCATTTTTTCTCTTACGTTGGAACGCGCCATCTGTTATGTTCGTATCCGGTTTCTGAGCAGAATCTTACTGACGCGATCGGCGATGGTAGCCTTTTTGTTCTTCTTCTACAGGCCCATTAAGGCATTGCGTCTACGGTGCGTCACAAAATAATTATTATTACGTATCCATACAATGACCGCTCACGTGTAATATTCCTACTTTCCTACTAATGACATATTAAAGTTACTGCGCGAATGAACTCGCTAAAAATCAAACCATAGTATTTTCATTATAATCCTTACTTCCTATTAATCTATATATATAAAAGCGAAATACCACTGACTGACTGACTGACTGATGATCACGATATCTCAGGAACTATAGAACGAACGAACTTGAAATTTGGAAGGTAGATTTCTTTTATGAAGTAGAGGTCAGCTAAGAACCGGTTTTGAGAAAATCAACCCCTAAAGGGTTGAAATGGGGGTTGGAAGTTTGTATGAAAGTCCTTTATTTTTGAAGTTAGAGACATGAAAGTTGGCAACTAAGTTTTTAAGTATTAATGATAAAGATCTGTATAATCAATGTTACGAAAATCTACTTCCAAGGGGGGTGAAATGGGGGTAGGAAGT
The DNA here is from genome assembly GCA_928268935.1 of Lasiommata megera. Lineage (NCBI taxonomy): Eukaryota > Metazoa > Arthropoda > Insecta > Lepidoptera > Nymphalidae > Lasiommata > Lasiommata megera. The sequence goes on along the minus strand of OV743329.1, from coordinate 5,704,025 downwards.
TTTCATGAGGATTCTAAGTTTTCGAAGTTAGGGACATGAAAATTGACATTTAGGTAAATTGTTTTAAATAATAAAAACCTGTATACGCAATATTACAAAAATCCACCCCTAAGAGGTAGAAATGGGGGTTGGAAGTTTGTATGAAAGTCCTATATTATTGAAGTTAGAGACATGAAAGTTGGGAACTAAGTTGTTAATTATAAATAATAAAGATTTGTTTAATCAATGTTACGAAAATCTACCCTAAGGGGGATGAAATGGGGGTTGGAAGTTTTCACGAGGATTCTAAGTTTTCGAAGTTAAGGACATGAAAATTGACATTTAGGTAAATTGTTTTAAATAATAAAAACCTGTATACGCAATATTACAAAAATCCACCCCTAAGGGCTAGAAATGGGGGTTGGAAGTTTGTATGAAAGTCCTATATTATTGAAGTTAGAGACATGACAGTTGGAAACTAAGTTGTTAATTATAAATAATAAAGATTTGTTTAATCAATGTTACGAAAATCTACCCTAAGGGGGATGAAATGGGGGTTGGAAGTTTTCACGAGGATTCTAAGTTTTCGAAGTTAAGGACATGAAAATTGACATTTAGGTAAATTGTTTTAAATAATAAAAACCTGTATACGCAATATTACAAAAATCCACCCCTAAGGGCTAGAAATGGGGGTTGGAAGTTTGTATGAAAGTCCTATATTATTGAAGTTAGAGACATGACAGTTGGAAACTAAGTTGTTAATTATAAATAATAAAGATGTGTTTAATCAATGTTACGAAAATCTACCCTAAGGGGGATGAAATGGGGGTTGGAAGTTTTCACGAGGATTCTAAGTTTTCGAAGTTAGGGACATGAAAATTGACATTTAGGTAAATTGTTTTAAATAATAAAAACCTGTATACGCAATATTACAAAAATCCACCCTTAAGGGGTAGAAATGGGGGTTGGCGTTTGTATGAAAGTCCTATATTATTGAAGTTAGAGACGTGAACGTTGGGAACTAAGTTGTTAATTATAAATAATAAAGATTTGTTTAATCAATGTTACGAAAATCTACCCTAAGGGGGATGAAATGGGGGTTGGAAGTTTTCACGAGGATTCTATGTTTTCGAAGTTAGGGATATGAAAATTGGCATTTAGGTCATTTGTTTTAAATAATAAAACCCTGTATATATACAGGCATATGTGGTATGTATTTGTAATATTGGGTATATGTGGATATACCCAATATTACAAAAATCCATCCCAAAAGGGGTGACAGGAGTGAGGGGTTGGAAGGTTACATGTAAGTTCGGAGTTTTTGGAATTAGAGAAATGAAAATCGGCAATTAGAGCATTACTTTTCAGTAACTATGACATGTAGGTATAAGCTCTTTTGCAAAATCAAACATTGAAAGTGGAAACATAAAGAATGTAAAGGAATTTGGAAGTTAGGCCCTGCTTAGGCGTAGACATCCGCTAATAATTTGTGAAAATCCGCCGCAAAGAGGTTAATACCGGGGTTCATGTTGGTTGAAAATCTTATAAAGTTTTACTTCTTAGAATCCATTGAAATACTTTGTACTAAGAAATCCTTACTATCCAGACAAAATCATAGTAATATTATAAATGCGAATGTGAGTTTGTATGTTGGTTTGTCCTTCAATCACGTCGCAACAGAGCAATGGATCGACATAATTTTTGAAATTATAGTTGAGGACCTGGAGAGTGACATAGGAGAGCTCCCGTTGGAATTTTTACAACTTATTCTGACTGAATTTTAAAAAGTTATTCTACGCGGGCGAAGTCGCGGGCGCCAGCTAGTATAATATAAATGCGAAAGTTTGTAAGTATGGATGGATGGATAGATGTTTTTTACTCTTTCACGTAAAAACTACTGAATGGATTTTTATGAAACTTTACAATAATATAGCTTATATATACATCAGAATAAAACATGTGTTTGTAAATTGTACAAAATATGACGATAAGTGTCAACTAAGTAGGAAAATCTACCATCTGCGTGATAATTTTAATGTCGTTATGTTAGTTCTTTTCTACGGCCACGCTAATATAAGCTACTCGAAATACTAATCCTGCGCAGACGAAGTTGCGGGCATCAGCTAGTAGCCTTATAAGATATTTATTATCACTACTGCGTGAAATAAAAGGACAAACAAAAACGCACTTGTTATTATAAATTACTTAAGAAAGTAAAGATATTTCGAGACAACATATGTACAGAAGGAACTTATTTTTGACGTTAGATTTAGCAACAACCCAAAACGCATATAAGAAGCTCACATCTGAGTCACCACCACTGGTTCGTTCTGTCACAATGGTTCTATGAAAAGTGTCGTAAATTCAATGACATGAATTACTAGTCTATTTTAGAACTTACAGTAAACGTATACAGATGAATGTTTTCTAATAATACGCGAGTTCTAGTGAGGAGTGAGTCCTATGGCGCTCTGCGATCTACGAGTTTATACATCATGATCAACCCATTGCCGGCTCACTACAGAGCACGGGTCTGGTCTCAATATGAGAAGCGTTTGTCCATAGTCCACATCGCTGGCCATGTGCGGATTGTCAAACTTCACACGCCTCTGAAAACACTACGGAGAACTCTGTATATATAAATATTAACTTTTATGTATAAATACATATTAATTAATATCATATAATAATCATATACTATTCATTGATAATTATGGCATCTAGTCATATACACCTATTTTAGCCGTCTTTTAAAAAGCTTTGTTACTCAGCTAAGCTATAAGAGATATAAACTGAGAACCTGCATTTGATCGGTCCGTTGATGAAAACGCAGCGTTGACAGATAATATAAGACGATCCAGCATTTTACATACATCATACATAGGCAAAGTCTTCAGACAAGATGATCAAAACCAATAATAATAATCATTTAACAACAACCTGCTAAAAACAGAATTGGTGCAATTTATTTTCGTCGTTATCATAAACATCTTATCAATGGACGTCAAGGACGTCCACTGCTGGACACGTCAGTCTTTTTTAGGAATTTTCTGGATAGCAAATGCTTGGGTTCCTTTAAGAACTTGTCATACTGTTTAGTTCCATTAATATTTAATCTCCTTGATCCCATATGAAAGAGAAGTCAAGAGGACAGTTTTGGGGCATTAATAAGACTAATAATGCTAATAGCTGTCCCATACGAATAAAACATCCTGTATAAGAACCTACAGTCGCTTGCGCCAATTCCGTATTTGATTTAGTTTAATTATAAACTCCGCGAAAATGTCTCACGAGATATTTATTATTAACAAACTCATATTATATATTTATCGTCTGGGTGTTTCGCTTATTGGCCCGGTAATTTGAATTTAAATGAATGGAAACGTTTCAAGGAGTTAATTCGTGGTATGCTTAATAAATAAATCTGATAAATTATTATATTCCCATTAATATCATCAACTTAACAGATTTAATTATTAGAATATAAGCTGTGATAGCCTCGTGGTTAGGGCGTCAGCCTCCTAATCAGAGGTCAGGGGTTCGAAGGAAAACATTGTGAGGAAACCTGCACGCCTGAGAGTTCTCCATAATGTTCTCAAAGGCGTGAGAAGTCTGCCAATCTGGACATGGCCAGCGTGGTGAACTAAGGCCAAACCCTTCTCATATTGAGACGAGATCCGTGCTCTGTAGTGAGCCAAGAATGGGTTGATCATGATGATGATGATGAACAGATTTAACTCGTTGTTTCGCTCGAATTAATGTAGTTTATAAGTAAGAGTGGTGTTTGTCTTAAAGTTATTGTTCCATCCCTCGGGTATATAACTGTTTTCCTCGAAGAGGTACCTTTTGTTTTTTTTCGTGTATGCAGTATTTTATGATGATGTATTAAGTAATTTTAGTTAAAGAAGTGGGAAGATATATGAGGTGTTTATACATATGAGTCGTGTTATCTAGACATAGTACGCCTAGTGTTCTTAAAAAATATATGGTTAGACAAGCAATCCAAAGCACATCTGTTTATACAATCCAACAATAACACTGCAACCGCAGATAGCGCTGTTGCGGTATCGGCTACAGTTGTACATATAAATTGATACACAAATATAGAAGTGTATTGAATAAAGCAAACATTTTTACGTGCGTATATATGCTGTTTTAAGATTGCTTACAAAATACGTCAAGTCAAAGAAATAGAGTATAGGTATTTATTTATAAAGGTTTACATTTATCCCAGTATCAACCAACCAGAGTAGCTTGGTATCATCAAAGCAACGTAGAGGATTACTTATTAATTCCATTAATTATATAAAAAAAAGGTCCTAAACGAAAAAGTAAATTGTACAAAGTATTTTAAATTTAAAACTGCTTTTTAAATTTGATTGCGAGGTAATTCAAAATAATAGTGATTTGTTTACGTATTTAATCAAAATTATTGTAATTTATCATATATAAATTATATGAGAAAAGGAATAATAACTTACTAAACGAATAATGAGGCTTAGATTGAAGAGTTGTAAAGCCTATTACGTATGCTTATATATTGGTTTACCTGTTATAACACATTCATGCACTAGAACATAAAAATTAAAATTCCGTATCCTGTGCCATCAGATTCCGGCTTATTTAAAAAAAAAACAAAACGGTTGTCTGTTTAAGTCTAGCAATAATAATAACTTTAACAGCATGATGAGAAGTGAATATAAATATTTAAATTCGTACCAATTAAAATGTTTTCAACACAACTTAATGTAATCATGGGGTGTTTGTTAGACAGACATGGTCGTGCGATGTTACCATTGCTACACATCATCTAATACCACGTTGCGGCACATAATCTAGACCAGTAGGCATTTCGAACACTGCTTTACGTAATTGTGTGATGTTTACAACACACACACCCGAGTACCTCGATTGATTCTTTAGCTCTATGTACGGTTTAGTTATCCACTGATAAACGGAGATGGATTCCGTCGTCGTTAAATTAAGTTTGGGTTCATCGACACCAATAGGATTTCAGCTGGCTAAAGCTTTCCATGCTGGAAATTTATTCGTTTCTATCACTTATGCATATTCATTATCGTATTAACCGTTGATATTGAAGCAAAAAACAAAAAACCAAGTGATGTTGGAATGCAACATTTCAACATGTTTTGCGTAAAATCCTACGATTGATAAACATTCACGTCAAAACCTGTGCCTCGTTAGATTAATTAGTAGATGGGGGGAAAACCGAGAATTCGCTCGGGTCCCCGTTAATTTACATTGTTGACGGTTATTTGTATACCTAATCAGCTGCACCAGGGCCAGTTCTATGCAAACTCTTTAACCAATAACTGTTGCGTATCGATTATACAAAAAAGGGTCTCCACGAACGCTTCTCCAACTTCACAGCTAATTATAATTTATTAATGAATATATGAAATGGTGTTGAAAAAAAAAGTTTATTGGATGCTTCTTCTTAGACATGGGCGCATTTGGAACCCTCGTGGATTTAGTTTTAAGTTAACGAATGTAGTTCGCACGTAGTAATTTAGTAACACAAACAATCATAAATCATCAGATCATTATCATCATCAAAATCATAAATGCCTGTGATACGTTTACATAAATATAGCAATTTTTTTTGTTTAGTTCAGATACCGTATGCACCTAGTTGTAAGGTAAAAGTTCGCCATTTAATTACGCCACATGCATATTATATGCGTGTGTGTGATAATATATTAAGATTTGACCAAAGCGTTCACTCAGTCAGGTGGTCAGTCAATTGGTCAAGTCACCTTTACGTTCTAAAATAAATACGAATGGTTAAAATTCTATAAAAAATGTGATTGTAACAATCTTAACGTTAGTCATACTCGTATATAAAATGACATTTCTGGGATCTCTCTCAATAAGTTTAAAGTTCATATAGATCGTAAGCTTTTAGAAATGTTCTTTTAATTGTAAAATATAATTTAACCGATGAAAAAGGCTGGGTATGTATAAAGTGACAATGTGAGATGTTTATAACAAAAATAATATTTTAGTATATTGTGGACTTCTCCATAAACCAGGGCGCGTTGAACCTCTTTGTTGGAAGCTTTTAGTTTTATGTTTATGAATGAATTCATCACAACCAACTACTTTTAATTTATTGAAACATCTTCAATCTTTTTTTAATTTTAGAAAAAAAATTAACAAACGGCCGATGTTTGGTCATAGGTCACGTTTCTGTCAATCTTAAGTCTATACTTGTGATAATATATTAATAAAATTTTAATGTAATAATTAGTTTCTATGGATAATTTCGTGTTAGACATTGCATAGTAATTTAATATACGTCTAATATTGACAGTTTGACGTATTATCATTACTCACGACTGGGTAAATTAAAAATCTCACAAAAACTTTATGTATTTATCGAACGTGATTAACTTTGTTTTCCAGGTTTATTATTTGCCAGTTGCGGGTATATTATCACACGGTTTTATCATAACTTTAAAATCTAGTTTTTGCACGCACTAAATAAGGAGTTTAAATAAAATGATTTAATCTTTATCTTAATTGGTTATATCTGCTGGACCTAGGCCTTCATTTGAGAGATTTCGAGGGAGATGTGTTTAGAGTGTTGTACAGTGTGAGCTGCACGTAGATATAATGTCGTTAATCAGGCTTTGACGATTCACACATTCTAGTGACACACGCACCTCTAACTTTTGGGAATTGTGCGTTTTAAAGCAATTCAAACATCGTAAGGAATCCCACATACCTGAGAGTTCTCCACAATGTTTTAAAGGACGTGTGAAGACTGCCAATTCGCATATGGCCAGCATGGTGCACTACGGACAAACCCTTCTCATATTGAGAGGAGGTTGATCATGATGATGATGACCGGAACCGTTAGCCTTACATACTGAGCGACAAGACACTCTCGATGGTAGACACTGTAAATTGTCCAACTTTGAAAACAGTAATTAGATTATTTGTCAGATCCTCATAGTCGGTAGACTAAGGCGTATCATCACATTCACTATTAAGCTATAGTTATACGCTATGTAGTCATTATAAAAATTATACAGCATTAAGTTGTTACGGGCTTGACGGCTTATGAAAACATACTGTGTTATTGGGTAGATGAGGTGAATTAAAGACAATAATAAACCTTTACTACGTATGAACAAAATTAATTTAATGTCTTCATGATGAAAATCAATTTTATCAAATTCCAAAACAGTTCTGATCGATTTACCTTGCGAAGTAATTAATGACAAGCTATAACAGTTAAAGGTTACCGTTGTTGTCTAACAGATAAAAGTTAACCGCACGTAACGTAACAGTTAAACGTTTGCGATTAAATTAGCAACGCATTCGTGAAATCTTTCACGGTCGCCATTGTGTACGTGCTATATATATGTACATATGTATATACTCATTACTCGTAGTAGAGCGAGATATTATTCTATGTTAAGAACTTTGAATAATTTTATTATTTAATTATATTATTATTTTAAATATTTTTATTATTTAATTACTCACTATACTATATACGGCTAAATCATTTTAATTAACTTTCACATAATAATTATTTACTCAGTCAATGCTAATCAAGACAACGTTTTTGACGAGAGATCACCGAATGCCCAGCCGGAAAGAAAAGACCGCCCTGTTGTCTTTTTGTTTTTATACTACCCGCGTTGCAACCGATAATGTTCTATACTCTTAATCAGTGTTGATTCTATTAAATTTTTCTTACACAATTATTGTGTATGCTAACAAAAGTTGTCACCACCTGCACCTTTTTGGACTTAACATTGTAACACACTAAATATCTTATACATTAAATAAAAAACAATAGCTTAGACGATACAAAAGCTTAAAAGGTCATTTTAAATTCCTATCTAATTGCTAGGCGATGGGAGAGGCACTATAAAAAGATCACAAACCGATAAATATCCTTTATTACAAATGCGTTGTTATAAATTTTGCATTTTATTGTTGGGAACCCATTAAAATTTTTAGCATACTTTTTGAGGTTATAGGTTTCCTATATATTTTGTGTTTATAATGATAAAACATTAATGTAAGTTGCGGGAATAGCCCTGACAAAAAAATTATATACTGGGTATGACTTTGGAAGCGATTTGTGAGGTAAAAACTAAAATAAGTAAAGAAATAGAATTTGAGGAATATGGATGGAATTTATTTTGCAGAAAAGGCAACATTGCATTTTGGGCATTTCACAGTTCTGTTCCAGTGATCGGAGTATTTGTAAAAGCTCTTTAGTTACTGACAATAGTCATAATAAGCAAATTCAGTGCTTGTTCAATCTATGGATACAATCAAAATTTTTGAATCTTTAGTCTTAAGGAGAATTATTACAGCCATGTCTGCTGATCATCTCCGAAATGTCACCCAGCATAATGACTTTCAGACAAAAGGTGTGGCGTGTGACCCTCGTATGGCGCGGTTGACTAGTTTCTAATCTCGAACAATGGCTTAGGAATTCTGCCGCGGTCTTTTTGTTCCTATCAACGATTTTTAATATTAGCCATGCATACTATTGTTGGTTTAGTAGGCGAGACCGTTCCGTCCAGTAGTGAATCGGTTTTGTTATCTAATCCCTTTAAATTTTAAAGAAAGGTTATGTTGTATTATATTTTAATATGGTTATTATTATATATTATTGCACCACCTTCCTTACAAATTGGTTAATCCACAAGTGCACGATGCGATGAAACCAAAACTGACAGAGGTTAGGATGATGACGTTTTTTCAAGAGCATAACTTCTCTTTATAACTCTTGTTATCGAATCATGAACTCCTTTTGTGAAAACATGTCCAACGCTCAGGTCAACAGGTGGTCTTGCCTTTTCAGTATTAATGTATGCGAGAACCAAATACGTCTCGCACACATTGTTTTATAAAAATTACTTTGTTTGTATCTGTTTGAGTATATTTGCGTAGGTGGCTGTGCTTTTGAAGGTCTTTTTGAACATTATCAAAATGTTTTAATTTTACTCGTTTAATGTATCTAGATGTTTGCATATTTGGGACAATATATTTAATCTTTTATTTTAAGGTGGGGCAGATTTCAAATGTGACTGTAAAAACATGTAATTCATTGAGTTTAATATGAACGTGGAAGGGCAAAAGATTAGAGGAAGACCAAAAAAGAGCTGGTAAAAGGTGTGGGTAGTGAGGCGACGGCTGATAGAAGTGAGTGGAAACAGAAGACGTGTTGTGCCGACCCTACATAATGTGGGTTAAGGGCAAGAAAAAGAAGAAGACGTTGAGTAGTAATTTATTGAAATCTTTTTCAAATGCTCATGCTTTACGTAAGATAACAATTAATGACAACTACGTCGATTACCGGTAAACTGATTTTAAAAAGACTTATTCTTGAAGTTGTACACTTTAGAAATGTCATTCAATCAATGCCTTCATATAAAGCCGCAATTCTCTTGGTCAAAGGTGACTCGGTCAACGGTACATACCGTCCCGATGACTCGGTCAGGCATCGGAACCGTATTGAAGCGGTGATTAATGATGCTACAAACACAAATTCCTGATCTTCAGATTTCATTGACAAACAATAACTGCTTTTCAATTCTGAGATCACTGCTGAGAGGTGGCAGTTTGTTTGCAGCCGAGACATTTTCTTTGATACTCGCTGACTAACCAGGACTGAGGACGGCCTAACGCGATCGCCAAGGTACACGTACGCTTAAATAGTCAAGGAAACAAAAAAAGAAAAATGTAGTAGGAGTAAAGTTAATAGTTGTTACAAAGGCAAGATAATATAAAACTTTTCTAAAACCATGGACTTGATAGAGGCTCGGTTCTAAAGTTAACCCATTAACAAAATTGCCAGATTGCATTTTCTGATATTTCTTGATAAGTCAGCGAATGTTTTTTTTTTTTAGTATATTACTAGCTATAGCCGGCGTATCTAGAACCGGAAGATCGGCATATCAGACTTAATAAACAATTTTAATTGAAATGGAATTATTTGGAATTCTCCATAAAACAATTTTGACAGAAGCTGGTTTCACAAACAAATGCGATATTTCGGTATGACGATCGATATAAGATCTCTAATGAAAGCTCATGAATGTGTATTGATTCGTAATGAAACCAAACGGTTTTTAAAAAGATTGATAACTTGGTGATGAATAATGATAAAGTGGATCATGTATTACAAGTGTAGTAATAGACCTATGCGACCGACCGGTCAGGCTTCACAGACTGCGCCATAACCAACCCGGTTATCTCGCAATATGGCGATGCTGTATGGTGGGGGATTGGAAGGGCATTATTCATTGAGAGCTTTTAACGCCGAGCAGATTCGGATCTCTTTTGCCAATAAGCAAGTAGTTATGAGAAAGCGGACGGAATAAATCAAATGAAAGGGTTTTCTTTCATCAAGACAACGCTAGATTACACACATCTTTAGACACTCGGACAAAATTAAGAGACTTTGCTGGGAGGTGTTTATGCATCCGCGGTGTTATGCATATAGCCCTGTTCGTGCACCTTTAGATTTCCACTTGTTTATGTCTTTAGAACTCTAAAGATTCATACAAAACGCCACAATTTTTTCCCCCATCATGTTATCCAGACATAGAGTTGATACTAGTGGTATTTTTGTTTTTATGATATCATTATATCAAATCAGTACAATGCTCCAAGCGTAAATCTCTCGGATGAAAAACTCGGTCAACGGAACGTTGCGCCTTGAACTTGTCGATGATGGCCCGACCGCCGCAGGCAAGAAGCCTCCGAGTACATCTGATAGTGAGGAAGTGCTGACCTTTTGCCATCGTTTACGAACACAAATGGCGCGGTCAACGGAACTTTGCGTTCTTGAACTAGTGATTTTGATGCTTATTGTTGCAAGACGCCTTCTTGTTTATTTATTACTAGCTGTTCCCTGTGTTAAGTAAGGTTCGTAACGTAAATGTTGTTTCATAACATTGCTGCGCGGTGCACGGTTTCCTACACGAAAATTTCTCTGCCGCACTCATATTAACTTTGTGTCGTCTCCTAAATTATACGTTAAATTAACATAATGTAACGGGTAAAATTAATAAGACTGTCTTGATAATAAGTAAGGATTAATACTACATTCATATCATCACCTTTAAGTATTAGAATTACTTACATAATAAAATGCGATATTGTATGGTTTAAAGAAGTAAGTCATTTGTATTACTTAGGGTTGTAAATTTATATTTATTAAGTAATTTTTTGTTTGAATACTGAAACTAGAAAACTTATTTGAAATTGATTTAGAGAATTCGACAGTGTATGGGTTTATCGAGGGATTTTAAAGAAACCGAATGTGCGGACGAAGTACGAAGAACTAGTAAATAGTAAAATTGCCAGTTTAGCAACTGAGTTTTCATAAGAGCGTTTCATACATGTGTCGAGTATGTATGCAAACGAGTCGACCTTATAGCTGTTTCTGTTTTAATGATGATGATCCGGCTGGCGGAACGTAATATTCCTTGAACTTGATAATATCTTATGATTATATATTTGCAGAAGCCGCAGAGCGCGAGGCATCTACAATATGTGTTTTGCTATTAATACGTAATGTCTTAGCTACCAAAAGATAAATAAATGGGCATCATAATATTAAAAAAAAATCTGTTGCACATTAATTACTAAGCTAGTGCTCCGTTTTTTTCTTTGACTGCTTGAACAGTTTATTTCCCAGGCTAAAAGAATTCCCGGGGAATCAATCCTCAAAAGCTTTCTTTGGTCAGTCCAGTTAGACATCCGTAATTATAAGCTTCTTAAATAACAGATATTGCACAAGAACCGTTGGGACCTACAACCCAGAACTAGACTGTAAGTGTTTTAAAATATCTATTGAAACTAGAAATGAAATATTCTTCTGAAAGACCGACTCTTAATTTCTTATAGCCCAAGATGATAATTGTAGCTTTATTAATTTATACTTTATCCTCCTAGTTCCTTTAGTTGACATTTCATTAATAGGTTTTTAGAAATAAAATGTCGTAAAAAAATTACTGTTCTCGTTTCCTCGTGATTTATAACTGTGTTTATTTTGCGGTGTCAAAACAGAAGGTCACATTCCTGCTATTGATTCCAGTTTTAGCACTATTGGTTTCTTCGTCATCTACAAACACACTTGCATTACATATACAAATTCTTAAATAGATTCATAATATATTTATTGTCTTAACTTCAGTTTGGTATATTATCGATATTAACAGTAGAATAATGCCGTGTAGGGAAGAGTATTATAGATAAGGAACCAACCATTAAGAAAGTCATTCAGGCTCTAAACGGGGTAAAAGCTTCTGTGCCTATGAAAAGAAAACACTAATACTTCTCCCCAAAACGTAGACATTGAATTTAAAAATTGAAGAATGATGAACAAGAAATTAAATTTTTTGGACCTATGAATTATTATGTATATGTAGTTATGAAAATTAACCACTATCTTACCTAAACAAGCAAATACGTAAAGAGTAAATATGTATTTGCATACACTTATATAAATACCCTGGCCTGGCGATGGTTATTTATTCACTGAGATAAAACTGCAAGCTGACAAGTCAAGAGCGGGGTACACAAGACCAAAAGTCTTTAAATGTCGCTGTTAACTACCTATATTTACCTTGCGGAGCGATGACCATATTCGATGCGCAAACGCCGTGAACTTGACCATTTCGACGAATGGGCGCATCGCTCTCAAAGTCCAAATACGTTAACATGCCGGCGTTTATACCGATTTATCAAAAACTACTGCTATGGCTACTTCAGAAACTTTATTTTTGGAACATCTGTTAACTCTTTAGACTTTGTTTCATTAGCGTAATAGTTCAACTTACCAGTAAACAAGTGACTTCACGACAATTCCCGTTATCGTGGGTCGAAGTGATTACAATAAACCGTATTGCTGATTTATATGGGAATATTAATTGTTGTTGAAGTGGGGCATTAACTTCGCGATTTACATTGAATATATGATTTGCATTATTAGCTATGTCCTACAAAGAATTGTTTTTAATGATTCATGCTCATTTAACTGATACATCATTTTAATGATTAAATTTTGAAAATTTGAAAAAATTAGTTTTCGATTTTCGAGTGTGAGGCAGAAATATTAGTAAAATTTTCCTGAGAGTCCTGAGAAGATGACGATTGGGTCTGGATATGTTCAAAGGGCAACCAACTGAACTAAGACACACCAGGTCAACAAAGTAATACTTGCAAAAGATCAATCAGGTCTAACGCAAGAGGATGGACGTTTTGAAACAATTACAAGGCAATATCTAATAATACGTGCATAAAAAACTAGTACCCTTTATTTCACTAGTGTTAGTGGATAAAACGGGCTCGATCATCACTTAGTTATATTTTATTACTCTCTTTTTCAGTCGAGTGTTTAACAAAACGTACTTATTTAAAGTCTCTTGTATAAATTGAAATGTCATCCTGCGTTGTATATCTTAACAATATATGCTTAAATAAATATATCGCCTGATAAAGGTCAGTTCCTATATTTATATATCTATATTTTTTTATTCTCCTGAGTTTTATTTTCAGCCTTCTAGAGTTATTTTATGTTGCACATGTTATTTTATTTTGTTTAATTTTAAGCGGCCATATTTTCGGTGTTGTAGGCATACAATCGGGTTTAGCGATGATTTTTTTCGCCTGAGCGAGTTTACTCTGCTATCCGAGTATCACCTTTATCATGTCACCAGTCATGGCTTAGCTGAATTTCATATTTTTGTTATCAATTTATTTTTTATCTTCTAACAGGTTTCAATGTGGACCTATATTGTATGGTGTACGATAATAGAACCCAGTAGTGATGCAAATTAAATTGAAAAATGGGCAGGTCTTAATAAGTCTACCTTCCTTCCTTAACTCAGAAAGCATGTTAAACCATCGTTCGCAATCGTTCTGACTAATAGGTGATAATTGTTGGTTCCTACTTTGCGGGTCATGATCCTAGCAGGAGATACTACGAGCAATATACTAAAAATGATTAACCTTCACAGGGTTATTAAAAGTTCCAGAAAGATAGAAATCAGAATTACGAAGAAACGACTCTAGCCGCTCCTTTAGAATTAACTCTTTGTTTCGAACCGCATTCCCAAGCGTATTGTATTAATTAATTCTGTAGCGGAGTCGGTGTTACACGGTTGCCTCTTGTTGGCGAAAGTTTCACAAACACCTGGTTACTCTGGCGGGTAATGTGTTCTGACATGAAGATTGACAAAATTAATAGTTCATTAATGTAATGTGATAAATTAACGCGTTTGGTGTTTTAGATAAGGTTAAAAGCTGTTTAAATCACGATTTCAATTAAGCATGAATGTTTTGACAGCTTCTCTTGGGGTCATGACTCCGTTTTAGTCATAGATTAAACCTTTACTCCTTGATTCTGATATGTAAAATTTTAAAATCGCCTGTGACCTTGCGCGTAACTAGTATTTACGCTTTCATATAGGTAATTGATAGGGTACATTGATTCATGTTTTTTTAGTGTTGCAAACAATATCTACCTAAATCATTTTTCTATTTATGCTAATCCACATTAATATAACTATTAGAGCATGTCTTGCATCTTATCTGTTTTTTTTAATTCCATTAAAACCTGTATTGATCCATCTATACTTTTTTACGGAGTATGACGAAAATACGAAGTAATTAAGTGTATAACTACGTACGAAAACTAAAGTAGATTGTGACACCCCTCAATACATAAATCCTCAACATTGTATACCTGTACAAAAAAAGGATTTCCCAATTTTGTTCAAATTTAAATTCCTAGTTCAGAAAGTGCGCTTCATGTCATTTTCTTCTGTTCTACTGTCAGTATAATTGTCTTGTTGGTTTCCATATTCGATGACAACTAAGCCTTTCGACGACTTGCTAATCACATTTTGATTGATGATATTGTTATTAATGTATTATTCAAGCTCTAAATCTGGCTCACCTATGACAGAGGAAAGCCCGTGTCCAACATCAGTTATACTCTGCCACACAGTTTATATTTCGGCAGGATCATCGTTTTCATGTGTTTAAGCTTCCTGTATTGTTTGTTTCCAAAAAAAAATCTTTTATCTTAAAAAAAAAAAAAAAATTAGTACATTTATTAGGTGACCATGAAGGAAACGACTGATCGTGTTGTCGCTTAATTTCATATCTAGCTTTGTCTTGACTGTGTTATATACATTAAAATTAATGTAAATCTCGTTATTAACATTCAGCTAGATAATTTTAGCAATCGAATGCAACAGGGCGGTTTATTTTCCAAGACTAAACTAATAACAGCAGGTGCGTTACATTTATGCCAATGCCAACTTCGCCGTAACTGAAGTATCACTGTCATTTATGATAATTAGGTGCAGCGGCTTCGTTCCCATGGACCTAGAATAGACAGACCGATATCAATCTTAATTTAACAGTATATTGGTAGCTATTCATAATATATACGTATGTTTTGCAATGTACATAGATACAGCCGAGGTGTATAACTGTACCACTTGGCTATATAACGCACTAGATCTGTCATATTTTTTTTCGGACTGTCTATTAGCTGTACAAACCCTATTGGTTGCCACAGCGTAGGGCTATTTGGCGAGCTTCGGAAAGAAGCTCTGCATGAAGAAATTTTGAGCCCTAGGGCTCGAAGAAACTAAGGAAACGACTGCCTAAGGGCGCCTCCTTTGAGGCCGAACCTCGGCTTAGGCGACGTTTGGGATAACGGGGAGTCGGACGGTGTAGATCTGTCAGCGGCTTCGTCTTGTCACGGGTACTTTAATTTCCCATTACAATCCAATCCAATTTCCTGATGCTAAGGCATATATAAGCGTTTGGGGGTTATTAATGTTTTAAGCTAAAAATATATATCTTAATTCGCGTCAATCTCACGTCAAGCTCTGCTTTCGCATTTTTGTATTAGTCTGTAAGTAATTTTAAATTAGGCTAGTTTTTAACTTTTTAAATCTTCACCCTATTAATGACCAGACCGCTAAGGCTAAAGGGTTTAAGAGCTGCTCCTGCGTAGGTTAGCAGTGACATGCTCTGAGAAACTATCCTGAAGTGGCAGATTTTAGTGTTAATATACTATTTTATAAATATCTTTTTCTTATTATCAGTTGACAGTAGTTTCGAAAGCGTTCGATTTATATCGTTGTGTTAACAAGTTTTATTTATAGGGCTGATAAAAAACTTTCCCTCTTCGATCCAGTCTCGGTTATCATCAATGACATCCGATGCTAATTGCCAATACTACTTAGAAAATTATACTTATCTAAGATTCTTGACGAGGTTACATGGCAATTGGTTCGCAACGTTTCAACATTATCTGGCTTCTGCCCGCGACTTGGTCTGCGTGATCTTCAGAATTGGGTCCAAAAAGAAATGGAAAATGTGAAAGTAATAAAAAGTCGGGAAAAAGTTTTTTTAGTCAGAAAAAAAAAGCATAAATAATTGTGGGAAAAGCATACATAATTGCTGCACACCAAGAATTTGTTAATAATGTAATTGTTCTTTTATAACATTCCAGCTTTCCGCCACACTCTAAATGTGTTTTCCCTTAGGAATAAGATGTTTTTCCGGAATAAAAAGTAGCCTATGTTCTTTTCGTCAAAGGCTACATGCATGCCAAATTTCATCCAAATCCGTTCAGCCGTTTTGCGTGATCGAGTAACAAACACCCAACCATCCACACTTTGTCATTTATAATATATAAAGAATTGAATATTCCTATTTTATTGTATTGTTCTGCAAATAACACCTGCTAATTTCTTTAGGCTGAAAGGTAAACCTGTAAATGCTAAATTAGTCTTTAACGTCTCGAGCGACCATTTAGTTGCCGTGTATTTTGCTGTTGTGGTCGAGCGCGAGCTTATTATGAACAGGAAAGTGAAGACAGAAACATTTGGTCTAATCTCCACGACTGAAAGTTATTGAGCACCCTTGTTTCAAGGCCATATCCAAGGTGCAATATCAATAGTGTTCCCGAACATAGCAGTACCGGAAGAGCCATTCAGACTTATTACGTTTGAAAGGTTTTTTATACGCCAACATTTGAGTTGACAAACATGAAGTTGAGGGAACACATAAATGGAAGGCGGCATTTGGAATTTATTGTTCTTTTTCCTGAAATTAACCGAACATTCTTCACTTGATGATCATATGCTAAGAAAAGATAATGTACCCACTTTTTTGTGATCTTACACTGTTAAACTTATAAGTAATGTAATTTTCCAAATAAAATAGCGAAACTCCCGGGATCTAGAAGCGCATATCGCATAACGCAGCCTGAGTGCCTTGACCTATAATTAGTCTACGGTTTACTTTACGCCAGTGTCGAAATTGTTTATATCCAATTGACCGATGTCTCTACTTTTACCGACGACGTGTAATAGAACTGTGCCGTTAGTTATACTCTTTTTAATTTGTACAGTGTCTTATAATATGTATCCATTTTGGTCCTAATTAATGAATACGGTATATATTTTTGGTCACCTTGAACTTTATTTAAAAATTTGACTAATGGAACGCTTATGTTAATAATCCGTAAAGTGCTTAAAAACTGAAATCTAGTCGCGTCAATTAAATTGCTATTAATCGGAGCAACCCACGCAAGAGAGCACTTGAGGGCTCGTATTTGACATTTATGCGACCTTGGTAACAACTTAACTTGTAATCACTTGAAACTAAAACCACATCGATATAATAATTTGATAAATATTTGTGTTAGATAGCAACCCGATTATTGAGGAAACATGCTTTCTCAATGAGTATTTATTTTTAAATATTTTTATTTTAAAGCTTATATACCAGATCGCTGCATTAATATGATACAGACTAAAAGAATATAATATGGAAGTTCAAAAACGTAATAGAAATAAATGGCTTGGAATCATTCGGAACGATTTATGCAATGTTTTTGAAATCACTGGAATTATGGTTTAGTTGCTCAGTAGTAGAAAAAAGAAATGGATAATTAAGTATGTATTGTCAAGAAAGAATATGTAACAGTATACTATTATATATGTCGTAGATCTTATCGGTTTCAAAGGCAATCTTTAATTCAAAGGCGTTAACATATTCAAACCTTCAATCGCTGTTCGTAAAGTACGTAAAATGTCTCAAACGCATTTTAAAACGTTCCAAGGTTCGCCGCAAGTCGTTGACCCAGTATTCGGCCGGGCGGTTAGAAATCGTGACACGCTGCCTAACCCACTGTGGGCTCGTAATTCGTATAGTGCTCTCGTTGTAATTACTCATCGTGCTTTGATTGCAAACGAGCCTTTTTTGGGGGAACCATGACGTTTATCTAGTGAGTTGCAAAATAATTCTTTATCTGGAGATAATGCGTAGCTGCCATGCTCGGAGAATAACTTAACTTAACTTACCTTAACTTAACTTATTCTTGCCCTTATCCCATATTATGTGGGGACGGCACAACACGTCTTCTTTTTCCACTCACTTCTATCAGCCGTCACCTCACTACCCACACATTTACACGCATATCCTCTTTTACACAATCCATCCATCTCTTCTTTGGTCTTCCTCAACTCCTTTGTCCTTCCACGTTAATATATAACATTCTTTTGATGCACATTTAGCCAATGGTGTATAATTCGTAGTTTTTAACATAACAATGTCGACAAGCGTGAGTGAGACATTTACCGAAAGTAATTTTAACAAAATATTCTTGGTAAAGTTTTCGACAAAGAACCATATTGTGGTGGTGGTTTCGCTGTGTTATCTGAAATTATAAATGGAACTATTGTTGTTAAATACAAAGTATTTTCACATGACCATGTTTGTTGGAACTTCAACCGCGTCATCCATATTCTCAGCTTATTAATGAAGCTCGGTGGGGCAGTACTGTACATAAGAACTGAATCCCTCTGTCATATTGCCCATAGGAGAGAGGGATTCAGTGCTAACACCGTCTGCTTTCGCGATATAAACACGTTAGTGATAATAACGGGGGCGGACGGCTTAGCTTATCCGTACCGATGAATTTTAGAGGGGTAGACCACGGAATTTACTTGGCATCAATACCCAGATACTTTTGTATTGGGTATATACAAAAATCATACCATCTGAAATCACTACACCAAGTTCACCACCATGTGCGGATTGGCAGACATCATACGCCTTTGTGAACATTATGGAGAAGTCTCTAAGAAAGATATTTTCCTTCACCGTTCACATAACTTCGAAAAGTTAGAGGTGCGAGATGTCGATCCCGAATCGCTGATCCCGGATCTGATTAGGAGGCGGACGTCCTAACCACTAGGCTATCGCAGCTATACTATGTTTAACACTATGTTATACACATAATTAAGCTGAAGCATTTTGTTTTACTTCCAATCAGATTTGATAAATCTCATATACATTTATTAACATAGTTATTGAGAAAGGTTAGCCTATTTAAAATTTTGCTACGACCCTTAGAATCCGAGAGAACGAAGTTATAGTACAAGCGGACGATGCGACGCGTAGGAATGAGAAAAATTAACTTAATGGAGACAAAGTAACGTGTGACGTCGGTAATGCACACAAACAGCTGTTCTTGCTTTGGGGGTTAGAAATGGTTGCATCTTATACACGTACATTTTGCACGTGTGCATAAAATTAATGAATCTTAATGAATACGTGGCCTAGATTGTAAGAAGCATTGTCGCTATCAGAAGCATAATATCTGCATATCGGATTATCTGTGCGGAAGGTGAGGATGTATACACGAATCGACCATATGTTACGCTCCCCTTGATATGTCGATCTCAATGCGCACAGCCTTAGCGGATGACTGAAAGCCACATGACGTGTCCCAAAATAGATTTTTTGACGGTCACTTTAGAAGTACGAGATCTATTAGCCAAGCATACACATGCTACTCATGATGCAGCTACTACACAGCTTCGTTCTTCTAAAGTATGTAACGGTTACGAAATACGCTGTCAAGCCATTTTCAGCAAAAATACTTTGCATAGATGTTATATTTCTTATTGTTATTAAAATAACTCCTTATAGCCACTAATATTTTGAATATGAAAGGGTGTTTTCACTTTGGCATTTTTACACAATTACATAAAAACCAGCTTAGTCTGACGACATCACTGTCGCAATTTAAAGTTGGTGGCCTGAGTTCGATTCCCGGCTCGAGTCTGGTCTGGCAGGAGGCTTCGGCCGTGGCTAGTTACCACCCACGACAAAGACGTCGGCCAAGCGATTTAGCTTTCTGGCATGATGACGCGTAGAAACCAATTAGGAGTGTGGGTTTACCATACACCTAACAGGTTAGCCCGGTACCTTCTTAGACTGCATCATCACTTACCATCAGGTGAGATTGCCGTCAAGGGCTAACTTGTAGTGTATAAAAAAAGGTGATTCGCATTCAAATGGTTCCGTACCACATTGCTATATGCAACACTACATTGTTTTGGCGTTATTACCACTATAGCGGTTCATGAGATAGGTACTGCCTGGTGACAGCCAAACGGACGAATGGATAGATGGACGGACGGATGGACAGCGTAGGCTTAGTCATAGCACGGCATATATTAGCATATATTATATATTACCGTGGTAATAGGATCCCGTTGGTACGCTTAAGATACGGAACTCTAAAACCATTACAGTAACAAATACATCGCTGTTCTAGTAGTTGACATATTCAACCGTGGATAGAGAGATTCTGAATTCGGTTCCCTATCGGAAATTTGCAATGCGTCGTTTAACCCGTCGGCTCGGTTTTGTCACTTATATGTTAAAATATAATCGTTAAATCTACGTAGGTCTATCTCTGAAGGTGTACGCTCTAAAACACAACTCTCGTAAAAAGGCCGATTTTGAATCAACAGTAGGTAGTTATATGTCTACTTAGCACAAATTTTTATCTACCCTCCTGATCAGCACACTTTTTGCATCCGTTATCGAACACAACTATAAACGGATTAACGTCGACAACTTGATTGGTCCAGACAGTCAAGTGACATTGAATCGCGAAGCTCACATTCCAAGTCATTGACCATTTAGATTCGAACTAGTGTATCATCATCAATGATTGGTTTCGGCTTGCCTTTAGTAATAGGACCATTACATCAGATATTGAGATGACTAAAGTGCGCGAAGAGATCACTTACTCACATGATAAATTGTTATTTGTTTGGTGCGCTTGTCTATTCATATTATGGTCCGAGAAGGTGTGGACAGAGTTTAAGAGGTGCTTGTGACAAGAGATCTTTAATGGTTTGCGTGGCCTCAGGATTGAATGGATTTCTGGTTTCAAACTAAGAGAGAAAAATCAATTATTAATGCAGATGAATTTTTGTTACTTTGTTACAATTTGAAAACTTGGTTCCTCGTTTACACGTCGGCAAGAGGGAAATCAAAATGTAATGTTATCAAATTAATTAATCATTTAACTCTTCCGTTGTATTGCATTTTTTTCAATATTTGGATTATCTGGTCAAAAGCTCGACTTCACAAACCGAACTTTCTTTCTGGCTTCGGCCTTGAGCCTGAGTATGGTTAATTTAATCCGCGAATGTACTCTCCATACTTGAAAATATTGATTAAGAGTGTCTTAAGATTATGTGATCACGTCAGTTTTGACACCTTTCATATTAGACTGTAAATATACATGTATGAATTAAGAGTATGTTACGATTTGATTGTAATTGATGGTTCGAGACTTATTTTATATTTTTTGTTAGCGGCTTAAAATATTCAAGTTGGTTTATTATAGATATGTTTGCGGTTCAGTCATAAAGGCTTGTATTGTATGTATTATTTGTATCTGTTTGTTAATTTCCATATTATATTATTAGCGACATATTAGCGTCGACTTAAGTTATTATATTAGGCATGCTGTAGTTACCTCTAAATTGATTTATATGTACACATCTAGCACTTAAGGTTTTTAAATGTTTATTTTTTTTACATATAAATCTGTTGGTAGCGCTTTGGATAAATAAATAATAAATAAATAAATAAGTATTATACGCAAAAATCACCTTTGAAGATTTAATTGTTCTCACAAGCACTCTAGCTATACGAATGTGTTCGTAGAATATAACGAAATTATAGAGAACTGGTCGTGAATCATGCGAATAGATTGTAGGGTCACACAAGGTTATGAAATTGCCTTTTGTCTCAGCCGTGATAAATAGATGCGGGGTCGTGTCGCACAAATCGTAGGCTTAATATGTTATACTATACACGCATGTGATTTTGTGTGCGTACCCCTGTCGACTTGAAAAGGTTTAACTTTGCCTTAATCTCCCTCTAACTCCTTGAGGTGAAGGACTTGAACATAGTCCTCTTCTACAGTCAGTCAACAACACGCATATTTTTTTAATTCCTGCGTTATGACATTTATGCCTGATGGAAAACAGTGATGAGGTCTAGGTAGGAGCACGCAGGGAATGATTAGTCCACTAGTGACAACGTTTTTGAAATTTTATTGTTTCTTCGTAAAATAGGATTCACACTCGTATTTCCATAAAAAAAACCATAAGCTTTTGTCTGGCCAGAAATATTCGAAATCTGTTTCGGCTAGCAAATTATATTTTCCTACATAGAGAACGCTTGATAACTGTAACTGTAATAATGAAAAATATGTTATACATGAACGATTCATAGATGCCTTATATAGGTTTATATGAATAAAGCTATTTTTGATTTATATATTTTTTGATTTGGAGTGTGCCCTGCAATGTCTTCACAACCAACTCGGTAAATAACACCTTAACTAGGACTAACTGTTGAGTACTCTAAGTTGTCACTAAATGAATCAGTTTTATAAAGGGAAATTGTTCAGTTCTTCAAGAATATGTTCTGGAATTCCAATCCAAAAATCAAACAAGTACAAATATTATAATCTACTTTTGGTAACGTGAAACTTGGGACTATTGCAACTGTAACGTATTTCAATGAAAGTACTCATGTAGGGTACCTTATATAGTTTTCCAATAGGTTTATTGAAACATTTTATTGAATCATTTTTTTTTTGCCGTAAACGTTCTTGAAGACATATGTTGGAGCAGATTTCCGCCTGTTACCTTTAGAATACAATCAGGTTTTTTATTATTGACTCTTATGAACAATTGTATACTAATTCTGTACTACCTACATCAGGGGGAGTGGTCTAATCTAACTTCCTTGTAACGATGCACGACTTGAGCTTTAAACGAATTATAGTTTTATTGTTTCGGCTAAAACCTTAGACATTGATATTTAAACATTGCTTTGTTTAAATTTCAACACCGCCTCGGGCGCGTTATTCGAAGCTATTTCGTCTGAAAGAATATTACTTGTCTGATATACAATAAACAT
Organism: Lasiommata megera; assembly: GCA_928268935.1. Lineage (NCBI taxonomy): Eukaryota > Metazoa > Arthropoda > Insecta > Lepidoptera > Nymphalidae > Lasiommata > Lasiommata megera. The sequence goes on along the minus strand of OV743329.1, from coordinate 5,680,712 downwards.
ATATATATACTCTTGTATGTATGTCTATATAGCTCATTTATTTATATCTGTATATATGTATGTGTTTATCACTTAATTATGTTTCGTTTAGTGAGTAAAGTATATATAATTTATATTTTTATTCACATCATTTTCATTAAACAAATTCGGATTTGGGCTATTGAAAAATCTCTGTGACTAATTTTATTCGGATGTGTTAATAAGCTCTTATTGAGTAATACATATTAATTCATCCAAATTTACGCATTTGTTAACGACTCCCCGATCTTGACTTCAATCCACATACCTTTCCCGTGGGAATATGGAGATAAAATGCAGGCTTAGTTACTCGCTGACATTGTAGCTTTCCATTGGTAAATAACTTTTAATATCGGTGAAGGAGTTGATGCGTTATAAAAAATAAACTCAATTTATTATTATACTATTAGTTCGGATTTTGTGTTTAATATTACACCTTCATGCGGGACTCTTTGTGTGTAGGTCAAAATCTCACTCAGTCGGTTTTTTTATATTGTTTACGTTACAGGTACTCGAGCTGTACGCCGATATCTAAAATTATCGATGACCTAACGTAATTGGTACACATTAGATTGTAAACAATAGACGTAGGAGGAGGTGAAGGTACATTAATGCGAAAAGCACGATGTTCTCGAACAGGATCAATATTAAAACATTTAATTCACACATGATGTACACAGATGCAAAGTAAAATACATCATATTTAATACACACATGTATTACATGAAATACATAACAATACTGTTCAATACAAACAATACTGTTCTGAACAGCAAATTTATATTTTTTTAAGATATCTATGTCATAATCATCATGAACAACCTATTGCCGGCTTACTACGGGTCTCGCAATGTGAGAATCTCGAATAGTCCAACACGCTGGCCATATTGTGCCGATTGGTAGACTCCTTCGAGAACATTATGGAGAACTCTCAGGCGTGCAGGTTTCCTCACGATGTTTTCCTTCACCGTTGAAGCAACTGATATTTTAATTGCTTAAAAAAGCACATAACTCCGAAAACTTAGAGGATCTCGTGATTAGGAGGCGGTCGTCCTAACGACTAGGCTAACACAGCTTCACTAGGCTATCACAGTTTCTATGTATTACTCATAAAAAGTTTGAAACTTACACGCTTAGTTGACGCTGTCGATTGTAAGGATAACGAAAGTATTCGTTCAATATACATTGAAAGTACACGTTTTTTAAAACTAGTGTATCTAGCTAGTCCAGTCTAGCAGTCTTAGAAAATGCAACGGATGCCGGATTAACTGGTATTTTTTTTGCGTACCATAAACGGTACAGCGACTTTATCGCGTACCTACATGCATGCACATAAAAAGGGTTCGGTTATATAAACGCATATATAATGTGTTTTCAATTATTGTTTATTGATGCAAGTGGCACGAAAGATTCCTGATCGCTTTACGTAAACGTAAGGGCTTAGTTTAACATTGATATAAAACACCAAAGAAACGCACAAGTGACCCGTTTGTCTTTTAGTTACAAAAGAAATAACAAACTAAAAAATATACTATTATATCGTTAATAACAAATATGTATTTCTATAAAAAGGGAGCTCAATTTTCACACCGTATGCCTTCAGGTGAGTTAATTGCATACAAATTTCAATAATGCCTCATAAAGATCTTCGGGTGGTTATCGAGCATAAGGATATCACTCAATATGAGTGATGAAAATTGCGTTAGTACAAATATCGTTTAAACCATAAGTCGCAGTGAGCATACAATGCCCTGAAAACGGTTATGATTTTGTTAAAACAAGCTTTTGCCAGGTCTACCTTTGAATATCTTAGTAAAATATTATATCAATATGATTGAAACGACTTAAAATGATGCTTACGGACTTACATATACTAAAAACTTTTTTTTTATACACTACAATTAGCTCTTGACGGCTATCTCACCTGGTGATGATGCAGTCTAGGATGGTAGCAGGCTAACCTGTTAGGGTATGGTAAACCTAATTGGTTTCTACGCAACATCGTGCCGGATCGCTAACTAGCTAAGCGGGTTGTAATTAGCCACAGCCGAAGCCGGAACCAGACCAGACTCGAGCCGGGAATCGAACCCAGGTCCTCCAACTTTATAATGCCACAGCGCGCGCACTGCGCCACGGAGTTCGTCGATAAAATATATAAATAATACAAATAAAAAAGACGGGTTGCACTCCGGGAGTGCCGGCAGAAGTGAAAACTTGATTATTAACGTTGAGCATGTTTGATATTTTGGAATGGTTAGGGAATAATTTTGCACCAATTGCTTTATCAGTATAAAAGTACTATAATTTATGTGGTAGAATACAATATTCATTTATTGCGCTATCGTACACAAACATGACAATTTATATTACATTAAAAATTTAACACTTTAAAACTATTACAATTATTTTACATTAAAAAGTTTATCTCTCCGAAAAATCAACTTTCATCCATAATTTCAACGACTTTTTCACCATCATCATTACCAGAACTATCCATGGATGCGCGTGGCACGCTGTAACTTACACGAACATTGCTGCGCTGCCTATACGAAACAGTAGGCCCAGGCATACATTTTCGCCGCGCCGTAGAGAGGGGATAGCTGTCTACTCTCCATCCGTCTTACGCTTTTTCGATCAGGTCACGTGTCCTGACGCGAGTTTAAGATTTTATACCCATTACAGAAAAAGTGCTCAACGCCGCTAAAGAAGTTTTCACTTCAATAAATAAATAATAACTTAATAATATAATTTGTCTTGGTTTTATATGTACATCATTGGCTCAGTGAGACGATTATGTGTATTGAAATATTAGCAGCATAGTTGTCCAACTGGTACGGTGAACGATGCATATCCGCATTGTTGGATCACTACGATATTGTAAATATAGTTTGCTTTATGTAAAAATAGCAAACACTTCGTTATGTCACACACTCGTTGATATCACTACCCCCTATTAAAAGATTTGCAAGCTTGCAATAATCATCATCATCATCATCATCATCATGAACAACCCATTCTCGGCTCACTACAGAGCACCGGTCTCCTCTCAATATGAGAAGGGTAAGGCCATAGTCCACCACGCTGGCCATGTGCGTATTGGCAGACTTCACACGCCTTTGAGAACATTACGGAGAACTCTCAGGCGTGCAGGTTTCCTCACGATGTTTTCCTAGCAATCGTTTAATGCGTAATTTTAGAAATAATGAATGAATGATTGATTGAATATACTTTTATTGTTACCTCACATTAAGTAGATTAACTAGATGAAGCAATGAAACAGTGCTGAAAATGGAAGTGAGTAGCGTATAGGTTTATTTAAGAAATATAAGGGAGAGTATCGTAGCTTCCATTTCATACGACGCGCCCGGTTTCTTGCTTGGCGAACTTTTAAAGTTGGACAAGAAATAAAGTTCGCCAAACAAAGTATGAGTAGTGTTACCACTGTTATAGGGACATTGATTTCTATCAGTATTTCTGTGTTTAGCTCTTTCTGCATTCTGTGTTTGTTTTGGACAATTTTGTATTGAAATGAAAGTGATGTATATTGCTGTTTCGTATTAATCTATCTATTTGTTTTTAAGAATAAAGTAGAAGGTACAATTTTGGCAGCCGCCTATCGCCTGATACTTATGACTTATGAAGGTTTGAAAGTCACTTAAATATAACTATATTCATATCTGTGATAAAAATACAACTTAATTCATCTTTATCATGGTCATCAAAAGAAGCTGACATAGGTTAAGCGAACAAAAGTTGTAATATGTGGGATACGGATGCGTTGGACGTTTGCAAAGCGTTGTTTAGTTTTTGACATGCGACATCAATCGAATCGCGGAAAGGTAATTGACGAAACTAGATAAGTCAGTGGCGTGTATATAGATTCTTTAAAAATACCTTCCTTATAACACAAATAGGTTGAAATATTTGTAATGATGAATTATCGAGTTGTTTACTAGAATCGTAATAAGATAGTGTCACAATAATAAGGACCTAATAACCCTCGGTAGATTCTAATAACTAGCAAACTAGTAGTTCAATGTACTACGAGTAAACACACATAAAGAAAAAGTGACGTTGAAAATTCGCACTATCGGAAAGTGTGGTAGGCAAAACTTTTAATCATACGTGGAAGCCACTATTCTTTCACCAATTAATATTGATGTACCAGTATGTACCTTCAATAATAAAATCCACGTATTAAAATTAAATTATAAAAAGTGATGAGAATAAATTTGCTGCATTTAAAGTTCTTTATCGAATTTTCTTGAAATGTTTTTAATGAAACGAAATGCCGAAGGAGGTTTTTAAGACACGATGTCGCTCGATATGAATCAACTCATAAAATCTGTACGCCAAAAATACATTGCATTTTATCGTCGTGTATATCACATTTCAAACAACACGAGGTTCGTGATCAAATTAAAGATATTTAATGATTGAGGTTCTATAACTATACCAAAGAACAAAAAAGATTGAGTAGCGTACCCAGTGAACCCTCCTATTATCGTAGAGGAGTAATAATACCATCTGTAAATTAATATGATCACTTGGTCCATAAAATTTTCAAAGAGATGGTTTTGAGTTCGCACGTTCCAAAACTACCGAATAACGCGATAGGATGGGAGGCAAATGCATTCTTCCAGTCGAGAAAAGGAGTCAAGAACTAATTTTAAATTACTGTTTGTGTAGTTTTTGATAAGCTGAATCGGCGATGAATTAAGGGTACACACACAGTTGGTTGGCGGTGATTGTCGCTGTTAATAACCGGTAACACAAACCTCACTGATTCAATAAATGGGCCAACATTGATTAACAGTTTGCTTAACTGTTTGGCCTTGTCATTCGTTTTATCTAGTACAAGCTACTTACTCTACTTGTGTATTAACAATATTTTAGAAATTGTGCTATAAATGAGTTTCACTTTTGCATAAAGGCTTGTATTCTTTTACATAACTGAATGTTGTGTAAAAGAATATAAGCCTTTATGCAAAAGTGAAACTCATAATTAATCTAGTGTTAATAGTATGTCAATATAATCCAGAATTTCTGATCAAATAATATGCTTTTATCGAGATTATAGATTATCTGAAGGAGATGGCTTGAAGTGAGAATTTTTTATTTTGTAATATATTATTAAGTTTGTGCAAAAAAAACTTGATCTATATATATGTCTATAATTAGAGCCATCCCTATCGACAGAGAACATAAAAAAGTCAACAACCTAAATTTAGCCATCGATCTGAAGATTTTAGATTTGATAAATTTTTATTCAACTTCGTGCTTATGTCTCCTCTTTGCCTGCTATGTTAGTTGTTGCCAAAAGAACAATTAACGAGTTACGCAAGAATGTGTCAAGTTTATACCACGTCCGTGTACCGGTTTGACGGATGCAGATAACATCTGTGAACCGATATGTGAAGCCGGTTTGAATAGCAATAGTTGTTATCTTGTGCACGGTAAAATTGTTTCGATACAATATTTTATATGCAAGCACCTTGCCTAATAGGTATATATATATATATGTATATATATATATATATATATATATATATATATATATATATATATATATATATATGTATACAATTTTGTACAAGCATGCTTTGTGGTATAAATACGGACGGGTCGATGCCTTTCGCGGATTCTCTCGCTCGAGACGTCGGACTGTTCGGACCTCTTAGTTATTATCGCAATAAAAGTGTAAACCGGCAAGTTGTGGTTTTAATTACTATGAGCGAAAGTAAACAAAATCGTGACGTCAGCAATGCTGATGTCACCCTTACAAAAACAACTCGGACGTCCTTGACTCGACATATATATATATATATAAATATATATAATAATTTGAATCATCCACAAACAATTTGCGTCCCAAGACTGGGCACCGGTCTCTTCTTTTATATAAGTGGATTTGAGAGTGTAGGTCCACCACTTTGCATAGTATTAATCCAACATTAAAATGTGTTTACGCTTTCTGCGGGACATGTGAGACTCGCCAGCGATTGGCGACCAGTATACCCACTAAAACCCAGCGATACTCCACCTGGACACCTGCTCGTGTTAGTATACGATAAAAACAATGTTTTTAACTCAGGTCTCTTACTGCAAATTTGTTGCCAGAAAAACGCAATATTACATAATTTTCGACACCATGATGTTCGATTATATAGAATAATAAATAGACCACCTTCAAATAGTAGCTTTTCAAGAAAGTGACGGTTCAACTTTGCAACCGCCTATTTATTAATACCAGTCACCATTAATCAACAAACATGGTTAAATAAGTATAATAATAATATCATGTAGGTTAAGCCAGTCAAGTGCGAAAGGTGGTAGCGGGCTACAACCTCTCGAGTAAAAGACAAACTCAACTCATTAATTAAATCAAAACATACTAAAACACGAAGATGTTACGTTGTATGGTTTGATTAAACTATCGCGTAAACGAAGCCTACCAGCACGCAACGGCAGCGATGTCTTGTCACGTCACAAATACACGTTAAAAAACTCCGTTAACAATAGAGTCATAACTTAGAAAATTCACAAAGGTTTACACTGTAAGTGCGTGTTCGTATTACTTACGTAATCATACGCATCAACACCCTCGGCTTGTTAATGCGCATCTGTAAGATCTGTCTTTGAAGGGAGAGAATTTGAGCTTCAATGTTCCAATGTGCTGGTACAAACTATTATAATGGGGAAGATTGCTGGATAAAGAGGTGTTGGAAGGCGAAAGATTCTCTATCCAGTCTCTTTATCCAATCGTGGCTCAGAACATACGTGAGTGGACTGGCCTCAAGTCGGTCGAAGAACTCTTCCGTTTAGCCGTTTCTAAAACTGACTGCTAACCTCCAGTAATGGAGAAGCACTTGAAGAAGAAGAAGTTTCAATGTGGGGTGGCGGTCAACCAGTGTGTACTAATCGAGTGTTAAGTGTCCCTATTCCCCGCACTTCGTCATTATGCTAAAGCGTCTATCTATCACGGGAATATTATAACCGGTGCTCCTATGATGAGAGTCTTAGTGTTTTTCCTCGGCACTTGTTCTTTTATCAGTAATAAAAATAGCTAAATAGTTTATGTCCCGGCGACAAACGCCGGGACATAAACTATCTTTATGCAAAATTAGAAGAAAACGACCGCTGGTGAAAAATGGTGGATGAGGAAGGCCGAACACCAAGGTGTGTGGTGGCTCTCGAAAAGACCTTTGTCCAGCTGTAGGCGTCTATAGGCTGATTAAGCAAGTTAAGTATCCAAAATTAAGTCTTTGCTCAATAGCTGTATAACTGAAGGCTTACCAAGAAGCGAAGTTTCCCATTTAGAATGTAACTAATGATATTTAATATAAGTGCGAATAAGATTAACTGGGGTGGTATGGACTGAATAGATTCGCTAATCGAATTCAGCTCTTAACAAAAAGGAAACAATTTCTTTATGATCCTAAAATCGTCACCAGGTCGACGACAAATTAATATACCAAAAATCTAAGACTTAAATGTTCGAGTAGCTTAAATCAGAAATATTTTGTGAACGTCACCAAAACGGTTATAAATAGATACATACATACAGACATAATTGCGAATATCTCTTTATTTAGTTAAAAACTATGAAACTACAAAACCTATTATCGTCGTCGTGATTAAAATATTCCTAACTATTTTTATGTTATTCTTATGCTAATGGAAATTACTATAAACGGTATTCTGGCGCCAGTACTGAATTAAATTAATTATGCCGAATCTCGAACTTTTTCCGCGAATTCATGATAATGTTTGTTAACTTGTCCTTCACCTTAACACAGACCTTTAGAAAAAATGTCGTAACATGTTTGTTATCATATTTTTAGACCTGAAGTTTGTTTGTATTTTAGTTGTATGAAACAATATAATACTTTCTATTTAAATAATCCTAAATTTTAGTTATATCACCGAATGGATTCTGATGACCAATGGCGTGGCGCGTGAGCTGCCTCAGTATAAAGTTGCAATCACGACTCGAGTCTGATCAGGCGGGAGGTTTTTTTTCTCTCTCTCTCTTCGTTTTATGGCTTTAGGGTGCTTACATAAAGAAACAGGTTTCCGGTACAGACAAATCTGTACGGGTCGGTACCGATCGGTACAGTGTTGACTCGCATAAAGAAACAGGTGAATCTGTCCTTAAGTGACAATCATGGCCTCCAGTTCGTCGGACGAAGATTTTTTACTTTTAGAAAGTACTTACGTCAAATATAGAAAGAGAAGAACAGTTAGTGTATCTGATATTAACAGAAAAAGAACTAAATATGGAACATATTATCATTTATTCTTAAAAGATATAAAGGACGATGAAAAGGAGTTTTATGATTATACAAGGATGACTCAAGAAACATTTTACTATATATTAAATTTAATCGAACATCGCTTAATTAAGAAATGGTGTAACTGGCATGTTCAACCAATTTCACCTGAAGAAAGACTCGTTATCACTATTAGGTAAGTAATGAATAATATTTATTAGTATAAAAATAAGCGTAATATACTGGGTGGTATAATTTCAAAATGAAATGTCCTCTATACCGCTTATAATCGAGGTGTCCACAGCCAATGTTCAAAAAAATTCCTTGACCTTTATTCATTCAGTAGGCTAGTATGTTTTATTTGTAAGTAGTTTTAAGCACAATGAAAAATATCCGAAATAAAATTTCAATTAAGTGAATGTTATTTATTAGCCAAAATCAGCGAGAGGCAAAACATACAATACGTTACATGACTCACATGTCAACTTCAAATTAAATTAATAATAAGTACTTAATTATAATTAAAGTAAAACTCCAAATGGGTAATTTAAAGCAAACAAACTTATTAAAAATGATGTGTTTAAGTTATAGTTATAGACCTTGGTTTTGGCACCCCATGGGCCAAAATCAAATTGAAGATTTTACAATAATTGGTATCTGCTATAAAATTCGGCAAGAGATTGTTCATTCTGAGTAGATTCATTATTTTCTTCTGTAGATACTCGGTGGCTATTAGATTGATTGCATTCGTCTGCAGCTAGTCGGTTGCAGGTGGATTCTTCATATTCTTCTGTGGCTAATTGGTTGCTTATAACAGCAATATTGTCACTCGAAGTTTGTGGAAGAGTTATTTCGTTGCAGGTCTCTGGAGTACTATTACGGGAAACATTACTTAAATGAGAGTAGTTTGACATCGAACTAGGGTTACCATATTGCAAAGATTGGTACGCGAACTCGTCGACGACGCTTTGAATGCGGTTTCTAAAAGAAAGTAGCATGTGCTGTGGAATTTTTTCAATGTGTGGTATGAGGCTTTTAAAAAATAAAATATGTTCGTTGTCTGCATCTGTTGTTCTATTCTGTCGGGATTTTTCCTTATCTTGTAAAAATTTAAGTTTTTGATGCTCAATGTCCAATAATTTGTCATTGATTGTTCTCTTCGGCCTTTTCAAAGCGATTTTTGAAACAGGCATCGCAGGAGACACTGTTGGTTGGTCACTCGCATCATTATCTTCCATGTTGCTTGGTCCAGGTGAAAGAGAACAATCATTGTCATTTGTAGTTTGGGTGTATTCTGTTTCACTATCAAGGCTCACAGCACTATTTGAATGAGATCTTTGTCGCGTCAAACTTCCAGTGGTTAGCCGCGCCTTCACCATAGGTTTGAGAAAAAGCAAGGGCTTAAAATATGGCCATTTGGGATATACTGTAGTTGCCTCATCTCCAGAGCGAGAAGGTAGAATCTTTCCTAACTCTACCGCAAATTGATCCCTTAGATACCTCCATCTTTTTCTTATTTTACTTTCTGAAACAAAAAAGTACTGATATGTAAAAACTTTTTCCTACAGAGGTCAAATACAATTTTATTGTTGTAAATATCAAGGTAAATAAATTTAAAAATACTTATTTCTTTCCAGTTCAATCAATTTAAAAATAATTATTTATTTAAATCCCAATTATCAGGTTGGGTCTTATACATATAGAACCCTGGCAAGAAATAACTATTTTTAAATTAATTTAACCTGAAGTTTACAACAACAAAATTATATTTGACCTCTGACTGTCTCATAAAATAATGAGCAGAATCATCCCTCTCACGATTTAGCGTTAATTTTTGCTTTTTTTACATCCTGTATTCAGGGTGTAATAGTTAAATGTGTTTTTATTTTCAGATATCTTGCAACTGGAGAATCATTCAAATCGCTTTCAAAAAATTTTCGTATAGGAGTAACAACATTAACAAAAATTATAGAAGAGACGGTTCTAGCAATATGGGAGGAACTGTATACCATACATATGCCTACACCCACCAGAGATATATTTTATTCAATATCTAATGATTTCAATAATATTTGGAATTTCCCTCACGTCATAGGTTGTATAGACGGTAAACATGTGCGCGTAATGTGCCCAAAAAAATCTGGATCTATGTTTTACAACTATAAAAAATATTTTTCTGTGGTACTGCAAGCAGTAGCCGATGCCAATTATAAATTTGTAATGGTAGAAGTCGGGGGCTATGGTAAACAGAGTGATGGCGGTACCTTTAGAGCATCAGATTTGTATCAGTTTCTAAATGAAAGAGAATTAGATATTCCATTGCCCGCTTATTTGCCTAATACCCAAGTCTCTGTTCCTTACGTATTTTTAGCTGATGAAGCGTATCCTTTAAAAACATATTTAATGAAACCCTTTGGGGGACGTGATTTAACAGTGGACCAACAAAATTTTAATAGTCGCTTGTCCCGAGCGAGAAAAACAGTGGAATGTGCATTTGGTAGGTTATACTCAAAGTGGCGTTTGTTATCTAAAAGCATCGAAACGGATATTCAACTAGCTGATAAGATCGTAAAAACTATGTGTTTGTTGCACAATATAATTATTGATAAAGAGGGTTTTGAGCGAAACTTGACTTCGGTAAATATTGTTAGACGAAGATGGCACAATCAAAGACTGAGTCCGCCTAGTAATGTTGCTACAAACGTCAGAAATAATTTTGTGCAATATTTCAAACATAATCACTTAATATATAATTAAATTGGGTAATACTTTATTATTAATATTTTATAACTACAAAATTAAAATAAATCGAACTGATCATTGAAAGTACTCACCATCCTGTTTCATTTCTAAACTGATCTCTTTCCAACACTTATCTGTAACATTTCTGTTGCTGTGGAACTTATGAGCTTTGTCCCATAAACATTGTTTATCAAAAACTAAGGCTATCAAAACTTCGTTATCCAAATCCATTTTTAATATTATTAAACACACCCTACACCAGTAAATGCTTAAACCCGTATGGCACGGTCCAGGTAGTCGGCACCGACAAGTTACAACCTGTTTCTTTATAAGTGAGTGAATAGGATTATATTGAAATATTATACCTGCGCTGATCGGTACCGACCCGTACAGATTGGTCTGTACCGGAAACCTGTTTCTTTATGTAAGCACCCTTACACAGATTAGCCAATGTCAAGTTTATAGCAATGTAGAAGTTAGGGAGAAATGGCGGGAAACCTCGCATTCTGCGGACGCGGCTCCCATAAACCCCTCCCAAATCAACACCTGTTAACCATTCAGAAAACCAGCCACTACACAAACGACACCAAAACTGTCCACGACACAACCAACACCAGTCCTTTTCAAAATTAGCCAACAAACATGAATTCAAGAAAAGCGCGAAAAAATATACGAAGTCTCCCGCCTTTCTCCTCAGCGGGAGGTTTCGGCCGCGGCTAGTTATCACCCTCCTGCAAAGACACGTTTACACCTTGACTTTGACTTGAACCCCAACTATGACAACTACAACCTTGACTTGACCACAACTATGCATTTGGCGTGCAATTGTTTTTACGTCTACTATACCGATCACGGGTTATTAAAAATATAAGCCTTAATACATTTTTAGGTTATGTATCTTTTCCTAATCAATCGTGACTGAACAGTTTAAGTGTAATTAACGGATGTTAATTCACAAATAAATGTTCACTAAGCTCATATAAAATAATTATCCAATGATAGCTGTTTTTGTACCAATTATAGTAATCTTCATTAATATCTCCAATTACTATGTACTTCGTTGACATTTCTCAGAATTGCATTCCAACGTCAATAGGCCTATATTGTTCTATTCTGTTCACAGCAAGCCGTATAAAATAGTAGTTATTTTTAATAATGTCTTTTGTCCACGTGTTATCATTGTTATCGAAGTGAGCTATTTACTCGTGTCTAGAGAGGAAATGAAATCTTAGTCGTAGATAATCATCACCTTCAAAAAAATCACCTTCAATAAACTCTTAGCATTGCTTCTACTACGCTTATTGGAGTCTTTTAGGGTTCGGTCTAGAAGTATTGGGCTTTAACGATCAGTTCAGCAAATAATTAGTGGAAAGACCGGCAGTCTCAGTATTTAAAGTTTGAACCATACACAGACATACCCTGCTGTCAATTTGGAAATATTGCAATAAAAACTTTACTTTTAGTACCGTATTTTTTTTATATCGCAAACTGTGCGTAAATTTATATTCTCAACAAAAAATTTGAACAGGATACAACACGTTGGAACAAGAATTTGTCGCCTTGACACTGATTCTAAGCGGGAATAAAAGTTTAGTTGGACAAATTGATAAATGGCACAACTTCGGCATTGTGCTCGGAGTGCCAATGCTCAGAATGCTAAGTGAGCTAATCTCAGATCCGCCTCGGTTTGCGGCACGGATGTAGGATATTTAATGCCAAGGTTTCCGCCGGTGGGATTGATCCCCACTTATATAACAAATGCATACCCTAGTGTGTGTGTGTGTTCCTTATTTTCAAGCAATAATAGACTAACTAAAAAGAGATCGAAATTGTCGAAGCTGTGATAGCCTAGTTGTTAGGGCGTCAGCCTCCTAATCAGAGGTCGGCGGTTCGAATCCGGGCACGCACCTCAACTCACTTGCTTCGACGGTGAAGGAAAACATCGTGAGGAAACCTGCACGCCTGAGGGTTCTCCATAATGTCCTTAAAGGCGTGTGAAGTCTGCCAATCCGCACATGGCCAGCGTGGTGGAATATGGCCAAACCCTTCTCATAGTGAGAGGAGACCCCTGCTCTGTAGTGAGCCGGTAATGGGTTGATCATGATGATGATGATGATGAAAAAGAGATCGACGTAACTTTAACGTGAAACTATTATTGTATATATTATATATTTTATTAATTATTGGCGAATGGCATAACGTTCACATGTGCCGTCTTGCCACTTTATGTAAAGTATGTCTATTAACTTTGATGCTTCAAATCTGAAGGGCGTTATTTAGCATAGGTAATATAGCCTAAACTAAAATCACAGGTTCAAAAAAAGTGTCGTGTTTACAAATTGTTTCCCGTGGTAGCACGATATTTAGACCAGTGAATTTAGTTAAGAGATTTATAAGATAAACAGAATTGAGTGTATCAATTGAGTGATCACAGAGAAAACAGAGGCGAATGCACACTGAGATGCAATGTTTCCTGTTTGATAAAGATTAAGGTCGATTTAATTTATAGTTTAGAGATTTGTGTACAACAGAAGTTATCGTGTTCAGCAGAAAACCGTTGACTCTTTATGCTAAAATGACAACAATTTTTTTTAAGAAAAGTACCTGTGTATCTCTGTTATCTGATACGTTTTTTATTTCGAAAACGATAAGAATGATTTAGAATGCTTAAATTTGTTTCACTGTCTGTTACGCAGATACATTGGCATTAATGGGAAGTCGAGATACAGTTATCTGTAAGGGTAATGATGCGTGTAGAACTAGTACAATTATTGCTCGTAAGTATACAATTATGTTTTTCAGTAATTCAGATTTTATTGGACTATTGTCGAAGTAGATCTTTGCGATGTTTGGCATACGTAGCCTTGCAGCTTCTTTACCAACAAATCAACCTTGCTATCCCGAGTAAATTAATCGGCTTTTCCTCTTCCTAGTTACCATGTGATTATTTATAAGCCGAAACAAACGCCGAAGAGTATCAGGGCAATAGAATTATATCCTTTTTCGGTTTCCGTAACTGAAGGGTGTCAACGTGACCATATTACTAAGACACCGCTGTCCTTCTACCGTCCGCATTTTAATAATGCCGATATTGTTTAGTGTTGCAAAGTGCACCTCGGTTCGTAACCCTTCCGGAAATTGTTTGTGTTCAATATTTATAGCTTTCTTATACAGTCTCATATTTATTATTAAACTTCTCGTTAGTCTTTTTTTTTTTAATTATATTTTCCAGAACGCTAGTCTACATAAATTTAAATACCGTCGCATGTGACTTTATGTTTTTTCCTTATGTGCTTCGTGTGTTAATGTGAGGTAGGTCATAATTATGGTCGACCTCGCCAGCGCAGCGTGTGTGCGGCCGTGAGTCCGGTTTCGATTCCCGGCCCAGGAAAATTTGGGAAATTAATAATCTATGTAGGTTTTGGGTGCCGTCAAAGCCTTACTGCGTAACAAGATTGCGTTTCGGTACTATGTTATTTAACTTCCATACAAATGTAACATCATTGAATGAAAAAGAGTAATTTTGAACACTCTTTTGTATAGGTATGTTTGTAAATTTATATGTTATTGTCAATACTCATAACCGTGACATTTGAAAATTGTCACATCGACCAAATTGAGGTCGTTATCAATAATGAGTGGTTACTGTAAATAAAAATCACATTAGTCACTTTTCTGTAACGCGTAATATATTGCGTTACAATCGAACGTAATGAAATATTTCAAAATTAATTTTTACACACTTCTGGACGTTTGAATAGTTTAGAATTATTTTGAAAGCAGTGCTTTTAGCATTCATCATTGTCAGCCTTCTGATGACCCGCTGTTCAGCACAGGCCAGCTCCCTAAAGGGAAAAATGTTAGTAGAGAGTAGACGCAGCACGCTGCTCACAAATACGGGTGGATAGGTTTATTTAAGGCGTGATATATATGTGTAAGCTGTGATAGCCCAGTGGTTAGGGCCTCTGCCTCCTAGTGAGAGATCGGGGGATCGATCCCGGGCACGCACCTGTAACATTTCAAAGTTATGTACGTTTTTAAGAAATTAAAATATCACTTGTTTCAACGGTGAAGGAAAATGTCGTGAGGAAACCTGCATGCCTGTGAGTTCTCCATAACGTTTTCAAAGGCGTGTGAAGTCTGCCAATTCACACATGGCTAGTGTGGTGGACTATGGCCAAACCCTTCTCATATTGAGAGGAGACCCGTGCTCTGTAGTGAGCCAGTAATGGGTTGATCATGATGATCATGATGACAATTCATCCCCTAAAGAGGGGCACATATTTGATTTGAGAAGTTCGGTGCTTTTCTCGAGACGAACATAGCTCATAGCGTATTAATGAATGAATTAATGAATATACTTTTATTGTACACCAAATTAACAAAAAGATAAATTTTCGCACAACCTTATCCGGCAATGACCTGAGGCATAATATCTTCTTATACTTTTGTGTCAATAAATAGAACGCCCCTGCCCAGCAGTGGGAATACGTATGCTGATCGGGATGATGCAAGTGAGATACTAACACACCTTGCTTCTATTTTTGTTAGCATTGCAATCGTGCAGGTTTGTTTAATTGGGGTCTTATGTAATGTGTGATGGTATTTTTCTCATTATTATTCTATTGTTAATCAAAGGAATTGCTATGGACTAATATAAGTTTCTGCTTGTTGCCATTGTAGTCTATAAATATATACAAATGCAATGTGTTGCTAAGCGCAAAACTCGAGAAGGCTGTACCGATTTGGCAATTTTTTGTTATTCAAATATGCGTTGCAATGCAATAAGGTTCCAATGAAGATAATAATCTTGCGTCTCAAGGAATCCTCTAGATGTCCCTTCTTTTAATTCTATTTTCTATCGTAGATCTTTCACTGTTAATGCTGTACAACTTTGGAATTCTTTACCTGAACTTGTTAGAGACAGCCAATCGGTTCATTCTTTCAAAGTCAGATTAAAAGAGCACTATCTATCTATTTGTTAATATTATATTTAACATTTATTTATTATTATTAGTTTTCTTAATATATATATATATATATATATATATATTTAATATTATATTTTAAGTATGTTTATTTATTGATTATTTATATATATTATATCATATATATAAATATTTGTTATTTGTATGTAGTTTAAACTTACCTTGTTTGACCTATTCCACTTTCTAAATTAATCTTACTCACATCTAAGGGTAGCTGGAAGAGATCTCTTATAGGGATAAGCTTTCCTTTGTATACTTCTTTTGTAAGTTATTGATATAACAAATTTGGTACAAAAATAATAAAAATAAAAAATAAATAAATAATTAAATTAGTCCACACGAGAGAAGTAGCGGACCTTTTTTATGTGGGTCCAATAAATCGTTTTAAACGTTTATTTCAAGAACAGTAGGTACTCATACTGTAACAGGTAGTTACTTGCTGATGCTGTAATATATAATTGTCCAAAAATATTTTTTCTAATGATTGACATCTCCGCGTATTCCATGGATTTTAAGCATCAATTTTGTTTTTGTTTAGTACAAATCTATTTTCCTGTGTGTTTTTATATGTGTAATAATATGTACATAATATAATGCGTTATTTTTCTTTTGTTACAGGTAAGATACTGCGTTCGATGTTCTGGTTGGCGTAACACAGTAATTGTTGTGCGTTACAACTAAGTAAGGGGGAAAGTCCTGACTGACTTATTGACTCAACGTCCAGCCTATGGCAGACTTAGATAGCTGTAATTTGGTGCAGAGGTTATTTGTATGATGTTGATAAACGATAAGATCGGTTATTTTAAGAAATTCATACCCAAAATGGAGGTCTTTATTTAAATGCGTGATATAAATATAAAGGAAAAGCCATAGAAAATGGTACGTAGTGCTTCGGTTAGAAATTAGGACAGTTATGTTTTAAGATTTTGCAATTAGTATAAAATAAGGGATGACACGTTTTATAAAAATCCCTCGATCCGTCATTCGAAATTTTAATTAGAGGGATTAGTCGATTTTCAACTGTGCCGTGATCGGCATTCGGAAGATCGTTATGCAAAATCAAATTTGTTTCACCGACGTAAAAATGAAACAAAAATCATTAGTGCGTAATATTTATTAATTCCAGAAAATCTCATCACATACATGTATAATATACGTAAAAAGATATCATGTGACTAGTTATAACTCAATGACTATGTCCGATTATCATTATTACGTACAATTACAGTTAACATCGCATTTGTAGCGGCTACATAGCATCGTTAATTGACTACAACAATAAACTTATTTGCATAAACAAGCATTCAATGCTTCAGAAACATTAAAAACAAAATTATACACATTAATTATTCCGTGCTAGAAAATTGTGATTGTCGTCATTTGCCTATATTTGTTAATTATGAACGACAATTACGCGGTTGCGGAGCGCGATAATTGTCGGCGAGCAATCGGCAGTCATTGAGGTTCATTATAAAAAGATTTGTGTATCGGCATTAAGTTGTTATAAAACAGACAACAAGACAGATCAGAGCGGTTTGTCCACCAAATGTTATGTAGTATCGAGGAATGAGAATTTCTATGCACATTTTGATCTCAGCTCGCAAAAGCTTTAGTGAAATCTATAAACATACATATTTTAAATCAAACATAAAGAATAGAACACAGTTGAGAAATACTAAAGATTACCTATATATTCGTTCAAGAACAAATCGATTTTTTTTTTATGCACTCAAGTTAGCCCTTGACGGCTATCTCACCTGGTGGTAAGTGATGATGGTGTCTAGGATGGTAGCGGGCTAACCTGTTAGAAGTATGGTAAACCCACGCTCCTAGTTGGTTTCTACTCGACATCGTGCCGGAACGCTAAATCGCTTGGCGACACGTCTTTGTCGGTAGGGTGGTAACTAGCCACGGCCGAAGCCTCCCACCAGACCAGACTCGAGCCGGGAATCGAACCCAGGATATCCAACTTTAAAATGCGACAGCGCACGCACTGCGCCACGGAGGTCGCCAAAACAAAAAAAAATCCCACATAATGTGGGGTTGGCACAACACGTCTTCTTCTTTCGCTCTCTCTTCTATCAGCCGTCACTTCACTACCCACACGCATACCCTCTTTTAAACAATTCATCCATCTCTTCTTTGCCCTTCCATATATAACATTATTTTGGTGACATTGGTTTCTTCCTTCCGCACTATATGATTATGCCATCCCAGCCTACGTGTTAAGTCAAATCAAATTTTATTCACCCAGATTGATCTAAAACATAATTTCGTATTTTGTTATTCATTTTATTTAACGTACACTCCTAGATATTTAATAGATATATATTTCATAAACATTTTTGTCTGGTCTATATATATATGTGTGTATATATATATATACTAGCTGACCCGGCAAACGTTGTTTTGCCATATAAATTATTAGAAATCGTAATATTTTAATTTCGCCACAACTTCAAAACCAAATGTCCGATTTGAATCAAATTATTGAAAGACCAAATATTATCTACATAAACTGTAATTAATGATAAAACTATTTAATATTAATAGCATGAGTAAAATAAATGCGTTTAAATGTAATGAAACAAAAAAGAAATTCAAGATTTTTAAATAAAAACATGGTTGTTGAGCCTCACTCGACATAGATAGTGTGCCGTGTGTGTGTTTTTGTAGATATTTATAAGATCTACAATTAATTAGAACATTTTATGTTTCTATCTTTTATAGTTTAGGCAGCGTACGCAAAATAAGTAACTTTTCTGGTTGATTTTTTACATCTTGTGTCCGAAAAAACTCAAATATCTTACGGAATCCTATTTTTTTCCAAAATAAAATTTAGCGTATGTTACTCGTGGCTAATGTAGCTTTCGAATGGTGAAAGAATTTTTAAAAACGGTTTAGTAGTTTTTGAGCCTATTCATTACAACCAAACCAACAAAGTTTTCCTCTTTATAATATTAGTGTAGATATCAAATGAAATAAAAACTGTTATCATTTTAGCATAGTACAAGCCTGTGAAGCTTTCATACTAATCGCGGAGACAACGCTAGTTGTTATGTTGAGTTTGTTGGTCTATCCTGATAGAGCGACTACCACATATAAAATCAAGCTTCCATATAACATTAATTATATCCATTTCAAAGGACGCCCTGATACACTGAATCAATTTTTTTATTAGATATTGAAAACACTGGTGGCGATTTTTCTGAGTGGCTTTGGTGGCTTTGAGTGACATCGACAAAAATAAAATCCGGTGATTGCAATGTAATAACGACAAGTTTCTAAATACAGGTTTTTGTAGTAATAATTACTAATCTAAATAAGCAATGAACATGTTTTGTACGTATTCCGATCAACCGAGTAATGAGTCGTGGTTTTACTGTTATTGCTTGGTAAACAAGTTGATTAGCGGTCTGAACGGTTTTTTGCTTCTTCATTGAGGGTTAAGACGGTCCACGTAACTCAGGGTTGCCATACGACTGAATTATTTTACGACCTCCGTGGCGCTGTGCGTGTGCTGTCGCATTATAAAGTTGGAGGTCCTGGGTTCGATTCCTGGCTCGAGTCTGGTTTGGGGCTTCGGCCGTGGCTAGTTACCAACCTACCGACATAGCGTGTCGCCAAGCGATTAAGCGTTCCGACACGATGTCGCGTAGAAACCAATTAGGGGTTTGGGTTTACAATACCCCTAACAGGTTAGCCCGCTACCACCCTAGACTGTATCATCTCTTACCATCAGGTGAGATAGCCGTCAAGGGCTAACTTGTAGTGCATAAAAAAAAAAAACAATACTCTCGTTTTGTTATTCTGTCTTGAAAGTAGGAAACGGTACAATGTGTACAATGAGTGCGGTAGATCAACGTATGTTCCGGGTGACGGATGAGAGGCACTCTCACCCTTCGAGCCTGATCCTCGGGTCGTGAGGCGCTTCCAGTGTTCCTGGCGCGCCTCGGATGAAGTTAGGGGGTCTCCATCGTAGGCCCGCCGTGGAGGGTTTGCCACAGCGGACGCCGCTGGCTGGGTTGCGGTCGAGTGCACGAGTGTTTCCGTGACCCAACCACCAGGCGACGCGAAGGAGCATCGCTCCGTCAACAAGTCATGACAAGGGAACGGACGTTCCCTTGTCATCAATCATATTATTAGGACATGTGAGAGGCCTCCAGTCACAAAATTGCCCAGTGACTACGAAGACACCGAGACATAGTAAACAAAAAATAATTAATTTGTAAATCATTATTGATTTATTAGCAAGAACAAAAAACATAATTTCGTTTACATCATTTTATGTAAAACCCTGACCTCAACGTGAGTGCTGCCTGTACTTGTGGACTCGATTGGACACGCGCGTTCGCAAACTAATCACGGCGTCCTGATATTGATTATGCGTCAACGTGCAATGAACAATTAACAAGGATGTACCACTCCAGCAACCACTTTATAAAGTTGGAGGTCTTGGGTTCTATTCCCGGCTCGAGTCTGGTCTGGTGGGAGGCTTCGGCCGTGGGTAGTTACCACCCTACCGACAAAGACGTGTCGCCAAGCGATTTAGCGTTCCGGCACGATGTCGTGTAGAAACCAATTAGGAGTATGGCTTTACCATACCCCTAACAGGTTAGCTCGCTACCATCTTAGACCGCATCATCACTTGCCATCAGGTGAGATGCAGTCAAGGGCTAACTTGTGGTAAATAAAAAAAAAAATCACTGCTAAATTCGCACCAATCGTACCTGTTAGCTGATTGTATCATAGAATAAAAACTCGAATTTAGGTCTAGTTCGGTGAGGCAAACAGAAATTCTCCTGTTGGTTTTAGTTTTATAATGGTAAAAATAAAGCTGAACCAATTACAATATATATCCCGCAGTATTATACGTAACGATTATTAAAATTGGGACATGAAACTCTTCGTGGCGAAGTGCGTGCGCTGTCGCATTATAAAGTTGGAGGTCTTCCCGGCTCGAGTCTGGTCTGGTGGGAGTCTTCGGCCGTGGGTAGTTACCACCCTACCGACAAAGACGTGTCGCCAAGCGATTTAGCGTTCCGGCACGATGTCGTGTAGAAACCAATTAGGAGTATGGGTTTACCTAACAGGTTAGCCCGCTACCATCCTAGAGTGCATCATCACTTACCGCCCGGCTGACGTATAGTGTGTAAAAAAAAATATATTATATATTAGTTACTTCTAAAGTTTAGTTTGTACATTTATGTGCTGTATTTGTTTTTAAAGGGAATCGTGAAAAAATATAAATGTGAAAAGATTTCTGCAAACTGTTAATGTTGTATAATCCTTTTCTTGGCAGTAGGTATTCATAAATGTATATGATTTTGCCGAGAAAAAATTACCTTAAACAAAAAAATTAACTAATTATTATTAATTATTAATTTACCTTCCCCTAACAGGTTAGCCCGCTACCATCTTAAACCGCCTCATCACTTACCATCAGGTATGATGCCGGCAAGGGCTAAGTTCTGAAAACTTGTACATTTAACATTTGATAATGTTCTCCATTTTTTAGTTGGTTCAACCAACATAATATGTCATAACAATTTTCTGTTTAGTTTATGTAATTAAGACGTAAGTTTATGTATTTAAGACGTAAGTTTATTGGCAGTTGAAGTTATGTTTATAAGATTCTGGATAATATTTCTCAACGGAAAAAGCAAATTGCTGGAATGCTTTTCCATATAATAATGATGTCGTTTTCGCTAAATGTTATTATTATTCTGTTCGAGAGCGGAACTAAATACACGTTGCAGTAATTGATATTTACGGAGTCTGTAGGTATATAATGCAGGATGCGATCTCTAATCAGACGGAATGCATCTTGATGCATATCACCAACGTTTTGGCCGACGGCCATTTCTGTCGTACTTATAATATACAATGTACGTCAACCTTTTTCAGTCTTCCGCCAAGATAGGGATCTCGCTTCTGTCATCAATGAGGATTATATATACAATACACATAATAACTTGGAAATGTCTTGGTATATTTTTAAATCTTGGCCCGCGATTTTATCTTTAAATACTTTATACTTTTTAAGTCATGTTTTGTAAGGTATACAAGTAATTTTACCGGTATTGTTCACCCCGCCATGGAAGAACGAGAAGCCTTCGATCTTCATTCGTCACTAACTATGCTATAGTTATATAGCATAGTTAGTGACGTATGAAGATTACTATATTACTAACTATGCTATAGTTATATAGCATAGTTAGTAATATAGGCATAATTAATGTACTAACCGGTACGAAATTTGACGAGTTATCTAAATGCTTATTTCGTACTCGGTGAACATGGTAACACCTTAAAACCATGATAATTAATTAATTTATAACTAAACCTACTAGTGTTCGAAAGACCCCTCCTAAATTTAACGACCTCCGTGGCACAGCGCGCGCGCTGTTGCATTATAAAGTTGGAGGTCCTGGGTTCGATTCCCGGCTCGAGTCTGATCTGGGAGGCTCCGGCCATGGCTACTTAGCACCCTGCCGACAAAGAGGTGTCGCCAAGCGATTTAGCGTGCCGGCACGATGTCGCGTAGAAACTAATTAGGAGCGAGGATTTACCTAACAGAATAGCCCGCTACCATCCTAGACAGCATCATCACTTACCACCAGCTGAGATAGCCTTCAAGGGCTAACTTGTAATGTATAAAAAAAAATGACGTAATCCCTGTTTTTTAATCATAGAATTGTCCTATTATGCGATTATTTACTCTGCTCAAGTGTATGTTATATGCTGATATTTTTTGTACTAACCCCGGTCACCCAGCCAATTACTAATGTAAATTCAGTATAGTGGTATTTTTAGATAAGGTATCTACTTCCTCGCAAAAACACATTGCAATGTCGGTAAAAAAATGGGTAAAGTACGAGTCGGAATCGCATGTAGGGCATTCTGTACTATAAATAGATTTTCCGCTCTGTACCTACGTGGGAATTAAAAGACTTACATTTTCCTTATAATATTTTAAACTTCATCATTGTTATGGCTATAATTAGTAACTTATATATGTTTATAAATCCATTTTTTTTATAACGCTAGGAAATGCGTTTAGGCAGCCCCTCCGGCATCGGCTGCCAAGTACTGCCTGGGCCGCTTCCGGCGGGGTATGTGGGACTCGCCATCCTGAGTGGCGACCAGAATACCCACAAAATCCTAGCGATGCTGCTTCCCGTCGCTTCATAGCTAGGTCACGGAACCGCTCGCGCATTCATCCCCAATATATCTACAGATCCTGGATGGGATAAAATGTTGACGTATTTGTATTCAGAATTTCTTAAAAATTAAGTTCAAAATTCAGCGTCATTTTACTTATATATAATCATCATCATCATGATCAACCCATTACCGGTTCACTACAGAGCACGGGACTCACTCAATATGAGAAGGGTTTGGCCATAGTCCACCACGCTGGCCATGTGCGGATTGGCAGACTTCACACGCCTTTGAGAACATTATGGAGAACTCTCAGACGTGCAGGTTTCCTCACGATGTTTTCCTTCATCGTTGAAGCAAGTGATATTTTAATATTTTTAAAACGCACATAACTCCGAAAAGTTAGAGGTGCGTGCTGGGATTCGAACCGCCGACCTCTGATTAGGAGGCTGACGCCTTAACCACTAGGCTATCACCGCTTCATAATGATGTTGTAGTAAAGATTTCCACGTATGCATCGTATTTACGGTACCCTAGCAAGACATCCGCTAATCTGTCCGCGCGGTCCCCTGCGGTTGCATAAAAGGTTAATTAAAATCTAGTATCTGAATCGTGTTATTTGAATATTTTACCAGTTACGTGTATAGAGTAGTTGTGAATGCGGTAAACCGTTTGTAATATGTTTTAGATACTTCATCAATGTTCATTAGGCTGCAACAGGCATCAGGGTTAGGCATTTTACAGGGCGTTACATCATTATCAGAGTGCTTAGTGCGAGTTTTCTACACATTCCTTCTATTGCGCTTTAGATTCTGCAAAAATTGAAGTTAACTCTCACGCGATCGTGTAAGTAGAAAATCTCGTACTAAGTACTCTGATCTGATTGACGTGCAATTTTGTTTCAGTGGTCAATCAATGACGATATCACAGTACAAGTGAAAAAAAAACTCAAGACACGCATGTTTTTTTTAACGCTGGGTATATGTTTACGCATTCCCTCCAGAATCGACGCAGACAGAACTGCGCCGCTTCTTGCGGGGTATATGGGACTCGTCGGCGGGCAGAGTGGCGACCAGAATATATATACCATATAGACCAATAGAACCCAGCGATGATCCTTCGCATCCTACGTCCAAGGTTTAGGCTCGACGGGTGATGATGCCTCTTTTCCGTCAGGAGCTCTTCGTCAGGGGGGCAGGCGGCGATCTTACGCTCGTCGCTTGCGCCAACACATCCTCCCAGAAGGAGGCGACGATGACAGAAGTTCATCTGTGGTGTGCATACTAACGGAAATTTTATTAATTGCAAAATTGTTTCAAAATTTTTTATTTCCTATTCGTTACATTAATTACGTTAGCACTAGAATTTGGTCGATCAATGACCATTGGGACACAATTGCAACAGACTTGGGCAGCAGTATAAACAAATTTAAATTAAGAAAATAATTAGGTCCGTTAAATACATTGTATGGTGCGTTACTTGAAAGCGACGACTGCGCTATCGAATCGAATTCCATACTAAGGGTCCGCAATGTTTGCATCGGTAGCAAATACCGCATTCATTTATGAAATTAGTATTATTGCGAAAAGGTTAATAGGATTTGCTTTGTTCTCAGTCAGGGCGGTCAAGTTCGTGACCCGTGCGCACTCATTTTGTATGCCGTGACATTATAATCTATACTAAAACGTACAATAAGAGGCAATTGCGTTTCATTTAAAACGATAAAAAATTTAAATGCTAAGATAAAAACTTCAATAAATAGTGTACACTAAAAAAATACATTAAAAGTAAACTTTTTGTTCTTTGAAATAATTCAAGCTAATACAAGATTTCGCTCTTGGCTTTGTGCGTGTTTTTTATGATTGAGGGCAGTCAGTACCAATTAAATTTCATTATGTATAGATACTTTTATGGTAAGCTGACTCCTTCATCTATATAACTATAAGCATAGTAAATTATGCAAAGTTTTGATTATGGACAACGAAGTCCTGTTTGTTGGTAATTTCAAAGATTTTTAGTTCCGAAATTCCTATTCGCAACTCTGAGTTAGGAAATCGGCGCTGACCTCGGACGAGCTTATCCTCGTAGAGCGCGATAAGCATCACTGTTTATCTATATATATAAAAATCAATTGCTGTTCGTTAGTCTCGCTAAAACTCGACAACGGCTGAACGGATTTATGTTATCATGGTCTTGAAATGAAGTGAGAAAAATTCGAATAATTGCCGGGAAAACCCTTAAAACAGCCTTTTTCTTTCTCCCATATAAATGTATCACCGCTGCACAAAGTTCAAATTCAATCATACAGATTATCCTGTAATTATTTCAAGGTACTCGGTTTAGTTATCCATTGCTTCGTGATTGGAAGACAAACAAACACACTTTCACACACACTAACTCAACGCAGACGAAGTCGCAGGCGTCAGCTAGTATTATATATTAATATAATTTCTAACCGCCAACCCGCGTGATACGAGTGTGCAGACTCTGATTTCCCACTAAGAAAAGGAAGGCGTCTAACAGTGCGATAAAGCTGAGGTGATGATGATGATGATGATGTTTATTTGCTTTCATCTCAATCAGTGGTACATTGGGTAATGCGCAACGTTTACAGTCAATACACAAACTTTCAGTTTTATAATAGTTAGGATGAAATTACTTAAGGATAATGTATTTGTTACGCCAGGGCGGTCTGGTTCGTGATCCAATCGTACATTTTGTATGCCACGACAGTTTATTTGTTTATATGCGTTTAATTAAATCGCGTAATGGAGGCACTGTATCGGATGGAATATCTATACACAATCATCATCATCATGATCAACCCATTACCGGCTCAGTACAGAGCACGGGTCTCCTCTCAATATGAGAAGGGTTTGGCCATAGTTCACCACGCTGGGCATGTGCGGATTGGCAGACTTCACACGCTTTTGAGAAACATTATGGAGAACTCTCAGGCGTGCAGGTTTCCTCGCGATGTTTTCCTTCACCGTCAAAAGCAAGTGATATTTTATTTGTTTAAAAACGCACATAACTCGAAAAGTTAGAGGTGCGTGCCCGGATTCGAACCGCCGACCTCTGATTAGGAGGCTGACGCCCTAACCACTAGGCTATCACCGCTCCCTATACACAATAAAAGTGATTAATGAAAATCATTTCAAGTAAATAGCCCAATTTAAAAGTAAAATCTTCTTTTTCGTCGTAACAGTCTTGACAGAGTGATCTTGGTCATCACGAAGCAATGTCTTTAAGGGCAGATGTTGTACGCGTCACGAGCATTCGCCACTTCTTTCGGTTGTCCAAAAGTCTGGTGCACTTGTGCAAAGGACCGCCCACAGCAGACTTAATCTGATCGGTCCATCGCATGGGTGACCTCGACCTCTAGTGCCCTCCACCTTGCCTTGCGCGACAAGACCTTCTATGGAGTCTCACCCACGCCGGGAAACGTGTCTGAGGTATGCTATTTTGACTTATTTTATTGGCAGATTTCTCACGATGTTTTCCTTCACCGTTGAAGCAAGTGATATTTCAATTGCTTAAAAACGCACATAACTCCGAAAAGTTAGACGTGCGTGCCCTGGATCAAGCCCTCGACTTCTGATTAGGAGGCGGACGTCCTAACCTATCACAGCTTATTTTATATTATTAGCTTATGGGACAACGATCATTTATTTATTCATTTGCGAGGTATCCCTTGACTGTAATTTCACCTGGTGGTAAGTGATGATGCATCTAAGATGTTAGCGGGCTAGACAAGTTTTAGCAGTTATAGAATCTGTATCGTTAATCGGTTTCTACGCGCATCGTTTTAGCGCAGTACCGTAACATTTCATTGCTTGGTGTTGTAGAAAAGTGTGCTAGGGACCGTAATAGCACAGTCTTCTGTGGTGTTCCGTATATTAAAAATAATCCCAGTTGTCGTGGATTATAGCTGTATGTTATAGTGTAATTACATTTCCGGACGTACAAATTGATAAGCAGATCGGCAATTTTAACAGTGACTGTCTCATCAGAAACTGATCATATACGTTTTTATAATTTCCCAATTGAAATTCCTTTGCAGCAAACAAAAACAACAATGCTTTGACTGTTGTATGCAATTGAAGCACTAATTACATTTAATATCAATGAATTGTTAGGTTAAGGTATGCAAAGTGTTAATTGTATGAATCATACCATGTGTGGGCTTATTTAGTACAATCCTTTAATGGGCGGATTTGTATGCCAAGGGCGTTGTTTACCTACTGTTAATTATATATTACATAAGCTTTGTTTTGTCGACATCTATTGATTTGAGAGAAGTGAGTATTAGGCAGCTTTTCCATCATAGATGTGTCATGTCGTAATAATTTTCGTTTATAATTAATTAATCGCCAGTATACATCTTGCATGAGACCAATGCTGTAGTAGTTGATAATGTTAAAAAAATATATAAATGAACTCAAAATAAAAATAACAACTCAATATTGTTGAACAACAATAAACAGCAAGTATAATTTGCTATATTCCGCCGACAACCGGGAGATTTGTATAATATAACACCACACAAAATCTTCCACTAGAACCTCTACACACGTTTCGACCCGACACCGGATCATCCTCAGGAGATGTTGACTTCACAAGCGAGAAAAGTATTACTTTTATAATGTGTGTGTTATATTATAAAAATCTCCCGGTTGTCGGCGGAATATAGCAAATTGTACTTGCTGTTTATTGTTTATCATGGACTTCCGCAAAGTAACGCCTGCTTCTATTCATTATTTCAATATTGTTGGTGTGACGAACTCCGTGGCGTAGCGTGCGCGCTGTTGCATTATAAAGCTCGAGTCTAGTCTGGTGGTAGGCTTTGGCCGTGGCTACTTACCACACTACCGACAAAGCGATCGTCATGCGATCTAGCACAATGTCGCGTAGAAACCAATTAGGAGTATGGGTTTACTATACCCTTAACAAGTTTCTCGCTACCATCATAGACTGCATCATCACTTACACCAGGTGAGATTACCGTCAAAAGCAAAAAGAAAAATGGTGTATTTTAATGGGGGACAACTTTACATAATTCATTTAGTTAATTTAGCAATAGATTAAAAACTATAGATATGTCTACATAACTTTAAATGTATTACTGTTTTTAAATCAAAAATCAGCAGTGTGAGATAAAATTTAATGATAAGCTATACATAAGAATATTTAATTATAATTATTTAAGCCCAGCCGTTGGACTTTCATAGGCTGTTGATGACGACGAAGATGATGATGATGACGTTGAGGATGATGATGATAGTAATAATATTTGTGTTTGGTGTACTCGTAATGACTTTTTAATGTAAGCTACCAACTCAAAAACTGACACACGACGAATAAATATACCCGGATATATACATGTAGTGGTCATGTACTGAATGCAAATAAACATATATGTTAATTTTACAATGTTTCTCCTTTGTATATTTTCCATGCAGGATTTTCCAGATCAAAGACAAAGCGATGAGCTATTGTCTCTTTTTTGCGGTACGTTTATTTTCTATGACCAAGAATATGCAAATCTTGACTTGGGAAACCACACTAATATTATAAATGCGAAATTTGTATTGAATGTGTGTATATTTGTTACTCCTTCACGCCGGAACTGCTCAACCTATTTCGCTGTAATCTCGAATAGAGGTAGATCATACAATGGATTATTGTATACCGGAAAAATCTATGGTCCAAAGGGCTTTGTGAAGAAATGAATTTCACATCTATGAGCTTTATACATAGCTTTAGTTTGTCGTAACAAACTTCCTGCAGATTAAATTTATGTGTTGAGAACGGGAGCGAAAGCGGGGACAGAAATGCGACATAACATAATCTTCAACTACAAACGTTGCTTGCTCCACAAAAATTTTTAAAACCTTATCAACACGGAAGAAGTCGCGGGCATCAGCTAGTCCTTGATAGCGACCGAGAAAATTTTGTTGTCAGCAATTTTTTTTTATCAGTGTGTTTATTCATTATGGGGCCTAATATGGTAACGGGCTTAACCTATTATGAGTACGACAGATATCTTAGACCCAACCCTATCAGTTTCTGAGTGACATTGTACCGGAACGTCTAATCGCTATGTCGGTAGACCTTAGACTAACGCCCTATGTTAATAATGAATCTAATCAAAAAACTAATGGGGAAGAGACGGAAAAGGACAGAACTATAAATCTCAATCTATCTGAAGATTTTGGATTAGATTCATCAGCCGTTAATCGAAAAGTCAAAGAACCAACCCACGTGGCCATAGTTCCCACTTTCAAGGCATGAGCCCACACCGCTGCGATAGATAGGTCAACGGGAACAATGGCAAAGCCTTGTCAATATAAGATTTATTCTTTCCCATAGGCGTCATGCCTAGGCCCGCGATTCGACCGAGTGTGTCTAATGTTCCATTCAATCTAGCTTCCCATGTAATTATGACTTCCTTGAAGCGGTGACTTGATTTACTTTTCAGTTAGAGATTTATTCATAACGTTATTAAGAAGTGTAGGTACACGTGCATCCATGAATTACATCTACGGCTTTAAACAAATTATTTTACATAAAAGGCTATGATTCACATTAAATTTGACCAATGTTTCCATTCAATCTTAAACTAGTAAGAGTGTATAGGATTATTATAGGTAGCTACGAAATTTTGGATTTTATTCTATCCCTAAAATCGTCGAGCTATAATTGACACAATGATAATGGAAATGTAACAGAAATGTAAAAATCTTCCTTTCTTGTACCATCTGATAAACTTAGAGCCCATTATTGTAAAGAGATGATAGTTTGAATTGATAAGATTCTTCTAATTATATGTGTATCTGGTTAAGTTATATAATGTAGTGTACCAGTAATTTAATCTTATTGTACAATTTAATTTAATATTTATAATATTATTGTACAATTTAAGGGTGCACTGAGCAAGTTAATAATATGCCGACTGAACCTGATCGGTTTTTGCACGGCATCATACCGGAACGCTAAATCGCTTGGCGGTATGTCTTTGCCAGTAGGAAGCATCTTACCAGATCAAACTCGTGGCGGGTATCGAACCCAGGATCGAACTTTGAAATGCGACAGCGCCCGCCCTGCGCTTAGATCATTAATTTGTATTAGACATTAAAACAATTATATAATTAATAATAAATACTTATGGCGTAGTGTCATCTTAGTATTAACGCCTCTCAGTTATTGTAATTAATTGGCAATTCTGATTTGTCATAGCCATCGCTCCACGTTTCACTAAAGCGCATCAAGGCAGAAAAACCTTAAAAGGGACTGCACTGCTTCGGAAGTAGTACCTAGCATTCCGAAGTATATTAGTTTTGATTTACTTTACAATTTGTGGTTGCGGGGATTTTATCTTTGGAGTTTCTTATACCTACTCGTATTCTAAGGAATGTTGATATGCATTTTGCGCAATGTTTCTCCATATCAATGGAATGTTTCCTGAATCTTTGATGGAATTTTAATTTGAAAACAACATGACTTTTAGCCGTCTTGCATTTTTATTTCTCTTTCTCTCTCTCTGCATCGTATTCCTCATTACTGAGGGTCGTGACCCTTTTACTGACGA
Organism: Lasiommata megera; assembly: GCA_928268935.1. Taxonomy (NCBI): domain Eukaryota; kingdom Metazoa; phylum Arthropoda; class Insecta; order Lepidoptera; family Nymphalidae; genus Lasiommata; species Lasiommata megera. The sequence continues at coordinate 5,649,936 of OV743329.1, read as the reverse complement.
CTTTCTTGAGGACGATGTCGCGACATGCTGCTCTGTTGGTTACGACGTGTAGAGCATCGTGGACTTTCGTGTCGAGTGCGGTGCGGATTTGATCCGACCAAAGCATCGGACTCCGACCCCGAGGCCTCATTTCTTCCACTTTGCCGGTGGTAACCATCTTCTCCAGGTTGCCACCTTCCCTTCGAGCAATGTGACCGAATTCTGGATCATCCTTTTCGTTATTCTGAGTTGTCTCGCATTTTTATTTACCGTTGGTCAAAATTGATTTATGATTATGGTCGTTGGTGCATTTTCGCAATTTGTTACCAATTATTATTTCATTAGGTATTCATCTGATTGTGTCATTATTTCTCGCAAACATTTAAGTTCGAGCAATTATGGCAATAAAGGTCCCTATTTTTTCATATCCGGGTATTACGCTTCCCCTGTACAATGACGGTCATTTATCACTTGTGCACATTGCGAATTATTAGTCATCAACATGGGTCATCGATGAAGGCCGTTCAAAATTTAAACCATTGGTTTTTCTCTCAATGAATCATTCAGTGCTTGTAGCTTCATAGTTAAATAGTCCGTCATCTTTAAACTGCTTTGTGACGCTACCGATGAATTGGATTATGATGTCAATGCGGTTGTTGTGATGTCGACATGGTTCAAATATTTGTTCCTGCGCTGCAAATCTTTGACGTCACGGACTTCGGTGTTACGTTATGTCATGTGCAAAAGTTGCGCAGATGTGTTAGCCTCAATTTCTTTCCCGTTTGTATATTGCGTTTGCTCATTTCGCGTACAGTTATCCTCTTGACGATTTGAAATCACTGTTAACTGACATTACGATCATGACGTTAAAAGTTAACGCAATTGATTTTTGAATTTCGGTTTTGAATAAGAAAGGATTAACGTGCACTTATCGTTCTTAAGTGCACTTTTCGTACTTAGGGTTTTTTTTTATCGTAGTCCTTTTTACGGTTCTTAATATGAAGGGTATCCAACTGGATCCTTATCAATAAAACAAATAATAATATGCCTTCCTTTGCTATCCGTCCCGTCTCTGAGCGTACCCAAGAACCGTAATAGGTAGACTGTTAACATTTTGAAAGAATACGTAATTCCTATAGCCGTTATAGAAAAGAAGTAAAACAACGTTGAATTTTCAACTTGTAATTAATAAATCAATCTTAATAATAGATACAAATGTTATTTAGTATATCATATTGCTCCGGGATACGGAACCCTTCCCGTTTGATTTCAACTCGAATTTTGTCGGCGTTTTTATGTCTATTTTGAGAACTTTTTGAGAGTTAGTTCCTCGATTTGTTTTACTCGAGTTGTACCGCTGCGATCTTTACTTCGAATAAAGCATCTTACTTTGCGTCTTACGGGTCCACTGGTGTTAAGCGGTTAACAGCACCAGAGGACTCACCGATGCGTTGCTGGCTGAACCTAATCGGTTTTTACGCGGCATCGCACCGGAACGCTTAATCGTTTGGCGTTGTAGTATTGTCAGTGGGGCGGAAACTACCCGCAGCCGTAACATCCCACCAGGCCAGAATATAATCTATCATCTCCTACTTTTTATTGCTAGTGGCAGACCCGTTTCGCAGAAGTTTTTTTTAACCACTACAAGTTAGCCCTTGACCGCAATCTCACCTGATGGTAAGTGATGATGCAGTCTAAGATGGTAGCGGGCTAACCAGTTAGGGGCATGGTAAACACACAATCTTAATTGGTTTCTACGCGACATCATGCCGGAACGCTAAATCGCTTGGCGACACGTCAAAAGACAAAGATGAAGAGAAGTAAAATTAAACTAAATATTTTGATACATCACGTAATGTCAAGTTTACTATATATACCTTATTGTTTGTGTACTGTTGATGCGTGTTTATCCTACGTCACGCCTACGTTTCATGCTATGAACGTTGCGCATGAGTTGTTTATGATGCGGCGCACGCATCGCCTACGCATGCGTCGTCATGCCGCTGGTCATTATGCGCCTACGGGCTCCTGGCGGTTGCTCTCGACCCTCGTCATAGCCACGTGTGGGTTTTTCTGATTATATTTACGCCGATTCTGTCATGCTGGTAAATCGGCGTTTGTATTCTATTTTTTTTCTTGCCTCTTCATAATACGCGTTCAGAAAATATTCGATTATAGATTTAAAAAAAAAAAAAGAACAGGATAATGAAATTTTGTGTATACACAAATCAACGACATAAACAACACAAAATTTAAGATGGCACGGGAATTTTTTGTACTGCTTCTGTTTACTTAGCTTTCCAGAACACATCAACCAGTTAAAAATTCTCGAATCTCTGTGCGAAACTATAAACATTAATGCTTACAATAAAGAATGATCTTTGAAGTAGGTTTTTGGGTAGTTTGCCAGCGCTCCAATTTTGACATTTGATCCTTTTTTTATACACTACAAGTTAGCCCTTGACGGCTAACTCGCTTGGTGGTAAGTGATGATGCTGTCTAGGATGGTAGCGTGCTAACCTGTTAGGAGTATGGTAAACCCACGCTTCTAATTCTAATCGGTTTCTACGCGACATCGTGCCGGAACGCTAAATTACTTGGCGACACGCCTTTGTCGGTCGCCAAGCGATTTAGCGTTTTATTTAGTAAAAGGAACTACAGCGGAATCATTACTGGTTTACCAAGAACAATGCACGAAGTTTGAAGCCGGGGAGACCGATATGTTATAAGTCTCTTCAAATGCTGGAGTTTCCATCCATTATTTAGCGAGTCGCGGATCGCGAGTGCCGCCCAGCTTTTCAGCCTCGTGAGAGACAAGGCAAAATATGCCATTCTGACTTCCCTAGTTGGAGAGGCACCTAAAGAAGAAGAAGATTTAGCGAGAGTGCTAATTCCAGTCATTAAAGCTTACAATAAAGCTCGATACGGCCATCACACTCGATCAGCACCTTTTGAATTAACATGCCGCTAAAATATTTTCTCATGGCTGTTCTAACGCGATGTGCATACTAAAGTAATTTTATTGCTTTCCTAACGGTTTCTGATTTCAATTTATTACAATGCTTTGCATGGTCCCGAGCCCAATTCCCGGCTGGGCAAAGCTATTCGGTTTTTCGGACAAAAATTGCACAGTACCAGTCCGGAGATTTGGCTTATGGACCCGCGTACTTTGGATGGCATGTTCAGTCGTAAGATCCGGTTAATATGCTTTTATCATCATCATCATGATCAACCCATTATCGGCTCACTACAGGGGTCTCCTCTCAATATGAGAAGGGTTTGGACATAGTCCACCACGCTGGCCATGTGCGGATTGGCAGACTTCACACACCTTTGAGAACATTATGGAGAACTCTCAGGCGTGCAGGTTTCCTCACGATGTTTTCCTTCACCGCTGAAGCAAGAATATGCTTTACTGTGTGTAAACAATCGATAAAGTTCGCCAAATCGTAATGAAACAGCTCGGAAATTATTTAATCTCTATGAAAGTTCGGGCCTGTGATGCGTGGCATTGCATGACCACAAAGTGTGTCAGAACAAGCTTAGCCCAAAGAGCCAAGTATCAGTCTCACCTATCATTTTTAAATAGTATGCAGCTCTGTACAATTTATGTAACGTTACAAATATTCGATCTATGCTGTGGTAACCGCGTTGCTCAACTTGTATTCAAGCATGTCAACAGTTTTAGTTCTAAGGTATGATTTATTGGGACTGTTAAACCAGGGCACAACCGAAAAAAACAAATCCATTGTGGCTGCCCTAAGGTACGCACAGGTGCGCTGAATTCGTAATTTTTAAGCGGCGGTCGCCCTTCGCGTTCTTTCCAAACCGGTATAAGGTCGCACTGTTGCTATAGCCACATAAAGCAGATACCGAAAATCGGAATAACAACTAACATATTAGCATATCTTTTCAACTAAGTTATTTTTTATGATCGGTTTCATGCATGCTGCTGTATCTAGCGATTCTTTTTGGACTCCCTTGACGTCTGCCCATCTTGTGTGGTCTACGAACGAACTTGCATATCTATTGCGGAACATATTGGGGCGCGCGTTACCGTTTTATCTTTTATTTCAAGTAATGTCAGTATGTAGGATTCTTTTGCAGAGCTTTTAATACTTTCGGAAATCTGAAGATCTCTATAAAGTCCTTTTGAGTTACTTAGTTTTTTGTTTTCTTTGAAGCTTTATTTTTTAAACTCGCATTGGGGCATCGTATACAGCCTTATCTCCATGTACGTCACTCCTATAAATTACGAGGGTTTTACACTTTGGTGTGATATTAAAAAGGTAGCATTAATCACGATGACGATGAAAATACATAATCATGATGATGACAGCTAGAAACTACCATTAAGAAGAGGTCGAATAAGGAAATTCAAGTCACGAGTTTATACTCAATTTCGCGTGTATTCGCAACATTGGCAGACAACCAAATATTTGGAAAGCGGTCAGGGAAAGGGGGAAAGCTGATCTTACTTCACGTACAGACAAAGCAAGGTTGTGCTTTAGTAAGTAAATCGTTATAATCAATGCATGATCAACCCATTACCGGCTCACTACAGAGCACGGGTCTCCTCTCAATATGAGAAGGGTTTGGCCATAGTCCACCACGCTGGCCATGTGCGGATTGGCAGACTTCACACTCCTTTGAGAACATTATGGAGAACTCTCAGGCGTGCAGGTTTCCACACGATGTTTTCCTTCACCGCTGAAGAAAGTGATATTTTAAATTTTTAAAAACGCACATAACTCCGAAAGTTAGAGGTGCGTGCCCGGATTCGAACCGCCGACCTCTGATTAGGAGGCTGACGCCCTTACCACTAGGCTATCACCGCTTCATGGCGTTATAATCAATATGCAGGAGTAAAAAGGATTCGCTCGCACTTTCATATAAGCAGAATTTGTGATGTATCCACATTACCGAATAATTACGGAAAATAGAAATGAAAAAGATATTTTTTCATCTTCCAGTGACAAGGTTAAGAGTTGCCAAAAGAAATGATGATGTGTGTAGGTAGAAGAAATGCCCATGCCAGAAAGGCGAAGGTTTTTAAATTACATAATTGTTTGAAATCTTTCACTATAAAACTATGAGGATTCGGACCCCTATCTCTGTAGCTGTAGCCCTATCGATCAATCACTCTGCCAAACTGAAAGTCATCCTTGGTATTCACATGATTCGCTTCATGTTCAGTTAGAAAAGCAACGCAAGAATGTTGGATTACTCCATATCCTATGATGTCAGTCAATAGTACATATTTTAGATTTACTCGATGCCTGTTATAAAATTTGGACACATTGCAACATGAAGATCGTCTCAAAATGACACGTAAAATTCATATTCAGGCGCATTCAGCGCTGTTTGTTAACATCGTGGATTCATAAGAGCTGTGGGAATTGGAACACTCCGCTAAGTACACAGCCACCACATGCTACGTGTGTATTGTCCAAATTGACGAGAAAATGCATGCCGCCCGACTTTGTGTTTGCAAATTGATGTTTCTCTTATGGTACTTGAAGGTTATTAGCTGTCTGTAAATAAAAGTCACGTAGGTACTATTTGAATTGTCATAAATAAATTTAATATTGCTCTTAATTAGTTTCCCTTCTTTAAAAATATGTATCATAAAGTCTGAGAAGAATAAATTGCTAATTCTTAAGTTAATTGATTTCAAGGTCAACACATTTTTAATTAAATAATTAGCTTCCAGGTATCAGTTTTTTCATAAAAAGGTTAGTGTAATACTACTCGCGAAAATGAAGAGACCAGTATTAACTCAGTTACTGTTATATGCGGGGCAGATACCATTTGTTTGTGGTGGAGTGGCGAACTCCGAAAATAAGCGAGAACGAGAATCGAGTTGCTACGAATCGCTGGAAATAGGATCGTGTACTGTGAAAATTGTTTTTGAATTGCAAGTGATGAAAGACATCCATTTCGGACAATGTCATTGAAATTGACGATGATACTGAATAATACTTATGCCTAGCTGAAAGATAGATCGATCAAGTCCTTAAAACAAAGTTCCTAAACGCGGGTTGTACTTAGAGTTAAGTTGTAGAAATCGTCACGTAATTAAAATGAGTTAGGGCCATGTGAATCGTTTGGTCATTCCCCGCGTAATTTCGATATTATCACCAAGCGTTGGCCGCCATACTAATTTACAAAATTTGTTAGTCAAATGTGATCTTTTTCGATGGTCAAAGTAGAGTTCAACAGTGCCTGGACACAACAATTACGCGGCTGACGAATACCCGCAACTTACCCCAAAAAAGAAATGATAAACGACTCCTACGATTGTTTTTTATCGGAACTCTTGATTTGAGACTAACTGACTCATGACGTTAATTCATTCGTAAAAGTTCCTAAAATCCCGATAAAATCAATGTTACGTTATACCGCGTTTAATAATGTCAAGTAACATCCTACTTTTGCAAAGGTTGAAATTAGATCAGATTTCTGCCTTTTGCATTCCCAGATATCGGCATCTGCAATTATCCAACACCGAAGCAATCTATTTGTAAATCAATCCGGCATTTTAATTAAAACGTTGGATCAGTGTTTAGCTCACAAAAGCTATTATCGTAATCGAGTAATTTGTCATACCGCATAAACTATAATTACGTTAGACAGAGATCATTGTGATTATTGTATCGCGCTCAATATGGCTTGTGTCCATTAGTCGTTGTGATGAGTCAATATAATGGCTGAATGAATTGAAGTTCAATTCGCTCGAGCAATGGTGTTTAGATGTCTTTACTTCAGTAAACATTTTATTGTGTTCCCTTAAAAATGGTACAATTGCAAAAAATATTTATATTAATTGCTCATGGGGAATTTCACTCATTAGTTATAGAGGCGGGTAGGAAATATCTAGTTTTGTAGTTTAATGGTACATCGTACCAATTAGAGGTACGGATAACCACTTACACTTAGGGGTGTGGTTATCCGGCTACCATCTTAGATTGCATCATCAGTTATCATCAGGAGATTGCAAAGGCTACCTTGTAATGAAATAAAAAAATAAAAAAAACATCATCACTTGGATGATGTTATTTTTTTCCGATTATTATAATTTTCGGCCGCCCATACAAAATTACACGTGACGTGAAATAGTGATTAGCTGAAGAGATTCTCTATTCTCTCTTATCTGTTATCTATATATAGTTTATAAGATGTAAACGATATGTCATCAAAATATGGTATTTGTATGATTACTAGAATCAATATTATCTTAGTCATACTCTGGCATTGAAACCGAATGTTTGTGCCAGGAATATTTTTTTTATGACGCCATGTCAGGTTAATTAGACATTACAGATATTCTTGAGTTTTGATTGAAATTGAAATTATGTATTAGAAATGCTTGACGGTTCTTAATAATAATTCCTAAATTGACTCTTTCTCAATTGGTAAGCGGTGATAGCCCAGTGATTTAGATTTCGGTCTCACTATATAGTGGTAGTTGGTCTCCGACACGCACATCTAACTTTACGTTGTTAAGTTTGTTTGAAGCAATTAAAAAAACTTGCTTTAACGGTGATGTGGAAAATATTAAGGAAACCAGTATGCATGAGAGTTCTTGTTAAAGTTCCCAAACGCGCTAAAAATCTGCACTTGGCAGCGTGGTGGAATATGACGTAAATAATGGCTAATGGATTCAATTATGAATTCCTATCATGCTATTATGCATCGTGTTCTCACATTGATAAAAGTTGATAATAAAGTCACACTAAAAAGTGTATTATGTTGTGTATATTAATCATGGATTGTCTTACAAATTGCACACAATTAGATCTTATGCAAGTAAAACTATATTGTTAGGTACAGTAATTGATTGTATTATAATAGGAACACAGACTAATTAAACGCCACCTATTTCGTGGACGGAAATTATTTAAATATAAAAGGGAACCAAAACATATTGCGTAGGAATGTCAAGGGTTACTTACACTAGAAAAACTTCCGGAACTTTAATTATACTTCCGGAATTTTAAAAGGGCAGAATAATAGATTTGTATCACGCTTGTGTCAATGTCGATTTAATTAAAGTCTTTATACTACGGCTTTCACCTAATAATTGGGTATTGTTTGCACCACAGTATTAAATAGGCTCGTAGAATGTAACTTTTCGGAGAAGTCATTGCTTAATATTTTATCAATAGTATTAGTTTTTTGTTATTCGTTATAAACCACAACTACTATTCCCGTTTTACCGTTCAAAATAGCAATAATTAACGGCATCGTAAGAGACAAAATCAACTATTATTATAACTTTACGTTACGTAACAAAAGGTGGCACAGGCTTCCTAAACATTTCAAAATTGCGAATTTAGTTAATCACGCGTTTGTGGTTGGAGTAATTCGAGTTATCTTTTAGCTATGGATTCTTTGCCCAATTTGCATTCCAAAGTTTTGAAAATGCGTTGTTGAAACGCGGAACTTGTCACATTTTGATTGCTTTAAGTCGTTGAAACTGTTAAAAGGTTGCATTCTATTTGTACATTTTACGCGGTGTACCTCTTTTGTACGTAACTTGTGTAGATTCATTGTTCTGAAATTTTATTACTAGTAGTTAGTAACAGCTTGTTAATTTTTCAGTACTTGACAAATATTTTCCCGTCTCTTGGCACATAATAATCTTCACTGTGTTTAGTGTCCAGAGTCTTGCACAACAAGCACTTTATTGAATAGATTTTAACAAGGTCTTGTTAACTTATGTGATCGATCGCCAGTTAGTTTTGTTGTAATATGATATCGTTGTTGTTTGCTCAAACTAGTTTTGTTTGTTCTTTCTTTGTCACTATTGGGATTATAATTGTTAGCATACACAATAATTGGGTGTGAGGTATTTGAACACTGATTGGGAGTATCATTATCTCCGGTAACGCGGGTAGTATAAAAACAATAAATATGACCGACGGTCTTTTTCCTTTTTCCGGTGCATTCGGCGATCCCTCGAAAACACGGTCTTGAGCTCAGTGTCGGTTTAAACTTTGGCGTGGAAAGTTATGTGTTCTGCAAAGCCCATGTAATTATTTCAAGAGTAATAATAAGTGTTCAATTCTTTCAATAGTAATAAAAAGTGTTCAGCAAGTTTATATAATTCTTTCACAATCTTGTTTACTTTTATTTCGACTTATTTATTATTATAAGAGTTTTTGTGGATGTTATCAAATCTAGTTTACTAGTCATGTTCGGGGCTGATATTTAGCACTACAAGGACTTTCCCACTTCGAATTTTTGTTTAAACCATTTTCATTAAATATATAACTTTTATAGGTAACCTTAATTCCAGTTTATACTTTTGCTTTCAGGCATATATCACTAAATATATATATCACTAATAAAGTTGATAAACTTCTGCGATGTATTAAAATCTACACGAAACTTTTTTATAGCCAATAATAATATTATGCACTAATAAATCTAACATGTTACTAGCGACGACGTTAAAATGATTAAAACATGCATAGAATGGATAATCACTTATAAACTAAATCCAGCTTTACGGTAATTCTGACATTTGACATTGGTAAAATCAACGATAAAGGTAGCTTTATTGCTAGAAACAACGTCACTATCGAAATGTTTTCTATGCAAATATTTTACTTCTATAGTTACTATACATTTTTTGTTAGCAGCATTTTCTCATTCTCAGTGTAACACTATAGGCATTTATTTTACAGTCACGATGAAACAATGGTCAAATAATCTTGGTTAAATATCCCACAGCTCGGGTTTTCTTGTCCCGCCCTCGTTATCGTCGTATTTGGTTGTACTCCAATATCGCGATAAAATTAGGTGCGGTACATAGAAAGTTAGGTAGCTACACTGTCTATACCTGCCGACCTTCACCGGAGAAAGCCGGTTATTTCATATTATTAGCAACTGATCTCAATTTACCGTATAATTTTGTATAGAAAGGCATCATGGAGCGTGCTGTTTGATGTATGAAGCTATTTTCCAAGATGAAAATTTAAGTTCCAGCTATTTTATACTATAATATAATATATTTATATACTAGAAGATTTGAAGTGAGCTTTGTTTTTATAAATTTGAAAGTCCTGGGGTTGAGACTGGTCTGATGGGAAGGCTTTGGCCGTGGCTAGTCATCATCGACAAAGACATCGATCGATCGAAAGCCAATCGATTAAGCGCTTCGGCACGATGTTACGAGAGAAACCAATTAGGAGTATGGATCTACCATAACCGGTCAGCCATATTATAGACTGCATCATCACTTACCATCAGGTGAGATTGCCGTCAATTGCTAACAAAAGCATGGTCTGTCATGCGACCCACTATGGGAAATGCTGAACAATACCCACATAAAGGAATTTGAATATGCCACACAAAGCGGACATAGTATTTTTGCTGCACTTCGTGACTTGTCAAACTTAATAAATTGACAATTAGTACAGCAAAGTAGACAATAGACATTTAAAGACATGTAACATGCAATTATGCCGATACATCATAATACGATAATTATTCACGATTAATGATAAGATCTTTTGGGTCTAGAGTCGAGACAGTTTGGCGTTTGCGTATTTTTTATTAATTTCTGTTTGAACAATAAACTTTGCGACTTAATTTCAGTTTGATATTTCATACAATACACTGATAATACGTAGGAGATTCCATCTATTATTTTCACAAAAGTTTTGATTTCAAGTGTTACTCGGAGCTTTTTAAATAATGCACGGCATATGCTGAGCTGTACATCCTTTCTGGTTGACGTTATACACGGACATAACATTTGTACATTGGAATAATCTTATTCTAATGCGGAAGGCTATATGAGAATAAATACCTTTTCTTTCGCTCTTTCTAATAACTTTTAGGCCAGATGAAGAACGAAAGTTAAATCTAAATCTATTAAAAAAAAAAACCAATAAAGTCATGCGAGCAATTTCTAGAGCGAGTTATTCACATCAAATCACTCGCTAGTTAGTCCAGATGTAAATTGGTCTGGCTCTCCAAAAAAATTGTACTCCTTTGGGAGAATATGTGCTTTAGAACAGCAAAACTCATAACGATCACTTACTTGCTTCAACGGTGAAGGAAAACATCGCGAGGAAACCTGCACGCCTGAGAGTTCGAAAAGGCGTTCTAAAAGTCTGCACATGGTCTTCAATCAAGCAAGTCCATCCGCACATGGCCAGCGTGGTGGACTATGGCCAAACCCCTCTCATACTGAGAGGAGACCCGCGCTCTGTAGTGAGCCGGCAATGGGCTTATCATGACATGACCTTAAGATTGATTACTTACATCCGTTAATAAAGAAACCTTTGCGATCATCGTTACTTTTAACCTGAGTTTCTCCAAACCATGACTTATGCTTTGCATTGGAGTTCGGAGAATTTATCTAGCGCTAAAGTTTGGAAATCTAATTTTAACTATTATGTATCTACTAATCGTGTAAATACTTCGTGTATCAGTATTTCCGTTTAACCCACGAGTTCAAGACATTTACCGCATAAAGTTGGCATGACTCAGTCATGATATACCCTTTCAAATTAAAGACCACACAAATTCCAAGGCTCTATTTACTAAATGTTGTTACTAAATGAAGTATAGAACTGTATTTACTTACGCGTTATGTATTCATAACTGTACTCTTGGGGCGTCAATCCTCCCAATGAAAGAAGGTTGGCTAGCTACTAATTTAACTGTTGGTTCATCTGTCTGACATCTATGTTTGGCATAGGTGTTTGGATATATCTCCATTCAGTCTTCTGTGTGTGTGTCTATTATTCTTCCTTTATTTATTTATTTCTATCCCCCAAACACTATTAATAAAGAGCTTTAAATCCCCTGTTGTGATGTTTCTTTTTGTGTGATTCATCATCATCATCAACCGAAAGACGTCCACAGCTGGACATACGTCTTTTGTAGGGAGTTCCAATGGCCACGGTCTCGGGCCGCTTGTCACCAGCGGCTCCCTGCGACTCGTTTGATGTCATCTGTCCACCTTGTTGTGCGTGATGGGTTCCTATTAATTGAACCCTTTATAATTTTATGTAATATGCCGTGCTGTCGCTAAAATAACTATCATAATTCCGCAATTAGAACGTCAACAATAATAAAATATTTAGTGCTTTATGCGATTGGGGTTTTTAGACAGTTGGTAGTGAAAAATTGCAGCTAAAATACAATAAAGTATTTATGTATGTAAAGTATAAATTTTAAGATATTATTTTCACGAATGTGTGCGGCAGTATCAAAGGGTAAACTTTGACTGCAGAATAGCTTATAAATTTGTATTACCTTCTTATACTTTACCTTTATTGCTTTATTACTTTGCAGTTTAGGTGTCGTAAGGATATTAAAAGTACCTGTGTCTATTATCAGCTATGTTTGTGATTATTAATTAACTGACACCTAAATTGCAAGGCTATACGTACCAAAGGTCCAAATCGTACCAAAGGTCAAAATCTTAGTAGGAAATATGTCCATGCGGAATTGTTGGATCTGAAAAAACGGAAGTAAGTTCTAACCCATAATGCACTTTGATGGATGTGTCACGACTGTTTCAATGCCAACTCTTAAGTGTTCGTTTGCGACAGTAAGATTGAGTATTGGTTATTTATTATGTGTGTGCTAATTTTGAATGTCCATATACAATTGGACGTGGTGAAGATATATTATCAGGAAGTCTGGGTGGCATTGATTTAGAAGTTAGATACGGTGCGAAATCATAATTTCCATTATTTAGAACACTCAGGCTAGCAGGTTTCTTAATGAAGTTTCCTACCCATTATCACGATATTAAGAATTTTATAAACGATAAAATACTTGGGTGGGAATTGCTCTAACTTCACAGGTAATTACAATTTGTAGTATTCTGCCAAGTTTGTTGTGGGCTTCTTAGACCTGGGCATGTTTAGAATCCTCCTAGCTTTAGTTTTAAATTGGCGAGTATAGTATCGCTATCACCTCACGATCAATATTTTTATTGCAGGTCAGGGACCCATATAAAACCTTATAATTTAAATTTAGAATTTTTTAAATATTTTTTAAAAAAAATAACTTAATAGATATAAAATAATTTAAAAAATTCCTAACTTATCTTACGTTAAGGGTCTGGTGTACCCTGAGCCAGTGCATATAAAACACATTATCAGGGGATACCTGAGCGACGACTTTGATTGGCTTGTTGAATAATGAAAAATATATTATGAACGCTTCATAGATTTATTCATCCCAGGCATCAGCCTGTAATAGTTTTACATGCAAAAAGCTATTTTGAATTGAATTTGAATTAACATTAGAAGCAACAGATATTTAATATCATAAAATAAATTCTTCAGTTAGACCCGTCCAGCGGTTTCAGCTGTGCTTTGATAAATCGGTCATTCAGTCAGCCACCTTTTATCTTTTATTTAAACAGATGTACCAACGTTACTAAATGAATATCGTGATTAATAATTACTTTCGTATTGTTTTGCGGCAGGTGGTCCGTTTCTCCATGAGTGCTTATCATTAATCTGTCAATTGTTCTGAGAGATTGTCGGATTATCTGTTTGTTGTGTTGGTACGTGGGCCTCACGTCTGAATGCAGATCAAGTTATATCATTGTGTTTATATTTTCACTGCCGCCTGAAATACAGATTTATACCTTAATCAGGGACAGTAGATTATAAATTGCGCGAATACATATATGCATCCACAGACTCACATATACACCCAATTCTATCTTTAAAATATATAAATTCAAATTCAAATAATCCTTTAAAAGGGACTTATGACTCGTCAATAATTTATATATATATATATAAATTTATAAATATATATAAATTTTTAATTTTTGGAACGGATTTATTTTTAATTCTTGGTACCTAATAGTGAGTTTTGTTCATGTGAAATAAATTAAATAAATATTTACAAGTTCTGTAAAAATGCTTAGGTCTTGGACTTCTTCTTAAGTTGGGGTGGCCCTCTTAGGGTTATAAACGCATAAAGAAGCCCACAAAATCCTGGTTTGGATAAATTTTAATGAGAATTTTACTATAATCATCTCACTCAATAAAGAACGTATCGTCATCTCCTTAATTATTATCCTATTAAAGCCCCATCGTTCGCCATGCATCTTGTCTCATAAGTGAAGTATTGAGTTTTAATTTGAGTAATGCAGTTCTAACCATCTTACTGAAATGTAAAAAAAAAAGTTGTTTTACAACAGACGGCGGGTTTGATGTAAAATATTATATAAGTCTTCAAGAATGTAGGCCGGTTACATCGCTCGCAAAATCTGTAATATTCAGTTATCTTCTCTCCTCCGTAAATATTAAAAAAGTTGTATCGAACACGTAATTTCTTGGTTTACAATAAGATAATTTTAATAAGCTATTATGACAGCAAAGATAAAAGATTGACAAAACATGTTCTAATAAGCTTTTACGTTTATGACATCGTAGTATTAAGGCGACGCGTCGGTGTAGAATATTATTTTCGACCTCTAATTTAAGTGAAGCAAAAACTCAAAACTATGGTTATAAGGATGTCGTTAAACGTTTTCTTATGCAAAAGTGACCCTCTTTTGGATATAAAGTCTGATGAAAAATTTACAGTTAATCGAAATATAAATAATTAAAAATCAATGGTTACATGTGTTGCTTAGCGCAAAACTAGAGAACGCCTGAACTATATTGGGGTTTTTCTCTCTCTCTCTCTCTCTCTCTCTCTCTCTCTCTCTCTCTCTCTCTCTCTCTCTCTCTCCTCTCTCTTCTTCTTCGTATTATTGGTGAAGTCCAAGGAATGTTGGTACGAAAAGAAAAATTGTCTACGGAGGTTCGCATGTTCCTTCGTTATATTTTGCCTGTAACTATACCCGGCTGTCAGCTTAGTTGGTTGTGGGATTATCTTTTGACAACTTCCATGGCGCACCGCTGTCGCATTATAAAGTAGGTTTGATTCCCGGCTCGATTCTGGTCTGGTGGGAGGCTTCGGCCGTGGCTAGTTACCACCCAAACACAAAGACGTGTCGCCAAGCGATATAGCGTTCCGGCACGATATCGCGTTGAAATCAATTAGGAGGAGTGTGGGTTTACCAAGCCCCTAACAGGTTAGCCCGCCACCATCTTAGATCCAGCATCATCACTTACCATCAGGTGAGATTGCCGTCAAGGGCTAAGTTGTGGTGGATGCAATGAATATTGTCAGTCAAACAATTCTACACATAATGTAAAACATACGTGTAGATATGGCTCACGCGCAGTTCACTGGTGCAAGAAATTTTATATTAGAGTGAGTTATCGTTCTTGAGTTTAATTTCCGCGGCAGCGCCTTAAAAGCTCGCCCGCGGACTGCAGGTGGACGCAGCGCACGGTATAATTGATTCACTGATGCGCGTGCGCGTGCGCATGTTGCGCAATCAATCGAGCGTGATTGTACCAATGTAAGCCATCAATCGCTGATAAAGGCTTTCGCAGAGGGGCGTACGTGCTCCGAGTTGCGTAAGCTTATCTCGGTACGATATCTGGGGCACGTTGTGGTCAGTTTTCAACCGAATCTTAAAAACCGAAAAGGTTATCTATGTCATTGGTGTAAAATATTGCTCTAATAAGATAGCTCTTAATATAATTTTAAGTGGCATGTGAGATGGTGATAACAAAAAGAAAATTTACCTGACTAAGTTTGTTGTGGGCTTCTTCTTAGACCGGGTTGCGTTTGGAACCCTCATAGCTTTAGTTTTAAGTTTACGAATGTAGTTATCACCATCAAGCACTGCTATGTAAATTATTGACGCGTCAAAAGCGCCTTTTAAAGGACTATTCGAATAAAGATTATTTGAATTTGAATTGTTTTAGTGATATCACTTAACATACATTAAAAAAAATTGGTTGTAAAGCCAAGTAAGCAATTCACTTGTTTTAGTAGATATATTATGTTTAGTTCTAATTAGAAAATCATAGAAAATATACGCTGTAAAAACTGGTTGAGAAACATGTTTTTTTTTAATTCCCGGAGCATAGTACTTTCGGGGTTTTCGGTACGTATTTATCATAGCAGACATATTTTTGATGACCTCTGTGACGCAGCGTGTGTGCTGTTGCATTATTGAAGTTGGAGGTCCTGAGTTCGAATTCCGGCTCGAGTCCTGTCTGGAGGCTTCAGCCGAGCCACGGCTATACGGCTTCAGTCCGTAGGGTAACTAGCCAGTTACCCTACCGACAAAGACGTGACGTTCAGCATCGCGTTGAAACCAATTAAGAGTCCGAATTCCTCTAGTTTTAAGCCGTTAAGTTATATATAGTCTAGCACCGAGGACAAACCTCTTCGGTTTTTTCGATGCCCGTTATTGTAATATGAATTATATTTCCATTTTATATTAATAACTAAATAAAAAATTTAAAAAAAAATTAACTAACAGGTTAGCCCGCTACCATCTTAGACTGCATCATCACTTGAAATGAAATAAAAATTGAGGTGAAATAAAAAATATGTATATATATGAAGCATTACGAAGCGACGATGTTGTTGAGCATTTGCTTTGGAGGTATCTCTAGAAATTGCTCTATATATATATATATATATATATATATATATATATATATATATATATATATATATATATATTTGTTTTAACGTCTATTCTAGAAAAGTAAACGGAAAACCTGATCCGGTCGACTGGTTCGGTCTAGACTCAGTCTTGCAACACTAGGGCGTTGTCAGGGCCCAGTATTGTATATGAAATTGTGATACGCCCGCGGTATTTTATAATTTGGAGCGGCCGCGCCGGCTGGGCTTTATTGAGCGCTTTAGCTCACGTTTGAACGCTTTATTGCACAACATTAACTCCGTTTCCTTAACAGGTTGCCGTTTAATTTATTTTGTATCAAAGAACTGAAGGTTGCTGTGAATTATTAATTGTTTACTATTGTTTGTGTTTGCATTTTTCTATACTATTTTATTAGAAAGCCAACATTGCTCACCATGTTTTACATTCAAAGCAATATAGATAATAACTTAATATTGCATAACATATCTCACTCGGCGAACAATTCACACGCAAGCTTTTTTATCGTTATAAATAATCCTTATTACCGTTATATGATTTTTCTATAGCTTACCTTTTATGAAAACGAACTCATTGTTAGAAACCCTCTGCTCTCTGTACTATTCCGCTATTGTGTTATGAATTTTGTGTACATACTAATTGGAATTGCATTTTGAGAGTCCTCGAAATATTCATCGAGTTATCCAAAGAAACCATTGTTATCTGGTCGATAGAATATAATACATGATAGGTATACTTACTTTATCATTATCATATTATTGTCCCACTTCGTGTTCATACCCTCCACGCTGTTCCACTACGGATTGCAGGTATTATTTCTTTCATGATAGACAACTCCGAGATATCAATAGGGAATTTGTTATAAAACAAAATACAAATTTCCTTTGAATGAGTTACTAATTTCGTGCAGCCTTTAGTAGGCAGTACTACAAGTTTACTTTTTCTAATGTATAAGGAGATTCCAATACAAATGGATTCCAAAGTCAAGGTGTAGATAAAATCCACAATAGTGTTGCAACTTAGGGTTATTGTAATTGCGAACTGTCACTTTCGGAAAAATATTCACGCGTCCTTTGATGATGCAAAGAATGATCCCTATTAGAGCCGATTGGAGGGTCTACTTCGACGGGTGCCGGTTGCTTGTTTGCGGTTGTGTGGCAAAACTCTTGGGCTATTAATTGTAGTTGGTAGGAAACTGGGCGTCCCTCCTTGGAGAATAATTACCCAATATAATACAAATTCAAATAATCTTTATTCAAATAGTCCTTTAAAAGGCACTGTACTTGACGCATCAATAATTTACATAGTAGTGATTTGATGGTGATTACTACATTCGTAAACTTCAATTCGTAAAACTAAGGCTATGAGGGTTCCAAACGCGCCCCGCTCTAAGAAGAAGCCCACAACAAACTAATATTAGATATTTCAACGAAATGATGGAGGCCCATTGGGTGGGTACAGCAATTGTAATTCGAAAAACGAAAGATATTTAACCGTCAGGGTTGTACAAAATAAAATTTAATGCTTCGAAGAAATCGGTTGCATTTCGGCTTGATATTTGATAAGGCGGCGCGAGTGGAGGCGCGCCAGGGCCGCGGTTTCATTAGTTTTGCGAAACCAACCGGCGAATTGGAGCAGCAATTTGTGTGTGCGACGTGTCCTAGGATTAATTTAAGGCACAATGTGATTACGTAAACACGTCCGCTTTTATTAGCATACCGTTACTATTGTGCTTTGACAGGGCTGTCTCTCTGGCTCGCACACTCGCACGTGTTGTTACTCGAAACTGAAAATTACCTTAAGCATCTTTTTTTTTTATAGCGCTCTCTATTGGATCAGTTCCCTAGGCGTATAATTCTTCAAGGCTTGTAAATCCATTTTAGAAATAAATGAACACAGCTTCGTAATAATGGTCCTACTGACGGTTACAGAATAAATTATTAATTTATTTTTTGGAAAACATTATTATAACTTACTATATAGTCGTGATTTTATTATAGATTTTATTTCATCAATGATGTTAGAGTCAATATGGGAGAGTTATAACTCTGGATATATGGTAAATTAAATTGGTTAGTTATTCCTAGTTATGCCAAAGAATTTATAACAATTGTAACCAAAAAAAAAAAAAAACGAAACATACAATATTGATGATTGTTTGGTAATTACATTTATAACTTTAGTACTTATTTCTAAATCGATTAGACGAAACGGGTTAAGGCAAAAAATAGAAACGTAATGCTATTAGCCAATAAATCAGAAATAATTATTGGGTAGGCATATCGAGCAGAAACTTTTTATTATTGACAAACAAAATTGTAATTCAGAACGGATTATATTACAAAAGTATTTAAGACTGTCATGATTTATTAAATTTTATTTAGTCACTGAAATGGTACGAAATCTAATTATAGTTACTATGATATTTCTACCGACATTATTAAACGAACAGTATGCGTGATCTATATTGACCGCAAGTGTAGTGTGACAAGTGTATGCGCAGTTATATCATTTGGGAGCTGAATGGTAACGAAATATGTGCACATACACATACGCCTATGTCTTCGCTGTGATAGCCTAGTGGTTAGGGCGTCAGCCTCCTAATCAGAGGTCGGCGGTTCGAATCCGGGCACGCACCTCTAACTTTTCGGAGTTATGTGCGTTTTTAAAAATTAAAATATCACTTACTTCAACGGCGAAGGAAAACATCGTGAGGAAACCTGCACGCCTGAGAGTTCTCCATAATGTTCTCAAAGGCGTGTGAAGTCTGCCAATCCGCACATGGCCAGCGTGGTGGACTATGGCCAAACCCTTCTCATATTTAGAGGAGACCCGTGCTCTGTAGTGAGCCGGTAATGGGCTGTTCATGATGATGATGATGTCTTCGGAAGCAAACTTCAGGCAGGCAAAGTAAGATCGTACGGCAATTTTTGGATTAGACCGATTTTATATATGTATATTAAATAAAAACCTTATGCAAAAATATCGCTAAGGATGATCACCGTGAATATTATTTAAGCTGTTATAGCCTAGTGATTAGGACGTCCGCCTTCTAATCACAGGTCAGTGGTCCGATCCCGGTCCGGTACCGCTAACTTTTCGGCGTTATGTACGTTTTTTAATCAATTAAAATATCACTTGCTTCAACGGTGAAGGAAAACATCGTGAGGAAACCTGCATGCCTGAGAGTTCTCCAAAATGTGCGCAAAGGTGTGTGAAGTCTGCCGATTCGCACATGGCCAGCGTGATGGACTGTGGCCAAACCCTTCTCATATTGTGAGGAGACCCGTGCTCTGTAGTGAGTTAGTAATGAGTTGATTATAATGATGATGATGATTATTTTTTCGAAGTTTTAATGCTTTTATTTAGATGTGTGCTCAGAGCCAACCCTAACGATTAGATTTTTAAATGTTTAGATTTTATTAAATGACCCAAAAAAGAAACACTAATTATGAGTTTCGGATATTAACACATCGTGAGGATATTTCACAACGTCAGCAATTACGCATTATATTCAAATTAATTTTCATTGCCAGTCTTAAATTGGGTTATCATCACGTCTTAGTGATCGTTAAAACTCGCCAACCCGCATTGGAGTAGCGCTGTGACAGTCTAAAACCCTCTACGACGAGAGAAGGAGATCTCTCTTCAACGAGCCTTTTCTTCTCAAAACCATGATGCTACGTTTCTGTTGGAGATATCAGTAGACCTATTACACTTGAGCTTTATATAAAGGTTATATACAGGCCTAACGTATACTCGCTTTTTATAAAGCGTTTCTACAAGTCCATATTTTTTTGTGATAAATAGGTGATCATGATAACTTCATAAATTGACTGAAAACTAAAGCTATTTTTATGATAATTATGTGATATATGAGTTTATTTTTCAATCGACAATTTTTCATACTTAATCATTTCTGACTGAAAAATTGTCCAAATTTATTTCTTAGTTAGTAATTATTTATTTTGCGTTTAAATCGAGATTTAGATATTATAAATATGGTCTAATATCATGAAATTACAATTCGCCAGAGAGATGCTCATTATGGGTGCATTTTCGTACATTTTCTAATCTCTTACTTATAATAGTTCTCGCACAGTTAGCTGACATGTGATGTTAGTACTAGGAAACTCTAATCAGCAATCCTCATAATACCTCTAACCTATCTATATCTTGTAATTAATAATTTATAATTGCAATGATTCCATCCTCTCAGAGCAAATGTTTGTGCAAATAACTAGGCTAGTGAGGTCGATTAATTGTGTACATAGCTATATAGCCTCTGACCTACCACCTAGTTATGAACTTACCACTGGGTCTTTAACTTCTATTGCCACATACCCATGCACGGTTAGGGCGGTATCAGACAGTTGTTTTTTTTTCCAAAGAATTTTAATAAGCAACTTATATTGAAACATCTTGCTTATTGCTTGCTGGATGCTTGGGTCTTGTAAATTTTCTTTACTAAACCCAGGAATCCAGCTTCTGGTACAGTTCTTCAGAGATTGATTTATTTGCAGGCTTGTTGCAACATTTATTGATCTGCAATGGGAATAAAAATATGCTCAGGCTATTTATCAATTATTTTTATGATCCCGGTCGACATTCTGGGTGGACGTTCAATTTGAGAAATATAATTAATCGGTTTACTTTATAATTAAAGTCAGACACAAGAAGTCAGTTCACAAGAAGACATGGCAGAACACCTTAAACGCTTGTTATCTCATATTAGCTGTTCATCATTTCAATTTCAAATTCAAAATAGCTTTATTCATGCTAGCATAGCTATTATCTGCATAGGCATCTATGAAGCGTATAGAATATATATTTTTCATTAATTTAAATATATTATATATTTTTCATTAATTTAAATCGTGAGGTGAGCAGCTGATAACTAAACTCGGCTTATCTAATGCTAAGAGGGTACCAATTGCGCCTAGCTCTAAGAAGAAGCTCATAACAAACACGCCGGTTTTTTTTTGTTATAACCATCTCCCATAGACATTTATTCGGTCTATAGAAAAAATCAAACATTTTAACGTAACTGTGTATTGCGCCTTGAAGTAGATTCGTGCAACCGAAATTCTTGTCGGTATGATTCTTCATACCTCACCGTTCACATTCCTCATTAATCTACATATCGTACGTGACTCGAGAGCGATTTGCGAACAATGATATGTAGTATATTGTTGATTGCTAGTTTCGATCAGCGGTAACCATAAAATTTGCCATAACATTCATGGTAGTTTGATGCAACTGCCACGGTCGTTGCGAAACTATGGTTTTCTATACAAATTTCGTTTGAAAGCTAGAATTAAAATCGCTTCTATATATATATATATATATATGCACATACACCCTGCCATCCCTTATTCACGTTGGCGTAGCGAACTATAAAATTTAATTTAATATATAAAAAAAACTTCAATGAAAATAATACATGTCTGTGATATTCAAATCTTGCGTTTACATTTGATACCCTACTTGGATATTTTTGAAAATATACGTTTTCGTATACCCACTTTGATCTACCATGTCTAGTGCAAATGGCTGCACTGATTTTGAAGAACATATCTAAAAACCATTGCATAGAAACTAGCGTTCAAATAAAAAAGGACCGCATCAACATCAACATTTTTTCGATACACCACAAGTTAGCCCTTGACGGCATTTTACTTGATGGTAAGTGGTGATGCGGTCTAAGATGGTAGCGGGCTAACCTGTTAGGTTATGGTAAACCAGTACTCCTAATGGTTTCTAGCCGGAACGCTAAATCGCTTGGCGACACGTCTTTTTCAGTAGGGTGGTAACTAGCCACGGCCAAAGCCTCCCACCAGACAAAACAAACATACATAGCGGACAAACTATTAACACCCCTTGTTCCCGTCGGGGGTTAATGGAATCTAAATCACGGTATGTGATGTAACGTAACTATTAAGAGGCAAAGTAATTTTGAGCCGCCCGAGTCTCTCAACAAGACCAAAATGTTTCGTGATGCATATTCAAATAAAAAAACCCACCTACACATTGTCTTGAACATTCTCGTTAACACATACATAACTATTTGTTGTGAAATATTCAAAAAAGTATATCAGAATTATTGCTTAGCACTTATTTGTAAAAAATTATATTCAATTTTTTTTTTATATCTGTTATATCAATGAATAGTTAGCAAGCGTTTATTTATTTTGTCACCTCTCCAAAAATTACTGTAATGCTATAAATATTCAACGTTGCAACCATCATAAAGATTTTTTTTAAAAGCCGTTCAGGCTTCATAGTTAACCGTGTATTTTACTTTTCTATTCCTCGAAACGTTCTGTAATCTCCCATGGCTTTCGTTAATGGCGACTAAGGGATAACAGTATAGCACTGTCAGCGATTTCTGCGATAAGGGATATTCCAACTTGACCCTTGAACCCAAGGTGGCGGTTAATCTACCGTCGAAAGCATACTCAATGTGGGTTGAAGTGAGACACGCGGCCTTTTAAAATACATGCCAAAACATATTTATACAATATGTCTTTAAGACTGGCAATAATATTAAGAAGAAATTCTGTATTCCCCTTGCCTAGGAACCTCTGGAAGCATCTCACCCTCTCGAAGTAATGTAACTTTGACTTATATGGAATGGTATCTGTGATAGTAAATCGATTTTTTTTTTCGGACTGTCTATTAGCTGTACTAACCTATTGGTTGCCACAGCGTAACCGGGCTGTTTGGCGAGCTTCGCATAGAAAGTCTGCCAGTAGAAATTTTGAGCCCTAGGGCTCGAAGAAACTAAGGGAACGTCTGCCTAAGGGCGCCTCCTTTGAGGCCGAACCTCGGCTAAGTCGACGTTTGGGATAACAGGGGGGTCGGACGGTATGAGTGAGAGAGACGGTATGACTTTGGCGCTGGAAAGAAATTTGTTACAGAAAAAAAAGTACCAATACCAAACACTCACTATTCTAATATAGGAATAGTTTACACATGAAATAGCTCGGCTTAGGCGACGCATAAATCGAATGGTAACTGTTAGTAATTCATAAACTATATGGACGTAATATTCCTGAACTTCACAGAATTTTCTGGTCATCCGTCGATCCTAACAGATTCTGTATATCAAATGTCCGGTTACGGGTCGTAGCCCGAGTGTTTTTCCTTTAATCTGTAATTTCAATGATAAACATTTCAAATAAAAACCCAAAACACTCGTGTAGTATTTTTTACGACACATTCGTTCCGAAATTAGCAAATAGATAGTGGGTACCTACCGTAATGGTCACTGACCTTAGAGGATCGCGAACGAGCCATTGTTTGTTATACAGCAGCGTATGCCGAATGATCTTGGCGGTACAATCATTATGTTATTATAATGTTTGCGTAGGCGTCATGTTATTTGACAAATTAAATGGAAGAAAATATCTCTGTCAATATATGGCATATAATCAAAGAAGTAATCAATTAATATTAAACGTTTTCTTACTAGTTGTTTTAAAATATTAATACACCTTACACGATACACCCATTTTCGGCTCACTACAGAGTATAGGTCTCCTCTCAATATGAGAAGGGTTTGGCCATAGTCCACCACGCTGGCCATGTGCAGATTGGCAGACTTCACGCGCCTTTGAGAACATTATGGAGAACTCTCAGACATGTAGGTTTCCTCACGATGTTTTCCATCACTATTGAAGCAAGTGATATTTTAATTGCTTAAAAACGCACATAACTCTAACTAACGAAAAGTTATAAGTGCATGCCCAGGTTCGAACCCCCGACCTCTGATTAGGAGGCGGACGTCCTAACCACTAGGCTATCACAGCTTCTCATAGATATTTATTACTTGCATTATCAAATCGAAAATAATTTACACAGGCCCTGGTCCATGTTCCACCTTGTGGTTACTTGATGAATTGACCTTGATCCTCTCGGGGCTCGGTTGCTTCGGCAGGTATCTGTGCAAGGTCGTAATGCTTGAGCCCACGGAGAAGTCAGCTGGCTGGGTTGTGGACGAGTGCGCGAGTGTTGCTGGGTTTTAGTGGGTATTCCGGTTGCCACTGTGGATGTCGACGAGTTTCACATACCGTGCCGGAAGAAACGCAGGCACAACTACGCCTGAACTGCGGATGGGATGCGTAAACGCATTGACCCAGCATAAAAAATCCCTTGTCAGTGTAGGAGATAAAATAAGAGTATTGACCTACCAAGCTACTCCAATTCTGGTCGGCGGGCTTTAACAATATGTGTATGATAATTGATAAACGGGACCGATGGCTTTTTGTTTTTGATACGGCGAATTTCCACAAAGAAAACCCCAATACTACCATATCATATCATTAGCTCAACACCAACCCCGGAACTTCGTAACTTTTAGTCGAACGTGCTAACGACTAGACCAATGAGGTAGATACTATCATCTTCATCATCAATCAGTCGATACTCATCTAATTTTACTATGTTAAGTGAATCATTGATGAAGTTAGCTTTATTGCTTGTAACCAAGTGCTTTATGCTAAAAAAACCTTTATATTCTTGACTAACATAAATTTAGTTAGCAGCGAATATATTTTATGTAGCAAAGGTATTTAGTCAAACCTAAATCCGGCAACATTAGGGCCTTTGCAAGTAAAAAACTTATCGCAATTAATATCACCGCTACACAGTACTTGGCAGTTCCGTAAACGAAATATCATACCATTATATGTAGTGTATTGCAATGTACAATATAAACGCTTGGCCTCGTATGACAAACTAGTCACGATTCTATACTTCAATCTCCCTGACCGGATCTGATGTCACCTCGCAGCCACTTTATGTTGGCCGCACCGGATGTTTTTATGAACAAGGAGCAGGGAGATGTTATTTTCCTGGAATTGTTGGTTTGAATTGGTACTACTTCGGTGAAAGGATCAATGGGACCAGGTTTGGCACCTCTAACTCAGGGAGTTACGTGAATAGCGAGTAAAAGTGAATGATGATGTCAACACATTGCGAAATAAACTGGTTAGTTTTGTGGGAACCTTCGGCCGTGGCTAGTTATCACCTTAACGACAAGACGTGTCGCCAAGCGATTTAGCGTTCCGCCATGACGTCGCGTATAAACCGATTAGTAGTATGCGATTACCATACCTCTAACAGTTTAGCCCGCTATCATAGTAGACTGCGTCATTACTAGGTGATATTGCCGTCAGAGGGTAATCTTATATTGTATATTTAAAAAAAAGTTTTTTTTTCGTAGCTATAATCTCAGTGTCGAAGATGACGAGAGATTGAAATACACCAAAGAAATACACCTCAAAAAAATTAGTTAGCTTATTTTCAGTACAATGTAGCATTTTATACGACTACTTGGACATTTTAACAAATTTGAGGAAATGTTAAAATTTTTGGTTCTGAATATAAATATGCCTCTGACCACCTCATATCGATCTTTTTATAAACTTCCCAACTTCTTCCTTAGTTCCCAGTTAGTAGTTAGTTTGTTACAGTAGATAACTTGTAATGAAAGTCCTTCAAGAAAGTTCAAACAAAAATTTAATGGGTTAAAGAATGCCTTTATATCCATGATGATCCATGATGTTCTATATCTATACATATAGAACATCATGGATCCTACATCAAACTGGTGGAAAATATTGCCGTTATATATGGGATAATAATAATGCAAATTGTTTACCACTGCCATCATATTTTGACGTCAGTTTGATGGTCTATATCCTGATCTGATGGAATTTAAAAATTATTAATCCGGTTCTTAATTAGTTATGATTCGAACGATTAGTTATACATTGTTTTAGCATATATAATTATAGACGATAACCACATATTAATATTTCTTAGAAGTTATCTTGATATAAAGATTCTAATACTTTTTTTTTTTTAATTTTACTACAAGTCAGTCCCATGACTGTAATCTCACCGTTAAGTAAGTATGATGTTGCTTAAGATTACAGTGATAGTAAAAGCGTACCCCTAAACGGTTTTACGCAGCGTCGTACCGGAACGTTAGTTCGCTTGACAGCACGTCTTTGTTGTGAGCCGAAATCAGACCAGAGAAAATAAATTACCGATTTACTCCTGCCGGCGAGCGAACTTGGAACCTTTTACTTATAAGACTCCAGAGGTCATTCATGAGGTCGTCAAATTCTTTGTACAAGACATCCTATTATTAAGTAAAATGCGTTATAAAGTGTATAAAAACCTGATTAAAAATATAAAAGAATGGCCCATTATGTATAGCGTATAATAAAATTACTTTGCGTTAAATTTGTTTGACCCACCGCCATTTCTCCATTCGCCAAAAATTTTATATTTACTTTTGTCCTCAGAAAATCTCGCGCCATCAGAACTGAAGAAACTAAGAAACAAACAGAGGAAAGCCAAACGCAAAGCCGAACAAGAAAGTGCGCTGGCCGCACAGGTTCAGGTAAGCAACGAACATCAGAAAGAACTCTTCTTTTATAACAGACCTTTTCCCCAATAGCTTCATAGTGGCCCCATTTAAATTTGGTTATATGTCTTGTATTCCTTTCGCTGTTATAGTAACTAGCGAGGGAGGAATGTTAGACTTTATGTTTCACTTGGCAACGCTTTGGGCTAAGTTACGTTTGAAGAAAGCTGAATAATTCGTCGCGAGGCCAAAAGGAAGGTGTTCTTTTCGAAGCTGAGGCAGTAAAAATTTGGATACTAAAAGTGAAACTTAGCTTATACAAGCTGGATAAACGCTACCCGTATCCGTTACTATGACGTAAGCTATTCATGAGCATGTACGTAAAACTTCCTGACGATTAACCACGTGGTTTTGACAAGTTTACGTCACTGAACAATGTTTAATCTGTATACGTAAGAGGAAACTGTGGCTGATTGATTGACCGATGTCCAGCTCAGCGGAAAGAATCCTGCTGAAATTTTACATACACAGCTTACAGCAGCATAACATAAGCGTCCATTAAGGAGGAGAAAATCCATCTTCTTAGAGAAAAGTTGGAAACGCGAGTACTTCGCACTTAACGTGAAGGAAGCCGCTTGCAAAGGCTTGAAGATAAAAAATCCTTTTCGATATATTTGGTTCCGTAGCTATTTTGTTACCGTATTTAGTGACATAACGATATTTTTGAAATAAAACGCTTCCGAACGGCTTTTAATAATTTAACAAATTCTTTAGAATAGGTTTAAGAAAACTAAATAAAACTACGTCTGAGTTAACTTATTTTAAAACCGGTGAGTTAGAATCGAATGGGTTCCATGCCAAGGTGCAATATACTCCTAAAGCAATATACAGTTTTTACTTTTAAGATACAGTTAAAAGTACATAAAACACGTTTCCATAATTCATTTTATACTTATCTATTTTTATAGTGACTATAGAAATACACATTCTGTGAAATTTTCAAATCTCTAGATTTTACAATTCATTTGAGAAAGCCCGCTGATAGGCTAACATTCGGGTAGTAGTTTTATAAACAGCGTCCCGTTTGAACCCTTCAGGTACAGAGACCTTATCAGTCCGTGAAATGATTTCAGGTAAAACGCGAACAGCATCACAAAGCGAGGCAGCAGCAAGAGCAGGGCGACCCCGAAGCACCACAGCTCGACGAACTGATCCCGGACAAACTTGCCAGGGTACGCAAACATTAACTTAAATTTACACTATCAATATTTGTGCAGAAAAAAGGGCCAATGAAGGTAGAACTTAAATTACCGTTCAACGAGTGTGAATCGTATAGGGCAATGGGCGAAGCACATAGTTGAAAGAAAGATGATGCATGGAAGTGTCTTCGGAGCTCCAATGGCTTTCTAATGAGTGTACTAGACGGACAAACTTTAGGCCCAAGGACCTAGCAACAGTTGTATGTATATTGAAAATAAAAATAAAAACTACAAGACGCCAAAAGTTGCAACGCAATACCAACTGCACACTTTTGTATCGTTACACGTTAAACGATACAAAAGTGTGCAGTTAGTTATACGCAAATCTATATCTTGCAGTTATGTTAATTATATAATGTGTGGTTAATACAGACTGATTTTATGTCATCTTTACAAATATAATGCCTTGATTTACTTGACAAGTAAATCAAGCTTATGTTTATTATTTATGAACATTCTCTTAGTAACGCCTGCAATATTTAACGATGAATTACTTACGTAATTGATATAGTAATTAATTTTTATTTACTCACATCATTTTTATTGATTCATATTTTTATTTATGAGACAAATCCAATGAGTTAATATCACCAAGGAGGCGGTTAAATTTTTTTTTACCTTACCTTACATATTATATACAACGTTCATATACTCGTATATTTTAACTTTCGTACTCTCTTATTTCTATACGAGTTCAAAAATCAGTACGTAACAGTTGCATAAATAGCATTTCGATGTATGTATAGACTCTTCATGAAAGTTTTAGCAGTAATCTAAGACTCATAGATAAAAATAAAAAAATGTGATTTCAGGCGGAAGACCCATTGGAGCAAGCACTAAAGTTCCTGCAACCGCTGCGGACACTCGGCGCGGACAGAATAGACACACACCTTATGGCCTTTGAAATATACTTTAGGAAAGGTAAGCTGAAAATAACAGTTCGCTTTACTCACTCGAGTTACTAACAAAACCGACACGACAATTGTATAATATTATTTTTATTTTTTGGATGGAAAGCAATGTAACGTTGCTAAGCTGTTTAAGATAACTCCGATTTAGTCAAAAAGAAAATTTCTAACAAAATGTGACTTAATAGTATTTGGAGCTGTGATAGCCTAGTGGTTAAGACGTTTGCCTTAACCACTAGGCTATCACAGCTTAATCAGAGGACGGGGATTCGATCTCGGGCACGCACCTCTAACTTTTCGGAGTTATGCGCGTTTTTAAGCAATGAAACTATCACTCGCGTCAACCGTAAAAGGGAACATCGCGACGAAAGCTGCACGCCTGAGAGTTCTGCATAATGTTCTCAAAGGCGTGTTAAGTTTGCCAATCCGTACACGACAAGCGTGGTAGACATTGGGCAAACCCTTCTCAAATTGAGCCGGCAATGGGTTGATCATCATCATTGTTATAAAGATGAGAAGCGGAACTAAACTTAGAGGATACATTAAATTAGTACTCAGCCTGGCATCATTTCAATAGACTCTTTATTCCCCCACATTCAAACATTTTACTTGATAATGATTAACAAAATTTTTCCGGCATAAATTTTATATCAGTGCAGGCAAAGGCCAACTTTAAAGATGACATGCACAAATAGAGTTGCCTAGCCAGTGAACACTCTAACCATAATTCGTTTTGTGCATTTTCAGAAAAGCCACTACTTATGCTGCAGAGTATAAAGCGGGCGTGGCGGTTAGACAGTCTTCACTCGCACCTGCACGACTGTCTGCTCCGATTCCGTAGCTGGCTGGACGAGAAGCAGGCGGAATTGCCGGCAAGCGTCGCCGCGGTTATAGACACGGAAATGAGACCGGTACGCTGATTTGAATATACAAACCTTATCACACCCATCAACTACATTGCTTCAGTAAAATGAAGTAGAAGGTGCTTTTGATGCATTGTTTCTTTTTAATATTATACTAGCGGCCCGCTCCGGCTTCGCACGGGTATAGCCTATCTCATTAACTGAAAAAATGATTAAAAACGATCCAGTAGTTTTAATTTATTAAATATAAAACAATTCACGCTACGTCAAGCAATTTTTAAATCTGTAATATCTTCGAAAATATTCATTTAAATCATATGCTGTAAAGGGTCACATAGATCTATATTAAATCAACAATGTATTTAAGGTATTTAATTAGATAAAGATTAATGCTGTATTGGTTAAAATCGCTTCGAAAATTAGCCATTATTTGTCGTAAAAAGTAAATGACAAAAAAATGTTATTGTGGGATATCCATAAGAGATAGACACTTTTTTATTTTTATTGGATCATTAAACTAGCCACTATCTAAAAACAACAAAAAACATTTCAGAAGAACAGACACCAGATAGTGGCCTTCTAGAAATAACCACAGCATGCACAACCTTAAAATTAACCTTACTAGATATATAATAATTCAATTTATACCTAAAGCAAGTAAGACTATCTATTACAGCATTTTAATGCTGTAATAGATAGTCTTACTTGCTTTTTAAAAGAGGCCACAGAACTGCAGGAGATATCGCAGATATTCCTGTGATCATTCAGCATTGAGCATATTCTATAGATAGGCGCATGCTGACCTGCCTTGGTTCGACAAAACGGTAAATGAAACGGTTTTCGATTCCGGAGGCGACTACCCTTACGCGGCACACTAAACCTCAGACGCTCCAGGATTTCCGGTGAATCAGTGTATCCATTAATGATTTTGTAGAAAAAAACCATGTCTAACATTTTACGTCTGTTCTTTAGTGACATAAGATTATAGGATAGTAACCGAGAATCATACGAGACCAAGTCACGACATTTGTTATCAACGTATACCATAGCGGAGTTTTCTGTAGACCTATTCAATGTGTACAATAATTAGTACATTATTTTGATAAATCTCGTAGGGTTCAGCCTGCGTTTGCAATGTAAGCGGAAAAAATGAAATTATTTACGACATCACATTAGAAACCTCAAAAATAAAATTACTATTTAATAGATGTTATTATACATACAAACCTTCCACTCTATCTATTAAAAAAAAAACGCATCAAAATCTGTTGCCTAGTTTTAAAGATTGAAGTGAAGTTTTAAAGAAGCATACATAGGGATATAGGGACAGAGAAAGCGACTTTGTTTTGTACTATGTAGTGATTTTACAGTACCAGTTAGCCATTGACGGCTATCTCACCTAATGAAAAAAAAATGGACTATGCAATACATCTATCTAGCTATCGTGCCAGCAACCCTTGAAAACAGCGCGTCCAACGAAACAACTGAAGAGGTTGCAGTTTTATAAAATTATATATTACAGATATACCTGTCACATCATATAGTTCTGTCATGTTACATATTTTTTTGGATTTGTAAACTTTTTCTTATATTTATAGGATGAACAGGGGCGTCGGCAATTTGGGTAGACGTGGGTAATTTCGGGAAAAGAGACCAGATACTCTTGGTAGAACAGAATTACAATTATAAATATGGTAATTTATAAGGAGCAGACTATACGCTCCACCAAGTACGACTATGCACTACCGCGACTCAACCACCGATCCGAACCGACCGAATGCAATGCGCCGTTCCGCACCGGTGCTTCTTTTAACAACCTGCATAACACAGTGTTGCTTAAAGAAAGGGGGCGATCCCACTCTCTTGTCTGTCGTACATGATTCTAAAACTAGATGGCGCTGTTCTCCGACTGCTGTCATGTTTTTTTGTTGTATTAAAATTGTACAATTTGTTCAGTTGTGTTTGTTTTTAAGCTGTACAATTTCCTTATTTATATTTCGTCCGCTCTACAGATGTTCCAAGGGCGCTCAGCGCAGACGATGGCGGAAGAATTCATGAAAGAGTTTGCGGAGGAGTCCCAAATCGCGGCGCTGTGGGGCGCACGGGCGATGCGCCGCCTGCAGCCCGCGCGAGCGCCTGAGGCGTTGCAACTCGCCACACGCCTCGATCTGCCGGATGTCTCCATACAGGTACTGTTACGCCATTACGTCAACCCATACGTCGCCCAGTGGGACCAACGATTCGTTGCCGCTTGCCATCCTCCTAATCGGTTTCTATAACGCTAAATCAACCTCCGTGGCACAGTGCGTGCGCTGTTGCATTTAAAGTTGGAAGTCTTGGGTGCGATTCCCGAGTTAAGTCTGATCTAGTGGCTTCATTTATTTTTGTCTTTATTTGTTTTTGAATCCAAGTTTGTAATGTGCAATAAAGAGTTTATCTATCTATCTATCTTATAAGATAAGAGGTAACTTTCATACCCCTTAAAACCCTGTCTAGCTCCTTGATTAATCCTGGGAAAATTTCTCTGTGTCTGAGTATAAACACAATCAAAATAAGAAACACGAATTAAGTTATACTCGAAAATTAATAAAAAATATTTTTGCAGGGTTGCGTCGAAGTTTTAGACAGTCTCAGAGACGGCGATTTCGGGTCCTGCGAGAAGGAGATAGAGGAATACATCGAAGCGTGTCACGTCAAATTCCCATATGCGAACGCGTTCAAGCCCCACGTGGAACAGCTTCTGGACAACGACACGGAGGACGCCACCCAACAACTTAAGGAGATGACTGTATCGTCGATAGAAATCTTTTAGTACGTTTTTTCAAAAACACTCAGAGTGTCGCAACCAAAAGTTGCCGGTTCATACTCAGTTTTAATATTAACGTTTCGGAATTATTTACTTTTTACTAACGCCAGCGATGGAACGCACTACGGGTTTCCGCCGCGGGCGGTGGAAGCCTCTCACCCTAAAACACGTGTACTTGCGATTTTGTAATCTACAATAATCGCTGTATGCAAAAAAAAAAAATGCGTAATTCTACGCGGTGTGTGTGATTGAAATGTTGCGTTATGAAGTTATGGCTTGTATTTGCTACTTTGAATCACAATGGTACGGATTAACTACCTGTGGCATACCGTAGTGCGTGCTAACACAAAGGTTTGGGTGTTTTTGTCATATCAGAGAATGTCACAAATTGGACTAAATTGGCCAGTTTATAATAGTAGCTAAACGTTTTCGGATGTTTTTTTGATCTTTGCGATTATATTATACAGAATTATTAACAGTCACAAAAAGCTACGATATTATTTTCGTACGATGCTGTGTAGACCTTTCAATAAATCTCATTGAATGTTGTGATTCCGGAAGTAATGTTGAAAGTTGGCCTGCAAACGTAGAATTCCCATGTTCCTAAAAGTTTTAGCAATTGATTGATTACTTATGAAATTGTATGGGCTATGCAACAAACGCACGCTATTTGTGTGCGTAGTGGGACGTAATTAGTAAATAAACTACTTATCTTCAATTTGGAGGAGTGTCTGTTATTAAAGTTGATCAAACGAACCTGACTAATTATTATGTGAACCCATCAACAGTTTGAAAAACGCATTCGTTCGATTGGTGGACAATATCAACTAATCAATCTCAGCTAATTAAAAGTTGACTATTTATTAAAGTTTTCAAACACTAATATCAACTAATGTGGTAGATGGTCGGCTCTTACAGGCGAAGTTATTTACTGTTTTCTAAAGCGTTAACTATTTTAAATAGCCAAATTGGTCATTTCAATATAGAAGGATATTTGTTTTCGATACTTGCCTCCATGCCCCCATGGTACTCAAATAACGTGTGTGACATTAAGCGGTTCATTTTGATGTCCTTAACCAAAATATTGATCGAGAATGAAATTTTGAAAAAAAAAGAACAAAATAGGTAAATTTTACAATATAAAATTTTTGTGCCTTTTTCGATAGATTATACTTACTCTATGGCGTTATATACCTTATTACTACGTTAAGGTTTTATAACGTTATAAAATATGTCTTATCAGCTAATAATAATCATTTCGAAGTATCTTCTTGGATTTTTTTTGAGTTTAGTCGCCATACCAAATGAAGAACCCCGAAGTTTTCACCTATTCAAATTATAAACGTGTTTTATTCGAGTAGTATATAATCATCATTTTGATTTACCATTAATTTCTAAAGCAGCTGAAATAAGGTTGCTATTCAAATAACATGACAATTTAGATTGTTATTGGAATTATTTCGATATTCAACAATTTGTTTATCATCGAAATGGCCAAGACTATTAGGTTGCGTCGAACTTCCAAATCGCTGTCTATTCGCGCAGTTAAATTAAAAACTTATGCATAATGACTCTTCCATCACTAAATAAATAATGTGCCTTGTGTTCAGAGCGCTCTAGAAGGTTCGCGTAGTCTGAACTAACATATTGGATAGAAGGAGGCGTTACTTTGCTATAATCCGCGAGGAATCTGCATGATTAGAAGGATTCAATTCAATTAAATTGCAATCACGTATAACTGTTAAATTATCATTCGTTACTTAAAATTTACGTATTATGTTTCTGTGTATAACTAAAATAAATCGTAAAGTTGATTTTTAAGTAAAGGCTTACTTCTTCCCACTACACAATATAGATATTACGGGGCAGGTTCTAATTTTCTCGCGGATGAAGCAAAGAAAATTGTTGTTCCTACTACTATTAATATGTTTCGATATGTCACAGCTGACAAAATGTAACTCTTAATTTAAGCTTTGTATTAAAAGACAGGATTCAAAATCATCGTTTTTATTTATAAAAGTTGTAAAACGTGAACAAAATATTCTTGTAGTTAGTTGAAAAGTCCATTCTAGTATAATGCTAAATGACAAAAGCAACTTACTTATTATGCTCGACATTATTTTACAAAATATTCTTAGCAACTTTGGACAGTGTAAATGACTATTAAAATATACTATTACTTATATCTAAACAAAACGAAATTTGGCTTGGCATTACATACGCCCAAATATGCATTGCATTTTCATTACATTGTTCGTTATTAATAAAACTTCTTCCCTATGTTTTAAGATAGTAAAGCCCATTTGTTTTAAAATGTCCTATCCTTAAATATAACACCAGTTTTACAATATGTATTCTTTCATTGCATTATAATTTTCTTTTTTACTTTCTTCAGTCTTCCTTCAATGTTGTGTATTACAATATATTATGACAATTTTTTACCATGCAATAAAATTCAATGTGAGACCTCAAGTGTTCAAACAGCAAATAATATGTATAAGGATTTGTAATAAAATATTGGTTTTAATGTGTAAAAAAAAAGTGTGTGGCAAAGTTTCAATACCTCATGCAATAATTACTAACTGAGGTACGCTTTGTAAATAATACTTATAAGTTTTTAATGTATAATACAATTAGTATCCGAAAAGCTGATTGCACGATCTGACGTCACCGTGCCTGGATTGCTTATATCCCTGTATGATCAATTTTGCCTAATCTTTAGTAGTCGTTTTCGCATATAGAAACACTGAAACGTCAAATTCAAGTAAATGGCCTTTATGATTTTCATTTTCCAAACGTTGCGCCAATAACAATGGCTGCAGAACTAATAATATTAACTCTAAACTAGGTATTGCAATATTAATCTGATGTTTTAGTGTTTCGATTGACGAAACTTCTCCATAGTGACGTGTAAATCTTATGATAACGAAAACTATACGTTACGTAACCAAAAACTAAAGATACGAACGGGATGAGTCGTCGTTTAAATTCTGAGACTGCAAATAATTGTCAATGTTTAAATTAAAAGTACCGTGAATATGGTGGCGATTAGCGTTAGAATTGAGGGTATGCTGAGAAACAGGGCGTAATCATAAAACACCAAGCTTGAGTTTAGAGCAATCGGCACCTTTATATCGTCCAAGTTTATGTTTCCGGGGGCGTTATGGATCCCAAACGTGGATAAA
Organism: Lasiommata megera; assembly: GCA_928268935.1. Taxonomy (NCBI): domain Eukaryota; kingdom Metazoa; phylum Arthropoda; class Insecta; order Lepidoptera; family Nymphalidae; genus Lasiommata; species Lasiommata megera. The sequence goes on along the minus strand of OV743329.1, from coordinate 5,614,030 downwards.
AACGTTCCAGGCAATATGATTGGAGTTATATACGAAGATGTCATTGCATGGACTTTTGCTATAGTAGAATGACGAAAGAGGAAGAAGATTGTTAGATTATTTTGGACACCCAAATATTCGTAGAAATGACAAGGTCGCGGTGTCTCCTTGCAATGAATTTTTTAACTAGTTTTGCATTAATTTCAGCTCGTCACCGATAAATATATGATATTACGCGTAATTGTAACGTGTGGCCTGTTTCTCAGCATTATCTTAGTCTTAATCGACTGACATATTGACTGCGAAACATAGATTGTTATTTAGTAATCACTTTTGTTGACCACTCGTGATCAGTGACGCTTTAGTTAGATTATCAATTATTTTGTAGAAATGCGTGTAAAGGTTGGACAATAATGAATGAACACGCCAAAACCTAACTACACTTATAAACAAAACGGTTTAAAAAATATATTCACTGAATGCCAAACATCTGGGCATTACTTAATTCAGTTGTTATATACTCTTGAAGCGCTGCGCAAAATGAAGAAACTATAACAGTAGTTATAAATTATATTTCACATAACTAATATGAATGTACTTCAGTGGTATGCCACCATTATTCTGTCATTTTGTGACGATAGCGACAAGTAAACAACCGCCGCTGGCAAAATTTATGAAACATTTGCCATTTATCAAAAAAGTTAGGGTCTTTCAAAATATTTATACAATTTTCAGTGGTTCATCATATTACTTAAGTAATATACACCAAGATCAAGAATAGACTTAACAAACACATTAACTGAATTCAATTAACTTCAAGGTTTTGTGCGTCTGTGTCACGCGTCGTTCACTTGATCATGAAATCAAAATACGCTTCCCCATTAGATAAAATAAAACACCTTTTTATATATGCCGTTATGGCATCTTTAGGTGACCGTATATTACGAGACGAGCATTTTGCAATACAAGGAATGCACGCCGATGACGTCCGCACGTTTAGCAAATTTTATGTATAGAAATTGTCCGCGTGCGGTACTCATCGGTTGTAATATGCGTTCAGCTCTAGTCGCTATGACGTTGAATTCGTAAATTGTGTCCATTTGTGAGGTCAAATGTCGAAGAGGTGTCAAGTGACCTCGCAAAATACATATTGGCGATTTCTATTTTATAATAACAATCTGGGCTCTGTTATGCTCGGAAAAGGTAATTATGACTTACTTTTAAATAACCATGTTGATTTTGTTTGTTCACTTTGGTGTGATTGGAGTATTTTGTACCCCCGTCATATTGTACATAAAGTAATAAATTTTTATTTTACAAATTTATTTACATTTCTCTTTCATTTCAAAACTGATTCCACATCTAACATAATATTATCAGGCGTAAATTAAACTAATTATTATTTCATCGTATAATATTGCGGTACGTACGGCATTTGCTTACGAGAGGTACATTCCGCTTCAAATACACAAATGCCTTTAAATTAGCGTATAAAAATACGTGTAAAATGTATATATTGTAGAATGCCTAGTAAGTGTCAGAGTGTTTTGTTGCAATTGTTGTTACTATGGTTTGTGGTAAATTTAATTTCTATTTTGTCCCTTTTTGGTATGAATTGTCTGAAACAAGATATTTTTTGTAAAGTTTATGGTATATTATAATAATAAAAGCAATACTTAGGTAGACCCCTTCAACAGAACAATGCATGAACTTTATAAGCAAGAATTCTTAGGACTGAAAAGTAATTTTTCGTAAAAAAAAACTTTTCAGGATTGTCTCTGGAAAATTTTAATTTTCAGAATTGTCTTTGGCTTAGATTAAGTAGATGAATCCATGAAACATTTAGAAATGTGAAAATACTGAATATGTAAGAAAATTAAGCATTACTCATTCTCTCTCATACAGTGTGGTTTTTCGCTTGTTGAACTTTTAAAGTTCGCCAAATAAGATACTAACAACATGATTATATTTAGAATTCCCGTTTTTTTTTTTATTGGTTTAGCATTCCGTATTTTTTTTTATTAGTTACAAAAGTGGCTTCATCTATTAGTATTTAGTCTGAAGTATCGGGTCTTGTCCGATTTTCATCATGATCAACCCACTGTCGGCACATTACAGTGCACGGGTTACTCTAAATATGAGAAGGGTATGGCCATAGTTCACCACGCTGGTCATGTGCGGTTTGCAGACTTCACACGCCTCTGAGAACATTATAGAGAACTCTCAGGCATGCAGGTTTCCTCACGATGTTTTCCTTCACCGTTGAAGCAAGTGATATTTTAATTGCTTAAAATCGCATTTAACTCCGAAAAATTAAGAGATACGTGCCCGGGATCGAGGCCCGATTACAAGATGGACGTACTAACCACAAGGCTTTCACAGCTTATTTGTTGATTTAAAGGGCGTGGTATTTATGCAGGGAAAAGTGCCTCGTTTACTATATGTAAGTAGTCATACGTCAATCAATTAACTACATACAATAATAATATAATTTTGTAGGGGTAATAATAGTAGTAGGGTAATAATAATAGTCTTATGTAGGGGTTTCCAAGTTGAACAGTTTTCAAAGACACACATACCTGCATTTTATTCCAGCAGCTAGAAACATTCTTCTGGACGCCATATACTTGGGCTTATGTGAATATTTATCAGATAGATATACCACTTCTCTAATTCCAGATTGTATGATGAACTTAGCACATTCGTTGCATGGAAATAAGCTAACGTAAATTGAACAGTCTTTGACGTCTGCTAAGTTCTTGTTTATTATGGCATTCATTTCTGCGTGGCAAACTGGAAAAAATCAAGATAGTCCAGTAAGACGGTTCAGAATTTTTATAATATGTATATATAATATAAAATGTATAACACTTGCAATAACCTCTCTAATTTCAAAGGCATTAACCTAAGTAAATGATAAAGCTTATAAATGATCGCTTTTATAGTTTTTGCTAAGGCAGACCATCCGATCGATGATCCAGTGATTATTAGTTTATCTCATTCATCGCTGGGCGGACGCTGTTCGTTTTAAGAGGACATGGGAGTTAGCTTGACATAGCAAAGGTTTTCGACGGGCTTGACATTGGGCACTAATATGTTTAGGAACATAAATAAAACTCGGGAGTTCTAATCACAACTGTATTAGCTAGGTAGCCTACAAAACAGACTGTCATTCATCTTTTTGCCCTACCTACTTAATTCACTTTATTATTTAACAAAGTCAAAAAGTACCCACCTCAAACTAATCACAATACTGTACACAACAGGCACATACTTGAGGTGTTTTGGATTGTTAGCTTTTAAAATTATGGATCCAGGTACTGCGGTTTTTCAAGGGGCAGATAAAAAAAATGACTGAAAAGCTAGCATTGACACCTCTTGCGCTGTACTTTACCGCCGGGTAAACTCTTAACATCAGGTGTCCTGAAGCAAGCAGAGGTCCTGTTTGCGATTGCCGGCTCGAGTCTGGTCTGGTGGGAGGCTTTGGTTAGTTACCACCTAGGCTAGGTACTACGGACAAACAAGTGTCGTCTAGCGATTTAGAGTTCCGGCACGATATTGTGTAGAAACTAATCAGGAATTACTATACCCCACACAGGTTAGCCCGCTACCATCTTAGACCGCATCATCACTTATCACCAGGTGAGATGCAGTCAAGGGCTAACTTGTATATTAAAAAAAAAGGGTCAATTATAGTGCACCTACCGTAAAGAGACTTTTCATCTAAAGGCGAGGGCCCTTCCTTGCCCCATGGAAATTCGTCGTCATCACAACCAGCTGGCATCCCATTGTATCTGTAATATTAAAAAAGTTTTATTATAGTTAAGTGTGAGAAACACTTAGCTTTGAACACCATTAGCTCCAATGTCGGCAGGATTTACAAATTACTTTCCGATATTAGTAATAATAACTGACACATACTCTTAGAACATTAGGCGCACAAAAATTTCCAACTCCAATTCCAATTAACTCTGGGATTAGAACATAGAATATTTTTTTGGCAGAAATACTTTTTTTGTACTCCATCCATCTGAGATTAGTGTCAAGTTATTGAGTGTGAAGTGCACACTTGAAAAAGGCTCAGATTTTGCAATTTTTATGAGGCAAGAACTCATTTTAGCAGATTAACAGATGCTTTGTTGGCGTCTTTGTTTTAGCCTAGGATAGTGATGATCAGATAATAGTAATTTTGTAACTATATTATCTGATATGATGATATAAGCAGATACCGGATGGCGCACATTTGATTTGATGGACACTGTTTTTTAAGCCACTATACACAGGATAGTGGATATTGGGATGGTTAACCATATTGTAAAACAAAATTTTATAGCATTATTTTTGCATTTCTGGGCTTTGTATTTTTAGACGCGTAGATAATTTTTACTGTGAAGTACTGCTCAGGGTTGCTGTATTTGTGTTAACAATTAATAAGTAAAAGTTTTAACCTAATGCTAATTTACTGGGCTGATTTAAGTATTTTTTACTAAACCACTAGGTTCTGAAAGTCTGTTTTCTTTGGTAGATGATATTCATTTATGTGCCTTGTTTTATTTCCGTTAGTTAATATAACTTTAACAGTGATGCAATATTGTAGACATATTAGGAGACTGACATTGAACTGAACAACTGAATTTTATTACTAAAATATAATAAAATGAAATCATATTGGAAATGCCTAATTACTTTATCTCCATACTTGATGCGCATTATGGCTCTCCAGGTGAGTTTGCAGTCAAGGGTTAACTTATTTTGGATTAAAAATAAAAAAACAACCAAAATTAGGTAATTAGTAATGTTTTTTATCTATGTAAGTTGATCATTTGAACCTTTTATCATCCCATAACAGGGCACAACAGGCCTTCTCATTGTAGAGAATCAAAGCTTTAATCCTCTACACTATGACCCCATGTGAGCTTGTGGGTTATTAAGCAATATCTTTATAAAATCATTGCAATTACAATTTATTGGATATTACATATACAGCCATTGAGTTCACAGATAGAGTAGGTTGCTATGGTTGTTTTATTATCTCTCCTTTATGCTTGTCTTTAGACAATATTAAGCAAATCATTAACAACACCATATTACTAGAACATACCACATGCAAATAGTTTTTTATTTTATTTTTATAAATTCTAGTTTTTCCTTACCCAACACCAACTATTTTCATTTCCTTGCTAACTACACAGGCACCAACTTGACAATTAGGATCTTTGCTCCGCTTTGCAGCTAATACTGCTACAGCCATGAAATAGTCTCTCCATTCTAAATAATCATCACGCTTTTTTTGAATTTTGCTAGGAGAGTCTTCATCTCTGGAAATTCAATATAAATGTTGTCATACTGACTAGCTAAGTAGGTACCTAAATTTTGCATTACACATACATTTACAAATTCCAAGCATCAAACTCCATCAAATCACTCAATAGTATAATAACTGAACTATATTCTATGCTTAGAAATAAAAACCATAAAAAGAACATTAGTTGTATAAACGTAAATAATTCATACGAAATACTTAAAAAACTCAGAACATTAACAGCTGAAAAAATAATTATTGCGAATACCTATTGGAAGTAACTTCTGACGTATCTTCTGGATGTTGATTCATTGTTGTCGTTATCCTCAATTATTCTTTACAAATTAAATTAAAAGTCGTGGTGATTAGGTACTTTATAGGTTGGAACTCCAGATGTTTTCAAACGTAGTAAATTTTTTTTGATATTCTAATGAAGTGTCTACGGTTTTAAACCAATTTTTATTTGCTTAACACTAATGAGAAATTATATTTCATTAAGATAACAACAGTAATTACTACTTTCTAATCTGTACAACTACGTGTTTTTATTATTATGCTGTTTTTACCACATTCTCATTTTTGCAGCTACAATACGCGCGTTTTTGGTTTCATAATTTGTACCATGAAATGTCAATCGTGACATTGACAGCCATTGTCAAATATCAGCTATCTTTCTCTTTCCTCTTTCTATTACTTACTAATAATGTACCTACCCATATGTCGAAGCCTCGTGTTCAAAGAGGATACGAATATTGCGTTTATTCGTAAATAGTATTGGCACTTATTAGGTACTTGCAGAAATAGTTTTAAAGTCATTATCGTTACGTATTTTTTTGAGAAAAGCTTCACAACAGCTGTTACAGCACCAGTTAGAGGTCTTAATTTGTTGTCATGAGGATGAAAAATCCTGGTGATAGCGAGAAGTCTTCATATAACAGATGATACACTATCGAATCAAGGGAATAGTATGTTTAGCTGTGTTTTATGAACTGAAAACTATGTCTAGGTATATATGTATATTAGGTTTTCTAAAGGTTTCACTTCTACTGCGTGTGAACTGCCTAAATGGTACTTTTACGTTACATGTAAATATTTGGAAGCTTGTTATTAATAATTTCAAAGGGTATATAAAAAAAAACTAGGATTGCTTACGCTCAGATTGTATCTTTATTCTTGCCTTTGTACAGGGAAAGCCGTGTGTCAAAACGTAGTTTAAATATTTTCCCAGTTTTTGGCGCAGACCACCTTTGCCCTGATGGGCCATTAGGACTCCAGTACGTCCCGAGTTTACAAATCATTATCGAATGATAATGAAGTTTACAGGCTATTATCACATTTCTTTGGAATATTTATCATAGTGCCATGTGCGAGCGTTGTACACAACATGCTTTTGGTGGATTTCGTATAACTATGTTTTTTTTGCCATATCCCACCGAAACTGTGATAGCCTAGTGGTTAGGACGTCAGCCTCCTAATCAGAGGTCGGCGGTTCGACACCACACCTTTAACTTTTTCGGAGTTATGTGTGTTTTTAAGCAATTAGAATATTACTTGCTTCAACGGTGAAGGAAAACATCGTGAGGAAACCTGCATGCCTGAGAGTTCCCCATAATGTTCTCAAAGGCGCGTGAAGTCTGCCAATCCGCGCATGGCAAGCCTGGTGGACTATGGCCAAACCCTTCTGACATTGGGAGGAGACTCGCGCTCTGTAGTGAGACGAGAATGGGTTGATAAAGATGATGATTATGATATCCCACCAACATTACATACACGATTGTGTAGTTTGATTCAAGCAGCGAGGTGGATCAAATTCCTTCGCTGATATGTAGATGCGTCTAATGTTCACCAGTGGACATTATTTAATAATATATTTGGATTTACTTGTCATATAATATATTTGGTGTTCAAAATGAATCCATAGTGACATGTAATTCTACGTTATATTACAAGGTTCTTTCAACACCAAACGAACGGGTAATTACGTAGGTACTAATCACACTGATTAGTACGTAATTACTAATTTTTCATGCCAACGCCGACGGATGTTCGACTCCCTGTTTTGGCGATCGCATCAGTATCTCATGAATGCAGTACGAACCTTTAACTACTTCTTTTTACTTTTCTTATTATGTAAACAGTTTTTTCATTACTTTGGTCTTTACATAAGACAAAAATGGGTAATAATTACTTATATTATTTTGATAATTTTTTTTCAGGGCTACTAAATAATACCTATGCTATTTTATTGAAACCGATTGCAGAAGCTTACTTGTCCGTGATTATACTTATTTCTTTTTTATAGAACGGTCTAAAACGTCTTTTATTACAATCCAAGTCATGTATTTTTTTTGTCCACTACAAGTTAGCCCTTAACGGCAATCTCACCTGATGGTGTGATGATGCGGTATAAGATGGTAGCGGGCTATTATATGTTAGGGGTATACTAAACCTATACTCCTAATTGGTTTCTAAGCGACATCGTGCCGGAATCGCTTGGCGACACGTCTTTTTCGGTAGGGTGGTAACTAACCACGGCCGAAGCCTCCCACCAGACCAGACTCGAGCCTGGAATCGAATCCAGGACCTCCAACTTTATGATACGACAGCGCAAGCGCTGCGCCACGGAGGTCGTCAAAAGATTTGTATGTCTTCTCTCTCAGTGTATTTTTATTCCATTACAGGTTAGCCCTTGACTGGAATTATGCCTGGTGGTAAGAGTATGCACTCACTCCTGTTGTTTTCTACGTTAAACCACTTCAAGGCACGTTTATGACGGTCGGCTAGTAATTACCAGACCTAGAAGTTTACTACGCGTATTTTTGTTTTATTTTGAATTCTTACACTTAATAATACAAAGAATAAGTTAAACATCTTTGGTGTCGAAAATATGTTTTTTTGGTATAAATTATAATAACATATAGATGGTAGATCGTTTATATTAAATTCCGAAATTGTTTTGATTGTAGGTACCTGTGCTAAAATCACATTTTTTAGTGTGTGTTGTTTAGTGAAAAACATTCTGACAAATTTTCATTCACTTTTTTATTAGCGGTATATAATTTCAACAGGGTAGATTGACCACATTTAAACTAGATCGACCATGCAACGCATTAATTGATTCGAACAGTCTACGAAAAGTTGCTAGCGGTACAAAACGGCTACAGTATTTAAAAAAAAATGCAAAAGTAATTCTTTTTTTTATTTCTTGTCGTTTAACGACAACTTATTATAAATAAGATGAGTGCATAAGTTATGTGTAGTGCGCGCTAGTTATGTATTTCACCGTGTTCGCGAAAAGGTTTCACGGCTATATCAGAACTGCTCCCGACAGACCGTGGTTCAGATGGCTAGCGAGACTTGTGACTTTCTTTGAGATCATCGCTTCTGTTGGATGGCCACAATCCTTCCCTTTGAGAGGTAATTTTAATAGCTTGGTTTATCAGAAAACGTAAATGCGGGATCGTAATTATTTATAATATGATACTTTCATTTGCATAATACACGTTAAGAATGTTACATAGTTGGAATAGATATTTAGGTCTAGTGTTTGGAGTGCTCAACTGTGGTTTCCGACGACCTGGGTTCGAATCCTGGGTTAAAAACTGTTGGGTAATTAGCACGTAAAGCTGTTAGTCCAGATTTATTATAGAGAGCAGGTTCCACAGCAGCGGGACTTTAGAGTTAGATTGATGATGATAAATTAAAAAAGCTGTAGAGCTTAGACCTGACCTGGCTGTCTGGTAACACAGTTACATTGTGTGTTAGAACTTGGCAGGCTTTAAAGATAAACTTCAAACGGGCTTCATCTTAGACCTGGGCGCCATTTTAACCCTCTCAGCTTTTGTTTTATGTTGTTGAGTGTAGAATTAAAGTAATGGAAAATATATTATTTTATAATAAATTACCTATTGATATCTTGGAGTTGTCTATCAATAACCTCAAAGTTTTTATAAAACGAAAGCTTATAGAAAAAACTTATTACGATGTTAAGGATTATCCATAGGTACTATAAGCTGTGATAGCCTAGATAGTGGTTAGGACGTCAACCTCAGAATCACAGGTCGGGGGTTCGAACTCGGGCACGCACCTCTAACTTTTCGTTATGTGCGTTTTTAAGCAATTAAAATATCGCTTGCTTCAACGGTGAAGGAAAACATCGTGAGGAAACCTGCACGCCTGAGAGTTCTCCGTAATGTTGTCAAAGGCGTGTGAAGTATGCCAATCCGCACATGGCCTGTGTGGTGGACTATTGCCAAACCCTTCTGATATTGAGAGGAGACCCGTGCTCTGTAGTGAGCCGGCAATGGGTTGATCATGATGATGATGATGATGATAGGTACTATAATTTATTATTGATTATGGTGATAACAAAAATAAAACCAGCTAAGTTTGTTGTGGGCTTCTTCTTAGACCGGGGCGCGTTTGGAACCCTCATAGCCTTAGTTTTAAGTTTACGAATGTAGTTATCACCATCAAATCACTACTATGTAAATTATTGACGCGTCAAAAGTGCCTTTTAAAGGACTATTTGAATAAAGATTATTTGATTATGTTAGAACGCTTCATAGATGCCTGTAAAAGTTTTACATAAATAAAGTTATTTTGAACTTTAACCCGGTGCGACCCACTCACGTGAAGATTACGCAACATGTCACCCTCATGCATCGTAAGGTCTATTAGGAATTAGGCTAATGATGATTAGGATTTTTCTATCATGAATGCAGGTTAATACAGAGACGATTGTTTCAATGCTTGTCTGTCATTATAAAATAATTATAATGCCATTAGATTAAAGAAATAAATAACAGTGTGTGTTTTTTTTAATACAGGATTTATTTACATTACCAGTCTCAGTAAATAATATTATACCCACCCATAGAAATAGGTATTTTAATATTAAAACAAAAAAGTTATTGAGTTACATTAAATGCATTTGATATCGATAAGATATTATGAGTCATAATCAAATTCAGTTCATTATATAAGTATTTTAGAATAGGTAGCAATGATGTCAGCAAGTTGTACTCCGCCATGAACATACAGATAATGTCTTCTACAATATTTTTAGCAAGAAAATCATGAGCAAACCGGGGGTATTTTATTCATAAATATTTATAAAACAAAACATTTTTTAGGCAGAACTATGACTAAAAACTTTAGATTCATTAAATATGTATGGAAAAAGATTACTGAAGCTACAGTGGGTACGAATTTCATTATTAGGTAGGTACTTGATCATATTATTTCTTAAACTAAATTACTTTGTGTATATACTAACTGTCCTCTCATAGGAGAGAGGATTTTTTTAACGGTTGTCCTCTTAAATCATCTCTCCTCCGAAAGAGGACAACCGTTAAAAAAAAAGGAGGAAAAAGGATTTAAAAGCATGGGGGATGCTGCTTAAATGCGGTTGGTGATTTGACTATCACATGTTAGTGATAATAACCTAGGAAAGCCCAATACAAGTAAGATAGAAGTCGTATCTGGTAATCCGGTAGTTGGATTGCTAACCACTAGAAAAACAAGGCAATGTCTTAGAGCATTGCTATCTTTTTTACGATATTACGCGATTAAAAGGTTTTCAATCAATCAAATAACACACTTGAATAAAGATTATCATAATCTTTATTCAAATAACCCTTCAAAAGGCACTTTTGACGAGTGAGTTGATGGTGATAACTACATTCGTAAACTTAAAACTAAAGCTATGACAGTTCCAAACGCCCTAGTCTAAAAAGAAGCCCACAACAAACTTAGCCAGGTAAATTTCTTTTTGTTATTACTATCCATTGATTCACCACTAGCCGTAGATAGAGCGCGTCATACAAAAACAAGGCGAGAATTTTTCACCAATTAACTATACATTCCGACATATCGGTATATCGATGTATTACAACCCGTTTAGTATACTAGACATCTGGCCGTTATATTATCTATAGTCACACACTGGGGGAAAGGAGTGCACGCGTCGTTATATGTGCACTACTTTTCCGTCTCATTTTTTGAGCGTTAATGATCGATCTACGGCTAGTGGTAAATCAATGTTACCATCTCACATGCCACTTAAAATTACTTAAAAGTTCTTATTAGAGCAATCTCTAATACCCAGCTTGTTTATCCTTAACATAATCCTTTACACTAAAATAGGACTTTTCTAAAGATTTGTGTACAAAAAATGGCGCCTTTGTTTCAATACTGGAAAAACAGCTCTACCACCAACCTCATGCCAAAGGTACTGTGCGTGACAGAGTTTACGCAACGGTCGAAGTTTTTTACATTCTAAATTCTACTCACTTGATCTACACAATGATAAAATCGCCACAGTGTTTTCGCCTACGAAATCTAGAACTTTTCCGTTTTCATGGGATATGGCGTCCTTCCATTATCTCGGAAGTCGGCTGATGATCAACAGGATTTCAGTCCGACCATCCCATTAGTCGCAACGTCACATGGGAAAACAACGTGAAAAGAAATAATCATTGAATAATAATTCATTATCTTTTTGCTATTAATTCATGATCAACCCATTGCCGGCTCACTACAGAGCACGGTTCTCCTCTCAATGTGAGAAGGGTTCGGCCGTAGTCCATCACGCTGGCCGTGCGGATTGGCAGACTTCACACGCCTTTGAAAACATTATGGAATAATCTCAGGCGTGCGTGTTTCCTCACGATGTTATCCTTCACCGTTAAAGCAAGTGATAATTTAATCGCTTGAAAGCGCATACCTCCGAAAAGTAAGAGATGCGTGCCCGGGTTCGAACTCCCGACCTTTGATTAGGGGCCAGACGTCCAAACCACTAGGCTAGCACAGCTTCGGCTTGCTATCTATTACTATAAATTAATAACATTAAGAGTAAGCGAGGAGGATATTAAATATATAAGACATCATTAAAAAGGGTTAACGTATATAGATGGATACGTCAAATTCAAATTCAAATAATCTATATTCAAATAGTCCTTTAAAAGGCACTTTTGACGCGTCAATAATTTACATACTAGTGATTTGATGGTGATAACTACATTCGTAAACTTAAAACTAAAGCTCTGAGGGTCCCAAACGCGCCCCGGTCTAAGAAGAAGCCCACAACAAACTTAGCCATGGGTGTTTTAATCTTATATAAGTGACTCTCGATTTAAGGTAACTAGGTAAATCGACTGTCGAGAGGTCAGATTATATATCGTGGAACATACTCTACTACCCAACCTTGAAGGTAAGCCTTGTTAATAATATAAGGATCTTTGTCTACTTTGTAATTGAGTTCGCTCACAGTTATTTAAACACTGTACATGCAGGCGCGTTTAAATAAATGTACGTAATAAAAATAAATATTTTATTTATGTAAATGCGCCTAAAGCAATGCCATTAAAAATAGGTGAATCATGATTGTACTATAAAGTTAGTGTAAATTGAAGCATGCAATGCCTTTATATTTTGGCAATGTACATAAACAGTATGCTAATCGAAGGAGAATGAAACGGTTAATTTAAAAAAAATAAAATTCGTAAATATATTTTCATAAATTCCTTGATTAATTCATGATAATTTTGATATTATTTTAAAAAAATATTAATTTAAAAGTGCAGTATTTTTTAAAGAATCAGTGTTAAATCGAATATTGAGTGTTAAAATAAAATGTTAAATTTAAACGTGATTACGAATAAATTTTTGCGGATAATCCAAAAGGACAGGGACAATCCGTGGTTGAAATGGATATTGCGAATACTGGCTTTGTCGAATGGCATATCTCCAGTCGGTTGGCCGTCATCGTTTCCGTTGAAAGGTACCTCAAACCAATTTAAATTAAGACTAAAATATTATCCCCTTTTTAGACCTAATCATCATGATCAACCCATTCTCCGCTCACTAGAGAGCACGGGTCTCTTCTCAATATGAGAAGGGTTTGGCCATAGTCCACCACGCTGGCCCTGTGCGGATTAGCAGACTTCACACGCCTTTGAGAACATTACAGAGAACTCTCAGGTGTGCAGGTTTCCTCACGATGTTTTCCTTCGCCGTGGTAGCAAGTGATATTTTAATTTCTTTTAGACCTATAGAGCTGACCATTTTAACCGCTTTGGACTACCATCATAACATGGTGTGTTGTGGCACCAGAGTGGTGCAACTGCGGCGTTCTATAGAGAAAACCCATGGTATGGCACTAGGAGCAATCCGGCGCCGCACGCTGTATTTGTAGCCATCGAGATTCGGTGGGTATATGCTTTACGGCATATCTGTTGGTGCTGTGGCATCGTTTAACCCCACGTAGCGTATTGATGGCATTACGCTACGCGGGGTGCGGAATAAATTTGTCGGTGCGTCGCCGCAATGCGTAAATTTTCTCCGGTCGACTCCTTTATCCTTTTATCAGCTAGAATAATCGGCTGGACATCAGGAGAATACAAATGACATAACGGCGTCTCTTGTGAGACTCGGAACTTAGGGGGACGTTGGCGAATATGGCTTGTTGGACTGGGAGTCCAGTGAACGCTCCCATGACCTTATGAGATCCCCTTCGTCAGCGAAGATGATGCGCTCCGTTTGTTATGTGTGACATGGCTCGGACAGCTCTACACCCCAACTCTATAGCGGTCGAGGTGTCCAATCATACTCCCGACCCTAACGCCCATCAAGAGATATTCTAAAAATGTCCTTAACGACCCCAACGACCAACTGACAATCGACAACGCATCCTAAGGAGGTCATAGAAACACAAAATCAAACAGCGTCAGCGTCAGCGTCACAGGTCAGAGTCCCCGATTTCTGTCAACGTCATCCAGACGTTGTTCTCATCCACGGTCACAAAGGCGCGTGGACTGTGATACCAGTCCATCAAACGAAATGCCCGACGTTTAATCTCATAGAAGACACCCTTAGGGAGACGTTTCCTAGATGTAGTCGAGCCCAGCTGCTCTTCTCACAGACAGAGCTTCGAGCTCGCCAAAATCCCCCGTTATCGCAATAATAAATAATAAGGTTATCTGCTATTGTCAATTGGAAACAACAACATGGTACGGTTGTCGGTCTTCATATCAAAGACGTGTTTGGGGCATTTATTGATGAGAGCTACCTACGATACGAGTTATGAATTTCCAAGGGCGAGAACAAAGCTGGTCGTGTGTGATTTGGGTGTTAGGTGGCAAAAAATGATGAGCGAGGGAGACCGTATACGTAAGAACTAGGTGTTGATAGAAAAAGAACAAACTAGTTAGATCTGCACGATATAAAGTTGGAGGACCTAGGTTCGATATCCAGCTCTAGTCTGGACTGGGAGGCTTCGGCCGTGGGTAGTTACCACCCTACCGATAAAGACGAGTCGCCATGCGATTTAGCGTTCCGGCACAGTGTTGTGTAGAAACCAATTAGGAGTATAGTTTTACCATACCCCTAGATAATAGTAGCGGGCTAGAGGTTAGCCCGCTACTATCTTAGACCGCATCATCACTTAGGTTAGATGCCAAGGGCTAACTTGTAGTATAAAATACGGATACGAAACCTCCAAGCAAATATAGTGGCTCATTAAAATTGACTCAATAAGTAGGTGTTAAGGTCGTCGGCGAGATCGTAGCCAGGGAACTTTGGATCATAGTCCAGAGGTTGTAAGTTTCGATATCCCTCGTGTCGTGAAATCCAATTATTCTGCGGTTTATATTATACGAGTATCTCAGATCAGAAAAATCCTAAAAATAATTTTAGTGACTTTGTAATCACTACTATTATTTTCGAATTTTATTTGTATAACACTTATAGTTTAGGTATTTGAATCTCCAAAACTCTTCCATATCCCTGGATGTTTGATGGATCATCATGGACAATGAAAGTTGCTGAATAAATGATGTTATTAAAATATATATATATATATATGTAGATACATTGGTACCATATTCCCATCGAATCTGCATTAGTTCATGATCCTTACTGTTTAGTAGGTATAAGAAATGTAGCACAATATTGGTAAGCACCTATTAAGAGGACTATCTTATTGTTATTACATTTTGGAGGCTTTATAGCCGGAAACGTGTAGTTAATACGTGTAGTTAACATAAACAGATAAGGAATAATGCATCCTTTATCGAAATATATAGAATGTATAATGAGTTCAAGTAGTGTATAGTGAGTGAAGCGGTGATAGCCTAGTGATGCGGTGATAGCCTAGTGCAGCGGTGATAGCCTAGTGGTTAGGGCATCAGCCTCCTAATCAGAGGTCGGCGGTTCGAGGATTTTATAAGATTCCATTTACGCGGCCTAAGTCACAGGCATCCGTTTGTAATCCTACTAATATTATAAACGCGAAAGATTGTATGGATGGATGGATGTATGTTACTCTTTCACGCCACGCTGATATAAGCTACTCGAAATACTAATCCTATGCAGATGAAGTCGTGGGCACCGGCTTGTATATTATAAATTCTTATTGCAGAAAAAACTTCACTTTGACGACCTCCATGGCACGACGTAGCACGCACCGGGCGCTGTCGCATAATAAAAGTTGGAGGTCCTGGGTTCGATTCCCGGCTCGAGTCTGGTCTGTTGGGAGGCTTCGGCCGTGGCTAGTTACCACCCTATTGACAAAGACGTGTCGCAAAGCGATTTAGCGTTCCGGCACGATGTCGCGTAGAAACGAAGTAGGTGGGTGGGTTTACCATACCCCTAACAGTTTAGCCCGCTACCATCTTAGACTGTATCGTCACTTACCATCAGATGAGATTGCCGTTACGGGCTAACTTTCTTTCTTTTCATTAAAGTTCTCTTTCATAACGGGCCGCTGTATCGATTACAGATGGATACAAGTTTGACATCATTGTGGTTGGCGCTGGTTCGGGAGGAGCTACCGTGGCGGCCAGACTCAGCGAAGTGGCCCACTGGAAGGTGCTCCTGCTTGAAGCAGGAGGTGATCCTCCGCCTGGTAGTGTGGTGAGGAATTAGCTTTACGTGACATTGTGGGATTGATGAGAATAGGTACTTGGCTGAATTTGTCGAGCACGGAATATTAGTTTAGTATGGGTAGAAGCCATCGCGGTAAGTAAATTGTATTGTGAATATCGCGGTATGTTCACGATAAAATTTGTTTTAAGTAGCCTTACAAAAAACAGTGTTTGTAGAATATATTCTGATTAATTCTAATTACCTACTTAGGTACAATGCCTTGAATTTACTACGTAAAATACATAAATATGTACTGTATGTTTAAGGCCAATAAACATGGAAATCAACATGGAAGTATGATCAGAGAACCTAGTATAACATAATAAGGCAACCAACTTTACTTCAAACTTAGCTGTGGTCCGTCAAATTTGTTTGTAGTAGATTTATTATGACGTTTGGTCCTAAATATAAAATGACAGATTTACGTTAAATTTTATGTGACTTAGTGTACATGAAAAATTAAAGTAAGACATTAGATTTTCAAGGAATGATCACTGTTTGCTTAACCTGAGCTTGATGCTAGTTGATGATGGTCCCTAAGTTAGCTGTAGTCAAATATATTTTAGACAGTTTTTAGAACTTGGTGGTGGGTACAGTAACAATTTTAGCATTGTTCATTGTAGGGTCATGTGCGAATGCCTACGGGAGATATCTTCATCTTCCTGCTGGACAATTAAGCCCGTGCGTTTTGTATATTGTGTATTCATTCTTTATTGTTTCAGATACCGAGTATGTTTGGGACGCTTATACACTCAAGATACGATTGGGATTATAAGCTCGATCTTGACCCGGGTACCGGGCAGATCCATGCCGACGGAAAAGTTTACGTGGGTGGGGGAAAAATGCTGGGAGGTTCCTCGTCAAGTAACCTAGAAGTGTACGCGCGAGGAGCGCCAGAAGATTTTGAAGAGTGGAACAAAATAGCTCCAGGTTGGGGCTGGGATACTGTCTTACATTATTACAAAAAGCTTGAGCGCATGACGGATTACTCAATTCTTCAAGATCCACATAATGCGTATTATCATTCAACCTCCGGGCCCGTGGCAATATCGCGACCGACCGCAAACGCGTATTATGAAAGGGTTCACGACGAAGTTCTAAGCTCATGGGAGGAAATTGGCATAAAAAGACTACCGGAGACAAATGGATATCAAATTTTAGGAGCATCTAAGCCGCATTTCACTTTCGCAAATGGCAGAAGGTCAAGCACTGCTGAAGCATATTTACGACCTACGAAACACAGACCAAACTTTTACGTTACCAAATATGCAAGAGTCACCAAAGTGTTGATTGACCCATCAACTTTACGCGCCTATGGCGTCAGAGTTTTGCTCGAAACAGGCGAAATGATTACACTGTACGCTAATATTGAGGTTATTTTATCAGCGGGCACCATTGGCTCATCCAAACTTCTTATGCTATCAGGGATAGGCCCACGTGAAGTATTGGCACCATTAAATATCGGCACAATCGCCGACCTTCCTGTTGGTAAGAATCTGCAAGATCACCTATTAGTAACGCTAGTTATCAAAGGTCAAAAAGGTTTTCAAACGGCCGTTCAGAATTTACTGATCCCCACTGAGTTAGATTCATTCCCAGTGCCTTTACAAAACGGTTTCATAAGGCTCAATAGTTCTACGAGCCATTATTACGGCAAAACGAAACCACATATCCAACTTTTCAACCTTCGAGTCGGAGCAACAGCAGCTCCTGCTCTTCTGTTCGGTTGCAGAATAGTAGCGAACTTGGTTGAAGACTATTGCTATTCCTTGAGTAAAGCCAACGTTTATCGGGAAATAGATCTCACGAACATGATTCTACTCCATCCTAAATCGAGAGGTCAAGTGAAATTGAGAAGCAGCAATCCATTTGATGAACCTTTGGTGGAGGTAGGATATTTTAGGAACGCAAAAGATGTCGCAATAATGGTGGAAACTATTAAATACATGTTGAGGACGACGGACACGTCGTATTACAGGAAAGTTGGTGCGGAATTCGCGAGGTTGCAAGTCAGAGGGTGTGAGGGTCTGGTATATGGAACTGATGAGTACTGGGCATGCTACGTCGTTAATACCGTCAGTTCGCTAGCGCACCCCGTGGGGACGTGTGCGATGGGGCCAGATGGTGTAGTCGACGAACGATTAAGGGTTCACAACATAAAAGGTTTGCGAGTAGTTGACGCATCGATAATGCCGCTAAGTCCGAGTGGGAATACGAACGCTCCAACGATGATGATCGGCGAGAAAGCAGCGGATATGATCAAGGAAGACCACGGTGAACACGTTGAATATATTACGGATAAAGAACATACGACTAAGGAATATTTACAAAGCGATGATTATTATTAACTGACATTGGACTGTTTCCGATTAATGCCAAATATATAACAGTCAAATAGAATAGTTTAGTTAGTCGATGACAAAAATCATGAATGGGTTTGTAATGAAAACGTTTTATGTAAATAAAAATCCTTCTCGAAAAAAATACTTTTTAGTTAATCGAATATTCGAATATTTAGCTGATCGTTTTGATCGATCCGACTTCACTCGGATAATTTTTTTGATGACCTCCGTGGCGAAACGCGTGCGCTGTCACGTTATAAAGTTGGAGGTCCTGGGTTCGATTCCTGGCTCGAGTCTGGTCTGGTGGCAGGCTTCGGCCGTAGCAAGTTAACACCCTACCGACAAAGACGTGTCGCCAAGCGGTTTAGCGTTCCGACACGATGTCGTGTAGAATCCACGATTAGAAGATTTACAATATGCCTAACAGGTTAACCCGCTACCATCTTAGACTGCATCAAGATGGGATGGATGGGAGCAAGGTGAGATTGGTCAAGAGCTAACTTGTAGTGAATAAAATAAATATTTATCTATGTGCACATAATATATAACACTAACATAATATAGAAATAAATCATACAAAAAAGATAATTTCAGAGTATTGATAATACTGAAACAAAAATTATGAATAGTTAACATAGTTAAAATAAACTACAAACCAAGTAAACTCTACTTTTAACAGACTATGTAATGAGCTAAAATTAAATCTTAAATCTCGTAAGTTAAGAAGCAACATAAAATTTAGTAGCAAGCAGAAACCATTAATTTTCTTTCCGTTAATGTTTCATACTTGGTTTTACCTACTTCTAAAATCCTGCATCTATCCCTTAAGTAATCTAAAAGGCAAATTTTTATCCGGGATAAAAACTGCCCCATATAACGCTCTTGTTACGTGATCAAAGGGAATCCCGACAAACACTTCGGCATTTAGAAAGGATACCGATGGCATAGTTACTCAGTTTTGTAGACCGAATTTGTTATACATGAATGAAGTTTACACGCAAACGAAATATGATTACCTCTGTTCCATATCATTGAGTTATTTGCATACAAATATGGATGCAAAACCCTATGTTGCTTACTATTTGCCTAACCAGTAAAAACTAGTGTTAGAGATTATATTATAGTCCAATAAATTTCATATTTGTATTGCGCATATAAACTGTCAATCAACAAAAACACACTCTACACTAATTTAACGAAAACGAAATATCGATCGAAATTTCTCGTATTTCCTACCAAGGTTCTATTCGTTCCGAAGTTTCGTCCGAACGAAGATCTTTGACATTAAGATTTTCTGAACCTACTCTAATTCATTTACGTTATGAACTAAAATTTGAATTTGACAGATTATTGTTCGTAATTTTAACCTCAAATTGACGAAACCAAAAGTGTTACCTTTTGATTTTAATCGTTCGGCTGCGTGTCCGACAACAAAATAGAGTAGGGCAGTTGACGAAACTTAGTTAGAATTTCGTTCGTTTGCGAAGTTGCGTTTGAAAGAAAGAGAATAGACCCCCAGTACTCACTTCAAAGAAGAGACAAATTCGGTTTTCGAACGTAATGTGAAACATAAAAAAATAACGAGAAAATAAAAAAAAAGAGCGGGACTTATCTCACCGCAGATGCAGATAGATAAGTATCTAGGGGTTGATGACTTTTTTTAATTTTTATCCACTACAAGTAAGCCTTTGACGGCAATCGCACGTGATGGTAAGTGATGATGCAGTCTAAAATGGTAGCGGGCTAACCTGTTAGGGGCATGGTAAACCCGCACCCCTAATTGGTTTCTACGCGACATCGTGCCGGATCGCTAAATCGCTTGGCGACTATATCGGTAGGGTGGTAACCATCCACGGCCGAAGCCTGCTACGAGACCAGACTCGAGCCGGGAATCGAAGCCAGACCTCCAACTTTTTAAAAATGCAACAGTGTACGCGCTGCGTCACTTAGGTCGTCAAAAAATGATGAAGTAAGTTGAAGATAACCTACCTACCCATTTATCTGCATTTTATGGTGATCGCTGAACGTGGCCAATCTGAGAGTATGTAGCTAGCTAGCTTCATACATGCCGTATTGATTACCATCACAAAGAAAATATGGTAATGCGACGACTTCGAGAGTGGTTTTTAATGTTTGAACATCTCTTTTGATAGTGAAACGTTTCCAAGAAGTGGATTGACGCACACAACAATTCCACGTTGGAAATGTCGCGGTAAAATTTAATTTTGTGTGACAATTTAATTTGGAAGTAATTCTCTCTGACACTGTGTTATCAGTTTTAATTTTTATCACAGTATACATAAAAATGATTGGACTATAACATGTCCAATAAATTCTTCGAAGAATATTAGGACAAACCTCTTTGGTTTTTTCGGTGCCTTTATTGAATAACTAATTATATTCCTTGTATATTAATAATAAATAAATAAATAAATAATAAATAAATATAATTTTACATTTACAATTCACTATAAAATACGAAACATAAAAATTGAAAATAAATTAAAAAATATATTAAACTACCCACAGTTCCCGACATATAATTATATATAGACAAATATATTAATTACAATGTACTATATAAAAAGGCGACCTTATCGACAAAAGCGATCTTGTCCAGGCTACCTTTGCGAAATGAGTCTAACAAATATTTTTGAGACGGGTAATAGCAACCAATATATATATACACAATAATAATTACGTAACACGTGTATTTAGTAATTACGTAAATACATAATTATAAAAGTAATACATAATTATACTTTTTAGAAATATATTAATATTTATTTTGACGACCTACATGGCACAACGCGTGTGCTGTAGCATTATAAAGTTGGAAGGCCTGGGTTCGATTCCCGGCTCACGTCTGGTCCGGTGGGAGGCTTGTTACCGCCCTACTACAAAGAAGTGTCATCAAGCGATTTCGCGTTCTAGCACGATGTCGCGTAGAAACCAATTAGGAATGTGGTATACCATCTTAGACTGCATCATCACTTACCATCGGGTGAGATTGTCGTCAAGGTCTAACTTGTAGTGTATAAAAAAATCTATCGCTCGTATCGAGGTGGCTATGACCCAGCTGTCCCCAGATGGCGACTTATATTTTGTTTTCTATTTACTATGATTTTCTGGTTACATGAAGCGTACGCCACTGCCTTTGTCACCGTCTTCGCCGGCGAAGGCGAGGTCCCCGTTATCGTGACGTATGATACGTGAACGTGGAGGACGTGGGTGACGTGACGTGACCACTCACCCTCCGACCCCCCCGTTATTCCAAACGTCGCCTAAGCCGAGGTTCGACCTCAAAGGAGGCACCCTTAGGCAGACGTTCCCTCTTCTGGCAGAGCTTCTTTCCAAAGCTCGCCAAACAGCCCGATTACGCTGTGGCAACCAATAGGGTTTGTACAGCTAATAGACAGTCCGAAAAAAAAAAGTCGTTCCCTTAGTTTCTTCGAGCCCTAGGGCTTAAAATTTCTTCTGGCAGTGCTTCTTTCCGAAGCTCGTTAAACAGCCCGGTTACGCTGTGGCAACCAATAGGGTTAGTACAGCTATAGACAGTCCGAAAAATAAACTGCTTTTGTCCACTTAACTTAACTTACCATTTCTTCATAACTTAACTTACATTCTGGCCCAAATGAAACGTTCTGTTGCCATTATGTTAACAGCTCAGTCCGTACGCATTAGGATAAAACCCATTAACACGCCGTACTTAAATTTAATATCCAGTAAAAATGCCTAACATTCTGCTATTTACTTTGAAACAGTTATTAAAACGGGTCCAAGACACAATGTATTAGGAAAATATTAGAGTATCTCTTCTAATTGTAAAAGTTAAAAAAGCAGCACGGCGGATTGAAGACAGTGTACGCGCATTTGGCAAAACTTCAGATCAATTGGTCGTAAAATTTATATGGGTCATACTCACATGACAAAAAAAATATCTTTAATCATGTAAGCATATTCATCATCATCATTAACAACCGATTGACGTCCACTGCTGGACATAGGTCTTTTGTAGGGAGTTCCAATGCTCACGGTCTTGGGCCGCTTGCTTCCAGCGGCTCCCTGCGACTCGTTTGATGTCGTCTGTCCACCTAGTTGGGGGTCGAACAACGCTACGTTTACCGGTGCGGGGCCATTCCAGCACCTTGGGACCCCAATGTCCATCGGTTCTCCGAGCTATGTACCCCGCCCATTGCCACTTCAACTTCGCAATTCGCTGAGCTATGTCGGTAACTCTGGTTCTTCTACGGATCTCCTCAGTTCTGATTTGATCACGCATATTACAGGGATCTATCTATGAAGCGTTCATATATAATATATTTTTCATTATTTTTATTCGTGAGGTGATGTTGATAATAAGGCTCGCCAACTTAAAACTAAAGCTAGGAGGGTTCCAAATGAAAGTCCACAACAAATATAGCCGGAATTTTATTTATTTTAGTAATCACCATCTCAAATAGACAACATCAACTATACATTATAATTAGCTGTGAAGTTAGAGCAATTGACACCAAAGCTTTCTTATCGTTTTTATAATCTATAAGTTTTTATAATATATACACATTATAAAAATCTGTCTGTTTATCGTATCAACCGATACTGCGCTTTCCAGAGCGGGATCGCCACTCCAACAGGCCGGTTTAGTAACTTTTCCAGCTAGTTGACAGCTTTTCGTCGTCAAAACGTATATTTGACAATCGCCAGTTACCAATTGTTGCAAGTATTACGTGGAGATGACAAGTTTCTATTAGTTAGCAACTAGAAAGTATAAAAGTTACTGAATGGAAACGCAGCTTCTTGGGACGTTAGGACCTCTTTCGTCTGTCCTTCGTACTATGCTATTCGTGTACATACGTTTCGTGTATAACTCTGACTTTTATGGTATCCTATAATATTAATACGTGGTAGAAAACCCATATGTCAAAGTGAATTGAGTTCGCATTTTACTTTTGTATTAAAGATACGATGTAAGGTGGAAGAAGAAAAAAAAACATAAAATAATTTGTGCGGATTAAGTATTCAAGAACATACGACAGTCAATGTCACGACATATATTCAAAAGTGCTGTTTAATGCCATTATATTGCACAATAATGAAGATATTTCATACTTTTACTCGTATTCATGGATGTTGTAATACATACATATTTATTTTTAATATCATATTTTGTATATGTAAATTTAAATTTAATGTATGTTTTTTATATTATTGCGCGAACTGCAATATATTTTATTTATGGTTTCCTAATCCTAATGTTGAGTACTAAGCGATGAGGTTGCCTTTAGTAATCGGTTTTTTTATTACGACGTGGGCTATGAGATAGGTCACCGGAAGTTTAAAAATCATCATCATACCGGGACGCCCCCCATTACTCACCGTCCGACCCCCCCGTTATCCCAAACGTCACCAAAGCCGGGGTTCGGTCTCCCAGGAGGCGTCCTTAGGCAGGCTTTCCCCTAGTTTCTTCGAGCCCTAGGGCTCAAAATTTCTTCTGGCAGACCGCCCGGTTACGCTGTCGCAACCAATAAAGTTAGCACAGCTAATTGGCTTGATTCTGGTGGGTCACTAATTGCCAACCTACTGGCAAAGACACAGACAAAGGTCAAGCTTTTTTTTCGGACTGACTATTGTCAGTCAAAGGTTATTTTTTCGGACTGACAAAAGTCAAAGCTGGACCTTTGTCTGTGCCAGTAGGTTGGCAATTAGTGACCCACCAGAATCAAGCCAATCGTGTTTCACATAAAGTGGAAGAAATTTTATTTATTTATTTCCTCTTAATACTAGCTTTACAGGATTATAAAATTATATACGTGTATCTGGCAGTGCCGAGGGGCCGCACCAACCTGCTCAATCAGGCGCCCCTGACGCGCGCACTTATAACTTTGAACGATGTCGCAGAGAGGCTGGACTTATTCAGTTGCAATCTGAGTGAACTCACAAGAGTGACATCATGGATTAATATATTACCGGAATATTTAAATTTAGGCAATTTTTATATACATTATATACTTTTATATTGGGCTACTATAGCAAATTAAGTTTTTATCCTGTTAAGCAAGAATGATGATTGATGATTGATCAACACATTACCGGCTCACTACAGAGCACGGGTCTCCTCTCAATATAAGAAGGGTTTGGCCATAGTCCACCACGCTGGCCATGTGCGAATTGGCAGACTTCACACGTCTTTGACAACATTATGTAGAACTCTCAGGCGTGCAAGTTTCCTCACGATGTTTTCCTTCACCGTTGAAGCAATGATAAGATATTTTAATTTTTAGAAACCACATAACTCTGAAAAGTTACAGGTGCGTGCCCGGATTCGAAACGCCGACCTCTGATTAGAAGGCTGACGCCCTAACCACTAGGCTATCACCGCTTCACTAAGCTAGAATAAGAGGAGATAAATAAATTAATAAATAATTTGCTAGGCTAGCCTAATATATATTTTGCATTGCATTTTGTCATGTCAGAACACTTCGGAACGCTAAAATATTTTCCGAGACGTGTTTCTCTATGGTGCTCATTATTAAACCGATTAAGCTGCGTTCAGTATTTGACAGTTGACCCTTAGACGGCAGGGCAATGCTTAGCGGGCCGGAGTCGTAAACTCGCTCGTTTACATGACAAAGTCCCGTTGGGGCATTTACGACATGATTATCAGGACCCGGGAGCCGGGGCTACTAAGGGAGAAAATAACACGAATTTCTCGAATCACACGACGAATTTGACGACCTTCGTGGCGCAGCGCACGTGCTGTCGCATTGTAAAGTTGGGAGGTCCTGTGTTTTCGGAGTTATGTGCGTATTTAAACTATTACTTGCTTCTACGGTGAAGGGAAACGTAAAGAAGCTTGCACGCCTGAGAGTTCTCCATAATGTTCTCAGAGGCGTGTGAAGTCTGCCAATCCGCACATGGCCAGCGTGGTGGACTATGGCCAAACCCTTCTCATAAGAGAAGACTCGAGCTTTGTAATGAGCCGGCTATGGGTTGATCATGATGATGATTTTAAGGTACATTCTGTTACAAGAGAGGGAGGGTATATAATATCCTCAGATTAAGCAGATAAGCCATTAAATATTGCGGAAGGTGTAAGTGAAAAGCGTTTATATGAATATTGTAAGAAAATTTATACAAAGCTCTTTCTTCTGTTTTATGAGATGAATCTAGTTTTTATTCGTTTGGCTAATTTTAAAAGTTAGCCCAACAAAGTAATGGCACTGCTCCCTCTATTACTAAGATAAGATTTCTATCCGTATTCAGGAGGCTTCGGCCGTGGCTAATTACCACTCTACCGACAAAGACGTGTCGCCAAGCGATTTAGCGTTCCGGCACAATGTCACGTAGAAACCAATTAGGACCATGGGTTTACCATACCCCTAACAGGTTAGCCCGCTACCATCTCAGACTTTTTTTTTCGGACTGTCTATTAGCTGTGCTAACCTATTGGTTGTCACAGCGTAACCGGGCTATTTGGTGAGCTTCGGAAAGAAGCTCTGCCAGAAGAAATTTTGAGGCCTAGGGCTCGAAGAAACTAAGGACACGTCTGCCTAAGGCCTCCTGTGAGGCCGAATCTCGGCTTAGGCGACGTTTGGGATAACGGGGGGGTCGGGCGGGTATTTTAGACTGCGTCAACACTTAACATCGTGCCGACGTCAAGGGCTAGCTTGGAGTGGATTAAAAAAAGGTTCAATATAGAATTAAAACAAACGATCGAAACAACCGTGAACTCAAGTGTATCAAGGTAAAATAGATTATTAATTACAATACATAATACAAATACATAATAGTTTGCTTGCACGCACAACTGTGTTATAATGCCTACTAATTGTTCGCACGCAATGGCCCAATAACTTTGTTAATTGAATTGGATGCGGTTATTGAACGTAATTGTGTCTTGTCATGTCTTCTGTCACTTTGCAACTGACATTTTTAATAATAAAATAATAAATAAAAAGCCTTTTGTTTTTCCTTTAAAACATAAACTAAAACATAATTGGCATTCTTAAATCTTAAAACTAACTTATTACTAAATAAATATAAATATGTAAGTATAACATAAAAAGTTTAGTTTAGTAATCAATTATTGGAAAACCCCTCGCGAGTCAAGGCCTCCCCCAGAGATATCCATCGATGCCTGTCTCTAGCCACCACCCGCCAATGTCCTGCTTTACTTTTAATGTCGTCGTCCCATCGGCTATAAGATCTGCCTCTAGCCCGCGTGCCACTTGGGCCTGGCCATTTTGTTAACCTTAACACTTTTAATATCATACGTACGTCAAACTTACTAACCAAGACCAAAATCAACTTGAGCTTGTGTCAGGTTTTTAGGTTAGGTTTTTCTATCGGGCTATTAACTAACAGTTTCTTAATGAAATGAAATAATTTATTTGCTACAAACATTGCACAAAAGGATATCACAATATTATCAATGTCTCCAAAAATGTTTCGTCGACTGACATGCAACTATAAAATAATAAATAATAATCTTAATTAATATATCAACAGTTTAAATTTTACAATGTTTTCTAAATTCAATACTAGGTAGTATTGAATTTAGATTGAATTTATTTAATATAATAAAATCATACCAACTTAAAGCAATTCATAAAAAATATAAAATTAAAGAATATATTATACTATCATCATCGTATAATCACGAAATATTAAATTGTTATAATCTCATTGAATCGTTTAATTAATATCTATTAAAAAATTCACGTACAGAGTAAAAAAACATTTATTGGCAAGCCATTTATATACCAATTAAAATTTATTAGGTAAATTGTTGCATATCTTAACATACATAGAATCTTTTGTTGTAATAATATTTACAACTAGCTATCAGCCCGCGACTTCGTCTGCATTTGGTTAGTGTGTGTGAAAGTGTGTTTGTTTGTCTTCTAATGGATTACTAAACCGATGACCCAATAATAATTACAGGATAAACATTATAATATCTCATTAAAAAAAAAAAGAATGAGTGATATCAGAGTACTACTAGAATGAATGACAACTAAATACTTTCATCCCCTCTCCCAAGGGCACAGTGCTAAATTTCGGGATAAAAGCTATCCTATATGTTGAACCGGAGTATCAGCTACTCCTATACCAAATACCAATAACCAAATTCAAATCCATTTAGTAGTTTCAGATATATTGACAGACAGACAGACAAAAAAAATGTTTTAGGCTCAGTATCGACAGTAAAGCATCCTCCAATTAAAATGTACAGAATTCGTCCTGTTACAGTTTTATTATATTATATGATATTATAGATGATCACTGACAGTATTTATTAGGTATTTATATAGTTATAGATTTTTTATCTGATCAAATATCGGGAGCCTGAATTTTTTTTTTAATTGAGCAGTTTCTATATTGTTTTTTTTTTGTTTTCTAGTTTCACATATCGGGAAAATTTAGCATAATAACAATATTCAATTTCAATTCCCATTTCTTTGTTGCAAAATTCCATAAACACATTGCGTAACTTTTAGGATAAATCCATATATGGCTTTAACCTAATATGGCTTGTATGGCTTATGCATACCCAGTTTGGGTGTAATACAACTTAAAAGGCCGACCACTTAATTTACCGTTAAAAAATATTTATGTCATAATAAAACTTTTGTGTTTTAAATAATTAAAATATCACTTGCTTCAACGGTGAAGGAAAACATTGTGAGGAAACCTAAACTCTAGTCGACGCTAATAATATAATATGCTAAATTGAAACTATATGTTAAATTAACTATCAGCAGATAACAAAAAAACTTATAACAAAATAATATTTACAATTTACACAAATAAGGGAGATATATACAGCGAGATAAACTCTATGCAAAAACCTAACTAGGCAAGTGATTTTGGTAATTGTGTCTTGAAATTGTGCAGTTTGTTTAAAAATATAGATTTTTTTTTTTATAAACAAAATGTTTTTTATAAAATGCTTAATCGGGGTGAAGCGGTGATAGCCTAGTGGTTAGGGCGGCAGCCTCCTAATCAGAGGTCGGCGGTTCGAATCCGGGCACGCACCTCTAACATTTCGGAGTTATGTGCGTTTAAAAAAAAAATTAAAATATCATTTGCTTCAACGGTGAGGGAAAACATCGTGAGGAAACCTGCACGCCTGAGAGTTCTCCATAATGTTCGCAAAGGCGAGTGAAGTCTGCCAATCCGCACATGGCCAGCGTGGTGGACTATGGCCAAACCCTTATCATATTGAGAGGAGACCCGTGCTCTGTAGTGAGCTGGTAATGGGTTGTTCATGATGATGATGAATAGGGGTATCAAAGAGTGTCAAGTATAATCGTATAAGCAATATAGAAAGTGGCATGTTTCATACACGGCTGATAAATGCTCCTTCCACAAATGTCTAGGACATTGGTACCGCGCCGGGTAATGACTCGTCAGTATACGGCTGGGGTTAATGTCGCGAACACTGCGGCCGGCTTCGATAATGAGGCGATTTTTCAAAATAACACCGTTTTACAGTTGCATGAATTGTTTCATAAGCCTAATGATGTTCAAAACTCTTAAAGAATATACAAAAATATTCAAATTCAAATAATCTTTATTCAAATAGTCCTTTAAAAGGCACTTTTGACGCGTCAATAATTTACATAGTAGTGATTTGATGGTGATAACTACATTCGTAAACTTAAAACTAAACGCGGACTTACTTGCTAGCAATTGCTAGTAAGAATCTAATAATGTTAATACCTTAATAATTCAAATATCAAATCAAATCAAATCAAAAATAGCTTTATTCACATAGTACCTATTACATAGATATGAATCGTTCATTTCATTATTTCTATTCGTGAAGTGATGGTGATAACTACAATAAACAACTTAAAACTAAAGCTAAGAGGGTTCCAAACGCGCCCGTCTAAGAAGAAGCCCACAACAAACTTAGCCAGATAAAATTTTCTTTTTGTTGTCACCATCTCACATGCCACTTAAAATTATGTTAAGAGCTATCTTTTTAAAGCAATATACCCATGCTTGTTTATCATTTACATATTCCTTTACACTGGTAGGACTTTTCTACTAGTTTACGTTTTATATAAACTTTGAACTTTTTGAGAGACATCCCAGAAATTTCATTTAATAATTAATAATAATTAAATGAAATTTCAGGGTAATTGGTTATAAAATTGTATACAATTACCGTTATCTGTAGAACTTCTCTTTTTTTTTAAGTGTTTCGAGCATTAATACCAATATATATATCTTTTTATATCCTACAAGTTTAGCCCTGATGGTAAGTGATGATGCGGTTTTAAATGGTAGCGGGCTAACCTGTTAGGGGTATGATTAACCTATACTCCTAATTGGTTTCCACGCTACATCGTGCCGGAACGCTAAATCGCTTGGCGACGCGTCTTTGTCGGTAGGGTGGTAACTAGCCACGGCCGAAGCCTCCCACCAGACCAGACTCGAGCCGGGAATCGAACCCAGGACCTCTAACTTTATGATGCGACAGCGCGCGCGCTGCGCCACGGCGGTCGTCAAAATAATAAAGTTTTGAGTTAATCTTAATTATTTTTCATTAAAATTATAATGTCATTGATCGACAACCGAAACACAATTGCAATAGCAGACTTGGGCCCAGAACGGCTGTACTAATTTGAACCGACGAATTCTGCAATCATTTGCGAAAAAACAATTTCCTCATTACTCTGTAGGAAAAGAGCGCTCTAATTTTCCTTTATAGGCTGGAATTTTAAAACGTTCCGAAGCTTATCCACAATCTCATTTGGCCGGCCCCCGACGGTTTTAGAAATTATTCAATTTAATGCACAATCCGCCATTTTCCTCCCCATTATCGCCTCGCAGACTTTAACATAATCTCCGTAATAAATATTATTGAAATTGATTCGGGGTTTTTTGTGAAGAACTACGCATTTTCGACTACCTTGCTCATGTTAAATATATATTTGAGATAAATAGAACGTTACAAGCCCAAGGCTTTTATCATAAAGCTATTATGAAAATTAGTGTCTTATGTCCTTCATGACCCTGACGATCAGATGACTACTGACAACACACTCGCACCACCTACCACACAATCATACGCTACACACCGTCTTCGCTGGCGAAGACGAGGTCCCCGCTATCTTACGTCATCCGGACGTGGGCTCCATCCACGGCCTCGGAGACGTACGGACCACTCACCGTCCGACCCCCCCGTTATCCCAAACGTCGCCTAAGCCGGTTCGGTTTCAAAGGAGGCTTAGGCAGTCCTTAGGCAGTCGTTCTCTTAGTTTCTTCGAGCCCTAGGGCTCAAAATTTCTTCTGGCAGAGCTTCTTTCCAAAGCTCGCCAAACAGCCCGGTTACGCTGTGGCAACCAATAGGGTTTGTACAGCTAATAGACAGTCCGAAAAAAAAAAGTGTCTAATGAAAGGTGAGATGTAGCGTTGGAAACTATAGTGAGAGATCCGCGATCTGCGTCTCTCTATCTCCAGTCGTTTCTTCATTACTGAAGATGGTGGTCCTGGTGGTGTCCCTGCAACCTCGTGCGGATTATTTGTTTCCACCGGCTTCTATCGGAGGCTAGTCTCACTATTGTGTTAAATTTGAACTTAGTAGAGTCCTTCAGCTGGTCTGTCCATCTGGTTGGTGAGCGGCCTCTCGATCTTTTGCCGTCTGTATTGCCTGTCACAATAAGCTTTTCCAGGTTACCGCACCCCCGCCGCATGATGTGTCCGAAATAGGAGAGCAGGCGTTGGTAACATATGGAGGAAAGTCGCGTTTTTATTCCTAGCTGTGTTAGGATGGACGCGTTTGTGCGCTTAGCTGTCCACGGAATCCTCAACATGCGTCTCCAGCACCACATCTCGAACGAGTCTATCCTTTGTCTTTCCCTCGCCTTGATGGCCCATGTTTCTACTCCATTTGTTACAAATTTTGTTGCAGTTTAATTATTATGTACGTACAATAAACAAAAGTAGGTTTTAGAGTATGCACTGATCACGCTTCAATCCGGCTTGGTGGGCCTTAACCATCGCCGAAGGCACTGGTCACCTGATAATAATGATGAAGTCCCACATATCGCCTCCCTGAAACAACGAGTTATATATTTGGATTTGCCAAACAGAATCATCATCATGATGAACCCATTACCGGCTCACTACAGAGCACGGGTCTCCTCTAAATATGAGAAGGGTTTTGGCCATAGTCTACCACGCTGGCCATGTGCGGATTGGCAGACTTCACACGCCTTTGAGAACATTATGGAGAACTCTGAGGCGTGCAGGTTTCCTCACGATGTTTTCCTTCACCGTTGAAGCAAATAATAATTTAATTTTTAAAACGCACATACCTCCGAAAAGTTAGAGGTGCGTGCCCGGATTCGAACCGCTGACCTCAGATTAGGAGGCTGACGCCCTAACCACTAGGCTGTCACCGCTTCCACCAAACAGAATACTCAACCTGTATATATATAAAATATCTACATATATAAAACTCATAAATTGTGTATGTCATAATGAAAGTTATCTAATGTGTTCTTGGGACTTTGGCGAGGGCTATTGGCTCAAAAAAAACTCTGTAATATTTATGATTTTTACGTAGCATTGCAACGATAACGGGTAACGCTAGTAAAAAAAAAGTAGCTTGAAAGCAAGAAGTATTGCGAGTTGTCAGAAAGTGGAACATCACGAGTTTAGTAAGTGCAAGAATTCGAAGCTGTGATAGCCTAGTGGTTAGGACGTCCGCCTACTAATTAGAGGTCGGAGGTTCGATCCCGGGGACGCACCTCTAACTTTCGGAGTTATGTGCGTTTTTAAGCAATTAAAATATCACTTGCTGCAATGGTGAAAGAAAACATCGTAGGGAAACCTGCATGCCTGAGAGTTCTCCATAGGCGTGTGAAGTCTGCCAATCCGCACATGGCCAGCGTGGTGGACTATGGCCGAACCCTTCTCATGTTGAGAGGAGACCCGTGCTCTGTAGTGAGCCAGCAATGAGTTGATCATGATGAAGTATCAAATTAAAATTCAAAATAGTCTTTATTTAAATAGTCCTTTAAAAATGTTCTTTTGACGCGTACATAGTAGTACATAGTAGTTATTTCATGGTGATAACTATATTCGTAAACTTAAAACTAAAGCTATGAAGGTTCCAAAGGCGCCCCTGTCCCGGTATCCGCTGGTCCCCAGGGAATAGATAAATATTCGATCTGCCTAAACTAAAACTATAAAATTATTGAGTAGTGATTTAAGCCGTCTATATATAGAAACGGTACAGCTTCTATTTGATAGCTACTAAGTGAGCGATTATAGCTGGTAATATGTGTCAAGAGACGTAATCCTCCACCGAGAGACGAGCTCACGATCTTGACTGCGGAGTTAATTACGGATTAATATATAACGCTACCAATAAAACATGTTCGAAAAATTATTGAAGAATGGTACTTAACGACAATTACTGGTCTAGAGAATGTGCATAGATTAGAATGGTTGGAAAAATGTTTTTGTCTGGTTTCGGCCGTGTCTAGTTACCACCCTACCGACAAAAACGTGTCGCAAAGCGGTTTAGCGTTCCGGCACGATATCGCAAAGATGCTCATTAGGTGTATGGGTTTACGTATGGTAACAGGTTAGCCCGTTACCATCTTGAACTGCATCGTCATTTACACCAGGTGAGATTGCTTTCAAGGGCTAACTTGTAGTGGACAAAAAAAGAAAAAAAAGTTATATGTTAAGACATTTATAGGACAAGTTTAGAGGTAATGTATTGTCTAGAAGTACCTTTTATTTTTTGTCGTGGTGGAAAAGCTTTATCGCTGCTTCCGTCCCTTGGGCAAAACGGAGGTTAAGTGGAAATTCCACCCATGGGTGGTGTACCCAAACTAAAAACCACCACGGTAGGTCCCTCTCGTTGGTTTCACTGGACGCCCGGGGGACCCGTTGTATACTTCCCGGACGGTCTAGAAGTACCTAGGTATTATTGACGAGCTCCGTGGCGCAGCGCGTGCGCTGTTGCATTTTAAAGTTGGAGGTCCTGGGTTCGATTCCCGGTTCGAGTCTGGTCTGGTGGGAGGCTTCGACCGTGGCTAGTTACCACCCTACAGACAAAGACGTGTCGCCAAGCGATTTAGCGTTCCGGCGCGATGTCGTGTAGAAACCAATTAGGAGTATGGGTTTGCCATACCCCTTACAGGTTAGCCCGCTACCATCTTAGACCGCATCATCACGTAACATCAGGTAAGATGCCGTCAAGGGCTAGCTTGTAGTGTATAAAAAAAATAGGTAATTTTTCAGTTTTTTTGTTGAGTCATAAGCACTGATTAAGTTGTTTGAAGTCACGAGGTATTGCAAGTTGTCGGAAAGTGCAACGTCAGCAGTTGAGTTAGTGCAAGTCTCCGTTAGTCCTAGGGGAATTGATAAATATTCGATCTGCCAGCTCCCGGAACGTATTGCGTTCACTGCCAACTCACTTACGTTACACTTGACTATTGCACGTCAACATACTATCATGACTTTGTATTGGCTGTTTTTATAGCTTGACGACCTCAAGCATTATATCAAATTCAAATTCAAAATTCAAAATAATCTTTATTCAAATAGTCCTTTAAAAGGCACTTTTGACGCGTCAATAATTTACATAGTAGTTATTTCATGGTGATAACTATATTCGTAAACTTAAAACTAAAGCTATGAGGGTTCCAAACGCGCCCCGGTCAAAGACGAAGCCCACAACCAACTTAGCCGGTTTTTTTTTTCGTTATCACCATCTCACATAATCAACAATAAATTATAGTACCAATTCTCACCCAAGCTTTTCTATCGTTTATATAATCCTTAATATTGTAATATGATTTTTCTGCAAGCTTTCGTTTTATAAAAACTTTGAAGTTATTGATAGACATCTCCAAGATATCAATAGATAATTTATTATAAAATAAAATACAACTTCCTTTGATTGACAGAGTTCACACGCCTTTAAGTAAATTATGGAGAAATCTCAGGCATGCAAGTTTCCACACGATGTTTTCCTTCACCGTTGAAGCAAGTGATATTTCAATTGCTTAAAAACGCATATAACTCCGAATAATTAACGGTGCGTGCCCGGGTTAGAACCCCCGACCTCTGATTAGGAGGCTGACGTCCTAACCACTAGGCTATCACAGCCAAGTAAGTAGAACGAAACTGGTAAAACAATTGTGCCTAGGGTTTTTCTACACGCAGGCGATGGAAGGTCGACATCTCCGGTTTATTGTAGCTGTAAATAGATTGATAGTTATAATTGTTTAGCTAATTCCATAGTAGAAGTACAATTTTAATTAAATTACTCTGGCCTCCAGACTAGGATAGCGACTATCCTGGAGTTCAATAGATCGGATAACTAACAACATCATGGGACATCGTACATATTGGTATGCAAAGGCGGTCTTATTGCTTAAGTACTCTAATGCTAAAAAATCTCTACTTCGGAACGTTAAGTGTTAAACGCAACGTCTAGTCTAATATTTGAAAAGATTCACATTATGTAAGAAATAGTATTCTGCATCTGGAAAATGCTCGCTTTATTGCTTTCCAAATATTCAGTTAAAAAAAACACAAAAGGAGAAGGTCACCATTCCCAATCGATTCTATACCACGTTTAAGATCTTTTAAACAAGATTTTAATTTACCGTTCGAGTATTATTTAAGAATGAAGTATTTGGCCAGTTTGCCACTACAAGGCGTTCCTAGTACTCTAAAAGACCCACATTACTTAAGAAATATTACGTATTCCGAGCAAGGCGCGTGCATCTGGAAAATGCTCGCCGCCGCTCAGTGCAGACCACGCTTTATTGCGTTTCATCTGTAAGCGAATATTCAGGAATATGCGAAATGACACATCCATACGTGTACACGTAAATATCAAAGACGGAAGAGAAACAGAAAAGTTACGTGTCGATATTTTATTTTATGGCTTCATGGCGCTGCATTGGTATAATTTTAACTGTTTTACTAATGGAGCCGTAATAGCTCAGTGGTTAGGACGTTCGCCTCCTAATCAGAGGTCAGTCAGGGGTCTCTAACTTCTCGATTATGTGCGTTTTTAGGCAATTAAAATATCACTTGCTTCAACAGTGAAGGAAAACATCGTGAGGAAACCTGCATGCCTGAGAGTTCTCTATAATGATCTCAAAGGCGTGTGAATGAAAATGTGCCAATCCGCACATGGCCAGCGCGGTGGACTATGGAAAAACCCTTCTCATGTTGAGAGGAGACCCATGCTCTGTAGTGAGCCAGCAATGAGTTGATCATGATAAAGTATCCGCATATCCCCAGGAATAGATAAATATTCGATTTGCCTAAACTAAAACTATAAAATTATTGGGTAGTGATTTAAGCCGTCTATATATAGAAACGGTAGAGCTTCTATTTGATAGCTACTAAGTGAGGGATTATAGCTGATAATATGTGTCAAGAGACGTAATCCTCCATCGAGAGACGAGCTCACGATCTTGACTGCGGAGTTAATTACGGATTAATATATAAAGCTATCAATAAAACATGTTCGAAAAGTGTGTTAAATTGCGAAATTAAAGAAAAATGTTACTTAACTACAATTACTGGTCTAGGAAATGTGAATGGTATATGTTAAGACATTTATAGGGCATGTTTTTTTTGTTAGTTATTAGGGTACTAGGTTATTGCTTAATTTTTGATTTATTATAATTTAAATTGATATCGTTTGTATATTTTAAATAAATTGCAAAAAATAATCTTATTACATGATTGTCTTTAAAAGTTGTTTTTGATTTAAAATACATATTTTATGGAAGTAACGGAACAGCTCTCTGGTTTTGGTTTAGTTAGAAAACTCAAAATTATCAAATACCTACCGAATATAACATTACAACTTGTTACGATCGTTTGGTAACCTTAACAAGGTCGTGTGTAGAAAAGAATACCATTTTATAGAGCGTACAGCGTCGTTTTTCAATCACGCGTAAGTGTATTGTTTCGAGCCATTTGTCTGGCCTTACGTCCAATTTGGAAGAGGAGATTTTGTTCACGCGCCTCTCGTACGGAAATGCGAGAAGAAATCGATGGATTAGTTTGTATGCGAATGTATTTATCAAATGCTTTCGGAGACAACCTAATCTCTTCCTATGGCATGGCACATATATTTATGAATCAACTATAGCCAATATCCGCGTAGATTAGGGGTTTTTTAAAAGTTTTTAAATGGAATAAACCAATTTGAGGAAAATTTCTGTGGCAAGCTGAAACTATACGTGAAAATCAGTTTTCATAAATCCCGCGGGAACGGGATAAAATGTATCCTATGTCCATCTCCTGGTTCTAAGCTACCTCCTCACCGATTTCCAGCCAAATCGGTTCAGCCGGTCTTGAGTTATAAATAGTGTAACTAACACAAATTTCTTTTATAAATATAGATTTATTTAAACATCTTTAATGCAAAAGACATCAAACGAGTCGCAGGGAGCCGCTGAATACAAGCGGCCCAATACCGTGGCCATTGGGACTCCCTACAAAAGACCTATGTCCAACAGTGGACGTCTATCGGTTGAAATGAGGATGATGATGAATGCAAAAGAAAGGAAAGGAAAAAATACATAAAAGCAAAAGGCGATCTTATAACTAAAATCGAAAGAAACCAACAGATATGAAAGGTGGGAAGTCGCAATAGTTATACATATTTACATACAAATAATTACATAATACCATATTTTTTATGAACTTACATATGTATTTAGTACTGCTAATTTTTGTACTATCCAACTTACTGATTAGCCAGTTTCTTGCAGCAAGGGCTGACTCTAAAACGGACCGGAACGCTCAGTTGATTGAGAGAGAGTTTTTTTAACGCTGGGAAATGCATTTATACACCCCTTCCGGAAGCGACGCGGACAGAACTGCGCCGTGCCGCGCCCGTGGCATGTGGGACTCCCCAGCGGCCTGATCCGAATAATGATCAAATAAATTTTGACGACCTCCGTGGCGCATTATAAAGATGGACGTCCTGGGTTCCCGGCTCGAGTATGGTCTGGTGGGAGGTTTCGGCCGTGGCTAGTTACCACACTACCGACAAAGACGTGTCGGTAGTGTGGTAACTAGCCACGGATGTCGCGTAGAAACCAATCGGGAGTGTGTGTTTACCATACCCCTAACAGGTTAGCCCGCTACCATCCCAGACTGTATCATCACTTACCACTAGGTGAGATAGCCGTCAAGGGCTAACTTGTAGAGTATAAAAAAAACTCCTGAAACCCAGAGAAGATCCTTGGCGTCGCCTGGTGGCTGAGGTTGGTGGTGAGCGGGAATTCTCGCACACTCGTCCGTCGATAAGAAAAATTACCTTGAAAACTTGTGCTGCAACCAGCCAATGGCTTAAAAATTGCATGAAAAAACTTGAGAGGTGTCAAGGGACACCCGGATGGAACGAAGTTCCTTTCGATTAATTAGTGAAAAAATTGTAATAAAATTTTATTTTATTTAAGTTATAATAATATTTTTTTTATTATTAACAAATATAATGTTATATAAACTTAATCAGTAGGCTCAATTTTGTACTCCATCAGCAATATCCGGAACTTGTGCAGAAACACTGTCAGGATTCATATATACGACACTTCCACAACGCGCGATAAGGAACTTCGTTCCAAAACGTGTTAATTAGGTATAGGTATGTTTATGAGAGTATTCCAAAAAAAGGTAATGCCAAGAGACCAACAAACAGGAAATACCTGGTATATACGGTCCACCTGTAGTGGCAGTAATATATCCTGGAGGAGCCATCGCCGGGATGAGGGCTGACTCGCGTTATTTATGCACGCACCCTTACCGACCCCACCTACTGAAACTGATTGAATCTACTGGTCGACACATAGTCATAGGAGCAGCGGAAAGACTGTTACAGAAAGTTAATAGTTTCGGGTTCGATTCTCAGCTCGAGTCTGGTCTGGTGGGAGGCTTCGGCCGTGGCTAGTTACCACCCTACCGACAAAGACGTGTCGCCAAGCGATTTAGCGTTAATAGCCCGGTTACGCTGTCGCAACCAATAGGGTTACAGCTAAAAGTCAGTCCGAAAACAAAAGAAAAAAAAAAGATTTAACGTTGAAACCAATTAGGAGCATGAGTTTACCATACTCCTAACAGGTTAGCCGGCTACCATCCTAGACAGCATCATCACTTACCACCAGGTGAGATAGCCGTCAAGGGCTAACTTGTAGTGCATGAAAAAAAAACTAACCATTAATATATATGGATACAATATTTACTTCTTTGGTACTAAATGTTAAAATGAAAAATAAGAAATTACAACTGTTATAGAAAATCGAAATAGAATATGTATTCCTAAAAACTAATATCACTTGAGATGATGACAATACTAGGGATGCTATCACAGAAGCTATCTATTTTGTCTTGAAAGTTGTTTGCAGGAAATTGCATATACACATACATTGGACTATGCAGACCAAGATTAGTCATGGATATTGGCTTCCACCAACTCCGTCACCAGAGGATTCTAAAAAAATATCGATTTCTCCACATAAAAGAGCTTTAGAGAGAATAAGTATATAGGTCTCTCTAGTCAGATAATTTTATGTGAGTATGAAGTATAAGATGTTAAGTTAAAATCGTACGTTTGAATACAAGCAAGTACATCGGGGCTACACGTTGGAAGCAATATAAAATAATGACAATAGCTGTCATGTTATCAAATTGTCTATGGCGCATAACGTTCCGTTAGCGCGCGACGACTTATTATTATTTTTTTTTTATTTACGATATTACATTAAGTACTTTATTTTTAATCCGATCTTCTAGACCCTCGATAACTGTAATATAAACATCGCATTATCTTAGAATTATAATTAATATAAACTTGCGTATAATAAATTAAATGGTAATTGCCTTTATTCAGCCTAAATAGGTAAAAGATACAAGTCATTGGGACCAGGTACCAACTTATACATCCAAAACTTATGTGTCTAGAAATTGCCTGAACAGGGCGCTGTCTCAGCTTGATGCTGCGTCAAAATTGACTGTGTGTGTGAGTCTGGTGTGTATGTGCGTGTGTGTGTGTGTGTGTGTGTGTGTGTGTGTGTGTGTGTGTGTGTGTGTGTGTGTGTGTGTGTGTGTGCGCGTGTGTGTGTGTGTGTGTTTTTTTTTGTTTGTTGGTTATATGCGATGCTTCGTTAATTTTTAAATATATGTGGCCCCATTATCGCAACTGTCCTTTGTAATAATGACTTGATCAAT
Source organism: Lasiommata megera (assembly GCA_928268935.1). NCBI lineage: Eukaryota > Metazoa > Arthropoda > Insecta > Lepidoptera > Nymphalidae > Lasiommata > Lasiommata megera. The sequence continues at coordinate 5,574,241 of OV743329.1, read as the reverse complement.
GAATTACTTTTGAGATAAGAGTGCGAAACCCTTCATAAGGCGTACGCTACGACTTTATAATTCTCTTCCCCGGATTATATCTTCTAGACCATCCCAGAGAGTGAGCCCCATCAAGTAAGAGTAATACAATGTTATCCAAGGAAAACACCATTTTGGTCGCTTTTCTTATAACTGTGACACCTTACTGTAACGGTTATTTCGTGTTCGTCTATTATTCACTTGCGGTAGAGCATCTTTTCTACGTCGTTACGGCACAGCTCATTCTGTGATAAGTTTCAATTACATTCGGATGTATAAGCTGATATTGTGTCTATTAGATAAGCAAGAATGTGTTTGTCTGTCTGCATGAAACGAATATGTACAAAATATGCAATATATCCAGAAAAAAATACCCTATATCTCTGCCAGGTGGCATTTTTTTTTATACACTACAAGTTAGGCCTTGACGGCTATCTCACTTGGTGGTAAGTGATGATACTGTCTAGTATGGTATCGGCTAAGCTGTTAGGAGTATGGTAAGCGCACGCTCCTAATTGGCTTCTACGCGACATGGTGCCGGAACGCTAAATCGCTTGGCGGTAGGGTGGTAACTAACCACGGCCGAAGCCTCCCACTAGACCAGTTTCGAGCCGGGAATCGAACCCAGGACCTCCAACTTTATAATGCGACAGCGCACGCACTGCGCCACGGAGGTCGTCAAATCTATATATATATAAATGAAAGTCCTATGTTTTTTAATTTAGAAACACGATAATCAGCAATTAGACATTTGCCTATAGATTATTTTCTGAAGCAAAGCAATCACGGGAAATCAGCAATTCTACGCAGACGAAGTCGCGGGCAACAGCTAGTAGAAACATATTTGACGGCATGCATTAATGACAGCATGACGGCTCATGTTTTTACGACCGAAATTAGCGAAACCAAATAGCAATGAAATCATAGTGCCAATGATTATTTTCTACCTAAATAACTAAGCTAAAACGAAATAACACGTCTAAAATTAGATTGCTATTAATTTCCAAAGGAAGCAACGTATTAATGTTTTAGAGTTTACGATCCATATTAAATATGTAGGTACATTATAATTTTCGTACAATTAAATAAGAAATCTAAAGATTGCTTTGCCAACAGGTTCTTAAATTATTTATGTGTTAATAAAATAGCCATTATTACCTACCTATAATATAAATATAATAACAATAAGTGTATGAAAAAAATATTTTTTACGCTTTCCCAAGTCGACTAAACGTGCCTTACGTGTGGGATAAAATACAGGCAACTTGATTGATATGTAAAAAAATATGAATACTTTTGACCATTGACTTAATATATATGTGTAAACTGTAAAAGAATGGTAAATTAAGTATTATTGTAGAGGAGAAAAGCGGTTTTAAACAATCGTATTAAGTAAAAGATTTGGTATTATGACTGCGAACATATTATAATGAATGTTACATATGAGAACGTAGATGTCAGAAAGGAGCAATTGCTGAGCTTCTTACGGATTCTTTTACGACTGAATCTGCTTCAATGAACTGCTTTGTTAAACGGTAAACGGAAACATAGACTTGAAGGCTCAAAAACCACAAGCAAGTTCTCAATTAATTTTGAATAATTGCAGGGTTAATAACGCTTTAATTTCCAGCTAGTTACTATATTTAGTATTATATTTGATAATGAAAAAAAATAAACCAAAATAAAAACAACTTAATAAGAAATACAAATGCATAAAGTTGAAAAATACAAACTATTTTTTCATATAAAATATCACTTGCTTTAACGGTGAAGGAAAACATCGCTAATCCGCATGGCCAACGTGGTGGACTATGGTCAAACCCTTTTCATATTGAGAGGAGACCCGTGCTCCGTAGTGAGCCGTCAAGGGGTTGATCACGATAATGATGATGAAATGTTAAAAGTTCCTACCTAAAACCTTGCAAATCTTGCAAATGGTCATGAAAGAATGTCGTCATAAAATCTCAACATATAGGGACCGGGACATTTTATTACGACGCACGAGGGGGGGAAGTGGCCCGTGGGGTGGGTCCCGCCATGTGTTATGATATAAATTATTGAAAAGTCTTGCAATAAAATCCGGTGTAATCCTAGCATTGGCGACACGTTGCGAAAATGTACGAAGTTGTGAACGTACTGCGTGAAGCTTGTATTTGCGTGGTTTAAAGTTCAGGGGGAAGCGAGAATTCTCCTATTCATTTATCAACACCTTATATAATAAAATTTTATTTATGTTTATTGGCTGTCTATAAACTTCAAGACTACATATATGTCGGCGCGAAGAAGTTATTAACTTTATTCAGCGGCGCCAAGAACCTCAAGAATTCAATAATTGCCCACATTTTAACTATTGATAATTTTTCTAAAACAATTTAGACAGTAACAATCAATTTTGTACAAGCATGCTTTGTGCTATAAATACGGGCGGTCGATGCCTTTCGCGGGATTCTCTCGCTCGAGACGTTCGGACCTCTTAGTTATTATCGCAATAAAAGTGTAAACCGGCAAGTTGTGCTTTTAATTACTATACGAGATAGTAAAAACAAGCGTGACGTGACGACGAGCAATGCTGACGTCACTCTTACTAAAAACAACTCCGACGGCCTTGCCTCGACATTTATAACTTAAAATAAAATTAGATTAACCTAAAACTTAAAATCTTCCAAAATAAATAAATATTTAATATCATAACTAAGATATATTATTAAAAGGAGTCCCTTTAGGCAAGGTTCCGAAGATACTGGCAGCGTTCCCCCTTTGAATGGATAGACTAATTCTTTGTCCGAGGTAGCTGGCAGTTCTTCGGTCCCTTGTGATGTCGACTAACCTTTTTGCTATTTCCTTAAAATGCCTTAGAGCGCTAGGACCCTATCTATTAACTATATATCTGAGTAAGACATCAGTATGGCGAGAAAATTTATGCTCAAAAAATCGCGGTACCTGTCGTGTACGTTCATTTCCGTATCTCAAGAGAACTTTAATATGGTCACGGTTGTGTTTATTATCAGGGATTTGCAAACTCTTACAGAAGTTCAGTTGTCACTGTGAAATTAACTTATGGTTTATACCTATTATTATACAAAATAACAAGATTTCGATTAGGATAACGATGGGTCCTAGAAATGTTTAGCAAAGATCGCTATTTATATCTTACCATTCTGCCGACTTCATGTTTCTCATTTTCTTATACACCTTCCTTATTTTTTTTTGTGTACAAATTCTTTTTCTTCTTCATCGTGACACTCTTGACAGAGTGGTCGTGATAATCACGAAGCAATGTTGTGCACGAACAAGCAAGAGCATTCGCTACTTCTCTCGGTTGGCAGAAAGCCTGGTGCACTCGTGCAAAGAACCACCCACAGCAACCTTAATCTGATCGGTCCATCGCATGGGTGACCTTCCTCGAACTCTAGTGCCCCTCCACCTTGAATTGCACCTGTACAAATGCTTAACATGATTTAATAAAAAAAATATTTAAGTCAGAGAATTTTGATGTAATACCCCCCGTTGTTACCAACGTTTTTTTATACACTATAAATTAGCCCTTGATGACAATCTCTTGTGATGCATGTCTAAGATGGTAGCGAACTCTATTTAGGGTATGGTAAAAATGTGTTGGAGAGAGCTATGCTGGGAGTATCTCTACGTGATCAAATCAGAAATGAGGAGATCCGTAGAAGAACCAGAGTTACCGACATAGCTCAGCGAATTGCGAAGCTGAAGTGGCAATGGGCGGGGCACATAGCTCGGAGAACCGATGGACGTTGGGGTCCCAAGGTGCTGGAATGGCGACCCCGCACCGGTAAACGTAGCGTTGGTCGACCCCCAACTAGGTGGACAGACGACATCAGACGAATCGCAGGGAGTCGCTGGAACCAAGCGGCCCAAGACCGTGAGCATTGGAACTCCCTACAAAAGACCTATGTCCAGCAGTGGACGTCAATCAGTTGATAATGATGATGATGATGAAAAATGTGTTTATCATAGCGAAACCAAAAAGCAATCATTATAGTGCCATTGGTTATTTGTACCTACTTAAATAACTAAGCTAAAACGAAATAGCACGTGTAAAATTAGATTGCTATTATTTTCCACAGCATGCATTACTTCTCTGAATACTATTAATTTTTTGCTCCTGATGGTTTCTGCGCGAGATTGTGACTAAATCGCTTGGCACGTCTTTGTCGATAGGGTGGTAACTAGCCACGGCCGAAGCCACCAGATTAGACTAGAGCCGTGAATCGAACCCAACTCAGATCGCTTATGATTTGGACCGTGTTTATCCTTTAGTTTTTTTCCATAAGCGGGACCTTTACGATCAATACTGGAAGCACGTGACAGATATTTGCGTATGAGTGTATTGAAAGTACAGAGGGTAGAGTTATTTGTAGACGCAAAATCTTCTTTTCCATAGCTAATTATAATTATAATTTTCCCCATTACCAGTACCGAGTGGAACAGTAGTTCCTTAAGAATAAGGAATCGGGATAAAAGGTAGCCTATGTGTTATTCTGATGTATAAGCTATATTAATGAAAAGTTTCATTAAAATACATTCAGTAGTTTTTACTTGAAAGAGTAACAAACATCCATCCATCCATACAAACTTTCGCGTTTATAATATCAGTAGGATTATTCACGTTGTCTGATAAAAAAAAAAACCCGGCTAAGCTTGATTTGGTTCTTCCTAGACCTGGGCGCTTTTGGAACTCTTGTAGCTTTAGTTTTAAATTGACGACCGTAGTTATTACCATAACCACGAATTAAACACACAACTTCACAGATGTCTGTGCAAGTTTTATGTAAATGCAAAACTTATGAATTTTAAATTTCATCATATTTGTGTAACATTTGTTGTAAAATTATAATAGATAATATTAAATTCGTGTAATTGTAATTTATAATTTAAAAACCAGTTCATTGAATTCATCATCATCATAATCAACCCATTTCCGGCTCACTACAGAGCACGGGTCTCCTTCAATATGAGAAGGGTTTGGCCATAGTCCACCACGCTGGCCATGTGCGGATTGGCAGACTTCACACGACTTTGGGAACGTTATGGAGAACTCTCAGGCGTGCAGGTTTCCTCGCGATGTTTTCCTTCACCGTTGAAGCAAGTGATATTTTTTTTTTTAAACGCACATAACTCCGAAAAGTTAAAGGTGCGTGCCCGGATTCGAACTGCCGACCTCTGATTAGGAGGCTTACGCCCTAACCACTAGGCTATCACCGCTTCATTGAATTAGACTAGTTGTATTATGTTATAACCACATGAAGAGGTTGTAACAAAATTCTTCGTTGCTCATCTGACTTCACTGCTAATGCTGATTCTGGGTTAATAATCAGTCTTTCACATTTGTTAACATGCAGACGACTATCTCTATCCCAAAAACTGACTTCAATCCAGTGCTTATTGATAGTCGATTAAATAATAAACAATCGCACCAAAAACTCTCCTTTTGGTTTTAAAACATGTGTAAGGATAAAAAGACAAAACATTTTATTTAAAAAAAAATGACAGTAAGTCTGAGCTAGTCGTGCCGCCATTTTAAATTAAATTTTGCAACTATAAATATTATTACCTATATACTCAGTGCTGCAAACAAGTGCATAATATTAAAACGGAACTGACGTATGACGACAGTTATGGCGGCAGGATGTGGCCGCGCTTACTTCCGGCGTATTGTTACACAAATAACAAAAACCTACGGTATTATGTAAACAAGTGCCGTGCCAAAAGTTTCTTATTTCGAATCAGGAGCACTTCAAAGCTCGGTCGCTCGGTGGGCAATGGGATCTATGCTGGGAATATCCTAAATCTAACTAACTCAAAAATGTACTATAGGTAGAAGAACAAGATCGATATAGCTAAACTGGTTTTAATGCTAAAAGTGGCAATGAAGCAAGCAAGAGGAGCGATGAACGTTAGAGTCCCAGATGCTGGAGTCACTGGCAACACGCGGTATAAGGCCGTGGAGTGTGGAGTTCCTTCTTTTTAATAAAAAAGGGCATCAAAGGCAAAGCTTATTTAATATCATAAAATAATCGAAATTTTCTTGTCACAATTTTTATTAATTATATAACCCATGATCGTTCCTCTTAGCATGGGAAGCGTCGAGGCCATGTTTTTGACAGGTGCTCGAGCGTTTCCGTGGGTATTCTGGTCGCCAGTCTGACCGCCGGGGAGTCCCGCATACCCCGTCGGAAACGGCGCAGTTTTGCCTGCGTCGCTTCCGGAGGGGATGCGTGCACGCATATCCCATGGTCAAAAAAAGGCTTAGCCCATAATCAGCTTCTCTGGCCAAGTGCATACGCATATATACATAGGCGCGTATAGTCTACCAAGAGCCTATGCCTATGAAAACATTATGAGAAGAATTCTCATGCATGCGAATATATCATCTATCTACGGCTATCGTTACTCTTAATAAGTATATATAAGATGTTTAATACATGCACCATAAAACATACACACACTCACCAACACGCACTCTCTGTCTCCCTCTCTCTCTCTCACACACACACACACACACACGTCGTAATATCATATGTCATATAATTATGTTGTTAAATTTTAAAGTTTGCTTAAATTGTTTGGTCTTTTCGTTTAAGTACATGATAATCTTATTTGCCTTATTTTAGCATTAAGGCTAAAATGTAACTTTATTGTAAAAAACGTTATTGATTACAAATAAATGGATAAAATAAAAATGAATAAAAATAAAATAAAAGCTTAAGGGTGCAAACATCTGAATAGGCAAGTGTATACACAAAAGCTACATGATATCCTCGGACAGCCGAAACAGGCACGGATAATCCGCTGAGTTATTGTGTCTCAGCCAGCATCTCGTTACCGCGGCGCGCCGGGCTTCAAACCTATCTTCCACTCGGCCGCAGCCCTTATATAACGCCCAGGGTTTATTTGTTACCGAATTAAATCATGGCTTGCCTTTAAATATGCTCAAAGTTTATTTAAAACGTAAGCACATAAAAAATATTAATCAATCACACAATCATAATCTTTATTCAAATAATCCTTTAAAAGGCACTTTTGACGCGTTAATGATTTACATAGGAGTGAGTTGTACATATGAGACTACATTCGAAAGCTATGAGAGTTTCAAACAAATTATATAAGAGCTACTTACATAATCTCTTACACTATAGTAGGACGTTTTACAAGCTTACGTGTTATCTAAACTTTGAACGTATTGAGTGACATTCCAGAAATTTCATTTGGTGATTTGTTATAAAATTGTATAGCCTTACTTATATACTTATTACCTTCGTATACTTTTTACAATTAAAAAAAAATATTGAATCTATATATAATATATAAAAGCGAAACGTCACTTACTTACTTATATACTTACATACTTACTGATTAAACCCGAGATCTCAAAAACTATTGTACGTATAAAGCTATAATTTAGCAAGTAGGTAGTTGATAGTTAAGAGATGTCTAAGAAAGGATATTTATTATATTTTTTGCTTATTTTTTTATTATGAAGTCTACAAGCTTGAAATTTTAAAAATAAGTTTCTTTTAGGGCGTAAGTCTGAGGTTAGAATTTTTTTCATCCAAATCTACCCCGAAGGGGCTAAAATAGGGGTTTGAAGTTTGTATGAAAGTCCTATGTTTTTTAATTTAGTGACACGAAAATCGGCAATTTGCCTTTAGTTTACTTTCTGAAGCAAGGCATTGGCCGCACGGAAAACCTCGATCTCACGGGAAATACGCAATTCTACGCAGACGAAGTCGCGGGTAGTCGTATCGCTAGTCTTATTATATTCCTATGGACATACATTAAATATTAATATTATTATAATATAAGATATAACACTAACGATAAAAATGCTTAGGTATGAATTGCACTCACTTCATAGCTAATTAAGTATTAATGGACTCTAAGATAGTGTGCGCTCGTGATAACAAAAACTATTTATACCCAGTTTAGTTTGTTATGTACTTCTTTTTAGACCAGGGCGCGGTTCGAACCCTCTTAGCCTTTTTTTTAATATAACGAATGTTATTTATCACCACATTAAAATGCAATAGTTAATAAGTACCAATGTATGAATAAATAGGTTTATGGTTTCTTTATTCCCTTCATTTCCAATTTGTGTGATCCATTGTAGTTACACCTATAATCCTTTTAAAGGTATACCGGAAAATCTAACCTTCATTACCTAGGTACATCTTAATGGCTTTATTCATATTGACGAAATATCTTAATCAAAAAATCCTGACTGGAGACTGAAAGATATTTTTTAGTATTAATTGAAGGAAAAATTACGCAAGATTTTTAAACCCAGCTAGTTTTTTTTTTCATAAAATTGTTCTATAAACATAAAATTTTTATATTTATAGAAGCCGACTCTAAAAACAGAAATCGTTTTTACTATCTTTTAAAGTTCTCCTCGAAGGAAAACAAGCAATTTGGCCAAGCGGCTCAGGAAAAGTCCAAGCACTCGTATTACCAGTATACCAGTTCCTACGTAATACTAACTTTAGCTGATTCAGCAGGCCGGTAATCCGTAGATTTATTGTATTGCCTCGAGTGAGACTCACTCGCGCACTGGGCCTGTGCAGATTATGTCCTTCAATTCGTCTTGCTAGAAACAATTTGTTATTCACATTATAAATATTGTGCCTTCTAACTACGACTCAGTTATAATAATGCAGCTAGTGAGGGTAATATACTGTTTTTTTTAATGTATTTTGTTCCCAATGAATAAATTATTATTAAATAAAAAAAATATTATTCGGAAGACATCCACTTCATGATCAACCCATTACCGGCTCACTACACGGGTCTCCTCTCAATATGAGAAGGGTTTGGCCATAGTCCACCACGCTGACCATGTGCGGATTGGCAGACTTTACACGCCTTTGAGAACATTATGGAGAGCTCTCAGGCGTGCAGGTTTCCTCACGATGTTTTCCTTCACCGTTGAAGCAAGTGACATTTTAATTTTTTTTAAACGCACATAACTCCGAAAAGTTAGAGGTGCGTGCCCGGATTCGAACCGCTGACCTCTGATTAGGAGGCTGACGGCCTAACCACTAGGCTATCACCGCTTTATCTACTTATAAATTATATATGTATTTAGAGTTCCAGGATGAAAACTGACGTCTTCACTGACCTTGGGTGCAAACTGCCATTTTTGTGTCGTATTCTTATCAACTTGTATGCAAAATCTCAGAACAATCGATTAAGGGTCTAATTAAAAACATAACTAATGTCGTATTTTGTTAAACTAATAAATTATTGGATCTTCTATTATTTAACACAAGCAGGCTTTTCTATGTGGTAATAACATAATTTCTTCAATTATATACCACAAGTTTGCTTCAACACCGGACCATCTTCAGATTGAAGACAATCACAATAGCATCGTTATAGATTGTCCTATCTTGCGTGGATTAAAGCAAATTAAGCATTCTCTTCATTGTAAAACTAATAACGTAAATTCGCCTCGGTTAAGGAACAATAGAAAGGATAAAACGATTGAACGACACGATAATGCAAGCCACGGAAAAGATCTCTAAGAAAGTCTGACCGTCCTTGGCTCAAAGATGCTGACTGAGGCAACATAATAAATCGGGAGATTATCCCCGAACGTTTGAGTCGGCTGTCCGGCGATATGACGTAAGAGGTACGGTACTGGCTTTATTTGAAGGGTGATACCCCAATTGTTTGAACATCTGGCATATATTCTAAAAGTCCTGGGTTTCTTAACCCTATTATAATATTGTAAGACTTTTTGCTCTTATTGATTAGTGACCACATAACAAGGTTTTGGGTTTCATTTCCTTGGTGGAACGATTACGGGAAATTCACTGTATTAACCCTGAGAAAGTGTTTTTATCCGAGCTTCGAAGACGTTAAGAAATGAGTTGATAATGTTCTCAAAGGCGTGTGAAGTCTGCCAATCCGCACATGGCCAGCGTGGTGGACTATAGCCAAGCCCTTCTCATATTGAGAAGATACCCTTGCTCTGTAGTGAGCCACTAATGGGTTGATCATGATGAAGATGACGCATTGACGAAATGGCTTTTACAAAATTCCTTTTCCCATTTCCATTATTTTGTGTTATATACCATAATATTAAAATCTTTTATAGTAAGTCTAACAGAACCATTTTTTTTCCAAATAAAAATTCGAATTAAAACTCTAATAGGATAAGCATGGAGTGGTTTAGTTCTAAGGCTTTTTTGTCTGGTAGGAGGCTTCGGTCGTGGGTAGTTACCACCCTACCAACAAAGACGTGTCGCAAAGCGGTTTAGCGTGCCATGCCGACACGATGTCGCGTAAAAACCAATTAGGAGTGTCATCACTTACCACCAGGTGGTACCATCCGTCAAAGGCTAACTTGTAGTGTATAAGAAAATCTTTTCATAAACTAGGACTGCTGTGCCATTAGTGTTATAGAAAAAAAAAATGTGAGCCGTCACGGGACTCCTGTCAGATGTGAAACATCGACATTATTTCGTAAAAGTAATATTCAGAAAAGAACAGATTGTGATAGGAACTAAATATGTCATAATGATAAAATAAAATATTACGATTTTATTGAATAAACATTTATTTTCATTAAATACAAAAATTTACGAATTTATTTCAAATCGCGACTACTTAATTCGTTTAATCAGTGACTTCGGTAATATTTATATTCGATGTTGCCGCTGATGACGGTATTACGCATGCCGTGGCGACGCGTCGCCACGCCAGGAATCGGTTTTACGTGCGGCTATAGATGTTCAATAAACATGGACCATCAAGGCGAGGGAAAGACAAAGGATAGACGCGTTCGAGATGTGGTGCTGGAGACGCATGCTGAGGATTCCTTGGACAGCCAAGCGCACAAACGCGTCCATCCTGACACAGCTAGGAATAAAAACGCGACTTTCCTCCATATGTTACCAACGCCTGCTCTCCTATTTCGGACACATCATGCGGTGGGGGAGCGATAACCTGGAAAAGCTTATTGTGACAGGCAATACAGACGGCAAAAGATCGAGAGGCCGCTCACCAACCAGATGGACCGACCAGCTGAGGGAATCTACTAAGTGCAAATTTCACACAATAGCGAGACTAGCCTCCGATAGAAGCCGGTGGAAACAAATAATCCGCACGAGGTTGCAAGGACACCACCAGGACCACGATCTTCAGTAATGAAGAAACGACTGGAGAGAGAGAGAGAGAGATAGATGTTTCACATCAATCATCATCATCATCATGATCAACCCACTACATGCTCACTACAGAGCACGGGTCTCCTCTCAATATGAGAAGGGTTTGGCCATAGTCCACCATGCTGGTACCATGTGCGGATTGGCAGACTTCACACGCCTTTGAGAACATTATGGAGAACTCTCAGGCGTGCAGGTTTCCTCACGATGTTTTCCTTCACTTATATATTGTAATTGATATTTTGTTTTAAAAAAAAACGCACATAACTCCGAAAAGTTAGAGGTGCGTGCCCGGATTCGAACCGCCGACTTCTGATTAGGAGGCTGACGCCCTAACCACTAGGCTATCATCGCTTCACATCAATATTCTCTGGCAATTAACAACAAATTAGCATCTTGACATTAAAATACACAATTTGCAAATTACCAAGCGTGAATTTTACACTTTTAGACGAACGTCTCTCATAAGAACTGTAATAAAATAGTCAAGAGATCTGTCGTGTTGAGAAATTTTCGCGACGATAAATTACAGGTCCAGGGATTTCCGTTCCAATGCCGCGGTAGTTGTAAGCGGCTTACAAATTCTTTGCCGGCCGAGTCTCACGGCCTTTGCGATATTTGTCTGCAGTATTTTATTAAGAAACTGTAATGTTATGGCACAGCATATCGGGGGCACGAGATTTTTTTTATACACTACAACTTAGCCCTTGACGGCTATCTCACATGGTGGTAAGTGATGATGTCTAGGATGGTAGCGCGCTAACCTCCTAGGGGTATGGACCACCCACACTGGTTTCTACGCGGTATCGTGCCGGGACAGTAAATCGCTTTGCGACACGTCTTTTTCGGTAGGTGGTAACTAGCCACGGCCGAAGCCTCCCACCAGACCGGACTCGAGCCGGGAATCGAACCAAGGACATCCAACTTTATAATGCGACAGCGCTGCGCCACGGAGGTCGTTAAAGGAGTAAAGATTTAAATAAAAAATTATAGTTATCATGTTTAATTAGAACTACTGTAATGATTTGTTTTACTTATTTAATGGCTTCAAAGCCGCGGGTAAAAGCTAGTAAGTAATAAATAATAAATAAAATCAGTGTTACAAATAAATATATCTAAGATATAAGCTGAGGTGGGGGTTTCGACCACGGGCAAGGACCTCCAACTTTTCGAAGTTGTGTTGCTAAAAAAACGCCCATTTAGGGCGTATTTTAAGCAATTAAAATATCACTTGCTTCAACGGTGAAGGAAAACATCGTGAGGAAACCTGCACGCCTGAGAAATCTCCGTAATGTCCGTGAACCAAACCCTTCTCATATTGAGAGGAAACCCGTGCTTTGTAGTGAGCCAACAATGGTTTGATCGTGATGATGATGATGATATCAAAGATAAAATCTTGTGACGTTTCAAATAAATTACCAAGTAAGCATGAAATTAACACTTTAGGGCGTCGGGTAGATACCATAAGTAGTCTAATTACAAATAGCCTAGAGAAATGTCTGTCCCGATTCTGCGGTCGATGTAAGCGGCTTACACGGCTCTTTGTGGTCTCGACTCCGGAATTGTTGACTGCAAAATTGTATTTAGTTCCTGTGATACTAAAACTATACTTTAAAATTTAACTGCTTTTTTATTGATGATAAAATATAAGATTTTTTATAGTTTTGTTTGTTATTTTATTATATAAGTATGTTTATTTTGTAAGTAGTTTCTAAGCATGTTGTGGCAACCTCTAAGTGGGTCTGCATAGTTTTTATATATATTTATCTCTTTTTATATATTTTTATAGTTTTTCATGTTCAGTAACTTGTTGGTTGTCCTTAGATAAATAAATAAAGCGAGAAAAGTAAAGTTTTTGCTTTTCTCGCTTGTGAAGTCAACCTCCTGAGGATGATCCGGTGTCGGGTCGAAACGTGCGTAGAGGTTCTAGTGGCAGATTTTATGTGGTGTTATATTATACAAATCTCCCGGTTGTCGGCGGAATATAGCAAATTAAACTTGCTGTTTATTGTTTATCATGGACTTCCGCAAAGTAACGCCTGCTTCTATTCATTATTTAAATATTGTGTTATTCCACGGTTTTTTTAAATAATATACAAATAAACTAACTGAGTGTGTTTTTAAATCTCATTGTTGCTTCATATAATAACGTTTTAAATTGATATCTACCTAAAACTATTGTTTTGAAGCGGTATTAGTCTAGTGGTTTCGGCGTCAGCCTCCTAATCAGAGGTTGGCGGTTCGAATCCGGGCACGCACCTCTAACTTTTCGGAGTCATGTGCGTTTTAATAAAATTAAAATATCACTTGCTTCAACGGTGAAGGAAAATATCGTGAGGAAACCTGAGAGTTCTCCATAATGTTCTCAAAGGCATGTGAAGTCTGCCAATCCCCTCTCATATTGAGAGGAGACTCGTGCTCTGTAGTGAGCCGGTAATGGGTTGATCATGATGATCAAAACTATTGTACATGTCTGCCAGACGTTGTTTTTTTTTTTATATGTATACATTAGGTTTTTTTCGTGTACCGTACCGTGACGCCATAGCATTCTACTAAATTAATAGTGAGTAAATTTTTTAAATAAAATATAATATTGAATGTCCAATCACATTAAAATAAATATACAAAATTAGATATCAATTAGATATATAAAATAGATTAAAAATATTAAGTTTTATCCATTAAATATTGTGTTACATCATATTTTTCTAGTTTTTTAATAGGATTTTTCTAGAAACATAATACTAATTTTTACTGAATATGTGACTAAGAATATAAACTTAATTTTTCGAAGTCTTAGTTATCTATAGCTATATCTATACCTATATATATAGGGAGCTTATTATATATATTTTCACTGCTTTACCAAAAGTTCATATTATATGTATTATTACAACGTTTTGAAACACAGAGCCTGGGATATCGAAGCTTTATAGGAAATGTCAGCGATAAACGTGTACATTATCGTCTAGCATAATCGCGATCTAGATCAACATATAAATCTACTTCGATGTAATAGTATTCCTAGAATGTTTCCGATTAAAAGTCGATATGTTGATTAAATCGTAATTCGTTCTTTCTGGGGTTACGGGACTAGGTTATTTGATGGTAATCATTTATGATTTTTAATCAGTATACAAATAATATTAGGTATATATGTCGGCGCGAAGGAATTATTGACTTCATTCAGCGGTGCCAAGAACAACAAGAATTCAATAATTACCCACATTTGAACTCTTGATGATTTTGTTAACACAATTTAGACGGTAGCAATCAATTTTGTACAAGCATGCTTTGCCATAAATACGAGCGGTCGATGCCTTTCGTGGTATTCTCGCTCGAGACGTCGGACTGTTCGGACCTCTTAGTTATTGTCGCAATAAAAGTTTAAACCGTCAAGCTGTGGTTTAAATTACTATGAGCGAAAGTAAACAAAAGCGTGACGTCACTCTCACTAACTCGACAACTCGGACGGCTTTGATTCGTCATATATTATTACCAACCAAATATATATATATGTCGGATATGGAAGCTGATTTGACAACGAGACGCCAGCGTTCCGACAGATGGCGCTTCTACAGAGTCTAGTCTGACGTTCGTGCGGGGCAGCTTCGAGAAAAGGAGTGGGGTTGAGCGAGTGGGGGGGCACTCGTCGACGATCCGAAATAAATTTACTCACATAAGTGTGTGCCTCCGTGCGAACAACTTGACTAGGAAGATTTATAACGCCTCGTTGTTAAAAAGTGTGTGTAACAACATAAAAGTGATCAGTGATTTAGTGCTGTCTGTCATTTGCTCGAGTCCCACGATATGTATTCAGGTGATGATTCCCCTTCAGATCTACCGCTGCCTCAGCCGACATATACATATATATTAATATAATGGGAAAGTATGGGGTTCAAATTAATGTCGATGTCATTATATAAAAGAACTACGTGTGTACGTTTCAAAACAATTTGAACCGCATTGTTTTTGAATCATAATCTTTTATGATTCCTTTATCTCCGAAGTATGTCAAACATACTTAGTTAGCCTTTGACTGCAATCCCACTTGGTGGTAACTGTAAATCCAGTCTAAGATGGTAGCAACTAACCTTTTAGTTGTATGGCAATTATATTAAACACACATTGGTTTCCACATTGTCATACCGGAACATTGCTTGGCGCCACGTCTATGTCGGTGGGTGTTAACTAGCCACGGCTATAGCTCCAGACTAGACCAGAGACAGAAATCATCATGATCATCCCATTACTGGCCCACTACAGAGCACGGGTCTTCCTCACAATATGAGAAGGGTTTGGCCTTAGTCCACCACGCTGGCCATGTGCAGATTGGCAGACTTCACACGCCTTTGAGAACATTATGGAGAACTCTCAGGCGTGCAGGTTTCCTCACGATGTTTTCCTTCACCGTTGAAGCAAGTGATATTTTAATTTTTATTTAAAACGCACATAACTCCGTAAAGTTAGAGGTGCGTGCCCCGATTCGAAACGCCGACCTCTGATTAGAAGGCTGACGCCTTAACCACTAGGCTATCACCGCTTTTTTCAGAACAGAAATCATAAATACCCAAAATTACATAGCTACCAGTTTCTTACAATTGCTTAAATTAAAGCAGACAAAGTGGGTTAAGCTGACGATAGCAGTAATTAAAACCTGAACGTATTTCCAATCTCGACACTAAATTCGAGATCGCTTCATCGCTTTAAGCCGCTCTTTGAGGCCTAGCTGACGACCCGTACGGTTATATATTGTTCAGAACGTAGTGCGGTGCCAGCCTTTTTACTAAGGTATACCAGCAGATGACTCAATATGTTACTACTACTTCCGGGATTTATCCCATACGTATTGTACCAGTATCGAACCTAGATAGCTATGATTTGTGTTCCAACAAAGTGAGTACTAGACCAACGGGGCACTTTCAAGTGATTACATTAAAAATACATGGAAAGTAAACGGTATTTTTTGTCCATAGTCGAGGTCAAAGATAACAGGTATAGATAGGGTTAATGGCGCATTGTCATTGAGAAATAATGTACAAATTAAAAAAAAAAAAAAAAATATTATTTTTAATTCAAATTACAACTTTAAGATCAGTCGATTAGCCGATCGATCGGTCGATCGATCAGTCGATGGACCAGTCGATCGATCAGTCAATGGAACAGTCGATGGATCAGTCGATCGATCAGTCGATCGATCAGTCAATGGATCAGTCGATCGATCAGTCGATGGTTCAGTCGATCGATCAGTGAGTCGATCGATTAGTCGATGGATCAGTCGATGGATCAGTCGATCGATCAGTTGATCGATCAGTCAATCAGTCAGTCGATGGATCAGTCGATCGATCAGTCGATGGATCAGTCGATCAGTCAGTCAATCAGTCAGACGATGGATCAGTCGATCGATCAGTCGATCGATCAGTCGATTGATCAGTCGATCAGTCCATCGATCAGTCGATCGATCAGTCGATGGACCAGTCGATCGATCAGTCGATGGAACAGTCGATGGATCAGTCGATGGATCAGTCGATCGATCAGTCAATGGATCAGTCGATTTATCAGTCGTTGTATCAGTCGATCGATCAGTCGATGGATCAGTCGATCGATCAGTCGATGGATCAGTCGATCGATCAGTCGATAGACCAGTCGATCGATCAGTCGATGGAACACTCGATGGATCAGTCGATCGATCAGTCGATCGATCAGTCGATGGATCAGTCAATCGATCAGTCGATGGATCAGTCAATCGATCAGTCGATAGACCAGTCGATCGATCAGTCGATGGAACAGTCGATGGATCAGTCGATCGATCAGTCGATCGATCAGTCAACGGATCGGTCGATCGATCAGTCGATGGATCAGTCGATCGATCAGTCGATAGACCAGTCCATCGATCAGGCGATGGATCAGTCGATCGATCAGTCGATGGATCAGTCGATCGATCAGTCGATGGATCAGTCGATCGATCAGTCGATAGACCAGTCGATCGATCAGGCGATAGATCAGTCGATCGATTAGTCGATCGATCAGTCGATCGATCAGTCGATCAGTCGATAGACCAGTCGATCGATCAGGCGATGGATCAGTCGATCGATCAGTCGATCGATCAGTCGATCAGTCGATAGACCAGTCGATTGATCAGGCGATGGATCAGTCGATCGATTAGTCGATGTATCAGTCGATCAGTCAGTCAATCAGTCAGACGATGGATCAGTCGATTGATCATCGATCAGTTGATTGATCAGTTTATCGATCAGTCGATGGATCAGTCCATCGATCAGTCAAAAGGTACGAAATTAAGGTGTTATTTTTGATGCCAACTTACGGTTTGAAAGTCACGTCAGGAATTTGGTTCAGAACTGTTTTTACAGGCTCAAACTACTCTTCAAAATGCGTCCTTACTCTTAATCTTGACGTTAGAGTTCGCTTATGCGAGTCGTTGATCCTGGCAAAATTAAACTTTGCAGATGCTGCCTACGGGCCATGCTTATTAGCTAGATCGGTGAAGCTCATTCAGAGAGTCCAGAACGCCTGTGCCCGGTTCTGCTTCCCCATCGGGCCACGTTGCCATGTGAGCCCATATTGAACATGTTGAAAATGGAGGCTAGACGCAGACTTCATCTGGCTACTTCGCTTTTTGGGGTTATTCATACTGCAAAACCCGCGTACCTACGATCCAAAATAAAATGGGCACGTGAAAATAGAACCTTGGGTTCGAGATCTGCACCTCGGATTTCTGTGCCATTTCATAGGTCCGCCGCTTTTAAGTGGACTTTCAAATACGCTACCTGTAAAATTTGGAATGATCTTCCGCCACCTGCCCGGCTGTTGTAATGTGTTTTCTTTCAGACATTTTATAAAAAAGTATTTATTGGAAACACAAAAACTGTGAAATGAAAGATCTTATCAAGATAGCCAAAAAGCCAACAAATTTTGCAGGCAGGATTACTGACAATTATGTATAGGATGGAAAAAATATATATTTAGCCAAAAAGAAAAGCAACCAAACACGTACTCATGCACACGCGCACACACCCTCATACATTAAAGGAGCGCTTTCCCAATCACTCCGTAATATCAGCATGGGTTATGCCTGAAAATCAGCGCTGCAGTCAATTTTGACGCAGCATCAAGCTGAGGCAGCGCCCTGTTCAGCCAATGTCTAGACACATACGCTTTTAGATGAGATGTACTTTTTTTGATTTTGATTTTGATCAGTCGATGGATCAGTCGATCGATCAGTCGATGGATTAGTCGATTGATCAGTCGATGGATCAGTCGATGGATCAGTCGATCGATCAGTCGATGGATCAGTCCATGGATCAGTCGATCGATCAGTCGATGGATCAGTCTATCACTCAGTCGATCAGTCAGTCGATTGATCAGTCGATTGATCAGTCGATCGATCAGTCGATCGATCATTCGATCAGTCTGTTGCTGTTATCATCACCCTCCAAAATATAATACTATGTTCCACAAAATAACAAACAAAAACAAAAGATACATAGGCCATATGTCATTAAAACAAATCAATTTAGAGATATTAAATAAAGTACCTACCTAAACCTATCAAGCAATTTCCATTACCGTCGTGTTACGGATTTCTTACTTTTTTTAATATATCTGTAGTGAAAGACTATTGACATGTAAAAACATGTATTTTTTTAAAGAGTGACATCATCATTATCAACCCATTGCCGGCTTACTTAACAGAGCACTGGTCTCCTCTCAGTATGGCAAGGGTTTGGCCATAGTCCACCACGCTGGCCATGTGTGGATTGGCTGACTTCACACGCCATTATGAGAGAACATTATGGAGAACTCTCAGGCGTGCAGGTTTCCACACGATGTTTCCTTCACCGTTGAAGCAAGTGATATTTAAATTGCTAAAACGCACAGAACTCCGAAAAGTTAGAGGTGGACCCCAGACCTAGACGACAACGGGCTGGAAAACTATATCAAATGGCTACTCGAGCCGGGAATATAACCCACGACACCCCACGTCTCAATGCGACAATACTCTGATGGACCTGCGCCACGGAGGTCCATCTGAGTTTTGGTCCTGGGTTCAACTCCCGGCTCGAGTCAGGTCTAGTGGGAGACATTGCCGGGCCAGTTACCACCCTGCCGTCAAAGATGTGTCGCCCAGCGATTTATCGATCCGGCACGATATGGTGTGGAAACCAATTAGGTGTATGGGTTTACCATACCCCTAGCAGGTTAGCCCGCTGCCATCTTCGAGCGCATCATCACTTACCATCAGGTGAGATGCCGTCAAGGGCTATCTTGTGGTGTATATAAAAAAAAAGAATGGAAGATACTTTTACGGTATCATTTTAACTTCCATTAAGCTGATCCTTTATTTACTCTCATGTAGTTATATATATAATTAGAAAGAAATAAACATGGTATATACATATATCTACCAACATATATTTCTTACATTACATGAAATTATTCGTATATTAGTTCGTGACTTAGTATGTATGTGGTTGACTGAATATATTAAATGAACAATATTATTTATTTTTTCCATCCACCTATTCTTCAAAGTCGTTTGGTAAAGACTAATTTCCTTCTAGCTATCATATTTATCACTATCGGACACAATACGTTATCGCAAACTCGCGACGTCTTCCTAACGAATTTTAGAGATCCTTCTCTAAAGCAGAAGTTTTTTTTTATATATATTTATATTGTAAATCTCAAAACATCCTTAGTACCAGATTCCCAGAGTTGTTTTGGCCCCGTGCCTCTTAGTGCACGTGTATACCCCAGTCCCGGTTGTAACCACTTTCACTGATATCAAAAATGCAATAGTGTGGTAAGTGATTCGTCCCTCTATAACAAAGAAGCAGAACAACTCAATGTAATGTTCTTTAGTATGGAGTCTAAATTTGTTATTGGCTACTTAACAAAAAGAATATTTACCTGGCTAAGTATGTTGTGGGCTTCTTCTTAGACCAGTTAAGAACCCTCATAGCGTCAGTTTCAAGTTGTACGAATGTAGTCATACCTATCAACTCACTACTATGTAAATTATTGACGCGTCAAAAGTACCTTTTAAAGGATTTTTTGAATAAAGATTATTCTTGATTGATAAACTTTTGAAAATAAACAGTTTCTTTAGGAAAGAGCTAAAGTTTAAATGTGCTAATACTTCCTAACGATATCGTATATATTCAAACAGATAATTAGTGGAGAAATAGATTGCACGTTGTATATTAATATTGTATGTTAATATTGTAGCAACATTCATAATTTATCCGGAAATCTTTCACAAAAAATTCCATACACATCCGGTTTATAATGTTGCCATTTTTTGCCATTTATATTCTAATGCTTTGCTAATTTAAGGATGTATAAGAAAACAATTAGGCTAACAAGATTTGATTTTTATTTTATTTAATTATTGGAGAAGCCACCATTAATACCAGAATACATTGGTGTGTTACATCATCATTATCGATCAAATTCAAATTCAAATAATCTTTATTCAAATAGTCCTTTAAAAGGCGTCTTTGATGCGTCAATAATTTACATAGTAGTGATTTGATGGTGATAACAATATTCCTAAACTTAAAACTAAAGCTGACGGTTCGAAACGCGCCCCGGTCTAAGAAGAAGCCCACAACAAACTTAGCCAGGTAAATATTCTTTTTGTTATCACCATCTCACATGCCACTTAAAATTATGTTAAGAGCTATCTTATTAGAGCAATATTTCCGTTACCGTTATTGATGCATTATTGAGACACTAAAAGGCATGGCCCTTCTCTAAGACCAGTGTACAGAAAGTGGCAGTCCACTATGCTGGGCAAGTGCAAACATTATGGAGAACTCTCAGGCGTGGTTTCCCCTCGATGTTTTGTCTTGATGTAAGTACCAAACAAAAAGATTAGATTTAGAAGCCTTCAAATTCCCACTGTACGCATATTTGTAATCGTACTTGACCGGTTTTTATTATCCAAACAATTCGTACGTGTCTTATCTATACAGATTCTATGAAGGAATAAATTACAAACATAGTTATGCACTAAGTATAGCAAAGTTGTTATTCATAAAATATAAAACTTTGGTCGTAATATTGAATTTTATATGAATACTAGCTGACCCGGCAAACGTTGTTCTGCCATATAAATTATTTCTAGGTAATTTCTATTGTAGAATAAAATAACTAACTTATTGTGTGTAAGGTGAGTGAACGAGACATGGAGCGCTGTGAACGATGAGGGAATATGCAATAACAAATATTTTTTATGTTCAAAAATGTTAGCATTTTAGCTTAGCGATAGCAATGCCTTCTATAGGAAATATACGCCAAGTAGTGCATACATCATCATCATCATGATCAACCCATTACCGGCTCACTACAGTGCACGGGTCTCTTCTCAATATGAGAAGGGTTTGGCCATAGTCCACCACGCTGGCCATGTGCGGATTTGCAGACTTCACACGTCTTTGAGAAAATTATGGAGAACTCTCAGGCGTGCAGGTTTCCTCACGATGTTTTCCTTCACCGTTGAAGCAAGTGATATTTTAATTTTTTAAAGTAGTGCATACATACAATATCATTAGCTTTCCAAAAAAACGGTAAAGAACAAACACTCACGAAATCAAGGATCGACTAATAACGTGTCCGTTTAAACTGTGTTTCGCCGCGGGGAAAAATCTCAGAATACAGATCTGTGTTGCTTTCTAAAATTAAACACACACTTCAGTTAGTTTTACGTAAGAAACGGGGTCGGCACACTAAAATACTTCCACACTGCAAAGAATAGACTTTGATATGACAGAATATCCCCTTCGCATAGCTGTTATTTTCTTATATATAAAATTCTTGTGTCGCAATGTTCGTTCCCATACTCCTCCAAAACGGCTCGACCGATTCTTATGATTTTTTTATGCATATTCAGTATTTTTCAAACCTCTAAGCGATAAGGAGTGTCAATCCAAAAAAAAAAAATATTTTTTTGGATAATTTTTATATTTTTTGCATCCAAAAATACATACAGCCCTAAATTTTCACCCTTCTATCGCCAACCCCAATTTTTGCATCAATAATTTACATAGTAGTGATTTGATGGTGATAACAATATTCGTAAACTTAAAACTAAAGCTGACGGTTCGAAACGCGCCCCGGTCTAAGAAGAAGCCCACAACAAACTTAGCCAGGTAAATATTCTTTTTGTTATCACCATCTCACATGCCACTTAAAATTATGTTAAGAGCTATCTTATTAGAGCAATATTTCCGTTACTGTTATTGATCCATTACTGAGACACTAAAAGGCACGGCCCTTCTCTAAGACCAGTGTACAGAAAGTGGCAGTCCACTATGCTGGGCAAGTGCAAACATTATGGAGAACTCTCAGGTGTGGTTTCCCCTCGATGTTTTGTCTTGATGTAAGTACCAAACAAAAAGTAATTCAAAAAAAAGACTCATACTAATAAAATACACTAGTATTAATATCAACAGCAGGTAATTTACCTAGTAGATTTAGAAGCCTTCAAATTCCCACTGTACGCATATTTGTAATCGTACTTGACCGGTTTTTATTATCCAAACAATTCGTACGTGTCTTATCTATACAGATTCTATGAAGGAATAAATTACAAACATAGTTATGCACTTAGTATAGCAAAGTTGTTATTCATAAAATATAAAACTTTGATCTTAATACTAAAATACTAGCTGACCCGGCAAACCTGGTTCTGCCATATAAATTATTTCTAGGTAATTTCTATTGTAGAATAAAATAACTAACTTATTGTGTGTAAGGTGAGTGAACGAGACATGGAGCGCTGTGAACGTTGAGGGAATATACAAAAACATAAATATTGCTTATGTTCAAATATTTTAGCTCTAGCATTTAGCATTTTAGCTTAGCGATAGCAATGCCTTCTATAGGAGATATACGCCAAGTAGTGCATACATCTTCATCATCATGATCAACCCATTACCGGCTCACTACAGAGCACGGGTCTCCTCTTAATATGAGAAGGGTTTGCCCATAGTCCACCACACTGGCCATGTGCGGATTGGCAGACTTAACACGTCTTTGAGAACATTATGGAGAACTCTCAGGCGTGTAACCTACACGCAACCTAAACACTCCTCACGATGTTTTCGTTCAACGTTGAAGCAAGTGATATTTTAATTTTTTAAAGTATTGCATACATACAATATCATTAGCTTTCCAAGGAAACGGTAAAGAACAAACACACTCACGAAATCATGGATCGAGTACTAACGTGTCCGTTTAAACTGTGTTTCGCCGCGGGGAAAAATCTCAGAATACAGATCTGTGTTGCTTTCTAAAATTAAAATAAAACACTTCAGTTAGTTTTACGTAAGAAACGGGGTCAGCACACTAAAATACTTCCACACTGCAAAGAATAGACTTTGATATGACAGAATATCCCCTTCGTATAGCTGTTATTTTCTTATATATAAAATTCTTGTGTCGCAATGTTCGTTCCCATACTCCTCCAAAACGGCTCGACCGATCCTTATGATATTTCTTATGCCTATTCATTCAGTATTTTCCAAACCTCTAAGCGATAACGAGTGTCAATCCATAGAAATTTTTTATTTTTTTGGATAATTTTTATATTTTTTGCATCCAAAAATACATACAGCCCTAAATTTTCACCCTTCTATCGCCAACCCCTATTTTTTAAAAGTCATTTTAGTAATTTAATCATTTGTCATCCCGCTCGATAACTGAACAAGTACGTCTTTATTGTGAATGTTTTTCACTCTAATTCGACTAAAAATTCCCTGAGCTTATTGTAAAGGAATCATTTTTTAGCATAGACAATATTTATGTTATTTTTATATTCCCTCATCGTTTACAGCGCTATTTCACTCATATACAACATCACACAATAAGTTAGTTATTTTTAGCAAAACAACGTTTGCCGGATCAGCTAGTAATAATGTAAGATTAATTCTATTAGATACTGTGGAGGTAATGACAATGTACGGAACATGTGACTTAGGCGCAATCGCGGTTGACCGTTTTTTGTATTAAAGTGGACAAATAGTATCCTCATGTTGATTTTGTACGTAAACCTACTGATAGTATGCATCGATCGTCCAGTTAAGAGTACGTACGGTACGGTGGTCATGACTGTATGAATCATTATTTTATTTTATAGTGAATATAAGTGATAAGTGATAATATGATATTCATATATTTTGTTATCAATTAAGGAGTCGGTAAGGTTTTAATTTTTGAGCGCTGTTTTTTGTTTATTTTTCAATGGATTTTGCGTCTTCGTCTCTTTGTATTATATGTTTCGTTTTTATGGATATTTCTGTGTTATATTTTTTTATGCACTGGATAACTGGCTGTACGCGCGATATACCAATCTGGCCCAATAGAGTTATTAAGAGAAAATTAAAGCATATCAAATTATTGTTTTTTTTTTCGGACTGTCTATTAGCTGTGCTAACAATATTGATTGCGACAGCGTAACCGGGCTGTATAAAAATATGAGAATCTTCTAGGATCCGAACCAACGCTTGACATATCTACCACATGCGCGCGTATTATAAGTGAGCCATAGTTCTTATAAATAATTGTAGGGCATAACCAACACATGAAAATTTAATGAATGCTTATAAAAATATTACATAATTTAACAAAATAATGCACTGTAACGCAGCAATTTTTACAGTCCATTATAGTATTATAGGCATCAAACTAATTTTAGTGAACTTTTTAATTTTACTAATGCCGTTAGTTGGCATTATTAATTTTAATAATGCCAACTAATGGTATTAGTAAAATTAAAAAGTAATTTGTAGTAATTTGTGTCTTGTAATTGCGATGTTCTGACAGGGTCTGTGTGCTTTTGCTATGTTAGGTATGTGACAAGAGCGTGTGGCAGACATAAAAATTAAAATAAATTGTTTTGGGTTCAGTATCGATAGTAAAGCATCCTTCAAATAAAATTTTCAAAATATACAGAATGTACAGAATTTGTCCTGTTACAGTTTTATAATATTATAGATCATTTAGTTCACCTTTTGTTTAATCAGGCAGTGTGTCTAATAAGCGATAAAGCAAGTACCGTTTTCTTAATACCTACGAGACTGATTTTAATGCGGTATTGACATTTCACAGGCATCACATTCAATCCGAAAGAGGAGACCTAAACATATCTTTCATGACCCTGACGATCAAATGACTATTGACAACATACTCGTACCACCTACTACACAATCATACGCTACACACCGTCTTCGCCGGCTCCGCTATCATACGTCATCCGGACGTGGGCTCCATCCACGGCCTCGGAGACGTACGGACCACTCACCGTCTGACCCCCCGTTATCCCAAACGTCGCCTGAGCCGAGGTTCGGCCTCAAAGGAGGCGCCCTTAGGCAGACGTTCCCTTAGTTTCTTAGAGCCCTAGGGCTCAAAAATTCTTCTGGCAGAGCTTCTTTGCGAAGCTTGCGAAACAGCCCGGTTACGCTGTGGCAACCAATAGGGTTAGTACAGCTAATAGATAGTCCGAAAATAGAAAAAAAAAACTGGCATCACGCTACGGTGACGAGAGAGTTATAAATAGTGTATCTTAATTTTTTTTGTAAACAATGTCGGTAGGTACAATACCACGTTAACACCATTAAAGATAAAAGATTTTTCCGTAGCTTATCTACATGATTTCTCCATGTGAATAGATAAACCAAGATATTTCTGACTGTTTGATTTGACTTACCTATATTATGTCTTTATTAATAGTAAGTGGTAATTACAGATTTTCTAATTTTTTGGAGAAAATATGATGTAAGTAATTTGTTTTAGCAGTTTTAATAGTAGTTTCATTATATTTTTGTGTTTTATTATATTACCTGCCGTCTTTATGACTTTTTATTATTACTTCATTTAATTTAAGCGAATTTACGCTTATGCCTACGGAACAGTGATAATCGGCTCTTATCTAATCTGATAACATTTGAGCCTATTTAAACTTCACAAGAGACCGAACTTGCGGTAGATGCTAATTATTACTTTGTTTCATATTAATATTATCCTTGTCTGGAGCCATCATTTATTTCAACCAAGTTACAAAAAGGCGGATATTTTAGTCTCCATACACTATATTCTCTACATAATATGTATCAACTTCTCCGGTAAAAAAGTGACTATTTTAGTTAACCTACAGGTAGATAACTAGATACAATTAGTAGGTAGGCGAAGGGGCCCCATTTGGGCGCGTCAAATTTGCCCTAATTTCGAACGAACTTAACATAAACAGAGGTGATTCACCCCAGCTGCTCCAATGACCTTGAGAACGTCAGTCGCCGAGCGTGCGCCTTGCCGGCCTCCGCTCCTTCACAAAAGAGGGGATACGCAAGCTTTCATAACAAAACAAAACGTAAACTTGCAACCGAACGGCGGACGTGTGCGCTAACATAAACTATTTCGATTGAATAACACATTAATTATCACGTTTTCGCGTAATTATAACCCATTTCCTCGATACGGAGAAATAGAAACATGGATCGCAAAGGTTTCCATCAATGTACGCATGTGCACGACCCCACTGACAGTTCAGCGTGTTCTCCAATAGTGTGCGTCTTTAT
This sequence comes from Lasiommata megera, assembly GCA_928268935.1. Lineage (NCBI taxonomy): Eukaryota > Metazoa > Arthropoda > Insecta > Lepidoptera > Nymphalidae > Lasiommata > Lasiommata megera. Next base: position 5,547,426 of record OV743329.1, on the reverse strand, counting down.
TCGGTCGGGTTATACGTGCTGCGGACGATTGTGAACCGTGTGCGAGTGCGAGAAGATTGAAAATTGCGCTTCGAGTGGTGACATCTGGAAAAGGTGCGGTGTTTATGTTTACGAAATGTTTTTTTTTTCGCTTTCCGTTCCACATTGGTTTCTTCTTTACTATAACCACGGTAATATTACATAATATTACCGTACTATAACATAGGTATTTTTTTAAACTTTATGTATTTGATGTTTAGCTCCAACTGTAATATTGGTTCGCGGAAATCGGGTAAGTATAAAAATTTCGTGAAACCGTTTCTACTCTTCCTACCTAAGAAGAGACAACTTTATGATGCATAATACACACATAATAGTTTTGTGTATATATCTATATCTATATATATATAAAAGCGAAAGGTCACTGACGTACTTACTTACTTGATGATTAAACACGAGATCTCAAAAACTATTGTGCGTATAAAGCTATAATTTAGCAAGTAGGTAGTTGATAGTTAAGAGATCTCAGTTAAGAATGGATATTTGGAAATTCCACCCCTAATAAATAAAATATGGGGTTCGAAGTTTGAATGAAATTCCTACGTTTTTTAATTTTTAAATGTAAAAAAAATAAATGAAGTGAACTAATTAACTAATTATAGGGAAATTAGACATTTACATTATCCACATAAAATAGGCATGAATCAGCGTCGGTAGTAGGTAATGTGACATTCGTATGTTTAAAGTTAACAAACTTTATAAATAATACAGAAGAACTCCATGTCATTTCTAAGTAGTAAGTGGGTATAAAGCACTGATATATGACTTATTATTAAGCGGTGATAGCCTAGTTAGTGGTTAGGGCGTCAGCCTCCTAATACGAAGTCTGCGTCAGAAGTTCGAATCCGGGCACGCACCTCTAACTTTTCGGAGTTATGTGCGTTTTTAAAAATTAAAACATCATTTGCTTCAACGGTAAAGGAAAACATCGTGAGGAAACCTACACGTCTGAGAGTTCTCCATAATGTTCTCAAAGACGAAGTCGGCCAATCCGCACATGGCCAGCGTGGTGGACTATGGCTAAACCCTTCTCATATTGAGAGGAGACCCGTGCTCTTTAGGGAGCCGGTAATGGGTTGATCATGATGAAGTGGGTATTATTAGTTAAGAATGAGGTAGGTAGGTACCTTTTTTTTAACCACTTAACATCCGTTTATTGGGTAGGACGGGATTATGTGTGGTATATTCGAACTAAAAATCACCACGGCATGTCCCTCTGGATTTGCTGAATGACCGGGTAACTTCCTGGACGAAGTATGAGATACTATGTAGTATGTAGGCTTTATTAGTAGATATAATCATGTGAATTGCTTAATTACATTACGTGGATTAAGATAGCTATTAAGTATACCCGGACATGTGGGGACTCAGGGTCGTAGAATTTTGTTTAATACCTACTTTAATTTGCTTTCATGCATAGGTACTATAATTTATTATTCATTATGTGAGATGGTGATAACGAAAAAAAAATCGGCTAAGTTTGTTCTTAGACCGGGGCGCGTTTGGAACCCTCATAGCTTTAGTTTTAAGTTTACGAATATAGTTATCACCACGAAATAACTATTATGTAAATTATTGACGCGTCAAAAGTGCCTTTTTAAGGACTATTTGAATAAAGATTATTTTGAATTTGAATTTCTGTCGGCACAAAACATTGATAATTTTCCATGAAGGCAGATCTACCTTGTTGGTCGCACACTTCATTGCTGAAGATCGTCCACATGAAAGTGCCTTCGTCACGTTGGTAACTAATGCCTTTCACTCGGTACGGTCCTCGGCTTTTCTAATAGCGGTAAGCGAAAGGCCAGTGAGTAATTTCACCTGATCAGTCCAGTGGCTAGGCGATCGGCTACGCGGTCTTTTCCCCTCCACCTTGCCCACAACTATAAGTTTTTTCAAGTAACTTAGGCGACGGGCAATATGACCAAAATAACTGAGAATCTTTTGGATACATATGGTGGAAGTCTGACGTCATATATTATGTACGTTACTACAGTCATCACTGTTCAGTATTATTCTTGTTTACGTTGTCTTCTAGTTAAGATAACGAAATGTTAAACCATATTCGGCATTGCATTGCGTAATAGGCTTAAAATGGCTGGCTAATGAAATGAAGCATATTCTCCGGACGGGTTCATTTTTTGACAGCCCATTTCCGATCTCTATCCATTAGACTGGTTTCAGTCATATAGCCAGGTATGACCAAAACTAGGCTAACCGTAAGAGATTAAATGTGCAAGGTGATTTCTGATGCAATATGCTAGGTTTTTAAAACGTTATCGATCAGTCTCGCTAATTTAATACCAAAGTAGTGAATCGGTTTATTATGTCATTTCTACATAATAAACCGATTTTACGCAAATTTTAGCATTAAAAATGCTAAAATTTGCGTAACGGTCTATTGCATATCCATTATATTATACCGCATATCTATTATATTATCAATATACAAAGTGTTCAATGGCTAAACTTGAATTCTGTTTCGTTTGAAAATAAACTAAAAATGTTTTATTACACCAATAATTCTACCCAATTTTCTACGACTTATATATTTTCAAACACTTGTTATTAAAAATCGTTCTAACCAAGGATTTTTCAAGCTCTGTTGTTATAACCCTTTATTTTCCTTAAATTGCCAAAAAAAAAAAACCATTCTTCAAGTAAGTTCAAGTACGGCAAAAATTCTTATAAATTCATCATCATCCCTATAGTTCAAGTTAATTCAAAATGAAAATACTTGCATTTAAAATTCAGTTATCACATTGGTTTTCTAAATTCAGTCATCTTTATCCACTAAGACGGCAGTCTATTTGCACACGTGTATTAAATAAAAATTACTGATTATAGTGACCTAAATTTGTAATTTTTATTAAAACCTCACTCTAGTGAACATTTTTTGCATATTTTTAACAAAAAATTCGAAAAATATCTCTATTATTATAGTATCAGTAGATTATTTTAAAAATCAAAATTAATTAAAATGCATATAAAATAAAATGCTTCTTCTTAGACCAGGGCGCGTTTGGAACCCTGATAGCTTTAGTTTTAAGTTTACGAATGTACTCGTAGTTTTCACCATCAAATCACTACTATGTAAATTATTGTCGCGTCAAAAGTGTCTTTTAAAGGACTATTTGTTCTTGTAAGGATTATTTGAATTTGAATTTATTAAAATGGTTAAACATGAAATAAAATGACAATTTTAACAGAAAGGACGACCTAATTGATAAAAGCGAGTGAATTAACCTAGAGGATAACACACGAAATTAAGGAAAAAATATAAATTATTGCCTATACCGTTAAATATACAACAACAACAGCTTATTCCTCATTCTAGTTATACTGTTTTAAAGTATTATATTGTGGTAGGATACATATAATGTTTTGTTTCTAGTAGCACTATGTAATAATTATTAATATATAAGATGACTACGGGGCGGGGGCCTGTCTTCGTCGGTAATTTGGGTAGACGTGGGTAGTTTCGGGCAAAGAAACCAGATATTCTTGGTAGAACTGAATTACTATTATAAGAATGGTTATTTATAAGGAGCAGACTATACGCGCCACCAAGTACGACTATGCACTACCGCGACTCGACCACCGATCCGAACCGACAAAATGCGATGAATGCAATGCGCCTTTTAAGAACCTGCATAAACCACTTTGTGTTACGTAAAGAGAGGGGCCGATCCAACTCTCTTGTCTGTCGTACATGATTCTAAAACTAGATGGCGCTGTTCTCCGACTGCCGTCAAATATGTGTTTTAATATTAAAATATTTTTGTTTCAGGTGACATTAACTTCTATGGCATAGAAGAATGATTACCAAATGATAGGTGCAATTAAGCTTCTTTAGGAGTAGTCATGTGGCGACAAAGATGTCTAGATGTATTCAGATGCGCAGGCGCTTTGAATCGTACCTTAGACAAATGCAATCGATTAGATTTTTCCTCCTCATCACATGTATAAGTCTAACGTTCTCCGTGATATGGATCCAGTTAGTAGAAAAGCAAAAGTCACCTTACGTCAACGAAAGCTTGGTACACGAAGTTATAAAGAATGTCGCTCGTGATTACAGATATGCGGAAGTGTACAGAAAGACGGACAAGCTACCCAACGGTGTCAAATACATTCTTCTGTGGACTCAATACGATTACGCGCCGTTCTATTATTTTGGGAACGGCCAAAAAGAGTTCGTGGACCAGAATTGCTCAGTGATTAACTGTTACGTCACGAGCGATAGGGATTATTTCAACGGCGACGTTACGAAGTTTGATTTCATATTTTTCAACGGACGAAACATTGCTTCGTTGACCAAATCAGATCTCCCGTTGGAACGTTCATCGCATCAAAATTACATATATTTCAACATGGAGTCGGCTGACAATATTCCTGTTTGTAACCAAATATATGATGATTTTTTCAATTTAACAGCCACTTATAGACTCGATTCTGATATACCCATTCCATATGTCCAAGTTAAAAATATGCAAGGCGAAGTTGTAGGACCAAACGTAGAAATGGACTGGATTCTAGGTGGCACTGTGGAGGATGAAGAGTTAGCGATGAAACTCAGAAATAAAACTAAGGCAGTGGCTTGGTTTGTTTCTAATTGCAAAAGTAGAAACAACCGTCGTGAATACGTTAGTAACTTGCAGAAGGCTTTAGACCCCTACGGATTGACAATAGACATATACGGCAAATGTGGGCCTCTAACGTGCCCAAGGAAACAGAAGAACTGTAGTACAATCTTGGACAGAGATTATTTCTTCTACCTCTCATTTGAGAATTCCTTTTCGGACGACTATGTCACCGAGAAGCTTATAACAGCTTTGCAGCACAATGTTGTACCGATAGTTTACGGCGGTGCTGATTATTCTAGGTATGAGAAATTCGTATACATTTATAAATTTATTATTAAGAATTTATTTGCCCATTGCCGGCTCACTATAGAGCATGGGTCTCCTCTCAACATGAGAAGGGTTTGGCCATAGTCCATCAAACTGGCCATGTGCGGATAAGCATTCACACGCCTTTGAGAACATTATGGAGTACTCTCAGGCATGCAGGTTTCCTCACGATGTTATCCTTCACCGTTGAAGCAAGTGATATTTTAATATCTTAAAAGTTAGAGATTCGTGTCCAGGATAGAACCTCCGACGTCTGATTAAAAGGACGTCCTAACCACTAGGCTGTTTTTTAAATTAACACTACAAGTTAGTACTTGACGGTAATTACACCTGGTGGTAAGTGATGATGCAGTCTAAGATGGTAGCGGGCTAATCTGTTAGGAGTATAGTAAACCCATACTCCCAATTGGTTTCTACACAACATCGTGCCGGAATGTTAAATCGCTATATAACACAGCGTTTTGATTTTAGATACTTTTAGTATTTTGTTTTAAAATATTCTTTCTATCCCACAGGTTCCTTCCTCCGGGATCATATCTGAACGCTCGAGATATCGAACCCACCGAGTTGGCAACTACAATCGTCGACCTGATGAAATCTTACCAGAAGTACAGTAGGTTCTTCGGTTGGAAATCATATTACACCTATCGTGATCCATCCAGCTCTGATAACGTGTGTGCAGTTTGCAAAGCTCTTAATCAGGAGTCGATGGAGAAACCAAAATATTACAAGCAATTCCGTAGTTGGTGGTTACCGAACTTTGGTGAGAGGTGTAGATGATACAAACACAGACGCTGCGATGGCTGCGGCGGTACAAGTCTTTTACATATAGATTTACAAATGGAAAAGCTAACTCCAAGAGGTTAAGGCATCTAACGCCCGAAATGACCAATAGTATATCAAAGATCGATAATTGAATCTAGTTATACACCGGTAGAAAGAATCAATTCAAGTGAAAATAGCATGCATTGGGTTTGCTACAATCTGACCTGATTTGATTTGATTTCGGGTGTAAGTTGGCTTTTAAATTTATGATACAAGAAAAAATATTTTAACCCTACCGTTACCGTACCGTTCGACCAATGTATTAAAAATAGAATTTTAAAAGTAATACTTCGTGAAAGAGTACTGAACTTAAGAAATATTTCATTTAATATTTCACCTCAATTTTAATCCATGTCAAACTGAATCTTTTTCTCTCCACTGGAATCCAGAGGTGGTATTAAAGTTACAGATAATGGGATTTGTATTTTCCTTAAACCGTAGTGTCCACTTGTCTTTGTCAAGGTGAAAACCCATATTTAAACCTTTGAATACCTTATTTTAAGTTATTTGTTTAGGCTTCTCGTTTACTTAACTTAAGGTTAACTCTTAATTAATCTAAGTTGGTGCTAACACATTCAATGGTGCTAATTCAGTTGTACCGACACAAATCTCTTACCTAAACGAAATTTATGGGTCTAAAAATACTGCTTTCCTTTTCTAAAGGGACAGGTGTGTAAAGGATAGGTTATTTATTTATTGTGGCAATGTTTATACAATAATAGTGAGAGACCATAGCTCAGTCTGCGATATTAAATCCCGTTTCCTTGGACACATGGCGATGAAAAGTATATTCGAAAACTCTTATATAAAATGAGCAACTAAATCCCGTCGATTATTTTTCCAGACACAAAAGGAAAGGAATATATATATTACAGATCCGTTAATTTAGTTTGGTTGAGAGATTTGTGTATAGCCATATTTTCACCAATGTATTAGATTGGAGCAAATCCAAAATCTTTCCTATTTAAAAGTGAATCAAGAGATTTTGTAATTTTATTTCAATGATTGTAATTTCCTTGACAAAATGTAAGCGCTAGAATATACGAATACAATTTAAAAATTTAGATTATATGTCTATATGTCCTCTAAGTTCGATCATTGTATTATATTATATGTAGTCCTATACGAAAAGTAACTTTTTAAAGATTTCTTTGTCTTGCTTTAAAATGTTGAAATTATCTCGTGATACCTACATACTTTAAATAAGTTATCCCTTCACTTATTCGTTAGCAAAATCGAACCATTTTTGTATAGACACTTTATGATGACTGACAGCCCATTAAATATGTATATAATATGTATGATCAAAGGTCAAGAGTACTTAAGTAGGTACATAATTAGGAATTACTTACACATTTATATATAGGTTGCTTACATTAATATTTATTACGTTCTTTTTTAATTATGACTTACGTTTAATAAAATGTTATGTTAGTACTTAATAAGTTATTCTATATGACTAACTTACGAATAAACGTCGTATATCTGTCTCTTTCTGACATCGGTTAATCCACATTTGAAAGAGGAAGACAAAACATTGCATAGCTATAGAACAATATACGACGTTTATTAGTAAAGGGGTTACTATTTAGGTTTGACTTAAGATAAAATCAAAACTATACCTCATTTTCACCAAAAGAACAACACAGAACATAAATCCTATCCCACCATTTAAATAAGTACTTATTTTGTAAGAGTAAATGGTACTTAATTTGTAAGTTTTTGTTACATTTATAAATGAATTGTGTATTTTTTTTTGTTGCTATTCAGGTATAAAAGTGCTTTCAATATTAACTGGCGTATTTCACTTCAGGCCGTCATTAATAAAAACAATAGGATTAAATATTGGCGGTTGTATTCTTTGTAAATATGTACGTTTTTAAAAATCAATTGGTGTTCGTTAGTCTCGCTAAAACTCGAGAACGGCTGAACGAATTTATCTTATTTTGGTCTTGAAATGTTTGTGGAGTGAGGGAGAAAAATTCGAATAATTGTCGGGAAAACCCTAAAAACAGCCCTTTTCTTTTTCCCATATAAACGTTTTCTAAATAGAATGTAGAGTCAATTTGAACTTCATTGCTATTCAATAAAGTTCATATTAAATTATAACCACTCACTGTTGTCTAAGAAATGTAGGTGTGTACCTAACTTCAAAGAGTCAATTTTCAATTTATAACCGCTGCACCAATAAATCAGTTAATTTCAATTGTTTTATTTAACGCGGTAATCTCGGGAAACTCTTTCAACTCAAATAAACTCGATGTTCGATAGTCTATTTATTGAAGACGTCTAAAGATATTTAGGCAATATTTTATCCCGGTATTTCCAAGGAAACGAGAACTACGCGGGTGGAACCGCGGGTCACAGCTAGTATAACATATATTCAAGAATGCTGGTTGGCTTGCGAAAAAATAGATAAGGTCAACCTTATCTATTTTTTGGCTGGCTCCTTTAAATTGAATGGACTCTATGAGTGGTTGGTTTATGTCCCCTGCTGTTTACGTTCAAGGTGAAACGCTTAAGTTATGAATGTACTATATCTATCTAAACTTAATGGTCGGCCGATAAAATAATGCGTTTATGACAGGTCGTTATCGCATCGACGATGTTACTGTGAACTACTTTGTTTATTTACGATAAAACCTTTATCACTGTTAATTTGCCCTCCTAACGAAATATTACATTGATCAACCCATTACCGGCTCACTACAGAGCACGGGTCTCCTCTCAATATGAGAAGGGTTTGGCCATAGTCCACCACGCTGGCCATGTGCGGATTGGCAGACTTCACACGCCATTGAGAACATTACGGAGAACTCTCAGGCGTGTAGGTTTCCTCACGATGTTTTCCTTCACCGTTGAAGCAAGTGATATTTTAATTTTTTTAAACGCACATAACTCTGAATAGTTAGAGGTGTGTGCCCGGATTCGAACCGCCGACCTTTGATTAGGAGGCTGACGCCCTAACCACTAGGTCAAAATCTTATTTATTAACATTATTTTTGTTAATTTACGAAACGAACCAACTGTTGCAGCGGTCAAGGATGTCGCCAATGTTGTGATAATGTACTTATGTTTAACAAGTCATATAATATTTATAATGCATTGTTTTTAACACTAATAAATAACAATTGATTGTCATTGATTAAGGTAATTAGTTAAGTCAGTAGTGCTTCTTTTAAGTGACACCGATAACGTTTGCGTGGAGTCTGTGGGTAGGTACCTACATTTAATTGTGAAATGTATGTTTTCGTATATCTAGATTTTCTTTCACTGTCATTTTCGATTTTTTTACATTGTTGTTTTTTGTTGAATAATTATGTACCAGCGATTAAACTATACAAAATTCTCAAAGTTTCACAATGTTTTCCGTGGGTAACTCGACATTCATAACATCGGTTTCTAGTACCTATTGTAAACGATTAAAATGAACCTAATGACCCTTGGTTTAAAGTATAAATTCGTCCACATTTCTACTGTACCTTGCGGAATATTAGTGAAATCAAAAAAGCTATGACTTCAAACTTAGTTGAGGTTCATTTTAATGTGCGATTATCGAAATTAAACTCTATGTAAAAAGAATAGCACACAAATTGATTTGAGCGTGATTCAATGTAACTTATATATTCGAAATCTAGTACGTTTAATTAAGAATATTATATAACTGCTTATGTTTCTGATAGTGGTATCTCTTTGTATATTGTACCTTATTGTAAAATTGTGTAATGTTGTGAAATATTGTATAAGACAGCGGTGTATAGATGTATACAAGGCCGTAAGGGTTTTTAAGGCCCTTTAAGTACTTATTTCATTATAAAGGTAGGCCCCTAAGAGATTAACAAACAGAGAGACAGATTAACAAACCCATCCCCCTAGGATGGGTTTGTTAATCTGTCATACTTCTTTTTAGGTTAGTGACCTTCTATCTTAGACTACATAAGTCTCACTCAGTCTAATCATCAGTATCAATAAGAGGAGGTTTGACTCTCGCAATTGAAGTTAGTTCGTCAACACGCTTTCTATTATCACGCGATTGTAAAAACAACCTAATTCTCATAGTTTTAAAGTTTAAGTCTGTCCGCACGTCAACTGACAACGTTTCTTGAAAGTTGAACATTTGAAATTACGACCGTAATAATAGTGGAATAAGGTGAGTTTTACTATGACGTTAGTTTTTCTATATTCGAAAACAACTGTACTATTTCGAGAGTCAACCTCATCCTTTTGCTAAAGTTAGACAGATAAGGTGAGAAATAAAAGAAGGTGTTCGCACATTCGTTTCCATGTGCCGTACGTATCGCATATTGAACATCGGTGTTGTAAGATTATTAATCAGCGACATTCATTCAAGAATTTTAATTTTAATTTTTGAATAAATAACGCTGCTAAAGCAACATTTATATATATTGGATAGAGGAAATGTCCAAGACACACTTTTAACATTGAACATTTTACATCCATGACTTCCGTGTGTTTCATATTATTCAATATGTTCTCTATTAATTGATTTTTATTTGCCACTTTTATTTTTTAAAGAATTGTTGATGATGTTGATTTCAAAAATGCGTTCACGTTTGGAAAAGGACCGCGTGCGGAGAATTAATTTTGTGGGATCTGTGTGATGTCTTAAACATTTTTCATGCACTATTCAAAACTTTTTGACTGTCGCAGAATTAAGTACAATTTTCATTGTAATTTATTTACGATCTAACTTTCTCAAAGTATTGTAGTAATTTGACGACCTGCGTGGCGCAGTAAGCGCGCTGTCGCATTATAAAGTTAGAGGTCCTGGGTTCGATTCCCGTCTCAAGTCTGGTCTGGTGGGAGGCTTCGGCTGGTTACCACCCTACCGACAGAGGCCTGTTGCTAAGCAATTTAGCGTTCCGGCACGATGTCAATTAGGAGTGTGGGTTTACCGTACCTCTAACAGGTTAGTCCGCTACCATCCTAGACTGCATTATCACTTACCACCAGGAGAGATAGCCGTCAAGGGCTTACTTGTACTGTATTAAAAAAAGTGCATCCATTCTATCCACATTTTGTAATGAGTAAATGACGTCACCGGGACCGTTTAAAACTAATTATGCGATACGTGCGTCACCTGGGTGTCCGATCGTCTTTTAATAGAATGACCTCTAATCGACATTACCTCGTTGTTATATTTGTAAGTGTTTGTGATGTAAACGTATGTATAAAAAATATTATGAGTGTTATTTTCCTTGTTTCATTTGGGTATTGTTCGAGCGTCAACTGAACGTGAATAGACGTTATGTTTTATGGGACATTGTGGACGGGAATCCCCTTATAAAGCAAGATTTGCCTTTCGACGAGCTACCCCAAAGCCGCCGAGCGATTAGGCGTCCCGATACGATGCGGCCTTCGAATTTTTTTTTTTCAGATTGACTATTAGCTGACCCTTAACCTAACCCTTTTGGTTGCGACAGCGTAACCGGGCTGTTTGGCGAGCTTCGGATAGAAGCTCTGCCAGAAGAAATTTTGAGCCCTAGGGCTCCAAGAAACTAAGGGAACGTCTGCCTAAGGGCGCTTTTGTGAGGCCGAACCCCGGCTTAGGCGACGTTTGGGATAACGGGGGGGTCGGACGGTGAGTGGTCCGTACGTCTCCGAGGCCGTGGATGGAGCCCACGTCCAGATGACGTAAGATCGCCGGCGAAGACGGTGTGCAGCGTATGATTATGTGATAGGTAGTACGAGTATGTTGTCAGTAGTTATCTGATCGTCAGGGTCGTGAAGGATATTTTTAGGTCTCGGGGGAGCGACTGCGAAACGGATTATGATTATGAGTAATGGTTTAATATTACTGTATACAGGCAGTTTAGCTTGCTACCATTACAGTGCCTTAGATTGCAACATAATGAACCACATAACTACTGTATACAGCATACTGTTTAGCTTGCTACCGTTAAAGTGCCTTAGATTACAACATAACGAACCACCAGGCGAAGTTGCAGTGGCCAACTTGTAGTAGAATTAAAATATAAAGAGGGCTAGACTAAAATAATGTCTGATGAATGGCATAGGCGAGGTTTAGGTTGGTTCGAGCTTTTCTAGGTAATGTCAATTCACTCTCGTATCAAAGATAAAAAAAATAATAAAACGGATTAAGAATGATTTAGATTCTCATACAATGGGTTCATTACACTCGAATATAGAATGTGCTAAATCATATTGTCATTATATACGGGTATATAAGATCGTGCATATGTAGAAACCCCTTTAATTTTAAATATTATTTAGTTTTGTTGTAACATTAACAAAATGGAAATCACTTTAAAATTCAACTCTCCAACATAATACGGATTATGAGAAACAGCCCATTGATCATACGATACGATTATAGTAAATTTTTACTGATAACTTAAAATTCAAATTCAAATTCAAATTCAAAATAATCTTTATTCAAATAGTCCTTAAAAAGGCACTTTTGACGCGTCAATAATTTACACAGTAGTTATTTCATGGTGATAACTATATTCGTAAACTTAAAACTAAAGCTATGATTCCTTTCATCATCATCATGAACAACCCATTGCCGGCTCACTACAGAGCACGGGTCTCCTCTCAATATGAGAAGGGTTTGGCCATAGTCCACCACGCTGGCCATGTGCGGATTGGCAGACTTCACACGCCTTTGAGAACATTATGGAGAACTCTGAGGAGTGCAGGTTGTCTCACGATGAAGTTAGAGGTGCGTGCCCGGATTTGAACCGCCGACCTCTGATTAGGAGGCTGACGCCCTAACCTAGGCTATCACAGCTTATAACCATGGATCATACGATACGATTATTGTTATTTTTTCTTAAATACGAAAACCGCATGATCTAATAACTTTTAAGTTTTAAGATATTAAAGCTTGTTGAGTGGACTTAAAATTATTTTAAAATAGTGCAATTCATATTTGAATGGTCTATATATACTTACATATTTATCTTGAATGAAAGAGCTTTTCTGTAAATACTTATCAAAAATCTATCAAAGGATCTTTTTCGATAAACGCAATATAATTCACGGGCGACCTCTAGTTTTTTAAAAGGATTTAAATTGAAGGTCATTCTCAAAACACAATTGATTCCCACCAGAAAGAATACCTAAACGGACCGCTGTTTTCTTGTGAAAATGTTTTCATTCCGGACACGTTATCAGTTTACCACGTGTTGTCACTGTTTTGGCATTTCCATTTTTCCAAGTTAAACAGTTTAAAGATTTCGTTGAAATATTGCTGGATTTTTATCTGAATGCTAAATTTCTAGTAGGTACCTAGACGGTGGTTTATTTTGCAGTTCTGCGAATATTGAATCACAAATAGGTAAGTACCACTTCCTTTTAGGTAGGTTCATTACAATTATTTCTTCTTCTTCTTTGTCGTTACACTCTTGACAGAGTGGTCGTGGTCATCATGAAGCAGTGTCTTTGAGGACAGATGTTATACGCCTCACGTGCATCCGCCACTTTTCTCGGCTGGCTGAAAGCCTGGTGCACTCGTGCAAAGGACCGCCCACAGCAGACTTTATCTGATCGGTCCATTCCATGGGTGACCTTCCTCGACCTCTAGTGCCCTCCACCTTGCCCTGCACGACAAGACGCTATATGGACAATTATTTGCTATCTTATTATTGTATACTAGCTGATGCCCGCGACTTCGTCCGCGTCGAGTAAGTGTGTGTCAAAGTGTCTTTGTTTGTCTTCCAATTACGAAGCAATGGGTTACTAAACCGACAACCTTGAAATAATTACAGGATAAACATTAAAGAATCTCCTTTCTAACCAAAAAAAATAATGAGTGAAATAAGGAGTACGCGTTAAGGAATTACAACTAAATACACATTTTGACTTTCATCCCCTCTCACAAGGGAACCGTGCTGAATTCCGGGATAAAAACTATCTTGTTATGTTAAACCGGAGTATCAGCTACTATACCAAATTTCATTCAAATCCATCCAGTAGTTTCGGCGTAATGCGCAGCTTAGGTACAGAGAGACAAGGTAGGTAGGTAGGTACAAAGTACACAAAACAATTTTTTTTTATTAGAAAAATAAAAATAAAAAATTGTTTTGTGCTCAGTATCAATAGTAAAGCATCCTCCAATTGAAATTATCAAAATATATTTAATGTACGGAATTCGTCCTGTAACAGTTTTTTTATACTAAAGATTATTTTTTTGAATATACATTTTCCTGTTTGTATTCACATAAAGTATGACTCCTAGGAAATTAGCATTATCGGTATTTTCTGTTTTTTAAGTTGTACTAAAAGGATAACTTTTAGGTTTTGTAGTGTTTATAAATATATAGTCTACAACCAAGTAGCTATTTATTTATTTATTTATTTATTTTCATCCAATTTGAACGGCAAAATACCACTTACACTAACTAGACAACATAAAACAAATTATTCAAAACAAACTAATATTACTAAACAAACAAAGATTAATCATTGCTCTCGGCGTACTTAAGCAACTCCGAAAACAGAACCGTCCACCCGTCATTGAATGGGTCCCATTGAAAATTCATATCCAAAAGGTCGTTGAAAGACGCCAGAGAACGCGGTATGGGTGCCATGGCTCGGGCAACAGTGCGATGAAGTGGGACCACGAAAAGTTTATTTTTTCGTGGACGCAGATTGTTATTTTTGGGGACACTTATACAACATAGTTGGTCATGGAGATCAGGAGCATCGACATCTCCCCGCAAAATTCGGCACATTATTTTAAGTTGGTCGCAAGTACGCCTGACCTCCAAGGAGTTGAGTCCTAAGCAACCTAAAAGAAATTTGGTTGGATATAGGAAAGGGTAATAACCATAACAACGTTTGTAAAGGTATCTTAGGAAGGCCTTTTGCACTTTCTCTAGTATATGTCCATACTTTTTCTCGTACGGACGCCAGACGCAGGCGCTAGTTTCCAGTTTGCTCCGAACTAAGGCGTAATATAGCAATCGTATTATAATAGGACTGTGGAACTCCCGAGAATTGCGCAGTACAAAACCCAATCTACGAAAAGATTCGGCTGCTACTGTATTAATATGATCTCGGAAGGTTAACTTGTTATCAAAAACTACGCCTAGGTCTTTCACATTCTGTACCCTGGGAATAGGAATACCGTTCATTTTATAAACATATATCAAAGGATAACGAACTCGACCAAACGTCATAACTGAACATTTGTCACAATTGAAGTCCATTTTATTGGCTTTACTCCAATTACATACAGCTGTTAGATCACATTGCAACTTGAGGCAATCTTCAATAGAAGTGATTTCGAGCATAAGTTTAAGGTCATCAGCATATAGAAGACATTTTGCATATTTTATACATTCCGGGAGATCGTTTATCATGATAAGGAAAAGCAGGGGGCCTAAGATAGAGCCCTGACTTACACCGGAACGCGTATGATACGGCTTTGACTCATATATGCCAAACCGAACAAACTGCTGACGGTCACAAAGATAGTCAGCAATTACGTGAAGAAGCTGAGGAGATAAACCAATGGCACTCAGTTTGCATAGGAGAATATCGTTATTTACCCTATCAAAAGCTTTGCGGTAGTCAAAATAAAGGGCGTCTACTTGATTGCCTCTGTCTAGGCAAGACGATATGTAATCCACAGCTGTCAATAAGTTGGAGTTGACAGACTTTTTAGCCCTGAAACCATGCTGCTCGTTACAGAGCAAATTACTGACTTGCCGACTAATTTCTCTATACATGATTCTTTCGAATATCTTGGCCGGTACCGAGAGAATGGCTATGGGCCTAAATTCCTGCACGGATTTCGTACCGGTTTTTTAGGTATTGGGGTAACTCGCGTTAGCTTCCATTGAGAAGGATATTGACCTGTCTCTAAAATCAAATTATACAAATGACATAAAGGGAGACTAAAATATTTTCCATATGTTTTCAAAACAAATGCTGGTAAATTATCCGGCCCAGGTGAGCAATTTATTTTGAGTTTGTCAATGCCATATTTTATGTCACTTACTGTGAACTTTGGAATGTGGCAGACAGTCTTATTTAGTTTACCGTCATTTAGACATGCCTCGTCTACACTCAACTTTGGCACATCCGATAGGAACACATTTGCAAAAAAATTTGCAAACGTTTCAGCTGCGTCTATTCCTGTATACGTACAACCATTAAATGTAATGTTAGGCTCAAATCCCCCTTTAGAACGTAAGCTACTGATGTAGTCCCAGAAACATAAAGGATTGGTTTTAATGTATATGGTATGTTTTATGCTATATGGTATATTAATTCAAATTCAAATTCAAAATAATCTTTATTCAAATAGTCCTTGAAAAGGCACTTTTGACGCGACAATAATTTACATAATAGTTATTTCACGGTGATAACTATATTCGTAAACTTAAAACTAAAGCTATGAGGGTTCCAAACGCGCCCCGGTCTAAGAAGAAGCCCGACCCAACGAACTTAGCGAGGTAAATTTTCTTTTTATTATCACCATCTCACATGCCACTTAAAATTATATTAAGAGCTATCTTATTAGAGCAATATTTCATACCCATGCGTGTTTATCATTTACATAATCTTTTACACTAAAGTAGGACTATTCTACAAGCTTACGTTTTAAATAAACTTTGAACTTATTGAGAGACATCCCAGAAATTTCATTTGGTAATTTGTTATAGAACTGTATTACCGTTAAATGAATTTCTAATTTTTTTTATTCTAGTAGCGTGCAACACAGTTTATTTTTACTTATGATGTTAAGATTATTGAAATCGCATTTGTTATTGTTTTTTTTTTTTCATTTTAACGCTTGGTAATGTAAATTTAAGGCACTTAGTTTTTTTTTCATTTAGTTCCAAATTATTGACTTCAAACCATTGTACTACTTTAGCGAGATAGTTGTTTACATCGTCAAAAGCTGTTTCATGACGCTTAGGTTTAAACATCAGCGAACAATACTATCGCATGAATATCCTCAGCAAGGTAAACTATTGCTCTCTTTACCAAACTAGCACGCTATCGATCGAATTTCGTATACATACGATTCTCGAAAGTTCTCGAAAGCGGACCAATAGTACGTAACACTGGAAACCACTATACAACAGCGTGTGTCGAAATGGCGAAACTTTTCTAATTAACTTAGCTGGAACTTTTTTCGCTAACGACGTCCGCACCGGAATGGCTTTTGAACTTCCTTGTCTTACTCCCAGACACGTTTGCTACTTGTGTAGTTCATCTGAGGTTATATATAGGTTTATTTATTTATAAACAAAGTAACAAGTCACATGCTTCAGCAATTTCCAAGATTATTGTGTGAGTGTGTGTGTGGTCAAATTCAAATAATCTTTATTCAAATAAAATATAAAAGGCACTTTAGACGCGTCAATAATTTTAAACTAAAGCTATGAGGGTTCTAAACGTGTCCCGGTCTAAGAAGAAGCCCACAAGAAGCTTAGCCAGGTAAATTTTCTTTTTGTTATCACCTTGTCACATGCCGCTTCAAATTATATTAAGAGCTATCTTATTAGAGCAACATTTCATACCCCTGCTTGTTTATCATTTACATAATCCTTTACACTATACTTAGTAGGACTTTTATACAAGCTAAACAGGTACCTAACTATTTGTAAGCGCTACCAAAACGAACTAGGTATTCACTATTATGTTCTTAAGTCACTAATATGATATCATATTTGTTATTGATTTTTTATCCCCGAAAAATTAAATTGACTCGGAACTGTAACTGACTTACTGACAATTTAGTTTTAAAAATATAAAATAAAGAAAAGAAATTACATAATGTCATATAAATACGTTCATTAGAATTTGGAATAGACAGACATAGAGACAGATTTTTGCCAAATTCACATATAGTGCAGGAATCGTTAATTTACAATTTTATTTTAACTAAATATAAATATTGTAGAAAATAGTAGAATGCAACACTCACAGATCCTACAACATTACTATGCTGAGTATTTTTTGGAAATGGTTATAGCCTAGAGGTTAAGACTTAGATCTCAATTTCATGGGAAATAAGTTCGGTCCCCGGATCGTACCTCTAACTTTTCGGGGCAAAAGAGGTCGACAGAGAAAATTTTGAAATTATGTTGTTTTTTTTTTTGTTTTCTCTGGTTTGGCTTCAGCAGTTTATTTATTGCCTTATCGCCAAATTGCTTATAGAAACCTATGGGGCTTAATATACTTGGGGCAGAGGGTAGCTGGAAGAGATCTCTTATATAGATAATCTTTCCTTTATACACCTCTCATAAGTGTTTGTTATCACGGTTTTGGTTCAAAAATAATAAAAATGAATAAAAAATAAATACCCATACCCCTTGGTCAGCCTCTCGCCATCTTACACTGCGTCATAAAGGGCTCACATGTAGTGGAAAAAGTTATTTTACATATTATATAAAAATTATCTATGAACGAAAGCTAATTTCATGTCACAAAATGTGACGAATGTTTATTACATGCGTTAGTATTTCTCTCATATGACACATGAACTAAATACCAAACAGCAATACAGAGAAAAATCCATTGAACGGTACATCGGTTTAAGATAGCATTCAACAGACACGAGTTTACCAATAAATAGTTTCTAATCAAATAGAAAGCCAGTATTGGTAGTGGAGAAGTGGCATCAGATTATTTAGACGGTAAGCAAACTGTTTCGATGGAAACACTTCGATAGATCACTTTTGCAGTTGTGTTTATTGCAGTTATATTAAACTAACTAGTTGATGCCCGCGACTTCGTCTTCGTAGAGTTAGTGTGTGTGAAAGTGTGTTTGTTTGTCTTCCAATCACGAAGCAATGGATTACTAAACCTTGAAATAATTACAGGATAATCTGTAAGTGAAAGCCGTGATAGCCTAGTGGTTAGGGCGTCAGCCTCCTAATCATAGGTCGGGGGTTCGAAACCGGGCACGCACCTCTAACTTTTTGGAGTTATGTGCGTTTTTAAACAATTAAAATATCACTTGCTTTAACGGTGAAGGAAAACATCGTGAGGAAACCTGCACGCCTGAGAGTTCTCCATAATGTTCTCAAGGGCATGTGAAGTCTGCCAATCCGCACATGGCCAGTGTGGTGGACTATGGCCAAACCCTTCCCATATTTAGTGGAAACCCGCGCTATATGGTGAGCAAATGAGCAGGCGGGTCACCTGATGGTAAGTGATTACCCGCCGCCCATGAACATTTGCAGCACCAGAGGAACCGCCAATGCGTTGCTGGCTTTTGAGTAATTTGTTTATCCGCTTTTAACTCAAGTCGACGCCAATAGGTAAACATAAACACAGTGATATTTCGCGCGACTTGACGTTTGCGTGACGTTTTTCAATGATAAAGATTTAAATAATGAATAGAAGCAGGCGTTACTTTGCGGAAGTCCATGATAAACAATAAACAGCAAAGCAAAGCAATTGTCGGCGGAATATAGCAAATTATACTTGCTGTTTATTGTTTATAAAGATTTAGATGCAAGATTAATAGTCTTGGATACCAGGGTATTCGCTAAGTGTTTTCGGCAGGCATCCAGTGCTCGATACAGAGCACCGAGGCACTTGGTAAGCCAATAATTGAATGAAGGATGCCCGCGGCGGCATGCGGAAGGCCCCGCAAATCTACTTACATCCTCTTTGTGACTATCGCGGAACACTGAGCTAGGAAATATTGAAAATGGCAAACCAGAATTCCGTACGTTTTTTTTGTTTTTGCGCATATAACGTACAAAATGAATTTTAGAGGTGGATTGATACATTTTTGACTTAAATGAAAGTGACTCACGGATTTGTATTGTTTTTGTTAAAATAATTAATTTACACATTCTTGTTTATTTGATATAAAAAGAACAGTTACATCAAACGAGTAATACTTCGCTTACGCCATATTGAAGAGAGCACAGTGAAAAAAAATAGTGTTGCCAATATAAATGTACACAATTACCAACAGTTTTCATTCGGCGTATTAATAACGCCCGAAGTAAGTAATAATAATAGAATTTCTTAATTTTGGCAACAATTTTAAGATATACATATATGAATAATACGCTGAAAAAAAAACTCGGCATTTCTCGACTTACGTGTAATTTTAAAAATTGTTTATAGACTGGAATGTCGTAACTGTCCATTAAAGCCCTCACATAATAATAATAAAAATAAATCTAAACCTAAAACTCTCTAAATAGCTGATTATAATAATGATATGATATTAGATAAGAGTGGGAAGAAGACTGCACTACTGACTTCAATTTGCTATCTGATGATATCAAATTAGTTTGATGATTAAATTCGTTGTTAAATGTCTAATTCCGGACCAATGTATTTTTATTTCCGGATCACAATTAATTCCTTCTTTGAAACGCTGCGTTATGTCTCGTGACTGTATAAAGTGGTAGGTACAAACGTTCAACAAAAGTTAGATATTAAAATCACCCAGGCAATTTTAAATCCAAAAAAAAAACGTTTTTTAGTCTCGTATCCACGCGCATTTGCTAAGTAATTTCGGCAGGCAGTGCAATGCCGTCTTCAATACAAAAACGTGTTATTATGCTAATTTAATTTATTAAATATACAAAACTAATTAAAATTATACTTTTCTTCTTCGAATGTTGAAGACGTATTTTCGTATAACGAGTTTTGAACTTTTTAATAATACAACTTTGACACAAAATACACTAAAAACAGTTACAATGGGGAAGATTACTACTAAAAACTATTTAGCAGAAAACAGCGCTGTGATTTAAAGACAAAAACTATATTTACTTTATACTATATTATTTATTTATTACGAAGAATGGTAGAAAAAAAATTACAGTACTGTTTTACCAACCTTCAACTAGATGTTCCATTAATACATTACATTTCCTTAATAATTAATACATTCTTACTTTTCGTCATCATCATGATCAACCCATTACTGGCTCACTACAGAGCACGAGTCTCCTCCCAATATGAGAAGGGTTTTGGCCATAGTCTACCACGCTGGCCATGTGCGGATTGGCAGACTTCACACGCCTTTGAGAACATTCTGGAGAACTCTCAGGCGTGCAGGTTTCCTCACGATGTTTTCCTTCACCGTTGAAAGCAAGTGATATTTTAATTGTTTAAAAACGCACATAACTCTGAAAAGTCAGAGGTGCGTGCCCGGATTCGAACCACCGACCTCTAATTAAGAGGCTGATGCGCTAACCACTAGGCTATCACAGCTTCTTACTTTTAAATACACATAATTATTTACAAGCATGTTAAAATAATTGATAACGACATTTGATTGTATCATGCATAGAATATGAATATCATTTTGTTAATGTTTTATTAGCACTAATATATTTAAATAATAAACAACAAAAATGAAAATAGTTATAAAATTATAAACTCAATTTAATAGTTATGTAATCATGAATATATCATCATCATCATCATCTTATGAGAATAAAAAAAGATGTTTGTTCGAGTGTAAGGTGAGTTGAAAACTAAATGAAACTGTGTCGATAGCATATTGTTTGGGCTGACCATCTCCTATAGTCGTAATAACTGTTTGAAATAAGTCTGGTATATATTATACTTTTATTTATCATGCACAAATTTTAAAGTTTCGTAGAAATCACATGATTTTTATACCACTTTTAAAGAATATCCATTTACTCTCTATCTGAATATTAATCGGAATGCTGCTATCGCCTATTTACAGAATACGAACAATTACAAAGAAATAATCAAATTACTCAGAGATTGACAGTTCGTTATGTAAAAAACATTGGCGCCCTTTAGGCAGAGCTAAAGACAATTGCATGTGTTTTTTTTGTTTTCTATACTTATATAAACATTTTCTACTCTTTGTGTGAGAGACATACTTGTAGGCTGATTACCCGAGACATCGGATCAACAAATCTTCATCGATTTAAGCGTAGGCGAAAATAATAATGCCTTCTCCACATTATTTGGGTGAAGGTATCGCTTATGCGCCTTGGGGCCTCCGTAATGACATCACAGTGCTATAGGCACTCCCGCATTGGGAGATTTTTATCGAAAATGTTATACCCGTAGAGGATTTTATAGCTATCGATAGCTTACCGCGATAAAACGCTTTGATGCTTCAGTGGTTCTTAAGTGACTACAAAAAATGTGTTAGTACGTTTTAATATCATGTTACACATATGTATGTATATTGCTCAAGCTGTGATAGCCTAGTGGTTAGGACGTCTGCCTCCTAATCAGAGGTCGGGGGTTTGATCCCGGGCACGCACCTCAAACTTTACAGAGTTATGTGCATTTTTAAGCAATTAAAATAGAGAGACCGCGTACCGGTAAGCGCAGCGTAGGACGACTTTCTGCTCGCTGTACCGACGACCTGAAAAGGATCGCTGGTGGCGGGTGGATGAGGAATGCGGAGGACCGTGTGTGGTGGCGCGCTCTCAGGAAGGCCTATGCCCAGCAGTGGGCGTCTATAGGAAGGAAAACATCGTGGGAAACCTACATGTCTGAGAGTTCTCCATAATGTTCTCAAAGGCATGTGAAGTCTGCCAATCCGCACATGTGACTATGGCCTCTATAAAAGATCAACATAATAATCTCATGCATCTAGTACTTATCTATTGAATATTAAAGTCATGATTGTAAAGTGGGTTAATAAATAATACAACTTTGATATTTAGTATAACATATATGTTACTAAAAGCAGAGCACCTAAAGCCAAAGTCAAATACCGCCTAATTCGACCAGCATAGTTGGTTGAAACCTTAATTGCTCTCTACAGTGTAAGAGAAATTTAACTATTTCTCTCCATATTGAGACCTTTACATTATATGTATGTCATCCATATTTTATTACCAATATATTATAAGCTGTGAATAGCCCAGTTATAGGGCGTCCGCCTACTAATAAGAGGTCGGAGATTCGAACCCTGGCCCGCACCTCTGACTTTTCGGAGTTATGTGTGTTTTTATCACTTGCTTCAACGGTGAAGGTAGGCATGATAAGGCATGATACCCCTTCCCATACTGAGAGGAGACCCGTGTTCTGAAGTGAGCCGGCAATGAGTTGATCATGATGATGGTATTATAAATGAAAAAAGTGTTTACGTTTATTAGTTTATCTGCCGTGAAGATTTTTGAAGACCTTTACATTATATGTAGATCACTAGCTTTCTGGAATACCTATATGAGTTAATGGATGTTTATTATTCTGCAAAAAGAAACACTTTCCGCGTTGTTTTAATGAAAGAGAAAAAATCCATAGGCAATGTTACATGTAAAAATGTTACTTTTTACAGAAAAATTCAACAGAAAATCCCTTTTTACGAGGTGCGTCGAAAATTCGTTCACCATCATGTTTCCCAATCCCAATCAGCCGTGAAGATTTTTCAAGACCTTTACATTATATGTAGATCACTAGCTTTCTGGAATACCTATATGAGTTAATGGATGCTTATTATTCTGGGAAAAGAAACGCTTTCCGCGTTGTTTTAATGAAAGAGAAAATATCCATAGGCTATGTTACTTTTAAAAATGAACTTTTTACAGAAAAATTCAACAGAAAATCCCTTTTTACGAGGTGCGTCGAAAATTCGTTCAACGCATGTATCCCAATCCCAATCAGCCGTGAAGATTTTTCAAGACCTTTACATTATATGTAGATCACTAGCTTTCTGGAATACCTATATGAGTTAATGGATGTTTATTATTCTGCAAAAAGAAACGCTTTCCGCGTTGTTTTAATAAAAGAGAAAAAGCCATAGGCAATGTTACTTGTAAAAATGTTACTTTTTACAGAAAAATTCTACAGAAAATCCCTTTTTACGAGGTGCGTCGTTCACCATCGTGTATCCCAATCCCAATCAGCCGTGAAGATTTTTATTGCTGCGCTAATTGTTCGAGACGCCAGCACCGGAAGCGATAAAAGTTATTAATTGGTTTCCCGCCATCCCCCGGGCCGGAAGTTGTAAATACAGTGCCACTATTTCCGGTCAATCGACGTCCTTTTGGGGGGGAAAATTCGCACGAGTGGTTGTCGGTTGTTGATTCACTTTGTTTTGTACTGTTGTGTGTCATCTGTGAGATGAGATAGTAATGCTTTGTGATAGTGGATGCAGATTTTTTTTAATGTAATTGTAATAATAGATGCAGATTTTTTTTAAGGAATAAATGAGTTTCCAAAAAAAAATTGGCAGGTCCAGCTGACGATGATAGAGGCGTCGTGTACTATAAAGTGAGTGATCCTGGGTTCGATTCTAGGCTCGAGTCTGGCTTGGCGGTTTTTGGAAGGAGCTAGTTACCCTAGTAAAAAAGACATGTTGCCAAGCGATTTAGCGTTCCAGTATGATGCCGAGTAGAAACTGATTGGGAGGATGAGTTCAGTCGCCAACGCATAGTAATCACTTAACATCTGGCTAACCGCCTTATCTCATGCTGTTTATGTAAATAAAAAAAAAAAAAATTATACCTGTCAATGCATAAGTTTAAACACAAGCTATAACTTTGACGACCTCCATGGTGCAACGCGCGTTGTCGCATTACAAATTTGGAGGTCCTGGGTTCGATTCCCGGCTCGAGTCTGGTCTAGTGGCAGGCTTTGTCCGTGGCTAGTTACCACCCTACCGACAAAGACGATCGCCAAGCGATTTAGCGTTCCGGCACGATGTCGCATAGAAACCAATGAAGAGTATGGGTTTACAATACCCCTAACAGGTTAGCCCGCTACCTTCGTAGACTGCATCATCACTTACCATCAGACGAGAGTGCCGTCAAAGGGCTAGGTAAAGTATGTAAACAGCTGTTACTATTTACTTATAGGCGTGTAACTAAAAATAGTTCCTGAAGTTACTAAATGAGCCTCTAACAACAAATGGTAAATGTTCCCATACAGATTCCATAGTCGAGCGGTTCCTGCTATTTCTTATCAGGTGCCTTATTCCTAATGTTTGCTTAACCCCAAGACGTGAGCAGAAAGCGATTTAGTTTAAACTGAACCCTTCTACGTCCAGTCTCTTTATAAATTGCCACTCTTTCTCTTTTTCTTCCGAGTGACTCCGGAATATGAAACATTGCTGAGTACGAGTATAAGACACCTTTCCTCCTGAGATTCATTTTGGGTAACCGGTGTGTTCCTAAAAGACCCCGGAGCTACCCAATATCCATTATTATTATATTAACCCGACCAAGTTTACTGTAGGCAATTCTCGATTAAATGCCGAGAATAACCACCGAAGGTGAAGAATAAAGCTAAGCGTTATCTCACTACCTTGACGCCGTGATGCCGTGTCATCATGATCAACCCATTGCCGACTAGTGAGTCTGTAGGGACAGAGCACGGGTCTCCTCTCAATATGAGAAGGGTTTGGTCATAGGCCACGAGCCATGTGCGGATTGGCAGACTGCACACGCCTTTGAGAGCATTATGAAGAACTCTCAGACATGCAGGTTTCTTCACGATGTTTTCCTTTACCGTTGCAGCAAGTGATATTTGGATTGCATAAAAACACACATAACCCCGGAAAGTTAAAGGTGCGTGTCCGGGTTCAAATCCCTACCTCTAATTAGGAGGTGGACGCCCTAACCACTAAACTATCACAGCTTCCGTGTCGTGCCGTGTACTGGGTCGGAAATGGGTGATGAGGATGATGACGAAACGAAAATAAAGTGATGGAAGTTTTAGCTTAGGCCACCCCCCATCCCGCAATCCCACTCACAGTCACAAGTAATTACGTCGAACAACATCGGATTACAGACGATATCTATTCCACGCTGCAAAAACAGCGCGTAATTTACTAAAAGCCTTCTATTGTTACGCCAAACCGCTTCGATAAGACGTTCCTGATCTTCTTTGTAGGAATTTGGGTTTGTGTGATGTACTCGTACGGTATTTGACAATGAAAAATATATATCTTAAAATGAATTCCTCCAGAATGTTTCACATACGTGATAATATTTAGATTAAGTAGAAATGATTTTTTTTTTGTAACAATAAGAAACAAGAAACAAAGGCATAGTCATCATGATCAACCCATTGCCGGCTCACTACAGAGCACGGGTGTCCTCTCAATATGAGAAGGGTTTGGCCATAGTTACGCTGGCCATTTGCGGATTGGCAGACTTCAAACGCCTTTGAACATTATGGAGAACTCTCAGGCGTGCGGTTTCCTCACGATGTTTTCCTTCACCGTTGAAGCATATTGCATACGTGATAATATTTAGATAAAGTAGAAATGAAATATTTTGCGTAACAACAAGAAACAAATAACAAAGGCATAGTCATCGGGATCAACCCATTGCCGGCTCACTACAGAGAACATTATGGAGAACTCTCAGGCATGCAGGTTTCCTTACGATGTTTTCCTTCACCGTTGAAGCAAGTGATATTTTAAATTTTTAAAAACGGACATAACTCCGAAAATTTAGAGGTGCGTGCCCGGATTCGAAGCGCCGACCTCTGATTAGAAGGCTGACGCCCTAACCACTAGGCTATCACAGCTTAATTCACAGTATATCTTTATAAATTGTTATTCATGAAAATCCATTCAGTAGTTTTTACGTGAAAAATACACAACAAAACACAACACACAAAATACGAAGAAGTCTTTGTCCGAACCCATTTTTATAATGATACCTTTATGTAACGAATCTATAAAATCAAAATAGTGGATCTAACGTTGGTATAAAACAGAATTACTAAAGTTTAGTTGTTTTTCAAATACGGAAAAATGTTTATGTTGTAGAGTTTTGGCGAGTGCAAGCTTTTAGCTTTGTTAAAGCTTTCAGCGCTGTTCAATACAGCGGTAGATCTTTTATCCTATGAGGGAAAATACGAGTACGTATACGAGATAATAAAAACCTTATCAATTTGTTAAACTTGGCATGACTCGCCTTTGTATGTTTTAAGTAATATTACCTACGTCATGATAGTTTTAATGATATTTCGATTCGAAAAAATATCCTTACAGAAAGCAAGACCCCTCGTTGTCCGATGCCTTCGGTATTTACTGTATTGGCTTCAATTATTTTAGTTTTGCAGCAATGGCTACAAAATAATGTGTTTTGGTGTGAAAATGGCAGGAATAAAACATGAAACGATTTATAATTTTATATGTTTCGGGCAGATATTATCGATTAAGTTGCGATTCTTGAAAAACTTGACGGCTCAAGAGGTTCTATAATACACCACACCTTACAGATATTATAGAATGCCCTCTTGAGGAGGGACGAGGTATGCAATTGCACTGAACTTCTGAAGACAACTTCTGGGCAACAAGGAATGAGTGAAACGTGCGTTGAGAGTTGTTTTGCTACATTTTGTACTACAAACTTTTTTTTTCTCTACTTTTTAGGCAGAATGTGTTAGGCTACACTTTAATCTTAAGATGTTTATATGAATGCACCACTTCCCTCCAATAAACGATTTTGATTTTCTGTACTCATGTAATATGACGACCAACTTTTTAACAATGATTTGGCGTTGCGTGTGCTTATTATAAAGTGGGAAGTCCTATTGGTTTGACTCCCGGATCGAGTCTGGTCTGGTGGTAGGCTTCGGTCGCAGTTAGTTTATACTACTAGTAAACAAATATCACGTATGAAGCGGTCCTACTCTGTTGCTAGTTGTTCATGGGTAGCAATAACTGAAGATCAAACGCTAAATATATGACGGCAATCAGAGAGTAGCGCCATCTAGTTTTGGAGTCATCTACTACAGACAAGAGAGTGGCATCGCCCCCTCTCTTTACACAACACTAAGTGACGTATGCAGGTTCTTATGAGACTCACCGGCGCGGGACGGCGCATTGCATTGATTGCATTCGTTCGGGTCGGACCGGTGGTTGGGCTGCGGTAGTGCATTCGTACTTGGGTGGAGCGTATAGTCTGCTCCTTATAAATTACCATGCTTATAATTGTAATTCTGTTCTACCAAGAGTATCTGGTCTCTTTGCCTGAAACTATCCACGTCTACCTAAATTACCGACGAAGACACGTACCCTCCCCGTAGTCATCCTATATACATATTATATATGTTAATATAAAAATATATATATTTTTTAATATGGTGCTTACATACATTTTAGTATTTGATATCAAGCAAAATGTTTTCGCTTTTTTTATTGCGAAGCCCTTCGACAATAACTAATAGGAGGCTCTACAATTAATTTGGGGCATTACGACCTCATGATAAATCGCAAGGATATTTACCTGCCTTTGTGGCGGGAACAGATTCTTTGATCCCGTGGCAAGATGGCGTAGCTGCGTCAGGCCGAGTGTCGGAAATCACTGTAATGGATGGAGGGTCTGGGTCATAGGGTTGTCGCTTAACCAAAATAAATATTCGTTATCGCTACCTAATCATTGATTTCGTGTAAAAACGCACAAAATTCATAAGTAGTCTTCTCTAAGTGTCGATCTTGGCGGTTGCCACTCGGGGGCGGCGGCGAAAATTATTTTTGGGGGTGTCCGAGAGAACAGTTTCAGTATTCTTAGGGGGAAAAAAGGACAAAGACGTGTCGCCAAGCGATTTAGCGTTCCTGCACGATGCCGCGTAGAAACCAATTCGGAGTGTGGGTTTACCATACCCCTAACAGGTTAGCACGCTACCATCCTAGACCGCATCATCACTTAAGATCAGGTGAGATAGCTGTCAAGGGCTAACTTGTAGTGTATAAAAGAAAAAGAAGAGAAAAGGAGAATAATACATTAAACTCGGTGCAGAAAATTCTATAAATTATAACGAAGTAAAACTTCGTTAGTAAAATACTAACGAAGATACTAGTGTATCGTGAATATAGCGTCAGTGAATTAAATATTAATGACTTAATATAGATTTTTAACTTTTAAGCGTAAATTTTTAAATTCATTACACAAATTATATTTTTAATCTTTAAAAATATAATTTGTTTGAATTTTAACACCACTGAAGCACCTTTACCCTGCTTTTGCACTGATGACTCACTACATTCTTAACGCGAACTAACTGTATTGTAGGTGTGAAGCGAAGAGTTTACTCTATATTATTTTTAAGAAAATGTTTTGCTTACTAACCTCGTTTTTCGTTTATAATTTATTACAAATTAATCAAAAAGTCAAACTTCTTCCTGTAACAACTAAATACTACTGCATTAGGTATTTTACTAAGTTAACATATATAATAGATTTCATGAATACATATATACCTTAAAATAAACTTTAGATTAACCTAAAACTAAAAATCTTAAAAATAAATAAATATCATAACTAAAATATATTATTAAAAGAAGTCCCTTTAGGCAAGGTGCCGAAGATACTGGCAGCGTTCTCCCTTAGAATGGCTAGACTAATTCTTTGTCCGAGGTAGCTGGCAGCTCTTCGGTCCCCTGTGATGTCGACTAACCTTTTTGCTATTTCCTTAAAAAGCCTTACAGCGCTGATACCCAAGGACCAAGGGTCTCGACACCGAATGGGACAAAATCATATTCGGAGCCTAGACCCCTGTTTTTTGCATGAAATTTTTACTAAGTTATAATTTTTTTTTTTTTTTTTAAATTTTGTAGATTGTTATTGTTTATTTAGAAAGTTGGCAGCCCTGAAGCAACGTGCGTCTGCGGCTAATAGATATCCATTACTGGGCACTTGTCTCGCGAGTCGAGCACGCGATGCCTTCACAAAAAGATTAAGGCCTCGCCGCTACTAAAACGCACTCCATCTTATTCGCTCTCCTTATATTTAGTGGTAGAAAAAGCTGTGATAGCCGTGTAGTGGTTAGGACGTTTGCCTCCTAATCAGAGGTCGCGGTTTCAAACCCTTAACTTTTCGGAGTTATGTGCCTGTTTTAAGCAATTAAAAAATCTGTTGCTTTAACGGCGAAGGAAAATTTCGTGAGGATACCTGCACGCTTAAGAGTAATGCGAGCATAAAAATTATTACACGTCAGATATATTTCTAAAAATAACTTTTGTTTTATTTTAATTTATACGTTTCATTATTTAATTTTATTTTTTAATTCTACATATATGCTATACATTTTACAATCCTCGATAGCAATAATGTAGAAGAATCACTCATTCATAATACCGTTTCAATACTATACGTTCATTAACTCCATTCAACTGAAAATTCTCATAATAACATATTAAATACACGATAGCGCCTCAATCGGGTGGTTTCGTTAATCTTAAAAATTGAGGTTTTAAATTAAACAAAGTTTAATGTTATTTTCTCATTATTATTTAGTTGATTCTTTATATTTTCTATCAATAAGTTCAAAGTTTTTATAAAACGAAAGCTAATAGAAAAATCCTTTCTCGATTATAAGGATTATGTAACCAATAATAAAGCTTGGGTGTAAATTGCTCTATCTTCATAGGTACTATAATTTATTATTGATAATGTGAGATGGTGATAACAAAAAAATAAAAACCCGGCTAAGTTTGTTGTGGGCTTCTTCTTAGACCAGGGCGCTTTTGGAACCCTAACTTTAGTTTTAGTTTAGTTAGATAAGTTTACGAATGTAGTTATCACCATTAAATCACTACTATCTAAATTATTGACGCGTCAAAAGTGCCTTTTAAAGGACTATTTGAATAAAGATGATTTGAATATGAATATGGACCTGGGTACTATATCTGTTAAGTACATTAGCTTATTTTAATATAATATATTGGATCCGATAAGGACCGAGCTAGGTTAAACTATTAGGTTCAAGTGTTAACTATAATACCTGTACGCAACATTATACGCAACAAACATAACACTACAAATATCCAGTACCTAAGATACACGCATCTATTATCGAAGGTAACTGGAGAATAATTGGCAATTATATATACAGTGACCTACTAGAGCAAATACGAGTCGATTTTCCGCGAATCACTTCCCGACATCAAGACGTCACAACACCACCTTCAGCCAGCGAACCTAACCTAACCTTATCTTATCCATGTTTCAACTCACCTTAGCTAATCTAGGAGGAACTCATAACCTAAAATAAAGCGAAAATTCTAACGCCCACGGCGCAAAATTCACAGATATCACAAGACTCTTTTACTATGGAACAAAAAGTGTGTTTTAAATTCAAATTCAAATTCAAAATAATCTTTATTCAAATAGTCCTTTAAAAGGCACTTTTGACGCACCAATAATTTACATATTAGTTATTTCATGGTGATAACTATATTCGTAAACTTAAAACTAAAGCTATGAGGGTTCCAAACGCGCCCCGGTCTAAGTCCACAACAAACTTAGCCGGGGTTCTTTTTTCATTATCGCCATCTCACATAATGAATAATAAATTATAGTACCTACCTATGGAGATAGAGCAATTCACTTCCAAGCTTTTTTATCGTTTATAAAGCTTTCGTTTTATAAAAAAACTTTGAACTTATTGATAGAATTTTACTTTAGGTTTATCTATCAGAAAATAACAAGTACCTAAGAGAGTAAATTTAAGTTATACCTTAATTAAAGGGGACTTGTTTTCTTTTGCGCTTTGTCTGATTTTAATAATACGTGGTAGGGATTTTTTTTTTTTAAAAACGTTGCATAGTGAGAGTTTGATATCATTTTTCTCACAATACAATACAAAAGGGTTCCCTTAAAGGTCCCCCATATTTATTGCGTGTTGGATTCAATAATATATTTATTTTTGGATTCGAAATTGGGAATGTTTTGGAAGCTAATGTATATATACATATACACGTATAGATATAGTACGTATTCGAAAGTATTGATCTCAAACTATACTTTAACTTTACAAAATCAGTTTTATATTTAGATAAGTTAAGAATGTTGTGTGACTATAAACATTAATACCTTATCAAATGGTACATAAACGAAATAATCAATAAAAACATCTAAATGATTATTGTGATATGTTATATTTTTTAAGATTTTTAGTTTTAGGTTCAATCTAAGGTTTATTTTAATTATATATATAATAATAAAAAATGATTCGGTATAGTATCAAACATTTTACAAAAATACATTTGACATATCATACATGTACACAAGATCTGAAAAGTTATAGGTGCATAGAATAGGTTGCGCACAAAATGTAACGAGGTCCGAATTACCTTCAATTGATTTTACTGGTCATATTCTTTTCATACGGGAGAACATATGAAAATCGATTCTTAAGGAGTAAACTCCAATAATTGAATAGTATTTTTTTTTATAAATAAATTCAAATTCAAATTCAAATAACCTTTATTCAAATAGTCCTTTAAACTTAGCCAGGTATATATTTTTTTTTGTTATCACCATCTCACATGCCACTCAAAATTATGTTAAGAGCTATCTTAATAAAGAAAGGATGAAGTCGCAGGCAACTGCAAATGTTTTATAAGTAGGTATACATGAATCCCCCAGGGTAGGTGTGTGCATGATGTTAAATGGAAGCAGGCGAAGCGTGCTTTTTATCAGCCCGCCGCGTCGCTCCCTCTAACGCAGGAAATGAGATTTTTGCTTACGCCACCACGATAAATGAACACATTTACCGAGTGGTTTGTGTTTTGGAGATTAGATGGTAGATTCGCAGTGCTAACTTGTAATATAAGGTAGTATAAATAAACTCACGAAACTGTGATAGCCTGGTAGTTAGGACGTCCGCCTCCTAATCAGAGGTCAGAGATTCGATCCCACACCTCTACCTTTTAATTAAAATATAGATTCAACGGCGAAGGAAAAGATCGTGAGGAAACCTTTATGCCTGAGAGTTCTCCATAATGTTCTCAAAGGAGTGAAGTCTGCCAATCCGCACTTAGCCAGCGTGGTGGTCTAGGGCCAAACCTTATGTACCATTTAAAGTGCAAAGTCATTAATACGAGTATACGACCTTTTGGACAGATAAGTATATATCCTTTTTTTTTATAACTACTATGTAAATGTACTATGCCTTTTTAAGGACTATTTGAATAAAGATTATTTTGAATTTGAATTTAATTTTAAGCGACTTTTGTAGGTAACCTACGTGTCAGCGCCATCGTTACCGTCTATAGTAAACTTAACTATACTTTATACTTAGCTGTGATGGCCTAGTGGTTAGGACGTCTGCCTCCTAATCAGAGGTCGGGGTTTGATCCTGGACCTTTAACTTTTTAATAAATAAAAATATCACTTGCTTCAACGGTGAAAGAATAGATCGTGAGGAAACCTGCATGCCTGAGAGTTTTCCATGATGTTTTCAAAGGCGGTTGAAGTCTGCTAATCCGCTCATAGCCAGCGTGGTGGACCATTTTTTTTTTTTTTTTTTTTCCCGTGGTGGAAAAGCTTTATAGCTACCTCCGTCCGTTGGGCAAGACGGAGGTTATGTGGGACTCCCCCCTTGTTGTTGAGGTATACCCGAACTAAAAACCACCACAGCATGTCCCACTCGCTGGATTTGCCGAACACCTGGGGAACCCATTGTATTCTTCCCAGACAGCGTGGTGGACCATGACCAAACCCTTCTCATATTGAGAGGATACCCGTGCTATGTAGTGATAGCATAAAAAACCCGGCTAAGGGCTGTTGTGGGCTTCTTCTTAGACCTGGGCGCGATTGGAACCCTTAGCATTAGTTTAAAGTTGGCGAATGTAGTTATCACCAATCACCTCCAATTAAAAATCCTCACCCTCCCTTCAATCTATATCTTTGAAATGTGCAAATTTGTCAAAAAAAATCTATACTTTTATAAAAAAAAAGAAGAAAAACCTCGTCGATTTCCCGAAAAATATGCTAACAAACTAAGGGTTAGTTTGTCACCACCCATTAAAGCTAAAACTCCACACCTGTAGTCCCTACGTAATGTCTGTGAAAATATATAATGATCTGCCAGACTGCATTCGAAACTTAGAGAAAGAAAATGAATTTTACCCAGTATTAAAGAATTTTTTATCGGAGAAGTGTTATTACACAGGAAACGATTTCTTAAACGATGCAAGTAAAAATTAATGAAATCGGTCTCTCTACTACGGTCGATTCCAGACCAAGTTGCAACACCCAAACTGGGTATGTGTACACAATATGCAACGAAATAAATAAATAAATAAATAACCTCACGAATTAATATAATGAAAAATATATTTCATATGAACGCTTCATAGATGCCTGTAATAGGTTTGCATTAATAAAGCTCTTTTGAATTTTTCATATATATATTTTTTTCTACACTACAAGTCAGCCCTTGACGGCTATCTCACCTGGTGGTAAGTGATGATGCAGTCTAGGATGACCCCCGTTATCTTACGTCATCCGGACGTGGGCTCCATCCACGGCCTCGTAGACGTACGGACCACTCACCGTCCGAACCCCCCGTTATCCCAAAGGAGGCGCCCTTAGGCAGTCGTTCCCTTAGTTTCTTCGAGCCCTAGGGCTCAAAATTTCTTCTGGCAGAGCTTCTTTCCAAAGCTCGCCAAACAGCCCGGTTACGCTGTGGCAACCAATAGGGTTTGTATAGCTAATAGACAGTCCGAAAAAAAAAGCAGTCTAGGATGGTAGCGGACTAACCTGTTATAGTCGTAAAAATGTAATAGGCCCGTTTGGACATATGTCATAGTGACGGAACTAGTTATGTAACCATTAGACTCAGTACTCGATACTTACGATAAATCGATTCAAGTTTGAATATTTCTCGTTTGATTATATACTTATTGTTAAGTACAGTGGATTATAATTTTGTTTAGAAAATTTAACTTTAAATTTAATACTGCAGATATTTTGAAATGGTAGAATTTGTTTTTAGTTTAATATTTTTAGTTGCAATGAATTTTCTTCGCATTATGAGCCAAAATCGTCACCTGTAAATATAATCATTTCATTTTCAAGGATGTAATCAATATAGACGTTTCTGTCGTAATCTTCTTTTATTATTTTTCGAGATCTTTCTACCACTTTTATCCAGTCTTCTACTGTAATTGTGGCACAAGCTTCTTTCAACAATTTCATATTTTTTTTTGTGGAGAACGGCGGCTTTATATTGTGGCGTGGCATCCTTTGACTTGAGCCCAAATCAACTCAATTGCACTGTACTGACAATGGTACGGCGGCGTTCTTATAACTTTAAGTCCATGCTGAACTGCCAATTCATCAATTTAATTATATAATAATATATTAGAGTTCAAGATTCCTTTACAAGTAATCATTGAATCGTTTTGTCTGATTAATATCGATTTTTTTGGTAACATCCCTAGTAATTAAAAAGAAAAAGAGTCCACCGACGTAACCTTGTAACCATGTCCAGTATTATGGGCCAAAAATGTTTATGTTTAAATAAAATGGTTTATTAGGCAAAATAAATAGTAAAATTGCCTTCTTTAGTAATTATTACAATAATTATGTATTTTTATCTGAAAAAAGATATGTAATCGTGATGTTATAACTTTTTAGAAATAAATAATATTGTATGTGTCCATAACAAGGTTATGCTGTAGATTTTTTATGTCATTTCTGACATATGTCCAAACGGGCCTATTACATTTTTACAACTATGAAAGTATAGTAAACCCACGCTCCTAGTTGGTTTCTACGCGACAT
This sequence comes from Lasiommata megera, assembly GCA_928268935.1. Classification (NCBI taxonomy): domain Eukaryota; kingdom Metazoa; phylum Arthropoda; class Insecta; order Lepidoptera; family Nymphalidae; genus Lasiommata; species Lasiommata megera. Next base: position 5,512,202 of record OV743329.1, on the reverse strand, counting down.
CGTGCCGGAACGCCAAATCGCTTGGCGACACGTCTTTGTCGGTAGGGTTGGTAACTAGCCACGGCTGAAGCCTCTCACCAGACCAGATTTGAGCCGGGAATCGAACCCTCCAACTTTTAAAATGCGACAGCGCACGCACTGCGCCACGGAGGTCGTCAAAATATATAATAAAGATGATAATATAAAATGTTTCAAGTAAATATTAATAACAAAATGTTGTTTTAGACTTATAAAGCTAGGCGTCTGTGCAATCAGGGAGCGCGGTCTATTTGAAAGTGCTTAGGTACAATATTATTGGGGGAGAACTCATTGCTCAGGTTTGACTGCCGTATTGATATTGCTGGATATTACGCGCCAAAAGCTGTTGGCGATGTTAACGTCTACGAACTTATAGACAGACTTACATATTGTCATGATAAAATTAAAAATATTCATATTTTTCTTGTGCCAGTCCGCAGGTGCCAGCGTGGTGGACTGTGGCCAAACCCTTCTCATATTGAGAGGAGACCCGTGCTCTGTAGTGAGCTGGCAATGGGTTGATCATGATGATGATGAGCATAACGTCAGTACTAAAAAACTATTGAAATTTACTGTATTTTCTCGCTAAATAACACTTATATTGTAAACACTAATGATTCCTAACAACAGGAGATCAGGATCAAATATCATCTCTCGAAAAATGGAAAAAATAGAATTCTTGAAATTTTTTGAACATGACTGCCTCCCACATAAAGATCTATTCTTCTATTTTCCCGGGCTAAAAAGTATCCTATGTACCTTTGTGCAGATTGGCAGACTTCACACCTTTGAGAACATAATAAATTACAGTAATTTTGAGAAATCCTTATATATTATGTTGCTGTTTGTTACTCAATCACGCAAAAACGGCTGAACGGATTTGGATGAAATTTGGCATGCGAATAGCCTTTGACATGGAAAAGAACATAGCTATCTTTTATTCCGATTCCTTAAGTAGTTCACGAGGGAAAATTTAAAATTGTTTACGAGCTAAACCGCGTGCAGACAGCTTTGCAAGTTGGTACAGATGTCACCTATGCTATGGAAAAGGACATGTATTTTCTATACAGATCTCTCAAATAGTTTCCGTGGGAAGATTAAAAATTGCTAACGAGCGAAGCTTTAGACAAAATTCCACGCAGACGAAGTCGCGGGCAGAAGCTAGTTACTTATAATTAGCTATGGAAAAGAGGATTTAGCATCTACAAATAACCATAACCTCTGTATCTTCAATACACTCATACGCATTTGCGTATAAAATCTGTTACATGTTTTATCGTATTGATATCGCCAGTATGTATAATAACAAAAAAACTGCCTTGTCTAATAGAGTTGCAAGTGCGCGTTATGCGGGGTAATATTTGTTTAATCTGCAGCGGCGACATCGGCACTATTGCGACATCTAAGCTCTATATTTAACACGGGCTTTGCTCACATCTGCGTTTCATATATAAGTACTCATATGGAAATGTGTTTCCAAATATAATTCCACATGAGCATCGTGAGTGTGTAAAAACTTAGATAAATACGCCAGTTAAATTGAAATTTCTCTTCCAAAAATGTCACTAAACTTATCGCAATATCCTCGTGGCGTCCATTGTTATTGCTATTTTGCGTGGACCAATCACTTGGAACCGTTTTGGCAGGGACCAAAACATGGCGGCACGACATGATGTGAACAATAATAGTATTCTAGTCAAGTTTAAATGACACAAATGAACAACTAATACTTATACAAATTAATGACATTTTAATCCTTACAAACAACTTGTAAAATATATGTCTTAATTAATATATAGCTTCTTAGAATCGTGGAGGTGACAAGCGTTATTACTTACAGCGTATTGAGTTAAATTAAAAAATAAATTTTTTTCTTAAGTATGCATTATAGTCGCATCACACACATATATATACACATATGTATACAGCTTTTATATTCAATATATATATTTGAATATAAAGCTGTATACTAAGTTAAGTAGAGTCTGGTTGGGTTGTGGTCGAGTGCGCGGGTGTTCCCGTGACCCAGCCACCAGGCGACGCGTAGGAGCATCGCTGGGTTTTAGTGGGTATTCTGGTCGCCAATCCGGCCGCCGGCGAGTCCCACATACCCCGTCGGAAGCGACGCCATCAAGACTGCGTCGCTTCCGGAGGGGATGCGTAAACGCATTTCCCAACGGGAAAAAAAAAAAAAGTTAAGTAGCGAAAACAATTTTTTTTAAACTACCCACATTTAACTGTAATTAACACATTGCCGGCTCACTACAGAGCACGGGTCTCCTCCCAATATGAAAGGGTTTGGCCATAGTCCACCACGCTGGCCATCTGCGGATTGGCAGACTTCACACTCCTTTGAGAACATTATGGAGAACTCTCAGGCGTGCAGGTTTCCTCACGATGTTTTCCTTCACCGTTGAAGCAAGTGATCTTTTAGTTTTTTAAAAACGCACATTACTGAAAAGTTAGAGGTGCGTGCCCGGATTCGAACCGCCAACCTCTGATTAGGAGGCTGACGCCCTAACCACTAGGCTATTACAGCTTCCGCGTATACAATTTACCTATATAGTTGCGTTTATGAATATTAAAACTGATTGAATATTTTTTTTTGTTTTGCTAAAAGCGTGCTTTCAACGTTATTCGAACTGGCCTGTTTCTAGTAGAATGATGAAGGAATTCGGAGTGGCCGAAGCTATTACGGTTTCAAAGGAGGGTCTTGTCTCGAAATCTCCTACCTTGAGATAGGATACATATGTCAAAAGCAGTGGGACAGTAATTTAAACCAACATCTGCTAAATGACACATGAATACCTAGTGAGCGTACCACTGCACTAGGTATTCCTTTATCATGAGATATCCTGTAGATGGATGACGTTGATTATATAAAATGTTTATATATTACAAGCCCTTGACGGCAATCTCACCTGATGGTAAGTGATGATACAGTCAAAGATGGTAGCGGGCTACACTATTAGGGATATGGTAAACCCATATTTTTAATTAAAGATAAAGGATTCATTAGGAGCAAATAATATATGGTGATATGTGATGATGCAGTCTAGGATGGTAGCGGGCTAACCTGTTAAAGGTATGGTAAACCCACACTCCTAATTGGTTTGTACCCGACATCGTGCTGGAACGCCAAATCGCTTGGCCATACGCCTTTGTTGGTAGAGTAACTAGCCACGGGCGAAGCCTCCCACCAGACCAAACTCGAGCCAGGAATCGAACCCACTTTTTTTTTGGTTTTTATATACTACAAGTTAGCCCTTGAGGGCTATCTCACCTGGTGGTAATTGATGATGAAGTCTAGGATGGAAGCGGGCTAACCTGTTATGGGTATGGTAAACCCACACTCCTAATTGGTTTCTACCCGACATCGTGCCGGAACGCTAGATCGCTTGACACGTCATTGTTGGTAGAGTAACTAGCCTCGGTCGAAGCCTCCCACCAAACAAAACTCGAGCCAGGAATCGAAACCACTGCAACTTTATAATGCGACAGCGTATGTCTACAAATAATCATCATCATCATCATCATGTTCAACCCATTGCCGGCTCACTACAGAGCACGGGTCTCCTCTCAATGTGAGAAGGGTTTGGTCATAGTCCACCACGCTGGCCATGTGCGGATTGACAGACTTCACACGCATTTGAGAAGATCATGGAGAACAGTCAGGCGTGCTGGTTTCCTCACGATGTTTTCCTTCACAGTTGAAGCAAGTGATATTTTAATTGTTTAACAACGCACATAACTCCGAAAAGTTAAAAGTGCGTGCCCGGATTCGAACCGCGGACCTCTGATTAGGAGGCTGACGCCCTGACCACTAAGCTATCACAGCTTGGTATCTGCACGGTGGCCTACAAATAATATAGCTACACAAATTCGAGAAACTTAATTAGAATATCAGGTACACGGTGATGTGGAACAAAGTACACATGCTGCAATGTACACTCAAAAGAATAGCATTTCAATTATGTAGATGTGAAAACAATTACCAGAGTCCACTTGTACTCGGGGGAAATTAGAAGGCTTGCGATGCGCCGCACCGGTGGAAAAATTCCTAAAAAATGTTCACAGTAATTTAAAACGTGAATTTCTGAACGACTGAACACCGCATCGCTGTGTGGACTAGTTCTCCAAGTAGAGGAAACTTTAAACTAATTGATATTTTGTCGAAAAAATATATACGAGTAAGTACTTACTTAGTGTAATCATCGTATAGAGTTAATTTTTGAGCCCTTTTTTCTTCGTTTTATGGCTTTACTCAGATTAGACAATGTCAAGTTTATTATTTTATTCGTTCTCTCTCTCTAATGTAGAAGCTAGGGAGAAATGGCGGGAAACTTCGCACTGTGCGGACGCGGCTCCCTCAAACCTATCCCAAATTAATACCTGTTAACCATTTTGAAAACTAGCCACTGCACAAACGACACCAAAACTGTCCACGACACAACCAACACCAGTCCTTTTCAAAATTAGCCAACAAACATTAATTCAAGAAAAGCGTGAACAAACCGCGCCCGCCATATACGAAGTCTCCCGCCTTTCTCCTTTTTTGAGCCTTAGCCGTAATTTTATATTAGGGTTAGGATAAAAAAAAAAAACAACCAAACACGTACTCCCGCACACACCCTCACACACTAAAGGAGCGCTTTCCCAGTCACTCCGTGATATCAGCATGGGTTATGCCTGAAAATCAGCGCTGCAGTCAATTTTGACGCTGCATTAAGCTGAGACAGCGCCCTGTTCAGCCAATTTCTAGACACATACGTTTTTAGATGAGATGTATTTTTACAGGCTGAATAAACGCAATTTTGATTTTTGATTTTGATATTACTACATATGAAATGGTAGTTGTGATAAAACATCGATAGCGAATATCTACAACAAAAAACATTGAAAGCCACGTATAACCTTAGTTCCTTCAAGGGAAGAGTGAATAGGCATTTTCTAGTCAAGCGCGTTCCAACCTAGACCTCATCAGTGGCTTTTGGTACTGATTGTCATCAAGCGGAAACCTATCTCACTACGAACGGCGACAGACGCCCAAAACCTGGCACGGCTGAAGCCACCCATCAGACCAGACTCGAGTCGGGAATCGAACCTAGGACCTTCAGCTTTAGCACAAAGCGCGCCACGAAGGTCGTCATATGCATTTTTTTCCGACTGTCTATCAGCTGTGCTAACCCTTTTGGTTGCCACAGCGTAACCGGGCTGTTTGGCGAGCTTCGAAAAGAAGCTCTGCCAGAAGAAATTTTGAGCCCTAGGACTCGAAGAAACTAAGGGAACGACTGCCTAAGGGCGCCTCCTTTGACGTCGAACCTCGGTTTAGGTAACGTTTGGGTTAACGGGGGAGGTTGGACGGTGACGGGGGGGTCGGACGGTTGTCAAACGCAGCGACGCAGGCAGAACTGCGTCGCTTCCGACGGAGTATGTGGGATTAATGTTCGAACCCCCGACCTCTCATTAGGAAGCGGACGTCCTAACCACTAGGCTATCATAGCTGATAGAAGTTACAGTACAACCACGGGTACAACTCTTCAAACGAACATTTTGCGCATTGATAAATATTTTATTCGCAGCTCGCGGGCGTTGATTACGCGCTCTCCCATCCCACATTTACTGCGCCTTAGCGCAATTTGCAGATTAAATTTTTATGTCAGCAAGAATAAAGCTGTAAATAAATAAGTGAACACGAAACTTCAAATAAGAGGCCGCAAAATGAAAGCGGATTGTGAATGGGCTGTAAAATTTTCGTACACCAAGTACATTTTTACGAGTATCAGGACTAAAGTTTTCTTACAAGTGATAAAATAAAGTAATAATTAGATATTAAAGTTATTTTCAATACGAAACTATAAGTAATTAAGCTTAAAACAAGTACTAAAAATCCAAACACACACACACACAGACACACACACGCATACTTACATTCACATACTGAATGTACCGAAGTAAGCTAGTAGATAAAAAAAAACAAACTTGTTAAATATTATGAATCTTTTATGTATATTGAATATTTTATAATGGGAAGAGCGAGTCCTTCTGACACAGGTTTTATACTTAACAAAAGGTCTCAGCCTTATCGGACACTTGTAATATATGAACAAATAAAGTTTAATTTCAGTTTCAAGTTTCATTTCAGTTTTTGTTTTTACCAGATTAAGGAGGTTCTTAGTTTTACCGACTGAATTCAACCTTTTTCAGTGTTCTATGTACTTTAGTGAGAACGTCTGTGATACGTTACTTCGGAACGTATTGCAAAAATGTATTTTTTACTTTGTTGATAGGTCGTTCGTTTTTAAATACATGTATTAATTAATCTTATATGTGAATAACGTGATGCTGTGATAGCCTAGTGGTTAGGGCGTCAGCCTCCTAATCAGAGGTCGGCGATTCGAATCCGGGCACGCACCACTAACTTTTCGGAGTTATGTGCATTTTTAAACAATTAAAATATCACTTGCTTCAACGGTGAAGGAAAACATCGTGAGGAAACTTGCACGCCTGAGAGTTCTCTACAATGTTCTCAAAGGCGTGTGAAGTCTGCCAATCCGCACATGGCCAGCATGGTGGACTATGGCCAAACCCTTCTCTTATTGAGAGGAGACCCGTGCTCTGTACTGAGCCGGTAATGGGTTGATCATGTGAATAATTAATTAATATTATACGTTTACAACATCTGGTGTTATATTAATGGATAACAATTGGAAAACATTAAAAAACACTCGCCTTTTTCACATTTCGTAATATTTTTACAAATTACACTGAATTACGTAATAAAATTCCTTGCCCCTACTATTGCTTTTAGTTGCATATTATGTAACTTTAACAGCTAGGTGTGTGCCAATTTCTTATATATGGTAGTAAAATTTAATATTGCATCATTAAGAGGTATATGTCGAATATTGGGATGTTAGCATATAACATCCCACTTATCACATACCTTTTCACTCGTAAAAGTGAGAGAACCACAACGTAAGAATAAGACAAGCAGAACAGGATTAAGAATTGTCTGTCTGGTACCGTTATTTTTTAAATAGATAAACCCTCACTTGACCTCGGGAGAGCCGTGTGAGAGGCTTCACACAAATATGGCACTCGATTAAAACATAACCTGAGCAATCAAACAAAGAAGTGGCTTATTGTTTAGAAACAGATTGCCAAGAAGCAGAAACATCTGAAAAACAAATAGAAAAACCCAATACCAAGTTCTTGCGCCGCCCAGGAATAGGACCCATGATTTCCAATTAATCATGCTAACGAGGACAAACGGGGCAGTTATCTCCATCCATGATTTAACAAATGAAAATCGTAACTAACCAAAGTAAAATTATAACATATTTCAAGTTTATACTTGGATTATCACCATCTCCTTAACTTCCTTATCTTGCGTTACCTTTTTAGTCCTTGGTTCTCTGGAAATCAGTGCTAGGCATATTATAGATAGATATATTTGTTTTTTTCGTATTATGAATTTAAATATAGGTTAACAAAAACAAGTACATATAAATAAATATTTTTGCCCCACCCACACTCGTAATTGTTTCTACTCGACATCGTGCCGGAACGCTTAATCGCTTGGCGCTCCCACCAGACCAGACTCGAGCTGGGAATCGAACCCAGGACCTCTAACTTTATAATGCGACAGCGCACGCACTGGGCCTCGGAGTTCGTCTTTATATGTATCCCTGTCTCAATTCAATGAATAAATAAATAAAATGTCTAATAATTCGTCTAGTAATTTTATCATCTCACAGTAGTCATGGTAGGGGTCGCGATTCTAGTACCCACCCGTAATTCCGCTATATTTTTCCCTCCATTTTGAATAGAGCTGCAAATGTCTGCAGGCGTTGCCAATTTCATAATACCCTCATGTAAGCCATTCTACGTCTTTGGAACATCTAATAACATTAAGTTGAGAGTGAAATTTGAGATTTCGCGAATACAATTTGTTTGTTTATGCTTATGGCTTTAACTACGCATGGGGTCTCAAATATATATAAAAATGTATTGTATTTGTAATAGCCTAGTGGTTAGGACGTCCGCCTCCTAATCAGAGGTCGGGGGTTCGAAAACGAGTACGCTACTACCTCATACTTTTCGGCGTTATGTGCGTTTTTAACAAATTCAAATATCACTCGCTTCAACGGTGAAGGAAAATATCGTGAGGAAACCTACAAGCCTGAGAGTTCTCCATAATGATCTCAAAGGCGTGTGAAGTCTGCCAATCCGCACATGGCCAGCGTCGTGGACTATGGCCGAACCCTTCTGATATCGACAGGAGACTCGTACTCTGTAGTGAGCCAGCAATGGGTTGATCATGACGATGATTGTAGAGATATTGTTGAGATAATCTATCTTCTTTTGAAAATTTTGGTAAAATCCGTTCGGTATTTTTTGCTATAATAACTATATTTATAAAAGTGTAAAGTGTGTGGAATGAATGCAACAACAAACAAGTCGCAAAACGCTGCCGCAAAGTAAGCGGCCGAAGATCTAATGACGTCAGTCGTTCATCGAAGTTCACCAGTCATCGAAGTGATGATGATGATGATGATGATGATGACAAGTTACAGTTTATTATAATTTTAAGTGGCATGTGAAATGGTGATAACAAAAAAGGAAATTTACCGGACTAGGTTTGTGGTGGTGTGGTGGGCTTCTTCTTAGACCAAGGCGCGTTTCGAACCCTCATAGCTGTAGTTTTAAGTTTACGAATGTAGTTATCACGATCAAATCACTACTATGTAAATTATTGATGCGTCAAAAGTGCCTTTTAAAGGACTATTTGAATAAAGATTATTTGAGTTTGAAGTGAAATATCAGAGTGGTGGTATTTTTTATATCCACTACCTTTTTGACTAAAGATGTAAATGTGTTTTCGGGTCATCAAAAAATGTACTCAAATCGTTTTAATTCAAAAGCAATGTTTATTTTCGGCACAGGAAACGGTATGAGAATTAAATAATATCCAACATCGAAAATTTCGGGTAAGTATTTCCAAGGAATATGAAAAATATTGTCTCATATGAGATTTCTAGTACTTTAGAAATCTTGATTGTAGTATACTAGCTATAAAACTAAACATAATTTTTTTCGGCAACCCTATCCATGATTCATCTCAATCTGATCTACGGTCTCTGACGAAGAAAATACAAACAATTTAAAGTTTATAATTTGAATAAACAATATGTATTTTTACATAGTTATAAAGTATTCATTATCACCAGAAGGCGCCTGAATGTCCACTACACATTCAGCTCTTTTAAGGTACAGGCTTTTCCGGTGTAAGCACTTCGTCCCTATATCACATAAACTACCCCAACCCTTATGTTCCCTCGTAACGCACAGGCAAGCTTTCTTAACGCTGAGAACAAATGCGTGTCGTAACCTTACACGTATTTATTGGACCTTTAGCTGTTTGACACCCGACGCTAGCCGAAGGGTTTGATTGAAAAACGTAGCATATTGGTTTACTGCTTCCTATATTGGATATGGAGAACCTTTGTGTACCAAACACGTTCACCAGAACTGGCGTTTGGTCGCACTAAGCATGCTTGCCGGTATTCATACTTTACTAAAATGTCAACGAACTTACAATTTAGTAAACATGACTTGTCAAAAGTTTGGTTATGGGAAAGACTGACTATTTTTATTTATTTTTTGAGATAGGTTTGCGCTTGACGACAATCAATACCAGAAGGCACTGATGAGGTCTAGGTTGGAGCGCTTGCCTAGAAAATGCCTAGTCACTCTTCCCTTGAAGGAACTAAGGTTATACGTGTCTGGAAACGCAGATGCTGGAAGAGAGTTCCACACCTTAGCGGTTCGATTCAGAAACGTTGTTCCAAATCGTTTCGTCCGAGTAGGTTGGATTTTAACCACGTAAGGGTGCCAGCGCTCAAGATTCCTCGAAGTTCTGTGGTAAAACTGTGAAGGGGGCACGAGGTTGTAAAGTTCTCGAGCGCACTCTCCAAAATATATCCGATAAAAGACCGATAGACAAGCAACAATGTGACGGTGCGACTTAAGCTGATGCGACGTTGAGTTTACATAAAAAACTTCGCTACAGCATTATAAGATACCAAGAAAGCGAGAGAGCTCCTTTCACTCTCTAAAAAACTTTACGACGAGAGAGGAAAAGAGAATATACAGACGCTCATTTTTATACTTATTTACTACTTATTTTTATACTTTTATTGTACAACACAGATAATACAAAATAATACAAAAACAAAGAGTGTCATCATGGATGATATGTTACCGGATTTAAATTTAGGCAATTTTTATATATATATATACTTTTATATTAGACTGCTCTAGCAAATTAGGTATTTATCCTGTTAAGCTAGATTAAGAGGAGATAAATAAATAAATAATAAATAAATAAAAATGTAAATACAATTTGTCGCAATTCAAATTTATATTATTTAAACATTGCATACTTAAACTAATTTTGTAACTGTATTCGATACTTGATTTTGACGACCCCCGTGGCGCAGATCGTGCGCTGTCGCATTATAAAGTTGGAGGTCCTCGTTTCGATTCCCGGCTCGAGTCTGGTCTGGAGGATTTAGCCGTGGCTAGCTACCACCCTACCGACAAAGACGTGACGCCAAGCGAATTAGCGTTTTAATAATTAGCGAATTTAAAAAAAACAGGTTAACCCGTTACCATCCTAGACTGCATCATCACTTACCACCAGGCGAGATAGCCATCAAGGGCTTACTTGTAGTGTATAAAAAAACACAAAAACGCATGATTGGGCTGCAAGAGATGTTAGCGTGTAAATCTTACTATTTCCAAGGCAATTTATAATCTTGGAAACCCTCAAGGTTTTTTTTTAGTATTGACGTCCAACGAACAAGATAAAAACAATCATCGGCAGTTACCCATCGAGTTTTATTACGGTCGCCGAAGATATCGTTCGACAATATCTTGAACTGCGTCCCCAAACTGTCTTGATATTTTTGGAAAGTAGGAGAAGATATCCAGGCGAATATTTTTTTTTTATCGTGGGTAAATCCTCGTGGATACCTTTGCGCTCCGGGGAGGCACAGAGATGTCAGACTCCTGACTAAAACCCCCACGTGTTCCTACTCACCGCTTTATGATGGAGCTTTGCATACCACCAGTCCCATACCTGGACGGGCCACTAACCAATGGGGTTGTGCACGCCCTGGGTCATTCACTGCGCCCTCAGCTGGGTCATAGGGACGCGCGAAGACCCCCACCATTAGGGTTATTAGCCATCGGCTAACAATATCCCACAAGAGAAATTGATTACCGATGTTACCAGGATGCACCAGGCCGAATGCTGCTCTTCCCCCCGGACAAATCAAAAGGGACCCACAGCACTCGAGCACAAGTGTAGGTTACCCGAACTGGCACCCCAACCCGACCTGGCACCCCATCTTGGCGAATATACTATAAAGAACACTATACCCAGATGTAGGTACATAACCATTTTATATGCAACATTTTATATTTAAAGGGTTACCGATACTTTTCTTAGTTATACAAGCGTTTAAGCTAAATGGAATTTGATTCTAATGAGATCTGTCAATAGGTAATTTGTATCAATCTAAATCGTTCAACCTATGCATACTGGTTCTTTATTTATTCCTTAGTATTCCCATGCAATGAAATCTGTTTGTTCTATTGTGAGAGATAAAGTTGCTTATGAATGCAAAAAATAACTTAACTCTTTACTTAGAGAAAACATTACCTAGAGAAGCGCCATCTATCGGCACTAAGATCAAACTCTTATAAAATTGATTTAACGCTAATGGTAAAACATTTATAATCTCCTCCGTACTCTTATTCTCTTTCAAAGAATTTAGAGATTTAATAAAAACCCGGCTAAGTTTGTTGTGGGCTTCTTCTTAGACCGGGGCGCGTTTAGCTTTAGTTTTAAGTTTACGAATATAGTTATCACCATGAAATAACTATTGACGCCTCAAAAGTGCCTTTTTAAGGACTATTTGAATAAAGATTATTTTGAATTTGAATTTGAATAATATACTAAAGTATGAGAAAATACAAAAATATCTTACTATCTGCTTAATAGATATTTTTGCCTTTGAGTTTGCGTGGTTCGCGTTTATTCATTTATTTATAAGTTTATTCTTGTACCGTCGTAAAAAGTCAATCTGGAAATTGCGTTAAGTCGCTGTAAAAGCGTAAAAGCGGGAGTTTACATGCAATCAACCGCCGGCAAGCTGCGAATGAAAAATTTATCAACGCACAAAATGTGTAATTTTGTAGTTACACCGCTTTGGATATAATATAATTCTGGTAAACAATTTCTTTATTTTATTTTATACAAGATCGCTCTGCGGTTTTACTCTTCTTTACCCTCTTTACTACTTTATGATGTTTATGTCTTTTACAAGGGACTTATACATGCCAACCCCATTATAATCTTGAAAAGAATATAACATAAACTTAAACTATCTTAATGGTACATAAAACGACAGTGTAATCAAAAAAATGTCTGTCTGGTGGGAGGCTTCGGTCGTGGCTAGTTACCACCCTACCGACAAAGATGTGTCGCCAAGCGATTTAGCGTTCCGGCACGATGTCGCGTGGAAACCAATTAGGAGTGTGGGTTTACAATACCCCTAACAGGTTAGCCCGCTACCATCTTAGACTGCATCATCACTTATTACCAGGTGAGATAGCCCTCAAGGGCTAACTTGTAGAGCAAAAAAAAAACACCGTGGGATAGGGGCAAAATGAAGAAATGGTTTTGTACCGAGTAATGGTAATAGTGTAATGGTTGTGTGCGTGCCCGGGTTCGAACCCCCGACCTCTGATTAGAGGGCGGACGTCCTAACCACTAGACTACCACAGCTTAGGTTGTTGTATGTAGGAATTAATGTAGGAGTTTTCAATTCCAGTAACAACTTGCTTCTCCTAGCTATAAAGACCGTCTAGCCGATATGGCAGCGAATAGCCACTGGGAAGAGTTTGCCAATAACTAAGATCGGATTGCTAACTGTATTAGAGGAGCCTGGACAAGGAAGAGGAATTTGATCATTGATTGTACCAATACGCGTATCGGTGTTTGATTAGCAAACGAACCGGAACCACGATCTACGGAACAGTTAAACAATGTTACGTGAACTCGGACCTTCGTGGGGCTTTAGCTATGGGCGAGGACTTAGCGAGAGCGGAAATACCGGTTAGTTGCGAATCTAAAACAAAGTCTTAATCAATGTTGTATGATTACTTTCATGTGTTGTTTTTATAATATGACGGCAATCAGAGAGTAGCGCCATCTAGTTTTGGAGTATGTACGACAGACAAGAGAGTGGCATCGCCCCCTCTCTTTACACAACACTAAGTGACGTGTGCAGGTTCTTATAAGACTCACCGGCGCGGGACGGCGCATTGCATTGATTGCATTCGGTCGGGTCGGACCGGTGGTAGAGCTGCGGTAGTGCACTCGTACTTGGTGGAGCGTATAGTCTGCTCCTTATAAATTACCATACTTATAATTGTAATTCTGTTCTACCAAGACTATCTGGTCGCTTTGCGCGAAACTACCCACGTCTACTTAAATTACTGACGAAGACACGCACCCGCCCCGTAGTCATCCTATAAATATATTGTGTGGTTATTTTTACGACCTTCATGTCTATCCAATCCATATTCCCCTCCATTCTAGATTTGGTCCTAGGAGTCTGGTCGGGTGGGAGGAGTTAGGAGTATGGTAAGCTCACACTCCTAATTGGTTTCTACGCGGAGATTGTGCCGGAACGCTAAATCGCTTGGCGACACGTCTTTGTCGGTAAGGTGGTAACTAGCCACGGCCGAAGCCTCCCACTAGATCAGACTCGAGCAGGGAATCGAACCCAGGACCTCCAATCATTTAATTTAGTCAATCTCCTATAGCTACCTGCACGCCGAACATTTTAGTATTCAACGTATTTATTTAGTTAGTATAGAAGCAGATCTGATAAAACATTTTGAAAGGAAACTCGCGACCCTCCGGTGCGTGACTCGTTCTCAAATGTGTACAAATACGAGACGCGATAACCTGATCGAGTTTACTATTGCAACACAAAGGGGATATTTTGTATGACTTGAAAACTTCTGAAAGAGTGTAAGGTGATACGTGTTTAAAGCCAAGATTCAATCGCCCTTAATTTAAGAAATTTGGCCACTGTGAAGTAAATTCGTTCATTGAACACTAGAGAAAGACATCATAAACACAAGTCGTAAACGTGGTGCTATGTCGATGAGGTATTGTGGTATTTATTCATCATGATCAACCCATTACCGGCTCACTACAGAGCACGGGCCTCCTCTCAATATGAGAAGGGTTTGGTAGTTCACCACTCTGGCCATGTGCGGATTGGCAGACTTCACACGCCTTTGAGAACCTTTACGGGGAACTCTCAGGTGTGCAGGTTTACTCGCGATGTTTTCCTTCACCGTTGAAGCAAGTAATATATTTTTTAAATGGTGGTATTTATTAGATGGACACATTGTGTTTTTCTACTTAGGTTAATTCATTTGCAGTGAATTCTATGCAACTATGGAATGGACTCCTTACTTAAATATATTCAATGGTCAGAATCTATAAATATGAATAAAAATCGTCTTACAACATTTTTTAAGACATATTTATTAATTAATTTTTCTGTAAATTTATATATATATATGTTATGATATTTCTAGTATGTGTTGTATATTGTGATTTACAATCTTTGATTAATTCCCTCGTCGTTTGGAATAGATAGATTTAGCAATAATACCGCCTTTGCAAACCAATGAATGTGAATATGACGGCAGTCAGAGAACAGCGCCATCTAGTTTTTGAATCATGTATGACAGACAAGACTTGGTGGAGGTTATAGTCTGCTCCTTACAAATTACCATACTTATAATTGTAATTCTGTTCTATCAAGAGTATCTGGTCTCTTTGCCCGAAACTACTCACGTCTACCCAAATCACCGACGAAGACACGCTCCATCCTATAAATATAATGTATACCTTAGTTATATTTATCATCGTAGTGTTCATGTCCAATGTTCAGTAACGTGGATTACAAATCTATAAAATTATTGTATTCCTTAAACTCATACTCACTAGAGTACTCACATATATACGTGTAAGTATTATGTAAATCAATTACATTTGAGAACATGGAAACTGAACATACATTTGAGAACATGGAAACTGAACATACATTTGAGAACATGGAAACTGAACAAACATTTGGGAAAATTAAGACTGATATTCACAACATAACGTAGTATAATGATAGTATGTATGACTGGTACATACCTTTAGGTATGACTGGAAATATGATATAATATTATCATACTTCAATAAAAAATAACGTCCATAAGTATTTGATCGTTTTTTTAACCGACCCTTTTAGCTCCGAAGTAATATTCCTTTTAGTAATATTATAAGGGGTGTTCCAAAGCTGAACGTCCGAAATGCCCGAGTAATAAAAGACGTCGATATTAACATTCGGCGGAGAATATCCTCGCCCGGGGCTATCCGAAGCTATATATGAGATAGTGGATAACATTCGAGTCATATTGCTCAAATATATCGAATGTTATCAAGGGAAAGTTTACATGTGTCCAGTGTTGAAAAAATTGGATGTATCCAGATAAAATGCAATTTAAACATATTAAAAAAAATGCTTATAACATGGCTATTTAATAGGTTACCAACTCAGTTACAGGCCCTGTCTCCCTGCGGTCGAGTGCGCGGGTGTTTCTGTGACCCAGCCACCAGGCGACGCGGAGCATCGTTGGGTTTTAGTGGGTATTCTGGTCGCCAGCCTGGCCGCCGGGGAGACACCCACATATCCCGTCGGAAGCGGCGCAGTCTTGCCGCGTCGCCTCCGGAGGGGATGCGTAAAAGAATTTCCCAGCGTGAAAAAAAAAGGCCCTGCCTCTCCAAACTTTTAAGATTAAATCAAAGAATTGGCTCATAGCTAAATGTTTTTATAATATAAATGAATATATTCAATTTAAAATTGTATAATACGAAATTACATTATAATATTTTTTGTTAACATTATATAAAAAAAAATACATTTAATTAAAAAAAAACAATTCTATTTATTTTAAATTAAACTAAAACAGTGTCGTTGCAGATTGACGATGCTCATTACTTTTATATTAAATTTTAAGAATAAAGATTAAATTTTAAGACAATACAACAAACTAGTTGAATGTTTTAGTGATACACAATTGTAAGACTAAAAATGTACCAAATTCTTACAAATAAAGTCACCTCAGAAAGGTTATATTATATGTACTGAAGTATTTATGTTTGAAATGGCAGTTTTTGCTGAGGATTTTCTTTAATTTTATCCAGTAAACAATAACTTACGACAATATTGTATAATTATTATAAAATTAATTATTCCTCATAATTAACAATATAAGAAATAATAATGGAATAATCATTCTTCGGCCAAGCAAATTATCAGTTAAGTCCAGTTATTCGCATGATGTAAACTGAGTTTTAATTTCTTTGTAACCTGAAGGTATCTTGTAAAGAATTTTCAAGGTGATCTGTAGATATTTTTACACTTGTCTCCGTGAATATTGAATTAGAATGATTTCTAACCGATTTAATAGAAAGCTAATATGATATTACTATTATTTAGTCTTAGGTCTGGGTATCTTTGGTATTTGACATTTAGTTGATTTCCACCTTATCGGATGACCAATATTTTCTATTGTAAAATGTTTTACAAATCAAAAGCCACTGCAGCGAACGAAATTAGGCATTTATAAAAATCAAATCATACTCTATTCTGCTACACACTTTTTAAAGAAGTTTTTTTTGATACTTTTTTTCTGTAGTATCTAGTATCTTGTTCTGTAGTATTATAAAGTGGGAGGACCTGGATACGGTTTACGGCTCTAGTCTGGTCTGGCCGCGGCCGAGTTACCACCAAACTAGCGAAGCAAACTAAGATCTATTTTTTAACCACTTCATCCTGATCCACTCAGCCGTTCTGGTAAGATTTAAAGTGTACTTTATTAATACGTACGACGTACGTACGGGTACGCTTCCGGAGGGGATGCGTAAACGCATTTCCCAGCGGGGAAAAAAAAAACGGGTACGCTCAATTATTATTTTTTTCAATTATAACCCGTAGCGCAGTAACTACCTAAAATTATACCATAATAGATTGTGTAAGAAATATTTACAAACTACAAAAAAAATCATCCTTCCAAACTTATGCATTTATAATAGTAGTAAAATTAAAAAAAAAAGTACAATACCTGTGTTTGTGGATGAGATTTTTGTCGGCAAGCGAATTTTTCAGCTTGCGTGGTTTTTATGGACTTTTGACGTCGACTATATTAGTACTGTTCTAGACTGAATCTGTTTGCAGTATTACCTAACTCTTTTATCACATACGTGTGTCATGAACACATACGCGTTGAAACTTTAAATAAGTCTTAATTTTTTATATCCACTAAAAGTTAGCCCTTGACGGCAATCTCACCTGGTGTAAGTGATGATGCAGTCTAAGATGATAACGGGCTAACCTATTAGGAGTATGGTAAACCCATTACACGGAACAATGCTGGATCGCTAGATTGCTTGGCAACACGACTTAGTCTTTAGGATGGTAACTAGCCTCCCACCTCGGGACTTGAGTCGGGAATAGAACCCAGGAGCTCCAACTTTATAATGCAAAAGCTGACGCACTACGCCACGGAGGTCGTCATAACATCTTCAGCAATGCAGTCTCGCAAAATGTGGTAGAAAGTTGCCTTATAGATGGAATTTGCTAAGCTCAAAGAGAACGTTCAATATTTACACGCTGCTCTCTCGAATCTTCCATTCTATAGGACCCCGAAATTATTTTTCCAGTACGAGCTGACGTTGACTCAAATATATTTAGGAATTGTTATCACATTTTTTTCCCTCCACTTTATATAGAAATGCTAGTTGGCATATGAAAATGAAATAATATTGTTGATGATTGTGGAAATAATCTAGCCTCACCTTGAGTACTATCATACCTGATGGAAAGCAATGATGGGGATAGAGGACCAGGTTGATGAATTCTAACGTAGAAAAAGTCTATTAACTGCTATTATTTGCAAATTATAATCGCATTCTAATCGCGTCCAGGTCTAAGAAGCTCATAACAAACTCAGCCGTTTTTTTTGTTCGTAATAACAAATTTCACATACCGTCAATAATAATGCAGGTAAATAAAATAAACGTGTATATAACCTAGTGACAATCATAATTATTTTAATAAATAACTTTATTGAAAACTGAAAAAGAACACAAATAACAAAAATAATATCCAAAGGCGAAGTTATGGCTGAAAGTAATCTTTCAGGCAACCGAGTGGAGCCAATGAGCTATTAACAGAAAAAGGGATATTGCAAAAGTTAATTATACATACACACTAACTAAATGCCACTTAATTAACTAACTGTGATTTAACTAGCTGGTTTTTGTCCGTACTTTTGTATCAAATGTTAAATTTTTTAAATTATATATCTATCATTATCTGTAATAAACTTCATAGGTAAAACTTGTAAAACATTATGATGGAATGCATGGTTTGTTTATTTGTTTATTTTTTTATGATCTTCATAGAGTTTGAGCATATATGACAAAAGCTGAACTGATCTTA
This sequence comes from Lasiommata megera, assembly GCA_928268935.1. Lineage (NCBI taxonomy): Eukaryota > Metazoa > Arthropoda > Insecta > Lepidoptera > Nymphalidae > Lasiommata > Lasiommata megera. The sequence goes on along the minus strand of OV743329.1, from coordinate 5,493,531 downwards.
GTCGAATGGCTAAAGTTACTTTTTGTTTGGCATTAGTTTTCTATAGTTCTAGAGGATTTTTGTTCACATAGGATTACGATTTGTATAGTAAATCTGTATGGAAGCGAAATCTGAGCGAATCCATCTTTTCTGCCATTGAATGTAACGTCCACGTACCAGTATTTGTGTAGTGCTCAAACTGCACTGTTGCACTGCGTGAAGCTAACACGTTTTCCTGAAGCGATTGAAATTCTGTTACAAGTTTGTATAAGCATACAAACTTGTACCAGATTAAAAAAAAACGTACCAGATTGCTTACTCCTTTAACACTTCAAGAGATTCAAAGTAATGAAATTCATATTTCGAAAAAGTATCTGAGCAAAAATCGCAATCGCAAAAAGACATTTTTTATTTTACTACAACTTAGCATTTGATAGCAAAATTCACCTGGTGGTAAGTGATAGTAAAGTTTAAGATGGTAGCGAGCTTACCTGACCTATACACATTATAAATGGTTTATCTTCGACATCATGCCGGAACTCTTAGCGTCACGTGTTAATCTGTAGGGTATTATCAGAAATTATTGACCTAAATACCTTTAATCTGTAATTAAATAATACGACGAGAACCTAGTGAGAGCTGAGACGGAGAAAGAACACAAGTATCTCGATCTGGCTCACGAGGTTTCCGACATATGGCATATAAAGTCCACTGAAATCATCCCAATCGTCATATCTGCGAATGGGTTGATTCCATTCAGCCTCGCTCATCATCTGAGACGGCTGGGGTTCCGTGGCAGTTCGCTCGCAGCTAGGATGCAAAAAGCGGTGTTGCTGGACTCGTTTTAATTGCCGATATCTCACTATCGATACTGAGCCCAATCATTTTTTTTTATTTTTTTGTCTGTCTGTCTGTATCTTGGCCGCGCATCACGCTGAAACTACTGGATGAATTTGAATGAAATTTGGTATAGGAGTAGCTGATACTCTAGTTCAATATATAGGACAGTTTTTATACCGAAATTCAGTACGGTTCCCTTGGGAGAGGGAATGAATTGTGAAGTCAAAATGTGTATTTTGTTGTGATTAATTAACGCTTACTCCGATTTCACTCATTCTTTTTGTTTTGTCCTATATTTTTTATCCTGTAATTATTTCAAGGTCGTCGCTTTAGTAATCCATTGCTTCGTCATTGGAAGAAACTTTCACACACACTAACTCAACGCAGACGAAGTCGCAGGCATCAGCTAGTTATTTAATAAAGTAGTAATAGAAAAAGGAAAAACTATGCCTTAAACACTTGGGTCGCCGGAATCCTAAAGTTTCTGCATTCCCTCAGGCGGAGTACCATCACTATAATAAAATAACAAACAAGATTACGCTAGTTTATTGAATACAGCAACAAGAGGCTATTAGCTAATATAATTTAGCCGGGATCACATGCCGACCGCGACGGGGGCAATCAAATATTTGCCCGCCCCCGGCGGTTCTACATTCCCTATTTACCGAGCAAACACACACACAGACCGGATATTCTGCAAGGATTAAGTATATTAAATATCGAGTTAAAAGTGTAACAACTGAAATTTGTAAGTGAGCGAGCTCAATCAATTTGTACAGCAATTTAAACCAGACTTCATGGGAATATACGGCCTTACGTTCTATGAATTGTATAGAAGTACCTAAAAGTTAACTTGTGCCGTTCAGTAGACTGCACAAAATTAGTAACTCAAAGGAAAATTGTATTTTGTTACATAAAAAATTACCTACGGAATTCTTGGAGATGTCTCTCAATAACTTCTAACCTTATAATAATTTTTTTAAGATTTTTAGTTTTAGGTTCAATCTAAGGTTCAGTTGTTATAAATAATTAAATCATTTATAATAATAGGGGTTAAAGTATGAAATTGCCGTTTTATTGTAATAGGTATTTCGAATTGACATAGAACCTTCATGGTTTGTGATTTTTGAGTGAAACTTTTTTCATACTTTACCGATGTAGTTCTTCTTTAAAAAAATGTGCAACATTCGATTATCAACTTTCAGTTGTTTTTTTTATTCAGCTTAGACAATAACATTAAAATACTTCGAAAATTCGTGTGATTTCTGAATACGAGTTCCGACGCGGAACTAACGGGGCAGAAACAGCTCGGAATATTAGTGTTGCTTTTGGAGAGGGTACTGCTAATGAACGCACTGTGCGATTTTGGTTTAAACGCTTTCGTGATGGAAAATTCGATTTGAAGAACGAACCACGTGGAAGACCGCCCACACAGGTGAATAACAATGATTTGAAAGAGATGGTGGAAGCCGATCCGAGCCAAACTACACAGAAATTAGCGGCATGGTTTAGCGTTACCTTACCAACAATATTGAGTCATTTTCGTCAAATCAATAAAATAAAAAATATGAAAAATGGGTGCCTCATGATTTGACTGATCTGCAGAAAGAAACCCGTGTTGAAACTTGCGTTGCCATGTTGAATCGATACAGAAATGAAAGAATATTGGATCGAATTGTGACATGTGATGAAAAATGGATTCTTCACGATGATCGTAAGCAGAAAATGCAATGGCTGACCCCAAGTCAAACGCCGCAACATTGTCCTAAAGCAAAGCTTACCAATAAAAAGGTAATGGTAACTGTTTGGTGGTCTCAGCGTGGAGTTATTCACTATAGCTTTCTCCGATCTGGTCAAGCAATAACGGCAGATGTCTACTGCGCCGAACTCCGAACAATGATAGCGAAACTAGCAGTGAAACAGCCCCGACTTATGAATCGATCTTCACCATTATTGCTCCATGATACCGCGAGACCTCATACAGCACGAGAAATCGTTTTAACTCTACAGGAACTGCAATTAGAAACTATTCGTCACCCTCCGTATTCGCCAGACCTTGCTCCAACGGACTACCACTTTTTTCGTGATTTGGACAATTTTCTGCGTGATAAAAAGTTTTCTTCTCGGGAGGCAGTGCAAAATGCTTTCACACAGTTTGTCGAATCTAGATCACCAGAGTTATATCACAAAGGCATAAATTAGGCTTCCTATTAGATGGCAGCAATGTATAGATAATAATGGTAATTATTTTGATTAAATAAATATGTTAAATGAAAAAAAAAAAAAAAAAACGTTTTTTGTTTTTCAGTACAAATCGGCAATTTCATACTTTATGCCCTAATATTTTTAATTGCTTATATCATATTATATTAAATAACTCTGAAAAGTTAGAACTTTTAAGAGTAAGAGGACGGCGTGCCCGTTAATTGAACTCGATTGCACTGAAAGTGCGGCCGAAGTCTTAACAGTCATGTTTATTACATTACAGCCCTCTAAGTTACCTACAACTGGGGGAAACGGTGATAGTTCAGTGGCTAACCCTTCGGACTTACAGAAAAAATCGAACCAGATCCTTAGCGTGCACCTCTAACTTTTAGGAGTTACGTGCGTTTTAAATTTAATTTAAGCATTTTGATATCAAATATCTCTAACTTAAACGGTGAAGGTGCATGACAGTTGCCCGTAATACTCTTAAAGATACATACCAATCCGCACTTGGCCAGCGTGGATGAAACCCGCTGCCCAATTAGTTGTCAAATTTAAATAATCTTTATTCAAATAGTCCTTTAAAAGGCGCTTTTGGCGCGTCAATAAATTACATACTAGTGATTTGATGGTGATAACTACATTGACACAAACTATGAGGGCTCAAAAAGCGCCCCGGTCTAAGAAGAAGCCCGCCACAAACTAAGCCAGGTTAGTTTTCTTTTTGTTATCACCATCTCACATGCTACTTAAAATTATATTAAGAGCTATCTTATTAGAGCAATATTTCACACCCATGGTTGTTTATCATTTACATAATCCTTTCACTATAGTAGGACTTTTCTACAAGCTTACGTTTTATATTTTATATATGTCTGGTAATGAGTTGATGAAGATGGTGACACGTTGTACCACACACACCATGGATAAGAGCAAGAAGAAGTCGATATACAATAAAGTCAACTGATTCCCAGCTTCCGTAATGTTTACCTTGTCCAATGACCGGGAGCTGGGCGATCTAATTGAAAATTCAAAGGCCGTAGGGTCACGTATGGACCCCGCACATAATACCCCCAGTAATACAATACTCGGGGATAACACTAAACTGCTATAAGTATTGCAAGTCGGTCCGGCATTTGAGGGTTGCGTCGCGCATACTGATCCACAGTTTTCCGGGAAGTCGGAAAAGTCTGCGAAGGTGTTAGGATAAGGCATCACTTTAACAGGTTTTCGGATAACCGATTATTCGTGCAGCTTACTTAATGTCTATTTTTTGGCTTCCAAATTGGTTTCCATTAGATTTGACATATTATTTGTACAAATAAATAAAATTGGAGTGTCTGTTTGTAATATTGAAATAACCGTTTTTGACTACATTCATATGAATATGTATACGGTACATACACCAAAATAACATTTTTTACAATTTTTGTCTGTCTGTCTGTCTGTCTGTTTGTTGCGATTAATCTCTGAAATGGCTGGACCGATTTTTACGGGACTTATATTGGCAGGTGGCTGATGTAATAAGGAATAACTTAGGCTACTTTTATTTTAGAAAAAGTGTTTTATTTTAGAAAAATAAAGTAATGTTGCAATGGCCAAGTACTGTTCAGTACCGCGCGAAACTCACGCGCATGCCTCCGCCTGTGCCATCACGTCTCGGGCGTCTCCCACAACTTATCCCACCAACGAATCAATATCCGATTTCACACCTTTTTTTTAGAAAGGAGATACTTTAATGTTTATCCTGTAATTATTTCAAGTAATTCGGGTTAGTAATCTCTTGCTTCGTGATTGAAAGACAAACAAACACACTAACGCAGAGGAAGTCGCGGGCGTCAGCTAGTATTATATATATGACTAGATAGACCTATTATAGAAAAAATATCTTTAAACATATCAAAAAAAAGCTACATGGAGATCAAGTAATACAAGTAAAACAAGATCTCATCAAGCATAGATAAATCTAGCTGCCTCAATTTAAAAAAAGAATTCGTTCTCTTTCATTGATGCTTTTTACCTGCGACTTGATGAAAGAGCTTATTGCAGAAGTTGACTTTGCAGTGAAGCCCACAATATGCCTGCCCTTAGTTTGCCTATCGCTGTCCTTTGCTTAACACTTGCGTGGTTTGTCCCGGGAGAAAAATGCTCCTTGATCTTACATGCTCCTTGATCATACTGTAACTTGTGCAATCAATTTATTCCGGTGTCATCATCATGATCAACCCATTGTCGGTTCACTACAGAGCACGGGTCTCCTCTCAATATGAGAAGGGTTTGGCTATAGTGCACCACGCTGGCCATGTGCGGATTGGCAGACTTCACACGCTTTTGAGAACATTATGGAGAACTCTCAGGCGTGCAGGTTTTCTCGCGATGTTTTCCTTCACCGTTGAAGCAAGTGATATTTTAATTTCTTAAAAACGCACATAAATCTTGTAGAAAAATCGTATTACGATATTAAGGATTATATAAACGACAAAAAAGCTTGGGTGTGAATTGATCTCCATAGGTACTAATTTATTATTCATTATGTGAGATGGTGATAACGAAAAAAAAACCCCAGCTAAGTTTTTTGTTGGCTTCTTCTTAGACCGGGGCGCGTTTGGAACCCTCATAGCTTTAGTTTTAAGTTTACGAATATAGTTATTACCATGAAATAACTACTATGTAAATTATTGACGCGTTAAAAGTGCCTTTTTAAGGACTATTTGAATAAAGATTATTTTGAATTTGAATTTGAATCGGTGTCATAAAGTGCCTCATCCATTCCTTATGGTCTTGAAGTAACGCCAGCCTTAACTTAGCTACTTTATTTGTGAGAGGTGAGTCTCGTTGAAAGAGATAGTTCAAATGGAGGTGTTTGCGAGGCTGGACACGTCGCCGGACTTTTTAACTTTACTTTCGTGCCGGTTTTTAGTGATTATCTTACTTACCAAGTTTGTCCATGAGCTTTGTACCTACTGTTTATAAGAATAAGTCTGCTCGGATAGAATCTGACCAGCTTTTACTAAATACTACTGATATTTCTACTAGTAGCATTGGTGTTCCGTATTACGGTTTATATAGAGAGGTACAGTTAGGCAAGTTTATATATGAACGTGGAAGGCCAAATAAGTTAGTAGGCTGCACAAAATTAGTAACTCATTCAAAGGAAAATGTATTTTATTTTATAATAAATTACCTATTCTTCATCTTGGAGATGTCTATCAATAAGTTCAAAGTTTTTATAAAACGAAAGCTTGTAGAAAAATCATATTACGTTATTAAGGATTATGTAAACGATAAAAAAGCTTGGGTGTGAATTGCTCTACCTCCATAAGTACTATAAGTTTATTATTCATTACGTGAGATGGTGACAACGAAAAAAAAAACCCCGGCTCTGTTTGTTGTGGGCTTCTTCTTAGACCGGGGCGCATTCGGAACCCTCATAGCTTTAGTTTTAAGTTTACGAATATAGTTATCGCCATGAAATAACTACTATGTAAATTATTGACGCGTTTGCCTTTTTAAGGATTATTTTAATAAAGATTATTTTGAATTTAAGTAGAAGAACACCAAATAAGAGATGGATGGATTGTGTAAAAGAGGATATGTGGGTAAAAGGTGTGGGTAGTGAGGTGACGGCTGATAGAAGTGAGTGGAAGAAGAAGACGTGATGTGCCGACCCCACATAATGTGGGATAAGGGCCAGACAAAGAAGAAGAGTTAGGCCGGATTTGTACACAATGACGTCATCTTAATCATCATGATCAACCTATTGCCAGCTCGCAATACGAGAAGGGGCTGGCTTCGGCCTCAGCTAGTTACCATCCTACTGGCTAATTAAACATTCCGGTACAGCTGAGCAGAAACCGATGAAGAGGATGACTGGCTTTTCTAGTGCTGTAGATGTTAATTCGCGACGATAATCAATTCACATCAGGTGACCCTGCTCTTCTTTTGTCCGAGATGTAAATATAAGAAGAGAAAAACAACACCAACATTTTTTTTAAATTAATTTTGGGAAGAAGGCGCAAAATAATATCTAAGTATAATATAATGTCGAAGAAACAGTACAGTGAATAATTTTGACGGACAAATGGCCTTCGATAACCCTATCATGTCAAAACCTCGACTACATCATGATCAACCCATTGCCAGCTCACTACAGCGCACGGGTCTCCTCTCAATATGAGAAGGGATTGTCTATAGTCCACTACGCTGGCCATGTGCGGATTGGCAGACTTCACAAGCCTTTGAGAACAGTATGGAGAACTCTCAGGCGTGCAGGTTTCCTCACGATGTTTTCCTTCACCGTTGAAGCAAGTGATATTTTAATTGCTTAAAAAATCATCAATAATCATCAACAATCGTTGGATGCAATCATCTTAATGAACGCGTATTGTATATGGCACGATTTGTTTTCAAATATGATTGTGCTGCAAAAAGGTTAGGTGTAGGATAGGGAGGTAGGGAGTTAGGTTACAATACTTCGATAGACTAATTCATAATATTCTATACCGTAGATCTAACTGATATCATTGCTATTCTTAACCTATGAAGGTTATTTGACGACCTCCGTGGCAAAGAGCGCGTATGTCGCATTATAAACTTGGAGGTCGTGGGTTCGATTCCCGGTTCGAGTCAGGTCTGGTGGGAGACTTCGGCCGTGACTAGTTACCACCCTACCGACAAAGACGTGTCGCCAAGCGATTTAGCGTTCCGGCACGATGTCTCGTAAAAACCAATTAGGAGTATGGATTCAACATTCCCCTCTACCATCTTAGATCGCATCATCACTTACCATCAGGTGAGATTGCTGTCAAGGGCTAACTTATAGTGGATAAAAAAAAAATAGACACAAATCTAAGAGAGATGGTTTAAGAGCATAACACAAACAGACTTGCAATTGACAGATTTGCAGAACTGTTATAAAATTGTATACTATTATTTTTTATTTGTATGTGTTCATATATTCCTCACAAATGCCATAACCGTGCTTATTTTATTATATCCTTCGCTAGGTTGCCTGGTAGACATTCTGTTATCTTTCCTTTCGTTTTTTTACGTATGATTTTATTATGTTTTGTGTTTCTTGTTTTTTATGATGTCCCGTAAAATGTATTTTCATCAGTATTGCGCTATTTCAACTGTTAGAGCTAGTAAGGTACCCACGAGACAAGACTATTTTTTTTTTATCGTTGGTAAATCCTCATGGATACCTCTGCGCCACGGGGAGGCACAGAGGTTATGTCAGACTCCTACTGACTAAAACCCCCACGTGTTCCTACTCACCGCTGTATGGTGGAGCCACGGGAAAGCTTTCGCATACAACCGCAACTCCACCAGCGGGTGTCCGCCGCAGCAGACCCTCCTTGGGCACGACGTGCCCAGTTTCGCCGGTTAGAGGTGTGCCGGAACAACAGCACACCCGGCCAAGACGAGACAAGACTAAATGGGTACCAACGGAATACTGTACAACTGTATAACTGTGTTTGGGGCCAAAGAAATATTTTTTCATTTTCATTTTTTTTTTCATTTCATTATAATTTCCACGTCATAACGTCTTTGGTCTCCCTGAAAAGCATAACTGTAACCAATCCTCTCACGTAAGCCATAAAGGGTAGAAGTCATAAAGGTTAGTGCTGTAATAGTTTTACCATTTCTGCCGGGTGCCATTTTCAGATTGGTTATTTATGAGGCGGGGCTGTTCTTTATAAATAAATCCATACGTGATACCGGACTCGGTTTGTACGAGTGTATTACAGATACGAGTAGACAGACACACATACAGTTTCTAGTATTAATCTTCAGTGCATACCTACTGGATTATTTTTTCATTGATTTTTTGCGTATTTTTTTATACACTACATTGGCCCTTGACGTCTATCTCACTTGATGGTAAGTGATGATGCTGTCTAGGATGGCAGCGGGCTAACTTGTTAGGGTTATGGTAAGCCCATACAACTAATCGGTTTCTACGCGACATCGTGCCGGAACGCTAAATCGCTTAACGACACGTCTTTGTCGGTAGGATGGTAACTAGCCAAAGCCTCCCACCAGACCAGACTCGAGCCGGGAATCGAACCCAGGACCTACGACATTATAATGCGACAGCGCACGCACTGTGCCACGGCGGTCGTCGTATAGATAGATCATAGAACGGCGGGAAACAATGATGCAAAAGTGTCAAATAATAATATGTATTATGTATATGTATTTATGTAATGTGTATTTAGGTTTATTTATTTAAGTTTATAGTGTTATATTTAGCCTAGTGGTTAGGGCGTCAGCCTCCTAATCAGAGGTCGTCGGTTCGAATCCGGGCACGCACCTCTAACTTTTCGGAGTTATGTGCGTTTTTAAACATTTAAAATATCACTTGCTGCAACAGTGAAGGAAAACTTCGCGAGGAAACCTGCACGCCTGAGAGTTCTCCATAATGTTCTCAAAGGCGTGTGAAGTCTGCCAATCCGCACATGGCCAGCGTGGTGGACCAAACCATTCTCATATTGAGAGGACACCCGTGCTCTGTAGTGGGCCTGTAATGGGTTGATCATGATGATGATTATTTAAGTTTGTTATATCTCTTTTGGATTTTATATGTATTTATTTTACACACGTTTTAATAATCGGTTATTTCAATTTAGTACAATTTTTCTTAAACTACCCTGGCCCCCAACTAGGATAGCCCGTATCTCTTCCAATTGTGCAATAAAAAACAGACTATTTTGTCTTAAAGTTACGACTTAATCACATTTATACATGAGAGTGAGAGGGTGAGTGGGTGGGTGTGTGTGAGTTTGAGTGTTGATGGGTGTGATTGTTTATTCAAATACATTTGTATGGATATAAAGAGATATTGGGGTATAAAACAAAACAATTTTTCAGTAGTACTATAGTTTAGATCACTTAATATATCTTTAAACTTATTCTTGAGGATATGCCTTTAGGAAAGCGTAAATTTTAATTTGTTTTTTTTTTATTTTTTATATAAAAATAGAGCACTGAACAACATTCATTAATTTAATTAACAGTTTTCACGCGGCAACGTACCGGGACGATAAATCGCTTGGCTTGACCAGACCAGAGAAAATTCAGACCATAATTTCCCATATTGTCTCTGCCGGGGATTGAATTCGAGGCACTATTGTGTCATGATTTCCAAATGTTTTACATTTTAGTGTCTTTGAATTTACATACATATATAGTTGTAGTATGTGATTTGACTTAAACGATCTAGGTTTACTTTTGACTATTTTAATGAAAAGTATCTCAATTGACTGTTTTCTTAAGATACTGGATTTGAATATGCAAAATGGAAAACATGACGTTCGAATCGACCCTTTATAAGTTAGTTAGTCGTTGGTCATTGTTGATTAGTTCTTGTTTAGTGTTGGTACCGAAAAGTGGTCTCCAAGGTTCTGGTTGTACAAAGGTGTGTAAAATGTTATAGATAAGTATAGATATTGAAGAGTTGTATTCCTTATCAATAAGGTGTTTACCATCCTGTAAATAAATAAGAATAGATACTGAAGAAGTGTGTTTCTTAACAATTGCGCCAGGGAGGTTGTCAAATACTGTATTTTGTACCCTTTGGTTTTCTGGCTTCGATATATTTCAAAAGTATGTTACGTATAAAAAAGATGTGCGATATTAACATTCGGCAAGCTTTCCTCGCCTGGAGCTACCTATCGGATTATTACGGCGTAGTACGGCGTAGCTAGCGGTTATATTGTGTGCATACAAATCATAATGTAAAAGTTACTTTTCTTTTTATCCACTAGAAATTAAGCCCTTGACGGCAATCTCACCTGCTGTGAAGTGATCATGCAGTCTAGGATGGTAACTGGCTAACCTGTTAGGGGTATGGTAAACTCATACTCCTAATTGGTTTCTACGCTAAATTGCTTCGCGACACGCCTTTGTCGGTAGGTTGGCAACTAGGTACGGCCACAGCCGTCAGACCAGGCTCGAGCCGGGATTCGAACCTAGGACCTCCAACTTTATAATGCGACAGCGCGCTCGCTGCAACACGAATGTCGTCATACATACTTAAGATGTTTTATATTCGTAAAATGTTTGATTTTTTTTTTTTGACGACTTCGTCAATTATGAGCGCTATGGTCGGTCGAGAATTCGATTCCCAGCTGGGTAAATTTGGGAATTTATAATTACTGAATTTTCTCTGGTCTAGTCTGGTGTGAGGTCGTCTACTTACGAGTCTTTGCCGACAAGAATAACAGCAAAGCTAAAACGCTTATCTGTACTATAGTGTCGTAACCGATTAGGGGTAATTTATCACCAGGAGAGATGGTTTGTCGTAGAAGAGTCGTGAGTGAGGGACTTCATTCTCCATTTCCGGCACTCACCTCTTTTTAGTGTAATTGACGTTTTAAATTTAATTCTAGCAATTATAAATACAATATCCCTTACTTTATTGTCTGAAGTCAATAAAAAACATCAGGTCAAAATAAAAATAAAGATTTCTGCTAGAATTTACACGTAACTAAGTGAGTAACATACGAGTATAAGTGAGTATTCAATAAAAAAATACTCCACAAAATGGTTTACTGTATTCAGTAAGTTTTCAAAAAACCCTGATAAGTTTGTCGTGAGCCTTTATTTATTTATTTCTCATTTAAATCGGGCATAGAAGCGTCCATAGATTGTTAGTATGTTAGTAATATTTTATCTTTTAACTTTTCTTAGACCTGGGCGCATTTGAATTCCTCCTAGCATTAGTTGTAAATGAACTAAGCTATCACCATGAATTAAAATGTTGGAAAATACATAATATTATATGATCGTTTCATAGAAGTTACATGAAATCTATATATTTTTTTAATATTTCCTTTACGTAGTATCTGGAAAGTAACTGGAACTGGGGTATAAAATATGAAGGCATTAATATTGGCGTCCGTTTTTATTCGCACGTTATAACAGCTATTCGAGCGTTGGACGCACCTACGTCTTTACGACGTCACCGGACGATATGGCGACGTTTTATTGTAGTTTTATTGACGCCATGCGTGGACATATTATGAGTAAGTAACTCGAACCTTTTCTTTGGTGCTAGCTTTCGCGTACATATGCATATGGTTAAAATATGTTTTTATTATTGAAAATGAGATATGTTGACTAAATACACTGAATTTGAATATGTTTCTCTGTACATAATTGTGTTTTATCTTTTTTTTATCCACTACAAGTTAGCCCTTGTCGACAATCTCACCTGATGGTAAGTGATGATGCAGTCTAAGATGGTAGCGTTCTAATCTGTTAGGGGTATGGTAAGCCCATACTCCTAATTGGTTTCTACGCGACATCGTGCCGGAACGCTTAATCGCTTTGCGACACGTCTTTGTGGGCAGGGTGGTAACTAGCTACGGCCGAAGCCTCCTACCAGACCAGACTCGAGCCGGGAATCGAACCCAGGACCTCCAACTTTATAATGTGAGAGAGCTGCGCCACGGAGGTCGTCAATTTATTGAGTAGAATAAGAGTATGATAATTAATGATTAAAAATGATAATATTGACGGAAGTATATAATGATAAGTCTAATCGAAAAGTTAGTGGGGGTTGTCTCCCACCTGCTTGCTCGATAGCTGCTTTTACATCGGGATACTCAAATTTTTTCTTGCAGAGCTTCTTTCCGAAGCTCGCCAAACTGCCCGGTTACGCTGACGCAACCAATAGGGTTTCTACAGCTCAACACGGTCCGAATCAAAAAAAATAATCGAGGCATTCCGAGTCTAGCTCTGAGGCTTAGTACTACAGTGCCACTATATTGGCCGATTAAATTAAGTTAAATAACTACATTTGTATTGTAATTACAATGATTATAAAATGATTGTAATTTGGTAGAATTGTAATTAGTATCTATTATAATTTGGCAGTTAATTATTTGCGTATAGTATTTAAGAATATTGTTTTCAATATAATTCTTAATTCAATAAAATTTTACGATAAAAAATACTTTAAGAATATGTACGAAGAAACTTACTTACTGTGATAATAGTGGATTACTATTAGAATGAAATAAAGAGTCAAGAGTTCCACCTCGGGAATCTTGCAGAAATTTCTGCTTATGGTAAGCGGAAACACGGAAAGTATGTTACCGTAGTTTCAAAAAGGTGTTCTTAACATTGTTGCTTTGAATTGCCCACAAAAATAATTTAGATTTTCATTTTCATTTCAACCCTGTTTAACTTACTACTTTCAGCACGTACTACTCGCGCGACGGTATGCACACGACTGATCGTAAACTCTTTACGAGGATGTCGTCCAACGCCATCTATTGACGGAGATTGGCGACTCGGTAAATCTGCGACAGGGTGGCGCTAAAACTTGATCTTTATAGCCAAGCTTTCAGTTTAAGATATTTATAAAAACGGTAGAGGAGCTTTCGGAATCACCTTTGTTATTTATCATTTCTCGCTGCAGTTATACTTTGTAACATTATAATTAGACGATTAACAGCAAAATTAACAGAAGTCTCGACTTTAAGCAGTGGATTTAGAAACAAATTACTTAATTCAAAAATGAGTCCAACTTCTTCTACAATCTTTCTGGTAAATATTTTCAGAGTTAGTTCAAGCGTAAGCTTTGTATTATAGTAAAGAAAAGCATTAACGCTAAAAATACACAGAAATAAGATGCCAACTAGCATATACTATTCATTTAACAATAAGCAAAATTTGCTCAAGATTAAATTCAATTATTTCAATTGGAAAAATTAATTTTCATACATCGCAGTTTTTGGCTGCTTGGCGAAGATTAAAAACAAATTATGCTTGTTCTTCATTGCATATCACGCACTTACCAAAATGATTGTGACTATCCAATTTTTAGTTTCTATTTATAACCAATACTAATTCATCTAGCTTTGATCTATCTGATACTAGTATTACTTTGGCATGTCTCATTGTATGCCAAGTAGTTCCGCAAATAAACGTGGCTATCCAATAATTTGTTACTATTCAAAACCAATAGCTTTGACCTACCTGATATTAGTATGACTTTTGCATGTCTCATTATTAATTATTGGATAGCCACGTTTATATGCCAAAGTATGCCACGTACTTTGGCATATAAACGTGGCTATTCAATAATTAGCTACTATTTATAACCAACAAACAATTCATTAGCTTTGACCTATCTGTTACCATGACTTTGACAAGTCTCATTGAGCCACGCATTCTTTTTTTGTGTACACTACAAGTTAGCCTTTAACGAAACAATTCCACCTGATTGGAAGTCATGATGTAGTCTAAGATGGTAGCGGGCTAACCTATTAAGGGTATGGTAAACCCACACTCCTAATTGGTTTCTACGCGACATCGTGACAACGCTTAATCGCTTGGCGACACGTCTTTGTCGGTAGGGTGGTAACTAGCCACGGCGGAAGCCTCCCACCAGATAATAAATTCTCGCTAATAAACGTGGCTATCCAATAATTAGTAGCTAGTATTTATGACCAATAATTCATTAGCTTGACTTATCTTGTAATTGTCTTCTGATCTGTGACTCCGAGCTGGTGGACCTGTTTTCCGAGATACAGTCTTAACTAGTTCGGAAAACAGGTGCATTATGGTAGTGCATAATGGTACTATATTAGACAATATAAGTTATATTACTTTTGTTGTAAACCTATATGTATGTTTTGCTGGAATCATCATCATCATCATCATGATCAACCCATTACCGGCTCACTACAGAGCACGGGTCTCCTCTCAATATGAGAAGGGTTTGGCTATACTCCACCACGCTGGCCATATGCAGATTGGCAGATTTCACACGCCTTTGAGAACATTATGGAGAACTCTCAGCCGTGCAGGTTTCCTCACGATGTTTTCCTTCACCGTTGAAGCAAGTGATATTTTAATGTTTTTAAAAACACACATAACTCCGAAAAGTTAGAGGTGCGTGCCCGGATTCGAACCGCCGACCTCTGATAAGGAGGCTGACGCCCTAACCACTAGGCTATCACCGCTTCAATTCAATTTGCTGGAATAAATAAACTTTTTCTTTTTCTTTCTTTCTTTCTTATCTGTCACCATTGTGGATTTGATATGTCTGTGATCCGGGTAAATAAAATTTAAACGATGCGGTCGTTTGCCACACTCGTAACTATTGTTCTACAGTCGGCGAAGGTTCTAAGCCGACGGTGGATCCATTTTATTGCTTCTTCGCGTTGATTAGATTTCTATGGGCAGTTCCAGGACTTGGTTCCGACTTTGTTCATGTTTGTGGCCAATGAAGATCCGGGGCGTGATAAAGTGGGTAATATAGCTGGCCTTGTTGCGATGTATTAAGTCTGTTAACTAGGTAGCGGTTGCGATCACAGACAGGCCAGCATCCTATCGTCTATCGATCTAATATTATAAATACGAATGTTTGTTTGAAGCTGTGATAGCCTAGCGGTTACAACGTCCTCCTCCTAATCCGAGGTCGGTGGCTCAACCCCGGGCACCTCTAACTTTGCGGAATTATGTGCGTTTTCAAACAATTAAAATATCACTTGCTTCAACGGTGAAGGAAAACAACGTGAGGAAACCTGCACGCCTGAGAGTTCTCCTTAATGTTCTCAAAGGCGCGTGAAGTCAGCCAATCCGCACATGGCCAGCGTGGTGGACTATGGCCAAACCCTTCTCATATTGAGAGGAGACCCGTGCTCTGTAGTGAGCAGGCAATGGGTGAATGTTTGTTTGACGCAAAACCTATTGAAAGGACTCTGATGAGATTGAAAAATATTATTGTTTATCAATCAGAATTGTTTGATTCATTTGCAATCAAGATTAGGTCCAACAACCAAGGCTGGTCAGCATGCGCCTGTCTAAAGAATTTGCTCAATTCTGAATTATCTCAGGAGCATCTGCGACATCTACTGCGGTTCTGTGACCTCCTTCAAAAACCATATAGGTGTTAATTGAATTATTTAGATGTAAGGTTAATTTTAAGGTGTGAAGCTGTGATCATTTCTAGAAAGTCACTATCTCGTGTTTGTTCCTCTGATTTGTTTTTTGTTGTTTTTATTTTGATTGTAATGAAAAGGGGAAGAACGAATCAAATACGTCCCACATAAGACTGTCCATTTTCCAAATTGAAATACAAGTGTGAAAACATACCTACCCGTTGAGAACCCACAAAGGCGTCTGCGGTCAGCCTTTATAAAGTGGACTTTTATATCGAGCCCCGCGCAACACGACCTCTTCCGTAAAGTATATGGACGCGGAGCTAAAATAACCTAGATGAGGAGTTCCTATACCAACATCATCATGATCAGCCCATTGACGGCTAACTACAGAGCACGGGTCTCCTCCCAATATGAAAGGGTTTGGCCATAGTCCACCACGCTGGCTATGTGCGGATTGGCAGACTTCACACGCCTGTGAGAACATTATGGAGAGCTCTCAGGCATGCAGGTTTCCTCACGATGTTTTCCTTCACCGTTGAAGCAAGTGATATTGTCTGATAATTGGGATTTGAAATTTGGGACTTGGGATTCCCCTCTGGCAAGGGAAGGCACGTATATACATACTTATTTATATATTTTTGGCTCAAAATAGTTTTTATTTATAACAACGGAACTTATATAGTTTTGCGATAAATATACTTATATAGTAGTATCTAATTAAACAATAAATTAAATAGAGCAAGCAAGTACTTTTTCACTTTAAATATAACATATTTGTATACAAGAAATATGACCCTGATTGAAATATTCAATTTACAAGATAAGAATTATTTGTGACTCATTCAACAATTTCATAAACGTAGGTATGGTATACTCTGAACTGTGCGAAAAATTATGTCGCTACCCACATCTAGAGAATGTACGTCCTCGGCCCTCTTTCCCCCGGAGATTGAATAAGGCCCGAGTGAAGTCGACTCCGGATTTATGAGGATTCCCTCCGACTGCACTCCTCTCTGATTGCCAGTTTATTTTGTGTCAAAGTGCGTGAATTCGCGCCCTGACGTAAGATCCTACGATTAATGGGCCGCTTTGAACTACAATTTACTTATTTCAGGGAGGTTTTTGGGCTTCGATGGCCATATATGGTAATTTTGACGACCTCCGCGGCGCAGTGCGCGCTCTGTCTAATTATAAAGTTGGAGGTCCTGGGTTCGATTCCCGGCTCGAAAAAGATGTCACGTAGAAACCAATTAGGAGTGTGGGTTTACCATACGCCTAACAGGTTAGCCTGTTTCCAACCTAGACTGCATCATCACTTACCACCGGATGTGCCGTCAAGGGCTAACTTGTAGTGTGTAAAAAAAATCTCAAAATCTTGGAGATGTCTAATAAGTTTAAAGTTTTCATATAACGTAAGCTTATACAAAAATCTATTTCGATATTAAGGATTATATATGTCGAATAAAGGCCGCCGAGTTGTTTTTAGTAAGAGTGACGTCAGCATTGCTTTTGTTTACTTTCGCTCAAAGTAATTATAACCACAACTTGCGGGATTACACTTTTATTGCGACCATAATTAAAAGGTCCGAACGGCCCGACGTCTCGAGTGAGAACCCACGAGAGACATCGATGGTTTAAAAGAATACAGCTATTTTGATTTGATAAAGGTCCTTCATTATTTCTATTTCATTTATAATTCACTTTACCCGACATAGTATATCAAAAGTAACAAACTCATAAACGACATCCCGCGCAGAAATACCAAGTGGCCTTTATTTTATGACGCCAATAAAACACCAGGGAGCAGGAAACTTGGACAGCGTCTGAACTTTGCCACTTGGGTGAAACACACCTATATTGTTTTCGATTGAACTTTAACTGACCAATCTTTAGAAGCGAAGGAATCTTTAAAAACGTAGACACAATTGTACAGTGACAGTTATAAAAGTTTCTATTAAGCTTTTAAAATGTCGCGCAGCGTAGGTAAGCAGAGTTAAGTAAGTTAAGTATTACTTCTTGCTTTAAGATAAAGGCTGCTTTTCACTATACCTACTTCCTTCTTTTTAGATTTATATGACACATCATCATCATGATCAACCAATTGCCGGCTCACTACAGAGCACGGGTCTCCTCTCAATATATAGTCCATAGTCCACCACGCTGGCCATCGCGGATTTCATACGTCTTTGAGAACATCATGGAGGACTCTCAGGCATGCAGGTTTCATCACGATGTTTTCCTTCACCGTTGAAGCAAGTGACATTTTGATTATTTAATAGCGCACATAACTCCGAAAAGTTAGAGGTGCGTGCCCAGGATCAAACCGCCGACCGCTGATTAGGAGGCGGACATCCGAACTTCTAGGCTATCGCAGCTTATATGAAACCTATTGACTAAAGTGTCCCATTTATGACGATCGATAATAACTGATATCTATAGTAAGCCCATAGACCTTGATTTGTAAAAAGCATCTGCAAGAAAGGGTTAAAATTATAATTTCAAAATACAAATTCAAATAATCTTTATTCAAATAGTCTTTTTAAAGACACTTTTGACGCGTCAATTGTTTACATAGTAGTGATTTGATGGTGATAACTACATTCGTAAAATTAAAACTATAGGTATGAGGGTTTCAAACGCGCCCCGGTCTAAGAAGAAGCCCACAACAAACTTAGCCGGTTAATTTATTTTTTTGTTATCTACATCTCACATGCCACCTAAAAATATATAACGAGCTATCTTATTAGAGCAATATTTCATACCCATGCTTGTTTATCGTTTACACAAACCTTTACAGTATAATAGGGCTTTTCTAAAACCTTACGTTTTATATAAACTCGTTCGTAACTCTAACACGCCGTTATCAGAAGATGTCACTTCTTAAAACAAGTTATCTAATCTCCAAACACATGGAAGGGTGCCGTCATATTGGAGCGAATATTTTTTATAACCCTCAAAACTGTCGACGAAGGTTCGGTCATTCAGCCGTTAGGGTGAACATCCATCAAAGCTGTACGATATAGCTAAGCAGCGAGCGAGTTTAATGCTAGGTAGGATACAAAACTATGTGATCGTGTCCACTAATGATAAATTATGTAGTGTAGTTATGTAGCGAGATGCGCTTTAAAAAGCTGATGCACGAGGAAACACACAACTCGATCTGAGTTCGTCTACACACTATCTATATAATCATCAAACCATTGCTGGCTCATTACAGAGCATGGGTCTCCTCTCAATATGAAATGGGTTTGGCTATAGTCCACCACGCTGGCCACGTGCGGTTTGGCTACACCTTTGAGAACATTACGAAGAACTCTCAGGCATGCAGGTTACCTCATGATGTTTTCCTTCGCCGTTTAAGCAACTGATATTTTAAGCGATTTAAAACACATATAACGCGTGCTTGAAATTTAACCACCAACCTCTGATTAGGAGGCGGACGTCACAACACTTGGCTATCACAGGTTCTATATAGTACGTCTTAAACTCTGTATATTTATTTACGCATCCTATGAGAAACAATAGCTCCTATCCGTAGCTTACATCCATAGCACACATCTCTCTGTATAAAAACCATAGCTTCATTGAACTACTAAGAACTACTACTAAGCTTTCATTGAACTGCTTAGTTCCTTCAAGGGAAGGGTGAATAGGCATTTTCTAGGCAAGCGCGCTCCAACCTAGACCTCATCAGTGCCTTCTGGTACTGATTGTAGTCAAGCGCAAACCTATCTCAAAAAAAAAAGCTAATCAAAATATTTCGTGGATATCTCATAGTACATCTATAGCATCTTTGGCGGAACGGAGCCTTACACCGTACTAGGGGACATTTCAAGTTATGCGTGATTGTGTAAACCATTTTACGATGGTAGACGCGTGTAAAACTGCGCGACCCTTTCCCCGAATTGATATTAGAATGGTGAATTATTTTTTTACGAATCTCTTGGATGAATTTCGCAGGGCATGATTGTGCGTTAAAGCGATTCAAAGTTTTGGTAGTAAATGCAGCATTAAGATACAGTTAACGGATATATAAAACAATATTGTGGTTAACACGCACAACCAAATATTGACTAAAACATATACCCACACACTGCATGTTTAAACTGCAATCTAATGTTCATCATCATCATCATCATCAACTACTGCTGGACATAGGGAGTTCCAATGGCCACGGTCTTGTTTCGCTTGTATTCAGCGGCTCTCTGCGACTCGTTTGATGTCGTCTGTCCACCTAGTTGGGGGTCGCTACGTTTACCAGTGCGGGGTCGCCTTTCTAGCACCTTGGGACCCCAACGTCCATCGGTTCTCCGAGCTATGTGCCCCGTTCATTGCCACTTCAACTTCGCAACTCGCTGAGCTATGTCGGTAACTCTGGTCCTTCTACGAATCTCTTCATTTCTGATTTGATCACGTAGAGATTTAACATTTGATCTAGCTAGGAGTACCTAGCTAGATCAAATGTTAAATAATATTAAATATTTCGATATGGGAAGAGTGAGTCGTTCACATACGTTTTACACTTCACAAACGGTCTAATCTATCGTTATCAGAAACTGTAATATGTGAACGAATAATTTTCATTTGCATTCCATTCCATTTCAATAATAACGATATTACTTAAATTAAAACTTCATAGCTACTTATCCAGTTGTATAAAATTATATAGAAAATAAATAAATGAAGTTGCGTTTGTTTCGGAAACATGATTCAATTCCAATCCATTTCATTCCACTTAACTAGTAACGATATTAAATTCATGCAGAGTTGCAGTTTTTATTTACATTTTAAGTTAGCTAAGTTTATTGAACGAAGTCGAGCAACAACTTAACGCTTAGTACATCATGGAATAGTTTATTTATGTGTAGTGAATAAGCAGTAATTTGCTGTAAGGTAACCCATTACCTGCTCACTACAGAGCACGTGTCTCCTCCCAATATGAGAAGGGTTTGGCCATAGTCCACCACGCTGGCCATATGCGGATTGGCAGACTTCACACGCCTTTGAGAACATTATGGAGAACTCTCAGGCGTGCAGGTTTCCTAACGATGTTTTCCTTCACCGTTGAAGCTAGTGATTTTTTAATTGCTTAAAAACGCACATAACTCCGAAAAGTTTTAATGCGTGCTCGGGTTCGAACCCCCGATCTCTGATTAGGAGGCTGAAGTCCTAACCACTAGGCTATCACTAGCTTCAGCAAGGTAACGCTACAGTTTATTTAAATTATAACCTGGTAGCTTCATATTCAATAGTATTAGTTTACAAACACATAAACATGTTATCAACCTTCCATGGTTTCAGATATGAAATGTATTTGCGTTTGTTTCGGAAACGTGATAATATTGTAACTGAAGTTATAATGCACGGTTATCTTCCGTCCCGTTTGACGGAGAGACATGTTCATTGAAATAGTAGCCAAATATTGCATGTTTAATATGACGACTGTAAACTTTATTCGACGACCTCCGTAGCGCAGGGCGTGCGCTGTCGCATTATAAAGTTGGAGGTCCTGGGTTCGATTCCCAGCTCGAATTTGATCTGGTGGCTTCGACAGCTACCGACATAGACGTGTCGCCAGACGATGTCGAATAGAAACTTATTAGGAGTAGAGGTGGTTTAATAGACCCCATCTGAGACTGCTTCATCACTAACCATCAGGTGATATTGATTTCAAGGGCTAATTTGTAGTGTATAAAAAAAAAGTTAAATTTTTAAAAGTTAAGTAATCTAAAAATATTTGAGATACAGACGTGTCGCCAAGCGATTTAGCGTTCCGGCACGATGTCGTGTAGAAACCAATGGAGTATGGTTTTACCATACCCCTAACAGGTTAGCCCGCTACCACCTTAGACCGCATCATCACTTACCATCAGATGAGATGCCGTCAAGACCTGTATAAAAAAAAACTCTAACTTGTGACAGACATCTTTTTATTTTAGTACAGGCGACCTGACCCCTCTGCTCACTTGCTCGCTGTCATTCGTAAAAAAAAAACAAACTAATGAATGGATAAAAAGAAAAATGAAACCTTCAAAACCCCAAGAGCAACCCGGGCTACCATAATTACGTTTTCCACAGGCAATATATCAAGTCACTTGAGGACAGGGCCCGGAGATTTGTCCCGCTGAGGGCGTACCGGGGCCGCCCTCCGACCGAAGCCTCTGTAAGACACCGCTACCGAATTTTTGTTAGGTCAGTATTTTTATAAGCAACGAGAAAAATATAGAGAGGTTTGAATATTGGTTGGTTGTTTTTTGTAAGCTTGATAATATTTCAGGACTGACGATCTCCGTCGTATTATAATGTTGGAGGTTCTGGGTTCGATTTCCGGCTCTGGGACTATTCAGCCGTGGCTAGTTGCTACCTTACGGATAAAACTTAGAAAGAAAGAAAGAAAATAAAGAAAATTTATTCATTGTAATATGGTGTTACATACAGTACATTTAATTCTAGTCAGAAATTTTGTCTGTTTGTAACACCAATCAGAAAGGGTGAACAGCTCAGCATATGTCGTGTCTTATATGAAAAACACAACGCCGAGACCAGAGTGACGTCACAACAAAAAAAAAAAAAGAATTAAAAGAAAAAACAAATTACAAATAATGGGCAACCGAAGGAAGCAACAAAAAATATAGCTATTAAATGATATAAATATAATTTAATCAAGAGATATATAAGTATATATGTAAATAACTCTAAATATATAATAATTAAATAAATAAATATTCGTGTGATTATTATTTACTACAATTTTTTTTTTCTCTCTGAAAATCGACCTTATTTGGTCATAGCAATGGAACACACAAACATTATATACAAAAACACAAACTAACAAAGAATTTAAAGTAAATTAAATTATATTTATACCCGCACTCTTATAAAACTAGCACCTTCGAAAAAGAGATTTGTATAAAAGAACTCTTTCAACCAATTTGCAGCATTTTGTAATGAAATCTTTTCCCCTCCATTTTATCTTCTATGTCAGGAGAATGAGTTCTATGGGCAGTAATCACTCAATTTTTTTTTTAAATCTACCTATCGATCATAACACACACATACCTATGCAAAAATACCAATCATCATCATGATCAACCCATTACCGGCTCATTACAGAGCCCGGGTCTCCTCTCAATATGAGAAGGGTTTGGCCATAGTCCACCACGCTGGCCATGTGCGGATTGGCAGACTTCACACGCCTTTGAGAACATTATTTGAGAACTCTCAGGCGTGCAGGTTTCCTCACGATGTTTTCCTTCACCGTTGAAGCAAATGATATTTTAATTTTTAAAAACGCACATTACTCCGAAAAGTTAGAGGTGCGTGCCCGGATTTGAACCGCCGACCTCTGATTTGGAGGCTGACGCCCTAACCACCAGGCTATCACCGCTTACTAGGCTATCACCACTTAAAACCGCTTAAAATACCAATAGTAACATAGAACTCAAACTGAATTAAATTCATTTTATTCCTCGCACTCTGATAAAACCAGCAACTTCGCAAAAAGAGATTTGTATAAGAGAACTCTCTCTTTGTTTCGTACCTCATTTTTCCGCGGGGTTTCCTTCAACAAAGTGTCACCGTTCAAACATGTCCCGCCAAATGGACTCCGCAATACACGTCAAAGTTTAAAAGCTACGCTGCATGTGTTCCGAAGTTTATTGAGAAATGGCGGCTAAAATTGATTCCGACGTGTTCGCACCCATTTTAAAGTACTGAAAATGTCTTGGCGTAGTGCACCACGGGGAAACTGACTATGCGTACACTTTAATAGAGTCGAAATTTCAATGTTTTTATTGTGGGAGACTATCCAAAAGATGTTCGCCTTCATATTTATAAGTGCTCTTTTTGTGTGTAATGGATTTTTAAGTGAATAAACAAGAAGAAAAGTGGCTGTAAACGGTTGTTTTACGGCGTGATGACTAAAATGACGTACTTGTTTTGCATGGCTTTGTTGGCAGAAAATTAAAATTTATTATCAAAAGTTTATGTCATTTTAACGTGCCAGTGGCGTTTTTTTTTATACACTACAAGTTAGCCCTTGACGGCTATCTCACCTGGTGATAAATGATGTTGCTGTCTAGGATGGTAGCGGGCTAACCTGTTAGGAGTATGGTAAATCTACGCTCCTAATTGGTTTCTACGCGACATCGTGCCGGAACGCTAAATCGCTTGGCGTCACGTCTTTGTCGGTATGGTGGTAACTAGCCACAGCTAAAGCCTCTCACTTGACCAGACTAGAGAAAATTCAATATTATAAATATTCAAATGCCCCTAAGATCGAACCCGGGACCTTCCTCGCTCGGGACTACAGCGCTAAAAAAATAATGGCTATTTTATTCTGTGGCATATTTACTATCTGTGTCACGCAAAATCGTGTTTATTTTTTTTTAATTCTGTGGGAACCGTTATTTTCTCGGGTTGTGCAGTATCAGAAAAAGCATGTACTTTTAAGACTCAGAACATATTAGGAACGATGATGGTACCACTAATGTAATTTTCCAATGCTGGTAATTTACTGTTTCTGGGTGTTCTGCGTTATATTTTACAAAAAGAAGTCTGAATAATAATTTACGAGGACTGGCTTACCATCAAATAACATTGGATCGAGTAGTTTTGATACTTGTACACCAATAGCGATTTTTTTTTTTTACCTGGATCTTAATTACTTGCTTAATGAAACAGTTTTATTGTAAATCTATGATTTAATGTGATACAGTTTGAAATACGTAAGTGGAATTTTTCAATTATTGTTTATCTACATTCTACATATTTGTTGAAAAACTTATGTCATTTTTGGTTTGTTTTTCCCCGCTGGGAAATGCGTTACGCATCCCCTCCGGACGCGACGTATCAAAGACTGCGTCGCTTCAGACGGGGTATGTGGGACACGCCGGCGGCCGGACTGGCGACCAAAATACCCACTAAAGCCCAGCGATGCTTGCTGGGTCACGGGAACACCCGCGCACCGTACCCAACCAGCGGCGTCCGCCGAGGCACACCCTCCACCGGGGGCCTATGATTAAGGCCCCCTAACTCCATTCGAGGCGCGCCAGGAACATTGGGTGCGCCTTACGACCCGAGGATTAGGCTCGACGAGTGAGGATACCTCTCATTCATCCCCCGGAGCTCCTCGTCAGGGGGTCAGGTGGCTATAAGTTCTGTTAAATATAAAAACATGTGTCAGAGAGAATCGCCCTTCCCATTATCAAAATGTTTAATATTATTAAACAGATTTTTTTTTATTTACTACTACACCTTATTTTCTAACATGCAGTGTAAGTACGCAGTATGTGAATGTGTATGGATAACTATAACTTCTTAATTGTCTTTGGTATGAACTATTCACACCAGCTTACGACAAAGACGTGCTACCAAGCAATTCAGCGTTCCTGTATAACGTCGTGTAGAAATGGACGGGGCACGGGTGTAATATAACCCTCATACCTGTAACAGGTTCGTCCGTTACCATCTTAGGCTGCATCATCACTTATCACCAGGTGGAATAGGTAGCAGATAGTTGAGTATACCAGTGCATTGAGAATCGATGTGCATATAGTTCGAGTTGTCAGAATGATCGCATAATTTAAAAACAGGGGTTTTTTCTGACTTTGACTCTGAATAAAAAGATGAATATTAAAATTAATAAATTACTAAATAAAATTACTAAACAAACACTTTCTATTAATAAATCAAATTACTAAATAAACATTTAGTTAACAGCTCTGAATAATACTTGAGCAAATTCTACACGTCCTGTATTATTGACCTGTAACGTTTGTTTTTTCATGGTATTGTATATGTTCGCGCAAAGGAGTTATTAACTTCATTCAGCGGCGCCAAGAACCTCAAGAATTCAATAATTACCTACACTTGATCTCTTGATGATTTTGGTAACTCAATTTCGACGGTAGCAATAAATTTTGTACAAGCATGCTTTGCTATAAATACGGGCGGTCGATGCCTTTCGTGGCATTCTCGCTCGAGACGTCGGAATGTTCGGATGTCGTAGTTATTGTCGCAATATAAGTGTAATAAAATAATCCCTCGAGTTGTGGTTTTGTACTATGAACGAAAGTAAGGAAAATCGTGACGTCAGCAATACTGACGTTACTCTTACTAAAAACAACTCCGAAGGCCTTAACTCGTCATATATGACTTTAATATTAAACCTCTGTGGATTTTTGATGCCATATAATATTGTAATAAAAAAAAAGTAAGGATGAAATGATTAAAGGCAATGAAGTATCATGACTTTTCATTACTCTATACCATAGATACGAGTATATGCCTAACGTAGGCGGTCCGCGGGCCGAGATGAAAAATCACAGACGACTCCTTTTTACATGATTCACAACCAGAAACTGGTGTAATTAAAACGAAAATGGCTTTATTATATAAAAGAAAGATAAAAATAACGGCTGTACACCAGAAATTTAAAATTCTATTGTTAATACGAATAGCTTTTGGTCCGGTAAACAGTTCTTATAGAAATTTTACTCCGACTCTACAATACAGTAGTCATCTCCTCGTGTAGGGTCCACTGGCAAGTTTAGTAAATATGGAAAAGTAGGTGTACAAAAATATGTATACTAAGTGAGGTTAAGGTTTTTTTTTAATCCACAACAAGTTAGCCCTTGACGGCAATCTCACCTGATGGTAAGTGATGATGCAGTCTAAGATGGTAGCGGGCTAACCTGTTAGGGGTATGGTAAACCCATACTCCTAATCGGTTTCTACGCGATATCGTGCCGGAACGCTAAATCGCTTAGTGACACGTCTTTGTCGGTAGGGTGGTAACTAGCCACGGCCGAAGCCTCCCACTAGACCAGACTCGAGCAGGGAATCAAACCTAGGACCTCTCAACTTTATAATGCGAGAGCGCGCGCGCTGCGCCACGGAGGTCGTCAAAAAAGGTAAATTAAGGAAAAAGTAAATTTTAAGTTTAAGAACACTAAAAAGAGTATTGAATTCTCAAGA
Organism: Lasiommata megera; assembly: GCA_928268935.1. Taxonomy (NCBI): domain Eukaryota; kingdom Metazoa; phylum Arthropoda; class Insecta; order Lepidoptera; family Nymphalidae; genus Lasiommata; species Lasiommata megera. The sequence goes on along the minus strand of OV743329.1, from coordinate 5,466,628 downwards.
CCAAATGATGCTATGTGAAAACCACTGAGGATTTGGATCTGGTGGATACGACAGTTTGTGCCAGCACGTCAGAAGCTAAAACTTCAATGGGGCCAAAATAATTTTACGAAAGCGCTTTGGAAAAAGTGCTTCCCTTAGTACCAGTACTTGTCAATGCGAAACAGAATAAAATGTGACAGTTCGAGTGCCAACGGATTCCAGCTTCCTGAAGCTTGATGTAGGCGAGTGTACTTCCCAAAGTAAAATACGATAAAGCCCGATATCCATTGGAATACGTAGATTAAACAAACGCAATATCTTAAATATTTAAAATGTATACAGACTGATCATCCGGATATGAAATCTAATATTATCAAATATTTTTTGTATTTTGCTTTTATTGAATGCAGTCGTCCGCCATACCATCTCTAAAGCAAAAACAGCATTCCAACTGGAAAATTAAATAAACACCCACGTTCTCATGCAAACTTTAAAAGGTCGGAGTTTACTTTCATTATAATAAGAGAGCAAAATCAAATGAATTAAAAATAATTAGTTGTAGGGGTTGTATTTTTAAAACGTAGATTTTATGGTTGATACCTGTTCAAGTAAGGAGAAATAGATCAATGCCTTTTTGCTATAACATGAATGTACAGCAAACAACTTAGAACAATTTAGAACTGAAGAGATACCTAGGTGTTCTTATAAGCAGTCACTATTTTGCAGAATTTCATTAAATACAGCAAAAAGCTTATTATGTTTCGATTCGCCAGCATACTCAGATAATTGGTTGAAGCAAATATCAGCCCCATCTTGGCAGGAAGCGTGCGAACTAATAGCGAACGCTATTACCAAAAAAATTAACTAGTATTTATATAATTGTCGTATGTTTTAACCCATTTTAATCTTATAAAGATTTAGGAGCTGTAAAGAACTTACATAAAAATACATAAAATGACATTACATAAAAAATTAGAAAACCATTTTTGACGACTTCCGTGGCGCAGTACGCTCGCTGTTGCATTGTAAAGTTGGAGGTCCTGGGTTCAATTCTATCTTGAGTCTGGTCTTGTGGAAGGCTTTGGCCGTGGCTAGTTACCACCCTACCGTCGAAGACGTGTTCCAAGCGGTATAGCGTTCCGGCACGGTGTCGCGTACAAGCCGACTAGGAGTATGGGTTGACCATACCCCTAATAGGTTAGCCCGCTGCCATCTTAGACTGCATGATGATTATTTGTAGTGGATTAAAAAAAAACCTACTTACTGTCCCACAATGGGTCACAGACCTTTTCAAAGCTCATCCCACTAATTGAGCAGCAAAGCAGATATTATACACAAGTCATGGTGGCTGGCATATAATGCACTTTACCTGATTCATAAAACAAGACAAGAATTTAAAAAATGAGTTAATTCTATATCGCTATCGTTTAGCTATCTTACTGATTTAATCGTGGAGAAGCGACTTGTTACTGTTTCTTGAGTGGTATCCTTCATTTATAGGGGAGTTTTTGTAAGCGCGGGTCTGATAAATGTTCCCGTTCGAATGTCATCGAAACTTGGACGTCCTAGTGACAAATGTACCCGTGATGATTATAGATTGTTCTGCTGAGGAACTCCACTCGGTCGAGAGTGTTCCATTAAGACTATCACGTTGCGAGTTTCTTTCTATTTCGCATTATTACGTGTTACGTCACGTATACGTATTTTTTATATATTTAAAATATCTATCAAGTAAACGCTTACGTACTAGCCTTATGACGATTGCCGTCTAAACTGCAAGGAATAAGGTATTTTGTTACGCCTGCTATGATATGATACTTTTGTTACATATAATGTTAGATATTTCGACCTCATTCACATTATAAAGTTGGAGGTCCTGGGTTCGATTCCCGGCTCGAGTCTGGTCTGGTGGGAGGCTTCGGCAGTGTATAGTAACCACCTTTTTTTATTCACTTGACGGCATCGTATCTGATGGTAAGTGATGATGCGGTCTAAGATGGTAACGGGCTAATCTGTTAGGGGTACGTAAACTCATACTCCAAATTGGTTGCTACGCGACATCGTGCCGGAACGCTCAATAGCTTGGCGACACGTCTTTGTCGGTAGGATGGTCCCTCGCTCCTAACCGGTTTCTACGTAGCATCATACTAAAACACTTAATCGCTTGGCGTTAGTGTGCCAGGATGACTTTGTCAGTAGAGTAACTCTCCTCCCACTTTATAATACTACTGCGCACTACGGAATCTCGCTGAAATTCTACAATATATTTTTCTCCTACAGTTTTCCTACGACTTTGCTATGTTTGGTCGGCGTAAGCCCGACAAGTACGTACCACGTTAACGTGCTTCAGACTTGACCTTGTTCGCGTGACACGGCGCAAATATATACGGCACATTTACCAATATTAACAGTCTTCCAATAAAATGATCATCACAGAAACTGGATGAAAGAAATCGTCACCATTTTTCAACACGTGTGATAATTACCAATCATAATTCTATAAAAGTAATAAAGAAATTGGGTGCTATTCTTTCAAGTGGCGATATATCTCCAGCGAAGTGGGCCAGTAACACCGCGTGCGGCTGACTGGCGAAATTACCGCTCTTGAGACAGCCCGATGTGTCACAGCGTTTTATTGCGGCCGACTGTACTTAAAGTGACCGCTGGCAATAAAGAAATATTGTCATCTCGATAAAATAAAATGGATATCTACTTTCAGCCTACTCACATTTAAGTCGGATTTACACGCTCGTATTATGTTGGCGTATGCCCGATGAGTTACTAACTTGTTCGTGGTACTTAGCTAATTTTTTTGCATTACACTGCACGAAAATATAACAGATATTTATAGGTACATATGTACAAACTTTATTATTTCGACATTCTTTAAATAGAACAAACGTCACTTGAACTCGATGGTAGAAATCAATGGTGATTGAAATACACGTGTGATTTTAATCAATTGTAATTCTAAGAAAGTAATGATTAAATCAGGTACTATTTTTTCAAGTGGCGATTATTCCAGTGAATTGGGCCAGTAGCACCGCGTGCGGCTGACTGGCGAAATTACCGTTCTTGAGACGGCCCGATGTGTCACAGCGTTTTATTGCGGCCGACTGTACTTAAAGTGACCGCTGGCAATAAAGAAATATTGTCATCTCGATAAAATAAAATGGATATCTACTTTCAGCCTACTCACATTTAAGTCGGATTTACACTTGCGTGTTTTGTTGGCGTATGCCCGACGAGTTACTAACCTATTCCTAGGCTATTAAGCGCGAAAATATAACAGATATTTATCGGTACATATGTAGAAACTTTAATTACTAAATTCATTAAATAGAACAAACGTCACTTAAACTCGATGGAAGAAATCAATGGTGATTGAAATATATGTGTGATTTTAATCAATTGTAATTCTAAAAAAGTTATGATGAAATCAGGTGCTATTCTTTCAAGTGGCGATATATCTCCAGCGAAGTGGGCCAGTAGCACCGCGTGCGGCTGACTGGCGAAATTACCGCTCTTAAGACAGCCCGATGTGTCACAGCGTTTTATTGCGGCCGACTGTACTTAAAGTGACCGCTGGCAATACAGAAATATTGTCATCTCGATAAAATAAAATGAATATCTACTTTCAGCCTACTCACATTTAAGTCGGATTTACACGCTCGTATTATGTTGGCGTATGCCCGACGAGTTACTAACTTGTTCGTGGTACTTAGCTAATTTGTTTGCATTACACTGCACGAAAATATAACAGATATTTATAGGTACATATTATGTAGAAACTTTATTATTTCGTCATTCTTCAAATATAACAATCGTCACTTGAACTCGATGGAAGAAATCAATGGTGATTGAAATACACGTGTGATTTTAATCAATTGTAATTCTAAAAAAGCAATGGAGAAATCAGGTACTATTCTTTCAGGTGGCGATTATTCCAGTGAAGTGGGCCAGTAGCACCGCGTGCGGCTGACTGGCGAAATTACCGCTCTTGTGACAGCCCGATATGTCACAGCATTTTATTGCGGTCGACTGTACTTAAAGTGACCGCTGGCAATAAAGAAATATTGTCAGTTATAAAATAAAATGCATATCTACTTTCTCCCTACTTATTCAGCATGTAAGTTGTGTGCGTGTTTTGTTGGTGTATGCCCGACGAATTAATAACTTGTACGCGGTGCTTAGCTTTAGAAAATGTAACAGATATTTATACAGGTACATGTGTAGAAACTATATTATTTCGACATTCTCTAAATAGATCAAACGTCACAACTCGACGGAAGAAATCAATGGTGATTGAAATACATTTGATTTTAATCAATTGTAATTCTAAAAAAGTAATGGAGCAATCAGGTACGATTCTTTCAAAATAAAATGGATATCTACTTTCAGCCTACTCACATTTAAGTCGGATTTACACGGGCGTATTTTGTTGGCATATGCCCGACGAGTTACTAGCATGTTCGTGGTGCTTAGCTAATTTGTTTGCATTACACGGCACGAAAATGTAACAGATATTCATAAGTACAAACTTCTAATGTCATTTAATAATAATAATAATAACTAATAAAAATTAATACACTAACTAACAAAAATAAAAAACAGCGCAAGGGCGGCCTTATCACTGCTAGTGATCTCTTCCAGGCAACCGCTATGTAAAGGAAACATGTCAAAATAATTATGTCTTTTCTACGTTATTTAAAATAATAAACATAAAGACTCGATAGCCGTCACCACATTTCTACAAGTGTGCCTGTATCTAAACATAACTATTCATAAGTAATACAAAGATTTGGTACGACTCTTCAAGTGGCGATGTGTTCCCAGTAGCGCCGCGTGCGGCCGACAGGTGAAACTACCGCTCTTGAGACAGCCCGCTCTGTCACAGAGTTTTATTGCGGCCGACTGTACTAAAAATGACCGTGGGCCATAAAATAATACTGTCATCTCTTTGGGATAGAAAAATAAAGGGGACATTGAAATAAAAATGATATAACATATAATATCTGCGCGTAAACCTCTTTCACTTTTTACATGGTTTTGGTAAATACGAAATAATTCAAATATATTTTACTTTATTCTTGCGCATACAAAAAATAAATCTCTTCTAGATGAAGAATCGTTTTGAAAACGAATTTTCATAATGTTTTTGTTTTTTTTACACATTACAAGTTAGCCCTTGACGGCTATCTCACCTGGTGGTAAGTGATAATGCAGTCTAGGATGGAAACGGGCTAACCTGTTAGGGGTATGGTAAACCCAAACTCCTAATTGGTTTCTACGCGACATCGTGCCGGAACTCTTAATCGCTTGGCGACACGTCTTTGTCGGTAGGGTGGTAACTAGCCACGGCCGAAGCCTTTTATTTCGATAAAGGTGTGTTTTAAATATATTTTATACTTGAAAGCAAATACATTCGCTGACGATAAAGAACGGTGGAAGAATAAAATAAAACGGCTCTCTCAGTTCAGGGAAAATTTACAATTACAAACTAACATTGTTAAATGCGTAATGTCAGTTACTCTTTCATAGTATTTTGACGACCTCCGCTGTCACATTATGGGGTTTTAGGTCCTGGGTTCGATTTCCCGGAAGCTTCATCATCATCATCATCATGATCAACCCATTACTGGCTCACTACAGCGCACGGCTCTCCTCTCAATATGAGATGGGTTCGGCCATAGTCCACCACGCTGGCCATGTGCGGATTGGCAGACTTCAAACGTCTTTGAGAATATTATCTAGAGCTCTCAGGCATGCAGGTTTCCTCACGATGTTTTCGTTCACCGTTGAAGCAAGTGATATTTTAATTGTTTAAAAACGCACATAACTCCGAAAAGTTAGAGGTGCGTGCCCGGATTCGAACCCCCAACCTCTGATTAGGAGGCTGACGCCCTAACCACTGGGCTAACACTGCTTCACGCTTCAGTCGCCAAGCAATTTAGCGTTCCAGCACGATGTCGCATAGAAACCAATTATGAGTCTAATTTTACCATTCTAACAGGTATTCCCGCTACCGCGTGTCGCTCGCGTCTGAGTACATGATCATTATTAAAATATCCAGCCTCTGAATCGGCTGTACTTATAAAAAGTATTTTTTTTTTACTATTTTTAAAGCTCCCGAATACAAAAGTAATTTCTTTTAAAAAATAAATATCGGCCTCTGACCCCTACATTTTTGCCGACCTCGGTTGCGCAGTCGCATTATAAAGTCGGGTCCTGGGTTCGCCAAGCGATTTAGCGTTCCGGCACGATGTCGCCTAGAAACCAATTAGGAGTATGGGCTTACCATACCATAACAGGTTAGCCTTAGACTGCATCATCACTTACCATCAGTTGAGATGGCCGTCAAACGCTAATTTGTAGCGGAATAAAAAAATAGTACGATGTACAGTACGCTTCTAAATCTATGTGAAATTCGATGCGCTTGTGATTACAGGGTTTTATGTATACATGCTCTCTTGCAAGTTTGAAATGATGTTGGGAGTAGACAAAACACGATTCCAGGGATCCATCCAAATAAATTATACTTCTCCACGAGAACAAAGCACGGGAGCTTGCTTATTAAGTTAAATTTTTAATATTCGCGCTCAACCCGCGGAAAATTGCAATCTACCGCCGAAAAAAGTGTAAAAAAAAAAACTTCAACGCGGTTTATTCATGTCTCGACTTTAAAATACTTCGCTGTCTCTTATTAGAACTTGTTGTAGTAACTGTTTTACATTAAAGAATATGTAGAAGGCTGTTTTATGATATCATCGCGTATTGCATGTTGTGAGATAAAGTGGGAGTTCCTAGGTTCGATTCCCGGCTCTAGTCTGTTCTGGTAGGAGGTTTCAGATCCGTCCGGAAAGTGTTTACAAACGGGTTCCCCGGACGTTTCAGCAAATCCAGTGAGAGGGACAAGCTGCGATGGTTTTTAATTCGGGTATAACCAACCGACGAGAAGGGGTTGTCGCACACCGGTTATTAACTCATAAAGCTTTTCATATCAATAAAGACCTCCGCTGTCGCATTATATAGTAGGTCTTGGATTCGATTTCCAGCCTGGAGACATCAGCCGCTCACCAGCCTACCGACAAAAGCGTCTCGCCAAGCCATTTAGCGTTAAGGTACGATGTTCCATACTTACCAATTGGGCATATGGGTGGGACGCATCATCATCATCATCATGAACAACCCATCAACTGCTCACTACAGAGCATAGGTCTCCTCTCAATATGAGAAGGGTTTTGACCATAGTCTACCACGCTGGCCATGTGCGGATTGGAAGACTTCACAAGCCTTTGAGAACATTATGGAGAACTCTCAGGTATGCAGGTTTCTTCACGATGTTTTCCTTCACCGTTGAAGCAAGTGATAATTGATTTTTTTTTTAAACGCACATAACTCCAAGAAGTTAGAAGTGCGTGCCAGGATTCGAACCGCCGACCTCTGATTAGGAGGCTGACGCTCTGACCAATAGGCTATCACCGTGGGAGTCATCAGTCATGACTAATTAACTCCCGACCGAAAAAGACGTGACACCAAGCGATTTAGCGTTCAGATACGAAACCGCTTAGAAACCCAACTTGAAACCTTAAGGCTATTTTTTAACACCCCACTCTATCAATATTATCCAATTAAGTATACAGAATCCGAACAAAAGCCATATTTAATTCAATACAAGAATTGAACGACCTCTCTTGGAGGAGCAAAAAATTAAAATACAGCTGTAATTTTTCCGATTCTATTCAATTTGCTCGCTTTGAGTGAATTCCTTGCTACCATCCAACGCTGCATTAACCAAATGTATTCACGAGGTGTGTACAGAGAGAAACGGCTCGGCTTTTTTCGGTAGAAAATCATACAAAATAAAGTATGAATTTAGAATGCCGTAAAATTTTGTTTTACATCATTAAGCGCGTTTGTTTTCTATACACTACAAGTTTGCCCTTGATAGTCTCACCTAATGATGATGGGTTATACCTATAAGGGGTTTGGTAAACCCATACTTCTCATTGGTTTCTACGCGACATCGTACCGCGAGTGCCACGGTCACGGTCTCACCTGGCGGTAAGTGATGAAGTGATGATGTAGTTAGGGGTATGGTAAACCAACACTCCTAATTGATTCGTGCATCGTGCTGGAACGCTAAATCGCTTGGCGATACGTCTTTGTCGGTAGGGTGGTAACTAGCCACGGCTGAAGCCTCTCACCAGACCAGACTCGAGCCGGGAATCGAACGAAGGACCTCCGATTTTATAATGCGACAGCGTTCGCGCTAAAACAAATCAACTCAAAAAACTATGGCCGTAAATAAGTACTTAAATAATATACATATATATGTTATTAGAATACGGTGAATGTTTGTGTGTTTGTCAAGGTGTATCTACGTAATATATTGATGTGTGTGTAAGTTTGTATATGCAAGTATTATGTGATTTCATTTTATTTATGATTTTACAAGTTCTTCTGTTTCATCATATGTAAGATTTATAACCCAGATATTTTTTTTAAATATTAGAATAAAGCTCAAAAACCATACCAATAGCAAAATATGTCAACTTTAAGCAATTTTCTACCGTCCAGTATAAAAAGAGTACCTATGAGTAAAAAGGGGAAACATTTAACTCTACTAAAATCAAATTAAAGTGCATAAAATATAAGCGGAAAATTCTCGCAAAAGTCGAAGCAATAATGAAATTCTTATCATATCCGACGGAGGTAGGGTTTCCATGTGTGTAAATTTCTTCAGATATGTCCTATATTTCGAAAATTCTCCTAAAATATTCGATCATCATGATCAACGCATTACCGGCTCACTACAGAGCACGGGTCTCCTCTCAATATGAGAAGGGTTTGGCCATAGTCCACCACGCTGGCCTTGTGCGGATTGGCAGACTTCACACGCCTTTGAGAGCATTATGGAGAACTCTCAGGCGTGCAGGTTTCCTCACGATGTGTTCCTTCACCGTTGAAGCAAATGATATTTTAATTGTTTAAACACTTACATAACTCCGAAAAGTTAGAGGTGCATGCCTAGATTCGAACCGCCGACCTCTGATTAGGAGGCTGACGCCCCAACCACTGGGCTATGACCGCTTCACCACTGGGCTAATAATCTGGGCTGGCAAATATTCGATACTGTTCTAAAATTACATACCAGTTAAACATCTCATGATAAGCTAGAACTAATTATTATGTAATCGATTTTAATAAAATTCATTTGAGTACATAATACATGGTTATAAACTATCAAAACTAAGAATCTTAATGGAATATTATAAATTTCTTGACCAATATTATAATTTTGGAGAGATTTTTTTAGTCATTTGACGACCTCCTTGGCGCAGTGCGTTCGCTGTCGCATTATAAAGTTGGAGATCCTGGGTTCGATTCCCGGCTCGAGTCTGGTCTGGTGGGAGGCTTCAGCCGTGGCTAGTTACCACCCTACTGACAGACGTGTCGCCAAGCGATTTAACGTTCAGCACGATGTCGCGTAGAAACCAATTAGGAGTGTGGTATACCCCTAATAGGTTAGCCCGCTATCATCCTAGACTGCATCATCACCACCAGGTGAGATAGCCGTTAAAGGCTAATTTGCAGTGTAAAAAAAAAATTGTTATATGGTTATTAAAATCATTGAAATGACTACATTACATACCCGGAAACATGTTAGGAACGAAATTCTATAGTCCTCCTCATACATGCAAACAGGACAAGCGCTTGAAGGTACTTAAGCTAAGTAGCCCTTCCTATTGCCTGACTACACAGGGGGACATAACGGTTGCTTCTTACGTGACGATTTCTATCAGTTAACTCATACAGATAAAATGTGACCAAATCCAGAGATTACAAGGTTTTCGTTATCGTCAGACTAATCGATGATTAGCAGATATGCACTGACATTCTTTATTTTATATAAAGTTTAATTTCAAAAAATTTCAAATCAGTACGCAGGCTAACGGCCTGTTCGAACAAAAAACTGAGGTATACCAAGGCTTCATACAAAAAGGGAGGTATACAAAAATTTTAACTTTACTACTTGTACATTATTCTAGAGTATTCATGGAAATCCTATTCATAGGGAACAAAAATATTATTTTCGCGCGGCTGCATTAATGCGAAAACTGTGTATTGTGATCTTAATATGAAGGATCGGCTCCTCTCCCGTTACTGTTGATATTGCGAAAGATTGAGTATGACGTATCATTCGATTGGTTTATTGAAGCTTTCTGAGGAGCAGAGACTGTGGAGTGACTTTTTTAAAAGCATATTTTATTTACGTTTATTTATTACCACGTCGTTTGAGTTCCTTGTAAAGTTCCGTCAACCAGGAACCCTCGTGTATAAATAAATCTGATATTCTTTTCTTTTATATACTACAAGTTAGCTCTTGACTGCAAACTCACCTGATGGTGATTTAAGATGGAAACGGGCTAACTTGTTAAGGGGATGGTAGAACGATACTCTTAATTGGTTTCTACGCGAAATCATGCCGAAATGCTAACGTCTTTGTCGGTAGGGTAGGGTAACTAGCCACGGGCGAAGCCTCCCAGACCAGACTAGACTCGAGCCAATAAATTGAACCCAAGACCTTCAACTTCATAATGTGACATCCCACGCGCTAACCGGTTTGCCCGCTACCACTTTTGATTGCATCAACGTTTATCACCAGGTCAGATTACCCTCAAGGGCTAACTTGTAGTGGGTTTTTTTTAATATACATTACAAGTTAGCCCTTGACGGCTATCTCACCTGGCGGTAAGTGATGATGCAGTCTAGGAAGGTAGCGGGCTAACCTGGTATGGTAAGCCCACACTCCTAATTGGTTTCTACGCGACATCGTGCCGGAACGCTAAATCGCTTGGTGACACGTCTTTGTCGGTAGGGTGGTAACTAGCCGCGGCTGAAGCCTACCAGAAAAAATACGTAAGCAACGAAAGCAAACTACGTACGTGCAGTATCAAAACAAATTCTTTTAATCTCAAAGTGAGGCCGACTGAATAAATTCCAGAGCTGATGATTAACCGCGCCTTCGCACTCGTTTACTTCATTCTATATTCAAGCCAACGCTTGCCGAATGTATTCATAGAGTTTCGAAGGGAGAAACTCTGGCGGGAAATTTTTCAGCAATTTCTTTGGTTAGTTAAGAGTTCATGGTGTTAAGGCGGAAGAGGTGAGATAGCCTTCAAAGTCTCACCTGTAGTGTATAAAAAAAAAACTTGAGAGGTGTCAAGGGACACCCGGATGGAACGAAGTTCCTTTCGATTAATTAGTGAAGGAATTGTAATAAAATTTTATTTTATTTAAGTTATAATAATATTTTTTTTTTATTATTAACAAATATAATGCTATATAAACTTAATCAGTAGGCTCAATTTTGTACTCCATCAGCAATATCCGGAACTTGTGCAGAAACACTGTCAGGATTCATTTTTTTTTTTTATTATTTATTATTTACAAAAAACCTGTATACACTCAACAAAAATAATCGTCGCGACACCACACTGTTTAATGCGAAATAGAAATGAAAACATCTGGCTTGCTTTCTATAAGAGAGAGAGAGAGACAGACAGAGAAACATGCGACGCCGCACAGCTTACAATAACAAAAAGTGTCGTGACAACTTTTCGTAAGAATTTTTTCCGTCTAGCTCCCTTTCACAGCGCGCGATAAGGAACTTCGTTCCAAAAGTTTTTAATATGTAAAATAAGGTTACTTGGGTCTACAGCTTTTTTAAAACTACCACGAAGCGAGGTTTCAGTGATTAATTTGGTAAAATACAAAATATAATTTATTTTTTGAAATGGTGATAACTAAAATAACCCGGCTTAGGTTATTGTGGGCTTCTTCTTATACCTTGGCGCGATTTGAACCCTCTTAGCTTTAGTTTTAAGTTGGCGGGTGTAGTTATCACCATCGCTTCACGATTAGAAATAATGGAAAATAATGCGATAGATATGAACGATTCATAGATCCCTGTAGTTTTAAACGAATAAAGCTATTTTTATTTTGTTTTTAATGAAATTCGTTTGTTTTATTGTCTGTCGGTTTAGCCATCTGATGCAGTTCTATAATTTATATTGTAAGAAATATAATTATTAGCCCTGCTGACTTTTTAATATATGACGTAAATTCTAAAATAACGTGGTATAAATTGTAACGTCTCTCATACAAGCGAATTGGGGTTACAGATTTTAAAAACTTGAAAAAATGCCAATTCTGTCTTGAAGATATCTCTAAACTTGAGAAAGGCGGGAGACTTCGTATATGGCGGGCGCGGTTTTTTCACGCTTCTCTTCAATTAATGTTTGTTGGCTAATTTTGAAAAGGACTGGTGTTGGTTGTGTCGTGGACAGTTTTGGTGTCGTTTGTGTAGTGGCTAGTTTTCTGAATGGTTAACAGGTATTGATTTGGGAAAGGTTTGAGGGACCCCCGTCCGCGGAGTGCGAAGTTTCCCGCCATTTCTCCGTTACTTCTACATTGCTATAAACTTGACATTGGCTAATCTGCGTAAAGCCATAAAACGAAAAAAAGAAAGATCTCTAAACTTTATTAAGTTGACAGCTGTAGTAATGCTGTCCTTTGAACAATGTTTATGAGTTACTATTTCTAGACTTGATAATTTGATTCCGTTAAGGTACCAAAGATTATATGAGGACGATAATGATAGATAAGACTCTCAAACCTACAAACAGCTGTTTATTAAGTTGTACGTAGGAAAGTATTTATGTTTAGTTTTAATAATGTATTATTAGTTTTTTAATGGTATTATGTGTATTATATGCCAGCTACCTCGGACAAAGAATTAGTCTAGCCATTAAAAGGGGGAACGCTGCCAGTATCTTCGGAACCTTGCCTAAAGGGATTCCTTTCAATAATATATTTGAGTTATGATGTTATATATTTTTTTAAGATTGTTAGTTTTAGGTTAATATAAGGTTTATTTTAAGTTATATAATATGTATACTTGAAATTAAAGATACTAAAATTACATAAAATAAATTATTATATGTTAATGTTCTGTCTGTCTGCTGTAGAACTTGTACCTAACTGGTCAGTCAATGATATTATGTACTAACAAAAATAAGACAAAAACAAAAACGTTAACTAACAAATTGAAAATGAATAATATTTCAGTTGCTACCTACACCTAGACCAGCTTACATCATATGCGTAGTTAAGTTGTATTCACATTTCGCTCGGTGACTTAAACTGTTGTCACCATTGTCTATAACGTGATATTGCTCATAATATTTTAATGATGAACGTTGGCGATGGAGGACCGGATGCGAGAGAGTGTTCCTCTTCCACCTCTCTTGCTCCTGTGCCTTGGGAGGACTTCTGGGCGCTGGAAAAGGGGTCGTCTCACTCACAGTACAGTCCTCGAGTTAGCTGATGTGCTGTTGTTCCGGCACACCTCTAACCACCGAAACTGGGCACGTTATGCCCGAGGAGGGTCTGCAGCGGTGGACACCCGCTGGTGGAGTTGCGGTTGCATGCGAAAGCTTTCCTGTGGCTCCCCCATACAGCGGTGAGTTGGAACACGTGGGGGTTTTAGTCAGTAGGAGTCTGACATAACCTCTGTGCCTCCCCGTGGCGCAGAGGTATCCATGAGGATTTTATCCACGATAAAAACGATGACGATACAGATAGATGATGGACGATTTCGATTCGGGATATCTTTTACAATATGGATCTTGGTACAGTCAATTTATTTACTTGCTATATTTAATATATAATTAAAACTAGAAATCCGCTTACGCTGTCACTGAGATATGCAGTCGATGTTTTTCCGCCTTTTTACCTCCTCGCAAAGACACGGCTAATCTGTTGATTTCCGGGGATTAGGTATTAAAGAACGCCTCGGCTAGAATATATCATATAGAAAAAAACGATAATTTTGATATATCTATAGCAAAAGGAGGGTTTATGATGGTTATATATTTATTTATTTAAAAAGGAATTCATACTGTAATCTGACGTTTTTAAGATTATACAATATTATATTTATATTATATTATTCATAAACCTATATCAACATCATCATGATCAACCCATTACCGGCTCACTACAGAGCACGGGTCTCCTCTCAATATGAGAAGGGTTTGGCCATAGTCCACCACGCTGGCCATGTGCAGATTGGCAGACTTCACACGTCTTTGAGAACGTTATGGAGAGCTCTCAGTCGTGCAGGTTTCCTCACGATGTTTTCCTTCACCATTGAAGCAAGTGATGTTTTTTTTTTGTTTTTTAAACGCACATAACTTCGAAAAGTTAGAGGTACGTGCCAAGATTCGAACCGCCGATCTCTGATTAGGAGGCTGACGCCCTAACCACTAGGCTATCACCGCTTCACTTTCATACTCAAACATTATAGATAATGTTATCGCCGCGATTCTAGGAAGCTATGTTTATGTAAATTCTGATTTATTAATTAATTAAGACATATATTTTACAAGTTGTTTGTAAGGGTCAAAATATTAATAATCTGTATACGTACAAAAGAGTATCAAACTTGATTAGAATATTACTATTCATGTATAAAGTTGGTTGTATGTTTTTTTTAACCTCTACAAGTAAGACCTTGACGGCAATTTCACCTGATGGTAAGTGATGAGTGTGACATAACCTCTGTGCCTACCCGTAGCGCAGAGGTATCCATGAAGATTTACCCACCGTAAAAAAAAATCCCCACTTCATTCCATCGGCTTATTATCTTAAGTAGGTATTTAAACATAGGTACTAGATTCGTATATATACGTGTACGAGCATCTTTGATCAAATTATTACATATAACTCGTACTGTAACTCCAAATGGTCGCTTAAGTATGGAGTGTTCATTTACATATTAGCTGTTATACCAAAGGGAATAAATAATTACGTAGATCAGAGAAACTACTTGATACACTTACTGATAATACAAAACAGTATATTAAATGCACTATAGAGCTGCGGACATATGAATAAAACCACATTAAGTCATAAAGCGGTGATAGCCTAGTGGTTAGGGCGTCAGCCTCCTAATCAGAGGTCGGCGGTTCGAATCCGGGCACGCACCTCTAACTTTTCGGAGTTATGTGCGTATTTGAAAATTAAAATATCACTTGCTTAACGGTGAAGGAAAACATCGTGAGGAAACCTGCACGCCTGAGAGTTCTCCATAATGTTCTCAAAGGCGTGTGAAGTCTGCCAATCCGCACATGGCCAGCGTGGTGGACTATGGCCAAATCCTTCTCATATTGAGAGGAGACCCGTGCTCTGTAGTGAGCCGGTAATGGGTTGATCATGAAGTCATAAAGCGCTGATAGCCTAGTGAAGCCGTGATAGCCTAGTGGTTAATGCGTCAGCCTCCTAATCAGAGGTCGGCGTTTCGAATCTGGGCACGCACCTATAATCACCAGGTGAGATAGCCGTCAAGGACTAACATGTAGTGTATAAAAAAAAACTAGCTAAGCGCGCTCTTACGCTCATCATAACTGTGCATCAGGCATGATTGTAAGCTTATACATATTATATACAAATAAATAAAATTGGAGTGTCTGTTTGTAATATTGAAATAATCGTTTTTTACTGCATGCATATGAATATATATACGGTACATACACCAAAATAACATTTTTTACAATTTTTGTATGTCTGTCTGTCTGTCTGTTTGTTCCGGCTAATCTCTGAAATGGCTGGAGCGATTTTTACGGGACTTTTGTTGGCAGGTAGCTGTTGTAATAAGGAGTAACTTAGGCTACTTTTATTTTAGAAAAAGTCTTTTATTTTAGAAAAATTAAGTAATGTTGCAATTTCCAAGTACTGTCCAGTACGGCGCGCAGCTCACGCGCATGCCATCGCCTGTGCCATCACGTCTCGGGCGCCTCCCACCAACGAATCAATATCATAAAGGCGGCCTGTCGCGCGGGCTCATTCTTTTTTTTTTTTTTTTTAGAAACGAGATACTTTAATGTTTATCCTGTAATTATTTCAAGTAATTCGGGTTAGTAGTCTATTGCTTGTTAATTCAAAGACAAACAAACACACTAACTCAACGCAGACGAAGTCGCGGGCGTCAGCTAGTCTTTAATAAAAGAGAAAACCATTTAAATAATTATACATATGCACACTTATATTAACAATCAAACGATATATAAAACAATTTGATACACAATTTCTGTGGGTAAATGATACAGTTCGCTTAGTTGCATGCACTGCATTCCCAGAGCACCAAAGTTTAACAACATGGCGGAACAAGTTTGAAATGTTGAATTATTGAATTCTGAAGGTCGGGCGGGGCGGACGTCCCGTGGGCTACCACAGGAGTGATGCCAGAATTGCAATTTAAAATCGTTAATGTCGGCAATAACTCAATCCTGCCCTATAAGTTACGTGCAAATCAAAAATCTTCAGATCATCATCATCATGATCAACCCATTCTCGGCTCACTACAGAGCACGGGTCTCCTCTCAATATATTATAGGTTTAGTCATAGTCCACCACGCTGGCCTTGTGCGGATTCGCAGACTTCACACGCCTTTGAGAACATTATGGACAACTCTCAGGCATGCAGGTTGTCTCACGATGTTTTCTTTCACCGTTGAAGCAAGTGATATTTTAATTGCTTAAAAACGCACATAACTACGAAAAGTTATAGGTGCGTATCGGGTTTGAATCCCCGACCGCTGATTAGGAAGTTTTCTACTAGGCTATCACAGCTTCATCGCTGGGTTTTTGTATTCTAGACATCACTCTTCCCACATAATCCGCCAGAAACGGCGCAGTTCTGCCTGTATTGATGTACCTACGTTTGACGTGCATTTGTTTTTTGCTTTCACTTACATGAATGCGTTGTTTTCCTATTTAAGACTAGGAACTTTATAAGAACTGGGTAATACACCAAATAGTGCATATCTATGTAGAAGATAAGGAAGCGATAGCACGGTAATATTATATTCAGTATTCCAACTTCATACAAACCGAAACGTGGGCTATGCCTACGCGCCTCGATTTTGGGGTGCATTCGGTATGCAGATAGTCGCGACTGTGCCGCAGGGACGAACGGACGATGTTTTTTTTTATACAATAACCGCGCGATTTTTTCACTTAAAATAACTTCAACTATATATTTAATATGACGACTAGGATATATTGTGCATTTTTTGGTTGCAGTAATAATAGTTGTTTATTGTACTGTTTGTATGAATAATTAAAATGTTGGAGGCGGGTAGCCCTATCGCATGTTTAGATGCCACGCGGCTGTAGGTATTTATTTCAAAGATAAGCCCGAGTTACAATACTGTATACATATTATTACCGTGGTAATAGGAACGATAACCCAAGATACCCATCCAGCTATTCGCACAACCCAATCGTTAATCAGCGGAGTGGCGCAAATTCCTAAACCATTTATAAAGACGTCGCTCTAGACGCGGAGGAGCGAATTTTTCTTGTCTTAAGTAAATAAAAATCCAATCAGAGGCAAATCCAATTTTCATTCCCGCTCGTCTGATTCACCCGGGATCCAAGGCTCATTTTTTACCCGTTTTTTTTTTTGTTCATCACATTTTCACACTATCCCATTCCGCTGTTCCGTGGGAAACGTTTGTATCGATTTTAAATACGTTTAAATTTTGATTGAATGTGTGTATTGGATTGTCACTTTTTAATGATTATCATAAAAAACTAAAACCCGTTGATTTTGTCCTGACTTATGATGTCCACATATCACAAGTTAAGTCAACTGACTGTGCGTTTCTGTATTTTTAAGGTGCACGTACTATGAAGTGTTTTTTTTTTTAAATTTTAATTGACATTTTAAGTCACAAAGAGGAGTCAGAAATGATAAATTCCAAAATTTCGACCAACTCACCCAACAACACAAAATTAAAATGTTTTTTTACAGGTATATTATGTATTCATCATGATCAACCCAGTCTCGGCTCACTACAGAGCACGGGTCTCCTCTCAATATAAGAAGGGTTTGACCATAGTCCACCACCCTGGCCATGTGCGGATTGGCAAACTTCACACGCCTTTGAGAACATTATGGAGAACGCTCAGGCGTGCAAGTTTCCTCACGACGTTTTCCTTCACCGTTGAAGCAAGTGACATTTTTTTTTAATACACATAAGTTAGAGGTGCGTGCCCGGATTCGAACCGCCGACCAAAGGAGACTGACGCCCTAACCGCTATCACCGCTATATATGTATGTATTACGCAGCTAATATTTCCGCTTTTTCGCTCACGTAACGTTCCACATTATCGAGTTTCCTGAAAACTTTCTTACAAGTTTCATACATGTGACCTTAATGGATAAAACTCTTTCTTAGCGGACACCTACTTTATGAAAACAAATTGTTAATGCTAACCTTCAGCCAAATATGAATGACAGATCAGTCCGAAACCTTTTTTCTTCTAAAATATACTAGCTGGTGCCCGCAACTTCATCTGCGCAAGTATTTCGAGTAGATAGCTTATATTAACGTGGCGCGGAAAAGAACTAACATTATGTCATTAAAATTATCACGCAGATGGTAGATCTTTTCCTACTTAATTGAGAGTTATCGTCATATTTTGGACAATTCACACAATATAAAGAGAGTTATTCTGATGTATAAGCTATATTATTGTAAAGTATCATTAAAATCCATTCAGTAGTTTTTACGTGAAAGAGTAACAAACATCCATCCATTCATCCATACTTACAAACTTACGCGTTTATAATATTAGTAGGAATAAGTTGGTAAAAATAAAAATAAAGTCTTTATGTGATTTTTTGTGTGCGTGTGTGGATGAGCTTATATGTATAATGTAATATAAGACCAAACTCTTTTCTCTTTAATGAATAGAAGCAGGCGTTACTTTGCGGAAGTCCATGATAAACAATAAACAGTAAGTATAATTTGCTATATTCCGCCGACAACCGGGAGATTTGTATAATATAACAGCACACAAAATCTTCCACTAGAACCTACTCTACGCACGTTTCGACCCTACACCGGATCATCCTCAGGAGATGTTGATGTTCGGAGAAGGTTGATGTTTCACGAGCGCGAAAAGTAAAGTACTTTAAAGTAAAGTAATTCTTTCCTCTTTTCTGTTATAAATGCAGTTCTGAATCGCGCATACTGGAATATCTTTTCTTGAACGAATGTAAATTAATAAGAAAAAAATCTTTAAAATCTCACAGACAGAAATTCCCGCCGGCGAAGATTCCGAAGTTTTCAATACACATTTAAATAACAATGGGTGACCACGGCGGGCGTGGCGAGTGGAAATCATTTCGAACCTAACTTTACACGGACTTAACGTGAACAAGAATTGTTATGTTGAATAGTTAGCTTTATTAATTAAAAACAAATCAAATCAAATCAAAATAGCTTTATTCGTGTAAACCTATTACAGGCATCTATGAATCGTTCGTATATATCACATTTTTCATTACTTCTATTCGTGAAGTGATGGTGATAACTACACTCGCCAACTTAAAACTTAAGCTGAGAGAGTTCAAGTCTAAGAAGAAAAAAATAAATTGCTCTAACTCCACAGCTACTATACCTATGGAGTTAGAGCAATTCACACCCAAGTTTTTTGATCGTTTATATAATACCTATTTTGACAACTTATACGTAATCCATCTGTGAACAAATATATAAATATGTTTAATAAATGTTTAATACATGTCGGCGCGAAGAAGTTATTAACTTTATTCAGCGGCGCCAAAAACCACAAGAATTCAATAATTACCCACATTTTAACTATTGATGATTTTGCTAACACAATTTAGACAGTAATATCCAATTTTGTACAAGCATGCTTTGTGCTATAAATACGGGCGGTCGATGCCTTTCGCGGCATTCTCGCTCGAGACGTCGGACCTCTTAGTTATTGTCGCAATAAAAGTGTACACCCGCAAGTTGTGGTTTTAATTACTATGGGCGAAAGTAATCATAATCGTGACGTCAGCAATGCTGATGTCACCCTTACAAAAAACAACTCGGACGCCTTTGACGCGACATATATAATATAAGTATAAAAATAAAAACTTGAGAGGTGTCAAGGGACACCCGGATGGAACAAAGTTCCTTTCGATTAATTAGTGAAGGAATTGTAATAAAATTTTATTTTATTTAAGTTATAATAATATTTTTTTTATTATTAACAAATATAATGTTATATAAACTTAATCAGTAGGCTCAATTTTGTACACCATCAGCAATATCCGGAGCTTGTGCAGAAACACTGTCAGGATTCATTATTATTATTAATTTTTATTATTTATTATTTACAAAAAACCTGTTTACACTCAACAAAAATAATCGTCGCGACACCACACTGTTCCATGCGAAATAGAAATGAAAATATCTGGCTTGCTTTCTATAAGAGAGAGAGGGACAGACAGAGAAACATACAACGCCGCACAGCTTACAATAACAAAAAGTGTCGTGACAACTTTTCGTAAGAATTTTTTCCGTCTAGCCCCCTTTCACAACGCGCGATAAGGAACTTCGTTCCAATAAGTGTTTATTATGTTAACCTATCCTACGTGTCTTTATGCAGTAAAGACTTTTATCTATCTTTTATAGCTAATCTACATTCCTAATAAACGTTTGGAAACTATCTAGTGAGCTTAACTCTTCGACGTCTCACCATAAGCCACGACGGAATGGGAATCCATTACGGGTTATTTATGGAGTGCGCAAAATATTTATCTGTGTCGATAATGCTACGGAAATGAAGCCGACCACCACCGCGCCCCGTTCCTCTGCTTAGCATTTTTGTATTGATAGAATAACGATTTGTTTGTGTTTTGATTTGTCTTTAACTACTTTGCTGCGACCCAATAAAGAAATTGCGAGAGTTACTTGTACTAGTCTGTGGTGGCATTACCACAGAAGCTTAAAAGCCTTGCTTACAGCTCAAAGCTCAAAGCTTATATTTAATTTTTTTTTATTATAAATTATATCAAACCTACAATATTTTTAAATTTCGCGCGTCAACTTGCAAATCAATAATGATTTATATTAGTGTGTATTTGTATACTCATTGCAGTATACAAATATGAAATAATACGTAACACTGTGTGGTCGCAACTTACGGTAAAAAAAAACGGCAATAGATGTTCTGTGGGAATGTGAGTGCCAAAAATAGTTAAGTATTACATTATAATAATTTAGAATGTTTGCTTGAGTTTGAAAAAGTCGATTTCTGATTTTTTGTTACTTGTTATATATTTTATTGTTCATTTAAATAACATGTGGAAATTTTAAACTATTTTATATTATTTAGACCCCGTCTTAGATAATAAGCATGGTGTTTTAATAACGGCTGTAAAAGAGTAGAGGAAGACCAAACAAGGGATGGATCGTGTAATTGCTTAAAAACGCACATAACTCTGAAAGTTATAGGTGCGTGCCCGGGTTCGACCACCCGACCTCTGATTAGGAGGCTAACCTAACCACTAGGCTATCACAGCTTCGTCTTGTCTTATATAAATGAAATACACCTAAAGGCTTTAAGATTTTTTTTTTATACTCTACAAGTTAGCCCTTGACGGCTATCTCACCTGATGGTAAGTGATGATGCAGTCTAGGATAACAGGCTAACCTGCTAGGGGCATGGTAAACCCACACTACTAATTGGTTTCTACGCGACATCGTGCCGGAACGCTAAATCGCTTAGCGACACGTCTTTGTCGGTAGGGTGGTAACTAGCCACGGCCGAAGCCTCCCACCAGACCAGACTCGAGCCGGGAATCGAACCCAGGACCTTTAACTTTATAATGCTACAGTGCGCCACGGAGGTCGTCAAATATATAGGACTAGTCATGGTTTATATATAGCAATTCAGTTGTTGTAACAAGTTGTAAATGAAAAAAACTTCGATTGATATAATTTTAAACGAAATCGCCCAAAGTCGTCACGTGTGTTGTAACATACAAATACATGCAGTATAATATATGAGGGAGATAGCGGGATTCATTTCCTGAATACCACATAACGGATATTATGGAAATGCTATTCGATATCATATTGGTCGATGTCTGCCTCCCATGTTTGTTGATCAGATAATTTTGTGAAAATCCAAAACCTCACCACACCTACCTTATCTCATTTTTTTTTTTTATATATACATAGCGAGCAAACGAGCAGGCGGGTCACCTGATGGTAAGTGATTCCCGCCGCCCATGAACATTTGCAGCACCAGAGGAACCGCCAATGCGTTGCTGGCCCTTGAGCAATTTGTTAATCCGCCCTTTGAAGATCCCCATATTATCCCCATATATATTCATGGCGTTGAAGCTCTCTCTCATATATAACTGTGATTTTAGTGATTATCACCGGAGACCTACGGGCTTGTATTTATGAGGCAAGCGGGCGACATTTGTCAGAAGTCTCGACAGAATCAAACGGTGCTATTTCTGTTATTAGCACCAATCGGTATAAAGTGAACTTTAAAATAGGGCAAAGCAAGCAAATCGAATTAATTTGATCGTGCGCTGTTGCATAATAAAGTTCGAGGTCCTGGGTTCGAGTCTAGCTACCATGGCCGTGGCTAGTTACCACCCTACCGACAAAGACGAGTCGCCAAGCGATTTAGCGTTCCGGCACGATGTCGTGTAGAAACAAACCAGGAGAATAAGTGCCTGTGATATACGAACATGAATTTACAGTATCTGATTTTTTTATGCAGCACAAGTTAGACCTGGACGGCTGTCTCACCTGGTGGTAAGTGATGATGCAGTCTAGGATGGTAGCGGGCTAACCTGTTAGTATGGTAAACCCACACTCCTAATTGGTTTCTACGCGACGTCGTGCCGGAATGCTAAATCGCTTGGCGACACTTCTTAGTGGTAGCTAGCCACGGCCAAAGCCTCCCGCCAGAAAAAGGATATGAGAGGGTTCCCCCCTTCCCATCGATCGGGTATGCCCGAGCTAAAGCCACCGCGGCAAGCCCCTCTTGCTGGCTTTGTTAAACGCCCGGGGATGTCTACTTCCCGGATGTCTACTAGCCGTATCAGCCTTAGCACTAAAGGGGAGAGAAAATACGACCCTATAGCTATAGCTATAGCTATGTCAAGTGTGTGTGTGTGAGTGCGAATGTGCGTGTGTTTTTCAACAACTGCACTCATAATGGCCAATTTTCTGGTACAAATTCGTAAATTTATTTTTTTATTTTTTTATCCACTACAAGTTAGCCCTCGACGGCAATCTCACCTGATGTTAAGTGATGATGCAATTTAAGATGGTAGTGGGCTAACCTTTTAGGGGTATGGTAAACCCATGCTTCTAATTGGTTTCTACGCGACATCGTGCTGGAACGCTAAATCACGTTTTTGTCGGTAAGGTGGTAACTAGCCACGGCTGAAGCTTCCCACCAGACCAGACTCGAGCCGGGAATCGAACCCAGGACCTCTAGAACTTTACTTTAGAACTTTACTCCTCTAGAACTTTATAACGCGACAAAAATTTTGACTTTAGCATAGATTAGTAATAATGGCTTTAATTTTAAGTTAACGAATCTAGTTATCACCATTAAATCACTACTATGTAAATTACTGACGCGTCAAAAGTGCCTTTTAAAGGACTATTTGAATAAAGATATAAAAAAAAAAATTATCAATACATGCGATTGACGCAGCATCTGCGCTTTTAGTTTTAATTACTGACCACACTTATTTCTACACGATGGCCTCAGTAATCAATCCTTGTTAGATAATACGACGTTTGCACGGTCTGTTTAAAAGACGCATCAATCCCATTCAACCGGCCACGTTAAATCACTTGATTAATTCGAAAGCTATTTTCAGAGCGTGTCCAATTTTCCCCGTTGGTATATTTCACTGGCTAACAAGCGAAAGGGAGTTGATAAAAATTACTCTTCGAGCGGAAACCAAATTGAAGTACTGTACCTACTACCACCTAGTACTACCTAGTGTTTAGTACCTTTTTTTTTATGCACTACAAGTTAGCCCTTGACAGCTATCTCACATGGTGGTAAGTGAGTGACAGTCTAGGGTTGTAGCGGGCTAACCTGTTTGGAGTATAGTAAACCCACGCTCCTAATTGGTTCCTATGCGACATCGTGCCGGAACGCTTAGTCGCTTTGCGACACGTCTTTGTTGATAGGGTGGTGACTAGCCACGGCCGAAGCCTCCCACCAGACCAGATTCGAGCTGGGCATCGAACCCAGGACCTCGCACTGTCGCATTATAAAGGTGGAGGTCGTCCACCTATACGCGCACACTGCGCTACGGAGGTTGTCAAAAAATTCAGTACACTTCAATTAGTGTTTGCTGTTACAATTCGTGTTTGCTTTTACAATTCGTGTTTGCTGTTACAATTCGTGTTTGCTGTTACAATTCGTGTTTGCTGTTACAATTCGTGTTTGCTGTTACAATTCGTGTTTGCTGTTACAATTCGTGTTTGCTGTTACAATTAGTACAACAATAAATTGTTGTAGTCCACTCTGAGCTACCTCGATTGCAATCTGATCTGTTGGTATGATCATGAAGTCTGATATATTACTTACCGGTTAGGTGACAGTATAGCAGTCATATTGAATCTGTTCTTTCGGTAAGGTTTTACCGAAAAGCTTAATATTAAGCGCAACGCATTCGCTTTCGTTTTATAATTCAGGATGTCATGGGTTCGTCTTTGGCTAGTAGTAGGCTAGAAGCTACTGGCAAACCTATGCCGTCAAGCGATTTAGCGTTCCGGTACGATGCCATGTGAAACCGATTGGGAGGCCGCCAACGTATCGTTAGCTCCTCTGGTTCTGCAGCGTTTCATGGACGATGGTGATTAATGGAACACAATCGAAAGCCAATGCTTGCAGTTTTGCAGAAAGGTATAATACTACTATGTCTCTATCTTAAGTATTTTTTATTTTTTTGTTTTTTGTCTCTCTTTGTCTGTTTTTATTAAGTGTATATTTGTTTTATTTATACTTCGTTTCTGCTATAATGTTATTATGTGCTAACAGTGAATTTAATTAGTGTTATTGGATACTGTCCACTGTCCGTTCTACTTAATTTAAAAAAAAAAATATTTCTCATCAGGTGACCGATCTGCTCGTTTCGCCTCGTCCGCAATGTAATTCATAAAAAAAAATGTAAAAAAGAAATGTTTACTTACGAAATAGTCGCAATTGATCTCTCCCTTGCCAATGTAGATTAAATATAAGCGCTTATTAATAAAATGTGATAATAAACATTAAAGCTCTGCCGACCCATATCGCAGTAAAGTTAGTCGAATCCTAGAGAGTAAGAGGAAGATGAACTTACAATGATGAAAATATAAAATACATAAAGAAATTAAATGACGTTAAGAATTTTGGACATTGAAATAATTTAAATATGAAGTCCATTGTGCGTATGAAAATGTATGCATTTTTATAACCGCAGCATTTTATTCAAAACGACTGTTTAAAAGGATTCAGATATCATGTCCCGCAACATGGCGCTGACGCGGGGTAAACTGCATTTGACA
This sequence comes from Lasiommata megera, assembly GCA_928268935.1. Lineage (NCBI taxonomy): Eukaryota > Metazoa > Arthropoda > Insecta > Lepidoptera > Nymphalidae > Lasiommata > Lasiommata megera. Next base: position 5,441,177 of record OV743329.1, on the reverse strand, counting down.
TTATCAACTGTTTATGCACAATGTCTTTGTTTTGAAAAATATACTATGAAAAATATAACATATATAGGATGTACACGGGGGATGCAAAGAGACCAGATACTCTTGGTAGAACAGAATTACAATTAAAAGTATCGTAATTTATAAAAAACAGACTATATGCTCCACCTAGTACGACTATGCACTACCACGTCTCGACCACCTATCAATGCAATGAATGCAATGCGCCCTCCCGCGCCGGTGCGTCGTTAACCTGCATACCCCACTTAGTGTTGCGTAAAGAAAGGGGGGCGATCCCTCTCTCTCTTGTCTGTCGTACGTGATTCTAAAACTAGATGGCGCTACTCCCTGATTGCTGTCATATACATACAGCATTAGGTTTAGATCATATGTAGTTTATGATCATATGCCGTGTTGCGCTGATGAATAATCTTGGTATTGCCAAACCATAACTTATGCGAAACATGTGATTGGAGCTAGGCGGAAGAAGTAACACGGTCTATGAAATGGAATGAAAATACTAGTATACACGAAACAAAAGAAGAAATACTAGACAACAAAGAAACACAGAAAACAAAAGAGGTACAATAGGTCTAGGGCTGACTTAGGTTTTATTGTTTCATTACAACTTATGCTATATGGGTTAATTGTCCTCCCATTTTCTGCTATCTCGTCATAACTCATAAATATATGGCTCGAAAATAGCCAATATAAATATCTCAATTGATTATCACTTGCTTTAACTAACAGTGGAAGACATGCACTCTTGGCCAAACCACTGCGACCAAGCGGCGTCCTTAACGGCGTTAAAGTTGGCGTCCTGGCTGTGTCCAATCAAAATCACGCGATCGTATGCAAGAGTTTTGTGATTGGTCAACCGCAGGACTCAAAATTGAACACTGCACTGATAACGGCGCACGGTGCGATGTGGTCGTCGCATTTCCGAACGGAGGCATATAAGTAAACTCATGAAATATCGAAACTTTATCCAATTAATAAAATAACCACAACTATGTAGGAACTTGTTGTCTCACTTTCCGGTATTATGTTCACCCTTAGGTCACAATTAATATCTTGTAAAAAGTTAAAGTTAATACTAATTTGGTCCTTTGTAAAACGGGTACAAAAATACAATAACGATATATAGGTACTATTAACTGTCGAAGTATTAAAATGAGACGTCAACAAAATTTTAATGATGCTAAAATACAAATGATACCTTCAAAACAATGTTACCACAAAAGCCGTATTTATTAAGACAGCAATTACTGTGCGAAGTTGAATTACAATCCTTTACCAGTTTAAGATAAAACACTCCGGCTCGAAGGACCAATTAGTAACTGAGATGTTCCTACTCGGGTTGCTTGGAACAAAAGGAGCACAAATAAGCGAAAAACATCTATAAGTACGGCTTACAGTTCCGATGCTCTGTAATTGCTCAGCCTCGAGGGGGTTTGGCAAAGAGTGTGTATCATGACATCAGATGGTGTAGATGAAAAATCATAATTTAGCCTAAAGAGAAATATCCAGATACATTTGTCGTAAGCTTTTTTCTTAGACCAGGTTCTTGCGTTTGGAACTTTTGAAGCATTGGCCATTGGGGAAAAACATTGTACGACGATGTGTGTTGTTAACGTTTTATGAGTCCCAGGTTCTTTTCCTGGCGGATGCAATTTATGAATTTATCATTTAAGTGTCTTTTCTGGTTTGGGTTGGTAAAGCAAGCAATCAAGCGTAGTAATATCGGTTTCGAACTGGTAGTTTTAATCTCCTGTGACCCGTGGATTAATCTACGTCCGGATAAATTTTGGCATGGGTAATTCGTCTTCGCCGCCGGCGAAGAGGCTGTGCAGCCGTTGAATTAGCGAATCCAACTGGGCGATGTCGGTTGGCATTTCTGGTACGCAGAACAATATGAAACATGACAAAAGAAATATTGGGAATTATAAAATCCCAGAGGAAACTCAAAAAACAAACATTTCAATTTAGAGTTATTAATTATTATTATTTTTATAATATATCTTTTATATATTTGTTTACAATGCACTGCATATGCTGAACTAAACCACTGCTATGAATGGTATTACAGACGAATATATATAAGTAGGTACTATTGCATCACAAAACAAGAAAATCAAAATCAAAAATAGCTTTATTCACATAAACCTATTACAGGCATCTGTTAAAAGCTCACAATACACTGTCTCAAATATTATTCTTTGACCGCTCGAATAGTACAAAAGGCTTTACCAATGCCTCTTTTAACAATCAATCAAAGTGAACCGCAATGAAATGCGACTTTTTGATTACTGAGAATATTATTTAATTGATTGGTTGACTGGATATTATATAAATTACAATGTAATATTCAAAATTAATTCATAACCAATTATTTATTCAACATCGATATTATTATTCAACAATAATTTGTACATTAACATGTTCTGTTTTACATTGACCTGTTTGCGATAAATGTGTTTTTTTTATCATTCGTTAAATGGAAGAGATTGCAATGGCTGTGTAGCGATAAGGCTGCCTATTGACATATGCGGTGTGCTGCCTATATTTTTCTTTCTGCATTTTTACGCGGTGTGGGTACATGAAAATATTTCATTCATTCATACATACAATAATAAAATAAGCTGTCTGTATTTAAAAAAGAGTCTGTAATTAATATAAATGCAGGGATAGCCTAGTGGTTTAGAATTCGGCGCTTGGAGGACCAAGTTCGATCGCTTTAATTTTTTCTGAGATATGTGCGTTTTTGTTTTAATTAAAACAATTTTTATTTTTTTATGTAACACTACACACTAGAAGCGGTGATAGCCTAGTAGTTACGTCGTCAGCCTCCTAATTAGAGGTTGGCGGTTCGAACCCGGGCACGCACCTCGAACTTTTCGGAGTTATGTGCGTTTTAAAAAATTAAAATATCACTTGCTTCAACGGTGAAGGAAAACATCGTGAGGAAACCTGCACGCCTGAGAAAATGTTCCATACCTCCATATGCCTCCATAATGTTCTCAAAGGCTGAAGTCAGCCAATCCGCACATGGCCAGCGTGGTGGACTATGGCCAAACCCTTCTCATATTGAGAGGAGACCCGTGCTCTCTAGTGAGCCGGTAATGGGTTGATCATGATGATTTATACACAAAAAGTTAGATGATGCAGTCTAGGATGATAGCGGGCTAACCTGTTAGGGGTATGGTAAACCCACACTCCTAATTGGTTTCTACGCGACGGCGTACCGGAACGTTCAATCGCTTGGCGACACGTCTTCGTTGGTAGGGTGGTAGAAGAAGAGGTGAAGTCCGCACTTGACCGAAATGTTGCATTGACCTGTGAGTCGAGAATTTTAAATAAATTACTTTTGTATTAATATAGATGGGTAGTGAAAATCTCAAGTGGATTCTAGTATACCCTATATATATCGCATGATAATATTTAATTTAAAATTATATATCAGTTTTCTACACCAAGAAATTATCGACAGCCATTTATTTAGAACATGTCACTTCGTATAGCGTGAAACTAAGCTAGTGGAAACCTAGGGATTATCAGCTTCACTTGCCTAGGTCTTAACAAGGGGCTAGAATGCGCTCGTTAGCAAGTATTTTCCCCGCCTCGTTCAATGATAAAAATGCTTCACATGTATAACAGTCTCGATTCTATGGTGTTACGAAAAAGTGTTCCTCTTAAACTGAACAATCCGCTGGTACTTCTACGTATTTATGTTAATAATATAAGAATATATTATTAATAATGTACGCAGATTCTCGCGTAAATCTTATATATATCTTATCAGTATATTATTTTATAGTTATAAAATCTTAATAGTCGTCAAGATGGCAAGAGTAACAGAAATACTGTAAAACTATTAACCACTCGAGTATATATAAATAGGTCTTCCTTTCTAAACATATGTAGATTCTCGCGTTAAACTTGTTGTAATAGTTATCTTAATTATCGTCACGATGACAAGGGACATAGAAATACTGTAAAACAACTAACCACTCGAGTACAGGTAAAAATAGGTCTTCCTTTCTAAACATATGCAGATTCTCGCCATAAACTTAATCTTAATTAAAATAAATCTTAATCAACAACAAGATGACCATTTAATATTATATATAATATATATCCTAGTGCGTCTGTCTGTTCGTTACCTATAATCAGCACAAATCTAGCACGACGAACAATGGATACTTTTATTGCGAAAAACCACCTACCCGGGTGTTGATTGTGATGATGGGTAATACCGGATGCCCCGGAATATAAAAAGCATTAGTTTTTCTCCTCATCTTAACAGATTTTAGCGAAAATTAGAATAAGGATATCTCGCATCCGGGAGAAGTGAATAAATTGTAAATGATAAACAAGCATGGGTGTGAAACATTGCTCTAACAAGATAGCTCTTAATATAATTTTAAGTGGCATGTGAGATGGTGATAACAAATTAAAAATTTACCTGGCTAAGTTTGTTGTGGGCTTCTTCTTAAACCGGGGCGCGTTTGGAACCCTCATAGCTTTAGTTTTAAGTTTACGAATGTAGTTATCACCATCAAATCACTACCATGTAAATTATTGACGCGTCAAAAGCGCCTTTTAAAGGACTATTTGAATAAAGATTATTTTGAATTCGAATTAGAATTTGAAATATTTTAAATGCCAGAAAGATAAATTATTACAGTAAATTATTACGGTTATAATTGAATAGAATCATACGCGATCGAAGTTCCGGCCAACTTGTTAATGTTAAAGAAAGGCCAGCTTCCAAGACGGTCATCGGCGACCCATTTGTGCGAGTAACGAAATTATATTTTAGTCCGTCAAGGGCAGTTAGTTGGACTCCTGCGCTCTCAGCGGCAAAGTGAGTTAAAGTAACTTCGTGTTGTTCTTGTCAACTCTACTATCCATTAGTGACTATTTTTGCCAGTAGAGTTCAGTTCCTGCTTCGCCACACATCTAAGTGTATTTAAATGACGCCTCATATTGACCACGGTGATAGCCTAGTGGTTAGGGTGTGAGCCTCCTAATCAGAGGTCGGCGGTTCGAACCCGGGCACGCACCTCTAACTTTTCGGAGTTATGTGCGTTTAAAAAAAAAAAAAATATCACTTGCTTCAACAGTGAAGGAAAACATCGTGAGGAAACCTGCACGCCTGAGAGTTCTCCGTAATGTTCTCAAAGTCGTGTGAAGTCTGCCAATCCGCACATGGCCAGCGTGGTGGACTATGGCCAAATCCTTCTCATATTGAGAGGAGACCCGTGCTCTGTAGTGAGCCGGTAATGGGTTGATCATGACTGACCACGCTTATTCAAATCCGCCGAGTTGTAAAAATACGCGAGAGTTTTGATTGACGCGTGACAGAGCATTTAAATATTTTTTTACTTGGATTATGAATGGTGTGACTACAACCATGGCAAAGAGCGTGCGCTGTCAAATTATAGAGGAATTCTTGGGTTCGATTCCCGGCTCGAGTCTGGTGTGATGGAGGCTTTGGCCGTGATCTTTATCGATAAGTTACCATCTTACCGATAAAGACGTGAAGTCAGGCGATTTCGCATTTAGTGTCTCGTAGAAACCAATGAGGATGGAGAAAGTAGGGGTCTACCATACCCCAAGCAACTAACTAACTTGTAGTATTAAAAAAAATACCTGCGCGACATTGTTAGGAAATAAAATTGGGTTATGACAATTAGTTACCTTGAAACCGCGGGGAACAGTTAGTAATTTTAAGTTCAGCTCAGAAGGGCGCTCACCAACCAGATAGAAGCCGGTGGAAGCAATTAATCCGCAGGAGTTAACAAGGACACCAGGATCACGATCTTCAGTAATAAAGGAACGACTGGAGAGCGACTTTAAGTCTTAAGATATTATACCCATTAAGACGTTTTAAGACGCGTCGCAATGCGATTTAGCGTTTCAGCACGATGTCGCGTAGTAACCAATTAGGAGTATGGATTTACCATACCCCTAACAGGTTAGCCTGCTACCATCTTAGACTGCATCATTACTTACCATCAGGTGAGGTTGCTGTCGAGGGCTAACTTGTAGTGGATAGAAAAAAGAATATGTATCAGAAAATTGGCAATTATGAGTGCAGTTGTTGAAAAACACACTCACATACACACTCACACACACACACTTGACGTTACTATAGGGTCGTATTGTCTCTCCCCTTTAGTGCTAAGGCTGATGCAGCTAGTAGACATCCGGGAAGTAGACATCCCCGGGCGTTCAGAGGCGGGAGGTTGCCGTCGAGGGCTAACTTGTAGTGGATAAAAAAAAATACATATTGATTTCTCATTATCAAGTCAAATCCCACACCTCTTCATAGTGACGTGTCCAGTGCCTAGCCGTGGGTTACATAGCGTGGGACGATTGGACTAACATCAACATAGCGTACGCCACTGCATTCAAAGCAATATATTTTATTTTCTCTAAAACGCCGGCATTTTATTTATGTAATACAGATAACGTCACATGCAGTCGTCCCCGCGTCCGCGCCATGCATTGTGGGTAAATGATATCTTGGGCCTTTTGAATAAAAACCCAGCGTTGTAAAAATGCACACGCAAATTTATTGTTTACGTAAAAAAGAATATATGAAGGACTTGTATTTTTATTCCTGCACTAAAGTTCGTTCGTGTTTACTATTCTTAATACATTTTCTCACATCGTTATCAAATTATTAACGGCTTTGGCATGGGTTTTATTTTATTTTTATAATAATAATCTTTATTTGGAGCATCTGAGTCTTCAAATTCAATGGGTTAGTAAGAAACAATTTATTAAATGTTGGCGCGAAGGAGTTATTAACTTCATTCAGCGGCGCCAAGAACTTCAAGAATTCAATAATTACCTATATTTGAACTGATGAAGTGATTTAAAGATCACTAATGACACAATTTAGACGATAGCAATCAATTTTGTACAAGCATGCTTTGCTCAAAATAACGGCGGTCGATGCCTCTCGTGGCATTCTAGCTCGAGACGTCGGACCGTTCGGACCTCTTAGTTATTGTCGCATTAAAAGTGTAATCCCGCAAGTTGTGGTTTTAGTTACTATGAGCGAAAGTAAACAAGATCGTGACGTCAGCAATGCTGACATCTGCGGGTTTGAAGCAAGAAATATTTGATAAATAAAACACTTCTAACTACGAGGAGTTACAGATAAAACAAACGGCACGGTTGTAAAATAGATAACGATAAAAAACTATTAATGCAATATTGTGCGGTAACGGCCTATTCAAATATACGCGGACTTTTATAGTCCAGTTTCAGAATCACTGGGATATCTAATAGGCAGATGTAATTTAAAACGCCACCGCTTTGATTCTGGGTAAGGTAAAACGCAACCCTTGTTTGCTTTTATTCATCATCATCATGATCAACCCATTGCCGGCTCACTACAGAGCACAAGTCTCCTCTCAATATGAGAAGTGTTTGGCCATAGTCCACCACGTTGGCCATACATAGATTGGCAGCCTTCACACGCCTTTGAGAACATTATGGAGAACTCTCAGGCGTGCAGGTTTCCTGACGATGTTTTCCTTCACCGTTGAAGCAAGTGATATTTTAATTGCTTAAAAACGCACATAACTCCGAAAAGATCAATGCGTGCCCGGGATCGAACCCCCCTCCTCTGATTAGCTTGCTTTTATAAGACAACATTAAATATTTATATTTAATTACTGTAAGAATACAATAATTAACTAAAAGACATTCCGTTCAGCCAATTACATACTACTGATATTGGAATTTTGAAATCGAATTTGTTGGACTGTAGCCAAAATACAAGTCTATGGTCTGTGATGACGTATAGTTTTTGTTGTCTGTGGCAATCATCCCGTACAAGCAAGCAGTCGCTCTCGTAAATTCATACATTATCTTCAATCACTTATTCACTGTTCACTTCTTGTATAATATTTCAGCTAATATCAATCATTACAAATCTGACAGTTATACAGTGCAGACGTCTTTTCATTTGATGCGATCCAGTATCAAAACTCTGGTGGTTTTGGCGTGAAAGCGTAAGAAACAAAATAACATTTACAGCTATAATATTAGTTGGCAGACGATAACTGTAAGACGCAATATCCATAATGGATATTATTGCGTTGGAAATCATTTAACGCAATGTGTCTTTTAGCCACGGCTTATTGAAATATATGCGAGCCTTTATAGTCCGGTTTCAGAAACGGTGAGATTAATTCGAAACGGTAGGTGTATCTATTTTGAAATGCATTCGCTCTGAATAGGCTGGCTTAGTGATTAGTAGGCTAGGAGCACTATTTGCCGAGAATAGGATTTATACGTTTTACTCGGTAGCGAAAAGCGTTTCCACGATATCCGATACGACATCAAAATCAAATTCAAATTCAAAAGACGCCGGCGGCTTTGTTCGTATCTGCTATTCTTAATACATTTTCTCTCATCGTTATCAAATAATTACCGGCTTACTACAGCGTACTGATTTTATCTTGGTATGTAGCTAAATTACAAGCCAAAAAGCCCACACACACAGGCTTTCTGTGTGTGAGGGCTTTTTGGAAAATTATAATCCCGATTAGTGGGACGTCAATATCTATAATATAATAAAACTGTAACAGGTCAAATTCTGTACATTAAATATATTTTGAAAATTTTAATTGGAGGATGCTTTACTATCGATACGGAGCCCAAAACAATTTATTTTTATTTTTTTGTCTGTCTGTCTGTCTCTATCTTGGCCGCACATCACGCCGTAACTATTGGATGGATTCGAATGAAATTTGGTTTAGGAGTAGCTGATACTCTGGTTCAGCATATAGGAAAATTTTTATCCCGGAATTCAGCACGGTTCCTTTGTGATAGGGGATGTAAGTCAAAATGTGTATTTAGTTGTAATTCATTAACGCGTACTTCGATTTCATTCATAATTTTTTTGTTAGAAAGGAGATACTTTACTGTAATTATTTAAAGGTCATCGGTGTAGTGATCCCTTGCTTCGTGATTGGAAGACAAACAAACACACTTTTAACTCAAAGCGTGAAGTCGCGGGCATCAGCTAGTGTTCCATATAAATCTAAAAGGGAGGAAGTAGGTATAGTGAAAAACAGCCTTTATCTTAAAGCAAGAAGTAATACTTAACTCTGCTTACCTACGCTGCGCAACATTTTAAAAGCTTAATAGAAACTTTTATAACTGTCACTGTACAATTGTGTCTACATTTTTAAAGATTCCTTCGCTTCTAAGATTGGTCAGTTAAAGTTCAATCGAAAACAATATAGGTGTGTTTCACCCCACGTGTTGGACCCATTTCCCGCAAGCTTTAAAAGGATCAAGTTTCCCAATCTTCGAAATACATTCGCATTGAAAAAAATTATAATGTTTAACTGGTAAGAATTTCACTTGTTTAAGTTTCAGTATTAGTTTGATTTCAATAAGTCCATAACCATAATTATGTCACTAGCGATAAAGTCTAAATGATTGAAATGTACTGAAATGTACCGAGTTCGATCCCATGGAGTGTGAGGATTGGCATACTTCACACGCCTTTGAGAACATTATGGACAATTCTCAGGCATGCTAGTTTTCTCGCTATGTTTTCCTTCGCGTTGAAGCAAATGATATTTTAATCGCTTAAAATAGCACATAACTCCGAAAAGTTAGAGGTGAGTGCGTGAAAATCAGAGGTCGGGATTCTGAGCCACTAGGCTATCGCAGCTTCAATAAAATATACTATAGCCGTTATAACTTAACCTTATAGTATATTCGAACCACTTGATCGAATGCAGTTTTAACTTGTATTTATTTATTTATTGCATATTAATTTAATTAGAACGGACAATATCCAATAACACTAATTAATTAAATTAAATGATTACACATAACATTATAACAGAAACTAAGTATAAACAAAACAAATATACACTAAAAACAAAATAAAAACAGACAAGAGACAAAAACAAAAAAAAAAATACTTAAGACAGTCATAGGGTCCATTACATATTTTAAAACAGAATCTATAATGGTTCCAAACGCTTCTGGTATTCCTCCTTGGCGCGCCTCGGACGGAGCTCGGGGGTCAATATAGGCCCCCCGTGGAGGGTCTGCCTCGGCGGACGCCGCTGGCTGGGCCGCGGTCGAATGCATCAGTGTTCCCGTGACCCAGCCACCAGGCGACGCGAAGGAGCATCGCTGGGTTTTAGTGGGTATTCTGGTCGCCAGATTGGCCGCCGGGGAGTCCCACATACCCCAACGGAAGCGGCGCAGTCTTCCCAGCGGAAGACGAATGCGAAAAGCATTTCCCAGCGGAAAAAAAAACTTTTCACGCTTGATTATTATATTTCTCTCGAGACCACTAACGCAAAAGCGCATTACCGCAAAACAGATGCAAGATTTGCGTGCAGGCTCGTTAGTGACGGTGCTCGGTACTCCAGCACAGTTATCTTATCGCATCTAGATAGGATTTTCACCCTACGTAATGTATTCAACTTGGTTCATTAACTCGTTTTGTTATTTTTGTGACCTACCTACCTTTCGACCACCGTGGCGCAGTGCATTAGAAATAAAGTTTAATAAACGATTATTTTAATAACATAAATAAATATCATAATTAATCAAATAACTTACTGTTTTGGCCACTGTTGGAAAAGTTTGGATTTTGTCCCGATGGTATATCTGAAATTAAAATCACTATTGTTGCAAGGATTTTAATAATTAGTATAATATAAAACTTTGTTTAAAGGCCTCCGTGGTGCAGTGCGTGCGCTGTCACATTATAAAGTTGAAGGTCCTGTGTTCGATTCCCGGTTCTAGTCTGGTCTGGTGGGAGGCTTCGATCGAGGCTAGTTACCACTTTACCGACAAAGACATGTCGTAAAGTGATTTAGCGTTCCGCCACGATGTCGCGTAGAAACCAATTAGGAGTATGGGTTTTCCCTAACAGGTTAGCCCGCTACCGTCTTAGACTGGATAACTTACCATCAGGTGAGGTTGCCTTCAAGGGCTAATTTGCAGTGGATTAAAAAAAACCACGCTGTTGTGTTTTACAGAAAACCTTGCTGCAATCGTGATTTTAACTATTTATATAAGGGTATTACTAGCTTGTGCCCGCGACATCGTCTGCATGGACTTCAGAATTGGGTCAATTGGTTTAACTATTTTTAATCTTTCTGTGAGAACTATTTGATCGGTATAGAAAGTAGATGTTCTTTTCCATAGCACAGGTGACATGCATCCTAAATTTCAAAGTTGTCTGCCTTCGTAAACAATTTTCAATTTCCCTCGGAAACTACTTGAGGAATCGGGATAAAGGGTAGCCTATGTTCTTTTCGCTGTCAAAGCATTGGATGCATGCATTTGCCTTTGACATACATGCATGCTAAAATTTATCCAAATCCGTTCCGCCGTTTTTGCGTGATTGAGTAACAAACATTCAAACATCCACACTTTGATATTTATAAAATCAGTAAGGATTTATGACGAGTTAAGGGCGTCCGAGTTGTTTTTTAGAAAAGCGTGACGTCAGCATTGCTTTTCTTTACTTTCGCTCATAGTAATTAAAACCACAACTTGAGGGATTTCACTTTTATTGCGACCATAATTAAGAGATCCGAACGGTCAGACGTCTCGAGCGAGAATGCCACGAAAGGCATCGACCGCTCGTATTTATAGCGAAGTATGCTTGTATAAAATTGATTGCTACCGTCTACATTGTGTTAGCAAAATCATCAAGAGTTCAAATGTGGGTAATTATTGAATTCTTGATTTTCATGGCGCCGCTTAATGAAGTTAATAACTCCTTCGCGCCGACATATACTCTTGGATTTTTATTAGTTACTAATAACTTGACATATTGTTGTAATAATTAGTTGAAAGAATATAAAATTACATAGTATAAAGTGACGCGTGGATCGTCGAGCATGTTCTGGTCCCCAGATGAACGTTTCACTGTTTATTTTATGGGGGTGCTCGTAAAAACAAGGGGTTGGCTTTGGAACCATCGGAGCGGGGATGACGTCTGTCTATCGCAATACTGGGGATTTCAATTTTATTCTACAGCATTTTATTTAGGCAGTGACCGATTGCCGATTCGATTAATATCTTTTATTTAAAAACCTTGAAGTTACTAGCGTGTCGGATATGGTTAAAGTAAATAATAAGGTCCTGGATTCGATTCCCGGTTCGAGTCTTTTCTGGTGGGAAGCTACCACCCTACCGACAAAGACGTGTCGCCAAGCAATTTAGCGTTCCGGCACGATGTCGGGTAAAAACCAATTAGGAGTACGGGTTTACCATACCCCTAACAGGTTAGATCGCTACCATCTTAGGCCGCATCATCACTTACCGTCAGATGAGATGTGGCCAAGGGCTAACTTGTGGTGTATAAAAAGTCACTTAACCGATCGTTATGAAACTTTGTACATATATTCTTGGAGGTCTTAGACATAACATAGAATAATTTTCATTAAAAAAAAAAGAAAATTACGAAATCATTAAAAAAAATCTAGTGTAGTGATCTCTTATACTTATTTAATGGCTTCAATGCGAGCGAAGCCGCGGGTAAAAGCAATATTTTAAACGCGACAGTTTGTATGCATGGCTGTAAGGACTGAAATTCGGAATGAATATATCTTGGTTTAACATATAGGCTACTTTTTGTACCGGGAAAATCCATCTTTCCCACGGGAGGCTTGAAAAACTGAATTTCGTGTTGATGATTTACAACTATAGCTACACTTTGCCACAGCAAACTTCCTTGAAATTAGATTTATATGTTGGGCAAGAAAACGGGAACGCGAAAATGAATAAGTCATGGGATAATCTTCAAAACGTCGCTTATTCCACAGGTAATTTTAAAAACCCTCAATCTACGTTAACGAAGTCGTGTTTTCAGCTAGTTGATTATAAATTAGAACTCAGAGGACTATAGATCCCAGTTTTATCACTTACCACTCACACTTTGCGAAAAACTCTCGTAACTTTATTTTTAACCTACCACTTTGGAATAACTAATCGAATTTAGCTTTTTACTTATAAGAAGGAAGTTTTTAGGTTAAGAATTTAGCTTTTTACTTATAAGAAGGAAGTTTTTAGGTTAAGAATTTAGCTTTTTACTTATAAGAAGGAAGTTTTTAGGTTAAGTTTTTAGGTTAAGAATTTAGCTTTTTATTTATGAGAAGGAAGTTTTTAGGTTAAGAATTTAGTTTTTTACTTATAAGAAGGAAGTTTTTAGGTTAAGTTTATAGGTTAAGAATTTAGCTTTTTACTTATAAGAAGGAAGTTTTTAGGTTAAGTTTTTAGGTTAAGAATTTAGCTTTTTATTTATAAGAAGGAAGTTTTTAGGTTAAAGGTAATAATTGGAAAATAAGTCCGTAATCGGTAAATTTTGAAGTAATCAGCTTAAGCCTTGCTTTTGCATTTAGCTTCACTCACATTCGTTCGTCTCTTTAAGGCTCATTTGTAAATCTCATTTGAAGCGGTGATAGCCCAGTGGTTAGGGCGTCAGCCTCCTAATCAGAGGTCGGCGGTTCGAATCCCGGCACGCACCTCTAACTTTTCGGAGTTATGTGCGTTTTTAAACAATTAAAATATCGTTTGCTGCAACGGTGAAGGAAAACATCGTGAGGAAACCTGCACGCCTGAGAGTTCTCCATAATGTTCTCAAAGGCGTGTGATGTCTGCCAATCCGCACATGGCCAGCGTGGTGGACTATGGCCAAAACCTTCTCATATTGAGAGGAGACCCGTGCTCTGTAGTGAGCCGGTAATGGGTTGTTCATGATGATGATGATGATGATGTAAATCTCAAAACCATTTTCTCCAATTGGGGGTTCATGAATTCATATTTCAACCCGATCCTTCTATTGATTCGAGCTTGTACTTTGAGAGATAGCGTACACCTTACGGAGCCATGTATGAAACTTTGGCTTTCAGGTTCTGAGAATTTTCGAGGAAATCTGTACCGTGTGATTCGGGTATATATTAGTTTCATCTTGTTTAGTTTAGTTAGTACTACAGAGTTTATAGTGTAGTAATGAGTAATAACTATTACCAAGGTTTAACTTAAATAATATCCATGGATTAACAACCCCTGCTAGACTAAGTATTTTGTAGTTAGTTTCCTAGCCAAATAGTTGACCAAAATCCAAAGTCCATAGTCTTAAGCCACTTTTTTTTATCGTGTGTAAATCCTCATGGATACCTCTGCGCCACGGGGAAGCACAGAGGTTATGTCAGACTCCTACTGACTAAAGCCCCCACGTGTTCCTACACGCCGCTGTATGGCGGAGCCACGGGAAAGCTTTCGCATACAACCGCGACTCGACCAGTCCGCCGCAGCAGACACTCCTCGGGTACGGCACAACGTGCCCAGTTTCGCCGGTTAGAGGTGTGCCGGAACAACAGCACACCAACCCACTTTAGGTCCGTACTGGGATTGATGGACGACCCCGCTTCCATCGCCTACTAGTCTTAAGCCACTACTGCAGCTTTCTGTACATATGAGCTTCGCAGCTATGTAGTTGGGTAGTTTTTTTTTTTAATTTTAAATTTAATTTTAATTAAAATTAAAATTTTTACAGGTATTATTTAATATTTTTATTGGATCATTAAACTGGTGTCAATCAAAAGATAAAGAAAGAAGAATAAACATAAGATTGTATTCTTGTGAAATTGACCACAACATGCATAATAAAAAAAAATAACCATACTACTAAATCTAAATAATTCAAAGTACCTATATAATACCTACAATAATGCACATTTTTTTTATACTCTACAAGTTAGCCTTTGACGGCTATCACACCTGGTGGTAAGTGATAATGCAGTCTAGGATGGTAGCGGGCTAACCTGTTAGGGGTATAGTAAACTCCTAATTGGCTTCTACCCGGCATCGTTTTGGAACGCTAAATCGCTTGGCGACACGTCTCTATCAGTAGGGTGTAATTAGCCACAACCGAAGCCTCCCACCAGACCGGACTAGAGCCGGGAATCGAACCCAGGACCTCCAACTTTATAATGAGACAGTGCGCGCACTGCGCTACGGAGGTAGTAAAAATTGTGATGTAATAATAATCTTCTGAAGCCGAACTAGGTAGTAGGTGTTTCAGCTTCAGTTTTGACGACCTCCATGGCGCAGCGCTCGCGCTGTTGAATTATAAAGTTGGAGGTCCTGGGTTCGATTCCCGGCTCTTGTCTGGTCTGGTGGGAGGCTGCGGCCGTGGCAAGTTACCACAAAGGCGTGTCGCCAAGCGATTTACCGTTCCGGCACGATGTCGTGTAGAAACCAATTAGGAGTATTGCTTTACCATACCCCTAACAGGTTAGCCCGCTACCATCTTAGACTGCACCCTATCATGTGAGATTGCCGTCAAGGGCTAACTTGTAGTGGATAAAAAAAAGTTAGTTAGGAGTACCTATCTACTCAACTTAGAGCTATAAACACCAAAATGTTGCTCACTCCACTGGTTAAATGCAAGCCAAAATTTCCGAACGTCACAGCACAGTTATTTACTGAGCGATCGATCTAAACCTTCGTTGGATAAATGCAGCGGAGGCTTTTAGACGAGTTCCGGTGGGGAGTGCATCCCGTGACGTCACTTCCGGACCGACGCGGCCGTTTCGGCATCTACACAGTCAGTTTCTCATTACACCCTCCCAGCGATAGTGGGAGGGTATCTAGTCAGATAAATGAAATTATTTGTAAGTTTATTTCTATAGCGGGAGATGATAATAATAAATTATCTACTGAAATGTTACAGATGTCTATAAAAAAACCAAGAATATCTGACATAATATATAATAACTGTGTAAAAAAAAAAAACAAAAGGAAATAGATTTATTTCATAAGAAATATACTGACTTTAGAAGTAAAATTATTGACATCTCTTATAATAGTACTAATTGACATTAAATCTTGACTTGAATGTTTTAAATTTATTATATCATGTGATTAGTTTATCACATTAGTTTTTGATTCTTGCTTTTGATTTTATTGCGGTTTTTTAGGTGTGGTGTTTATGAATGTTGTGAAAACCTGTAAAAAGCTTAACATTAGCATTAGCTCACAACGGTTAAAAAAAGGGGCATGAAAAATTTGTTAGCTGTTGGTATTCCTTTATAAATAAATAAGTTCAATGTTTGTATAAAAAGTAAGCTTATAGAAAAATCCTATTATAAAATTAAAGATTACATAAACGATACGTAAGGATGGGTGTGAATTGCTCTAACTTCATAGCTAATTATAAATTTTTAAAAACCTGGCTATGTTTTTTGTGGGCTTCTTCTTAGACCTGACCTTTGGAACCTTTCTAGTTTTAGGTGTAAGTTGGCTGGCTGGGTTGCGGTCGAGTGCACATGTGTTCCTGTGACCCAGCCACTAGGCGACGCGAAGGAGCATCGCTGGGTTTTAGTGGGTATTCTGGTCGCCAGTCTGGCCGCCGGGGAGTCCCACATACCCCCGGAAGTCCAGTCTTGCCTGCGTCGCTTCCGGAGGGGATGCGTAAATACATTTCCCAGCGCTAAATAAAAGGCGTAAGTTATCGAATGTAGTTGTCACTATCACCTCACGAATTAAATAATGTAGATTAGAAGTAATATATATATCATCATCATCATCATCATGATCAACCCATTACCGGCTCACTACAGAGCACGGGTCTCCTCCCAATATGAGAAGGGTTTGGCCATAGTCCACCACGCTGGCCATGTGCGGATTGGCAGACTTTACACGCCTTTGAGAACATTATGGAGAACTCTCAGGCGTACAGGTTTCCTCACGATGTTTTCCTTCACCGTTGAAGCAAGTGATATTTTTTTTTTTTTTGTAAAACGCACATAACTCCGAAAAGTTAGAGGTGCGTGCCCGGATTCGAACCGCCGACCTCTGATTAGAAGGCTGACGCCCTAACCACTAGGCTATCACCGCTTCAAATATATATATATATATATATATAGATTTAATTATGAAGGAATTGACTCTAATATCATAGGGATATTAATTGGCTATTAATTTTTATATTATTATTCAAACAGATTTATTTCTTTCACCAAAACTTCTTTACGTTCACTCCTCTAAATAAACCTTAAACGAGGGTGATATATTTAGGAATACGGAGAGAAAAAAAATGTCTTTGCCCAGTGAATAACGGCTGCGAAATGAAAAAATATCACCCTCGGGGCGCGCAGACTCTAGACTAATACTCGTATTGTGACATGAATCGTGAGTTCGTGCGAAAATATACGTAAAATTTTATATAAAATAATATAATTTAGTGCGATATGAATACTTATAATAATGAAACTCTTTATTACACCCAAGATTAATAGCATACAAACAAAAATAAACACAAAAACGGTGTAAGGGCGGCCTTATCCCTGTAAGTGATCTCTTCCAGGCAACCGCTATGCAATTGAACATTTACAATATTGAAGTGGTTTGTGTGAAAAGCAGAGCATAAATAAAAATAAACTTACATAAAATTACATACTTAAGAATACACACAAATTTTAGCAATAATTATCATATATAGTTATGTGAATTATACAAACAACAATACTTGCTTAAACTTGACTATGAATACTTAATACTAACTTAAATATGAAGTGGAGAAGAACATGCCTTTCTTAAGATCGAGCACCAAACGTCAACCATCACGTTTCTACAAATACATTCACGTACATACAAATGTGGAACTTTATTTTACATTTTATAACTGTACTTTTGCTGTGGTGATCGCGTATAGTTGAACTTTGAAATATATGTCGGAGGCTGAGGTGTCTTTTTTCATGGACCTCCGTCTTGATCGGACTGCACAGCAAGATAATATGATAAACTGAAGGAAACTCGTATAAGAATTTACACTTTTTAATTCAGATTAACCAACACACTTTTATAATGTAATACAATCATTTTACAAAAGATACTCAGATAAAAATCACTTTAATTTTAATCTCGGACATATATGTAGCAGAAAAATAGTTTATGTATATATACAAACAAATTTTTTCGTCATCACAACAATCATAAAAACATATTTATGTATCAAATAATTTACGATTTCAAACCTTATTAAGATGGTAGCGGGCTAACCTGTTAGGGGTATGGTAAAGCCAGACTCCTAATTGGTTTCTACACGACATCGTGCCGGAACGCCAAATCGCTTGGCGACACGCCTTTGTTGGTAGGGTGGTAACTAGCCACGGCCGCAGCCTCCCACCAGACAAATTATAACTTAATAGTTGTGGTAAGTTAATAGTAGCGACTGTCTAGTCTCATGTGTGTGACAGCACTTAAATATCGTGACTTTCATACGAAAACCTTACAAATTCTCTAGGTCGTTGGATGGATGTACCGCACTTGGCCCGCGGACTTAGCTATTTGTCATGGCTGAATTTTTTATATTACTTGGTAAGGTACCTACTGAAAATCATACCACGTAAATACATTTACATCATCCTCGGCCTATAAACATACCAATAATGAACTCAGTTTATATCTATTTTAAAGGGTTCTTCGGAATATGGGATATGGGCTGATCCAATGCAGGCTTGAGAGATTGAACTTTAATATCTTTTTAATAACGATAACACGTGTTAGTAATCTCGAAACTCGAAAACTTATCTAATGATAGGATTAAGTCACTAATATTTTTTTAATTGTTCAACGCTGTGTATACCTAGAAGCGGTGATAGCCTAGTGGTTAGGGCGTCAGCCTCCTAATCAGAGGTCAGCGGTTCGAATCCGGGCAAGCACCTCTAACTTTTCGGAGTTATGTGCGTTTTTAAACATTTTAAATATCACTTGCTTCAACGGTGAAGGTTAACATCGTAAAGAAACTCGCACGCCTGAGAGTTCTCCATAATGTTCACGAAGGCGTGTGAAGTCTGCCAATCCGCACATGGCCAGCGTGGACTATGGCCAAACCCTTCTCATATTTAGAGGAGATCCGTGCTCTGTAGTGAGCCGTAATGGGTTGATCATGATGATGATGATGATGATGTGTATACCCATAATGATAACTGTACTCGGTTTAGACAATTATTATAATGTAATATTTTTAATGTTGATACAGTACATCAATGGTGTATCTATTATAAATGTGTTAGTGTGGACGTTTGTTACTCAATCACGCAAAAACGGCTGAACATGTAGCCTATGACATGGAAAAGAACGTAGGCTACCTTTTGTCCCGATTCCTTAAGTAGTTCCCGAGGGAAAATTGAAAATTGCTTACGAGCTAAGCCGCGGACAGACAGTTTTGAAATTTGGTATGCCTGTCACCTATGCTATGGAAAAGGATTAAAAATTGTTAACGAGCGAAGCTTTAGACCCAATTCTGAAATGTAAAGAAGCTAGTATGAAATAAATAAAAATAAAAAATAATGAAATTGTGATAGCAAATAAATTGTTTTTCATTATTTTAGTGATAATTGCTGAGGCCAAT
Organism: Lasiommata megera; assembly: GCA_928268935.1. Classification (NCBI taxonomy): domain Eukaryota; kingdom Metazoa; phylum Arthropoda; class Insecta; order Lepidoptera; family Nymphalidae; genus Lasiommata; species Lasiommata megera. The sequence goes on along the minus strand of OV743329.1, from coordinate 5,421,748 downwards.
TTCTTAACATTATTTTTATATCATAAGAATAATGCCTTACAATTCCTTGCCCAATCTGGAAATCGAACCTTGTTACTCGTTTGAAAATGCACCACTAGGCCAACGATTAATTGAAAACACGGGCAGTTAAAAGCCAACATTATAAAATAAGCCGTGATTTCAAATTAATTTTCACCCATCAATTTTCGGGTGTAATCCAGAATTATGTAAAGCCGTATCCACACGTGCGTTGCGGTTTAGATTGGTTTTCAAATTTGTATAAATATCACGCGTCGGTACGCGCAGCACAATATGGGTGATTCGGGATAATAATATTGCTATTAATGCGTTTACAGTACACTGTTTTAATAAAGCTCGAGTCTGCTATTTCTAAGCGAACGATTGCTATATTTAAATTTTTTGTGTGATACCACATAAGTATCTCTAGTCGTTAGGACGTCCTCCTTTTTTCGTTCGTCCAGCTTTCAGGTATATCACTTGCTTCAACAGTGAAACAAAAAATCGTGAGGACACCTGAGAGTTCTCCGTAATTTTCTTAAAAGCGTGCGAAGTCTGCCTATCAGCACATGGGATGAAAGGAAATCCGACGTCTTAATCACTGGGTTATTACCCTCTAACTGAGCTAGGATAGCTCTAACAGTGATAAACTAATATCCACCGGGTAAAGCAGTGCTCTTTGAACCATATATGAATATAACCTAAACTAAGATAGTGAGAGTTAAATCTAACAACGCACTATACCGAACGTCTCTTAATAAGCGCAAGTTGTCATCTCACACTCTCGCTTTTAAGTAATAATATAATCCACCTCAATCTGCATAGTATAATTCTGAATTGTAAGGGTATTTATGTAATTACCTATGGAATTACATTAAATCCTGTATTATTGTTTTTGTCACACGCGGAGTAAGCTGTGAACTAAAGTTATACACACTATTGTGAACTACTATGTCCATAATGAATGTGTTGAAGTAATTTTTTTTATTTTTTTATTATATTTCAATTCAATTAATGTACTCGTAACATGTAACTCAATTGCTGCATCTGTTAACCGTTTAATATCATTTTAACATAAGCTTATTTATAACATATTAAATCGTCGCAAAATAGTATAGCTTTCGGTCCGTCTACATCTTTAGATGTTGTCAATCCACAGCTTTATAATTAAAACGTGAAATGAAATCCAAAAACGGTCTAATTATTATGGAAGTGTATTTTGCCGTGATATGCTTTTATTGAAATCATAATATGGGATAAATTAAAACGTAAACATGCCTTCATAACCGACATCTAAAAAAGCGTACGTTCATATTTCGATATGAAATTAATTACACAAACTGTGAATATCGTTATTGTGAACTAGCTTTTTTTTCCGCTGGGACATGCTTTTACGCATCCCCTCCGGAAGCGAAGGAGGCGTAACTACGCCGCTTTCAACGTGGTATGTTTTACTCCGTGAACGGGGGTATGGATTACGCAGAATACCCACTAAAACCCTGCGATGCTCCTTCGTTGGCTGGGTCACGGAAAGGAGTGCACGCGTCGCTATTTGTGCACTACTTTTCCGTCCCATTTTTTGAGCGTTAATGATCGAGCTACGGCTAGTGGTAAATCAATGATTATGTACTGTATCTTAATGAACGTGAAATTTAATAATAATTACGTACGTAATTTTAATTACGGTACAGCTCCATATACATTCCGGCCACGCCATTTAAACCTTTTTGAAGCGTGATTTGACACACTCCCTTTTTGCCTCAAAGGTAGAAGCTACGCAAGTTAGTAGTTACCTATCATCATGATCAACCCATTCTCGGCTCACTACAGAGCACGGGTCTCCTTTCAATATGAGAAGGGTTTGGCCATAGTCCACAACGCTGGCCATGTACCGCTAGATTGGCAGACTTCACACGCCTTCGAGAACATTATGGAGAACTCTCAGGCTTGCAGGTTTCCTTACAATGTTTTCCTTCACCGTTGAAGCCAGTGATATTTTAATTGCTTAAAAACGCACATAACTCCGAGAACTTATAGGTGCGTGCCCGGGTTCGAACCCCCGACCTCTGAGGAGGCTGACGTCCTAACCACTAGGCTATGACAGCTTCACAAACAGTTACCTATACTGTGCCGGAATATTTGTATTACACTGCACGCTCAGTCTCAAAGGGGATCTTGGAATACGAAATTTAATTATGCATTTCAAACTTGTCTAAGTCTGCGATACCTGTCCTATTGTTGTTACGTAATGCTGATTGTTTGAGTTGGAAAATGTTCACTATATTGTAGACGATATTGGAGTAGCTGATGTACTTCCAATTATATCTATCAAGATTAAGACAGATCGTTCAGAGGAATTGTTAGAATGTTGAAAACGTAGATTTCAGTTTTAAATTAAATGTTAACTATAAAAGTTGACAACCCTAAATAAGTAGGAACAATGGCTTGACGTCACGTTTATACTTGTGTGAGTATGAAGGTAAACGTGTGTGTATATGACTGTTTTATTAGTAACTAACTTTTAAGCTATGATAGCTTAGTGTAGGACGTCCGCCTCCTAATTAGAGGTTAGGGGTTCGATCCCGATGCTATCACGCACGTCTATCTTTTCGGAGATATGCAGTCTAAGATGATGGCGGGCTAACCTGTTAGGGGTATGTTGCACCCGTTCTCCTAATTAGTTTGTGGTCACATTTTACTGTCGGGTGTTAACTAGCCACGGCCGAAACCTCCCACCAGACCAGAGTCGAAAACTATATCATCTAAATTACTGTCGATATAAAATAAACCATCCTTTAGCCAGAAATTTAATTTCATTCGTTTTATTATAAACAACTTCATTGCGCAATATAAGGACAAACAAAAGAAAAGTTTTTTTTTGTTGTTGACGTTGACGGCAATCTGACCTAGTGTAAGTGATGATGCAGTCTAAGATGGTAACGGGCTAACCTGTTAGAAGTACGGAAAACCCATAAATCTAATAGGTATGGTATACGTACGCGACATCGTGCCGGAACGCTAAACCGCTTTGCGACACGTCTTTGTCGGTAGGGTAGGGTGGTCCACCAGACCAGACTCGAGCCGGGAATCGAACCCAGGACCTCCAAATTTAAGTCAGTAAAAAAAATGGCAAACAACGTGGCGTAACATAAAAGAAAATGGCGACCTTATCACTAAAAACGATTACTCCCAGGCTACCTATTCGTAAGAAACAAATGTGCTTAGGCGGATATCTGAAACGTGATTGTCTAGAAGTTTAGTATTTACGTACACAGCTCCACAAAGACAGACAATAGACAAGGCTCGTGCTCAATGTGTCTAACCGTCTATCGCCCGATGGAGACCTAGTCTTATACATCTACTGAGTTCACTGGGGAAACTTATTGGACTGTTTGCGGAAACTGCTATTGCATTTTGAGTTGAAACTCGATAAGATGTGGCAATACATTTGAAGGGAGTTTTCATCCCCCGCGCAAAAGAAGAGTGTTTGAAATTTGACCGCTGTGTGTTTTTAGGCACCTGTGTTCTGTGGTGCCGTACATATACTGTTTGGTGGGAGGCTTCTTGTTCAGAGGGATTCTTCAGTTTTGGCTAATAACCATCTGAGGGTAGCTGGAAGAGATCTCTTATAGAGATAAGCTTTCCTTTGTATACTTCTTTTGTAAGAGTTTGATATCACAAGTTTGGTACATAAATTATAAAAATAAAATAAATAAATAAATAATCACACTATTGACGAAAACGTGCTGCTAAGTGATTTAGCGTACAGGCGTGATGTTTCGTAAAATACAATAAGGAGTAACTATACCCCTTACAGGTTAGCTCGCTACCATCTTAGACTGCATGAATAACCAGGTGAGATTGTTGTCAAGATCATGCTTTTAGTAAAATAAAATAATTTTTAGTGAACCGATTTGGATTCAATTTTCTTTACTTGAAAGCTTGCTTCATGGCGATGGCGATGGTTCTTTGACACGATTTATCAAACTAGTTAAGCCATTTTAGACAGGGGGTAAAAGTGGTGCTGAATAATCTTTACATATACCCAAGTAAAGATTTGTATATTTTAACTAGTTGACCCGGCAAACGTTGTTTTGCCATAAATTATTTCTAATTTTATTCGAATTAGAGTGAAAAACATTCACAATAAAGACGAAAATTGTTCAGTTTTCGACCGGAGAGGAAAAATGATTAAATTACTAAAATGGCTATTAAAAAATAAGGGTTGATCGTAGAAGGGTGAAAATTGAGGATTGTATGTATTTTTGTATGTTGTATCATAAAAAAATAGAAATTAAAAATTTTGTCTAAAAAATAAATTAAAAAATTTAGGGGTGGACTACCCCTAACATTTAAGGGGATGAAAAATAGATGTTGGCCGATTCTCATAGATACCGGATAAGCCCAAAAAATTTCATCAAAATCGCTCAAGCCGTTTCGGAGGAGTATGGCAACGAAAACTGTGACACGAGAATTTTATATATTAGATTACTTTTATTTGCGTTGAAGGTTTTGAATTTTTAATTTAATTTTATGTCTGTTATAAGCGATTTCGTCTGGCTTTATTAATCCCGCTTGATTTTCCAGCCTGAAAGTTATCCTATAGCGTTCCCAGGGATACAATCTAGAAAAATTCTAAGAAACTTCTCTAGATATTTCTTTCTGAAATTGAGACCTACAAACGTAAAGAAATTAAAGGTAATGAAAACACAAACGGAGTTTTTTACTTTCGTATATATAATCCTGGTATATAAATTTGTACCAATATTGTTTCCAATTAGTATCAGTATCATAATCCATACAATTAACATTTCTCATTGCATAACCGGTGACCGGTAAACGAAGCGTTGGTCGACCCCCAACTAGATGGGCTGATGACATCAAGCGGGTCGCAGCTGGAACAGGAACAAGACCGTGGAGTTTGGAACTCCCTACAAAATACGTATCTTGCTATCTCCAGCAGTAGATGTCAATCGGTTGGTATAATGATGATTATTAAAGGTGACCTATATTTGATACTGTTTGTATCCCTGTCGATAGTTGAAAAGCTGTGATAGCCTAGTGGTTAGGACGTCCACCTCTCAATCTAACTTTTCAGAGTTATGTGCGTTTTTAAGCAATTAAAATATCACTTCCTTCAACGGTGAAGGAAAACATCGTGAGGAATCCTGCATGCCTGAGAGTTCCCCATAATGTTCTCAAAAGCGTGTAAAGTCTGCCAATCCGTACATGGTCAGCGTGGTGGACTATAGCCAAACCCTTCTTATATTGAGAGGATACCCGCGCTCTGTAGTGAGCCGGCAATGTGTTGATCATGATGTATCCCTAACAAGCAAAATTTCATGATGATCAGTTTCCGAAACTGAAAGCTTCACATTCGCATCTTGTAAGTTTATAGCGATGGGTTTTTCTTTTAGCGTGAAATCAATCGTTGTAATGGATCGCCCATTTATTTATTGAAATACGTTAAAGTACCATCACTGGACGCGACGCAAAGCCGGAGATGGGACGAGATGGCGCTGCTTTAAAGAGGCCTATGCCCAGCAGTGGATGCATATTGGCTGATGATGATGATGACGTTGAAAGTACCATATTCAGCGTTTTCCTTTTAAGATGATTCAATTAATAACAAAATTGAATTTAAATTGCCTTGTCTATACGCTCCGAAGCCAAAAGGGCCAGGTTTAAAGTTTAAACTTAATACAGATCTGCAGAACTTTGGAAACGTGTGACAAAACTTTGTGGGACCTTATTGACAAATTATGGGACAGGTATATTGCATAGTATAGTTATCTCCGAATTTTTAGACCTTAAATCCTATACCTTTTTTTCCACGGCTGATGGGTTTATCTATTTTTATTGTTGGCTTAATACTCTCTCGCTGGCAACGTCAATTTTGTGAATTCAGGCTGGTACCTACTGCCTTAAACTCACGTAATAAATCAAAACTTACCTTCTCCTACTAGGTGGACGGACTCTATCCGTTCCATTACATAGGTCTCCGAGTGCTCCCGTGATGCCACTGACAGAAATCGCTGGAAGAAGATCGTAAGACCACTACATGATGCCACTGACAGAAATCGCTGGAAGAAGATCGTAAGAGCTGCTGGGAAGGCCAAATCATAACTACGACCACTCTGCCAAGAGTGAACGAATAAGAGGAAGAAATCAAAACTTATGCATCTTCGAAAGAAATTTGTGTTGAAATCGAAAATGCTCACTACTGGACCAACGAGACAGAAATAAGAACTACCCCACCAAAATACTATATACCTGACCAGAGATACATAAGTGAGACCAATCTAATAGCCTACCAATGTTTCGTAATTTGAGTGAACTTTGCTCCAAGTACTTCATTTCAACCCATATGACTCATTTCCATTCTCAACAGTCAATATTTGCTCACCAATATACCAATGAGGCAGTTAGTTGTACGGAGTATAAAAAGGTAGTATAATATTACTTTAAATTTCCCAGCTACAGTATTTCAGCTACTTTTACATTTTTGTCTGTCACAGCTTCGGCCGTGGCTAGTTACCATCCTACCAGAGATACAGAAGTGACACCAATCTAATAGCCTACCAATGTTTCGTAATTTGAGTGTAATTAGCTCCAAGTACTTCATTTCAACCCATATGTCTCATGTCCATTCTCAACAGTCAATATTTGCTCACCAATATACCAATGAGGCAGTTAGTTGTACGGAGTATAAAAAGGTAGTATAATATTACTTTAAATTTCCCAGCTACAGCATTTTAACTACTTTTACTTTTTTCTCTGGTGGGAGGCTTCGGCCGTGGCTACTTACCACCCTACCAACAAAGACGTGTCACCAAGCGATTTAGCGTTCCGGCACGATGTCGCGTAGAAACCAATTAGGGGTATGAGTTTATCATACCCCTAACTGGTTAGCCCGCTTTCATCTTAGACTGCATCATCACTTACCATTTGGTGAGATTGCCGTCAAGGTCCACTACAAGAGTGGATAAAAAAAAAACTTTGTTGATTGTGCTTAACTGCTGCTTAGTAAAAGTTTGTTTGTTAAAGTTTGGTTAACCGCTTACACCTCATGTTACATTGTTTTTTTTTTTTCGGACTGTCTATTAGCTGTACAAACTCTATTGGTTGCCACAGCGTAACCGGGCTGTTTGACGAGCTTCGGAAAGAAGCTCTGCCAGAAGAAATTTTGAGCCCTAGGGTTCGAAGAAACTAAGGGAACGGCTGCCTAAGGGCTCCTCCTTTGAGGCTGAACCTCGGCTTAGGCGACGTTTGGGATAACGGGGGGGTCGGACGGTGAGTGGTCCGTACGTCTCCGAGGCCGTGGATGTAGCGCACGTCCGGATGACGTAAGATAGCGGGGACCTCGTCTTCGCCGGCGAAGACGGTGTGTAGCGTATGATTGTGTGGTAGGTGGTACGAGTATGTTGTCAGTAGTCATCTGATCGTCAGGGTCATGAAGGATATGTTTAGGTCTCCTCTTTCGGAGAGGAACGCTTAGGTTGGGGGAGTAAAAAGAAGCCGCAACTACGAGAGGGTTGGGGTGTCGGATTGAACTTATACGTTACATTGCTGACCATGACCCCAAAGAGTAAATTTACCTAAAGAAGTGAATATCGGTCAGTAGGTAATCTAAGTTCCCAGCCAGACTTTTAGGTTAGAGCATTTCGAATGACGTTTATTCCCACCTTTGTAAAAGTTCAAGCCAATTCAATTAGACGCCGAGTTGGCCCTACTCCGTGGAAATTAGCTCTTTTCATTTAAAACAACTCCCTGGGAAATGTTTTTGTTTGCCGCTTTAGAATGCTGTGAACGTTTCAATTATCTCTCAATTATTAAGCAATTTCGTATGCGTAGACTTTAAAATTAGTCTAGGGAAAAATAAAAAACGTGATAGTAAAAGTAGTATATGTATATATATTTATTTATTTATTATTTATTTATTTACAGTTCAAAATAATTAAATTTACAGTAATCGTCAAAGACATTAAAAAAACCACAGAGGTTTGGCCTCAATGTCGTCCGCATTCAGCGCCTTACATACTAGTTAATTATAACTTACACAGTAAATACTAAGGTGAATAATATTACTATATACATATATTAGTTTGGAAATTCATAAAAATCGCGTACGTGATTTCGAAAGGCTGCTTACACAAAATACTCGCAGAGTATATATTACTGTACTATATACTCGTATATACGTTACATTTCTTAGAACTCATAACGATATACTAGAATTCTTTAAGTTCCTAGTTCCGTAGAATACTTTTCTTCTATTTTAAGAAAGCTCCACTAATTCTATTATGTTAACTTGGTACCGCAGCAAGAAAATAAGCACGTTACATTTAAAATAACTAATTCCACGGAAAACATATTATTTATTTTACTTATAACATATAAGTATATATATTTATTTGTTTTTATAAATATACTCCTTATCTTTCATAATATATATATATATATTCTGAAAGATAAGGTGGAAAACACATTCATTAGAGAGTTTATAGTTCATAATTTCCTGATAATGATGATGATGCTTGAAAGTAGGCAGCTAATCATCTCTCACCTAATAAATTAAAAAAATGTAAAAAAATATATGTTCGAAAGAAGTTACTCTTCGTAAGAGTGTGCCTTCCGAACTGTTGTAGAGTCATAAAGTATAAAAAGACTTCACGTTGGGAGAAATGCATTTTGAATGTTACAATTCAAGTTTTTGTTTAAAATAATCAAAGAAATAACAATAATAAAAAATAAACAAAGAAGCTCTTGAGCTCTTTTTTTGCTTGTTAAAGAGTTCCCTAATCTATTATTGATGAGAAAAACCATGATCAGATCAAATTTATATAATCCAAAATCAACTTGATGCTGATTCACTTTAACTACTACACTTGCTCGAGCGTTCCTGAATCGTTGGCTAGGTCTTATTTTTAAGAACTCCATATTCATTACCATGGCGGGTCTTGTAATAGTTCAAAGAGATTTCTATGTAAAATATCATCTATATACAAACCTTGTCCTTACAGATATAACAAAAAAATTATAAATTGTCCGACCTGCTCTCTAGATGATTTTTCGTACATGTGGCATTTGATATAAATTTATTTAAATCAGTTAATAAGCAATCTAAATTCTTAATTAACATATATGTGTAGCGACCTCTTCTTTTTCTATACACTACAAAGTTAACCCTTAAGGGCTATCTCACCCGTTAGTAAGTGATGATGCAGTCTAGGATGGTAGCGGGCTAACCTGTAAAGCGGGGTATGGGTAAACCCATACTCCTATTGGTTTCTACGCGACATCGTGCCGGATCGCTAAATCGCTTGGCGACACGTCTTTGTCGGTAGGGTGGTAATTGGCTACGGCCGAAGCCTCTCACCAGATCAGACTAGAGCTGGGAATCAAACCCAGAACCTTCAACTTAATAATGTGACACACGCAGTGCGCCACGGAGGTCGTCAAACCTCGTAGAAAAAGATAAAATACTGGTCGAATTGAGAATAAACGGGAATGGAAGTCAGTTAAAAAAGTGTCTAACGAACCACTCGTTAATATTCCAGTGAAACAATTGTTAATACTAAAAGCAGATGAAAATGACATTCAAATCTCACAACGAGAGCCAAATAGCAACAAGAAAATGCACCATTAATTCCTGGCTTCTTTACTTAGACCGAACAACACTCTCCTGTTGAAAAACAAACTCGTTGTCGCTAAGTTTAAAGTTCAAATTACATTGGTTAAGGGTGAACGGAAACATTTTTTTGTTTAATTCGATAAAGTCAGAGTCACCGCATTAGCGTTGCCACGTTTTAATCCGCTTTGCGTTTCTGAGAAAACAAACAAGGGGAGGTTTTTCTGACTTCATAAACATCAATATTTATTCATTTAAGCACAACATTCTTTATCATTTAAGTCCTTTGATCTGTATATATGTAAATATAGTTTAAAATGCAGTTTAAACCTTGGAACGGCTAAAAGGAGTTTGTTCATGCAAAGGTCCATAGTCCATTTAAGTAAGATTTTATGATTAATTATGGAATAAAAACAAAGTTTTTTAAGCATACAGATGTAAAAGGTGACTACCCTATTAATCGGACCTAACCGAACTTTTTTTTAAATTTTGTTCAAATACGAACAAAGAATAAATCAAAAAGGTTTTTGGCGTACTTAAGAGTATGCCAAATAATTTTTTTGTATGCAAAATTATTTGTACGGGTTCTACACTCCATACAGTGATGATGACTCTCCTTTCGCGTTTAGATAGCTTCTATAACATAGGGATTCATTGAGAAATATTTTTTGAAAATTCATCCCCCAATGTTCAGAAAAAGGGTTTTAAATTTATATGTGCGTAACAGGTCTAAACAGAACAGAATGGATTGGGGAGAAATTTGGCTTGAAGAAGTTTATATTACGTATTCTTGTAAATTCAACCCCTCAATCAATCAGCCTATAGACGCCCACGCCCACTGCTGGACATAGGCCTTTCCAAGAGCGCGCCACCACCCACGATCCTTCGGCTTCCTCATCCACTCACCGATGACTTGAAAAGGATCTCAGTGATCCTTTTCAGGTCATCGGTCCAGCGAGCTGGAGGTCGTCCTACGCTGTAAGCCCTAAGGTATCAAAAAAGCCGGGTACATTTTTACGTTTCAAGATAGGTGCTTTTGAAGGTCCAAATCCTTTAGGGAACCTGTATTATTTTGTTTCCGTCACAGTTTTCCAAATTGTACTTCTGAGTCTTATTTGTAAAATGCTCTTAACTGAAACTTTCATAATAAAATTCTTCGTAATAATTTCGTTACGCTGACCCATGTTGTACGTTACAGACGTCGTACCTAATGAGTGTACCGTTTAGGAGATGAGGGATCGTCCGTGCAATGCTACAACGTCATTATTCACATACCGTTTGAGTGAGACCTTGTGAGTTATAGCGGTTTACTTAGTTTGCCCTTTATACAAATGGGTTCGCGTTTGACGACCTACTTGGAGTAGGTGAGCGCTGTGGTGTAATAAACGAGATCTCAGGTTAGGTCCTCCGCTAAGGCAATTTGGGAATTCAGATTTTTTCTAGTCTGACTTTTAATATTTTTTTTTTATAATCATCATCATCATCATGCAAATGGTGTACACAGCACGGGTCTCCTCTCAATATGAGAAGGCCATAGTTCACCACGCTGGCCATTAGCGGATTGGCAGACTTTACACGGCTTTAAGAACATTATGAAGATGTTTTCCTTCACCGTTGAAGCAAGTGATATATGAATTGCTTAAAAACGCATCGTGAAGTTATAGGTGCGTGCCCGGGTTCGAACCCCCAACCGCTGATTAGGACGACTGACGTATTACAGCTTCTTTTCTTAATGCCTATTATTTTTTTAATAACTTGTAATAATAATAGTGAGAGCTCAGATGGAGAATGAACGCATGTATCTCGATCTGGCTCACGAGGTTTCCAGCACGTGGCAGGTTTCCAACACGTGGCGTGGCATGTGCGCTGAAACCATCCCAATCGTCATATTTGCGATTGGGTTGATCCCAGTTAGCCTCGCTCACCATCTGATGCGACAGGGGTTCCGTGGCAGTTCGCTCGCAGCCAGGATGCAAAAAATGGTGATGCTGAACTCGGCTAGAATATCTGCCGGTTTCTCAACCTGTCACCCTGACCCCCGGCTGTTGGGTCTCCTCTGCCAGGGCGTAATCCTCCGCCCGGTTCATATTAAGTTTATGTATGAGAGTGTGTGTGTGTTTCAGAGTACGTGTGTGTATGTGTGTAAATGTTTATCTTCTTCCTCTTCTTCCTCTTCTTCTTCTTCTTCTTCTTCTTCTTCTTGCATGCATCACATTTAAAGAATTTTTCTCTATATGTGATGCATCAAATTATCTCGAATTATAAACCGAGAAATTTACAATTGAAAATACTTTGTGTGAGTTGATCTCAATGTCGTAAGGGGAAAACGTAAGAGTGAAGTCTGAGGCCATATTACTCGCGGTAACTTGTAATATATGTGCTGTATATAATTTTAAACGCGAATTATACAGATTAATATGTACCCATGCGCATATCTCTTTAACGAACGTGTTCTTGTGTTTCAGTCTGGAAAATATTGGTATTTCATTCATCTTTTTTTAACAGATCTCAATTTCATTTGAGATCCCTTTATTATGGTGAGGGTTTTCCTTGAACATGAGGGGTGGTGGCGGAAGGTGTATGAATTAAAATATATAAAAGAAATAAAAAACAAGGTATATGTTAACTTCTTTTCAATAGTGAAAGAACTATTAAAATCATTTCTTTACTTTCAATGTTTATCATATAACAGTCTATAAAGCAGGGCTCTATATATTGGCGATGATAACATGTATATCCTTATTATATAAAGTCGTGATTCTAATATATATTCTGGTCTGGTGGGAGGCTTTGGCCGGGGCTAGTCTATATATATAAAAGCGAAAGGTCACTTACATACTTACATACTGATTAAACACGATATCTCAAAAACTATTGTACGTATAAAACTATAATTTAGCAAGTAGGTAGTCGATAGTTAAGAGATGTCAGCTAAGAAAGGATATTTGGAAACTCCACCCCTAAGAGGGTAAAAGGGGGGTTGGAAGTTTGTATGAATTTTCTATGTTTTTAGAGTTAGAGACACAAAAGTTTGCATTAAGATTAATAATAGTAAATAAAAAACATGTACATCAATTTTTTTTTAAATATTACCTGTTAAGGGTGGTAAAATAGGGGATGATAGTTTTTGCTTATTTTTTATTATGAAGTCTACAAGCTTGAAATTTTGAAAATAGGTTTCTTTTAGGGCGTAAGTATAAGGCTAATTTTTTTCATGCAAATCTACCCCGAAGGGGATAAAATAGGGGTTTAAAGTTTGTATGAAAGTCCTGTTTTTTTAATTTAGAGACACGAAAATCGGCAATTTGACATTAGCCTGTAGCTTACTTTCTGAAGCATTGGCCGCACGGGAAACCTCATTCTCACGGGAAATCAGCAATTCTACGCAGACGAAGTCGCGGGCAACAGCTAGTATATTATATAAAAAAAAGTGCAGACGCATATTACTACACACAAAAACTACAGACTTATGTCTACCTCATATCATCTATATCTTCGAAATATGTAAATTTGTTAGGATAAATCTGCACCTTTATAAAAAATTAAGAAAAAAAACCTGAAAGATATGCTAATAAACTAACCCTCCCACCATCAAAACTAAAACTTCACACCTCGAGTTTCTACGTAATGTCTATAAAAATATTATAATACAACCCCCAAACTGGGTATGTATAAACAATTTGCAACGAAATAAAAAAAAAAAATTGTGTGTTCGCGTATAACGTATATTTTTCCAAAAAAATGCGTAAGAATAAACGTTTTAATAAAATAAAAAATAGTATAATTTAAACACATAGATGTTTATTCAAACTGGCATATTAAAGACCTTGTGTTGTGCACATTTTTTTTTACATCATAGTTAGAAGATGACGACTTAAAACTAAAGCTATGAAGGATAGTAAACGCGCCCTGGAAGAAGAAGCCTACAACTTACTAAGCTGGGTATGCTTTTTGTTATCACAATCTCAGGAGTCACTTAAAACAATTTAAAAGTTAAAATTCACCCCTAATATTTTGTAACATTTACGTTATTCTTTCTCATATACTAGCTGGTCTAAAATTTACTGATAATAACGGGCAGCAGCGTTATTGGCGCGAGAGGACCACCACTGCGATCACCAACCAGCAGGTCAGGTGTGGTTACTTCTTTTGTAGTTGGTAGATACAAAACAACCACAGCTCATAGTTCTCGGCAGCGCCGCTATCCCTGGCTATGGTAGCGGTCATGGTAACGCGGCGGAGCAGGGGGTAGATCAAGAATTTCCGGAAGAGATTCCGCTGCCAACGCCGAGGACTAGACCTGGCAACTTATCGTACACGTGGATTAAAAAATATATTTTTTCAAATAATAATGTAGCATAAAATTAAAATCTTGAACAAAACGAACGTACAATCTGACATTAACTCGAAACCCTATTGCTATGATAATTAAATGACAATCAAACTCGCTTAAAATTCAACTCAAACAGAAATTATGCAAACTCAAAATATCTCGTCTCGTTCGTCAATATATTTAGCATTTGGAATGGAGTTGTAACGGAATAAATGGTTAGCGCGGCACGTCCGCCTGCTTCGCACTCTACTCACGAACTGATTTGAATTTGGAATTTGCACGCTTGGGTTGCGCTGCTGGTGTATTTTAACTCTTTTTTTCCAACCATGAAATGCAAACACCTTCATTTTAAATTGCAAAGGTAAATAAAATACACTCCACATTATTATTTATTTCGTGTTGCACACACATTTAAATATTATAGTGTACCGAATTGGAGTTAATACTGTTTCTCTTATTAAAGTTAATGTTTACCATTTATCTGGAATTAGATCTCGAAGGCTTAGGTAATAGGAAAGGGTATTACAGCTTGTTGTAATCTTTGAAACCGATACCGTTAAAAGTTTTTATATCGTACCGGAACGCTCTATCGCTGTAAGGTGCTATTTTCCATTGGAACTTTTTAAACATCTTCCAACAAAGTTTCAAAGACTTGTCTATTGCAACTTTTACTCTCAATAGGTGACAATTCATGATGGCAGTTTAAAAATATAAATTAACCAAAAAAACTGCGTAAAGTAACCAATTAAATTTTAGTAATATAATATATGTATAGACCGAAGAGCTGCTAGGTACCTCGGACAACGAATTAGTCTTGCTATTCAAAGAGGTGACGCTGCCAGTATCTGCGAACCTTGCGAAAGGGAATAATATATTTTAGTTATAATACTATATTTTTTAAGATTTTTAGTTTCATAAATTGAACCTATAACTTGTTTATTTTAAGTTTCAGTTGTTATAAATATATATAGTATATTTACAAAATAATTACGAAGAGCCTTTTCTGAAGAGTTGCTTTGACGAACACCACCCTCTGTATTCTTTGAGATGATCGTTCAATACGTCGTAGTAATAAGTTTCAATACATGCATTAATATGTTCAACAATATCCTTCTTTTCATTAAAAGTGACTGTAAATTAAATTAAAAGCTATAGGGATACAATTAATACTTTCTATCATTAATGGTTTTCTATCATTTCCATGAATTGCATTGGTGTGTCGATTGTAAATGAAATACTTGCGTACTTAACTTAATCAGCTGTTAGGCGTCCACTGCTGGACACAGGCCTTTCCGAGAGCGCGACACCAAACACGGTCCTCCGCCTTCCTCACTTTTTTTGCCACTTCAAGTTAGCCCTTCACGGCAATCTCATCTGACGGTAAGTGATGATGCAGTCTAAGATGGTGGCGGGCTAACCTGTTAGGAGTATGGTAAACTCATACTCCTAATTGGTTTCTACGCTTCATCGTGTCGGAACGCTAAATCGCTTGGCGACACGTCTTTGTCGGTAGGGTGGTAACTAGCCACGGCCGAAGCCTCCCATCAGACCAGGCTCGAGCCGGGAATCGAACCCAGGACCTCTAACTTTATAATCCACCCGGTACCAGCGATCCTTTTCAGGTCGTCGGTCCAGCGGGTGGGAAATCAAATATCAATAATAAAATTATAGCATTTTTATACACTGGCAGTGGAGAAATTTAAAAATAAAGTCCACTTATTATTTTAAATGAAAAACATGGGTACGAAGAAGAAAAATAGGCAAAGGGAGCTCTGTAGTTGATTAAATTGCAATACGCTAGCCGGCGTCTTGAAACTTGATTCCAACTTCCACACAGTCTCTAGTTTTTATTGAGTTACTGCGAAACAAACTGGCGGAGAATTTTTCAAAGTTTTGCGTTCCGCGGGCGACGTTTCTTCCACCTTTGGGGAAGTTCAACTAATTCAATTACTCTAACTTGGCCTTTCCTTGGCCTTGGTTGACTCAAACAATGGCTTATTTTTCACTTCCGTTTTAATGTTAGTAGGTTTCATGTAGGTTTGTACGTATGGATTATCGTTACAGTTTACAAACATCATCTCGGTTGACGCTGGTTAAAATTTATTTAAAATACAAATATGACAATGACCGCAAAATGTCGTCAGTAATATAAATGTATATTAATTGTTAAGTTTTTTAATTATTAAATAACAAAAAAACACCCTAAAGATAACTTTAGGTTTTTATATTGTTAATTAATATCGACGTTTATTTTGTCAATTAATATCGACGAAAAATGGCATTTAGAATAACAATTAAAAAGCTTATAATATAATTATATGAAAAAGTTATTAGTCACAAAAATTCTCCCAGAAAAATGATGACATAGGGAAGGAAAATTTTGTGAGAAAATATGACTGTAGAAAAACGCGCAGATTACATCTCTAGATGAATCTGACCGAACTTGGTATACAGGTATTATGTGGTATTTTATTCATATGGTTTATTCATATGGTATTTTATTATGGGGTAATGCTGCTGATATTGACACTATATTCGTTTTGCAGAAGAGGGCTGTTCGTGCGATATATAAATTAGGTCCCAGAGAGTCATTAAGAGATAAATTTAAAGATTATAAAATAATGACAGTGCATAGCCAATATATATATGAAAATTTAATGTATGTTCATAAAAATATTGATAAATTCAAGAAAAAAATGGACTGTAACGCACTGAACATTAGAAGTAAAAGTAAGCTTGTAGTACCGTTTAGTAGGCTGCACAAAATTAGTAACTCATTCAAAGGAAATTGTATTTTATTCTATAATAAATTACCTACTGATATCTTGGAGATGTCTATCAATAAGTTCAAAGTTTTTATAAAACGAAAGCTTGTAGAAAAATCATATTACGATATTAAGGATTATATAAACGATAAAAAAGCTTGGGTGTGAATTGCTCTATCTCCATAGGTACTATAGTTTATTATTAATTTTATTCATTATGTGAGATGGTGATAACGAAAAAAAAGAAAAACCCCGGCTAAGTTTGTTGTGGGCTTCTTCTTAGACCGGGGCGCGTTTGGAACCCTCATAGCTTTAGTTTTAAGTTTACGAATATAGTTATCACCATGAAATAACTACTGTGTAAATTATTGACGCGTCAAAAGTGCCTTTTTAAGGACTATTTGAATAAAGATTATTTTGAATTTGAATTTGAATTTATAACAGCGGCGTCCAGAAACACTAATTATTGCAAATTTCGTCCCCTATAGAGGTCAAATAAGCATATAAACTCAAATTTTTGAATTCTTATTTGTAAAGTCTTCTTTGAGTGGCTATTTTGACGCGTAACTACATACGTATACTTTTTTTACATTCGTGAACTTTAAACTGTAGGGTTCCAAAAGCAATCAATAGAAGCCCTCAACAAACTTAATTACTTATTATTTTTGTTATCATATTGTTGATTGTGATAAAGCTTGTTTAAGACATTCGTTTAGCATGTTCGATAAAATAGATTTGCAAAATATAGCAGCGTAACTTTTTACTTAAAACCTCGGTCTCCTCCGAGTCTCGTATTAAAACGGTGCTTTATCTCTTTTTACAGCTTCGAGACGGGATGAATACATCAAAGGGGGCCACGGTTAATCGCTGCGAAACCACCGAACCACTAGTACGAGTTTCAATCGTTATCGAGCATCGTAACGCTATAACTCCACTGTACAATGAACTTGAAATTCCGTGTTTTAATGCTCGAGCTTATGAATACATTTTCATTCAGTGGCTCAAGCAACAATTTTGCCCTGCCTTTATACTAATACTGCAGACTGCAAAATGGCTATTCTGCATATAGGTACAATAATTTATTATTGATTATGTGAGATGGTGATAGCAAAAAAACCCGGCTAAGTTTGTTGTGGGTTTTTTCTTAGACCTGGGCGCAATTTGAACCCTCTTAGCTTTAGTTTTATGTTGTCGATTATAGTTGATAGTTATCACCATCACTTCACGAATAGAAATAATGAAATGAACGATTCATAAATGCCTGTAATAGATCTATGTGAATAAAGCTATTTTTGATTTGGTTTGATTTGATATTTGAATTATTAAGGTATTAACATTATTACATTCTTACTAGCGATTGCTAGCAAGTAAGCCTAAAAACAACGCGTGTTTTTAGGTTTTTCGAAAAATCCCACGGGAACTGTTTTTTTTTCGGATCAATTATTACGTACGTTATTATTTTTATATACGTTTTCAGGTTGCAAGCTATCTGTATGCATTTTTTAAATAAAAATATAGATACTAAACCAGCGGGTGGATTACCAAAGGAACTGCCAAAGCATGGCGTCTTTTAATAAGAGTATATAACCTGACGCGCTCCTTGAATAACCCAAAATTGTAATTAAGAGGAAATATCGCTGATGGAAGCTGGTTTCTCCGTACCCGTGTACGTTGAAAATTAAATCTTGTAATAAATGCATCTTATTCCATAAGATCTTTTTCGTTGTAAAACCATAAATATTTTTAAATAACCAAAAAGGCTATAGTTTTGAAATAACCAGAACTTTACCTTGGTTATATTTCCGGGATAATAAGTATCCTATGTCCATCTTTATGCATGTCATATAATTATGAGCAAAATTTTATCAAGTTCAGTGCAGTAGTTGAGCTAAATAAAGGCAGCAAGCATACAATTAAATGACAAACACTTATGCATTCATATTTAAAGTATAAATATTTTCATTAAAAAAAAATACGCTAGCGCTTGTCTGCGCTAATATTTAGGGGTAGGCGATGAAGCAGTCTGAGATTGTAATCAGTTAGGGGTAAGGCAGTTTTAAACCCATACCTCTAATCGATGTGCTGCCGTAGCGGACAGCTTAAACGTAGGTAGGGTTTTAGTCCTTACCTTTTTTTTCTGCCCCGTTAAAAGTGACATTTAATTGCTCGAAAACCACAGACGTTTGCGACGTGCATAAATTCGTACTCAGGGTGCCGAACCCAGGGGAGTAGACTAAAATATCGTAATATCTGCGCGAGAATGGTTTTAGATTTTAGTAAAAACTAGTCGATGCCTGCGACTTTGTCCGCTTAGGTTTTTTTTAAATACATTAATCCACGCGAATGAACTTTACCTTGATTCAAGTCAGTAAATGAATGGGTGATCAAATTTAGAGTTTAAAAATCTGTTCGCATTGTTATATTTAAGTGGAACGTTTCAGGCACGTCAAGTCTATAACGGACATAGTTAGAAGAAAAATATGTGTTTTAAATATAGAGATTAGTAGTAACATTTTGTTTAATATAATTAACTGCAATATTTTCAAATACTTTAAGAAATTGTATTTTGCTTTATTTGATATTATCTCTATTTATACAACGAAGTTAAAAAATATATAAAATCATTTCACCACACAGACCGGTCTGTGTCAATGATTTAAGCTAAGCAATTTTTGATGAAACTTAACGGTTTTGATGACGTTTGTTTGTAATAAATATCTAATATAGTATTTACACATATATACAATTGCTTTTTGTTAGATGAGACGCGTTGGTCTGATAACAAGCATATTCGATTGTGGATTAAAAGATCCTGGGTTCGATTCTCGGGTCAAACTATTTGTTAGATATTGGTTTGACCATCAAGTCTCTGTAGCAGCCCGTAAATTCATCCTAACTTCAACTCGGAAGTTATATTACAACTTGAATATATCCTTATATCTTATCTTAATCTTATCCTAATCTTTTTTACATCCCACTGAAGGGCACATGACTTAAACCTTAAACCATGGGAGGTGGACGCCGTAAATTTCCTAACTTCAGATAGGTTAGGTACCTTTTTGATATCTGAGAATTTTTAACTAAAAATGAAATACGTATCAATTCTCGACCCGACCTGGGAATCAAAGCTATGACCTTTTCATCTGAACATTTGACGTCCTTCGTGGCGCTGTGCGTGTGCTCTCGCATTATAAAGTTGGAGGTCCTGGGTTCGATTCCCGGCTCGAGTCTGGTCGGGTGGGAGGCTTCGGCGGTTGCTAGTTACCAGCCTACCGACAAAGACCTATCGCCAAGCGATTTAGCGTTCCAGCGCGATGTAGAAACCAATTAGGAGTATGAGTTTATCATACTCCTAACAGGTTAGCCCGCTACCATCCTAGACAGCATCATCACTTACCACCAGGTGAGATAGCAGTCAAGGGCTAACTTGTAGTGTATCAACAAAAACATGCTCACTAGACCAACTGGGCCGCCTGAATCTGGTAATCAAACTAAAATATAGTAGAAGAAAAAAAATACTCTCAATGCTATAAAGATAATCAGTTAATCAAACAACCCCGGCTAAGTTTGTTGTGGGCTTCTTCTTAGACCGGGGCGCGTTTGGAACCCTCATAGCTTTAGTTTTAAGTTTCCGAATATAGTTATCACCATGAAATAACTACTGTGTAAATTATTGACGCGTCAAAAGTGCCTTTCTAAGGACTATTTGAATAAAGACTATTTTGAATTTGAATTTTGAATTTGAAAAAGTAAAGTAAAGGAAAAAAATACTCTCATGCTATCGGGGTGTTAAAGATATTTTGTTTTCATTTCACAGCTTTTACCTTTGCTTTGAGGCGCCATTAATACATAAAAGTGGCCTTTAATCGCTGTGAAACCACAGATCCCAGAGGAAGATAACACGTGCGGTAGCTTTTCTGACTTTGGTCTGAATTTTTCGTGCGAAATATCGGGTGGAATGTTAGCTAAATTTTAGGCAGGTAGGAGCATGTGATACGTTAGGAAGATAAAACTTTTTCATCTAACTACTTTCGCCAATTGAAGTGGTCATGAAAAAGTTTAAAACATCGCTAATTTGACTATTTTATTTTTATTAAAGCTGTGATAGCCTAGTGGTTAGGACGTCCGCCTCCCAGTCAGAGGGGGTTCGATCCCCGGCACGAACCTCTGACGTGCGTTTTTAAGCAGTTAAAATATCACTTGCTTCAACGGTGAAGGAAAACATCGTGAGGAAACCTGCATTCCTGCGAGTTCTCCATAGTGTTCTCAACGGCGTATGAAGTCTGCCAAACCGCACACGACCAGCGTGGTGGACTATGGCCAAACCCTTCTCATATCGAGAGAAGACCCGTGCTCTGTAGTGAGCCGGCGATGGGTTGTTCATGATGATGATGATGTTTTTTATTAGTTGGTAATGAAGATCTGATAAATTAATATGTAGTGATGAGAATAAATTGTAGACTACTGCTGCATGTTGTGTAGAAGAATGACGACCTCCGTGGCGCAGTGTCACATTATAAAGTTGGAGGTCCTGGGTTCGATTCCCGGCTCGAGTCTGGTCTGGTGGGAGGCTTCGGCCGTGGCTAGTTACCACCCTACCGACAAAGACGTGTCGCAAAGCGATTTAGCGTTCCGGCACGATGTCGTGTAGAACCTCGGCGACACGTCTTTGTCGTAGTATACAATCAAGTTTGTATTAGAACACAGTTTAAGCGACTACGGGAAGTATAGTCCCACGTTGGGCGCCAAATTTCTAAGCAGCACAAATTGACAGCGTCACCTACCGCCGCAATGTGCAACAGCACAGTACGTGACAAGACTCCGTTAGCGACGGACGTGCACGTTTATTGCAAAGTATTTTTCTGTCAGCTTTCCGAGACGCCAAATATATTATTACATGCCAATAAAATTGTTTTGTGAATGCACTAAACGCATTGCAACGTGCAAAATTTGCTTCATCCTCATTCTTGCTTATATCTTACTTATAAATGCGCAAGTTTCCTTTTTCTGTAGGGTTATCTATGCATTCAATGAGTATATTTTATACAGTTGTAGGAAATTAAGTATCGAAGATCAATGTACGTCCAGGAAAATAAACTAAAAGTAAATTGAATTTGAAGCTGTGGTACTGGTTAGAGCGTCCGCCTCCTAATTAGAGGTCGGGGGTTCGAACCCGGACACGCACCTCTTACTTTTCGGAGTTATGCAAATAAAATATGACAAACTTCAACGGTGAAGGAGAACATCGTGAGGAAACCTGCATGTCTGAGAGTTCTCCATAATGTTCTCAGTGCAGTCTAAGAAGGTAGTGGGCTAACGTGTCATTGGTATGGTGCTCCTAAGGCGTGTGAAGTCTGCCAATCCGCACATGGCCAGCGTGGTGGACTATGGCCAAACCTTCTCATATTAAGAGGAGACCCGTGCTCTGTAGTGAGTCGGTAATGGATTGATCATGGTGACAAGGTAGCCCTTGACGCCTATTTCACCTAGTGGTAAGTGATGACGCTGTCTAGGATGGTAGCGGGCTAAACTGTTAGGAGTATGGTAAACACGCTCCTAATTGGGTTCTACGCGACATCGTGCCGGCACGCTAAATCGCTTTGCCACGTCCGAAGCCTCCCAGACTCGAGCCGGGAATCGAACTCAGGATCTTCAACTTTATAATACGACTATGCACGCTAGTACGTTCAGCAGTCACGCGTCACTCCTGGTCATGAACATTGAAAGGGATAATTATTGTTTAAGCCTGTTAACCCCAATGAGAGATCGGGGAAGATCCTGCGAGAGGAGGCCAGCCCCTAGTAGTGGGACGCGCGGGAAAGCCTTGTGGTGCTGTTGAAGAAGCTTAACCAAGTTACCGTGACAGATCAATGCAAAGTCTAAGTGTGGGATCTAAAAAGCGCACTTTACCTTACATTGATTTAAGATACAATTGAAACGAAACATTATTTTGTCCCTTGTATAAATTTGAATTGTTTTAACAGTAACTTTGACTGAGCGAAGACAAACTACGCTTTATAAATCTAAAAAATATTTTTATATATGTCGAGTCAAGGGAGTTTTTAGTAATAGTGACGTCAGCATTGCTGACGTCACGCTTTTGTTTACCATCGCGCATAGTAATTAAAAACAAAACTTGCGGGATTACACTTTTATTGCGACCATAATTAAGAGGTCCGAACGGTCCGACATCTCGAGCGAGAATGCCACGAAAGGCAACAATCACCCGTATTTATAGCAAAGCATGTTCGTACAAAATTGATTGCTTCCTTCTAAATACATTGATTAGCAAAGAAATGATTTATTAGTGATTTAAACAGTTCAAATGTGGGTAATTAATGGATTCTTGATTTTCTTGGCGCCGCTGAATGAAGTTAATAACTCCTTCGCGCCGACATATATAATATAATAAATAATAACCTAATAGTTTAAGAATAGTATCGGTCCTTAAAGAAATACACTGTTAATATTCTAAAGAACATTGGTTAGTTACTCTTTGTTCCATTACTTAAGTTACTTTAAAGCCTTCTCTACAAAGGATGTTGAACTCTAAAGTATATACAAAGATACGAGGTCGCAATCTATACAAAATAAGATTGTATACTTGACTTGAAGAATAGAATCAGTCTTTAAAGAAATACACTGTTAATATTCTCAAGAACATTAGTTAGTTACTCTATGTTTCATTACTTAAGACTTACTTTAAAGCCTTCTCTACAAAGGATGTTGAACTCTAAAGTATATACAAAGATACGAGGTCGCAGTCTATACAAAATGAGATTGTATACTTGACTTGAAGAATAGTATCAGTCTTTAAAGAAATACACTGTTAATATTCTCAAGAACATTAGTTAGTTACTCTATGTTTCATTACTTAAGACTTACTTTAAAGCCTTCTCTACAAAGGATGTTGAACTCTAAAGTATATATAAAGATACGAGGTCGCAGTCTATACAAAATGAGATTGTATACTTGACTTGAAGAATAGTATCAGTCTTTAAAGAAATACACTGTTAATATTCTAAAGAACATTGGTTAGTTACTCTATGTTCCATTACTTAAGACTTACTTTAAAGCCTTCTCTACAAAGGATGTTGAACTCTAAAGTATATACAAAGATACGAGGTCGCAGTCTATACAAAATGAGATTGTATACTTGACTTGAAGAATAGTATCAGTCTTTAAAGAAATACACTGTTAATATTCTCAAGAACATTGGTTAGTTACTCTATGTTCCATTACTTAAGAC
Organism: Lasiommata megera; assembly: GCA_928268935.1. Classification (NCBI taxonomy): domain Eukaryota; kingdom Metazoa; phylum Arthropoda; class Insecta; order Lepidoptera; family Nymphalidae; genus Lasiommata; species Lasiommata megera. Next base: position 5,397,773 of record OV743329.1, on the reverse strand, counting down.
TTACTTAAAAGAATTCTTTACAAAGGATGTTGAACTCTAAAGTATATACAAAGATACGAGGTCGCAGTCTATACAAAATGAGATTGTATACTTGACTTGAAGAATAGTATCAGTCTTTAAAGAAATACACTGTTAATATTCTAAAGAACATTGGTTAGTTACTCTATGTTCCATTACTTAAGTTACTTTAAAGCCTTCTCTACAAAGGATGTTGAACTCTAAAGTATATATAAAGATACGAGGTCGCAGTCTATACAAAATGAGATTGTATACTTGACTTGAATTCTTTGAGAGTAACACTGGATATCTTATTCTTGAGATTTGCGCGCGCATGCGTAGACCAAGCCCCGCCTTGCCCGAGGGAGATAAATACTGATTTCGTATTTCATCCGATAACTTGAACATACATCACGCAAAATAAATTTTTAATTCATTAGCAAATCTATCTAAATCGAGACAAAACTACTAAGACAACAATGCTGAAATATCCACACAAATCTTAACTAAAACATATTTAATTCACCCCTTTATAAAATATGGTTATAAGTAAAAAACTTAATCGACATTAGTTTCTATAAATAACACGCTTTCATCATTATTGTTATGACAAATGTAAACAATGCTTCCTCGTTTAGTACTTTTAATATAATTAAATCTAACCATGCTACAACAATCTAATGAACAAAAATATATTTTAACGTACATGCAAATTATTTCATAGCAAAATTTTCAGCGAATACTTTACCTTATAGTTGAACTAAGCTAAAAGTTGCACTCCATAACCCGATGAATTCCCGAGTTTCAAACACTATCATAATGTTCACGCAAAATTAATTAAATTAGCCAACAAGCTCTCTCTCCACTCTATGTTAATTAATTTTCATCCTTTCACTACCTTTCCAGCATCCTTTGCATTATTTCAGCAATTTTTCAGCACTTTTTCATACCATCAATTCATTATCGCGGCCAAAGTTTCTATTTTAATTAAAGATATTCACTGGAAACCCGCCCCTAGAGCCTTAACTCACTGAGATGTGGTTGGCTTATTTTTTTTCGACACTCATTCCCGCCTCTGCGAACCTCCCAAACAAACAGTTGAGTACTTTAAAAACAAATTTCTCGCCAATCAAAATACTACTCTAGTTGCAAGTTTATATGCTAGAAATTCGTTTGAAGCGATATGTCGGTTTGGTCGTTTTGGAACTGAAAGCTTTCGCTTCATTTTGTGAAAACAGGCACAGAATGTCGTGAAATTCTGTCAGTTGACCGCGATCTTTCGCGAGAGAGGACGTCCTTCGGGAGTAGTTTTGTTCGGGTTGTGAAAATTTACGGAAAACTTTTCGCTCACTCAAAGTATTTAATGAGAGTTGTAGGTGTGAATTACGAATTTATTGTGTGCTTTATGACTAGTTGGAGGTGTATGAAAATATTTTAACTGGTAAGAAGTTAACTATTATTATTTTAACGATACAAATATAAATATATTTTATAAAAATCTAATAAATATCGTTAAACGCCCTAATTATTTTCTTATTACCTAGAAACGCCCTTAATAATAATTTTATAATTACAGAACGAACAAAACGTACCGACTTTGTTTTTATGCGTCGATAATAAGCGCTTATCAATTGCTGCTGACCTCTAGGTTACGGATATTGTTGTTATAAATAACATGTCTTGTACTTCTACGATAACAATTATAAACTGGCGTGCATAAAATAATGACCACTTAAAAAATACCTGTCGATAAAAAAAAAAACAATTGGATGAAATAATTTTTATATTATCTCAGTTCTTAGCAAATTGATAAATATCGTAAACAAGTGACTTTCGTTAAAAATAATTTTTCTAGTTAGGTTTAAGTGATTTCTCTAGTTTAGGTGTTTTTTCTAATAAAACTAAGAGCCGAGTTGCGATTTTTTGAACATTGACAATATTATTGCTGCACTAAATTTGAACTTCCGAGTCCGACTTAAAACCTGTAATAATTACTTCAGTAAAAAACCTATCAAACGTGCATAAATTATAGACATTATAAACTAAGAAATGAATCATCACCCGACTTTTAAGTTAGTGCATTAACTTTTTTTTACTTTGTAAAATAGCAACTTAAGCAGGAGTTTTTAAAAGTATTTCCTATATAGCAGTGCTAAGTTATTAGTATGCAGGTTTTTGCTTATATTACTACTTACGCCACCTACTTTCTTCTACTTTCTTTTTTCCTAATCCTAAGGTTGCCTGGCAGAGATCGCTACTAAGCGATAAGGCCGCCTTTTGTATCCTGTTTCTTCTTGTTTTTCTTATTATTTATATTAATATGTGGTGTACAAATAAAGAATAAATAAATAAATGTTTTATAATCAAAAAACCAAGTTGACAATAAAATTAATTATAGTATTTATTGGTCAAGATTATAAGTTTAGTTACTTATTAACTAAGACTAATAATACCTAAGAAATATTAAGAAACGCCAGCAATCAATTCGCCTTGAAGAAATCAGCGTAACATTAACTGACACTTGCCCAATTAATAACATCCTACATAAAAAATATATTACATTGAATACAATATATATTAAAATACTAAATAATATAATAAAATAAAAAAAAGAGTCTATTTTATAACTCTCTTGCGTGAATTTCATATTACAGCTTATGAGGGCAAAAATATATCGCGATATAGCTTTCAAGACACCATCTCGATATTTATATCACCACCAACACCGTGCTTATTATTCTCTAACTTAAAATAAATAAAACACATAAATTTGGCATTAGAAACTATGTGTCTTAACTTTATAATTTTCCTTTTAAGTGGCATTTAAAGCCGGATATCTATAAATTTTCATCTGGTGTGTGTAGAACTTAACAAATTATGTTTTTCATACTTAACTGCACTTAATTTATATAGTCCCCGCTTATCTAATACACACTCGCAGATAAATAGCAACTTCTCCTATAATAGCTTACGTCTCCTGAACTGGATCCAAATTGTTTATCGATTGGAGATCAATGAATGTCATAATGATTACCTATAGCTTAAAATATCTGTTCCCAGCTGTGGGAGAGTAACAATCTGAAAAATATTCAACATGAATTCTTGTTAATTATTCCTAAACATCCAATCGGATATCGCCATTTACATACGAAATAAAAATAAATAGAATTGTATAAACTTTTACATAACAATTTTAGAAATTTTCACCATTACTGTTTATATCACAAAATGTAGTAATAAACAAAAGATTTTCCATTTTTTTTCATCAGCACAATAGCAAACTATATTTTGACAAAATCCCTACCTAGAATCAACGAATTAGGTACTTGTAAAATCATTCTTTAAACATCTGCGATATATTTTTATTAATGTAAAAACCAAACTTCCTTACTTTCTTTAACTTCACTTCTCAATTTAACCACGTTTACCCTAATTGGTACAATTATAACTTGTTCAGACGACATCGAAGTCGACAGTCGAACTGTCTCCGGCTCTACCTTCCAGGTAATGAGTTTAAGAAGAAATTTTTTGTGACTTAAAAATTAAACAGACTAAAAAATTATTCACTAGAGATGTAATATTGCAAATATAAGTATACTAAAGTATTGCGATAGTTTCAAGATTTGCTTTTATTCGTTGAGAATTAAAAGCGTGTATCTTATATTTGACGACCTTCGCATTATAAAGTTGGAGGTCCTGGGTTTGATTCCCGGCTCGAGTCTGGTCCGGTGGGAGGCTTCGTCCGTGGCTAGTTACCAAGCGATTTAGGGTTCCGGCACGATGTCGTGTAGAAACCAATTAGGAGTATGGGTTTACCAAACCCCTAACAGGTTAGCCCGCTACTATTTTAGATCTCATCATCACTTACCATATAAGCGGTGATAGCCTAGTGGTTAGGGCGTCAGCCTCCTAATCAGAGGTGGGCGTTTCGAATCCCAGCATGCACCTCTAACATTTCAGAATAATGTGCGTTTAAAAAAAAATTAAAATATCACTTGCTTCAACGGTGAAGGAAAACATCGTGAGGATACCTGCACGCCTGAGAGTTCTCCATAATGTTCTCAAAGGCGTGTGAAGTCTGCCAATCCGCACATGGCCAGCGTGGCGGACTATGGCCAAACCCTTCTCATATTGGGAAGAGACCCGTGCTCTGCAGTGAGCCGGTAATGGGTTGATCATGATGATGATGATGATGATCACTTACCATCAGGTGAGATGCCGCCAAGGGTTAACTTGTGGTGTATAAAAGTCGTAACTGTTTTGAAAATGAAGATATCTGTTCCCAGCTGTGGGAGATTAGCAATCTGAAGAATATTCAACGTGAATTCTTCGTTAATTATTCCTGACACGCTTCAATAGATTAAACAAAGAACAAAATTTAATTAGACATAACGAATTTATCGCGTGATTGATTGAGATGCATTATTGGTGATAATTATGCTATCATGATAATGTCGGGTTAAATCTTTGTTCGTGCTCGCATATTGCATGCACGTTACACTGCTCAAAGCCCGTGGTTTTACCCGTATTATTTTATGAAGATATCACAAAATTACCTAAATATATATATAGGTAATTTTACTTTTTTTTTGACGACATCCTAACCTTTTTGTTTGACGACATCCGTAGCGTAGCACGTGTGCTAAAATTATAAAGTTGGTAGTCCCGGGTTCGATTCCCGACTCAAGTCTGGTCTGGTGGAAGGCTTAGGCCGTGCTAGGTACCACCCTACCGACAAAGACGTGTCGCCAAGCTACGAAGCGTTCCGGCACTATGTCGCCTAGAAACCTGTTAGGAGTATGGTAAGCCCAGGTTAGCCCAATAACATCTTAGATTGCATCATCACTTTCCATCAGGAGATATTGCCGGCAAGGGCTAACTTGTAGTGTACAAAAAACGACTTTTTGTTTTCTGCCCTTATCCCACATTATGTGGGGTCGGCACAACACGTCTTCTTCTTCCACTCACTTCTAACAGCCATCACCTCACTACCAACGCCTTTTACCCGCATATCCTATTTCACACAATCCATCCATCTCTTCTTTGGTCTTCCTCTACTCTTTTGCCCTTTCACGTTCATATATAACATTCTTTTGACTATAAAAGTCATTATTTATATTATATTTATTTATTTAACTATCTACGTTCCAAGCTGATCACAAGCTTTCTCTCCCAAAAGAGAGATGGTTTAAGAGCATGCATACATATAGACATTGCTACGAAGCCCCTTGATAGGCTATAACGGTAATGATCATAATGTAGTAATGAAAACTTTAATAATTCACATATCAGGAAAGTTATAAGATTATATTATTTAATATTAATCGCTCAGCTGTACGATTAGTAAGTTCTTAGTTTATAATAAATCTATACCGAAATCGCATATATTATATTTTATAAATGAGCCTATAAAAAAGTGAGCGTCAGTTAATAATCCTTCTTTTATATCGTCTGCAGGAATCGCGTTGAAAGCGACAAACGCCTCCGTTAGAGTTACTTGCTCTTCGGGATCTGAAAGATAAAATAATAGGTTATTTTTTGTTAAACACCAAATTTGCTTTCAAAAAGATTATATCGTGCCCATTTGACGAACTCCGTGACGCAGTGTGCGCTCTGTCGCATTATAAAGTTGGAGGTCCTGGGTTCGATTCCCGGCTCGAGTCTGGTCTGGTGGGAGGCTTCGGCCGTGGCTAGTTACCACCCTACCGACAAAGGCGTGTCGCCAAGCGATAAAACGTTCCGGCTCGATGTCGCGTAGAAACCAATTAGGAGTGTTTTTTTACCATACCCCTAACAGGTTAGCCCGTTTCCATCCTAGACTGCATCATCACCCACCACCAGGTGAGATAGCCGTCAAGGGCTAACTTGTCGTGTGTAAAAAATTTACTCAGAATTCAAAATTCAATCGTGATCGTATAATTATACGCAAAATTCTAAAGTCAGTAAGCTAGTTTGTGACAGTCCTTTACTAGACCTAGACCTTTACATACAAAAAAATTGTTTTATTTAGGTGTATATATATATAAATTATACATGTTTTAACACATTTAAAAAATTTTAGTACATACTGGTAAGTACTGTTTTGATCTCTATGTCATGAAACTATTTGTGGAGTCCAAGGTAAACCTCGTTAAAATTTTATTTTATTTTATTTTATTTTACAAGGAAAACTTACAGCTAATAGAAAAACTAAATAGATAAGAACAGAAGAAAACTAAAGCTAATTACAAGTTTTCACAAATAAACAGCAAGAAATACAAGAAGAACTCAACTGGGGGAAAGAAAAAAGAATAAAAGGGGAAAACAATAACAATAAAAGGAGAAAGAACAAAAACAAACAAAATAAAAGAAAAAAAAAAACGAATGGTCAACGAATTATTTAACAAAAACACGCGAATTAAAGAATTCGTTGGCCAGGGCTCTACGAATAGTGGATGCAGAGATGCAAAAAATGTCTAATTTTTTGTTATTTTTAAAATTTTTATTAAAAGATAAAGCAGATCTAAGCAGATATGAGTTTTTTCGGAACTTAGTATGCGCGTGTGGTGTCTGCAAGATTGAGAAGGTTCGAGGATGAGTATTAATGGGGATTTTAAAAGATAACTTCCCAAGAAGCTGTGCACAATCAACTATGTTATTTGTGATATTGATAAGATACGAAATGTCACTTATATTTCTACGAATGGCTAGTGGTAGAAGGTGTAACTGGGCACAAACGCCTTCATAGCTCATATTAGATTTGAGTTTAAATTTGTATTTGATGAATCGAATAAATTTTTTCTGGATTCTCTCAATACGCTGAATATACACCTCATATTGGGGGTTCCAAATTTGAGACGCATATTCAAGGTTGCTCCTCACTAAGGCACAATATAGAACTTTAATTGTTTTAAGTTTTGTGAAATCTTTAGATGAACGGATTAGGAATCCCAACATTTTTGATGCCTTGCTTACAATTTGGTCCACATGTTTATCGTACATAAGCTTACTGTCAACTGTAACACCTAGATCTCGTATGGTAGATACACGATCCAGCTCATGACTCTTTAACTTGTAAGTGGATCTATAAACGTTGTGCTTGCGCGTAAAAGACATGACAAAGCATTTAGAGACGTTGAGGTCTAATTTATTAACTATACAATATTGATCAAGTCTAAGTAAATCATCCTGAAGACGGCTCTGGTCAGTATCGTCATTTACCACTCTAAAGATTTTCATATCATCAGCAAAAAGCAAAACATTAGAATATTGGAAACAAATGTCAATATCTTGAATAAAAATAATAAAGAGCAATGGTCCTAGCAAAGAGCCCTGCGGCACGCCTGAAGGAATACTACGCCAGGATGAGGTATAGCCATTGAGTACTACAGCCTGGGATCTATTTTTTACATACGAAGAAAACCAGCGAAACAGGTCTCCTCTTATGCCAGCCTTAGCTAATTTAAGTAACAATATATTATGATCGATTCGATCAAAGGCCTTGCTGTAGTCAGTGTACACTGCATCAACCTGATCTCGATTATCCATTCTATCAGATACAAAGTCAGTAAATAGAGCTAGATTTGACACTGTGGATCTTCCTTTGACGAAACCATGCTGCAGGGGACTAAAGTGAAGCTTTAAAACTGAGTAGAGTTGATCATATACTACGCGTTCCAGTATTTTTGCCAAAATGCAGAGTTTAGAGATAGGCCGATAATTGTTAATAAGGTGCTTAGGACCCTTCTTATGAACAGGTGTTATAAATGCCGATTTCCAAATCTTAGGTACAATCCCATCCTTTAATGATTTTTTATACAACAAGGTTACGGGGTAAGACAGAGTTTTTGCACAATTGACTAGGAAGATGGGTGACAAAGAATCAGGACCTGCAGATTTATTTGGATCTAGTGACGTTAGCAATTTACGTACTAGTTCTTCTGTCACCTGGATATTGTGAATATCAGCTGCAGTAATAAATAAATCATAGGATGGGGAGGAGGTGGAAACAGATGTGGAGTCTGATGAACCTTGATGGTTACTCAAGAAGGTAGAAAAAAAGTATTTTGAAAATAGCTCGCATATACCTTTACCTGAGTCATTTGTTTCATCAAAGTAAGTCATGGACGCTGGAATGTGGTTATATTTACGTTTGCTATGTAAGTGAGACCAGAAAAATTTAGAATTTGAAATGATCGATTCTTCAGTTTTGTTTAAAAAGTTTCTGTAGCAAAGGTTCTCGACTTCTAAAGCCTTCTCACGTAGACGCTCAAACTCAAACTTATCCTCGAGATTACCATATACTTTGAATTTCGTGTGATATTTAAACTTTTCTTTAATTATTTTAATTAATTCAGTAGTGTACCAGGCTGGGTACAACTTCCTATTTTTTATTAAGCGTTTGGGAATATAACTGTCACGCAGATCGTACAAAACTTTATAAAAGAGTTCAACAGCATGGTCAATATCGGAATTGGATAACAAATCTAACCAGTTCAAAGCAGCTAGTTCTTCATTGATTTTATCAAAATTTCCACGTCGGTAATTGTAAACTACTCTGTTACTAGGAATGAGATGATTATCGATGGGAAAGTTAAGCACTATATCAAGAGATGGGTGATACGGGTCCTCAGGTGTAAGAGGATCTAGACAGGCAGATACAGTAATGTCAGAACCGTTGTACAAAGCCAAGTCGAGCAGACGACCATAATGATTCAAGACTGAGTTGTATTGGTATAAGCCGCATACAGATAGTGTGTCAATGAAACTAATTAAATGGCTAGATGAAAAATTAATGGCTTCCAGGTAAGAATTCGCACAATGAGTCCATTCGATGGAACTCATGTTAAAGTCTCCCAATAATAAAAATTTATCATCGGGATTGTTGGCCATAACCAATTCCAAGTTATCAGAAAAGTTGACAAGCTGTGTTACGAATGAATTACCCGAGGCGTCCTCGCAAAGATATAGCGTGCACAGGTGTAGGTTCACTTTAGGAGCTCGTTTCAATCGCACGGTCACCCAGATGTCCTCCGCGGAAGAATGCCAGTCGGGCTGATCCTCCGCTAGGACATCCTTGTTAACTGCGATGAGCACGCCGCCACCGCGTAACTGACCAGTGCGAGAAAAGTTGCGGTCGCGACGCCACACACAGTAACGCCTATCGAATAATTCATCACTAGTTATTTGATCGTTTAACCAAGTTTCTGTCAGACACAACACGTCATAATTCAATAAGCCGAGTGACTTTTTAAATTCATTGGTTTTAGTACGAAGTCCTCGGACATTTTGATAGTATATCGTTAACTTTAACACCGTAAAGACAAATCTAAAGCGATTATAAAATGATTAACCCAGACAAGGAGGCATTTGAAACTAGACACAAAAATTATGTTATTAACTCTGGCAGTGAGTAAATAGATAGTTGAATCAAAATAATAAAATGATATGTGTAAAGTTTTGTGCATTGTGTATAATGTGCAAGTCCGCGAATTTGACATGTTAGCCTGCTCTGTTAGGACTGAATGATTAAATCGAAAGTGAGTTATAGTAAATTTTCTTACATCAGCGCACCACTTTACAAGCACCAAAATTAACTTATTGCAGTAAGAATTAATAAACACAAAGTTTATAGAATAAGCTATAAAAGGATAAGAAAATTTGCAAATGTAAATAAGATAAGATAATGCACTACAAATTATATTAAGTACAAAATCATAAGTAACAGTCAGTTCACTAAACAAGCAACTCGAAAAACAAAACAAAAGCCGTTCCTTGTAACCATGAAAATACTCGACAAGTATATTATTTACATAACTTAACATTTGAGTACTGCAATTCACGTATATAGAAGTCAACAAGGACCAAGTTGAGCAATAACAACATAACAAAAAATTTGAACATAATCTTTCAAGTTTAATAGTATTACACATTTGCGGGTGAATCTTAAAAAATCTCTTACTAAAATGTGTGAGTTCCCAGGAAAGTGGACTATACCGGTTAGTGCCTTGATAAGGGAAAATAAACCGTAAATGTATGAGGATAATATAATAATTGTCGTGAGACTGAAGAAAACACACGAGTGAGTTCCCCGTGGGAGATGTACATACTTCATAGTTACAAAGAACAGTGCAGGAGTTATCAAGCGTTGGGTCGCTCAGTGAGTGAGTGGACTGCATCACCACGGTAAATTTATTAAAGGTGATAGAAAGATGAAAATATAAATATTTTAACCACACTATTAAACGATTAACACACACTAGCAAATTTTTTGGAGATCCTGTTCTGAATTTATTACGAAAACTTTGGAGGTTAACGATTTTTTCGCCCATATTTTTGAGTGTTTTACCCAAATGAATTGAAAATTAGCGCTCTTTTGAATCGACTTAGCTTTAGTTAACAACTGCTTGTAGAACGGGGTTAAGTGATCGTTTACATAAATGCTACCACTGGTGACAGTAAAACCGAGAGCATTAGGCGAGAGCTGTCTGCGTTTCCTCATAGCGGCTACAAGATCTTCTTTTATATAACGGTTAATAAACGAGACAATAATTGGTTTTGGGGCTTCTTTTTGATAAGTAGGTACTCTAGTAACCATGTTAATATCTTCTTTTCTAATTGTGCAACCAAGAAGCGTTCCAATTTGTGCCGTTATATCAAAAAGGTTTTCATCTTTCTTAATCGGGACGCCTTTAATTTCAACATTATTTATGCGCAACCATTGATCCCTCTCGTTTTTCTCTGAACTCAGTTGGTTAACCTCAGCCTGCAGTTTCGGTACATTCTCAGCTAGTTTCTGGAGTTGACTCAGACCACATTCGACGGCATCAACCCTATCGGAGAAACCCTTGATAGTATCATGCGCGAATTGAAGGGACTCTTTCAATTCCGTTATGTCAGCCTTTAAAGTTTTCAAGTCCTCGTTCAAGCTGCGAAGGGGCTTTAACTGCTCGGTGATGCTGAGTAACTGCCCATGGAGCTGGTCAAGGGTGACGGGCGTTGGTGAGATAATTCCCACTTCGGGACTACTGGTCGACGAGCCACCACTCTTGCACCGTGGACATTTCCACGTTGCCTTATTTTTCCCCAGTTTACGATATCCAGATTCTGTGATCGCAGCACAGGAGAAGTCATAGTGACGCTTACAAACACTGCAAAGTGCGCCATCATTAAAATCTTTCTTGCACCTCCCGCACGTAAACATATTGAAAATAGTTGAGAACCCCTGAATCAAACAGTAACTGCGCGGTTTAACAAGTGACCGTGCGTCGAGTTCGAGACCCAGCGAGTGACTGAAAATAAAAAATATATTATTCTTACCAAGACTTATGAAAGCTCTGGGGCCGACAACAAATGAGGGAATGAAATCGTTACTGTATAGGAACACCTCGCTGTCTTGTAACTGAAGATCACGCAAATTTGGTATTATGATCGTGACACTTATGCTCGCTGCAAGGAATGTATACGCTATATTATAATCGGAATTGGATCTGGTAAATACGGCTACATTCCTGGGTATAACGTTAGACACTAAACTTCAATGGGGCCCACATATAAATAATTTATCGCACAGACATAACTCTGCAGCTCACGCGGTAAAAAAAAATCTTCATTTGACGGATATAGAGACTGCCGGACTAGTGTATTTTAGCTTCTTTCACAGCATTATCTCAACTGGTATTTTATTATGGGGTAATGCTGCTGATATTCGTTTACTCGTTCGTTTTTCGTTACACTGTATTCGCTTTGCAGAAGAGGACTATTCGTGCGATGTACAAAGCAGGTCCCAGAGAGTCATTAAGAGATAAATTTAAAGATTATAAAATAATGACAGTGCATAACTAATATATATATGAAAATTTAATGTATGTTCATTAAAATATTGATAAATTCAAGAAAAAAATGGACTGTAACGCACTGAACATTAGAAGTAAAAGAAAACTTGTAGTACCGTTTAGTAGGCTGCACAAAATTAGAATTTTTATTTGATTTGATTTAATATGTTAAGTCGGAACAAAACTACGTATCTTCATTTAATTTTCTTACATCTATCACAATTCTTAACTTCTGAAATTATAAATTGCGATCTTCTGTAAGGGATTCAGTACCAGTTTAGTTTAAATTGACTTTTCTTTATATGTACCTCAGAGATAACGTAAAGCCGTCGGTCCTGCTTATTAAGTATAACCGATAGCATTTGATAAAGTCAAGGCTTATATGCTTTGAAGCTACTTTGAGGATCTTCTTCCTTGATTCCCTTCTCTTTGCAGAGGGGAAGTCTGAAGTCAGGTATGGTTACAGTGAGAATGATCAGGATTAAAGTCGTAAATAATTAAATATTCATTTCGAAGCAGCTAATAATGAGCTATGTAATAAAATAGTTTACATCAGTCATCAGATATAAAATAAAATGTGTTCTCAACTAGACGAGAAAAATAAAACAGGTATACTATCAAGAGGTAGATGACGATGAAGAACATAATGATCTTAACAGATATACTAATTTTTATTAGCATTATCAAATGAGAGTATTTAATAAGTAACGTCAAATATTACTCACAATAAGTGACATTGAAGAAGTCCATAGTGACTATGGGTTCTCTGCCTTTCCGGTTGAATCTAAAATAATTTTCATTGGAACCGAAAGTCAAACCCCTAAAATCTACTGCGAGTAATAGCTTATCCGTCTTCTTGTTGATGCTGAAAAAGTTTCAATATCGTTTATAACTAACGTGCATTTCACATAAGCTGTGATAGCCTAGTGGGACCATAACCACCAATCTGGTCTACTATAAAACCCTTGGTGAGAATTTTGTTTTACACAAATTGGTAAACAAAGGTAAATTGACGCGTAAAAATTATGTTATCCTTAACAGCATTATTGTTGAAAAGAAAATCGCCTAGTTTAGACATCAGTTTCGTTTAAATATTTATTAACAAAAGAATGAGCACCATAGCTACCAACTGTTAAAAATGAGTTTTACATATTTGATGATGATGATGATGAAGTATTCGAGAATGACTTAAGAATTCATTATTTTTAAACCAGGTTGAGATAGCTTTCAAGGGCTAACTTGTAGTGGATAAAAAAATAGTATTACGAGTTCAAGGTACTCGTATATACGGGAAAATAGTTGATTCGAAGAAATTCTGTTAAAACAATGGCCTTAAAAAAATACTCACTAAAATTCCTCAACTCTTCCGTTGATACCGCCATATTCAACCTTTAAAGAGGTCACAGTTATGTTAACTCGTGGTAAGTAGAAGGTGGACTGAGCCTTGTACAGTGGTGAAGGAGCTGGCCCGTAGCTTTCTTTACAACGTGATTTCTTGACAAAGTACTGTCTGATGCAAAACATGTCAAACACTCGACATGGTCTTTCGATGCCCGAATTTATGTATTCCGCTTAAATAAACTGTGTGATTATTACATTTGTATTTTGTTATTTTAAAAACATTTTTAGCTTTGCAGCTGTGATAGCCTAGGGGTTATTACCTCCGCCTCCTAATCAGAGGTCGGGGGTTCGAATCCGGGCACGCACCTCTAACTTTTCGGAGTTATGTTCGTTTTTAAGTAATTACCATCAATGTTCTCAAAGGCGTGTGAAGTCTGCCAATCCGCACATGGCCAGCGTGGTGGACTATGGCCGAACCCTTCTCATATTGAGAGGAGACCAGTGCTCTGTAGTGAGCCGGCAATGGGTTGATCATGATGAATGAAACATTTTTAATATCAATCCAAACGACAAAGAAATACTTAATATTTTTTTTTGCAAGGCGACGTTTTTAAATCAGATTTTTCAGAGTAATAAAAATGTTTCTTATATAATATTTAATTATCCCTCAAACACCATAAGTTTGTCATACATCCATTTATTAGCAACTCTGTTTATATTCACAGCGTTTTAACAAAAATCTTAATATACATGAATGAAGTCACCAGCTAGTTTAGTAGCAACGATGGGTTTATATTTATTACATTGCAGATCTTGTGTTATTAGAACATAATTTTAAGACTTTTTAATCCTATAAGTCAATTCTATATTAAATTTAATTCTATAGGAATACATCAAAAGTGTTTAAGGATCAAGTATATATTTTTAACTATAAAAAATATCCAATGAAATCTATCTAATACATCTAATAGGCGGCTTTAATAGTGACAAGTGCGACAGCTACAGGAAGCTACGTTGCCTGAAGCTTGCAACGTTTCGACAGCTCTCATCATATCTTATGGTGTCTAATGATGTAGTCACTCCATATTGATGCATTTTAATTCAGTTCGTAAGCAGAAATTTTAATAGTTTTGTAAAATTCTTTTAAACGCTTTTTTAGAATTTTTGATCTTTAGTCTGGTCAGACAGTTTTCGATTTCTAATCTAGTTGACTGTTTTAGATTTTCTATCAAAATGTCAATCCGAAAAACATAATCCCCAATTACTGCGGTACTCTAAACTGTGCTTTATCCTTAGACACCTTATTTGTAAATTATAATGTTGTCACCAGTTAACGTATTATAAATATCACTTCAATAGAACCTAATACTAGAATTGAATAGTCCTTGGTCCTTAAAGTTAGTTTAGTTAGTGGAATTAAACACCAAAACCAGTCAAATTTAAAATAATTTGCAAGGTTACTAAGTTTAAGAATGAAACGAGATTTTTGTTTTAAAATTTAAATAAGTTTGTTTTTGAATATTTACCTGTGGAAATCTCATTTACATTTTCTTTTACCTCAACAGCCAGACAGCTGGAAACAAATAAGCCGAAAAACACTAACTTCAAAAACATTTTTACTAAAGAGCACGATTTCATAACTCCTCTCGAGTTTTATAGATTTTTAATGATCGCGTGTTCGAGATTATCTTCAAATTAATCAATTATTATTGTTTAATTGTTATCGACTAGTTACCTAAATCCCACGACGTCATGCCCGTACAATTTTTGATAACTAAAATGATCTTATAAAATTTTAATCGTTACATCCTCGAAAAAAATATATATTAACTGAAAATATACTCTATATCAAGAACACCCCCAACCGTTTAGGGTACATTTCTTAATCAAATCAATTAAACACTTTATTCCAGTAATACTTTAAAGGACAATATTGATAGTTCGACAGTTTGAATTTTAGGAAATTGATTAATAATCACTTCAGTAAACTTGGAACTAAAGCTATAAAGTTGCTAAACGCACCCTTTTTTTTTTATTCACCACAAGTTAGCCCTTGACTGCATCTCACCTGATGGCAAGTGATGATGCGGTCTAAGATGGTAGCGGGCTAACCTGTTAGGGGTATGGTAAACTTATACTCCTATTTGGTTTCTACACAACATCGTGCCGGAACGCTAAATCGCTTGGCGACACGTCTTTGTCGGTAGGGTGGTAACTAGCCACGGCCGAAGCCTCCCACCAGACCAGACTCGAGCCGGGAATCGAACCCAGGACCTCCAACTTTAAAATGCAACAGCGTACGCGCTGCGCCACGGAGGTCGTCAAAACAGGTCACCCTGGTGTGAGAAGGAGGACAGTGTCATTCTAAACGATGTAAGAGTAATCGTTTTCTTTACGTTTGTACGTATCTTTATCACCGTACCAACTGAAAGACGTCTACAGCTGCATATAAGCTTCTTGAAGGAAAGCCAAATGCTTTCAAGATAAAAAATCCAGTTTTCTGCCGAACTGTCTGGGCACCTAGTTGGGGTCTACCAAGGCTGCGTTTACGGCCCCATTGTTTTTTTGAATTTTTACGATCTAAGGTTTATCTACAAGATTCTTAAATTCGATCTCTTAATAAATTATTCCTTTATTAGAATTGTTTCATGTATAGATAAATCATTTTCATGTCAAAGAATAACAACATAGTGAAAATGTATAGTTTTATAATATATCAATACCGAAGTCACAAATACTTTTATAAATGATCCAATGAAAAATGGTGATTCAGTTAGATAGGCTTCTTGTAAAAGTGTCGGAATGCTTGCGAGAAACTCTGCTAAAGTTTCCATTGTAGTTGGATCTGAAATATCACATAAAATACAGTTTATATTTCATCAATATTATTGGATACTAGTTTGGGAAACTCTCGATCATCATACATGAGTTTATATAAAAGAAAATTGTGAATGTATCATACATATAGACATTGCTACGAAGCCACTTCATAGGCTATAACGGTAATGATCATAATGTAGTAATGAAAACTTTAATAATTCACATATCAGAAAGGTTATAAAATTATATTTAATATTAATCGCTCAGCTGTACGATTAGTAAGTTAGCTTACTTAGTTTATAATACATCTATACCGAAATCGCATATATTATATTTTATAAACGAGCCTATAAAAAAGTGAGCGTCAGTCAATAATCCTTCTTTTAAATCGTCTGCAGGAATCGCGTTTAAAGCGACAAACGCTTCCGTTAGAGTTACTTGCTCTTGGGGATCTGAAAGATAAAATAATAGGTTATTTTTTGTTAAACACCAACTTTGCTTTCAAAAAATTATATCCCATATATATCTATATAAATTATACATGATTTAACACATTTAAAAAGTCTTTAGTACGTACTCGTAGGTAGATACTGTTTTGATCTTTGTTTCATGAAACTATTTGTGGAGTCCAAGGCAAAGCCTCGTTAAAATAAAAAATATATATTATTCTTACCAAGACTTGTGAACGCTCTGGGGCCGATAACAAATGGGGGAATGAAATCGTTACTGTATAGGAACACCTCGCTGTCTTGTAACTGAAGATCACGCAAATTTGGTATTATGATCGTGACACTTATGCTCGCTGCAAGGAATGTATACGCTATATTATAATCGGAATTGGATCTGATAAATACGGCTACATTCCTGGGTATAACGTTAGACACTAAACTTCAATGGGGCCCACATATAAATAATTTATCGCACAGACTTAACTCTGCAGCTCACGCGGTAAAAAAGACTCTTCATTTGACGGATATAGAGACTGCCGGACTAGTGTATTTTAGCTTCTGTCAGAGCATTATATCAAATTGTATTTTATTATGGGGTAATGCTGCTGATATTGACACTGTATTCGTTTTGCAGAAGAGGACTATTCGTGCCATGTACAAAGTAGGTCCCAGAGAGTCATTAGGAGATAAATTTAAAGATTATAAAATAATGACAGTGCATAACCAATATATATGTGAAAATTTAATGTATGTTTATTAAAATATTGATAAATTCAAGAAAAAAAGGAGTATAACGCACTGAACATTAGAAGTAAAACAAAACTTGTAGTACCGTTTAGTAAGCTGCACAAAATTAGAATTTTGATTTGATTTGATTTAATATGTTTAGTCGGAACAAAACTACGTATCTTCATTTAATTTCCTTACATCTGTCACAATTCTTAACTTCTGAATTTATGAATTGCGATCTCCTGTTAGGGATTCAGTACCAGTTTAGTTTAAATTGACTCTTCTTTATATGTACCTCAGAAAGAACGTAAAGCCGTCGGTCCTGCTTATTAAGTATAACCGATAGCATTTGATAAAGTCAAGACTCGCGTATATGCTTTGGAGCTACTTTGAGGGTCTTCTTCCTGATTCCCTTCTCTTTGCAGAGGGGAAGTCTGAGGTCAGGTATGATTACAGTAAGAATGATCAGGATTAAAGTCGTAAATAATTAAATATTCATTTCGAAGCAGCTAATAATGGAGCTATGTAATAAAATTGTCTACATCAAAGATAAAACAAAATGTGTTCTCAACTAGACGGGGAAAATAAAACAGGTATACTATTGAGATGTAGATGACGACGAAGAACATAATGATCGTAACAGATCTACTAATTTTTATTAGCATTATCAAACGAGAGTATTTAATAAGTAACGTCAAATATTACTCACAATAAGTGACATTGAAGAAGTCCATAGTGACTATGGGTTCTCTGCCTTTCCGGTGGAATCTAAAATAATTTTCATTGGAACCACAAGTCAAACCCCTAAATTCTACTGCGAGTAATAGCTTATCCGTCTTCTTGTTGATGCTGAAAAAGTTTCAATATAGTTTATAACTAACGTATATCTCACATAAGCTGTGATAGACTAGTGGTTAAGACGTCAGCCTCCTAATCAGAGGTCGGGAGTTCGAACCCGGGCACGCACCAATAACTTTTAGGAGTTATGTGCGTTTTTATATAAAAAATAACTTGCTTCAACGGTGAAGAAAAACATCGTGAGGAAACCTGCACGCTGAGAGTTTTCCATAATGTTCTCAAAGACGTGTGAAGTCTGCCAATCCGCGCATGGCCAGCGTGGTGGACTATGGCCGAACCCTTCTCATATTGAGAAGAGACCCATGCTCTGTAGTGAGCCGAGAATGGGTTGATCATTAATAATGACGATCATGATATCTCACATTAATAATAAATTTTTATTCACTGGAATACTATAAAAAGCACTTTGTAGTATTTGTAGTATTATAAAAGTTTGTAAAATGGAAGTAAACTATGCCACTTATTACAAGAGTTTACAGTTTACTACTGCCCAGAGAAGAGTTCATAGATGTAAAATAGACTATATACAACCAATCTGGTCTACTATGAAGACCTTGGTGAGAATTTTGTTTTACACATATCTGTAAACAAAGCTAAATTGACGCGAAAAAATTGTGTTATCCTTTACAGCATTATTGTAGCTGTAGAAAAGAAAAGCGCCTAGTTTAGACATATCAGTTTCGTCTAAGCATTTATTAACAAAAGAATGAGCCACCTTAGTTACCAACTTTTAGAAATGATTTCCATGTATTTGATGATGATAATGATGAAGTATTTGAGATTTCTTTACGAATCCATTATTTTTAAACTAGGATTATATGAATTCCAAGACAGTATTAACAGTACAGTGAGTTTGACGATCTCCGTGGCGCAATGCGTGCGCTGTCGCATTATAAAGTTGGAGGTCCTGGGTTTAATTCCCGGCTCAAGTCTGGCCTGATGGGAGGCTTCGGTCGTGGCTAGTTACACCCTACCGACAAAAACGTGTCGCCAAGCGATTAAGTGTTCCAGCACGATCTCCCTAACAGGTTACCCCTTACCATTTTAGACTGCATTATCACTTAACATCAGGTGAGATTACCGTCAAGGGCTATCTTGTAGTGAATAAAAAAAACCAAGCGATCTAGCGTTCCGGCAAGATGTCGCGTAGAAACCAATTGGGAGTGTGGGTTTGCCACACTCCTAACGGGTTAGCCCGCTAACCATCCTATCACTTACCACCAGGTGAGATAGCTGTCAAGGGCTAACTTGTTGTGTATAAAAATTAAATGTTACGAGTTCAAGGTACTCGTATATTATATTCGAAGAAGTTCTGTTAAAAAAATTGCATTAAAAAATACTCACTAAAATTCCTCAACTCTTCCATTGATACCGCCATATTCAACCTTTAAAGAGGTCATAGTTATGTTAACTCGTGGTACGTAGAAGGTAGACTGAGCCTTGTACAAGGGCGAAGGAGCTGGCCCGTAGCTTTCTTTACAACGTGATTGCTTGACAAAGTACTGTCTGATGCAAAACATGTCAAACACTCGACATGGTCTTTCGATGCCCGAATTTATGTATTCCGCTTAAATAAACTCTGTGATTATTACATTTGTATTTTGTTATTTTAAAACATTTTTAGCTTTGCTGCTGTGATAGCCTAAGGGCTAGGACATCCGCTTCCTAATCAGAGGTCGGGGGTTCGAATCCGAACCTCGAACTTTTCGGAGTTATGTTCGTTTTTAAGTAATGAAAATATCACTTGCTTCAACGATGAAGGAAAACATCGTGAGGAAACCTGAAAACATCGTTTGAGTTCCCCATAATGTTCTCAAAGGCATGTGAAGTCTGGCGATCCGCACATGGCCAGCGTGGTGGACCGAACCCTTTTCATATTGAGAGGAGACCCGTGCTCTGTAGTGAGCCGGCAATGGGTTTATCATGATGAATATCATTTTTAATATCAATCCAAAAGACAAAGAAATACTTAATATTTTTTGCAAGGGGACGTTTTTAAAGCAGATTTTTCAGAGTAATAAAAACGTTTCTTATAGAATATTTAATTATTCCTCAAACACCATAAGTTGGTCATACATATATTTATTAGCAACTCTGTTATCACAGCGTTTTTACAAAAATCTTAATATACATGAATGAAGTCACCAGCTAGTTTTGTAGCAACGTCGGGTTTATATTTATTACATTGCAGATCTTGTGTTATTAGAACATAATTTTAAGATTTTTTAATCATATAAGTCAATTCTATATTCAATTCAATGCTATAGGAACACATCAAAAGTGTTTAAGGATCAAGTATATATTTATAACTATAAAAAATATCCAATGAAATCTATCTAATACATCTAATAGGCGGCTTTATGACGTTCTAGGTAGTAACAAGTGCGACAGCTACAAGAAGCTAGGTTGCCTGAAACTTGCAACGTTTTGACGGCTCTCATCATATGTTATGGTGTCAAATGATGTAGTCACTCCATATAACTTGCATTTTAATTCAGTTCGTAAGCAGAAATTTTAATAGTTTTGAAAAATGCTATTACACGCTTTTATAGGAGTCTCAATTGTCCATTTTCGATTTTTAGTCTAGTCAACAGTTTTCGATTTCTAATCTAGTTGACAGTTTTAAATTTTTAATCAAAATTTCAATCCGAAAAACATAATCCCCAATTTCGGCGGTACTCTAAACCGTGCTTTATCCTTAGACACCTCATTTGTAAATTATAACGTTGTCATCAGTTAACGTATAATAAATAACACTTTAATAGAACCTAATGGTTTATAGTCCTTGGTACTTAAAGTTAGTTCTGTTAGTAGAATTAAACACCAAAACCAGCAAAGTTTTAAATAATTTGCAAGGAATACTAAATTTAAGAATAAAACGCGATTATTGTTTTAAAATTTAAAAAAGTTTGTTGTTGAATTTACCTGTGAAAATCTTATTTTCATTTTCTTTTACCTCAACAGCCAGACAGCCGGAAACGAATAAGCCGAAAAACACTAACTTCAAAAACATTTTTATTAAAGAACACGATTTCATAACTCCTCTTGAGTTTTATAGATTTTTAATGATCGCGTGTTCGAGATTATCTTCAAATTAATCAATTATTATTGTTGTTTAATTGTTATAGACTAGTTACCTAAATCCAATGGCGTCATGCGCGTACAATTTTTGATAACTAAAATGACCTTGTAAAATTTTAATCGTTACATCTTCGAAAAAAAATATTAACTTTCTATATTCTATATCAAGAAAACCCCTAACCGCTTAGGTTACATTGCTTAATCAAATCAATTAAACACTTTATTCAAGTAATACTTTAAAAGACAATATTGATAGTTCGACAGTTTGAATTTTAGGAAATTGATTAATAATCACTTCAGTAAACTTTGAACTAAAGCTATAAGATTGCTAAACGCACCCTGGTGTGAGAAGGAGGACAGTGTCATTCTAAACGATGTAAGAGTAATCGTTTTCTTTATTTTTTTACGTATCTTTATTACCATACTAACTGATAGACGTTTACAGCTGAAGATAAGATTTTTGAAGGAAAGTCAAATCAAAACAGTCAAATGCCTTCTAGGTCGAAAATCCAAAGTTTTCTGCCGAACTTTTTGGCTACC
Organism: Lasiommata megera; assembly: GCA_928268935.1. Lineage (NCBI taxonomy): Eukaryota > Metazoa > Arthropoda > Insecta > Lepidoptera > Nymphalidae > Lasiommata > Lasiommata megera. The sequence goes on along the minus strand of OV743329.1, from coordinate 5,376,145 downwards.
TAGTTGGGGTCTACCAAGGCTGCGTTTACGGTCCCATTGTTTCTTCGTATTTTTATGATCAAAGGTTTATCTACAAGTCTCCTTAAATTCGATCTCTCAATAAATTATTACTTTATTAGAATTGTTTCATGTATAGACAAAGCATTTTCATATCAAAGAATATACACAACATAGTGAAAATGTATAGTTTTATAATATATCAATACCGAAGTCACAAATATTGTATTTTATAAATGATCCAGTGAAAAATGGTGATTCAGTTAGATAGGCTTCTTGTAAAAGTGTCGGAATGCTTGCGAGGAACTCTGCTAAAGTTTCCATTGTAGTTGGATCTGAAATATCACAAAAAATTAAATTTGTATTTCATTAATATTATTGGGTACTATTTTGGGAAACTCTCAATCATCATACATGAGTTTATATAAAAAAAAATGTGACTGACTAATTTACTGAATGACTTACCTATCAACGCACAAATTCATCCACCAGACTTGATAATGGGAGAGATTTGGAATAGAGATAACTATTAAAAGCTAGACTTTTCTAAGAAATTACTTTTAATAACACTTTGACCAAACAGGAGTTTAAAGTGCGTATGAAAAGCCGTTAATTTTTGAAGAAGAAACATGAGTGATAAAAAGTATCATAATTAGATAAAGTAAATAAATACCATACCACTGGTTACGAAAGCGTTTGGTACAATAACGAATCGAGGAGTAGGATCGTTGTTAAATGTGAATACTTCTCCATCTTGAATTTGTAAGTTCTTCAAATTTGGTATGATGATTATAGTCACAAAAGATGCTAGTAAAATTAAAGAAAATAATGTTAAATACCTAATGTTTAAAGAAAGTCTATACAATAATTCAAGAAATCTGCATTTTTATTACACAGATTATCTTAAACATATGCAGAAAAAGTATCCAAAGATCGGCGTGGTATATAAAATAAACATATTATAACAAATTACCTTATAGGTGCAGAATCTCACCTCACTACCCACACCTTTTACCCGCATATCCTCTTTTACACAATCCATCCATCTCTTCTTTGGTCTTCCTCTACTCTTTTGACCTTCCACGTTCATATATAACATTCTTTTGACTATAAAAGTAATTATTTATATTATATTTATTTATTTATTTCCTCTAAGTTTATTTATTTAACTATGTACGTTCCAAGCTGATCACAAGCTTTCTCTCCCATAGGAGAGATGGTTTAAGAGCATGCATGACAAACATATAGACATTGCTACGAAGCCATATGGTCATAATGTAGTAATGAAAACTTCAATTATTTACGTATCAGGAAAGTTATAAAATTATATTTAATATTAATCGCTCAGCTGTATTAGCTTACTTAGTTTATAATACATCTATGCCGAAATCGCATATATTATATTTTATAAACGAGCCTATAAAGAAATGAGCGTCAGTTGATAATACTTCTTTTATATCGTCAGCTGGAATCGCGTTGAAAGCGACAAACGCTTCCGTTAGAGTTACTTGCTCTTGGGGATCTGAAAGATAAAATAATAGGTTATTTTTTGTTTTAAACACCCAATTTGCTGTCAAAAAGATTATATCGTGCCCATTTGACGACCTCCGTGGCGCAGTGCGCGCGCTGTCGCATTATAAATTTGGAGGTCCTGGGTTCGATTCCCGGCTCGAGTCTGGTCTGGTGGGAGGCTTCGGCCGTGGCTAGCTACCACCCTACCGACAAAGACGTGTCGCCAAGCGATTAAACGTTCTGCCTCGATGTCGCGTAGAAACCAATTAGGAGTGTGGGTTTACCATACCCCTAACAGGTTAGCCCGCTACCATCTTAGACGCATCATCACTTACCATCAGGTGAGATGAAGTCAAGGGCTAATATGTGGTGAATAAAAAAAAAAAAACCCTACCGACAAAGGCGTGTCGCCAAGCGATTAAGCGTTCCGGCTCGATGTCGCGTAGAAACCAATTAGGCGTATTAGGTTTACTTTACACCATAACAGGTTAGCCCGTTTCCATCCTAGACTGCATCATCACCTACCACTAGGTGAGATAGCCGTCAAGCTAACTTGTAGTGTGTAAAAAATTTACTCAGAATTCAAAATTCAATCGTGATCGTATAATGATACGCAAAACTCTAAAGTCAGTAAGCTAGTTTGTGACAGTCCGAACAGCATAAACTTTTCATAAAATAACCTTTACAGAGGGAATCATACTATCATATAAGCATTCGCCATATAGGTTGACTGTAATAAAAAGAACATACAGAGAGTACTAATTTTTAGATAAAAGCGTAGAAGCCGGCTTCTTTAATAATCTGATAACTCGCATAGTGACCTTGAATAAGTAATGCAATATTTTTTTATTTCGGTAATAATACACGTACATGTTTAAGCAAATTTTGAACTTTATAAAACTATTTGTAGAGTTCAAGGTTTGGCCCATAAATATATATAGTATACATGTTTTAACCCATTAAAAAATGTTAGTACTTACTCGTAGGTACTGTTTTTTCCTTTATTTCATAAAACTATTTGTGGAGTTCAAGGTAAACCCTCATTAAAATAAAAAATATATATAATTCTTACCAAGACTTGTGAACGCTCTGGGGCCGACAACAAATGTGGGAATGAAAGCGTTACTGTATAGGAACACCTCGCTGTCTTGTAACTGAAGATCACGCAAATTTGGTATTATGATCGTGACACTTATGCTCGCTGCAAGAAATGTATACGCTATATTATAATCGGAATTGGATCTGGTAATTACGGCTACATTCCTGGGTATAACGTTAGACACTAAACTTCAATGGGGCCTACATATAAATAATTTATCGCACAGACATAACTCTGCAGATCACGCGGTAAAAAAGATTCTTCATTTGACGGATATAGAGACTGCCGGACTAGTGTATTTTAGCTTCTTTCACAGCATTATCTCAAATGGTGTTTTATTATGGGGTTATGCTGCTGATATTGACACTGTATTCGTTTTGCCGAAGAGGACTATTCGTGCGATGTACAAAGTAGGTCCCAGAGAGTCATTATTGTGAAATAAGTAGGTCTGATATAAGAGACATATATAGAGTACGTCCAAGAAAGGAAGGACAAAGGAATACGCCTATAATAATAGAAACAATGTCAACAATAACCAAAAATAACTTCCTTAAAATGAGTAAGTCTTTTAATATAAAAAACAAGACAAAAATCTGTGCGAAACATTTAGGACTACGCCGTGAACCAGACATTCCGGTTTACATATCTGAAAACTTAACAGCGAAGGCCTCCCGACTATATTTTCTGGGAAGAGGGCTTACAAATTCGGGTCTATATAAATACTGTTGGACGTCTTATGGCAAAGTGTATGTGAGGAAAGACGACAATTCGCGAGTGATTCTGATTACTAACGAGGCCCAAATTCAAAAACTGCAACAAGAAGACTGACTATGCTTAGTGAATACAGTGTCAATCACTCTTATAAATTTACATTGTTACTACATCTATCTGATTGTATATAATCTTAAAACATGCGAGCTAAATATTTTCATACACACATCACTTACTTTACTCACACATATCTCTCAAAGGTCACATTCCATAACTTACAATTACAAATTACTACCAAAAATCACCCTATATAGTTTGCTATACACACCAAACATACTCAAACAATCTTTACCTAAAAAATCTATGTTACTACTCTGGAATATCATAGTTGTAACACATGAATTGCTGCTAAGAAGGACGTATATTACACTACACGAAAAATACTGTAAGCTAATCTTTAATCATACCGTGGTGACGAACACTTGCTTCACACGCATACAGGGAAAAACATTTCAAAATGGATAGTACACTATCAACAGTGAATGAAATAGACAAAACTGAAATAGCTACTTCAATAAATTGCGATATCGAAAACTTAAATGAATATATACATATAAATAAAAAAGACTTAACTATTATCACCCAAAATATACGAAGTATATATAAAAACATTGATGACTTACAAGTAACAATATCAAATCTAAGGCATGAAATCGACATATTAATACTAACAGAATGCAGACTTGACGACAGTAAAAACTTACCTCAGTTAAATAACTATATATCATTTGCTACAGCTAATCGTCTCAACCAAAACGATGGGGTAGTAATATTTGTTAAAAGCAATCTTAATCCTAAAATAAAAGAAATTATCTTAGATCAAGCATCATGTGTTCAGATTGATATTTTTAATCATATCATACTAGGTATATATAGGTCACCTTCTAATACTAATACTGATAGATTTACTGAATCACTTAGAATGCACCTTGACATAATCAAAACTTGTAAAAGTATTGTAGTAACTGGAGATATTAATATTAATCTTATCCAGAAACCTAATGAAAGTTCCACAGATCATAAAAATAGACATAATTATCTAAATATGCTATCTACGTTTGGACTTTTACCAGGGCATATATTACCAACTAGAGATAATAGCTGCTTAGACCACTTTATGCTAAAACTGGACAGAAAAAAGATCAATGCTAGTGTAGCTGTCTTTAACACAACCATCACAGACCATCTTATGGTATTTTGTAGTTTAACTAAAATTAAATATGCTAGAGAGACTACTAAGAAGAAAACTTATATTGATTTTGACAAAGCTCTTATAACACTCGCAAATAAAAACCTATCTTCTTTACTGCAATGTGACGACCCGAACAGTTTACTTGAAACTCTAACTACTAAAATCACTGAATCTTTACAAGAAAATACACATACTATGAATTTACCTAAAAAACAAAGAACATTAAAACCATGGATAACTCATGGTATCTTACGCTGTATTCGTCATAGAAATAATTTGCAAAAACAACTAAAACGTAATCCAGATGATAACATACTTAAAATAACATTTAAAAGATATCGCAATTACTGTAACAATTTAATTAAGAAAGTAAAACGTTTACATGATAGGAAATTATTACTTGATAAAAATCCAAAAGTGCTATGGAACAATGTAAGAAATTTAACTAATTCAAAACCCAGTAAAACAACAAATTCCCAATTACTAGACATCGACCCATGTCCTGCAAAGGCAGTTAACTCAGTAAATAACTTCTTTGCTAATGTTGGACCAAACCTTGCTAAAGAAATTGAATCAAACAATCAATTATCACTCCTTCACAAATCAATAGAGATACCTAACGGTAATAATCAATTGTCATCCTTTGTTATCTTAAATACCGATCACGAAGAGGTAACTTCAATTCTCTTGAAGTTAAAATCAGACAGTGCTTCTGGTATTGATAACATCCCTACAAAGTTTTTAAAACGCTCAAAAGACTTAATAGTTCCCATACTCACTTATTTAGCAAATCTTTGTTTTACAAAAGGTGTTTTCCCTTCACTTATGAAGCAATCAATTATTACTCCTGTGTATAAAAATGGGGAAAAAACTCAAATCAATAACTACAGGCCAATTTCAGTATTAACGGGTATGTCTAAAGTAATGGAAAAATTAATTAATAACAGACTAATTCACTACCTAAATAAATTTAACATATTATCTACCTCGCAATATGGCTTTAGACAAGGGAAAAGTACGCAAGATATCATCTTAGATTTAACTTCGCGAATTACTGACCATCTTGACCAGAAAAATAAATGTCTAACTGTCTTTTTGGATCTAAAAAAGGCGTTCGATACAGTTTCTATCCCCATCCTTGTAAAAAAACTACATAACATAGGAATTAGAGGAAACCAGCTTAACCTGATGAAGGACTATCTAAGTAACCGAACTCAGCGCGTAAAAATAGACGACTATATCAGTTCTGATCTTGAAATGACCTTTGGTGTTCCACAAGGTAGTGTCTTGGGACCTACCTTGTTTTTAATATACATAAATGACTTATGTGATTTTAAAATAAATTCTGGACATATTTACTCTTATGCAGATGACACTGCTATAGTATTTTATGGGAAAACTTGGATAGAAGTTCATAGCGCTGCCGAAACAGGCTTAAGAAAAATATCAAGTTGGCTTAATGCTCACTTTCTCACACTTAACACTAATAAAACAAACTATATATGTTTCGCAATAAATAATAAAAGTCAACCAATTACATCAAATCTAAAAATACATTACTGTGACGACCAGAGCGTAATTTGTACGTGTCCTACCATTGATAAAATAAACTCAACCAAATACTTAGGCATAATTATTGACCAAAGATTATCCTGGCATTCCCATCTTGAATTAATATCTAGCAGAATTAGAAAATTAATTTGGATCTTTAAAATCTTAAGACATGTTGCAACAAATAAAGTTGTTAAACAAGTCTATACAGCTCTTGCTAAATCCATACTGTCTTACTGCGTTCCAATATGGGGAGGAGCATCAAAAATTAAATTCCTTGAATTAGAACGTAGTCATCGCGCCTTGTTAAAAGTAATGTACTGCAAACCATATCGATTCCCCACAATTGAGCTATACTCCATAGATAACTTGTTGAGTGTGAGAAAGCTATATATATTACAACTATTATTAAGGAGGCATAAAACAGTAACCATAGACATAAACACAAAGACGAAAAGAAGAATAAACATTAGAACAGGTTCAAATATTGTAAAAACTACATTTGCTAAAAAACAATATACTAGACAATCGACTTATATCTACAAGAAGGTAAACAGTTTATTAAATATACACTCACTTAATACTTACCAGCTTAAAAAGACTCTAACTGAGTGGCTTGGAAAACTAACATATGAAGAAACTGAGGCATTATTCGAAGCAAACAAGTAAAATCCCAATCGCAACACAAACACTCACACACACACACACACACACACACACACACACACACACACACACACAAACACTCACACACACACACACACACACACGCACACACAGAAACACACACACTCTCTCCTGGTTATTGATTTGATTTTATATATATAAGAATATATACACATATAATACATATTATATACATTTTACGGAAGGCGGGACACCCTGGCACAAGTAAAATAATTACTTAAAAGGATGTCCCAACAACGGATAAATGTTAAATGTAAAACGTATTTTTTGAATAAAAATTTTTTCATTTTTTTTTCATTTTTTTTCATTAAGAGATAAATTTAAAGGTTATAAAATAATGACAGTGCATAATCAATATATATATGAAAATTTAATGTATGTTCATTAAAATATTGATAAATTCAAGAAAAAAATGGACTGTAACGCACTGCACATTAGAAGTAAAAGAAAACTTGTAGTACCGTTTAGTAGGCTGCACAAAATTAGAATTTTTATTTGATTTGATTTAATATGTTAAGTCAGAACAAAACTACGTATCTTCATTTAATTTTCTTACATCTATCACAATTCTTAACTTCTGAAATTATAAATTGCGATCTTCTGTAAGGGATTCAGTACCAGTTTAGTTTAAATTGACTTTTCTTTATATGTACCTCAGAGAGAACGTAAAGCCGTCGGTCCTGCTTATTAAGTATAACCGATAGCATTTGATAAAGTCAAGGCTTATATGCTTTGAAGCTACTTTGAGGATCTTCTTCCTTGATTCCCTTCTCTTTGCAGAGGGGAAGTCTGAAGTGAGGTATGGTTACAGTGAGAATGATCAGGATTAAAGTCGTAAATAATTAAATATTCATTTCGAAGCAGCTAATAATGAGCTATGTAATAAAATAGTTTACATCAGTCATCATATATAAAATAAAATGTGTTCTCAACTAGACGAGAAAAATAAAACAGGTAACTATCAAGAGGTAGATGACGATGAAGAACATAATGATCTTAACAGATGTACTAATTTTTATTAGCATTATCAAATGAGAGTATTTAATAAGTAACGTCAAATATTACTCACAATAAGTGACATTGAAGAAGTCCATAGTGACTATGGGTTCTCTGCCTTTCCGGTTGAATCTAAAATAATTTTCATTGGAACCGAAAGTCAAACCCCTAAAATCTACTGCGAGTAATAGCTTATCCGTCTTCTTGTTGATGCTGAAAAAGTTTCAATATCGTTTATAACTAACGTGCATTTCACATAAGCTGTGATAGCCTAGTGGTTAAGACCATAACCACCAATCTGGTCTACTATAAAACCCTTGGTGAGAATTTTGTTTTACACAAATTGGTAAACAAAGGTAAATTGACGCGTAAAAATTATGTTATCCTTAACAGCATTATTGTTGAAAAGAAAATCGCCTAGTTTAGACATCAGTTTCGTTTAAATATTTATTAACAAAAGAATGAGCACCATAGCTACCAACTGTTAAAAATGAATTTTACATATTTGATGATGATGATGATGAAGTATTCGAGAATGACTTAAGAATTCATTATTTTTAAACCAGGTTGAGATAGCTTTCAAGGGCTAACTTGTAGTGGATAAAAAAATAGTATTACGAGTTCAAGGTACTCGTATATACGGGAAAATAGTTGATTCGAAGAAATTCTGTTAAAACAATGGCCTTAAAAAAATACTCACTAAAATTCCTCAACTCTTCCGTTGATACCGCCATATTCAACCTTTAAAGAGGTCACAGTTATGTTAACTCGTGGTAAGTAGAAGGTGGACTGAGCCTTGTACAGTGGTGAAGGAGCTGGCCCGTAGCTTTCTTTACAACGTGATTTCTTGACAAAGTACTGTCTGATGCAAAACATGTCAAACACTCGACATGGTCTTTCGATGCCCGAATTTATGTATTCCGCTTAAATAAACTCTGTTATTATTACATTTGTATTTTGTTATTTTAAAAACATTTTTAGCTTTGCAGCTGTGATAGCCTAGGGGTTATTACATCCGCCTCCTAATCAGAGGTCGCGGGATCTAATCCGGACCTCTAACTTTTCAGAGTTATGTGCGTTTTAAAAAAAATAAAATATCAATTGCTTCAACTGCGAAGGAAAACATCGTGAGGAAACCTGCATGCCTGAGAGTTCTCCATAATGTAAAAAGGCCTTAAAGGCGTGTGTAGTCTGCCGATCCGCACATCGCGTGGTGGACTATGGCCGAACCCTTCTCATATTGAGAGGAGACCCTTGCTCTGTAGTGAGCCGGCAATGGGTTGATCATGATGAATGAAACATTTTAAATATCAATACAAAAGTCAAAGAAATACTTAACATTTTTTTTTTGCAAGGGGACGTTTTTAAATCAAATTTTTCCGAGCAACAAAAATGTTTCTTATAGAATATTTAATTATCCCTCAAACACCATAAGTTGGTCATACATCCATTTATTAGCAACTCTGTTTATATTCACAGCGTTTTAACAAAAATCTTAATATACATGAATTAAGTCACCATTTTTTTTTTTTTTTTTTTCACGCTGGGAAATGCTTTTACGCATCCCCTCCGGAGGCGACGCAGACAAGACTGCGCCGCTTCCGACGGGGTATGTGGGACTCCCTGGTGGCCAGGCTGGCGACCAGAATACCCACTAAAACCCAGCGATGCTCCTTCGCGTCGCCTGGAGGCTGGGTCACGGGAACACTTGTGCACTCGACCGCGGCCCAGCCAGATGAATTAAGTCACCAGCTAGTTTAGTAGCAACGTTGGGTTTATATTTATTTCATTGCAGATCTAGTGTTATTAGAATATAATTTTAGGATTAATTATTATATATTTAATTCAATTCTATAGGAACACATCAATAGTGTCTAAGGGACAAGTATATATTTTTAAATTATAACGTTCTGTGTGCCAAGTGCGACAGCTACAACTAGCTACGTTGCCTGAAGCTTGCAACGTTTCGATGGCTCTCATCATATCTTATGGTGTCAAATGATGTAGTCACTCCATATTGATGCATTTTAATTCAGTTCGTAAGCAGAAATTCTAATAGTTTTGTAAAATTCTTTTACACGCTTTTTTTGAATTTTTGATATTTAGTCTAGTCGACAGTTTTCGATTTCTAATCTAGTTGACAGGTTTAGATTTTTAATCAAAATTCCAATACGAAAAACGTAATCCCCAATTACGGCGGTACTCTAAACCGTGCTTTATCCCTAGACACCATTCATTCATTCATTTGTAAATTATAACGTCATCTGTTAACGTATAATAAATAACACTTCAATAGAACCCAATGGTTTAATAGTCCTTGGTACTTAAAGTTAGTTCTGTTAGTAGAATTAAACACCAAAACCAGCAAAATTTTAAATAATTTGCAAGGAATACTAAATTTAAGAATAAAACGCGATTATTGTTTTAAAATTTAAAAAAGTTTGTTGTTGAATATTTACCTGTGAAAATCTTATTTTCATTTTCTTTTACCTCAACAGCCAGACAGCCGGAAACGAATAAGCCGAAAAACACTAACTTCAAAAACATTTTTATTAAAGAACACGATTTCATAACTCCTCTTGAGTTTTATAGATTTTTAATGATCGCGTGTTCGAGATTATCTTCAAATTAATCAATTATCATGCGCGTACAATTTTTGATAACTAAAATGACCTTGTAAAATTTTAATCGTTACATCTTCGAAAAAAAATATTAACCTTCTATATTCTATATCAAGAAAACCCCTAACCGCTTAGGTTACATTGCTTAATCAAATCAATTAAACACTTTATTCCAGTAATACTTTAAAAGACAATATTGATAGTTCGACAGTTTGAATTTTAGGAAAATGATTAATAATCACTTCAGTAAACTTAGAACTAAAGCTATAAGGTTGCTAAACGCACCCTGGTGTGAGAAGGAGGACAGTGTCATTCTAAACGATGTAAGAGTAATCGTTTTCTTTATTTTTGTACGTATCTTTATTACCATACTAACTGATAGACGTTTACAGCTGAAGATAAGATTTTTGAAGGAAAGTCAAATCAAAACAGTCAAATGCCTTCAAGGTCGAAAATCCAAAGTTTTCTGCCGAACTTTTTGGCTACCTAGTTGGGGTCTACCAAGGCTGCGTTTACGGTCCCATTGTTTCTTCGTATTTTTATGATCAAAGGTTTATCTACAAGTCTCCTTAAATTCGATCTCTCAATAAATTATTACTTTATTAGAATTGTTTCAAGTATAGACAAAGCATTTTCATATCAAAGAATATACACAACATAGTGAAAATGTATAGTTTTATAATATATCAATACCGAAGTCACAAATATTGTATTTTATAAATGATCCAATGAAAAATGGTGATTCAGTTAGATAGGCTTCTTGTAAAAGTGTCGGAATGCTTGCGAGGAACTCTGCTAAAGTTTCCATTGTAGTTGGATCTGAAATATCACAAAAAATTAAGTTTGTATTTCATTAATATTATCGGGTACTAGTTTGGGAAACTCTTGATCATCATACATGAGTTTATATAAAAAAAAATTGTGACTGACTAATTTACTGAATGACTTACCTATCAACGCACAAATTCATCCACCAGACTTGATAATGGGAGAGATTTGGAATAGAGATAACTATTAAAAGCTAGACTTTTTCTAAGAAATTACTTTTAATAACACTTTGACCAAATAGGAGTTTAAAGTGCGTATGAAAAGCCGTTAATTTTTTAAGAATAAACATGAGTGATAAAAAGTATCATAATTAGATAAAGTAAAAAAATACCATACCACTGGTTACGAAAGCGTTTGGTCCAATAACGAATCGAGGAGTAGGATCGTTGTTAAATATGAATACTTCTCCATCTTGAATTTGTAAGTTCTTCAAATTTGGTATGATGATTGTAGTCACAAAAGATGCTAGTAAAATTAAAGAAAATAATGTTAAATACCTAATGTTTAAAGAAACTCTATACGATAATTCAAGAAATCTGCATTTTTATTACACAGATTATCTTAAACATATTCAGAAAAAGTATCCAAAGATCGGCGTGGTATATAAAATAAACATATTATTATAACAAATTACCTTATAGGTGCAGAATCTCACCTCACTACCCACACCTTTTACCCGCATATCCTCTTTTACACAATCCATCCATCTCTTCTTTGGTCTTCCTCTACTCTTTTGACCTTCCACGTTCATATATAACATTCTTTTGACTATAAAAGTAATTATTTATATTATATTTATTTATTTATTTCCTCTAAGTTTATTTATTTAACTATGTACGTTCCAAGCTGATCACAAGCTTTCTCTCCCATAGGAGAGATGGTTTAAAAGCATGCATGACAAACATATAGACATTGCTACGAAGCCATATGGTCATAATGTAGTAATGAAAACTTCAATTATTCACGTATCAGGAAAGTTATAAAATTATATTTAATATTAATCGCTCAGCTGTATTAGCTTACTTAGTTTATAATACATCTATGCCGAAATCGCATATATTATATTTTATAAACGAGCCTATAAAGAAATGAGCGTCAGTTGATAATACTTCTTTTATATCGTCAGCTGGAATCGCGTTGAAAGCGACAAACGCTTCCGTTAGAGTTACTTGCTCTTGGGGATCTGAAAGATAAAATAATAGGTTATTTTTTGTTTTAAACACCCAATTTGCTGTCAAAAAGATTATATCGTGCCCATTTGACGACCTCCGTGGCGCAGTGCGCGCGCTGTCGCATTATAAATTTGGAGGTCCTGGGTTCGATTCCCGGCTCGAATCTGGTCTGGTGGGAGGCTTCGGCCGTGGCTAGCTACCACCCTACCGACAAAGACGTGTCGCCAAGCGATTAAGCGTTCCGGCTCGATGTCGCGTAGAAACCAATTAGGAGTGTGGGTTTACCATACCCCTAACAGGTTAGCCCGCTACCATCTTAGACGCATCATCAGTTACCATCAGGTGAGGTGAAGTCAAGGGCTAATATGTGGTGAATAAAAAAAAAAAAAAACCCTACCGACAAAGGCGTGTCGCCAAGCGATTAAGCGTTCCGGCTCGATGTCGCGTAGAAACCAATTAGGCGTATAGGTTTACTTTACACCATAACAGGTTAGCCCGTTTCCATCCTAGACTGCATCATCACCTACCACCAGGTGAGATAGCCGTCAAGCTAACTTGTAGTGTGTAAAAAATTTACTCAGAATTCAAAATTCAATCGTGATCGTATAATGATACGCAAAACTCTAAAGTCAGTAAGCTAGTTTGTGACAGTCCGATCAGCATAAACTTTTCATAAAATAACCTTTACAGAGGGAATCATACTATCAGACAAGCATTCGCCATATAGGTTGACTGTAATAAAAAGAACATACAGAGAGTACTAATTTTAAGATAAAAGCGTAGAAGCCGGCTTCTTTAATAATCTGATAACTCGCATAGTGACCTTGAATAAGTAATGCAATATTTTTTTGATTTCTGTAATAATACACGTACATGTTTAAGCAAATTTTGAACTTTATAAAACTATTTGTAGAGTTCAAGGTTTGGCCCATAAATATATATAGTATACATGTTTTAACCCATTAAAAAAATGTTAGTACGTACTCGTAGGTACTGTTTTTACCTTTATTTCATAAAACTATTTGTGGAGTTCAAGGTAAACCCTCATTAAAATAAAAAATATATATAATTCTTACCAAGACTTGTGAACGCTCTGGGGCCGACAACAAATGTGGGAATGAAAGCGTTACTGTATAGGAACACCTCGCTGTCTTGTAACTGAAGATCACGCAAATTTGGTATTATGATCGTGACACTTATGCTCGCTGCAAGAAATGTATACGCTATATTATAATCGGAATTGGATCTGGTAATTATGGCTACACTCCTGGGTAAACTTCAATGGGGCCTACATATAAATAATTTATCGCACAGACTTAGCTCTGCAGCTCACGCGGTAAAAAAGATTCTTCATTTGACGGACGGAAGAGACTGCCGGACTAGTGTATTTTAGCTTCTTTCACAGCATTATATCAAATTGTATTTTATTATGGGGTAATGCTGCTGATATTGACACTGTATTCGTTTTGCAGAAGAGGACTATTCGTGCCATGTACAAAGTAGGTCCCAGAGAGTCATTAGGAGAAAATTTAAAGATTATAAAATAATGACAGTGCATAACCAATATATATGTGAAAATTTAATGTATGTTCATTAAAATATTGATAAATTCAAGAAAAAAATGGACTGTAACGCACTGAACATTAGAAGTAAAAGAAAACTTGTAGTACCGTTAAGTAGGCTGCACAAAATATAAATTTTGATTTGATTTTATTTAATATGTTTAGTCGGAACAAAACTACATAATTTAGCTTCATTTAACTTCTTTCTTAACTTCTAAAATTATGAATTGCGATCAACTGTAAGGGATTCAGTACCAGTCTAGTTTAAATTGACTCTTCTTTATATGTACCTCAGAGAGAACGTAAAGCCGTCGGTCCTGCTTATTAAGTATAACCGATAGCATTTGATAAAGTCAAGGCTTATATGCTTTGAAGCTACTTTGAGGATCTTCTTCCTTGATTCCCTTCTCTTTGCAGAGGGGAAGTCTGAGGTCAGGTTACAGTGAGAATGATCAGGATTAAAGTCGTAAATAATTAAATATTCATTTCGAAGCAGCTAATAATGAGCTATGTAATAAAATAGTTTACATCAGTCATCAGATATAAAACAAAATGTGTTCTCAACTAGACAAGGAAAATTAAAACAGGTATACAAGGTGTCAAGATGTAGATGACGACGATCAACATAATGATCTGAATATACTATCAATCGATTTATATTGCCTTTATCAAATGGGAGTATTTATTCTTATATTTATATAACATACATGAAAAAGACAAAAGAAATCAGCAACTGGCGACCTTATCACTAATAGTGATCTCCAGGTAACCATTTCTTTGAAGCCAATGAATTAAAAATTACACGGAAGTTGCCAAAAAAAAGCTATATATACATACACACTAGTAACTACATGCTACTAAATATATAAGTTAATAACAATACAAATAATACATATCTAAAATGTAATATATACGTGATATTAATAAGTAACGTCAAATATTACTCACAATAAGTGACATTGAAGAAGTCCACAGTGACTATGGGTTCTCTGCCTTTCCGGTTGAATCTAAAATAATTTTCATTGGAACCGAAAGTCAAACCCCTAAATTCTACTGCGAGTAATAGCTTATCCGTCTTCTTGTTGATGCTGAAAAGTTTTAATATCGTTTATCGTATATCTCACATAAGCTGTGATAGCCTAGTGGTTAAGACATCAGCCTCCTAATCAGAGGTCGGGAGTTCAAACCTGGGCACCTTTAACTTTTCGTAGTTATGTGTGGTTTTTTATAAAAAATAACTTGCTTCAACGGTGAAGGAAAACATCGTGAGGAAACCTGCACGCTGAGATTTCTCCATAATGTTCTCAAAGGCGTGTGAAGTCTGCCAATCCGCACATGGCCAGCGTGGCCGAACCCTTCTCATATTGAGAGGAGACCCGTGCTCTGTAGTGAGCCGAGAATGGGTTGACCATGAATGATGATGATCATGATATCTCACATTAATAATATTATAATGTTTATTCACTGGAATCCTAAAAAAAGCACTTTGTAGTATTTGTAATATTATAAAAGATTGAAAAATGGAAGTAAACTGTGGCACTTTTGAAGAGTATAGCTACTGTCCAGTGAAGAGTTCATGGATGTAAGATATGCTATATACAACCAATCTGGTCTACTATAAAAACCTTGGTGAGAATTTTGTTTTACACAAATCTGTAACCAAAGCTAAATTGACGCGTAAAAATTGTGTTACCCTTTACAGCATTATTGTCCTTGTGGAGAAGAAAAGCGCCTAGTTTAGACATGAGAAGGATTTATTAACAACAGAATTAGTACCACAATTATCAACTTTTAGAAATGAGTTTTATGTATTTGATGATGATGATAATGAAGTATTAGAGATTTCCTTACGAATCCATTTTTTTTTAAACTAGGATTATATGAATTCCAAGACAATATTAATAGTAGTGAGTTTGACGACCTCCAAGGCGCAATGCGTGCGCTGTCGCATTATAAAGTTGGAGGTCCTGGGTTGGATTCCCGGCTCGAGTCTGGTCCAATGGGAGGCTTCGTCCGTGGCTAGTTACCATCCTACCGACAAAAACGTGTCGCAAAGCGATTAAGTATTCCGATACGATGTCGCGTAGAAACCAATTAGGAGTGTGGGTTTATAATACCCCTAACAGGTTAGCCCGCTGCCAGTTTAGACTGCATTATCACTTAACATCAGGTGAGATTAAAGTCAAGGGCTGACTTGTAGTGAATAAAAAAAAACCACGCGATCTAGCGTTCCGGCACGATGTCGCGTAGAAACCAATTAGAAGCGTGGGTTTATCATACTCCTAACGGATTAGCCCGCTACCATCCTATCACTTACCACCAGGTGAGATAGCTGTCAAGGGCTAACTTGTTGTGTATAAAAAAATAAAATGTTACGAGTTCAAGTTACTCGTATATTATATTCGAAGAAGTTCTGTTAAAAAAGATGCATTAAAAAAATACTCACTAAAATTCCTCAACTCTTCCATTGATACCGCCATATTCAACCTTTAAAGAGGTCACAGTTATGTTAACTCGTGGTAAGTAGAAGGTGGACTGAGCCTTGTACAGTGGTGAAGGAGCTGGCCCGTAGCTTTCTTTACAACGTGATTGCTTGACAAAGTACTGTCTGATGCAAAACATGTCAAACACTCGACATGGTCTTTCGATGCCCGAATTTATGTATTCCACTTAAATAAACTCTGTGATTATTAAATTTGTATTTTGTTATTTTAAAACATTTTTAGCATTGAAACCGTGATAGCGTAGTGGTTAGGAAAATCAGAGGTCGGGGGTTCGAATCAGGGCACGCACCTCTAACTTTCGGAGTTATGTGCGTTTTTAAGTAATTAAAATATCACTTGCTTCAACGGTGAAGGAAACATCGTGAGTAAACCTGCACGCTTGAGTTCCCCATAATATTCTCAAAGGCATGTGAAGTCTGGCGATCCGCACATGGCCAGCGTGGTGGACTATGGCCGTACCCTTCTCTTGAGAGGAGACCCGTGCTCTGTAGTGAGCCGGCAATGGGTTGATCATGATGAATGGAACATTTTTAATATCAGTTGAAAAGACCAAGGAATACTTAAAATTTTTTGTGAAAGGGGTTTTTAAAACTGATTTTTCAGAGTAATAAAAACGTTTCTTATAGAATATTTAATTATCCCTCAAACACCATAAGTTGGTCATACATCCATTTATTAGCAATTCTGTTTATATTCACAGCGTTTTTACAAAAATCTTAATATACATGAATGAAGTCACCAGCTAGTTTAATAGCAACGTCGGGTTAATACTTATTACATTGCAGATCTTGTGTTATTAGAACATAATTTTAGGACTTTTTAATAATATAAGTCAATTCTATATTCAATTCAATTCTATAGGAACACATCAAAAGTGTTTAAGGATGAAGTATATATTTTTAACTATAAAAAATATCCAATGAAATCTATCTAATACATCTAATAGACGGCTTTATGACGTTCTGCTTAGTGACAAGTACGACAGTTACAGGAAGCTACGTTGCCTGAAGCTTGCAACGTTTCGATGGATCTCATCATATGTTATGGTGTCAAATTATGTAGTCACTCCATATTGATGCATTTTAATTCAGTTCGTAAGCAGAAATTTTAGTAGTTTTCAAAAATTCTATTACACGCTTTTATAGGAATCTCCATTGTCAATTTTCGATTTTTAGTCCAGTCGACAGTTTTCGATTTCTAATCTAGTTGACAGTTTTAGATTTTTAATCAAAATTTCAATCCGAAAAACATAATCCCCGATTACTGCGGTTCTCTAAACCGTGCTTTATCCTTAGATATTATAACGTTTTCATCAGTTAACGTATTATAAATAACACTTCAATAGAACCTAATGGTTTAATAGTCCTTGGTACTTAAAGTTAGTTTAGTTAGCAGAATTAAACACCAAAACCAGCCAAATTTAAAATAATTTGCAAGGAATACTAAATTTAAGAATAAAACGAGATTTTTGTTTTAAAATTTAAAAAAGTTTGTTTTTGAATATTTACCTGTGGAAATCTCATTTTTATTTTCTTTTACTTCAACAGCCAGACAGCCGGATACAAATAAGCCGAAAAACACTAACTTCAAAAACATTTTTAATAAAGAACACGATTTCATAACTCCTCTCGAGTTTTATAGATTTTTAATGATCGCGTGTTCGAGATTATCTTCAAATTAATCAGTTATTATCGTTGTTTAATTGTTATAGACTAGTTACCTAAATCCAATGACGTCATGCGCGTACAATTTTTGATAACTAAAATGATCTTGTAAAATTTTAATCGTTACATCCTCGAAACAAAAATATTAACTGAAAATATACTCCAGTAATCCTTTAAAAGGCATTGTTGATACTTCAGAAATTTGAATTGTAGTAAATTGATTAATAATCAATTCACTACAATTCACTACAATACACTTACTACAATTCAAATTGCTGACGCATCCACACAGTAAACTTAGAACTAAAGCTATATAAGGTTGCTAAAAGAACTCCGGTGTGAGAAAGAGGACAGTGTCATTCTAAACGATGTAAGAGTAATCGTTTTCTTTACGTTTGTACGTATCTTTATCACCGTACCAACTGAAAGCCGTCTACAGCTGGATATAAGCTTCTTGAAGGAAAACCAAATGCTTGAGAACTGTCTGGCCACCTAGTTGGGTTTACCAAGGCTGCGTTTACGGCCCCATTGTTTTTTTTTTTTAATTTTTATGATCTAAGGTTTCAAATCAATTCAAATCAACAAGAATCTTAAATTCGATCTCTCAGAAAATGATTCCTTTATTAGAATTGTTTCATGTATAGATAAATCATTTTCATGACAAAGAACACAACATTGTAAAAATGTATAGTTTTATAATATATCAATACCGAAATCACATATATTGTATTTTATAAATGATCCAATGAAAAATGGTGATTCAGTTAGATAGGCTTCTTGTAAAAGTGTCGGAATGCTTGCGAGAAACTCTGCTAAAGTTTCCATTGTAGTTGGATCTGAAATATCACAAAAAATACAGTTTGTATTTCATTAATATTATTCTGTACTAGTTTAGGAAACTCTCGATCATCATATGCCATCAGAAAATTGTGACTGACTACTTTACTGAATGACTTACCTATCAACGCACAACTTCATCCACCAGACTTGATAATGGGAGAGATTTGGAATATAATGGATAACTATTAAAAGCTAGACGTTTCCTAAGAAATTACTTTTAATAAAACTTTGGCCAAACAGGAGTTTAAAGTGCGTATAAAAGCCGTTAATTTTTTAAGAAGAAACATGAGTATTACTAAATTCCATAGCCCCAAAAGGATATAAAAAGCGTAATATAGGAAGGCGTGTATAAGTGATAATAAGTATCATAATTAGATAAAGTAAAAAAATACCATACCACTGGTTACGAAAGCGTTTGGTCCAATAACGAATCGAGGAGTAGGATCGTTGTTAAATGTGAATACTTCTCCATCTTGAATTTGTAAGTTCTTCAAATTTGGTATGATGATTGTAGTCACAAAAGATGCTAGTAAAAATAAAGAAAATAATGTTAAATACCTAATGTTTAAAGAAACTCTATACGATAATTCAAGAAATCTGCATTTTTATTACACAGATTATCTTAAACATATTCAGAAAAAGTATCCAAAGATCGGCGTGGTATATAAAATAAACATATTATAACAAATTACCTTATAGGTACAGAATTAACGTTCATAATTAAAACAAGGATCTTGATAGAATTTAGGTCTATAACAAATGGATGGCAAACAACGTCACTTTGTTCGGTTTTAGCTGATACTCACCTTGGCTACAATTATATACTACGATAAATTTTTTCATTTGAATTGTGTTCCAGATCCATGGATTTTAAATCTGATTAGTATTAAGATTAAGAAAATGGACCATTCCAAACCATGATACAGGACCAGTGTGTAATATGTAAAATATTTGCACAAAATAATGTCTACCCAGTACAATATAACAAAGAAGCAACGCGAGATTCTGTGACTTAAAGTAAAACAGTGCTATCTTACCTTTACTTACATTAAAGAAGGTCGTGGTTTCAATGGGTTCTCTGCCTTTTCGGTGGAATCTAAAGTAATGCTCGTTGGACCCAAAAGTAATTTCCGTAAAATCCACTGCAAGCACAAGTTTGTCCGTCTTTTTATTGATGCTACAAAATATAGTATAATCATATTTATTAATGCATTTAAACTAAACTTGGTCTTTTTTAATTATGAAAATTAATTGTTTTGTGTGTCCTATTTTATAATATAATTCCAAATGCATATATATATATTTGAGATATGTCTTTGCATTAGTTTTTCTAGAGTGTAACAAATTCAGTTGTACCCTTAACTAAACTAAATGGGTAAGTCTAATTAGTGCTATTATTAAAATTATTAATTTAATAATAGTACTACATTTAGTTGAGATTAGAGATTTGCGTGCAACTGAACAAAAGAGTTGGTACCAATGTATTTTAAGTTAGTTTTGGGTATTCAAATTATCGTTAGACTGAACAAACACCGTCCAAAAGTGTTTGCGAGATGCGGATAGAGAGACCTGAATTATAAAATGTTTATTTATATATTTTAGGTTGCGTGTCGATAAACTTGCCCGATATTCTCTTTAAAACATATATGACTACGGAGCAAGAGGTGCTGGGTTCAAATCCAGGATCGGACCAATAATTGCTAGGAGTTGAGTTTTCTGTCTAGAAACTTTTAGTACTAGCTCGGAGTCAGTACTGTCGGAGAATGGTGGGTGTCCACCGCCGTAACGGTGCTACTTACAATTACTAACATGTGATAGTCATCTTCTAAGCTAAGCCCGTCTACCTCCATTGTAGCAGCGTCTTAGTTCTGTTCCCTCTCTTAGAAAAACAAGCCCTGTGCCTTCCAGCTGACCATGATAGGAAGGATGATATTGACAGAAAACCAAGTCCAGTGTAAGTTATCAATATAGGTGATTCTCCGGTTCTTATATCAGCTCGATACTTAATAAATGTTTGAAACATACAAAGCCATACCATGAATTTCCAGTGTCGAATATAACGCACTAAAGGTACCATAACGTTATGCTGTTTCATAACAAGGCCACGCGGTGCACGGTAACCTACACGTAAACGACATCTCTAGACCGTGTGAAATGTTTGCTCAAAGATTAATACTCACTAAAATTCTTCAACTCTCCCCCTATATATGCCTGTATACTCAACCTTAAGGGATGTTATAGTCATATTTATTTTCGGTAGATACAAATTAACTTGAGCCCTATAAATAGGGTTCGGTACTGGTCCCAGGGCTTCTCTACAAAGAGCATTTTTGGAAAAGTATTGTCTTATACAAAACGTGTCAAAACGTCGGCAGGGTCTTTCGATACCCGAAGTAACATTTTCGACTGCGAAATAAAAAACTATATATTAAATCTTAATTTGAGAAAATTTAATCGTGGGGTCACCCGATGTTAAGTGATTACCGTCTCTCATTACATACATAAATTTTGCAACACGAGAGGAGCCAGAAATGCGTTTCCTGCTCAAACCCATCCCGCTTCTGAGCTTCTTACTATTTCATTAGTCTAGTGGTTAACATAATATAATACATAACACTGCGAATTGTGTACGGTCCTGGGTTTGATTACCGGGTTGCTTCTAGTAATATCCTGGAAACAGATAAGTAGCGTTTTCTAAAGCCTTGCCAAAGAGAGCACTTCAGCTTTCAGTTCTGGTTTTGATACCTTATACCTAATTATAACCCTACTAAGTTTGTGGCTCTCTTAATATATCTTTTGATTAAAAATAATTTATTTTAACAGACTTAAAAAAAATTGAAAAGCGGTGATAGCCTAGTGGTTAGGGAGTCAGCCTCCTAATCAGAGGTCGGCGGATCGAATCCGGGCACGCACCGCACCTATAACTTTTCGGAGTTATGTGCGTTTTTAAGTAATTAAGATATTACTTGCTTCAACGGTGAAGGAAAACATCGTGAGGAAACCTGCACGCCTGAGAGTTCTCAAAGGCGTGAGAAGTCTACCAATCCGCACATGACCAGCATGGTGGACTATAGCCACCACGCTGGTCATGTGCGGATGTTAGACCCTTCACATATTGAGAGGAGACCCGTGCTCTGTGTTGAGCCGGTAATGGGTTGATCATGATGAAAAAAATTACGCAGGTGTTCAATTCGGTTTTATATATGTTTATTTTATGCTTACTACCTCAAACGTCTTTTATACCGGAAGCATTTATGTATCCAATGGAAGATATTTTTTTATCAGGTCTCAAATTTTCACATTTACTCAAAAATATCTGACATAGGAGCACAAAGAATTTGCTTTCTTATTTGATATTACGAGTATATCATATAACAAAGCAAATTCTTGACACCATTACACGCGGTTAATACTTATATCATGATTACTTTACAACATTCCAATAAAAAAAAAGTAATTCAAAATATATCACCTGAATTAATCTCATTGTCGATAAACTCACTCTCGGCCAGACAACATAACAAACCTACCCAAACCAAAGTTTTCAAAATCATATTTAACGAATTCTTGTATTCTCTATAATACAATAGTTAACAACTGTTTTATTTTAACTTATAAAACGTTGATTGCGTGATAAAGTTAACTTAGAAACACTTAATTCATTACCTATTTATTATTTACAACAAAGTAACGTGTAAATGTAGTTGTGTGAATAATAAAAGAATTGCTAATTGTGTTAATTGATTAGCAATTACGAGTATCTCTACGTGATCGAATCAGAAATGAAGAGATCCGTAGAAGGACCAGAGTTACCGACATAGCTCAGCGAGTTGCGAAGTTGAAGTCGCAATGGGCGGGGCACATAGCTCGGAGAACCGATGGACGTTGGGGTCCCAAGGTGCTGGAATGGCGACCCCGCACCGGTAAACGTAGCGTTGGTCGACCCCCAACAAGGTGGACAGACGACATCAAACGAGTCGCAGGGAGCCGCTGGATACAAGTGGCCCAAGACCGTGGCCGTTGGAACTCCTTACAAAAGACCTATGTCCAGCAGTGGACGTCTATCGGTTGAAATGATGATTAGCAATTTTGTATATAATAATTGTGTGTGTATTATACTTATTGAATTTATGCATAAAGATTAAAAATAGCCAATAAAAATCAGAGTTGTAGTAACTGATCAGGTACTACAAAACAGAGCCGAGGAAACGTTCCTTTGACTACAGTGACGCCACATTATGATTGGCTCCTGTTGTCCTTATGTTGTTTTTATTTTATATTCTGTGTTTATCGTGGTCAGTAAAGTTTTATTTAATTATTAATTTATTTTAAGTCAAGTTCGACTCATCGCGATTGTTCGTCATGTTGGTGGGTATTTCGATAATAATACGGGTGCGTTATTACAGTACCAATACACTTTATTTGTACACCACAAAAAGTTAAGAATGAATACAAGAGAACAGAAATATAAAGAAAGAAGTAGGACACAAATACACTTATCTGAAAAAAAAACCTTCTTCTTTGGATTCAGATGGCGCGAACATGCCTCCTCGCATCATAAATAAGAAAGCTATTAGTCTATTTCGCTACTGTACAAAATGGTTGACAAAGGATCCGTACCATAAACAAGCAGATATCTATATCTGATTCATAACCCTGAGGAGGGCCCTGATGAAGAGAACTTCCTCGGGTATTCCTAATAAACGGACTGATGCATTTACACTTTAAGCTTCAATAAGCCATTATTAATCATGTAATAATCGCAAAGAACGTTCTTGCGGATTCTTTACAATTTTGACCCTGAAGATTCTAAGATAGTAGCAGGCTATCTGTGTGGGGTATGGCAAACCATAATTGGTTTGTACGCGACAGTATTGGAATCGCTTGACGACACGCCTTTGTTGGTAGGTTGGCAACTTGTAACAGTCGAAGCGTCCCACTACACCACACTCGAGCCGAGAATCGAACCAAAGACCTCCAACTTTATGATGTGACAGAGCACGCGTTGCACCACCGATGCTGCCATATACTCGTATGCATAGAATGCCATAATGCCGATTAAGATATATAGTGTACGATTAAGCTAACGGATAGGCGCCGCTGAACTGAATGACTTACTACGCGCAATATACTCGTATATTATATATATGCCTGTAAAAATAACTGAACTATACAATTGTTATATGCAAGGGTTTCAGAAATTTATTTTTGTATTTGTTATAACAAAACTTTTAAATTTCAAAGTAAAGCCTTGAGGGTACCAAATACACCTTGATCCAATAATAATCTACATCATAAACGGGTGTTAGGTTATCAACATTTTCTAGCGATTTAATAAAACAAAATTTAATTGTTAATGTTAGTTATGGAACTTACTATTGTGTTAAAAGTATCTACTTATATTTTTTTTAATGCCCAAATCTATATTATAGTTTTTTTCATGCCCAAATCACCGCAAAACTGATCTAGTTTAGATCATTTAGATATACTATATTATATTAACAACATGTTTCTGTACATGGATATTTATTTAAAAGAAAACATCAATCTGTTACAAAAGCTTAAGTCCAAAATCACAAATACTATTTTGTATAAAAGCCGCAGCGAAGAAGGCCGCTTCGGTTAAGAAGAACTCTTGAATATCTGTCGGTATGTCAGCTAACAGCGCTGGTAATGTCCTAGATACACCTGGATCTGAAAACAAACAATTAAATAATTTTGAAAATGAAATGATACACTCGTACACCGTCTCCATTACTGGATTTAAAGAATTTTTGCTTTCAAGTTACGTTGGATACCAAAATTTTAAGATTAAAATATTTGATATTTCCTCAGAATGTAAGTAATAATCCTTTGTAAAAAAGTGATCCAGCGAAATTTGGATCTTCTGATGTAGATCAAAACGGCGACTTTCTACTCGATAGCTAACAGATTTTTGAAAATTTTTGAGTGAGTTTACCTGAGCTAACAAATGCCTGTGGTCCCATATTAATTCTAGGGGATGCATCATCGACAAACGCATATGTCTCACTTTTATCCAACTGTAAGTCGTTGATACAGGGAATTACTGTAGTGGTAGAGACCGATCCTGAAAAGTTTATCAGCTACTTAAGTACAATTTATTTATACACAAAATCGTCCATCACCTTTTGTGTGAACATAAATATGCATATTAGAAACGTATTTAATGTTTACAAGGGGTAACTTTAAAATGACTTCCTTTCGGATGAATCTGACATCAGAAACGGTGAAAGAGCCTTTAAAAAGGTAGACTTTAAATTTGAATTTAATGAAAGTAGATTTGATTTTGACATCCATAAAACTGTTAATAATATATTTTTTACTTATGTTGAGAAATAAGTAGTCCACGTTGACCACGGGCTCCTTGGCGCGACGGTGGAACCTGTAGAATGTGTCTTTGGAGTAATACGTCACATTCCTGAATTGAATAGTGATCACCAATCTATCAGTTGCTTTGTTGATACTGAAATTGAAAATCATGATTAAGTAGCCATCAAATCTAAGAAAGGCGTTTTGGCAATCAGAAAAAACCTCAGTTATAAAATAATGCCACGTAATATATCCACTGCGAAAATATCTAAGCTAAGATATAAATTAAAAATAATTTGTTTCATTTTAAAATATAAGCTCTGTCATTACTTTTATCTATTAGTATGATTACAATGAGCATTAAGCTTAACTAAATAACTTTAGTGCTTAAGGACGAAAATGTTTTGAAATAAACATCTTCTGAGGATGCTCCGGTGTTGAATCGAAACGTGCTTTGAGAAAGTGGTTTAAAGAGATGTACATTACAAATTGCACCGTTTAACCTAATGATAATTGTATACCATGCACTTTAGCAACATAACTTTTGTATCTATTCAATAATGAACTACTTACTAAAATTCCTCAATATCTCCGTTTAATCCTGAGTAAATAGCATCAGTAGCACTCAAAGTCAAATTGACTCTCGTAAGAAATGTTGTGGACACCGCTCTGATCAAAGGGTCCGGTACAGGACCGTACTTTTCCTCACATTTACCGTGTTGAGCGAAATATTGTTTTATACACTCCCTGAAGGAAACATCGCAAGGCCTCTCAATGTTCATTTCATTAACTAGGGGGAAAAATAAATCAATAAATACTCGATTAGTTCTGGTCTTGATTCCGATCGATAATAAATTTTCAGTATAAGAAGGAAGTTACAGAAATGGCATCATCCGATGCCGTGCTTCGAAAAGCACAACAATAGACTAATTTAGGTAGGACAATAAATCCTGCCAACATTACATATACATCGTGAATGGTCTTAGCCCTCAAATCCCAACCTCATATGGAAAAAGAGCTCTATTAATTACCCACTGATAGATATAGACCAGTCGGTAATTAATAGGCTGAAGGGGATGATGGTACTTACAATTGGGACCTATACCATTAGGTATGCTTGCCATGTTCCCCTGCTGGCCCAAAATACCTGTATGGAAAAAAGTATGTTGAATAAAGAATCTTTTACCTTCTCTTGTTTTCTCAGCAGGTTTACTTACTGTTTTGGTTGGTGTTGCCATTATTGCTACTCTGCGATCCTGAATTACCATTATTACTAGTTTGTGATCCTATGTTGCCATTATTACCAATCTGTGATCCACTGTTTCCATTGTTATTATTTTGTGATCCAGAATTGTCTAAAAAATTAATATTTCTTTATATGTTTGAAGTTGTGCTCTCAAATATAATGTCTTGACAGTACTCACTGTTTTGGCTGGTATTGATATTATTACCATTTTGTGATCCACTGTTTGCATTGTTACTATTTTGTGATCCAGAATTGGCTAAAAAATTAATATTTCTTTATATGTTAGAAGGTGGTTTCCCAAATTTAATGTCTTGACAGTACTCACTGTTTTGGCTGGTGTTGATATTATTGCCACTTTGTGATCCACTGTTGCCATTGTTACTATTTTGTGACCCAGAATTGTCTAAAAATTTAATATTTCTTTTATGTTTGAAGATGTTATGTCAAATATAATGTCTTGACAGTACTCACTGTTTTGGCTGGTGTTTATATTATTGCCATTTTGTGATCCACTGTTGCCATTATTACTAATTTGTGATCCAGAGTTGTCTAAAAAGTTAATTTGGAATTAATTGTTTAAATTTTATTTCCAAGTATAATTGTGTTCTTACAATACTGTTTTGGCCGGTATTCATATTATTGCCATTTTGTGATCCACTGTTGCCATTATTACCTATTTGTGACCCAGAGCCGTCTAAAAATTTAATATTGAAATAAATGTTTGATTGTTTTCTAAAATATGATGTCTTGTATTAGTACTCACTGTCTTGGCCAGTATTGATATTATTATTACTTTGTGATCCAGTGCTGCCATTGCTACTAGTTTGTAATTCTGAGTTTCCGTTGTTTCCACTCTGCGATCCACTGTTACTATTATTAATTATTTGTGATCCAGAGTTGTCTACAATACAAATATAATATTTTAAATGATCCAATATGACAAAATTTTAAAAAGATTTATCATTTTTGAAGTTCAATTTGAAGTTGCATGCCCGGTTCATAAACGTAATTACTCTGTAAAATAGTTTCTGTTACCAGAATACTAATTTCATTAAAGTATGTTTTTAATTTCGATTTAACATTCAATGTAATTATTCCAAAGCGTTAAGAAAATGTTATTGATTACATATTAGTATACAATTCATTGTTTTGTTAATATTAGGTGTTTTATTAACCTTATATCAATTATGATTTGAATGTCATAGATTATGTCTTGTAGTAACTATGAAATGTTTCATATTTATTTTCAAGCAAATAAATCTAAATATTTAATTTTTGTTTTGTACATTGTCTAGGACATATTGTCTTCTGTCAGTACTTAATATATTATTTTGGCCGCTGTTGCATTTGTGTTGTTGCATTACCATTTTGTGATCCAGCGTTGCCGTTATTCCCATTCTGCGATCCGGAGTTACCTGCATTATTATTTTGTATCATGGTACTGATAACATTCATTAACTGTGCCCATTGGTTGTCTGTAAATAAAACCATAAATTCAAAATTCAAATTCAAAATTATCTTTATTCAAATAGTCCTTAAAAAGGCACTTTTGACGCGTCAATAATTTACATAGTAGGTATTTCATGGTGATAACTATATTCGTAAACTTAAAACTAAAGCTATGAGGGTTCCAAACGCGCCCCGGTCTAAGAAGAAGCCCACAACAAACTTAGCCGGGGTTTTTCTTTTTTTCGTTATCACCATCTCACATAATGAATAACAAACTATAGTACCTATGAAGATAGAGCAATTCACACCCAAGCTTTTTTATCGTTTATATAATCCTTAATATCGTAATATGATTTTTCTACAAGCTTTCGTTTTATAAAAACTTTGAACTTATTGATAGACATCTCCAAGATATCAATAGGTAATTTATTATAAAATAAAATACAATTTCCTTTGAATGAGTTACTAATTTTGTGCAGCCTACTAAACGGTACTACAAGTTTACTTTTACTTCTGATGTTCAGTGCGTTACAGTCCATTTTTTTCTTGAATTTATCAATATTCTTATGAACATACATTAAATTTTCATATATATATTGGCTATGCACTGTCATTATTTTATAATCTTTAAATATTTGTATTTGCCTGATGTTATCTGTTTATACCTGTAAAAATGACTCATGATAACAAAATCTGAACATTAACAAAGAAAGCATATATGGTATTGATAGAAAGAATAAATTAGTGCCAATATACATTTGAGTTAGATCGAAAAAAATCACATTCAAGATATTATCTTAATTGTTGTATTATTTTAAATAAATTATTTATGTATCATACTGGACATCTGAGCTCCCGCTGGCCATCCTCCAATATTGTTGGGAAAATTTGGCATTTGTCCTCCAGTTGGTGATCCTCCGTTATTATTGGGAATGCCTTGCGTTTGTCCTCCTGCTGGTAATCCTCCAATATTGTTGGGAATGTTTGGCGTTTGACCTCCTACTGGTAATCCTCCACTGCTGGGAATGCTCGATAATTGTCCTCCCCCAGCTGGTATTCCTTGAACTGGCAATCGATGTTTATATTTCAAGTTCAACCATTTCAACCATTATAGAACAATTTGATATGTTGTTGCTGTCCGTTGAGATGTGCTCCATCTCCGAAAATACTTATAAGATCATCATCAATAAGACGACAAAAAATAACATTAAGAACTATTAAAATAAGCTTAAATTCGATCAATAGAAATGTCGAGTTCCACTTTTTATATCCGAAAATTTTCTTATGATTGTAGAGAAATAATAAAATAATAACTTTAGCGGAATAAGTTATTAATAAAACTTACTTCCTTGGAGGTTGTTGGGGCCACTCGTTACTGAAAATTAAATTGTTTTATAGTAAGATTTAGTATTGTATTTTGGTGTAATTAAAACATTAAAATCATTTGTTTATGGTGCAGATTAGGAATATGGTAAAACTTTTTGTTTTAATAATGGGTTTTGGCGAGGTTCTTTTCTAACAGTATTACCCTTACGGGCAGAGACAGACACTGGTTACGGTATTAATGACCAACTAAATAACTTACTGTCTGGGATACTGCTTGGTGCGTTGAATATACCTGTAACAAGAACATTACATTAGATCATAAAAATATATATATTTCGCTGCGGTGATTTGATAATTTCTAAGACATAAAACAAAAGTAATTTTCAAGGTCACAATAAAGAAGAAGTGGAAGAGAGCCATTAAGAGAAGGGGAAAGAGAGCTTTATGTGTGCGCAATCAACTACTTCTTTCATCAGCAATCATTGTTTTTGCAATGATTTCAATTGGCGTTTATTTATGACTAGTTGACTCGTGAAGATTATGACTTCTCAGAATAAGCAACGTTTTTAATTAAAGATCTCTCAGAAGATTGAAGTCTCATTCCTGTTCTCGTTCACGATTCTGTTCTTTTTCCCAACAAGTAGGTAAATCTAATTTTGAAGAAGTCGGCTTAGATAAAAATAAACGATCACAATCCTATATGTATATGCAAGGTATAATTTATATCCATTTAAAATATCGTTCGAATGGATTCAGTAGTTCTGGCGTGAATAAACACACACACATACGCACACCCACACACACATACCCACAATCACATACAAATGTCACCTTTATAATATTGTATTAGAGTGATGTCTCATATTACAAGCACAATACAATAAGTGTAGCACGCTTACTTTTTTTAAAGCAATCCTTACTAAACTGGTTGGATTATGTGTGTTAATAAATTAACTCACCACTCTGAACTTGGCTGGGCAGTACTGAAGGTAGTCCCAATGGTATATCTGTATATAAAATGCTGATTAATATGGTATGATTTTTGCTGTTTAATTTACTAAGCTGTAAGTCAGACAGAAAATTTATTTTTGACCACAAATTAAAATACGTTTATTCCAGATACTATCTTCTGATTTTATAACTAAACAGTGGCCGCCTAATTTTTAAAAATAAGTCTTTGGATTATTCTATCTCTTTACAAAATCTCGGTAATACCCCGGCAGTTAAAAATTTGGAGATTTGCCTCTGGTGGCACAATTATTGCATCGATCATAATGATATTTGACTAAGAGATAGTACGCAACCTGCGGCATAAAGTCGTCAGCGCGTCACGAGATAATTATCTCTTCCATCAACCAGTACTTGTTCTATGAGATCAGACGAGAAAATGATAGAGATAATTATGTCAATCCTACGGCACACGAGCAAATAACAACCGAGAATCTTAACGTTTTTTTGAATGTCGATTGAATTCAATTCAAATTACTTACTACCCATTTCGTTGCTAGGTAAATTTGTGATTTGTCCGAATGGCAGACCTGTAAATAAAATCATGAATGTTAGCCAATCGAATTAAGTTATAAGGCTTTCACTATTTAAGTCGTATAACAATCGTGACGACTTCCGTGGCGCAGTGTGTGCGCTGTCGCATTGTCGCATAAAGTTGGAGGTCCTGGGTTCGATGCCCAGTTCGAGTCTGGTCTGGTGAGAGGCTTGAGCCGTGGCTAGTTACCACCCTACCGACAAAAACGTGTCGCTAAGCGATTTAGTGTTCCGGCGCGATGTCGCTTAGAAAATAATTAGGAGCGTGGGTTTACCATACTCCTAATTTTAACAGGTTAGCCCGCTACCATCCTAGACAACATCATCACTTACCACCAGGTAAGATAGCTGTCAAGGGCTAACTTGTAGTGTATAAAATTAGTTCTCAATGTAAAATTTTGGAGGGAGTAGCTATTGCAAATAAGATTTGCTCAGGTGATAAGTCGTAGACAATTGTGACGAGAAGAATTTTTGATCTTGGATTTCTTAATATATAGAAATATTACTCATAAAAATACTATTAAACATTTTTATAAACATGAACTCTCAGCCACGTTACTGACTTATAAGATTAAATCATCAGTTCTTGATCATGTGAGGAAGACAAGATGATGCACAAATTATTTCGAATTACTCTTTCGCAAAATTTCCCAAAATAACTATAAGCTCTCAATCTATCATACTTACTATTTTGAATACCACTTGGAAGATTTCCAAGTTGCCCTAGTGGGATACCTGTAAATAAAATAAACACAATGAGTAAAAACTATTCTATTGTAGGTAGAAATGTTTGAGAGTTAATGAGCCTTTTTTTAAATTATCTTTTATATTATCTCTAAATTTTCTATATATAAATAATAATCAAAACTTAAATAATCTGACTGGCTATTGAAATAATTAAGCGACTAAAAATAAATCAACTTAAAGAAACTATGGCAGTAAATAATTATAGGATAAAGAATATATGAATGTATGTTATATGAATTAATATTTATATTAATATTTAATCAATGCAAAATCGCTAAAAACTTTGTCTTAGTAGACTTTGCATGTATATTTATACATTACATCAAACCTTACGGCATGGCTTAATAGAGAAAGAGGGATCGTTTCTTACATATTACAATGGAATAACTCACTATTTTCAGCATTGGCAGGTCCGTTTGTAAGTTGGCCTTGTCCTATTGGCAGAGCTGTACACAAATTCTTAAAGTATATAAAATAATTATGATTAAATATATATATTTTTTATAATATATTTAGTAATTATGTATTTGCTGATGTGGTTGACATCAGTAAATACTTAATTAACAAATATATTAATTAATATATATACCAGTATTTGCAATATGAAATTACTTTTATAAAAAATATATCAAAAAAATCTGAGGAATAATACTGTATTTTAAGATGGAGAATAAAATCCTCCAGGTAAGATTACTTTTCTAAACAGACTATCTAGTTTATAGAATTGGTGTTATCTTAATACTAAATGGCGAAAATGATGCCTCATTCTGATGTTTATATTTATCTTAAATAAATCACTAGGTATAACAATCACAGTAATAGGATCCACTAGGACATATACAAAACGTTACGTCACTGTCATAAAATACGGACGGAAATGTTTGCACAACGTACGGGACGTAAATTTTAAACTAAAAAAATTACGGCTTCATTGTACAGTCGATTTTGAAGCTAGTCTCACTATAAGGCTGCTTTTATATTTTTATATAATGAATATAATATGATGAATCATAGGCAAATATCCTTTAATTTTATTAATAAAATATAAAATACTAACCATTTTGTACATTGTTGGGAAGGAATGCCGGAACTGTAAATGAAAAATTAATATTGAAATCTTAATTGAACATGTCTATCGATTCATTACTATTACGTATTTAACCAATTAATACTAATCATATTTAAAAGATACGATAGTAAAAGCAACTTACGACTTTGGATATCGGTGGAAGGGTTTGGATTTTGACCCGATGGCGCATCTGTTAATAAAACAAATAAGATAAATCCTTTAAACTTTAATCTGTGCTATCAACTATTGTAAAAATGAAGACTCATATTCAGACCTGATCTGGAGGGTGGCTTCGGCCGTGGCTAGTTAACACCTTACCGACAATCCTGGTCCATCAATTAGTCAAATATTTTAAATAATTATGCAAACTTAAAATATTAAAAATATTATTCTTAATCACTTCCTTTAGGTGCATACACAAATGTCATTTACGTAGCATTACAGACTAATTTTTAAACATTTAAAACAGTTATTGTATAATACAAAAAATAAATCGCTAATAATATATTTTAGAGGGCGTGTCTATTCTATACATGTCAAAAATGTATGGAAAAACATCACGAGTAAGTAAATTTAATTTTTTTACAATTGATTATGAAAGTGGATATTTCATTAACTTACTATTTTGGAGATTACTAGGTATGTTTGAATTTGTTCCAAGTTGCCCATCTGTTAAAAATAATTATGGATTAAATATATTAAGGCTTGACGGAGTTAAATATAATAAATAGTTTCTTATTAATTAATCGATTATATTATATATATAAATTTTATTTACTTCTAAACATAGCTTATTAACTAACTAACTAAACTAACTTACTGTTTTGGTTGTTATTAGCAGTTTGCACCTTAAAAAACATAAGACAGTTATAGAGAAACTAAGATCTCCATCAAATTTTGGCAAAAAATTACGCCTATGCAGGAACAGAGGAAATATATCAACGGTATATGTACTTTAAATTACAAAAAATAATAATAGAACACACACACACAGAAACACATACACACTCACACACACAGACACACACACATAACTATCTAAATTGAGGACGCTGTCTTCTGTACCACAGTTTTAACTATCGCAGAAGAAAGGGTTCCATACAAATGAAATGTTTATAATGATTTTGATAAATAATTAATTAAATAAATATTTCTTTCCGTGCTAATACATACGTTTCTTCATTTACTTTTTATTACTTTAACAATATATTTTATGAGTGTTGTACAGTTAAAAGAAAATGTGTCTTGAACTTTTCCTATAGTTGCTCATATACAACACAAATCTAGTCAATCTTATTACTAAGTTAGTTAGTACTAGTTTAAAAGGTAAACGTTCAAAAAGCTTAAGATATAATTGTACAACTTACTATTTTGAGCGTTGTTAAGCATGCTCAAAAATTGTTCCCATGATGTATCTATGATAACAAAATAATACTTAATTAGATAATATTTACTTTATAACGTTGCCGTTCACGGATTGGTCTCCACAGTCACCGGAGAAAATGCCTCCGAGACAATTTATAAACCGTCTAGAATAGACGTAAAAGCCTAAATGATCAGACCCCTATCAGGGATTGAACATTACATACTGAGCTATATAGCTGAGCATTAAAAATGAAAATAAAATATGCAATGCAATACATTATTGTGATAACTTACTGTTTGGAATGTTATTTGGAAAGTTTGGAATCTGACCAAATGGTGGAAAACCTGAAAATAATAAACAATTTAATTTTCTTCGAAACCAGGGGGTAGTTTTAAAAGAAGAAAGATTCTTACATTAGTGTACCTGGTAAAATATATTTAACCAGGTACACTATATACCAGCTATATTATATGTTTCCAGACGCGAATTGAAAAAAAGCAAACGTTGATTAAATTGCGAAAAACTTTATCATTAGATTTTCTATTCTCGAATCAATAATGGAGGAATATATAGTACAAGACATTTATTATCACTTGATATTCAACATAATATAATATCTTTTTTTTCCGCTGGGAAATTCGTTTACGAATCCCCTCCGGAAGCGACGCAGGCAAGACTGGGCCGCTTCCGACGGGGTATGTGGGACTCCTCGGCGGCCAGACTGGCGACCAGAATGCCCACTAAAACCCAGCGATGCTCCTTCGCGTCGCTAGGTGGATGGATTAGATCATAATATATACTAATCCGTTAATTATCAAATATATTAAAAAGTAAATATAAATTATTCTAAAATTCATAAAGTCGGTAAGTTCAGTAATTAAATGAATACTAAATGGAATAACTTACTATTTTGGCCACTGATGGGAGAGTTTGGAATTTGTCCTGGTGATAAATCTGGAAATAAAACCCATGTTGTAAATGCAGTGTATTAAAAACTCACTTCTAGACAAAGAATTCCTCTCTTATAGGAGAGCTGGATTTAAAATCAAAATAATTAAAATGTCCTTAGTAAAATAATTCACTTTGTAAACTTAATAAAGCGTCATGGTAGGCTGACATTGCATTGACAAAAATGATAACTTGCTTACTTTTACAATGTTAAGTGGTAAAGTAAGCTTTATTGCTAGAAGAAAAGTGCTTTAGACTCCCCATTACAAACATTTTACTTGATATTGTAGTACAACATTTTGTTGGCGGCAATACATTTTCTCTCAGTATGGTTACGGTCTGGTACTGAGAATTTCTTTACAGAAACTCTAATTTTTTGTGTACGAACTGGGAGTTTAACCGAGGCCCAAGTAGAGTTTTGTGGAACATGTGAATGTCTCATTCGATCAATGAGGCAGCTGTAGGTAGATACATTAAAATGCGAATAGATTAGTATACATCAAAGATTCACCGAGTTCATTATACAATTCTAACTATGTCAGTTAATCGATAAGCTGCTATGACTTTGATCAGCATAATTTCAGCTTCAAAGGGGTCAAGTTGATAGGTAGGCACCTTGCCTTATTGCAGTTATTTGAATGACAATTCTGATTACATAAAATTTAGTTTTTATCTCAATGTTATAAGTTTATCTGACGACCTCCGTGGCGCAGCGCGCGCGCTGTCGCATTTAAAAAAAAAGTTGGAGGTCCCGGGTTCGATTCCCGGCTCGAGTCTGGTCTGGTGGGAGGCTACGGCCGTGGCTAGTTGCCACCCGACCGACAAAGACGTGTCGCTAAGCGATTTAGCGTTCCGGCACGATGTCGCGTAGAAACCAATTAGGGGCGTGGGTTTACCATAGTCCTAACAGGTCAGCCCGCTACCATTCTAGACAGCATCATCACTTACCACCAGGTGAGATAGCAGTCAAGGGCTAACGGGTAGTGTGTAAAAAAAAAATCTTAATTTTATAATACATATTTAAATTTATTCATTGTTTTTCTTTTACCTTTTCCCATCTAAACAGTTTAACATATATCGATCAAATTGTCTGGATTTAAAAATATGCCGCATGGGTTTTAAAAAACGACGGGATTTTTTAAACCCATGCGCACAAAGTTGCAGTTATCATATGCATTAAACGAAAAGTAAAATAAATAATTATTCATAAACAAAATAATGGAAATTGATAATTACTAATAAAACTTACTGTTTTGGCCATTGTTGGAGTTTTGATTTTGTCCTGATGGTGAATCTGCAAATAAAATCATTACATGTAAATGTTCCAACAAGCATTATAATATGAAGGTAAACGATAAAAAAACCTTGGGTGTGAATTGCTCAACTTCATGGCGTAAAATAAACCCGGCTAAGTTTGTTGTGGATTTCTTCTTTGACCTGGGCGTGTTAGGAACCCTCCTAGCCTTAGTTTTATGTTGGCGAGTAGATATTACCATCACCTCGCGAATTAAAATAATGAAAAATATATTATATTAAATATGAACGCTTCATAGATAGCCTGCAATAGCTTTTAAAGAATAATGTTATATTTGATTTAATTAACTTTTGTGGGTCAAATCAGGAAATTAAATCATTATGTTATTTTTACGTATGTTAACTTTATGGATGCGACGACCTCCGTGGCGCAGTGCGTGCGCTGTCACATTAAGATGTTGGAGGTCCTGGGTTCGATTCCCAGCTCGAGTCTTGTCTGGTGGGAGGCTTCAGCCGTGGCTAGTTACCACACTACCGACAAAGACGTGTCGCAAAGCGATTTAGCGTTCCGGCACGATGTCGCGTAGAAACCAACTAGGAGTGTATTTACCATACCCCTTACAGGTTAGCCCGCTACCATCCTAGACTGCATCATAACCTACCACCAGGTGAGATAGCCGTCAAGGGCTAATTTGTAGTGTATAAAAAAAAAGGATTACCTATCACATATGTTTTCTTTAAATCAATGATTTAATCTCACGAATATTATGTAGATGAAAGTTTGTATGAGTGTGTTTGTCTTACACACATATGTATGTTTGTTACTCTTTCACGCCGCACTACAGTACCAAATATAACATATCATGGTAATATCTATCCCACAGGATACACTTCGATAAGCTAAAGTTGTTCATAGCAAACATCCTCGTAACTAGATTGTTGATGAAGCGAGCAGGAATATGAACAACATTGAGACATTGGACAATTACAAACATTACTATTATTATAAATAAAGTAAAATAAACGATTATTTTTATAACATAAATAAATATCATAATTAATCAATAACTTACTATTTTGGCCACTGTTGGAAAAGTTTGGATTTTGTCCCGATGGTATATCTGAAATTGAAATCACTATTGTTGGAAGGATTTTAATAATCAATATAATATAAAACTACGTCTAAAGGCCTCCGTGGCGCAGTACATGCGCTGTCGCGTTATAAAATTGTAGGTCCTGGGTTCGATCTGTTCTGGTGGGAGGCTGCGGCCGTGGCTAGTTACCACCCTACCGACAAAGTCGTGTCGCCAAGCGATTTATCGTTCCGGCCCGATGTCGCGTAGAAACCAATGAGGAGTGTGGGTTTACAACAACCCGATAACAGGTTAGCCCGCTAGCATCCCAGATTGCGTCATAACCAGGTGAGAAAGCCGTCAAGTGCTAACTTGTATAGTATAAAGAAGTCATATTTCTTTTTAAATTTTAAATTCACCTACTTGTAAGTGATTATGCATTCTATGATAGCGGAATAATCCGCTAAGGTGACTGCTATATTAAGCCCCTATAGGATTATCATCATCATCATCATTAACGACCTATTGACGTCCACTGCTGGACATAGGTCTTTTGTAGGGAGTTCCAATGCTCACGGTCGGGGACTAGGGGCTGTGGCTATTTTGGATAAATCATCTACAAAGATAATGCCAATAATCACCACGCTTGGCATGCATAGGATATATAGGATTATATGTGAGGGGAAACCAAATTGGCAGCAAATCGTATTTTGTAAGACAACTCCTAGGATACACACTACATTTTACTGGTGATGGTGATGGCCAAAATTCCCCACTTACCACTTACGCGCGTGCGTGGTACTTATCTAACAAAATATGAATATGGTTGTCACAAATGAACCCGTAAATTCATTAATTTGCGTAAATGAAGGAATAAGCTTCATTGTATTAAAAAAAGTGAATCTGATAAGTGCATATAAAGGACCTTCAGGATTATTTTGGATTTCCCCTCCACTTTGTATAATTACTTACTATTTTGATCGCTACTGGGGAGGTTAGAAAACGGTCCTATGGGTATACCTGCAAACAAAATATTATTACTATCAATACATGTAAAAATCCGAGAGGTTAAATAATTTATTTGGCGCGCATACCACTCCCTGATTTTGTCGAGATTTCTTTATGTTGCTATATTATATTATAATCTGAAGAAATTATCATTATATTGTGGTACGCCGGAAATGGTTAAATGCATGTACAGATAAAACATTTCTGTGCTGATAAGTTCTTAATGAAATCAATTTAAGCAATCAATAAATAACTAAATCAATAAAAAGAAATCCACTAAAACTAAAAAAAAAAAAACAACGCCGTACTAATAAATTCTCTATTGATAATAAAATACAAATGGCACTTCATATAAACACAAAATAATTAACTTGAATAATTTTAGTTTCATTTATCGTTGTTATTGATTTTAATTTATTGTTTTTTGAAGCGGTGATAGCCCAGTGGTTAGGGCGTCAGCCTCCTAATCAGAGGTCGGTGGTTCGAATCCGGGCACGCACCTCTAACTTTACGGAGTTATGTGCGTTTTTAAACAATTAAAATATCACTTGCTTCAACGGTGAAGGAAAACATCGTGAGCAAACCTGCACGCCTGAGAGTTCTCCATAATGTTCTCAAAGGCGTGTGAAGTCTGCCAATCCGCACATGGCCAGCGTGGTGGACTATGGCCAAATCCTTCTCATATTAAGAGGAGCCCCGTGCTCTGTAGTGAGCCGGTAACGGGTTGATCATGATGATGATGATGATGATGATTGACTTTAAACAATTTAGTTATCACTTACTGCCTGGAATGTTCCCAGAAGGAGGATCGGCAACTAAAAAAAACACAAAAACATTATTTATCACGTGATTTAGGCCACTCTGAGATGAATGTATGCTACACAATTATAATATTTATGACAGATTTAATTTATATTTATTATTGAGTTTTTTTCATACAATACCTATTATGGTTATAAAAAAAATAATTATATATTTCAATTGCAACTGCAAGATCAATTACTATTTAAAATTATAAACCAAATAATTTAATTCGAAGCAAATTAAT
Source organism: Lasiommata megera (assembly GCA_928268935.1). Taxonomy (NCBI): domain Eukaryota; kingdom Metazoa; phylum Arthropoda; class Insecta; order Lepidoptera; family Nymphalidae; genus Lasiommata; species Lasiommata megera. Next base: position 5,336,743 of record OV743329.1, on the reverse strand, counting down.
AATTAACAAAACAATTACGATGATATAGATACAATAAATTAACTCGTTATTCGCGATATTAACATTTAAATCGGTTGTAAACGATTTTAATATTAATGTTAAATAATAAATTAAATAAATAATTAATTATAACTTTACTGTAAACTATTCTAGAACCATTACATTCGCAAGTAGCGAAAATCAGGGCGAAGCACACAATTTTCGCGTACATATCTAATGTACAACGCAATCGCTATGGATAATAGTTAACACTAGAAACTGTTAAACCGACAATTATTATTTCACTAGATTTATAGCGATAACGTTTGCGTGTTCGGTTTTTAGATCACCGATTCAATTTTTGTATAATTCCAACGAGAACATTTACATGATAATGTGTATGCTAGTGTAGTGTTTAAACATGTAGAATGATTCGTTTTTTAACCTAAAAACCACCTAGCGGATTCATCATGATCCATTACCGGCTCACTACAGAGCACGGGTCTCCTCTCAATATGAGACGAGTTTGGCCATAGTCCACCACGCTAGCCATGTGCGGATTGGCAGACTTCACACGCCTTTTGAGAACATTATGGAGAACTCTCAGGCGTGCAGGTTTCCTCACGATGTTTTCCTTCACCGTTGAAGCAAGTGATATTTTAATTGCTTAAAAACGCACATAACTCCGAAAAATTAGAGGTGCGTGCCCGCGATCGGGGGTTCGATTAGGAGGCAGACGTTCTAACCCCTATCATAGCTTGGTGTTGAATCAAAGTGTAATTCATTATATTCATTAAGTTTTAAGTTTTTATTAGGCACTTAACGTTGGATCTTTTTTTTTTAATAAAATAAGTCTAGGAAATGAGGGCCAACTAACTGGTACATAGTTTATACTAATGCAGTTAACAAGGTTTACTTTAGACAATTTAGTTATCACTTACTGCATTTTAATGTACTTTGTTCCCAATAAATAAATTATTATTACTCTCAGGCATAATTAATTTAAACAATTAAAATATTACTTGCTTCAACGGTGAAGGAAAAAATCGTGAGGAAACCTGAACGCCTGAGAGTTCTCCATAATTTTCTCAAAGGCGTGTGAAGTCTGCCAATCCGCATATGGCCAGCGTGGTGGACTGTGGCCAAACCTTTCTCATATTAAGGGGAGACCCGTGCTCTGTAGTGAGCCGGTAATGGGTTGATCATGATTATCATTATTATGTGTATTGGCCACGTTCACTAGCTTGCCTTTTAAGTATCATTATTGTACAATTTTAATATACTCGATGCTAGAAATAGAGGTATTCTTAGAATCATACTGTACAACATATATCTCTGCCGCTCAGCTAATACACGCATAGGTACTGTTTAGCAACATTTTTGTGTAATGAAACGTATCCATTTAGTTCAAGGTTTCAATCAGACTTGTATTCAAATTCAACAACTTTGTGTGTGCATTTATTGCATTAATCATCATTGAAGCAGCTGTTTTCCTTTTACATGTATGATATATTTAACTAATTGAAGATGTCTCTCAATGAGTTCGAAGTTTTTTTGTTAATAGAAAAAATATATAATAATCGTAAAGGAATACATGAACGATAAACTTGGGTTGTTCTAACTTCATGGCTAATTATGATTATTTATTGACTAAGTGAGTGTGTTAACAAAAATAAAACCCGGCTCTAATAGTAGGGGTAGATTTGGGGTTTTTTAAAACTCCTATGTAATAAGCTAGCAATTCGAGGGAAATTTCTGTGACAAGCTGAAACTATTGTTTTAGTTCAGTGACGTTAAATTCACTTTTTCATAAATACCGGGGAAAATGTAACGGGATAAAAAGTATCCTATGTCCGTCTCCTGGTCATAAGCTACCGCCCGCCCCACAGATTTTTAGCTAAATCGATTCAGCCGTTCTTGAGATATAAATAATGTAATTAAAAAGACTTTATTTTACATATATAGATATACTCGTGCAAAGCATTTTATTTATTTACATTTTATATCTTTTTTTATACACTACAAGTTAGCCCTTGACGGTAATCTCACCTGGTTTAAATGATGATGCAGTCTAAGATGGTAGCGGCCTAACATGTTAAGGGAAGGTAGAATCATACTCCAAATTGGTATTTATGCGACAACGTGCTGGAACGCTATATCGCTTTGCGACACGACTTTGTCGGCAGGGTGGTAACTAGCGATGACGGACGCTTAGCCTACCACCAGACCAGACTTGAGCCCGTAAGCGAACCCAGGACTTTATAATGTGACAGTGCCTGAGTTGCGCTACGGAGGTCGTCAAAGGTTGTGATATGCAGGTCGTCGATGTTTCAATAAGTTTAAATTAATTATAAGCTTCAGCGTAGCTGTGATAGCCTAGTGGTTAGGGCGTCAGCCTCATAATCAGAGGTCGGCGTTTCGAATCCGTTCGCGCACCTCTAACTTTTCGAAGTTATGTGCGTTCTTAAACAATTATAAAATCACGTGCTTCAACGGCGAAGGAAAACATCGTGAGGAAACCTGCGCGCCTGAGAGTTCTCCATAATATTCTTAAAGGCGTGTGAAGTCTGCCAATCTGCACATGGCCAGCATGGTGGACTATGGCCGAACCCTTCTCATATTGAGAGAAGACCCGTGCTCTGAAGTGAGCCGGTAATGGGTTGATCATGATGATAGGCTTCAGTATTTCGCAAGGAAAAGCAACTATAAAATACTTCTTATACATACAAGAACCACCTTTCCTTTATGCCTTGACTGACGAGTCACTTGGAGTTACCATTGGTACTTCATGCTTTAGGAGGCAATCCTGCCGGCGTAAGAGCGACCGTATTCGGAACAAAACTTCCCCGAACAGCATGTCGCGAAAAGATCAAACAACAAAACTTTGTTTGCACAATAACGCTACTTGTGCCGCCACAATGAAGTGGTGTTAAAGAAAAGAGAGAATTTAATCCCGAAGCCATAACTTTCGTAAAAAGAGCACTCTTATACAAAGAGCCTCTTTACCATGACTGCTTCTGAAAACTTTTTCCTATCTGTTAACTTTGGACCAACCGAAATGAAAACCGCTTTGGATGCGGCTGTATGAATTTTTTCCGTTTCCGTGCTCTTTAACGCGGATTTATGACTTCGATCATATAATATAACTATTAAAAAGTACATGTCGGCGCGAAGGAGTTATTATCTTCATACAGCGGCGCCAAGAACATCAAGAATTCAATAATTACCAATATTTGAACTCTTTCAATCACTAATTAATAATTTTTTTGTTCATCATCATCATCATGATCAACCCATTAACGGCTCACTACAGAGCACGGGTCCGAAAAATTAGAGGTCCGTGCCTGGATTCGAACCGCCGACCTCTGATTAGGAGGCTGACGCCCTAACCACTAGGCTATCACCGCTTCAACTTTTTTGTTAATCAGTGTTAATTACCTCTATATGATTTCGTCAACACAATTTAGACGGTAGCAAACATGCTTTTCACGCTGCATATATTTGCAGCGTTGATACATCCGATAGCTTGTGTATTTGTCGCAAGCTGGAAATGTTTTTCCTGCTAAAATAAAACAGGTTATGTGCGTTTTTAAGCAATCAAAATATCACTTGCTTCAACGGTGAAGGAAAACATAGCGAGGAAACCTGTAAGTGAGTTTATAATATTTACGTGTAAAGTCTGCCAATCTGCATATGGCCAGCGTGGTGGACTATGGCCAAACCCTTTCATACTGAGAGGAGACCCGTGCTCTGTGTACAACCCGACCGGCAATGGGTTGATCATGAATAATTTGAACACAACAATTTAATATGAACAAAAACATGAAAACCAGAAATTTCGTCTACGAGTACCTACCTACCCTACCGACAAAGGCGTGTCGCAAAGCGATTTAGCGTTCCGGTACGATGTCGTATAGAAACCAATTAGGAGTATGGCTTTACCATACCCCTAACAGGTTAGCCCGCTACCATCTTAGACTGCACCATCACTTACCATCACCGTCAAGGGCTAATTTGTAGTGGATAAAAAAAAAAGATTAGATTATAGATAGACTTTTTATCTAGATTCTGTATCAATCAATAATGTACATAAAGTTGAAACAAAGTTTATAGGCTCGGATGAATGGCTGGGCCGCGGTCGAGTGCATCAGTGGTCCCGTGACCCAGCCACCAGGCGACGCGAAGGAGCATCGCTGGGTTTTAGTGGGTATTGTGGTCGCCAGACTGGCCGCCGGGGAGTCCCACATACCCCGTCGGAAGCGGCGCAGTCTTGCCTGCGTCGCCTCCGGAGGGGATGCGTAAAAGCATTTCCCAGCGGAAAAAAAAGGCTCGGATGAAAACGTAATGCCTATCAAAGTCATGAAATCTGTGCAAAAACATGACACAGAAACGAGGGCCGCTCCAAAAGAAGTCGGCTTCGTAACTGGAAGTAATTTATAAGTTTTTCTCGTGAAATTGAGTGAGGCGCCCCGCGGTTTAATATAACGGCTCATCCATTCACTCTGAACAATATGCCAAAGTTTCACACGTCAACTTTTTGCATTTCGGGATACATCATTTTTTATTGGCCACCTCCTGGAGGTAATGTGTTTGAGTTTCTAACTGAGGCGATTGTGTTTTTTTTTTATGCGCTAAGCCTTACAGATAAACGTGGCTCAAAGTCGAAACAGTTTTTGTCACAATCCAACTGAAAGACACCTTTCAAATGTAAGATTGTGACAAAACGAAACATGGCACGTTTATGTGAAAGGCCCTTGAAGTTTATCTGTTTTTTTTATCCACTACAAGTTATCCCATGACGGCAATCTCACCTAATGGTAAGTGGTGATGCAGTCTAAGCTAATAAGTAAGCTGTGATAGCCTAGTGGTTAGGACGTCAGCCTCCTAATCAGAGGTCGGGGGTTCGAACCCGGGCACGCACCTTTAACTTTTCGGAGTTATGTGCGTTTTTAAGCAATAAAAATGTCACTTGCTTTAACGGTGAAGAAAAACATCGTGAGGAAACCTGCACGCCATGCTGTGTAGTGAGCCGAGAATATGTTGATCATGATGATGAAGACTTGTTACAAATCAGTCAATAAACCAGTCGTTAGTTTCAAGGTTAATTCACTCACTTGTAGGAAATCTTGCCTACTTAAAACCCGAAAACATTTTTGGGACTCGGTTATAAAATAACGTGTTTGCAACTTTGGTTTAAAATCAAGTGCAAATCCACCGTGTCCCAAGGGTGGAGTTTTCCGGTATTAGCATACTTAGTTAAAGTTTCGCACCTGCTCCTACTTTAGAGACTCGGAGTACCCGCAAGGTGTTAATTCAGAGAGTTATCTCCGTTTAACTAATTAAGCGTTTGGGTGATAATAATTAACCGTAATCTTATTAGATTGTGATGGAAATGCTAACTTCAGCACCGAAATATGATCGCTCACTAAATATCTGTCAATATAAAAAACTGTGATAGCCTTTTTTTTTATAACGTGGGTAATCCTCATGGATACCCCGCGTCCGAGGAGACGCGGCGGTTATGTCAGACTCTTACTGACTAAACCCCCACGGTGCATATCCTTTCCCGCCGCCTGGTGGCCGGGTCACGGGTTTCGCTCGCGCACACAACCGCAACCAGGCAAACTGTGATAGCCTAGTGTTTAAGACTTCCGCCTCCTAATAAAAGGTCGGGGGTTCGACCTTTAATGTGTTAAAGTGGATGCTCGCACCTCTACCTTTGCTATTAAAATAATAAATAAAAAATATCACTTGCTTTAACGGTGAAGGAAAACATCGTGAAGATATATGCATGCCTGAGAGTTCTCCGTAATTTTCTCGAAGGCGTGTGAAGTCTTCCGGGCCGCCGGGTGGACATGGCCAAACTCTTCTTACCCTTGCTCTTGACGGCAATCTCACCTAATTGTTAGTCATGATGCAGTCTAAGATGGAAGCGGGCTAACCTGTTAGGGGTATGATAAACCCATACTCCTTATTGGTTTATAGGCGACATCATGCCAGAACGTTAAATCGCTTGGCCACACGGCTTTGTCGGTACGGTACTAGTCTCGGCCAAAGCCTCCTAATCAGATTCGAGCCGGGAATCGAACCCAGGACCTCCAACTTTACAATGCGACACAGCACGCGCTGCGCCACGGAGGTCGTCGCTCTCTCTTTAATTCACCTTTTTTAATGGGTATATATAGATAGATATGTTCTTGATACATTTAAGATCTTCCATAATATTATATATTTAATAGGGGAAGTGGTGGTATTAATACGATAGGTAGCGCCCTAAAATTTATCTGAGGAACTGTCCAGAAATTCCACTTTGCATTTACATCGATCCACTCCAACGGTGCGTTGACACATCACCACTGTGAATTCTCTTGTGATCTGTTTCGTTTTAAAAAACTTAAAACTTTTTGATAGACATCTCCAAGATATCAGTAGTCAATTTGTTATAAAATAAAATACAATTTCCTTTGAATGAGTGAAGTGAATTAAAGATGTAATTTCATTTTAAAGCTAATTTCCTTGAGGTAATTAACAAGAAAACAACGTGTAAACGGAAAAATTAAAAAGATTTAAATAAGCTAATTCTTTTTAACGTCCTTTTTATTACATGGCGGGCGAAAAAACGATTAGCCTCATACGGAACCTTTGCTAGCCCCATTACGATATTACGACGGCCAGGTTACGTTCAACTTCAGTGTATTGTAGGTACTTACTACCACGTTTTGTTGTAGTTGTAAAGAAGTGTATCGTAATATAACCGAGTTTTTACAAGCGATAGGAAAGTTAAGGTACTTACAATTTTGTACTGTTAGAGTGATTTTGTTAAAGAACAGTTGTCCATAATAGGTTTATCTGTTAAAAAACATTAATTTTCAGTAAAACTTTTTGGTAATACTATATTTTATATGACATTAGCCTCCTAATCAGAGGTTGGGTGTTTGAACCTGGGCACGCACCTATAACTTTTCGGAGTTTATTTATTTATTTATTAGGAAGCCAACGTGTATACAACTATCTTAATCTAAGGACACATTCGACAGATCTCTTGCAATGTTGTACACTCCACTTATAGGCTAACTCAGCATGCGTAATAACAGACAAGACATTATTTGTAAAAAAAAAAAAAACGTAACTAAAAATAAAACAAAAATTGACTAACTATCTTGCAATACTCGTAAATGTTTTTTAACCTCTTTTTTGAAAGATGAGTTATGTGCGTTTTTAAGCAATTAAAATATCACTTGCTTCAACGGTAAAGGAAAACATCGTGAGGAAACCTGCATGCCTGAGAGTTCTCCATAATGTTCTCAAAGACGTGTGAAGTCTGCCAATCCGCACATGGCCAGCGTGGTGGACTAAGGCCAAACACTTCTCTAGGTATACAATTTAAGTAGAAATAAACGAGCTATTTGCAAAAAAACAACGAAATCGGTTAAGATTTGAAGGAAATAACTAAATAAAATATGTATATAATTTTATTTATTTATTTATCTCCTCTTAATCTAGCTTAACAGGATAAAAACCTAATTTGCTAGAGTAGCCTAATATAAAAGTATATATATATATATAAAAATTGCCTAAATTTAAATCCGGTAACATATCATCCATGATGACACTCTTGTGAGTTCACTCAGATTACAACTGAATAGGTCCAGCCTCTCTGCGACATCGTTCAGAGTGATAAGTACACGCGTCAGGGGCGCCTGGTTGAGCAGGTTGGTGCGTCCCCTCGGCACAGCCAGCAGCGGCGGCCTGCGCCTTCGATACACGTACTTATCTGGGACCCTAAGCCGCACCTGCACTAACACATCTGCGTTAAATATCTGGCCTCTCATTAATTTAAATATATATGTTACTAGTGTAAGCTCCCTCCTAACCCTTAACTCGTTGTATCCGACCATACCCAAAACAAATAGGGCCTGACCTTAAACATCAGTCAATAAACCAGTCGTTAGTTTCAAGGTTAATTCACTCACTTGTAGAAAATGTTGCCCACTTAAAACCCGAAAACATTTTTGGGACTCGGTTATAAAATAACGTGTTTGCAACTTTGGTTTAAAATCAAGTGCAAATCCACCGTGTCCCAAGGGTGGAGTTTTCCGGTAGTAATCAGTCAATTGGTACAATAATACAATACACTGAAGTTGAACGTAACCTGGCAGGCTGTAATTAGGCTAACAAAGGTTCCGTATGAGGCTAATCGTTCTTTCGCTCGGCCATGTAATAAAAAGGACGTTAAAAAGAATTAGCTTATTTAAATATTTAAAAACTTTGATCTTATTGATAAACATGTCCAAAATTTCAATAGGTAATTTGTTATATTATTTTAATAATTTATTTATTATGGCTATATACATTTTATAAACAAGACGTAAAAAAAAACGTATATAATGAATATACCAAGAACATACTGCCTAGTAAGGTAAGTCAATTTTCGACGTAGAGGGAAGAGGTAAACTTTGTGGTTTGTGAAGCTTTGCGAAAGCTATTCGTCCCAAATCCCTCAGTGCCTAGCGAGCAATGTCGCCGAACAGAGCGTGTGTCCAGCCACGACCTGGAAATACGGTATATATGTGCCCAAAGGTTCGATATCTATAAGCCGTATATTGTAAAAATACGGATTGAATGAACAATCTTCTCATGTTCGATATTGGCTAAATCTTAAGCAATAATTTCAAGATAAACAATTTCCAAGCAATAATTTCAAGATAAACAATTTCCGAAAAATAAAAACTAAAATAATTTAAATTTTATTCCGTCAAATTGTACATTCACTGTTTCGTTGTGCGTTATGTTTGTTTGTCAACTGTCTGTACTTTTGTGTGGTGTATAATAAAAGTGTGTTAATTTACCTCCGTAGGTGCGTGCCCGGGTTCGAACCCCCGACCTCTGATTAGGAGGCTGACGTCCTGACAACTAGGCTATCATAGTTTGTAGGTAGTATGTACTATTTATTTTCACTGAAAATGAGATCTTGTTGATGTCTTTCGAGTACAAATGCGAATTTCATTTGTTCAGTAATTAATGTTTGATTCTGATAAGATAATTATAGTACTACTAACCTAACCTAGTGCTAAGATTTTTGACGACCTCCGTGGCGAAGCGCGCGCTATCGCATTATAAAGTTGGAGGTCCTGGGTTCGATTCGTATAAAGAAAAATCATTCATTTATGACTGACAGGATTAAGACCTGATAAGATATTAAACTTGTTTCATCCCGCTGTGTACCAGTCGCTTTTTCGTGACTGAAAAATGTCATTAAAAACCATTCAAGAGCCTTAGTAAAGTTCATTCAATAATCAATCGGATAATCATAAACTTTATGCAAATAATGACACTTGGTGTATAAAAAAAAAAAAAAAATATCACTTGCTTCAACGGTTAAGGAAAACATCGTGAGGAAACCTGCACGCCTGAGAGTTCTCCATAATGTTCTCAAAGACGTGTGAAGTCTGCCAATCCGCACATGGCCAGTGTGGTGGACTATGGCCAAACCCTTCTCATATTGAGAGGAGATCCGTGCTCTGTAGTGAGCCGAGAATGGGTTGATCATGATGATGTATCAGTAACCTACATTGTAGTTAGTTTATGGTGATAACGAGTAATGATAACGTAAACTTAAGACTAAGGTACCAAACGCATCATGGTGTAAGGAGTAACCCACAACGAACTTGCGTAAGTATTCTTTTTGTTTTTACCATCTCATATTGTGACTTAAAACTATTTAAGAGCAATCTTACTAGAGCAATAATTCGTACGTAAACTTTGAAGTGATTGAGAACCTCCACAGCGTGGTGGACTGGCCAAACCCTTTTTATATTGAGAGGTGACCCGCGAAGTGTGATGAGCCGGCAATGGGTTGATCATGATGATGATTATGAAAGTTACATTTTTGCTACATTTTATTTACACACACTTTTATTGTACACCACGAAAAAGGAAATATAAAACAAAAAAGACAGAAAATAACAGACACAGTAGTATACAATTTGGCGGCCTTATCGCTACATAGCGATCTCTTCCAGGCAACCAAATATGTAGAAGATATAGAGATACGGTAAGAGGAAGGTGGTGCAAAATATATACCTTGATATAAACAAATATATATATACATACTTATAATAATAACCATATTAATATATATCTTAAAATATATAAATATAAATAAAGTATAAATAAATAATCCTCAAAAATAACACTAATATTGGGCCGCAGATTTGAACAACAGGCTGGTGGAAACTGTCCATACGGTCGGGTCCAAGTTTTATAAGACTCACCGTAAAAATGGATTAAGGAGGTTTTCAACCCATACACTCAAGCTCATGGAAGAGAGACATGAGATGAGACTACAATCTTCAGTGGACGCGTCCGCCTATAGGAGGATTAATAGGCAGATCTCTAAATCACAGACACGTGACCTGCGGCACTTCAATACGGAGCGCATTAAAAATGCAATCGAGCAAAAGAGAGGCTCTAAAGTGTTCGCGAGAGATCTGTCTATCGGACAGTGTCAGCTGATGCGACTGAAGACGGACAATGGTAGTCTCATTTCTTCTAAACCTGAGATATTGGGTGAGGTTGAAAAGTTCTATGGTCAGTTGTACACCACAACACAGAAGCCTGTTGAGAATTTGGCCAAGGATCCAAGAGCTAAATTAACCCGACACTACACTGAAGACATCCCGGACGTCAGCCTATATGAGATAAGATGGGCTCTCAAACAACTTAAGAATGGCAAAGCGCCAGGTGATGATGGAATCACAGCAGAACTCCTGAAAGCGGGTGGAAAACCAATACTTAACGTCCTTCAGCGATTGTTCAATTCTGTCATTCACCAAGGCATAACACCAGAGGCATGGCACAGGAGTGTGGTGGTTTTGTTCTTCAAAAAAGGTGACAATACCTTGCTGAACAACTATAGACCCATCTCGCTGTTGAGCCATGTCTACAAGTTGTTTTCAAGAGTCATCACGAATCGTCTCTCTAATAGGTTTGACGACTTCCAGCCTCCCGAACAAGCCGGTTTCCGGAAGGGCTTTAGTACCATAGACCACATCCATACATTGCGGCAGATTGTACAGAAGACCGAAGAGTACAACCGGCCACTTTGTTTAGCATTTGTGGACTATGAGAAAGCCTTTGATTCGGTGGAAACTTGGGCTGTGTTGAGGTCACTGCAGAGATGCCGAATCGACTACCGGTACATCAAAGTACTGAAATGTCTGTACGAAAACGCCACCATGTCAGTCCGTATACAGGACCAGATTACGAGGCCGATCCAACTGCAGCGAGGAGTACGGCAGGGAGATGTGATCTCTCCGAAGCTGTTTACCGCAGCGTTGGAAGATGTCTTCAAGCTTCTGGATTGGAACGGACTAGGCATCAACATCAATGGCGAGTACATCAATCACCTTCGGTTTGCTGATGATGTAGTCGTAATGGCAGAGACTCTGGAAGACCTCGGCACAATGCTCAATGACCTTAGCAGAGTTTCTCAACAGGTAGGCCTACGTATGAACATGAGCAAGACGAAGATTATGTCGAACGCTAATGTTCTGCCTTACCCAGTAATCGTTGAGAACTCTGCACTGGAAATTGTAGACGAGTATGTATACCTGGGACATACGATCCAGTTAGGTAAGTCCAATTTCGAGAAGGAGGTCCGCCGCCGAATTCAGCGCGGGTGGGGAGCGTTTGGGAAACTCCGTGACATCTTTTCGTCCAAAATCCCTCAGTGCCTGAAGACCAAAGTTTTCGAACAGTGCGTGTTGCCAGTGATGACTTACGGCTCTGAAACATGGTCGCTCACTATGGGCCTCATAAGAAGGCTCAGAGTCACTCAACGGGCGATGGAGAGAGCTATGCTGGGAGTATCTCTACGTGATCAAATCAGAAATGAGGAGATCCGTAGAAGAACCAGAGTTACCGACATAGCTCAGCGAATTGCAAAGTTGAAGTGGCAATGGGCGGGGCACATAGCTCGGAGAACCGATGGACGTTGGGGTCCCAAGGTGCTGGAATGGCGACCTCGCACCGGTAAACGTAGCGTTGGTCGACCCCCAACAAGGTGGACAGACGACATCAAACGAGTCGCAGGGAGCCGCTGGATACAAGCGGCCCAAGACCGTGGCCATTGGAACTCCCTACAAAAGACCTATGTCCAGCAGTGGACGTCTATCGGTTGAAGTGATGATGGGCCGCAGATAAAAAGTGATTTTTAACCATTTTTATAGATTTTGCCTCTCTAATGTCTAAGGGCAAGATATTCCATACATTCTTTAATCTTAATCTTAATCTCTGTAGTTTTTCTAAAGATATATGTTTTCATCTCGCTTTCTTACATTAAAACACAGTGCATATACGAGTAGATGCAAGATATAGCTGGAGGGAAAATTACATAGGTACATTGGTCAGATGTGTTTGTGCACTGCACAGCGAGACGAGCAGCGGCGCGCAATTGTATTAATTATTAAGGCAACACAACTGTACTAGATTGTTTCGTTGCTTATTTAACAGAATTGTTTCATGGTCTCCCTGAAAAATAAGGATTTTAACGCGAGTCGAAAACTTTTGTCCCACTAAAAAATATTCAGTACGGTCTATACCGAGATATTTAACTATATTTAAGAGATATAATGGGCGATCTAAAGCGATAACTTCTGTAGAAGTTTTAATTCCGTTTTCACCAATAGATAGCTTGATTATCTGAGAAGGATTATTTGTACTAAACGATTATTGCCTCAAATAATTATATCGTGCTCGTTTACTCAAAATTCAAAAGTCAGTAAACTAGTTTGTGGCATTCTAAACAATATAACTCACAATAATATCATTCACATAAAAAAACTTTTTGTTTTCACAAGCTTTTACCCGCGGCTTCGCTCGCATTAAATTAGTATCAGACAGATATCATTACAATATAAATGAATCAATATGATCATTATATTTAAAAAAAAAAACATTTTTTATCTTTCGTAATAAATAAATCATATATATATATATATATATAACATAAAAAGTATCTTGTGTTACTTCTAGTACGGTCGAGTGCATCAGTGTTCCCGTGACCCAGCCACCAGGCGACGCGAAGGAGCATCGCTGGGTTTTAGTGGGTATTCTGGTCGCCAGCCTGGCCGCCGGGGAGTCCCACATACCCCGTCGGAAGCGGCGCAGTCTTGCCTGCGTCGCCTCCGGAGGGGATGCGTAAAAGCATTTCCCAGCGGAAAAAAAAAAAAAAAAAACATCCAAAAACATGTGTACAAAGTTTCATGACGATCGGTTGAGTAGTTTTTGCGTAAAAGCTTAACAGACATACCTACATTCACATTGAAGTACTGAGATTTCTATTGTTTTTTTATTGTTTAATTTTTCGGTTAATTTTAATAGCATTTTATAGATAAGCAAATTTTATACTTAAGACCAAAACTTCTTTGTTTGGGCTAAAACAGAATAACAGCGTTTGTTGTGTTTAACATGTGTGGGGTCATCTGATAAATTTATTTATCTTTGCTTCCATAACACCTTTTATTGTATAATCACTCAACTCAATCAATTATTAATTCGGTCTTACTAATAATATTAAGCGGTGATAGCCTAGTGGTTAGGGCGTCAGCACCACTAACACTTCGGAGATATGTGCATTTAAAAAAAAAAAATCACTTGGCTCAACGGTTAAGGAAAACATCGTGAGGAAACCTGCACGCCTGAGAGTTCTCCATAATGTTCTCAAAGGCGTGTGATATCTGCCAATCCGCACATGGCCAGCGTGGTGGACTATGGCTCAAACCCTTCTCATGTTGAGAGGAGACCCGTGCTCTTTAGTGAGCCGGTAATGGGTTGATCATGATGATGATGATGATGAATAATATAAATGTAAACTAAACATATAAGATATCTAATTTCAAGAATACATATATAACTTAAAATAAACCACCGATTGACCTAAAACTAAAAATCTTGAAAAAAAATATAACATCATAACTAAAATATATTATTAAAAGGAGCTTCCTTTCTATTGTTTCACCGCATATTTGCGGTTACCTTAAATATAGGTTTTCACGGCATATAATATGAGTAGGTAATACGATAGGTAAACTCTCAACACAACATACTGGGTTAAAGTTTCCACTTTGACTAATAAATAGTATTTGATGTGGCGTATGCAAATTGTTGTTCATTCTGATGTGGGCTTAAAAGCTTTTAGTTCAGTTTGTGAGATTGTTAAGGCTTATAATAGAAGTGGCGTTGTCTGCGTTATTCGTTGGTTGTCTACGGATCACGAGGTCATAGATTAAAACTAGCTTAGTCTGTATTATCGAGGTAAGATTGCAGTCAAAGGTTTTATTATTATATATTTATTTTATTAATTACTTTTAAGAGAAAAAACCTGTCTATATGCACAGGCTTAACGTTCAAATCAATCTAATTAGATAAAAATGAAACAGTATAAAAAATCGTTCCTAATATCTTGTTTGTCATGTTACGGTAGGAACGTGTACGAGAATGTTTTTTTTTTAATTATTTATACATATGCCGGCAATATCACGTGATGGTAATTGAAGATGCAGGATAAAATGGTTGCTGGTTAACGATCGGAATGTCGATCGGATGGTAACTAGCCACGGCCGAAGCCTCCCACTCAGACTGTAGCTGGAAATCGAACCCAGGACCTCCGACTTTATAATGCGACAGCGCACGTTACTAAGTACGTTTACCAATAATACAAAGCATAAATAGAATTTGTTTTTATTTAAACGGAGGCTTCTGCGAGAGGGTATGCAAAACTTTTATGCACTTAGCACGCCACTGCCCCCATATTCTATATTCGACGGACTTCCCCCAAAAAATTACAACGGTTTCGATATTTGATAAAATTTATGCATATAAAATTTATAAACCTCTCACATTGTGTACCCCATTAGACGTGAGAAATGTGTACACAACGAGGGTTAATACATTTTTTACATATACCTCTTTATATTATTATCTGATGGATAATTTATGGCCCAATAACAGCGTAACTTACCTTTGGGCCATAGTCCACCACGGATTTGAAAACTTCATACGCCTTTGAGATCATTACGGAGAATTCTCAGATATGCAGGTTCCCTCACGATGTTTTCCTTCACCGTTGAAGCAAGTGATATTTTAATTGCTTAGAAACGCACATTAAGAAATTTAAAGATGCGTGCCTGGGATCGATCCTTCGACCGTTGATTAGGAGATGGAAGTCCACACCACTGCTTTCACAGCAGTTCCATGTGCATCGCTGAGTAAAAGTAGTAAAAACACTACAAGCCAAGTAATTCTATCAACCTTTTATGTTACTGTAACATTTATAGTGAGCCTTTGTATTTATATATTCATTAATATGTTTCTAACTACGTTACGGGTGTAACACACTTGTGCACTGCATCCGACACGAATATTATCCAAACGATTGTAAGTCGTTAGCCATTGTGTAACGTTGTTCATAGATCGTGAGTGTATAAACAAATTGGTCAAACATCGTAATAGAACTAATTACAATATGTATAAAATAGTCCTAGAAACCTAAAAAGGACTATTTTATGCTTTTATCCCTGTATATAGTAGGTTTACCTTTGTGTCGAAACATTAAAACTCAACTGTTTGCATTTTAAAAACAAAGATTTTTATTTTAATATATTAAAAAATTAAGTGACTTAAACAAACAATCGCATTTCTTCATCGATTAACTATATATTCTTAGTAAAGGATACGAATCGTTAATTGTCTCATCTCTAGACTTATTAACGTCTCCTTTAGATAACTGATTACCAATGTACTAGGTTACCTAAAAATTCATGTTGCTTGCCAACTACCTTAAAATTTTGCGACCAATACAGACCCGTTTGCCAACCTGCTCTAAAACTTGACGAGACTTGCCTATAATTGAGACGTCAATGATGAAAATGGTGATCCAAAATCACGGCGTCGTTCCTGGGATTCGTATCGTTTTTTTCCCCCACTACAAGTTTGACGTTAATCTCACTTGTAAGTGATGATGCAGTAAGATAAGAGGGCATATTTGTTAGGGGTATAGTAAACCCATACTCCTAATTAGGTTAAATCGCTCGGCGACACGTCTTTGCCGGTAGGGTGGTAACTATCCACGGCCAAAGCCTCCCACCAGACCAGACTCGAGCCGGGAATCGAATCCAGGACCTCCAACATTATAATGCGACAGCGCACACGCTGCGCCACGGAGGTCGTCGTATGTAGTGCACAAACGTTCTGAACGAGCTCTCGGCGGCAAGGTATTGAATTCTACATAGAACACTGTGGTGAAGTAAATATTGAATGACTTAATTATAGAAGATGTTCCTCTCTAGAGAAACTTGGATGAGATTACACGTTATTATTGCAGGCCTTGGACAAGTTACGTTTTACTTAATCATTACGAGAACCTCTGTGTATTATTTGAGAACATTAATGAACTATCTTAATTTTTAAATCATCATCATCATCACCATCATCACGATTAACCCATTACCATCACATCTTATGGCGCTTATCCTAACTAATATTATTAAAGCGAAAGTTTGTATGTAGTGGATGTACCGTGTTTATTATTCTTTTACGCAAAAGCTTCTAAACCAATTTGACTGAAATTTTATATAGTGATAGATTATACCCTGGATTAACTGATAGACTTCTTTTAATCCCGGAAAAATGTATGGTTCCCGAAAGATTTGCAAAATATAGCTAGTCACCAAATAGTAACCAAATTACCTATTGATATCTTGGAGATGTCTATCAATAAGTTCAAAGTTTTTATAAAAGGAAAGCTTATAGAAAAATTATATTACCATACTAGCTGTTGCCCGCGACTTTGTCTGCGTAGGATTGCTGATTTCCCGTGATTGCTCTGCTTCAGAAAATAAGCTACAGGCAAATGTCAAATTGCCGATTTTCGTGTTTCTAAATTAAAAAACATAGGACTTTCATACAAACTTCAAACCGCTATTTTGCTCCCTTCTGGGTAGATTTGGATGAAAAAAATTCTAACTTTATAGTAACGCCCTAAAAGAAACCTATTTTTAAAATTTCAAGCTTCATAATAAAAAAATAAGCAAAAATTATCATCCCCTATTTTACCACCCTTAACTTAAATATTTTAAAAAAATTTGATGCACATAGTTTTTTATTTATTATTATTAATCTTAATGCAAATTTTTGTGTCTCTAACTCTAAAAACAAAGAAATTTCATACAAACTTCCAACCCCTATCTTACCCCCTTAGGGATGGAATTTCCAAATATCCTGTCTTAGCTGACATCTCTTAACTATCAACTACCTACTTGCTAATTTATAGCTTTATACGTACAATGGTTTTTGAGATCTCGTGTTAAATCAGTATGTAAGTATGTAAGTTTGTAAGTGACCTTTCGCTTTTATATATATATATATATATATATATATATATATATATATATATATATATATATATATATATATATATATATATAGATTAACGATTATATAAACGACGAAAAAGCTTGGGAGTGAATTGCTCCATCTCCATAGGTACCATAATTTGTTATTGATTATGTGAGATGGTGATAAGAAAAAAAAAGCCCCGGCTAAGTTCGTTGTGGGTTTCTTCTTAGACCTGGGCCCAAATTGAATCCTCTTAGCTTTTAGTTAGTTTAGTTTTAAGTTGGCAAATGTAGTTATCACCATCATTAATAGAAATAATGAAAAATGTTATATATATAAACGATTCATAGATGCCTGTAATTAATAAGTTTATATGAATACAGCTATTTTTGATTTGATTTGATTTGAATACAAACAAAACTATATATAAAAGCACGTTTCGTCATCCCATATAAGAAACAAGTTTTTTTGTTATCATTTGCCCGATCCTAATAATGGTAACTAGGTCTAAGTCTTCTAAATTGCACTTTTGTGATTTTGTAAAATCCTTCGAATCATAGTCCAAACATAACCGGTATTTACTCGTATATCTTCTTAGCATGTTGATTTTTATTACATTTTTACATATATTGTGTAATTAAGTTTTACGAGGAAAGGAAAAGGTGTAAGTTGTAAATTAAAATACGCATAAAACTGTCGCCTTTTACACAAACAAAACCAACTTTTACACTAGTTTAACGTAAAAAAAGGCGTTCAACTAATATTAATTAATCCAAAATGAGGCTGCAAGTCCGTTTTAAAGGCATTAATTAGGTGGAGTAATTAATTCTTATTAACTCGCACAGAACGGTAACGAGAAATCGTGACTTGTGTGTTTCTGTTAATAATGAACGTTACATAGGCGTTATCACTACGAGATAAACGAGTTTTCACTTCATTTCACAACTTGGGAAATTAGCAGCGGCTTTGAGGAAATTTTGGGAGCGCGGTGGGTATATGTTCTAGGAGAGGAAGACACTGGATTTAGACAGAGCCAACATTTCTTCTGGCAGAGCTTCTTTCCGAAGCTCGGCAAACAGCCCGGTTACGCTGTGGCAACCAATAGAGTTAGTACAGCTTATAGACAGTCCGAAAAAGAAAAATACTTAGACACTAGATCAGCTTCTCAAATACGAGTAAGTTTTAGGATTTTAACAAATATGTTGGCAGCTTTGTTTTTTAAAAGGACTATCATTGTGCGATTGGTTGACGCTGATTGTCAAAAAACGGCAGGAACCAATAGGATTTAACCTGACCACTTTGACAGCTGTGAGTTTATGGCGGGATTTTCTTGGCGGGTTGAGGGTGCAGAGTGATAATAAAAAGGTGAGACGTTGTAAAAATAAATATTCTTAACATTATTTCGTTCTTCTTCTTCATCGTTACACTCTTGGCAGAGAGGTCATGGTCATCAAGAAGCAATGTCTTTGAGGGCAGATGTTATACGCCTCACGAGCATTCGCCACTTCTCCCGGCTGGCCGAAAGCCTGGTGCACTCGTGTAAAGGACCGCCCATAGCAGACTTAATCAGATCGGTCAGTCCATCGCATGGGTGACCTTGCTCGACCTCTTGTGAACTTTTTTTTTTGTCGTGCTAGAAAAGCTTTATGGCCACCTCCGTACCCTAGTGCAAGAAGAAGGTTATTTTGGACTCCCACCCCCGAAGGTTGGTATACCCGAACTAAAAACCACCACGTCATGTTGTTCTCGCTGGTTTTACTGGACACCCAGGGGACCCGTTGTATTCTTCACGGACGCCCTACCAGCCCCCCCAGCCTAGCGTCGGGCCTCCTAAAAGGTCGGGTCGCGCTAAAAGGGGAAGGATCAGGACAGCTTCTTCCCCCCCCCCCCCCCCCCAAGTTAGGAGACTTGTGCAATGACTGGCAACTAGCCCAATAGCTACCCGAGCGAAGCTGACCAGCGGCAAATTGCCGAAGTCTTCTCCCCCCCCCCCTACGCCGAAGCGGATACGCCTCGGAAGCCTCTTCGCGTATTCGCTCCGCAGCCTCCTGCGAAATAACTGACCTCTTGTGCCCTAACAATAACAGTTAACAATAAACAGCAAGCATAATTTGCTATATTCCGCCGACAACCGGGAGATTTGTATAATTTAACACCACACATAATCTTCCACTAGAACCTATACGCACGTTTCGACCCGACACCGGATCATCCTCAGAAGATGTTGACGTCACAAGCGCGAAAAGTAAAGATATTGTTTATCATGGAATTGCAAAGTAACGCCTGCTTCTATTCATTAATAACAGTTAAACTAAATAAATTAAAAAAAAATATTTATATGGTTCCATATTTGCATCTTTTCTTAATCTTCCGTCGCATTCTTACATCAGTCCGAATATAAGTAAACTACGTAAACAACGGGCCATAATAAAAAATATCCTACCCTCATAAACATTGTTTTCCGCATTGGGTCGGTTTTTGCGTAACGACGTGTCATCCGGTCGACACCATTTAATTTCCTTGTTGTAACAGACAGACACACCGTTAATTTTTTTTTTGTTACATTACCTAATGGACGGTTATGTTTTATTACGGTCGGATTAGGAAACATTTGGCGAAATAATAAAATATCGGTATGTTTTTACCTTGTCGAGAAGTCTGGAATAATCTCGACATATAATTATTATTTCTGAGTGGGTAATTTTTTTTTTTTAGTTAGCCCTTGACGGCTATCTCACCTGGTGGTAAGTGACGATGCTGTCTTGGATGGTTGCGGGCTAACCTGTTAGGAGTATGGTAAACCCGCAGTCCTAATTGTTTTCTACGCGACATCGTGCAGGAACGCTGAATAGCTTGGCGACACGTCTTTGTCGATAGGGTGGTAACTAGAAACTCTCTCGACTCGAGCCTAGAATTGAACCCAGGACCTCCAACTTTATAATGTGACAGCCCACACACTGCGCCACGGAGGTCGTCAAATTAGGTTGGATAATCATAGACATTACTGCCCATTCGGTTGTAACTACGCAAATTTCTAAACTCATGCAAATTTATACGTCGAGAAGTATCCTTTCATATATTTTTTCGGTGCAACAATAAAGTGCCATTTTTAGACAATTTAATCTATTGAGTTTTTATACTAGACACATTTTTTTTTTCCGCTGGGAAACGCGTGTACGCATCCCCACCATTCACATTTCGATGGGGTATGTGGGACTCCCCGGCGGCCAGACTGGCGACCAGAATACCCACTAAAACCCAGCGATGCTACTACGTGTCGCCTGGTGGCTGGGTCATGGGAACATCCGCGCACTCGACCGCGAAAATTAGACAAATAAGTTTTAGATATTTAAGTTGGTACTTGGGCCCAGCGACTTGCGTCTTTTACCTATTAAGGCTTTTTTAGTTTTTTAATTTTAGATTATTTTTGTTAACAAGAATCCAGTAATGAAATCGAACATAATTTTTTTTGAAATGCTCCCCAACCGGTTATAATCCTTTTTTTTCGAAATTGGAATTACCTAATAGGATTGTGTATAGAATTCGACATACAGAATTCATTAATTATTGAATACAAGTAATCCTGATAAAGGGCTGAAGGAATCAGGCGGTGAATCGAAAAATTTCTGAAAGCCACAGTGTGTAGAACACAATAATATCTGAAGTTTAATACCATTAAGTCGGCTGTGACGCTAAACAAGCGATGACAATGCAGGGTAAATCCACTCAACTAAATTAACTCACTACCCACTTGCTTAGACCCCCTCTCACAATGAAGTGTAACGCTTTTGAGATATTACAGATGTTTTTTTTTCCTTTCGGACTGTCTATTAGCTGCACTAACCCTATTGGTTGCCACAGCGTAACCGGGCTGTTTGGCGTGCTTCCGAAAGAAGCTCTGCCAGAAAAAAAATTGAGCCCTAGGGCTCGAAGAAACTAAGAGAACGTCTGCCTAAGGGCGCCTCCTGTGAGGCCGAACTTCGGCTTAGGCGGCGTTTGGGATGAGTGGTCCGTACATCTCCGAGGCCGTGGATGGAGCCCACGTCCGGATGACGTAAGATAGTGGGTACCTCGTCTTCGCCGGCGAAGACGGTGTGTAGCGTATGCTTGTGTGGTAGGTGGTATGTTGTGAGTAGTTATCTGATCGTCAAGGTCGTGAAGGATATGTTTAGATCTCCTCTTTCGGAAAGGAGCGCTTAGGACGGGGGAGTTGCAGATGTTTCCCAAACATAACTCATCATCGTCATGATCAACCATTGCCGGATGATGATAGATGACGTCAATAGTTGTATGATCGACTTGTGTCATTTGTAGTCAACTCCATAATGCAGTATGTCGTTTGATGTTGTCTTTAAATCATCACCACTACAGCATCATCGTCATCGTGATCAACCCATTACACAGGCTCGCTACAGAGCACTGGTCTCCTTTCAATATGAGAAGGGTTTGGCCGGAGTCCACCACGCTGGCCATGTGATCGGCAGACTTCACACGCCTTTGAGAACATTATGGACATCAGTCATGCAGGCTTCAACACGGTGTTTTCATTCACCGTTGAAGCAAGTAATATCTTAAATAAATTCGAAAAGTTAGAGGTGCGTGCTTAGTTTTAATTGTAAACAGGTTTTAATTGTAAATATTCGTTTATATTATAGAAACATTTTTCTTGTATGTGAGGCGGTAACCTATAAAACAACATTACAGCCATGTAATAAGAATTTTTTTTAAATATGTTTAAATTACATTTTGGTATATATATTTTGTTTGGATACCTCAGATTTTTTTTAACGCCTCAGTGATTAGGGGGTCGACGTTCTAACCACTAGGCAATTGCAACTCAATCTATAATACAATCTACTCATATTGTATTCTCTATATGTATAACATATATATAGGTAACGCGAAAACTTTGCACCTTCTATTTGTAAGTCTACACAAATAACCGACGAAGACACGCCCCCGCCCCGTAGTCATCCTATAAGAAAAACGTCAGATTTTATAATATATAGTCAACTGTACTACAATACATAAGCAAACAAAAATAATCGTATATCAGAAACATTATTTATCATTGTTACATAAATTCCACGACGGTCTGATAGTCACCACATTCTTTATTTGCGTTTCGTATAGCGGAATCCTGTGGGGGGAAAGTACGGCATGGCGTTCTAGTATGAAACGTCAAATGGATTGAATCTCTTTGAAAGGTATGGATACCAAATGCCCTTCCTGTGTATATGGTGATGATTGTCTGATGCCGGCTATTTCAAGATATGCAAGCCTATGTTCGTTCTGACATGTCATCTACATAAATGAATTTAGTTGGCAACATACCACACGTCCTTTTGAAGGTGTGTGTGTGTGTGAGTGTGTATCTGATTCTTTAATTTACTGATTGTTCCCCGCAACTTTTTTGTTTCGTTTATTTCAGTTTCTATAACTTCGCCTCACCGTCCGACACCCCTGTTATCCCAAATGTCGCCAAAACCGAGGTTCGGCCTCACATGAGGTGCCATTAGGCAGACGTTCCCTTAGCTTCTTCGAGCCTTAGGGCTCAAAATTTCTTCTGGCAGAACTTCTCTCTGAAGCTTGCCACACAGCCCGGTTACGCTGTCGCAACCAATAGGATTGGCACAGCTAATACTGTACACGGTTTGGCGCAGTGGAACAGTTATTCATATCAGTGGAAAGCACACGATCGAGTCTCAACATCGGACACTGTGTTTATTAGTTTTCTTTTACAGCCCGGTTACGCTGTGGCAACCAACAAGGTTAGTACAGCTAATAGACAATCCGAAAAAAAAAATAGCTAATAGTCAGTCCGAAAAAAAGTGTGGTTTTACCATACCCCTAACAGGTTAGCCCGCTACCATCCTAGACTGCATCGTCGCTTTCGACCAGGTGAGATAGCCGTCAAGGGCTAACTTGTAGTAAATAAAAAAAAGCCGTGCCTATAGGTAACTTCAAGGTCACCCATGCGATGGACCGATAAGATAAAGTCTGCTGTGGGCAGTCCTTTACACCAGACTTCCGGTCAGCACAGGGAAGTGGCGAATGCTTGTGAGGCGCATAGCATCTGCCCTCAAAGACCACGACCGCTCTGCAAAGAGTGTAACGACGAAGAAGAAGAAGATAGGTAACTTAAATTCGGATTGGAGCACTGTGGTCTGTGATCTAACACTTGTTCTATTGAAACATTACTAGGTTGAGTTTCACGGTGTTACTTCTGTTGTGGTGTATTTTGGAGAAATGTACTTAAGTTTGTTAATATTATAAAAATAATTTTAGTATTGCATGCCGGTGTGACAGTCGCCCACATGTTTTATTTGTATTTCGTAAAGGGGAATCCGATACTGCTCTGGTACCGAGCGACAAATGTATTGGATCGCTATGAAATACATTCGTGTGTATGAAAACGCCATTGTATGTAGGTATATGTATTGTTTGCCAAAGATTTTAACATTACATTTATGGTAGAATAATAGGGTGTTTTAGATAAATAGCGTTAAAAATCAAAAAAAGTATTACTTTCCTATTTACCTCTTTTGTATTACAGTATACAGTGGATATTCTTTTAAAATCTGTAGTTTTAGGATTCAGTGTTATTTTATTTAATAAAAGCTGACAGTAGCCTAGTATCTCGAATTTGACGACCTCCGTGGCGCAGTACGCAGGCTGTCGCATTATAAAGTGGGAGGTCCTGGGTTCGATTCCGGGCTCGAGTCTGGTCTGGTGGGAGGCTTTGAACGTGGCTAGTTAAACCTACCGGCAAAGACGTGTCGCCAAGCGATTTAGCATTCCGGCACGATGTCGGATACCAATTAGGAGTGTGGGTTTACCATACCCCTAACGGGTTAGCCCGCTACCATCCTAGATTGCATCATCACTTACCACCAGGTGAGATAGCCGTCAAGGGCTAACTTGTAGTGTATAAAAAAACATTGGTACGAAGAAAGCTAGAGGGTCACTCACATACTTGGAACTAGTAGCCCAAGAAACTAATCAAGAGATGGCTTCAGTCTGCAGAACATAGGTGGCTCTTCTGATACTGCATATTGTTATGTGTGAAAAAAAAACACTTATCTCGTGATGAGTCTGCTAGTTTACCCGCGATGTAAATATTAAAAAAAAAACTTAACGTGTGGACCGACCATTACTGAGAAATTGGAATGCAACTGAAATTCCGGGTATTCAATTAAAATGCATAATGAAAAGTTACTCTACAATTTATTGCATTACGCCGCTTTACGGATATCATATAAAAAGTTTTTTTTTAATTGCGC
Source organism: Lasiommata megera (assembly GCA_928268935.1). NCBI lineage: Eukaryota > Metazoa > Arthropoda > Insecta > Lepidoptera > Nymphalidae > Lasiommata > Lasiommata megera. Next base: position 5,312,084 of record OV743329.1, on the reverse strand, counting down.
TTAAATATAATGGCTATAAATGACAATTATATTTATGACATTATATTTGAGATGACATTTTTACATTGGTTAATATTTTTTCTCTCTCGTCCGATGATCGTGGTCCTGGTGTCCTTTCAATCTCGTAATATTTTTTATCATCATCATCATCATCATGATCAACCCATTCTCGGTTCACTACAGAGCACGGGTCTTCTCTAAATATGAGAAGGGTTTCGCCATAGTCCACCACCCTGGCCATGTGCGGATTGCCAGACATCACACACCTTTGAGAGCATTATGGAGAACTCTCAGGCGTGCAGGTTTCCTCACGATGCTTTCCTTCACCGTTGAAGCAAGTGATATTTTAATTGCTTAAAAACGCACATAACTCCGAAGAGTTATAGCCGCGTGCCCGGGTTCGAACCTCCGACCTCTGATAAGGAGGCTGGCGTCCTAACCACTAGGCTATCACAGCTTCGAGTAATATTTGTAGACATCTAAAAATATGAAATCACGCATTTTTTTTAAATGTCTCGTGCAAACGTCACCCGATTTGATGTCGTCTATGAACATCTGCAGCACTAGCCGACCAACGATGTGTCGCTGGCTAGACTGTTATGTACAGGATGAAGACCTCAAATGTGTGTTTTTTACGTGTATAAACTTAGATAAATACGCCAGTCAAATTGAAACCTTTTTCCCAAAAATATCACTAAACTTTTCGCAATGTCCTCGTGGCGTCCATTGTTATTGCTATATATCGTGGCCAATCACTTGCCACCGTTTTAGCGGGTACCAATAGCGTGGCGGCATGATAACAACCAAC